>MU867261.1:28250708-29500708 GCA_033996785.1 Trichosanthes truncata
AAAGACATCCTTTTACAAACATCATAACATCTTCAAAGCTTAAAAAACAGACTCATGTAAACAATAATAATAAACGAAATGTCATGTCTCTGACAGGTTTATGGCTCAAAGTTTAGGGAACTTTGTTAATGAATGCATCCTGGATCTGCAATCCCCCCTTCCACTTTGAACTCCAAACTTCATACAAACCAAGATAGATGCTCCTTTGCTCTTCGGGTGTTGAAGGATCAACTTTGATTTCTAAGGGCTCCATAGGAATGGTCAGCTTTTCATTTGGGCATTTGTCTCCAAGAGAAACTTTCATGGGGATGAATTTCCCTGACTTGCCAACCTTAGCCATTACATAAACATCAATCCCATTCCATCCAAATGCATCTGGTCTCAGTGTCACATGGAAACCCACACTATACTTCTTCCCAACCTCTACCTTATCAGTTGAACATGTCACTTCAAGCCAAGAAACTTGCTTCAGCTCTGCCATGCTGCAAAAAAATGATAGAATTCAGACCTCGTAACTATTTGATTTTTTACAAAATCCAACAAGTGAGACATTATAAGAGTTCAAACGCAAGATTATTTTTAGCACTTTATTTCAATGTCAAATTACTATCCACTAAAAAGTTTAGGCCCCGTTTGATAACCATTTGGTTTTTAATTTTTGATTTTTGAAAATTAAGCCTATAAATGCTACTCCCACCTATGGATTTACATGTTTTGTTATCTCCTTTTTACCTATGTTTTCAAAAACCAAGCCATGTTTTGAAAACTAGAAAAAGTAGTTTCCAAAAACTTGTTTTTGTTTTTAGAATTTGGCTAACAATTCAAATGTTTCCTTAAGGGAGATGAAAACCATTGTAGAGAAATTGAGATAAAACAAGTTTAATTTTCAAAAACTAAAAACAAAAACTCAAATGGTTATCAAACGGGGCCTTAAGTAATAGAGATCATGGTAAATTTACTCTTTTATTCCTATTATTAACACATCCCAGATAGACACTTACTCGTCGGTGATATTCCAATAGCGATCGTCAGTGCCCCATGTGATGTTTAATCCTTTCGGACGAATTGTGACCTTTCCCTGTAGAATCAAAGATCAGAGATGTTAGAAAAATGTAAGAATACTGATAAAAAAAATATATACGTATTGAGAATCATTCAATAGTTTAAAGAAGAAAAAAAAAAAAAAAAAAAAACAGAGGTTGTCCAAAAAGAGCAAACCTCGTCATTGTCCACAAAAAAGGCATTTGGATCTCTTTCTCTGTGAGGCCCAGTTGGCATTATTGGATTATTGAAAGCTCCCAAAAGAAGATCAAGCTGAACTTGAATGTGTGTTTGTAACTGTAATTAAAATCAGTTTCTTAAAGCTCAAAAGGAGATGAGAGTGATGAGTTGAGAGAGTCTTAAATTAATTATTTATAGGATGAAGAAGAAGGGAACTATTAGTACTGGATAGGAACAACCTCCATGCAAAAAGAAAAAGTGGGTCTTTTCTGGAAAGAACAGCTGCATTATTATATGATCAACGAAGAAACTGATGGGAAAGTTGAAAGATTGAATGATACGTGGTGCTAAAGAAACTTCCTTTACTTTAGAAAAGAAGGATTGTGTTTAGTTTTTATCTGTATATGACGAAGCTTCTTCCTTTGTTTTATTGTTTTTGTGTTTTTTAATAGGACCACGCAAAGAATCGAATTCTCCCTTGGAATCTCTGGTTTTCTTGGGTTGCAGGCAATTCTTCAGCTTTTTTTTTTTTTTTTTTTACTTTACGTTTCGCTTCTCACGAAAGCGAAGCCGTGGGAACGTAAGGATTTGCCAAGTGCAACGTTTTTAACCATTGCAATTGTTACTCTTTTCATTTTAAAAAACAAAACAAAGAAGGTAATATTGTCGTGTGATTTTGATCGAATAGTTCGAGGTGGCAACCCCTAGGATAAGGATGTTAAAGGAAGCATATAGATGTGTGTATATGGATGTGGTGTCAACTGTCAAACATATCCATGATGAGTCAAATGTGAGCCTTAGTTGAGAAGAATTTTGTTATAATAGAGTGTATCTTCATCTCTTATTTATCCCTCTATGGGTAAGAAAGGAATTGACCATATTTCTTGGATTTACTTGAAACAGGATGAAGAATCCACGTTTAGGTAGGAAATGGGAGAGTGAGCGGAGGTAAAAAAAATTGCGAGCTAAACAAGGACTGCCCCAACCCTATCCCGCCCCATTTGTCTCTTTTTTTTTAAAATATATATATAAAGTTTTGTTGTTAAATGATTTTGATAGTCTAATATGTTTGAACTATGTGATTGAACATTTGAACAATATGTATGAATAACTAAAAAATTTAATATGGAATATTATTATGCTTATATTAGGAGGTTTAAAAATTTTCTCTTTAAATGGAGATTTATCGTGGCGAACTAACCATTTAAATTGAGATTTCCCATATAGAGTTAACCATATAATTGAACATTTTTCAAAATAATTCATTTAATTACTTGAGATTTAAAAAAATAAAAGAAAAATAATTTACTGCAGGGAACTCAATCCTCGCAAATTTATTGCAAGAAATCCCCACCGAAATTCTTGCAAATTTTAAAATTAAATTAAAGGGGAGTAGGAACGAGGAAGCCATCCTCATTCCTGTCCACCCTATGAACATCCCTATCTATAAGCTAGAATAGTAGAATGATTACCTAGACACTTGATAGGATAGTGTGTAGGCGTGACAATTTCAATCAAGATTGTTTTTAGGAAAAAATATAGCATTATTGTAGTACGTAATCCCTCCATTAATATTTCAATCATGTAATCAGTAGATATGTATTATATACCATAGTATTCAATTTGTTCCCCTACAATTGTAACTTGCTAGCATGTCGTAGGTAGGATTGTAGCGACATTTCATCAGCTAGTAGAGAATCTAGATGTCCAATATCTTCAAATGCCTGAAATTTTAGATGCTAAAAATATAGACGTTTGGCATATTTAGATAACTATGTTTGTTACATTTAGCACGAAAATTTATAAGGATATTTGGAAATATATAAATAGCTATGTTTGTTTGCAAAATTTATGTATGGGAATGTCTTAAAATTAGGTATGGTTCAAACAATACCTTTCTCAATTTTCATATAATTTATAAATTAATTTAATATAATTTGAATTTGTATAACATTTTTTTCTTTACTAATTTTATATTTTACTTTATATTAATTTTATATGTTATTTTGTATAATAAATTAATTTATATTGATTTGAAATTTTTATTAAATATTAATTTCAATTTCAATTTCAACCCAAAATACTTTGAACTTTTTTCAAAAGAAAATAATTATATAATTGATAGCGATCTTATAATGGATTATATTTATACATTATCATACTAGAGAAAATTTTGAAGGAATAATAGCAATTTGTGATTTTTTTTTATACTGGATGACCATTGAAAAATTAAAATATTCCAGATTTAGATTGAAAATAAATTGATCTATGTATTATATAATTTAATTGGAGCTTATTTTACAAGTAAATGTAATATATAAGTATAGTTTTTTTGAGAAAGTAATATATAGGTATAGTTAATTGCATAGAGTTGTTTAATTTATTAGTGACTAATTTAATTATAAAATTAAAAAAGTGATAAATAAAGAAAATTGATGAAAGAAATTATACGTAAAAGAAAAACAAATAGCAAAAATACATGAAATCCTAGAAATACATTGTCCACACAAGACTTCAAAAGAAATTTAACTCGTGTAAAGTAAATTTTTATTAATACTTGATAGTACAATCTCTAATGTGTATCCTCTAATTCTTTGTTCTTGAAGGCTTCACAACTTGTTCTTGAGATTGAATCTTCATCTTTTTGAAGAGGTAATTGATGTCTTGAGGTTTTCGATTCTTCAAAGAGATTTTTTATCTTTGAATTGTTTTGATCTTCAAGTTTTCAATCTTCAGGAAGCCTTCAAAGAGATTTCTTTATCTTCAAAGGTCTTTAGTCTTTTGAAAGTTTTCTTTAAATTTTCTAAGCCGTAGCTCTTCTATTTGTGGAACTTCTATGGATATTGTGTGGGCTTAAGCTTAGTTGGATTTGGACCTAACCCTAGTTTGGACTTTCGGCCAAATTGTCATCTAATGAGCTTTTTGAGCTTATTTGATCTTTGACCCAATTGTTACATGACTCAATTTGACGCTAGGCTTACTTGATCAAATGGTCATGATAAAAATACGTGGCATTACTTGAGATTTGCCATTGTTTGTACACAATTTTAGTTTGAAACACATGTTAATTTATAATTGGTCTCAAATTCAATAATATGTAATTTTGTCATTAATTTAAAAAATAATGACTTGGTGATTTGTTATTGACCAAAATTTCCCATCCAACACCCATAGTTCAAGAGATCATCAAAAGCTCTCCTTAGATACCCTTTGTATGGGCATTCTAAAATGCTCAGATATACTACATTTAATCCAAATGTTCATCCCATGGAAACCTTACGTTACCACCAAACAAACATCCTTATGGGCCATTTGTTTGGTAGAAATTCAGGATTTTCATAGGATGAGCATCTAAATTACCTCGTTTGTTTTGCAGTAATATAGGATGTCCAAGCATTTTGAGATGTTCGGGCATCCTAAGATGCTCATACGAAAGGCATCCAAGAAAACCTCTTCATTTTTCTTTTATGTATATTTTCTTTCATCAATTTTCTTTATTTCTCAATTTTTAATTTTATAATTAAAATAAATTTATGTATGCATTCACTAATAGACAATTCTATGAAATAAATTATTATTTATATGTTTCATTTACATATAAAATAAACTCATTTTAAATTGTATAATATATAGCTCAGTTTATTTTCAATTAAAATCAAAAGTTCAATTTATTTTACTTTTCCAACAATGATCATCCAATATTTTTTTTAAAATACATAAATATCACAAATCAATATTATTTCTCTCATAATTTTCTATATTTTAATAATGCATAAATATAATCCACTAAAAAACACTATCAACTATATAATTGTCTTCTTTTAAAATAAGTTCAAGTATTTCAAGTGAAAATTGAAATTAATATTTAATTCTAAATCTTTTATAAAAACCTTGAAACCATATAAATTAGCTTGTTTTACAAAATAACATATAAAATTAATATAAATTGAATTGATAAAAATAAAAGATTAAATTACTTAAGACAAAAATATTATATACACTCAAATTATATTAAATTAATATATAAATTATCTAAAAATAGGTAAAGGTATTATTGGAATAATACATCATTTTAAAACATTCTCATACAGAAATCTTGTAAAACAAACATGACTATTTAAATATTCATGGATATCCTCATAAACAAAACAAATACGGTTATCTAAAGATGTCGGACATCTATATTTTCAGGCTTCTAAAAATGTCAAACATTCGGATTCCTTAAAACCAAAAGGCCACTTAGTAACCAAGTAGATAAGTTCAATTGATTTTTTTTTTTTAGTTCAACAACATTAAGAGTGATGGGATACAAACCTCTGACTTCTTGTAAGATGGTACATGTCAATTATCGTTAAGCTATGATCACTTTAGCAAATTCAATTTATTTAAGTTTAAACTCTCCTCCTTTAATCAAGCAAAATATTTCTCTTTGAGACCGTTTGTTTCATGGTAATCCAAGATTTCTAGGTGTGGACATCTAGATTAGTCTGTTTGTTTTGTAGAAATGGAGGATACCTTGACTTTTCAAGATACCCGAGGTTCTTAAGATGCCCATAGGAGGGCATCTAACCAATTTTAGATGCCCTTTTGAAACATAGATTTTTAAGATTCTCATGTTGAGGGCATCCTCTAATGACTTTTTTACCCCTTATCAATTTTCTTTATTTCACATTTTTATCTTTTATTTTAAAATAAATTAGTGTATTTATGCACTAATAAACGATCTTATATAATTAGCTATATTTATACTTTACATTTAGATATAATATAAAGTTTAGTTATAATTGAATTAATATTAAATATTAAATATTTTATAAAAATCTCGAACTAATATAAATTAATTTGTACTACAAAATAACACGTTAGTATAAACTAAATTGATATACAAATATAACATTAAATTAATAAAGAATAAAATGCATGTGATATAAATTTAAATTATATTAAACTAATATGCAAATTACCAACTAATTAGCAAGGGCATTATTGGAAAGTTACATGATAAATTGAAGAAATACTAAGAGAGATTAAGGAATTCTTAGTTCGCTTGAAGACATGCATCAATATTCAAAATTATTTAAATGAAAATCTACTCCACAATGACTTTAGATTCAGCTCCGTATCCCTCAAAGAGTGGTACATTGATCAAAGAACATTCTCGAATGCGAGTTTAGGATCAAAATTGAGATCCAATTAACCAAAGTTATCTGTTTTGGATAAGAAATTATACTTTCTCCTAGTCGTCATTTGACATGAAACAAAAGTGGTTAAAGTTCAATTTATAACTTTGAGAAATTATACTCTCTCTTAGGGTTATAGAACAGAACGTGAGAGCTTTTAAAAACTTGGAAAAAAGAGCTCATTTTCTCAACCACAGAAAGAATTCCAAAGCTATATTTAACCACTTTTGTTTAAGGCTTATTTTCAAGTGAAGAAGCAATAACTACAAATGGAAGTCCTATGGTTTGCAGACATGAAAATCATGCTCTTGTATTTTATAAATATTAATTTTATTGAATAACTCTTGAGGTTAAATGACTAAAATAAAATGTAGATCAAATTTTTAATCCTACCATGTTATAAAATTCTTCCTTACATTACTGTCGCTAATTTTCAGCCACATCATAATCAATCATGCGAAACTCATTAAATAAATTGGTAAAATAGATAACAATGTGACCAAATATAAAATGGAGTATGGAATCATTTAATACTACCGTAGTATTAGAAATTTCCCTCTCAGAGCCGCATGACAGTTCACACTAATCAACTCATGTTCTTGAGAGTAGTAGATGCAGATGCCAAATCTTCTGCTGCTACCGGTTGGTGCAACTGCACCCATAAATAAAATTCCAGGAGTTAGAAAACATGAGGAAGTAAATTTACTTCTGAATTCTGATGTCCAACATATGGATAGAGAAAACAAAGAAGTTACAAGAATCGTAAATTCTCCAAAGAGCAGTCAAAAGAAATGTTATAGACAATATGGATCAATATTTGGCCAATATTGGAGAGAAACATGCAAAAACGTTGGAGTTACATAACAAACCTAATTTATTTGATTAAAAAAACCCCACTTGTTTTCATTTCCTATTTGTAAGTTTAAAGCTTCTATGAAACTATTCTCAATCCTCAGAGCAGTTTAAGTACTTGGATTCAGAAAAATGCAAGAAAGACGTGTATATATCTATCTGATCCAAAAATTGTTGATCATTCAGCGTGTATTGATCAGAATCATACTGCTTGTGCAACAGTGAGCCAGTGAAAAGAACGCCGGAACGTGTCATCTTGCGAAGGCAGGGCTCCATGGTTCCAATATGTAATGTCCTGAAATTTGGCCTTCACCTGCCAAGGGCTTGAGTCCTTGGACTCTTCAGAAGCTTTTCTCTTTCCAAGACTTTGCCTCCCTAGCACAAAGCCTGAAGAACAACATTTACAGATGAACATTGATCCTTTAATTCAAATTGGTGAAATGAATTGTGGAAGTAACTTATATCAATATTACAGTCAGTATGAACAATGAAGCCCTGCTTGCCTTATTGCACGAGTTCAAATTAGGTAGAAATGGTGAAAACAGAACATTTTTTAACAGAAAACATTTACATTAACTCAAGAGGATAGAAGACTAGACGTCTAGATATCCATTCAAACAAAGGCCAAGTATAATATATATAAACATTCCAAATGGCTAGAATTACTAAAACAAAAATGGAAAGTTACAAAACTGTTCTTATATAGCAGCCTAAAAACTAAAAGGAAACATGAAAATAAATAGTCTCGTTTCTTCTCATTTCCTTTTTCTACAATCATCAAGAACCCGATGGTTCTTTTATTCCAAATCTTCCAAAAACCAAACAAACATATCATATTCATACTAGACGAAATGCATGTTGAAAATCCCTCAGAATATATCCAGGTACATTACAAGTGAAATAAGAACATTAATCAGAACAGTTGCCTAAGAGTTCTAGAAGAGTTCTTCCCCAATTATCTCAGTGAATCCCATTCAACTCATATGTGAGACAAACAGTTGCAGCTAATCTTAGAACAAGAACTGCCAGAATCATAATGTTCAATTTCTGGTTATTTGAATGCTTATTCACCATAGCCGATAGAAGAGGGTCTTGAAACTACTACCAAATAAGACATTAACTACATGAATTGAAACAAGTAAATGAAAACATACACAATTTAAGGAAGTTCGTACCAGAGTAACCTTCTGGAAGGGAAATGGTAGCTCCCTGCAACTTTCTTCCTCTGAAATAAGCTTCCTCAACGCTCAAACCATCAACCTCAACTCCTTTGAAAAAGAAACCACACAGTAAATTACAAACAAATAACCCAAATACATAAAGCGGACGAGGAGAAACAGAGAAAATTGGGTCATTACCAGTGGATTTGGGTTTGAAATACTGAGAAACTGAGCAAGGACCATTGAATTTAATGGCACAGGGAAGCTGATGGACTTTACCGCTGAGATCGACAGCTAGAGAGTCCCTCCCAAAATCAAAATCCACGATTACTTCCCTTTCCCTCTCGTTTTCAGCATCCATTTGATCAATTTTGAAGCAACCCCAAACTCAAAAACCCTAAACCCACGTTGATGCTTCGAGTTTCTAGCGAGGAAATTCAATCGACCATTTCTCCCTCAGATTTTACACTTCCCGCTCTTTTGAGCAATCAGCGTTGAGATCGATTGTTGTCCAAGATTTTCCCTCTCAAAATTATCTTCATCCTTATGCACTAAATCTTAAATTTTTGGTACATACCAATTAGTGGGCTCACACTTTGGCTTAAAAATGGTGACATTTTAAAAAATGTTCCATTACAAACTTAGTGTCGGGTTTGTTTGTATTTATTTGATCTCTAAACTTTAAAAATGTCTAATACGTCTTTCAATTTTCTATTTTGTATCTAATAGATTCATGACATATTCGAAATTTTAAAAAATTGTTTGATTTATTGGGTAGAAAATTAAATTTTGTGATTAGTGTAATCCTAAACTTTTGATTTTGTGTCTAGTAAATCTGTAAATTTTATAAAAAAAAATGTCAAATAGGTCAATGACCTATTAGACACAAAATTTAAAATTCATATATCTATTGGACACAAACTTGAAAGTGTAAGGATTTATTAGATATTTTTTAAGTTCAAAGACCTATTCAACACAAAATTAAAAGTTCATACACCTATTAGATACTTTTTAAAGTTCATTGACTAAATAGACATAAACTTGAAAGTTTATAGACAAAATTTATAATTTAACCTTTTAAAAATCATCATTATTGATGATCAAACATTTTAAATTGGTAATTGGGTTGGTTGAAGGTCATAGGAAAACCCTAGCAAATTCCATTGATTGAATTAAAATATTTTTAGGAATTCAATTTTGTTCTGCAATGTTAGAATTTGGCCACAATATTGAGAAATTTAATCATATGCCAACAGACAATGGTTTGTTTTAAGTTTCAAAAAAAAAATAAATGGTTTGATTTAGACTAATCTGAACATAACTTAACTAAGGCATATAATCTGAACATAACATAACTTTTCTTTTTTTAATTTTTTTTCCTTTTATTTTCTTTTCTTCCTTTTTTTCACTTTGATTTTTTTCAACTTTTTTTTTTAACTGACATTTGCAAGATCTGCAAATATTTTTACTATAGAAGAGAATATCGTAATTCACAAAAAGATAAACATGTAGGTAATTTTTTTTAATGTAAAATAATACGCCTCTTTGTTGTTATTCTTGACTTGCAGCTGAGATGTCTTCTTCAACTTTGAAGGTGACCAACCTCTGATTCGAGCAGAATTAAGGATGGTTCACCTTCCACTTTGTTTCACCTTCAAAAGTGACTAAACCCTAACGGAGTTAAGGGAGGTCCTTTTTCACCTTCAAATGTGACCAAACCCTAACGGAGTTAATGACACACCTCATCCCAAATTACCCTAACTAACCTAGGATGTGGCGTGTCAACATTAGATCCCTACTTGACTACGGAATCCAATGTCAAACTTTGCAAGACAAAAGTTATTTTTGAAAACCACAAGTGGCTAGCCAAAACTTTGTTGATACAAAATTCATTAAAAAAATAATAATAATAAAAAATAAAAAAATCAACAGAGTTTCCCCTGAAAACTGAGTAAAACACATCTAAAAAGAAATATATACAATTAACATGTTCAAACTCCAACTACCATTCCAGAAATTCAACACAATCCCACAAACTTAAAAGTAGATAGACATGTGGGTTTCAAATTACAAACCAATGGAAATTCCAAAATGGTACTAAGTCACTCAAAACGTGCTAGCCCTATTACTTACAAAAGAAGCATTTGTAATTATGTACATACAAAATGGTATGCAAACTATCAGGTCTGGTGGCAGATATCGACTTCTGTACGCTCCTTAGAAACTTAGTCGCTACCTGGTGGAAAAAAAATTAAGGAAGAAAGAATGAGCTAATAGAGTCCAGTGAGTGGTAAGTTAATAAGAAAAAAATAACCTCTCGACAAAAACATTTTATATTAAAAAGGAATTCAAAGTTCAATAAAACTTTATATACTAAGCACAATCTAAATACACAAGATAAGTAAAATATCATAGAGATTTTGCAGCAATAACTCTTAAAAGAAAACACGAAATAATAGGCCAACAAAACTCATCACCAAACTTGTACCCAAATCTCTGTCATATTATGCATCGAGTAATCTTCAGATACATAGAAGAGAAAATCTCTATCATACGTGCACGTGGAGCAACTCTAACATATGTAATGCCTCAGGACCAGGATTTGGACCAGGATTCGAAATCCGGATTCGACACTTAATGGCCCTGGCATTCCCCTGCATCCACTGCGGCCTAAACACACTAGCATACTATAGAAACACATTCTCATAGAATACGAGTAATCACCATTGGTACAAGCTCTAGTGGTTTGAAAACAATTTCTATATAATAATCATCGTAAGTTCTCAAACCCCACACATTCTCAAATTGAGGTTTCATAACTTTAAGCCATGACTCAAAGGATCAAATGTTGAAATTAAAAATCCTCATATTCACTTTTGAGTTTACATGAATCCAAAAACTCATATATCGACTAAAATCTTGATTCGAAAATCAAGTCATTGTAGCTAAAATTTCACATAAACATAAATCTCTTCGAATTCAAATATGCTAAATCATGAATTCAATTTAGTGTGAACAAATGTCACTTTCTTATCAATTTAGTAAATAATCAATTTCAATAATAAACAATTTACAAAATACATGAAATTTTCCCCAAATTATCAAAACCTTCAATAACTAAATCATTTGCATTAATATAAAATTGCAATTGATTTCAAATCTCACAAAAATCTCATCAATTACTAAAATAATTGAAACACTTCATAAAATAACCACTCATAACTACTACGAATGAGGTTTGTTCGGGTCATAAATGGTTCCAATCCCCGCTTGTCCTGAAATCATAATTTGTCAACACATTATTAACCTCTTAATGCCAAAATTAAAGTGTAACAACGATAAATAACCCAAGCCTTTAGTTTCTCTTTAACTCATGAGTTAACCAAAATTTTCATGATCCTACTCTTAAATTACCAAGAAATTGAGACCATAACCCAAAATAAAGTTTCCAATAAACTCCATTGTATTCCCTCTCTATAACAAATCTCATTCTTCTCATTTATTCTTCTCTATGAACAAATTCATTGCTTTTCTTTTCCTTAAAAGCTTGCAGTTTCTACATACAAATAGCCCCCTTCAATCTATATTTTATTTAAACTCATGACTTTCATCAAATTTTCCCTCTTCCCAACTAAAACCATAATAATCCAAATACCTAATTCCCAAATTTCATACTTTCCATCTATATATATATATATATATATATATATATATATATATATATATATATATATATATATATATATATATATATATATATATATATATATATATATTACCAAAATGTAGAAATAGGTGTTACAGTTAAGGGCGGTCCTATTTCACCTTTGGAAGTGACCAAACCCTAACGAAATTAAGGGCGGTCTTGTTTCACCTTTGGAAGTGACCAAACCCTAACGGAGTTAAGGACATCTTGTTTCACCTTCGGAAGTAATCAAACCCTAACAGAGTTAAGGGTGGTCCTCCTTTGGCTTCACCCTTGGATTTGTTTCAACTTTGAAGGTGGTCAAATCCTGACTCAAGTGGTTTATATCCTGTGATGACCCTCCCTTACATTTTTTTAACGAAAAAATATAGAAGTGACACTTAAGGTAAGCCATCACCTGGATTGGTGACTGTAATGCCCCCAATGTTCATCCCTCAACAAAGTTAGATTTTTAGGTGAGTGAAGCTCGTTCAAATGAGATAGCTCAAACTTGAAATTTAAGTAAGATAGCTCAAACTTGAACTTGAGGTGAGCGAGGCTCGAGTTTGAAATTGCAGCGAGCTTTTTTTTTTCAAACTTTAACTTGAAGGGAGTATGCTCAAAATTCAAGGGGGCATAGCTCGAGTTTAAACTTGAAGGGAAGTATATTTGCAAACGAAGATAAAACAAAGTCGTTGAAGATGAAGTGAGTCTACTAGAATTTTAAAGATGAGACGAAGTCGTGCTAGATTTCAAAGATGAAACAAAGTTGTTGAAGATAAAGCGAACCCACCAAAATTTGAAGATGAGGTGAAACCGCAATAGATTTTTAGGATGAATCAAAGTTTTTGAAGATGAAGATAAGCCATGAGAATTTGGAGACGAGGCAAAGCCGCCATACCTTTGGAGACGAAGCAAAGTCGCTACAATTTGGAGACAAAACAACGACGAAGGCTTCAAACTTGGAGAAGAAGCAACGACAAAGCCTTCAAACTTGGGGAAGAAGCAACGACTAAGCCTTTGAACTTAGAGAAGAAGGGACGACGAAGTCTTTGAACTTGGAGAATAAGCAACGATGAAGCCTATGAACTTGGAAAAGAAGCGACGACGAAGTCTCCAAACTTGACAACGAAACGACGGCAAACCTCTCTGACTTGGCGAAGAAGCGAACAATGGTGGGCAAAGCCTTCTAACTTGGTGGAGGAGCGAGCAACGACAAGCAAAGCCTCCTGATTGGCAGAGGAGTGAGAGACGACGAGTGAAGCCTCCTGACTTGGTGGAGGAGTGAGCAACGACAAGTGAAGACTCCCAACTTGGCGTAGGACCGAGAGATGGCAAGTGAAGTCTCCTTACTTGGCGGAGGACCGAGTGATGGTGAACGAAGCCTCTTGTTTTAGCGGAGGATGGTGCAACGAAAGACGAAGCCTCCTGACTTGGTAAAGGAACGAATGACGGCAGACGAAGCGTCTGAACTTGAGACAGAGCGAACGACAGTGAAGCCTCTAGACTTGAGACGAAGCCTCCAGACTTGGAGATGGAGTGACAACGAAATCTCAAAACTTGGAGAGGGAGTGAAACGTTGAACTTAGGGGCATAACACATACTTAGAGGCAAAATGCCAAATTTGGAGATGGAGGATCGTACTTGGAGGCAAAGTGCCGAACTTGAAGGAAAAACGCCGAACTTGGAGGCAAAACGCCGCACTTAGAGCAAGTGAAATGTCGTACTTATAGGTAAGACGTCAAACCTGAAGGCAAAGTGCCAACTTAAAGGTGGAATGCCTAACTTGGATGAGTGGACCGATCTTTGGAATGAGCAAGACGCTCAATTTGGAGGCGAAATGTTGAACTTGAAGGTGGAATGCTAACTTGGAGGCAAAATGCCAAACTTGAAGGCAGAACGACGAACCTGCAATGAGCAGAACGTCGATCTTCAGAACAAGCGAGACACTGAACTTGGAGACAAAATGCAAAACTTGGAGGCAGAACACCGTACTTTGAACAACAACACTCAATCCTTGAACTTGAGCAACACTTAATCGGTCTTGAACTTAAAATGAGCCAAGCTCTATCTTAAACTTGAAGTGAGTGCAGCCCTCTCACATGCATCTAACGTGTGTGACGTCTTATTTCATGCATGGAGTGGAGATGTTTTTTTTAGGAAATTGAACTCCAATTTTTTTAACTGCTTACGTACCCTTTAGGAAATGGATCAAGTCATAACGTAGTTCAAAGAAATTTTTTTTGGGTCGTTCACCTTTTAAGCTCATGCGGGCCAGTAGCATCATGCAGTTTAGGCTCTTGCAACAAGGAGCTTACACATTTTAAATGTCCTTATCGTCACCATGGTCTTGATCAGATCCTTCATTTGTAGGATTTGTTATAATTACGAGATTTTTCTTCCACTTCCCGTATTTATGAGAATGGAGAACTTCCTTTTCATACGTGAAGGAACAAGATTATGAATCTTTTTGTCATTGTTCACTTCATCGAATAGTTCTACCTTCGAGGCGTTCATCTTTCTTTCATGTTGATCACATGTTACTTTGACGCAATCAAAAACAGATGTTGAAGATCGACATTTCCCTAATATAGAGACACTCAGCCTTTAGAAGGCTGAAGGTCGAGTGGAGACAAGAATTAGACATTGGTTTTCTTCTTTTGTCGCGGCCATATTGTTTGGAAGACTGAAAGTTGAGTAGTTGAAGATTTGATGCAACTGAAGACAGAAATTGCTCGACTTCCTTTGAATCATCAACTTCTTCCACATTGATACAATATGAACTTGCAAAGATTTCTTCCTCTTTTTTCATGGGGAAGGAAATTTTTCGAGAAGAATTCTTTAAAGGTCACCGGTTGGCAAGGTTTGGAATAATTTTTATTTCCTTTCCTATTAGGTTTAGCCTTTGTTGGATTCTTCTTTCTCTAACACCTATTCTTTCTTCTGAATAGACAATGTTCCGTCTAAACAAGATGTTGTCCTTGTTTCTTCTAGCGAGTCATAATTGTCCACCATTTTGTCTTCATTCTCGATAGATTTGACCACATCTTGATGTTTGTTTCTTGGTACCTCATGTTGAAACCAAATAGATACAAAATTTAAGGTTCCAAATTGGACTAGGCGCACTCCTTGATCATGAAGTGAACTAGAGTGCATTTGATTGCATGTGTTTATTGTTGCTGCAACATGATTTGTATGAGCTAATTCATCGAGGTCTAGCTCAATTTTTCCTTTTTTAGCTAATCTTAGAATTAGCTCTTTTAAGACGAAACATTTCTCCATCGGGTGACTGATGACTCAATGATACTTACAATAGTTAAGATCATCGACTTTTTCTATCTCTTTCGGCCGCTTACACTCTAGAAGTTCAATCAGTCGTGTGTCTGCAGTTGTTCTAACATATCAGGAATGTCAAAATCAAGAAAATGATAGACTTTTTTCTGTCTTTCCTTCAAAGTTAAGCGATGATTTTCATTTCCTTCTCGTTTTTCAATCCTCTTGTCTTTCGAAGACAACTTGAGAAGGGTTGTATTTACGACCATAGATTCTTCTGAAGCTGCCTCAATCTACTTTCCTTCTTTCTTCATGTTAGAGACTAAAAGGTCTTTGTCTCCTCAACTAGCAATACTTAGCTACATGTCGCTGGCACGAGTTTATACCTTGGAGGATGTACAAAAATCCTCAATGCATGCCTTGAATGCACATTTCGATAGTAAATAGTTCAGTGAGACGATCTTTGCAATCAAGACTCATAGCTCTCCAACAATTTATATAGTCAACAAAGAGTTCACCTTTTCGTTGTCTAGTGTTGGTGAGCTTGAACATGCTGACAATTGTCTCGTGCTGTAGAAGTGACTTAGGAATTCCTTTTCAAATTGCTCCCAACTGTCTGTCGACTCATGTTCTAGATCATTGTACTAGTCGAACTGTTTAACCAGTAGATCTCCTCGTGTACCAGCATTTTCACATGTCTAGATGAAATGAGCAACGTGTTGCTTAGGATTGCATTTTCCATCAAATTGCTAGACCTTTGGTGGTGATATCTAGTTGGCATTCTCAAATTATCGATTCTCTTGATATATGGTTTAGAATAAAATAGAGAACTTTGAGAAACTCCACCATATTGAGCTCTAATAGAGTTGGTTATCATGTCCTGAAGTTGTTGGACAATAGTGAAGCAATCGAAGTGGAGGTTGTGATTGATCTTCTTGCATAACGATATTTCTTTTGTTGCGATTTTTGACAACATGAGTTTGATTTTATTCAACGTCATTCTGACTCTCAATCTAACTCTTTAAGTATGCAATTTAAGAATTTCTTTCTTCAATCGCCTTCATCAAGGTGTTGATATGTTTCTGCATCTTTGCCATTCTTTCTTCCATAGTGCTTGTTTCAGTCATCATGATAGACACTACGTCAGAATCAAGGTCGAACAAAAGGTTACACTTAACCAGGAATCTGTCATTAATAAATACCCCCGACAATGTCATTACTTCGCTCTCACAATAATATAGGCTTCATCTTCTTGTAGCCTCAATTAATTGGAGCAACTATGGGTAACATAACTCGTGTACAAGTTGCTCATGACAGTGGTCATTTAAGAAGTTTTGAATGACATCACTTCACTTGTGCTTGGAGATGAGAGAAAGAGATGAGAGGTAAAGATGGTCTCACTGGGCGAGCCAATTTGGCCACACGTGATTTCAACAAAGAAAGAGAAATGAGACGCGTGTAAGGAACTTGAATTTGTATTAATTTGAATATAGTGGAGTACAATCTCTAATGTTTATCCTTTGATTCTTTCTCTCTCTCAAGTATAATTAGTCTGAGGGCTTTGTAGCTTTTTCTCGGACGTGGATTTAATTCGAGGGCTTTGTAGCTTGTTCTCGAAAGTGAGTTTGTCTCGAGACCTTTGTAACTTGTTCTTGAGTGCGAAGTTGTCTTGAGGGCTTTTGCAACTTGTTCTCGATCTTCAAAGTCTTCTGTTCTTCAAAACTTTGGTTCAGAGAGTGTTTGATCTTCAAGAGTTTAGAGAGTTTTCTAGTCTTTGTTTTCTGAATTCTCTCTAAGTCTTCTCTCTTGAGATTTTCAACTTTTGAACCCCCAAAAGAAAGAGAGCTCCTCTATTTATAAAGCTCCCATGGATATGCGGGCTTAGGCCTTTCAAGCTTTTGGGGCCCTGACTTGGGCTCTGCTAGACTTGGGCCTAGGCCCTTTAGGCTTGGATTTTGTTGGACTAGGGCTTCTCATTTGGGTTATGTCTAAAAATTGACCCAAACTACACATATTTAGGTTTTCCATAATTTAATTTGAAGATCCTTATAAATTTGCAATCGATCCTTAATTAAATAAATAATTTTGTCATTAACTTTAAATAATGACATGAAAATTTTTTATTGGCCCAAAATTTCTATTCCGATAAAAAGATTATAAATTCTATTTTATTCTTTTTAGCTCAACTTGCAAGGTAGAGAATCAAACTAGCAAACTTAGTGATAATAATGTGTTTTATCTATTCAATTATGCTTGAATTGACATTTTAAAAGTTTTTTTTAAGAAGGAAATTTCTAACTTTTATCTTGATGTAAAAATGTTTGGCTAAATTATAGAAAATATCCCTGAACTATGAGTCTTGTTTCAATGATACTCCTAAACTTTAAAAAGTTTCAAAAATACCTCTGACCTTTAGAAAACGTTCAAAAATACCCTTACCGTTAAGCTTTGGATGAAAAATGTCAAAGTTTCATTAATATCCTTGACATTTCAAAAATACCCTTACTAGAAAACATTTCTTATTTTTCTTCCTTTCTTTGCAAATTCTTCCTCCATGAAAATTAATGTGAAATTTTGCTCATAAAGGCTATGTGCAACAAAACACCAAATGAAAACAGAGCTTGAAATCAAGCTTTTTCTTTTTAAAAGTGTAAAGAAGATGAGTGAGGAAAAAAACATAAGTTTTTTTTTCTTTTTGTGTGTTAGTGATAAGCAGGAGATTAATATGGTTTTTAATTATGATAAGTGAGTGGTGAAGGAAGAGTGGAGCAAGTTTTTTTTTTTTTTTTGGAGAGTTACGAGAGAAGGTTATGGTTATGGATTTTTGGTTTTTGAAGCTTATTTGGTCAAATTGTTGCTACGACCTTCTAAATGCTAACAAATTTTGAAGAAGGCAGGTTTGGTCCAGTTTACAAGGTTAATTAATCAAAAGTTTGATATGTGATTTTTTTTTAATATTTAATAAGTGGTAGAACCACTATATGACAAGCTTACATTTATTTTGCCTAAAATGAATTTAAGGAAAGCTGATGGGTAGTGACTGGTGAAGAAATAGTAGTGAAAAGGCTATCAACAAAATCAAGTCAAAGACTTGAAGAATTCAAAAATGAAGCAAAAGTCATCTTGAAGCTTCAATATAAGAATCTGGTCAAGCTCTTGGGATGTTGTGTTGAAGGAGAAGAAAAACTCCTCATTAATTTTGATGGAGGAAGAATCTGAAAGAGGGGAGGAAGAAGAAAAAATATTTTCCAATAAGAGTATTTTTGAAATTTTTTTAAAGATAAAGAGTATTAATGATTCTATCCAGAACTTAATTGTAAGGGTATTCTTGAACATTTTTTAAATGTCAAGAGTATTTTTGAAACTTTTTAAAGTTCAAAGATATTATTGACAGAAGACCCATAGCTCAAGGGTATTTTCTATAATTTAACCCAAATATGTTAAACATTACTATTTAAATGTTTAATATTACGAAACATCTTCAATATATATAGATTACCAAACATCATGTTATGTGAATTTCCATATCTAAGCAACATATATCAAGTTTAGAGACAACAGAGTGAAATTTTTGTTACATGTAATAAAAAAAAATTTAGAAAAGTACCCATTTTAATCTTGAACTTGCTAATGTGTATCAATTTTCATGCTAAATTTTAAATTTTATCAAATTGCACCTTAAAATTTTATCAAATTGCACCTTGATAAGCATTGTAATCTTAACCTTAAACTTAAATGAATGTTGTGATTTTTACCTTATAATAGACTTTCACTAAAATTTGTCAATAAAAATATTCTCATATGCATCTAATGTTTTTTTTTTAAACTGCATTTAATGAATATAAAACATATGTCTAATGCCAAATTAATGAAACTTCAAAGAAAATTGACCTTACTTTTTGTTAGAATTTGTTAATTTTGAAAGATTTATTCAATCGTCAATCTTGTGCATTAATCAAAGTTAATTTTGTGTCAAGCTTCATATTTGTTGAAATTAATAAGCTTGGAGAGATTTTTACTTTTGTTTGTGTTAAAATTTGGGATAAATTTAACTAAAGTTAAACATGGGATAAAAATTGCAATATATGTTTAAACTTTAAATTTAGAATTCATTTTAATGAAATTGAAAGTTTAAGGTGAGGAGTAATACACTTTGACAAGTTCTAGATAAAAATTGATTTTTCCAAAAAAAAAATAATATTAAATGCTTATAAAATTTTCAAGATAACAAAATATTTCAATATATAAGAATAAAAAAAAACACAAGTATGAAAATTTTGGATCAGAGTATAGCTTCATCTAGCGGTACTACAACAAAACAAAACAGCTTTATAAGGACTAAAAAATGAAAATAAATAAATAAACCAGAAACATAACTTAGTAGTTAAGATATCTACTCCTCTCGAGGCTGGAGGTTTAAATTCATACAGTATACTAAAAAAAATTAAATAAGAAACTATCATCAAATACCTAAGCTTCTTCAACTAAATCATTATTTTAATAAACAGAAAAGGCACATTAAACTCATATGAAATGCTTGACCTATCATTCAAGCATATCTGTGGATGATCATCCTTTTCATTTCTGAGCAAAATATGATCATTGACAAATATCATACAAATACATCAAAGGGTCGTTTGATTTGCAGATTTGATTTGCAGGTTTCTTAAACCTGGGTTTATTAAATCTGAAGTTGTTAAGTCTATGTTTGGATGGTACAGAAAATATATTTGTTAAGTCTGAATTTGTTAAACCAATGTTTGGATAGTGTCAAGTCTGAGTTTGTTATGTCTGTGTTTGAATTCTAAATTGTTAAACTTGAGTTTATTAAAAGTATATTTGGTTCGTAAATTTAAAATTTGTAATAAATAATATAAATTATTTAATTAAAGTAATAAAAGCTTTATATTAAATTATATTTAAAATGTAACTTTTATTATGAAATTAGAGTATTATTTTAATAATAAATAAAATATTTTTAATACATTTGTCCACTCAATTTTCTTCCAATAATTATTTTATAGAATAAATATTTAATTGTTCATGAAAATATTTTCAAACTATTTACCAAAGTGTGAACAAATATAAACAAATTTTTTTATGTAAATATATCCAACATAAAATTAACCATAAAGAAAATATTATCAATTGTTTATTTAATGATTTATAATTTGTTGTGCTAACAAAAGTTATTTACTACTTATCATCAAAATTACTATTAAACTTAACTTTCTATATTTAACTAATACATAAGGTTATAAAGTTAAAGTATGTTAAATATTATTATTTTAAAGCTATTAACTTCAAGATACAATAACCAAAATAGTTTAATTAATTAATTTTACAAACATTATGTCTTTAATTGACTATGATTACTTAATTTTTACATTTTAACAAGAAAATGAGTTTAGGAAAGTTGTGGATTTAGAGAAATGAACTTTTTTTTATCAAATGAAAATTGACATATTAAATTTAGATTTATATATCGCATGTGGTTTGAAATTTATAATAAAATAATTTTATTATTATAATTTATATGTTAATAAAAAATTTAAAATATAATAATAAGTTTCTTATAAATTAGGAACTATTACTTTGTAAATGAAGAATTTATTTTTTAATATTATGGTTAATCTAAACACTTTTTGAGTAATTATTTTTTAAAATAAATATTTAGTTAGTTTTGTAATTGTTTTTTTTTTTCTAATATTTGTCAATGTAGGAACAAAATACAAAGAAATTTCTTCTTATAAATATATCATTATAATTGCTCTAAAACATGAAGTATAATAAAGCCGACATATCGGTTTATAAATTAATTATTACTATTTGAAATTTGAACTAAATTTATTTACTTATTTATTATAATGCTATCATTAATTAATTATTTTTATCTAACTAATATATTTTTATTAAAAATCTAATGCATTTTAAAAGAATGATTAAAGATAAAATGTGTATTATAGCAAATTTGGGGAGTATGAATAAAGTAATGTAGCAACCTTGAGTGGTAGAATAGTATGTACTGTAGCAAACTTAGGTTAACAAAACTACCAACCAAACGTGGGTTTGTTTATACAAACCCATACTCCTCATTTCCAAAATAGGGAACCAAACACCCCCCAATAGTTTATCAATAACAACAATAAACATGAACTAAACTACACCTACAATTAACACTATTACAAACCTTGTATTCTACAATCTCATAGCTCAAAATCTGGATCAGAAGGACTCTGTTGAAGGCGATGTCTGAAGGTTGATAATGGCTAAAAATGCAAGGGTCAGCTTTTCTCCTTCCTCTTTTCGAAACTAGTTCTCGGAATCAGTGAAATCAGATGGACTCTCAAGTTCTCCCATACTTGCAGAGGCAAACGATTCGGTAGATTCTATTGTTGAAAGAGAGGAAGCAGTATCATCTGAATCTGAGACGACATCGTCGTGTAGAATAATGTGATCATCATCGATCTCGGAACCATCAGACCCATCAGCTCCTAGTAGTAGTTTGTTGATTGCAGACTTGGCAGTTTCAACAAACCATTCATCCTCAGGGAGTGCACTAATCAAACATGGTAGTTCAGTTCTTCTTTTCCATTAAAAAGACAGCACAACAGCAAAAGAAATCGGCATGGCATGTGTGTGTGTGTGCATACGAGTGCTGAGTGGTAGAGAGAAAGAGAGAGAGAGACCTTTGTGGATCAATGCCTCTAGCAGAAAATGTCCTGATGGCGCGAGCAATGATGGCAGATGCAATCTGATGGATGTGGCGAGATGGATAACCAGCAAAACGTGCTATTTCAACGGTGAAGTGCATATCTAGAATTAACTGCCAAGAAAACGATATGCTCAGCATAGCGCACATGAAGAGAAATGAACCGATGCTCCTTAGAACTCAAGGACACAGTTGTACAACCTATAGAACAGATCCTGTTCAGGTTACTCATAAATATAATCTTGTTTAGTTTTTCAGATCAAAAGAGTCTTCTTTAAACTTGGGATAGATGCGGCAGTAAACAGATAATATTGCAAACCATGGCCCCAATGAAAGAACTTTCTGCCTGGTTACATGCATTAACAAAGTCCATTTTATTTTATTACTTTTTTTATATCCAGTTTGTGCGTACCTCAACTATTCTCACATGACAATTGTCCGACTCTATCCATTTGGTTGCCAAGATAACTTGTAGAATATTAAATCCTAGATAGATGGTCACCATGGCATGAATTCATTTCCTCTAAGCGCTTCTTGACCACTAGGCTAATCTATGGTGGTTAACAAAGTCCATTTAGGTAGTAATAATATGCAATACCTTTTTTTTGGGTGTACCATTTCACTAGTATTCTCCGGGACCATTAAACTCTATAACATTTTGTTATTAGAAAACTAGAAAACTCGATCAGATTTTAATATCTTTGATAAGAGATTTAAACACAACCGCAAATCCCTTTACAATTTATTATCCAATTACTATAAGACCAGAATACAAAACTGAGCACGGATGAGTTAGACAAAACTGAGCACGGATGAGTTAGTTTATCTTAGAAAGTCTGATGATACTCTTCACATAGATTAGAAAAAAAAAAAATAGGTTATGAAGAAAAAAATTATAAGTGCTGTTTAATTGAGTTTTCCTAAAAATTGTCAAACTTCCATTTCAAATTTTATTTCAAAAGAAACCATTCTGAAAGATTTTTATTCTTGTTTTCTTTTCTTTGTCATATTAATTTCAAAGCATAATGCATCTAAGTTCATTTATAAAAAGAGACATTATTGAATATGCCAATTTACTTCACAAAACCCCCCAAAAACGTTTAAAAACATACATCTTTTTCTACATTCTACCAATTTTATTCGAGAGACTATTTTACAAAATTATTTTACCAAACAAACCATGAGCCAGAATTTTATTTTTCTGTTAATTAAAAATAAACAGTTTTTAACACAACTGTCAAACAACACCCTAAATATCCACCAACAAATTGTTTCAGTTTGTAACTTTATGAATGATAAGAGGTGTCGTGTAGTCAAAGGCACTCTGGAGAGGCAGAAGACACATACCTGCTGCAACCCGAATGGCAGGAGATTAACTGAATCATCTTCAAAAACGCCCCAAAACTCTTGTTCATCAGACAACCAGATGAGGACGGTCTCTGTCAGCCTAGCAAGCAAAATCTTTTGTATCTTCTCTTTCCCAAGTAAGACATCTCCTGCAACAGTAGCTAACTGTTGCAATCTTGCAAATAGTGCCTGCAATTATACGATAAATCATGTTTTTAGCATGAAAACAGATATGCCAACAGAAGTAAGCAAGAAGTTTTTTTCTTTAAAAAAAAAAGAGTTTGAACATGCAGAAGCCAGCAGTATGGCTTAATCATATTGTTGTTAATTCAGTCCCTGGCCATCAAACTGGATCAGAGAATACTATTTTATTCCTTATCAAGTTGTATTTTATCTCTTATCAAGTTGGCCTTTGGCCTCTTCTTGTAATTTTACACAATTTAATTCCTGGAAACTTGTGTGTTTATACTAATAACTCGAGTCTTTAATTTTCTACATTATGTATCTTAAACTGTAACTTTGACGGATCATGAATTACTGTTCGAGGAACTTATGACTGACAGCACAAACTTAGAGAAATGATAATGTGTTTTAAGCCCAAATACCAAGCTATAGTGCACTAAAACTATAAAGAAAAATAATAGTTCAGCCAAAATGTTTTTCATGTTTATGATTAACAGACCCAGATCCAGACCCAGATTCTATATCTTATCGATCTAAAATGACTATCATGCACAAAAGAAAGATTTATATACGAAGCTGTGTAATCAGATAAATGTACATAAAGTAATTTGCTCAATACATTTAAATTAGGCATGGAAACCGGAAATGCTTTAAGAGTGCTAGCTTCAAGTAATTAAAAGAGATGCAAATTCTGTGAATATAATAAACTACGTGGAATATCGGCTATTAGTAAAAGATGAATTTCAATTATCCTATTAAAACAATACACCTTAACCACGTGGATATTCTACCATAAGAGGATGATACCTGAAATGGAAGTGATGGATGCGGATCAGAACCCCAATGAAGATCATCTCCATCTCCATTTAAATAAATCCATGCATCTAATCTTGTTTTGCCTTCTCTTGAATATATGAAACTCAAAACATATTGCCGGCAGAAGTGATCTCTAAGCTTGTCAAATGATAGTTGAAGATGGCGCTTCCAATCCTTTAGTTCAATAGAACTTCCAGAATTATAGACAACAGTTTCAGTTGATTCATTCTTCTGGACTAATTCATCCTGCTGTTTCCAGATGGTCATCACAGCATCTGGTAAAAGCTCATCCATAATGGTAAATGCTATACCAAGAATTGCTAGCTGTTCTGAATCAGTTTCAACTCTAAAGGGTATGGTCTCTTTTAACTCTGTCAGATTTTCATCATCCGAGGCGCTTCGTAGTGCTTTGAGTAGAGCATCCATGTACTTATCAAATAACTGAGAAATTCTATTTAACACGTTGCCTCCAAAATGAAATATGGCTGATGATGTCAGCTGTTCCAATATATCCTATAACAATTGCCATATTCCAGAATCTAAGTGTCAGTCAATGAATAAATCACCAATTTACCACATAAAGTAATAAGGGAACAGCCATTTCAGAAGTTTATTCCCTTCTATTTTTGTGTACAATTTTTCAGCATGCTTGTCAATAGGGGAATGATTCTTAAATCCTTTCTATAACTATATATGATAATATCACTCTCCTGAAACTTAATAGAAGGGAAATAAGATCAATTTTCTTCAAAGCATAGGAAAATTTATTGATACAAATAAAGATGCTCTATGTGTATTATTAAGTTATTCTTATGAGTATCTCTATCGATGTACCATCACAAGTGCAGAAATTGGAAATATATGCAGCACATACTAAATGAAAGATTCAAGAAGGCATAATACAAAGAGTAGCTATAGGGAGCTCAGTAACTTGCCAAGATTATGTTGGTGATGCATAAAATCATTTAATCAAATTTTAAAAATAGCTAACAGAGACTGGCATTGTGATCAAAGGGCCCAGCTACAAAACCAAATGCCTTGACCAAATGCTTTGAGGTAATGAGTTCAAATCATAATTGACCCAGAAACAATAAATTTTCTTTGTACAACAAATCAAGGGGTGCATAAGTTAGCAAAACACCCAAAATTATTATGAGAAGTAAATAATAGCATTATATGTATGCCAGAAAATCTAAGAGAGTTAACACAATTTTCTGTTAGAATTATTTGAATATAAATAACCAACTTACATCAACAATGTGCATGAACTTCATCCCACTAACCACAAGCAGATTATCTGAAGATGTCGCAAATGCAGACAATGACGATGCAAAGCGAGATGAGAATACAAAGTTTTCATCAAGTTCAGCCAAGTCAAGAATGGCTCTTCTAGCTCTTCGGAAGTTCAACTCTAAAACTTCTTCCATAAAAGACCGCAAAAGCACCAAAAGCAATTTTGACAGTTTCAAGCCTTGTGTTTCCAATAATGAACAGTAATTAAGACTAGCATGTATGCATATGCTAGCTGCACGCAAAGCAGACACTGTCTCAGAAGATGGTGCATTCTCTTTCACCAATCGTACAAAGTATTCAATTTCCCATTCAGCCCATTGAACAACTCTATTCGTGTAAATAGGATCATCACCAAATATTGAAGCAGATTCTTTTGTTGCCAGCGAAATTGCTGAAAATACAAGCTTACACAAAGTGGCTGAAAATGTCTTCGGGCAAGCAGCACATGAAGGAAGAAAAGTCGTGGTGCTCCTTTGAAGGAAAGATCCAAATGACTTAAGCAGTAATTGATGAGCCAAAGACCCTTTGCCGAGTCTTAATAAACCAGATAAGGTCTTTTTAAGCTCAAGAAGATTTACAAAAGGTTGTTCAGCAATTTCAATCAATTGTTCCTCAAGCATAGCTTTACGTTTCAAGAATTCAGATTTGTACGAGGACAATTCAGTTGAAATCTCCCCAGTTGCTTTGAGCTCCGGAGAATTTCTCTCTTCTGCCTCTAAAGCCTCCAGTGCTTCTTCAGCTTTATGCTCGGCTAAAAGGATGTCAATATTCTCAAGAATAACCATATTGTGACTATCTTCCAATGTTGACAAGGAATCTTGACGGTCGTAAGTTTTTGCACCATCCTCAACTTCATCAGTGCCATCATTAGATTGGTTCCACTGTTCTAACTCATGGCATACACCAGTCATTAGATCTTGCACTAGAATCCTTTGAGATGAAATATGTTTACGCAGCTCAACCAACTCATGTTCCATTTCCACGGCCTCTTCAGATATCCTGAATGACACCCAAAATTAAGCCCTACCCTCATGAATCTATGACAAAAATGAGTGAAATTCAACTAACGTGCACCCTAGATTAAATATGAATCACATTTAAGAGCATAAGTAGAAAAGATGGACTGCCTTGAGGAAAACAAGGGATTATCTTCTTATGGAAGGAGGAGAGGAAACCTGCAAGGAACCAGCTAACGAATATTGTTACCAAGGACAACCAAAGGTGGAATCACAAGTGCAAGATCAAGTGGCATCAAGAGGGAGATGAGAATTTGAAATTATTCCGTAGGCTAGTGCCTACTAGGAGAAACACAGCCCTCATTTTTAATCTGAGGCTGTGAGAAGTTTGATTAAAGAAGAGGGTACTGAATCGGAAGTTTTGAACTTTTCCAGAAGTTCTTCGAGAATAAAGAATTTTCTTGATTTGTATCAGAAGGGTTAGATTGCATGCATAATTAAATCTAGCTAGCAAAATTAACTAGCATCTTGGCATATCCTAAACATTGAAGACTAAATTTAAAATTACAAAATTTGAATTTCCAAGATATATCTTGATTTTCAATTCCTTTATCATGCCCAGCAAATTTAGGGGTTAAGAAATCCTAATTTTAGTTTGTTTTCCTGTAGGTTTATGATGCAGAGGAAGCCAGTTGATTGGAACCTCTGGAACTAAGGAGGTTTTGTTTAAGTGGTCAAAAGTTTGCCCAATTGCAAATTACCTGGGCTGCATGGTAATATCTTGAATTTCTTTTAAAAAGTGTTGGAATGTCAATAAACCCAATACCATGAGGGTGTTTTAGGATTTTCTGGAAATGTTGTAATTCTGCTTGTTTTCCAATAAACTGAAACCTGAAAATTTAATTTGCCCTCGTTTCTACATATGCTTTCCTTTTCACTGGCCACAAGCATGAAAACAAAATTGCTTCAAAATTGTGAAGTAAACATGTGACACTGACAAGATTGGATTACTAATGGGTCAGTTTATTACTTCGAAGAAGCCACTCTATTATTTGTACATATACTTAGTGGGTCAGTTTTTACCTTAGAAAAGCCAAGTACTTGGTCTGCATATTGCCACATAAGTTCTCCACAGCATCCTTTAAATCCATGAGCTCACAGCACAGCCTTCTAATTCCCTACACAAACACCATTTTCTTATATCAAATCCAGTACGAACTAAGAAACAAAAAATGCAAACTTAAAATTTAAAATACAGAAATACACAATTCAAACTAGTGTTTTAGTGGTATAGCTTTTTTGTTAAATTATACAAAATACCCTTGAACTTTCGGAATTGTATCAATTATACCCCAAGATTTTGAAAATTTTCATTTTTACCCTTGAACTTTGAAATTTGTTCCAAAAAATACCCTTGAACTTTTAAATTGTTCCAAAAAATATATTATTCGCTAAAATAAAGGATGAAAATTGATGGGGTAGTTGATGTGTAAAAATTAGAGGGCGACGGGTGTATTTATAGCTATATAGAAGATTAAGATCATTGTTGCAATTTATTTCATCTCAAAAGATATCGTTAAAATTATTTACACTGAGTGATTTTGTTTTATTACTTTTATTGATTTTTTTATTTAATTACGGCGGTTTTTAATATTCAAATAATGTGGGTCTTTTTACTCGGCATTGGAGTAATATATATAATTAGCTTATAGGTTTCATTTAGGATTTTCTCCCCTCTTTTGTGCTTTTAATACAAAATATATATGCAGGAATTGAACACCTACTCGGTTTGAGGTTGTAGAGAGTAGCTCTATATTTAGTAGCAATAATTCTTCTCCAAAGAGCACATAAAAGCGCAAATCCATTCGCCAAGAGGAAAACATTTTTCTTGTGCATATCAAAAATCCCCAACCCTCCTTCAATAGGTGCTTGAATAGAAGACCACTTGAGAAGGTGACTGCCCTTCTTATCTTGTCCTCCCCTCCATTGAAAAATCTTGTACAACTTCTCAATAAACTTTGCAACCTTAGTAGGAGCAAGAAATAAGGAGAAATAATAAATTGGCAAATTATCTAGTGTAGCTTGAATAAGAGTGTGTCTTCCTCCTTTAGAAATATGCGAAGCCCCCAATTATGCAAATGTTTCTCCACTTTTTCAACAACCAGAGCCCAAAAGTTAGTTGAGCAAGGATTACCATTTAGAAGAAGACCCAAATAGGTAGTCGGCCAACAACCAAGCTTACAACCAAAGGATAATACAAGATGTGTTGCTTTCTGTGAATCAATTTCAACACCCAAAAATTATGTTTTGTGGCAATTAATATTCAGCCCCAATATACTTCATCAAATTCATGGATAGTTTGAAATAGATTACTGAGAAGAACCTCATTTGGAGAGGAAAACAAAATAGTATCATCGGCAAATTGAAGGTGGGTGATGGATAATGATTGTGGGACCGAACCAACGTGGAAGCCTTCAATTAAGCCTTTTTATTCCGCCAATAAAAGCAGCCTACTTAGATAGTCAACCACAAAGATGAATAGAAAAGGAGAAAGAGGATCCTCTTGATGAAGACTCCTAGAAGCAAGAATTTTACCTCTAGGTTTATCATTGATGATAATGGAATAATTAGTTGAGGAGATGCCTCTAATCCATTTCTTCATGTTTGCCCAAAACCTTTGGCTTGGAGAATAGTTGCTATTAACATACCATCCTCTGTCAAGGATTCAGCAACTAATAGCTCTAAGCCTTATTCTTGTTCATTGAAGCCCTTTTAATTATATGTATCTATAGCATAGGTTTTCCTTTGTTGACTTCTTTTGTGTTGGACTATTCTTTTTGTAGGTTTGTTCATATCCTTGGTTTTTCATGCAATTATTAATTTATTTATTATTTTAGAAAAACTGGACATAGATGGAGGAATTGGATGTATGGATGTATTTGTACTGTCTCCTACTCCGTGAATCATCAATAAAAAACTAAGGGGGAAGTTTAAGGAGTCTTGGAGACCGTAGGCAAGGGGATTTCCTCTCTCCTTTCCATTTCCCATTGGTGGTTGAGTGCTTTATTTAGTTGATCAATAAAGGAATAAAAGACAAATCTGATTGAAGGGTTTTCTATTGGATCTCAAGGGAATTAGATAAAAGATCTCCAATTTGTCGATAATATTCTATACTTTTCAGTGGTGAAAGAGAGGAAAATTCTATAACTTGTTCAACCTCATATAAACCTTCGAGGCCAGTCTCTGGTCTTAAAATCAACCTTGTGAAATGGTGGCAGGCATCAATCTCAGCTTGAAGGAAACTAGACACTCGGCTAATCTATGAGGATGCATGATAGCCTCCCTCTGTTTGTCTAATTGGTTGCCTCTTGGAGATAATCCTGAGGCCTTTTTCCTATAGGATGAATAAAAAAAATTAAAAGAAAATTAAAAAACTAAGTCTGGGCCACTGTTTTAAAGTTAAAGGGGAAAATTTTCTCATCCAAGCAGTTTTGTCCAACCTTCCCACGTACTATCTTTCTATCTTTTCAACCCCCTCAGTTTAATTGAAGACAGTGTCCTTACCGTAAAACCACAGAAGCCTAGGTATTAGCAAATACAAGGAAGAAATAATCGTACAAGTTCTGCTTGCAAAATGGCTTTGGTGTTTTGAAGATGAGCCTCTTAACTCTCTGGAGACTGGAAATAATAGAAAGAAAATATACTATTGAAGTCAAGGGAGGTTACCAAAGCTTGACAAGTTTAAAAGCTGTAAGAGCCCTCAATTTAGTATTATTTAGTTAGAAGTGTTGAGCATCTTTCTTTTTTTTAATAAGAAACCAAGCTTTCATTGAGAGAAATGAAAGAATATACAAGGGCATACAAAAAAACAAGCCCACCAACAAAAAACCCAAAGCTGATTACAAAGAACGGACCACAATCCAAAAGAATGATGTAATGCTAATAGTTACAAAAAACCCAATTAATAGACGCCCCCAAAGACGTTAAATATAATCACCTCCCAAAGCTCCTCACCCGATCTCTCAACCCCTCTAAAGATTCTACTATTCCTCTTAAGCCAAATGCTCAACAAAATGGCAAAAAAGCAAGTCGACCACAAAACATGTCCTCTATCACAAAAAGGAGGGTTTAGAAGAACTTCCTCAAACATGGAGCAACACTCTCTGTTTCGAGCCAGAACTACCTTGGTTTTGAAAAACCGGGTCCAAAGGGAGAAAACAAAAAGGCACTCCCATAAAATATGGTCGAGGTCCTCCTTTTGCTTCCTGCTAAGAACATACCATTGAAGCCGCAACACAAAAGAAGAAAACCTTTGGAGGCAATCCAAGGTGTTCACGCTCCCATGCAAAACTTGCCAAGCAAAGAATTTCACTTTCTTAGGGATTTTAACATTCCAAGGAGAGGCGAATGCAGAGGCTCCCTGTAGAGGAGAAGGGTCAGAAAGGATATGGAAGAAGGAGCTACAAGAGAAACCCTTAGAAGGCTTTGAAGCCCAAAACCTAGAATCTATTCTCTCCTGACGAGGCACCTAGTCATAAATAATAGAAAGGAGACTGACAGCATCAATTACCTCCCGGTCAGTGAGGGGGCAACAAAAACTCAGGGAAAGCAAGGAGGAATTATCAAACGAGGGAAAAACAAAGGCTACTGAGTGCATCCTTTAATTAGACAAATGAAAGAGATGAGCATCTTGTATTTTGGCATTTAAACATTGATGGTGGCAAGGCTTGGTTTTGATTGGATAACTAATGCAGTTATGGCAGATTGGTTGGCTGCTTCCCTAAACCCTTTTTGCTTTCCTTTCAAAAATTGATGAATATTGATCACTGAAGATGTATAGGATAATCAAAACAGCAGTTGGAGCCTTTAATGCAGAAGAACATTTTTGGGTAGGGAATTGGAGGATTGGGAGAAGCTTAAGAGACTTCTTGTCCGTAGAAAGCTTTGTAGTTTTTTTTTTTTTTTTTAGTACAACATATGTAGGGTATGTAAATTTGAAACTCCAAACTCAAGGAAATGAGTAGATGTCAATTACTGCTAAGTTGTGCTCATGTTGACGACAGAAAACTTTTTATTTAGAAGACCAAAGACTTTGAAAGCTTGATTGCATATGTGTTCTACGTCAAAACCTCTCTTCTCTTGCTTCGCTCAACATGACCTGATCCTTCATACGCATTTATGTTAAAAAATTTTGAAGTCTCAAGGTTCCGAAGAAGTGCAAAATTTTCTTATGGTCCCTAACTTTTGGTGGCATCAATATAAACGACAAAATCCGAAGCAAAAATCCTGCTTGCTCTCTCTACTCAGATTGGTGCTCCTTGTGTTGGAATGGCCAGGAAGATTCTCAGCATATTTTCAATTTTTTCTCCTTTGTGAAGGTCTTATAATCAAAGCTTCTAGAAATTTCAATCTCTCATGGGTTTTCTCAAGAAACTCTGAGAATTTGGTGCTCTAAGGTTTATCTGGTAGGAATTCAAAAAACTTAAGAAGGTTTTGTGCACAAATGTTTTTTATGCTCTCTTTTGGAACACCTGGTTTTAGAGCGCAACTAAAGAATCTTCTAGGATGAAAAGAAGACTGAAGAGAAAATATGGGATGTTATTGTTTATTACACATTCAAGTTTTTTACTAAGGGGCTTACCAATTACGAGTTTCTTATGAACACAAGCAAGCTAAGTATGCACAACATTCATGCACTTTCTTGAGGAGAATGTTGAAGTACTGGTTGGTTCTTCTCCAAATTTAAGAGCAAGGAATTACAATTAATACTACAGTTTTTGTCATTTTTTCCCTTAATAATACTTTTCGTGTACATTTGTGAGTAATTGTTACAGCTAAGCTTTCCTCCCCATGCTAGTCGTAAAGTAATAGTTCTCTTTTCATTCTAATAGGGATTTACAAACCTACCTGAGATTCTCTACACAAACAGATCAGAAAAGGGAGAACAAAGAGAATTTCCCAATTCCTTCACAACATAAATGACGAATTCATAAACGGCTAACACTAAATACATTAAAATCAGTACGGTAATAACATGGATACGGAAAATGAATACAAACGGAAACAATGATAAGTGACCCAAAATCTTAAATCTGCAGCAATTCAAAAACCAATAACAATAACAACATTTCCTATTCCTGCATTGTATCAATAAGCAAACAGAAAAGCAAAAGATCAAACCTGTTCAGTGTGGGATTGGTAGAGAGAATCAACTTTCGACTGAGGAATGATGCTCTCAATAGACGGGAAATCATCTTCCTCTTCGCTGCTCTCCATTCTTCAAACTCGAACTCTTCTTCAAAACCCTCCCCAAGTGAAATTGGAATGGGGAATGCAGAAAAACGTCAAAATCTTCAAGAGGCGAAGCTGAGCAATGGGTTTCTGCAAATGGCTTCTGCTTGCAACTTGAGGAATGTATGGTGTGTACCGATTTTCCAATAGAATATTGGAAATTGATCAAAGGGTTGAGAGAAGAAGTTGCAGATTCTCTTTGAGTTGCGCTTTTTTGCTTGCACTTTTGTAATTGATTTGATTTTGAGTCTCGGGAATCACGAAGTTTGATGGAGGATCATTCTGCTGCATCTGAGTAAAAGCTTCCCCCTTTGTTGAAGAAAAACGGGAGCCCAACACTCTCATTTTTATTACTTAAATTACAAATTGTGTTTACTTAATTTGAAAAAGATTCTCTTCTTTCTTCTAGTTCACCGCCATGGTGGACGGTAGATTCCAACATGATGTCTTCTTGAGACTACATGTTTAATCAATTTGAAGTATGCTTATCAACTTTAGATTTGAATGTTCAACTTGAGCGTAGTTCAATTTTAAGGAGGTGTCAAAAATTGTTTGGTATAAAGGATTTAGGAAATCATAGTTTTCTAAACCCAAACTCATGGGGTTAAATAGTAAATACTATTCAACTCTATGGATTGTTGGGTTTTTTTTTTTAATTATTATTTTAGTTGTAGAAAATAATTGTTTATTGTGAATATGGCATATGTAAATGCCCATTCCACATGTCCATTTGTTATCCATGCCAAGTGGCATTTTCTCCATAGCCACAGTGTCTTCTAAAGGCCATAGATTGGTGTCCAAATGTACCACATCATCCTCTCTTAAATTGCCTATAAATAGAGAGATTTTTGGAAAAGAAAATACACCAATTTTCCTCCCATTTTCTCTAATTTTTGTGTTTTTAATTTGCCATAAATCTCCACTTTCTTTTGTTTATACTATATATATATATATATTCTTTTTATATTTCATCTTTTGTATTATTATTATTATTATTATTATTATTATTATATGTTTTGGTAAAGTTTTGGTGCCCGGTTTCGCCTCTCAATTTTACAACACGTTATCAGCACGAATCTCTGTCATTTTTCCCGCTAAAGGTAAGTCTTATAGGTAAGACATTTTTACGCATTTGGTTTATGTTAAATTTCTAATATAAATATATATTATTATTTTGATAGTGTTATTATGGCAAACCTTACAAAGCTAGAATTTGCGGCCCTGGATATTAATGGAAATAACTACTTGTCCTGGATCCTTGACGCTGAGGTCCATTTAGATTCTATGAATCTTGGAGAAACAATTAAAGAAGGAAATGATGCATCAAATCAAGAAAAAGCAAAAGCTCTGATCTTCCTTCGCCATCATCTTCACGAGGGATTGAAAATGGAGTATCTTACAATAAAAAATCTCTACGTTCTATGGCAAGGTTTGAAAGAAAGGTACGATCATCAAAAAACAGTTATTCTTCCAAAAGCTCGTTATGATTGGATGCATCTAAGGTTGCAGGACTTTAAATCAGTAAGTGAGTATAATTCCGCACTCTTCAGAATTAGTTCAAAATTAAAATTATGCGGAGAAAAGATTACTGATGTTGATATGTTAGAGAAGACATTTTCCACTTTTCATGTCTCGAATATGCTCCTGCAGCAGCAATATCGAGAGAAGAGTTTTGCAAAATATTCTGAACTTATCTCATGTCTTCTCGTTGCTGAACAAAATAACGAGTTATTGATGAAAAATCACGAATCCCGACCAACTGGAGCAACACCATTCCCTGAAGTGAATGTTGTGAATTTTAATAACCGTGGTCGAGGTCGTGGTCGTGGTCGAGGTCGGGACCACGGTAGAGGAAGAAATACCTATTTTCGTGGTGGGCATTATAATTTTAAGAAACCCACACGAAGTGATGATCATAAAGGAAAGGCTCCACAAGATAGAAGTTCGAAAGGTGATGAACATAAATGTTTCCGGTGCGGAATGACTGGGCACTGGTCACGTACCTGTCGTACGTCAAAACACCTTGTTGATCTCTATCAAGCTTCTCTGAAGGAAAAAGGAAAAGGAAAGAATGTGGAGGTAAATCTTGCCATTCAAGAAGATGATGTGTTTGACCCTTCCAATATGATGCATCTTGATGTAGCTGATTATTTTGAATCTCCTGGAGAGAGAATTGATGCAATCAAACAAGTAGAGGATGATTTGTATGAAAATATATAATTAAATACTGTTTAGTATATTTTTGTTGTTGTTTTGTTTGTATATATATTTAAGACTCTTTGTAATTGTTTTTCTTTTCTTTTCAATGAAGAAATATGAACAATTTCAATATGTTGAGTAATTCGAAAATGAGCAATGAGGATTTATGTCTGGCAGACTGCGCAACTACGCACACGATACTCATAAATAGAAAATATTTTACTAGATTGACAATGCTAGAAGCAAAAGTCAATACTATATCAGGTTCTGCAAATCTGATTGAAGGTTTTGGAAATGCAAACTTTATTTTGCCTAGAGGAACAAGATTTACAATTAATAATGCTCTGTTCTCTAGCAAATCGAAAAGAAACTTATTAAGTTTTAAAGATATACGTGAAAATAATTATCATGTTGAAACTGATTGTAAAAATAATATAGAGTGTCTCTATATAACATCTATTGTTTCACATGAAAAACGTATATTAGAAACACTGCCTACTTTTTCTTCTGGATTATACTATACTCATATACGAGTAATCGAAAGTTATGCAATAATGAACCCGAAGTTCATGAATCCAGAAATATTCAGTGTTTGGCATGATCGATTGGGTCATCCAGGGTCAATAATGATGAGAAAAATTATTGAGAATTCACATGGACATCCTTTAAAGAGCCAGAAGATTCTTCAATCCAATGAGTTGTCATGTGATGCTTGTTCTCAAGGGAAATTAATTATTAGACCATCACCAGCTAAAGTGGGGATTGAATCACCTGCATTTTTAGAGCGAATTCAAGGTGATATTTGTGGACCTATTAACCCACCAAGTGGTCCATTTAGATATTTTATGGTATTAATTGACGCATCCAGCAGATGGTCACATGTATGCTTATTATCAAGTCGAAATCTTGCATTTGCAAGATTACTTGCTCAAATAATTAAGTTAAAAGCACAATTTCCTGATAATACAATTAAGACCATTCGACTTGATAATGCTGGTGAATTTACATCCCAAACTTTTAATAATTATTGTATGTCAATTGGGATAAGTGTTGAACATCCTGTAGCTCACGTTCATACACAAAATGGTCTAGCAGAATCATTTATAAAACGTCTGCAACTAATTGCAAGACCATTGCTTATGAGAGCTAAACTTCCTACATCGGTATGGGGTCATGCTATTTTGCATGCTGCATCACTGGCACGTATTAGGCCAGTAGCTTATAATAAATACTCCCCAATGCAATTAGCTTATGGCCAGCAGCCAAATATTTCCCATCTAAGAATTTTTGGATGTGCAGTATATGTACCGATTGCTCCACCACAACGTACTAAGATGGGTCCTCAAAGGAGGTTAGGAATATATGTTGGTTTTGATTCCCCATCAATTATTAAATATCTTGAACCCCTGACGGGTGATGTATTTACTGCACGATTTGCTGATTGTCATTTTAATGAGACAAATTTTCCAACATTAGGGGGAGGAATTAAGAAGTTGGAAAAAGAAATTACATGGAATGCATCGTTATTATCTCATTTAGATTCTCGTAGAAATCAATGTGAACTTGAAGTTCAAAAGATAATTCATTTGCAAAATATAGCAAATCAACTACCAGATGCATTCACAGATACTAAAAGTGTGACTAAATCATATATACCAGCTGCAAATGCTCCATCAAAAGTTGATATCCCAAAGGAACAAGTTGTCAATAATGAGTCTGGAGCACGCCAGAAGCATGGTAGACCAATAGGTTCTAAAGATAAAAATCCTCGAAAAAGAAAAGTAGTTGAGAATCAAAATGATTCGATAAAAGGTATGGATGTTCTAGAAGAAATCCAGAATACAACTACTCAAAATAGTATTGGTGAAAATCAAACGCTTGAGGATAATAATGAAATTTCTATAAACTATGTTACAACAGGAAAGAGATGGAACCGAAATGATATCATTATTGACAACATTTTTTCTTATAATGTTGCTCACGATATTATTCATGAAAGTGACGATTTTGACCCAAAATCTATCGTAGAATGTCAACGTAGAAAGGATTGGCCGAAGTGGAAAGAAGCAATCCAAGCAGAGTTGAACTCACTTTCAAAACGTGAGGTTTTTGGACCAGTAGTCCCAACACCGGAAAACGTCAAACCTGTGGGATATAAATGGGTATTTGTAAGGAAAAGAAATGAAAAGAATGAAGTCACAAGATATAAAGCGAGACTTGTTGCACAAGGATTCTCGCAAAGGCCTGGTATTGATTATGAGGAGACATATTCTCCTGTGGTGGATGCAATAACGCTAAGATATTTGATTGGTCTGACTGTATATGAAAAGCTTGATATGCATCTAATGGATGTGGTCACGGCGTATTTATATGGATCTCTGGATAATGACATTTATATGAAAATCCCGGAAGGATTTAAAATACCAGAAACATATGAATCAAGTTCTCGGGAATTGTATTCAATAAAGTTACAGAGATCATTATATGGATTAAAACAATAAGGACGAATGTGGTATAATCGCCTGAGTGAATATCTGTTGAAAGAAGGATACCAAAATAATCCAATATGTCCGTGCGTTTTTATAAAGAAATCTCAGTCAAGATTTGCTATTATAACTGTATATGTTGATGACTTAAATATAATTGGAACTCCTGAAGAGTTATCCAAGGCAATAGAATATCTTAAGAAAGAATTCGAGATGAAAGATCTTGGAAAAACAAAATTTTGCCTTGGTTTGCAAATTGAACATTTAGCAGATGGGATATTTGTTCATCAATCAACTTATACAGAGAAAATCTTAAAAAGATTCTATATGGATAAAGCACATCCATTGAACATTCCAATGGAAGTTCGCTCACTGGATATAAAGAAAGATATATTTCGACCTCGAGATGACAATGAAGAACTACTTGGTCCTGAAGTACCATATCTTAGTGCAATTGGTGCACTTATGTATTTGGCTAATAACACAAGACCAGATATTGCATTTTCAGTAAATTTATTAGCTAGATATAGTTCATGTCCTACAAAAAGACATTGGAACGGAGTTAAGCATGTACTCCGATATCTTCGAGGGACAATTGATATGGGTTTATTTTATTCTAACAAATCAAAGTATGATCTAGTTGGTTATGCAGATTCTGGTTATCTATCTGACCCACACAAAGCTAGATCTCAGACAGGTTATCTATTCACATGTGGAGGAACTGCTATATCGTGGCGATCAGTGAAACAGACTATAACGGCCACTTCTTCAAATCATGCTGAAATCCTCGCTATTCATGAAGCAAGTCGAGAATGTGTATGGCTAAGATCGATGACACAACACATTCATCAGACATGTGGCTTGTCTTCAAGTAAACCTCTTCCAACGATGTTATACGAAGACAACACAGCATGTATAGCTCAAATCAAGGGAGGATATATCAAAGGAGATAGAACAAAGCATATCTCACCAAAGCTCTTCTATACTCATGATCTTGAAGAAAATGGCGATATCACTGTACAACAAATTTGTTCAAAAGATAACCTGGCTAACTTATTTACAAAGGCATTACCAACTGCAACCTTCGATAAATTAGTATATAGCATTGGAATGCGGCGACTCAAAGACTTTAAGTGATGTCTCCATGAGGGGGAGTGAATGTATTATAGTAAACTATATAAAATATGTACTCTTTTTCCTTCACTAGGGTTTTTCTTCCCATTGGGTTTTTCCCTAGTAAGGTTTTAACGAGACATATTTTATATAAATGGGCATTTAAGGGGGAGTATTGTGAATATGGCATATTGTAAATGCCCATTCCACATGTCCATTTGTTATCCATGTCAAGTGGCATTTTCTCCATAGCCAAAGTGTCTTCTAAAGGCCATAGATTGGTGTCCAAATGTACCACATCATCCTCTCTTAAATTGCCTATAAATAGAGAGATTTTTGGAAAAGAAAATACACCAATTTTCCTCCCATTTTCTCTAATTTTTGTGTTTTTAATTTGCCATAAATCTCCACTTTCTTTTGTTTATACTATATATATATATATTCTTTTTATATTTCATCTTTTGTATTATTATTATTATTATTATTATTATTATTATTATTATTATTATATGTTTTGGTAAAGTTTTGGTGCCCGGTTTCGCCTCTCAATTTTACAACATTGTTTTATTTTTTAAAAATATTATTTTTCTATCTTTCTCTTGTTCATTCTCTATCATTATTATTATTATTTTATCTTTTTAAATATTTTCTTTTCTCCTTTTTTCTTTCTTCTTCCTTCATTCATTTCTTATCTTTATTTTTATTTTCACCAATATCAACAACTTTTTTGATAACTTCAAATGTGTTGTCTGTAACTTTCGAATTTTTTCCGTTAGTCAATTTAACTTAAAGACTTATTAGAATCATTTTGTTTAACTTAAGAACTAAAATGTTGTTTTTGAAATCTCAGACGCCAAATAAAAATTAAAATAAAACTTTAGCATTAAAAGTGTAATTTGGCCAAAAATATATAATTTTTAATAATTGAGTTTAAGATAAAAAGATTATTTTATTTTGAACTTGCTAATATTAAAATACAAAACTAGTATTTAATTTTAAATTAGTTAAAATAACAAAAGTATATGATATTTTGCTCAAAACTTAGTAAAATAATAAGTCTACGAGATTAAATCATATTATATGGGATAAACTTTCTTTCACCATTTTGCCCCTCTTTGTTAAAATAATTTGTGATTATTTTTCTCTTTCATTTCTTATTATGGTTTTCTTAAATTAATTATCTTTTTTTTTTTAGAAAAATTAAATTAAACATATAATAAAAATGGGCAAAATGGTGAAAGAAAGTTTATCTCATATGCTCAAACTTTTTTCATTTGTTGAGTTGAACTCTACGAGACATATAATAAAAAATAAACTAATTTACATTAGAATTGTACCTCTAAATAAAATTTTATTTTTAATTTAGTTATCTAAAAACAAAATGAATAACAAATTAGATAGTTCATTTCTTATTAGTTAGTAAAATTAAAATCTCAAATTATGCAATATATATATATATATATATATATATATAATTTTAGTCCAATCTCAATTTTCAAAATTGATGGAAACAAATATTGGTTTAATTTTTTTTGGAAAAGTAATTAAAATTGAGTTGAATTCGAATTACAAACTTATTAAATTAAATTAGTAAAATAAATAATATTTAATTTTAAATTATCCATATTAAAAAATATTTTACTTACCAATGAGTCATATTCAAAATAAAAAAAATAAACTTATGATATTTAATTTCAATGTAGTCATATATTTTTTACATAGTCAATTAGAAAAAATCTGCCCAATGTTATTTTTTTTTAGTTTGGTCATTTTTATATAATTAAATTAGTCAATTTAAAATAACAAAAATATAATAAATAATTTTAATTTTGAATTTAGTTATATTTGAACCATACAAAATTAATTAATTTTTAACTTAACTATATTAAAATAAAAATAAATAAATAATTAGAATAAAAATTTAAAATAATTTAAAATTTAACCATTAATTAAATACAATCAAACATTTCATAAATTTAATATTTTAAAATCTGCATTCCAAACCAAAATTTCTTAAACATGCACTCCAAACACAGACTTCCTAAACCCAGACTTCTTTAACTTGCATTCCAAACACAGCATTCTTAAACCCAGGCTGCTTAAACCCCCAGCTTAACCCCTCAGGTTTAAGATTCCAAACCTACGAGCCAAACAGCCCCTATATATATATATATATATATATATATATATATATATATATATTAATTATCGCCAAAAAGTCAAAAGTTTATATCTTCAATCCTACATGTTGTTGAACTAAAAAAAACAATCTAATGGTTAACATGAGCAAATAAATAAGTTACTACTTTCTTTAGGTGGAAGGTTCGATCTTTCATTTCTACATTTGTTGAACTTCAAAAATTTTAGATTCTTTCTTTATGGTTGAAAGTTTGATCTCCGCTTCCATTTGTTGAATTAAAAAAGGAAAAAGGAAAAATGAAAACTATGAATTCTAATTACATAAATACTTATGTTTTTTATTCTTTTTTTTTCTTGAAGCTGGAATATATTAATCACAATGAGACCAACTTACAACACTGAATCCCTCTCAAAAATGAGGGAAAGAACAAAACTAACTTTCCGAACTAAATAACACCTTGAAAAATATGTCAAAGCTGCTAATTTATATGCAACTTTGTTCTCCTCTCTAGGAATATTACAAAAAAGAATATAACTAACATTCTTGCGAGAAGGAGAATTTCTTCAAAAAAAAAAAAAAAAACTGGTCAGAATCAAGATGATTTGACATATTAATGACCTCTCTCGAATCCAACTCCACAATCAAGGACGGTAAACGCTTCTTCCCCCACGAGAGAACTTCCTTCAAGCCCTCCACAATGGCTAATACCTCAAGCAGCTTAATCGGCCAGTTTTGAGAAATTAATTTGCAACCTCCAAGCAACGGCTGTCCGTTCCAATCTCTGACAATTCATTCACAATTTTGTTAGTTTTTTGGCCCTTAATCTCAAATTAATTAATTTTAATTAATTAATATTTTGATAATAACAAACCTAATTTTTTTATTGACAATATTAGTATTTTTTGAAGTGTCCATAGCGTAGAGCTTGGAATAACAATTCTAACACCTCTTAAATTACCCAAATCGGATTTCAAACGAAAAAGTTATGGCCAAAACAAATATGAACGAAAAATTTCCGATGCAATGATGTGATAGCTGAATCAATAATATTGACTAATTAGAGAGTGACACGTGGAGCATTTGAAGAAGTGACATGTGGTGGATCTTTGTTTGTTTTAAAATAAAAGAAAAATAAGATTATATATTATTATATATATTTTTTGTTTTGAAATTAAAAAAAAATTAATATATATATATATATACTTATTGGTTGGTTAAAATATATATATATACTTATTGGTTGGTTAAAAAAATATTTTTTTAAATGCATATCACCGTTGGTCACTTTTTTAAAATTAAAAAAAAAAAAAAAAACAACTTACCTAACTCAGTTTCTTTTGTTTTATTATTATTATATTTATTTATATTTCATTTATTTTTTCTTTTAATCTCTCCACCATTCATTTCTCTTTTACCAATCCAATAGCTCAAATTAAATCATGATTTTTTCCTCATTTTCCTCATTTTCCTCTCTATAAATACCACACTCTTCTCCAATTTTCATAACAAGTTTTTCATACTTTCAATTCTCAAAAAGTCTTCATTGTTGTTCTTCCAAATCTTTCATTTTATTTTCATCTTATTCTTGAGAGAGAATTATTGTGTAGTGAGGATTGATTTGTGAGAGCTAAATTTGTGCATTTACTCTTTTGAGAGAGTTTTTCCATATTGTTCTTCCACTTTCTAAACTTTGTAAGAGTTTCTCTTGATCCCAAAAAAGATAGGTTATAACGGTTTGATCCTGAACCGTGGAAAGGATCAGGTTTGTTTTTGCTCCCAAAAAAAGAACGTTGTAACGGTTGGACTCTAAGCCGTAGAAAGGGTCATTGTTCTAGTGAAATACCCAAGAGGAGCTTGGAGAGTGGAGTTGGTCGGGTTGTGTCAAACCACTATAAAACTTTCGGTGTCAATTTTTCTATTCCTATCTTATTTCATTTTTGCAATTAATTTTTTGTTAAATTATATTGCATAAAATTAGTTTCTCTTTTATGTTTATTTTGATCGGAAGAATTCTTTCCATATTATTTACCAATCTTGATATTAGAATTAAATAAAGTGTTCAAAATTATTAGTGTTAAATTTATGTTTTAATTTGAAGTGAATTTATTTGCATGATTTTTTGTTTAAATTAATTGTTTGTAAAAAGTGTGTTAATTTGTTTAATTGATCCCATCTTAAGAAAAAGTTTTATAAAATTTGAATAAACTCTATTCACCCCTCTAGGGTTTCCATACCGATCCTACAAATTTGACATACAGTTAAGTAATATATTAATTTATTGGGTATAATATCTTTTTGGTCTCTCAATTTTGCGTTTGGTTCACTTTTGGTCTCTGAGTTTTCAAACTCAACAAATTTACCCCTCAGTTTTGGATTTGGTTTTATTTTGGTCATTCTATCACGTTTTCTGTTAAATAGCTAACAAAATGCTGATGTGACATTTTTTTATTATTAATTAAAAAATATATTAAATTAAAAATATTTATTATTATTTATTTTATTCTTTCTCTCTCTTCCTTCTCCTTTCTCCTTCTTCTTTCTTCTTCTCCAACCCACAAATGCCCACCACTGCCAGTCGCCGCCAACTACCATCGCTCGCTGCCAACGTCTTTGTCCTCTTTCTATTCTTTTTTTCCTCCTTTTCATCTTCATCTTCCTTCTTCTCTTTCTTTCTTTTTTCTTTATTTCTTTTCCTCGCCCATGGAATCCCGTAGCCGACAACAAAATCTGAAGAAATTGAGGGAAGAAATCCTCCCTTTCGATTCAGATCTGAAACGAGGGAGGAGTTCTTCCCTCGTTTCAGATCTAAATAGAGGGAGGAAAATTCTTCCGAGTCGCCGGAGATTGGATCATAATCGCCTTCTCGTGGTTGGTGATTAAGAGCACTGTGACGTCGATGAACTTGTTCGGCTATGGATTGGCAATTCCCATTTGAAGAAGAAACTTCAAATCTCAACGGAAACAAAAACAAATAAAAAAAAAAAAAGAAGAGAGAGAGAGAGAGACGTCACTGGTGGTGAGTTCATTAGAGTTCGCTCGCGGGCAACCGTGTGTGACAGATAATCAGAAATAGTGAGGCGGGCATCGGTGCGTTCGTCAGATCTGGTTTAGGAGAGAGAAAGAGAAGAAAAAAATAAGGAGGGAGATGGAAGTGGGAAGAGGGAGAAAGAAGAGAGAGAAAACAAAAAATAAAAATAAAAAGGGCAAAATACCATGAGTGTTGCCGGAATCGCGGACTCGTGGGTGCTGCATGTTGTGGGTATTAATCGTTCGAAGGCCTCCGTCGGAGGTTATTGAGGTACGACGGCGAGCGAGCAACGGCGGTGACAACCGACAGTAACAGTAAGTTGAAGAAGAAGAAGGAGGAAGAGGAAGGAAGAAGGAAGAAGGAGAAGGGAGAAGGAGAAAAGAAAAATAAATAAATAAATTTTTAATTAAAAATTGGAAATAATAAAATAATTTTTTTAATAAAAAAAATAGGTGTCAAGTCACATTTCTGTTTGAGACTAATGGAAAATTGGATGGAATGACCAACAGTACAATTTAATGCAAAACTTAAAGGTAAATTTCTTGATTTTGAAAATTCATGGACCAAAAGAGAACCAAATGCAAAACTGAGAGATATTTTGCCTAATTTATTTCATGGATCCTACATCATTCTTAGATGTGATGAGGCAACAAATGAATGAAAGTAGTATTTACATACTTCATATTACTAAAAAATTTATCATGCTTGTACCAATATAGTTCAATTAATTAAGAAATTAAATAATAATAACTTTTTAAGGGTCCTTATTTAAACTCAAACAGAAAATATTTATTGTCAACACTTTTTCCTTGACATAATTTATTGTTAACAGTAGGTTATAAATTATAAAAAATACCCTCAAACTTTGTCATTTGTTTTAAAAATACCTTTATTCTTTTAAAAGTTACAATATTACCATTGACATTTTATAAACATTTCAAAACTAACCTTGAGCAGAAAAATCATTAGAATGTTGGACAAAAAGTCGACATGTCTCAAGCCACTTAATCCAAGCATGCATGCTAGTAGCCACCATGTCAATTTTCTGTCCAACATTTTATCGGATTTGCACTCCAAGGATAGTTTCGGAACATTTATGAAAGGTTAATGATAATATTGCAACTTTTGAAAGAATATGAGTATTTTTTAAACAAAAGGCAAGTTCAAAAATATTTTTTTATAAGGGAAAAAATCAAATTTGACCCTGCACTTGTGAGGTTGTATCAATTTGAACCCTAAGCTTTTAATTTCATCAATTTGGACCACAAACTTAAATAAGTGTTGCAATTTATACTCTCGGTTCAAATTCTACTAATTCAACAACTAATTTTAACAAAAAAAGTGTAAAAATCTTCACAAACTCATTAATTTCAATAAAATAAAATTTTATACAAAAATAAGTTTGACCAATGGATAAATTAACCATTAAATAATTTTGCCAAAATTTATAAATTTCAATAAAAAAAAAATAGCTCTAATGTCATTTTTCTCTAAAATTTTATCAATTTCATATTGCACATATGCACATATAATTCATTGAACACATGATATTTGGAGTGAGCTTATTAGAGGGTTAAAATTTCAACATTTTCTAAAGTTTGGGATTAAGATTGCAACACTTATATAAGTTTGAGGTGCAATTTGATGAAATTAAAAGTTTAGGATTAAAATTGATATAAGGTTAAAATATCATTTTGATCCATATAATTTGGACTTCATTTTATTTTGGTCTTTATACTTTCAAATGTCCAAATTTAGCCCTTGTACTTTCAATAAAGCTCAAGATTGGTCTTTGAAGTTAATTTTTATTGAAATTGGTTAAATAATAATAATAATTTTCATGTAAGAAAAAGCACAGTGTGAACATATTTTCAAAATTTATAGAGAATAATAATAGAGACTAATTTTTTAATAGAAAAGTTAATAATAAACTAATAGTAGGAACCAATTTTAAGTTTTATTGAAAGTATATGAATTAGATTTGAACAATAACTTTTAAGAACCAAATTAAAATGAGGATAAATTTCAAGAATAAAAACTACGTTTCAACCTATCATACATGATTGAACTGAATCTATAGTTGAAATAACATCACTTTGATCCAACAGATGTGATTAGTGTCCTTGGTTTAAGAAAAAAAGCTACATCATTTGAAAAAGTACTTGAATCTCTTTATTTAACTATCATCATGCAACTTAAAATCAGCCCAAATTAACATAGTTTAACGATAATTAACATGTATTTTTTTTCTTGAGATCGGAGGTTCAAATCATCATACCTTATATTTGTTGTACAATTGTACTCAAAAATAAAAAATAAAAAAATCACTTTCAAAAGAGAAAGTGGCATGCCACTTTTCCACACGCTCTCAAAATTCTCATACCTTACCTTCGTTGTACTTGAACTTAAAAATAAATAAATAATCACTTTCGAAAGAGAAAGTGGCATGCCACTTTTCCACACGCTCTCAAAATATTATCTCCTCTTTGCATCTTTTCCTGTTGCACCTTTAAAATAAAGGCAAACCAACAACATAAATGCAAGAAAATTGACGATCCCATTGTTTGGAATTACAATAAGAGCTGTAAAGATTCTCAATATGCTTAAAATTTTGAAGAAAAAATAATAATAATCTACATATGTTTTCACCGAGTATTTATTTTTTTTAAAAAAAGCACAAAATTGTTTTTCAAAATCCTTCCAAATGGCCTTAACTGGTCAAATAGTTAAACTGATTATATAAGCACTGTTGATGCTTATGCACTTGACTGACCTTCAAAATGTAGAGGATTCGCTACAGAATTGCTACAAATTATCTTCAATTGCACTGCTACAAAGTTCAATATTTTTCGTTACAACAATATGAACTTTTTTACCATTTATTGAGCTATAATTAATAATTCCTTAATAAAAAGCTATTTTGAAAAGCAATAACAAGAAGGAAGAGAGACACACACACACACAGGTCCATGTTGGACTTAAAATTAATTTAGGACTAAAGGTCCAAAATCAAGCCTAAAGAAACATTTATGGACTAAACAAATCATCTTCAATTGTAGATAGACTAGATAGACTTCTATTTGAAATAAATATAAGTTACAACAATGGAAGCAACAATACCTATAAGTTTATAAAGTCCAAACCTATAACCTCGGAGTCGATCAACCTCTGTAGGATATCTGAAAACTCAGAGAGTTGAAGCTTTCTATCTTCTCTGATGTAGCAGGATCTTTTGATTCATTACTTATAAGCAGCATCAGCAGCCGAGGTGTCCATGTCGTTCAAACCGAGTTCCTCGTTCTGTTCCCAGGACCGCTCGTACTCCTCATCTGAGAACAACACCAAAAATAAATATCCCCATGAAGAAAACTAAATCAAATCTAAGTTTTTTCTCTTTTGCAATAATTTTCTTGCTATCTCCTAGTCATATTTTCTTCCCCTACTTTACATTGATAATAAACAAATAAAAATAAAGAATAGATCCAAAGTTTAAAAATGTATCATACTGAGATGATGCTAAGCGACTCATGTAAACCAAATAATTATAACTGCGAGTGTTACTTGAAAATATAAACTGTCTAACATTCACAGCTCAAATACTTGCAGCACGGCAGAGATACAATTGTTCCAAGGGTTTATTCTGACATTATTATTAGAATCTGGTACCGACTCCGTTTCTCCAATAGGTTGGATGCTCAAAAAATAAAATTACTACTTTCCAGTTGTTATTATGAATCAGTATTTGAAAAAGAAAAAACAAGATAAACAACGAATTTAGAGGCAGGGAAAAGTCACTTACATGTTAACTGATGGTCATCTTTCATATCATCAGTCACTGGTGCAATAAACGAGTTTGCTAATGTATCATCAAGGATTAGAGTCCAAGGTTCTTCCAAACTCAAGAGCTGCAATAAGAGAAATTAGAAGAAAAAAGACCCAGAAGATTATTGCGGTTATAGTAAATATACCCAAAACATGAAAATGGTGTAGCCTGGTAGTTAAATTTGTTAAAATAAATGCTGCAGAAGATTCTGGTTCAAATTATTTCCATAGAACTAATTTGTTTGTAGGAGCATTTTCATTCAAAGTATATTTTCTCGCAATGACCTTTGCGCTTGGCACCCCAGGAATCTAAGTATCTGAAACTACAACATTTTCTTAATTGTTTATTCACTTTTGTCAGCTATTCAGGTGCCCACAGAAGAGGAAATCTGTATTCTCTTATTGATTATTAGTATGGCAACTTTAAAGAACTGTTTCGTTTTTCAATTTTTTTAATTAAAAACATCTAATAAAGAAAACTTTCTTATAAAAATCTACTATATTGCAATTAATATTCAGATAGATCCTATAAACTACTTCATTTCACCTGTGGGAGATCCTTCTCTATACAAGTCATTTGACGAGATTTTTGAGCTGAACTCAATAGGTGAGAGGTGTAAGCACCTTGGAGAAGATTGTTTTATAGTGCACAAGAACTAAAATAAACGCATCATCTGGAAACCTATTAGGGGCCGTTTGTTTTTAGGGAATCAAGATGTCTGACATCTTTAGATGCCTAGAATCTTAGATGTCTGAAATTTTAGATGTCCAACATCTTTAGATTACCATGTTTGTTTTGCAGGAAAATTTATAAGGTTGTCTGAGAATATTTAGATAGCCATGTTTGTTTTACATGATTTATATATGAGAATGTCTTAAGATTATGTGTTATACCAATAATGCCCTTGCTAACCTTTACATAATTCACTTATTAGTTTAATATAATTTAAATTGATATCACATGCATTTTGGTGTTTGTTAATTTAATATTATATTTGTAGATCAATTTATTTTATACTAATATTTATGTGTTATTTTGTATAAAAAATTAATTTATATTATTTCGATATTTTTATAAAATATTTAATATTAAAATCAACTTCATTTTATATCTAAATGTAAAATATAAATATAGCTAACTACATATGATCGTTTATTGGTGCATAGATACATTAATTGATTTTTAAATAAAAATAAAAATGTAAAATAAAGAAAATTGATAAGAGGCAAAAATGTCATTGGAGGATGCCTTTAACTTGGAAATCTTAAAAACCCATATTTCAAAAGGGCATCCAAATTTAATTAGATATCCCCGAATGGACATACTAGGATACCTAGGCATCTTGATATGTCAAGGTATCTTACATTCCTACAAAACAAACGAAGTAATCCAGATGCTCATTCCATGAGAATCTTGGATTACCACGAAACAAACAGCCCCTTAGTGCTATCTCTGTCACTAAAGAAGAAGGAAAGAACAAGAGAAACAAGCAACAAGTTTGACTTATTTGACATCGACATTGGCCAGAGTAGGCATTTCGATACCTACAGAAATTTACAAATCTGCCTCAAGCCCTCAATAGCCACTTTTTTTCTTTTTATCCCTGCTCTTTTTCTTCTTACATAAAAGACAAAATCCCATCAATTGCTTAACTACCAGTAAAGATTTCATCCACAACTCACAACTAGCAAGAAAATTAAGAGGTTGCGTATCCAACTAGTATATTTGTTTTCGTCACTCTCTTAGTGGCTTTCAATGAAGTATGTGAACACTTTCAGGTGCAATTACATAAAAATCCAAACAGTGTCTGATGATATTCTCTTATTACTAAAATATGATCCTTGTTTTCGTCACTCTCTTAGTGGCTTTCAATGAAGTATGTGAACACTTTCAGGTGCAATTACATAAAAATCCAAACAGTGTCTGATGATATTCTCTTATTACTAAAAAATGATCTTGTTAGAGTGGGTGATTGAGTGGGTGATTTTTTAACATGGTATCAGAGCAGAAAGTCTTAAGTTCGAACCCTTGTAATGTTATTTCCTCTTCAATTAATATATTGATTTCCACTTATTGGGCCTTCTACAAATTCTCAAGCCCCCAAGTGATGGGGAGTGTTCTAGTGTTGATATAATTAAATTTACCATAACCCATCAGCTTAAGCTTTTGTCGATCGGTAATTTAACAGACCCCACGTGATAATACAAATACTCTTATTTCTAAATTATCAAACCAAACAATTGTCCTCTCTGAAGGCAAGAAGAGCTGGCATTTTTTTTTCTAATTAAAAAGCTACATGCTAGATGCACTGACTTCTTAAACGAGGTACTTTGTACGCATAAAACCATGATCGTGTACCTTGGTTAGTCTTGTTTTGAAGTCCCGCCATTTGTTTCTTTTATTTTCATCAAGGCTGTCTCCAAAAGTAAATCCATGTACTCTCTCTAGACCTGCATGGATGAAGATCCATAATGAGATCCAGTTGTGAGTCCAGATTTGATTTCAAATTGAAGTAAAAATATAAAGTTAGCTTGAGTTTCAAGCATTTACCCTTAACTGAGAACTTTCTAATCGTATGTATGACATACTGGAAAAAAAATATAAGTTAAAAAGCTTCTAGAAACTATAAGAATCAAGTTTCTAAGTGGTTTTGAACACTTTCAAGGCAAGGCAAGGCAAGGGTAGGTTGTAAACCTATTTATGGCTGTAGACACTACGTTTTCTTTTTAAAAAATTGTATTATTCTACATACTACTGATTACTGATATCTTTAGAAAATGGCATTATTGGAACTCAAAAAAAAGAAAAAAAGATGGCATTATTGATCTAAAATTCCTTTAATTGGCAAGGACTAGCGTCACATGACAGAGCTGATTTTTGGCAGACAAATACAGGGAAGCCATGAGGTTGAAGTTCACCTTCTCATTAGCAAGTCCTAGTGTCGATTTCTTTCATATATTTGCAGTGGAAAACGTGGTTTAAATTAGTTTACATTTAACTTCTAAAAACTTGGTTTATGAACACAGAAATCTTGAAGATCCAATGGATATGAAAATAGTCAACTACCTCAACTTTAGTTTCATCCCACATGACAATATTGACCACCTGAGGAGCCCCAAGATTCAATTTCACCCCATCCTATATCCTTTGAGCTCCAAACAGATTTTATCAACCCTTTCCAACTTCAATTTCTGGATAAGCCTTACATTTAGGCATATTTCTCTTAACATCTGTTCTCCTGCTACTCTTTATCCTCGCCTCCAGCCCCCTTATATTCCAACTACGAATCTTTATGGATATCTGTCTGCCACTCAGCTTCTTCTTGCAAATTCAGCTTCTCAAATTAGTCGTTTGAGATAAATCTCTTCAATACTCTCATACTCTAGCCCTGCCTAAGCTTATGCTTTTCACTTTGCTTGAACTCCTTTGGACAGCAACCAATTGCACTTTTAATTCTTTTAGATATTCAACAAACCCTTCCAAGTCATCTCCTTATCGACTTTAAAGACTTCACCCACTTCACTGTATTACCCATATTGGGGGTGACATACATAACGGAATCATTTCTTTGATCTTCTACACAACACCATTGGTTTATCTTGTATAAACTCTTTCTGTGGGCTTACTACTACGGCATTTTTTTCTTCTTTAAACAAAGAGGTAATTTCCTTGGAGGGCTCCCCAAGACATCATGCTCCAAGGTTTATTTCATCTGAAAACTTCTACGACCTTTCCTTCCTAGGGATACTGATGCAGACCAATGATTCCGCCCAGTTATACCCATTTTCTTTCCTTCTGTTTGTGTCTTTCCCCTAGCTTGCTTAAATGGTGGTGTCTATTGCCCCTTTCTCCTCTAATTTCTTCATCATATTCCTATTTCCTTAAATTTTATCTTTCTTCCTCAATTACTTTGTCATTTTCTTCATAGTTCATCTAACTCCAATGGCTTTTAAATTGTGGGGCAGATAGACACAAAATAGCCTGTTAGGCCACCGATTACCCAAGACTAGAGAATTAGTTAGTTATGGGTAAGGGGATTGAGAGAATATCCTGTGGGGACCATGGTAGAGCATGGGAGTGAGGGTCTAATTTGTTATCGTAAGGGTTTTTGTTAGTTCTTTTATGTTTTTTGGGAAGTTTTGCTTTAGAAGAGCAGAGGGAAGGAGAGAAACCAGCTCTCTCAATAGCTGGAAGTTTTGTATTGCCGTAGGCAAAGCTTTTCTCTGATTAATCAATACTAGTAAGGAAATACCTTACATAGCCCTCCCAGGCTTAATCAACAAGTGGGGGGAAAGAAAGAAAAGAAGCAAGGCTTTCTTTTTTAAAGTGCACAATAGAAAAATAAAAGTAAAAAAAAAATAAATGAAAAATTATAGTAATAAAAACAATAAGAGAGTGAAAATTAAAGAAATGAGGGCTTAGAGTTTATTTAGGCATTCAGAGGCAGTTTTGTTAACCATTTAAGACTCTAGAACTGACACTCGGAGGTAGTACATGTGAAATAACGCAAATGCTTACAATACAGCAGACTAAATACACTTACTTTCACTTATTTTTGTGATTAAACCTTCAACAGTTGTAACAATTCCCCCAAGAGTGCCACTAGTCAGCTCCAAGTCAAGATCTGGGACTCTTACACTCGCAGTATCTGACTGGTAAACAACATAACTTTGTCAAACTATACGTTCCAACTTACATGATACAAGCACCGTGCACTGGTTACTTCAGTCTCATGCCCGGAACTCAGCCCTATTAGATTTGCTTTTTTATTTTTAATCTTTTAAGGAAACAGAACTTCATTAATATAATGAAATATACAAAAAGGGAAGAAAAGCCTGCATCAAGGACAATGAAGGTTACAGAAAAGCCCTCCATTCCAATTAGTACACGTATCATATAAAGAGTAAGTACAAAACACATTGCTAAGCCTACACTATGAGGTAGCTGTAATGCATATATGGTTAAAAAGAAAAAGGAAATTTTTTTCTGTTCCACCAAAAATTCGTTGGTTCTTTTTTTTTTTTTAAACAAACTTTTCATTGTATTTGAAGAGTCAAGAGTCCCTAACTACCGAACTCCTAAAAAGAGCCTAACAAGGCAACACCTCAAAAAAAAAAAAGCACTATACAAATTACAATCTTCAACCAGAAATAATTTCAGTAACAGTTAACAAACCTTTATCACATCTCGACTGAGATCTCTAACATCCTTCACACAGAGACTAATTATCTTTCCTTTTTCAGGGATTCGCCCACCAGGCTTCAACTGCATAACAAGATCATAATCACATCTCAAACAAGCAGGTGAAAAGGTACAGTATAGACAAATTAAGACATACCTCAGAACTACGGTAACCACAAGCATCACAAGTAGATGCCATGACAATCACTTCTTGGAAGTAGGGAATTTCTGTGTTTTGTTAAGTCTTAATGTATCTGTGTAGGAGACCTCTCATTAAAATAAATAAAACACATATAAGTAGGAAGAGACAAGAAGATTTCCCCTAAGTTAAGATTGAATGCTCATGAACAGATTAATGGGCAACAGATCAATCATTCCAAAAACAGTAAAGAAAGGCGGGTGGGTGGGTGGTTGGAATAACAATTAAAAGAATCCTATTCTTTCAAATTTTACATGTGAAGCATTAAAGAAATAACTAAAAAACCACAGTTCAAGGATTCTACTGACTTGTATTCCCCAACAAATACACCTTTCCTTTGAGATTTCCACCTGCTTCGAATTCTTTTATCAAAATGTAATTCCAAAGAAGTTATTGTTCATTAGCAAATCTTTTTTTTAGATGACTTCATAGGTGAATCTCAACTATATATCATACATGTGCACTTTCAGGCTCTAAATTATACTTGAGAATGGATTGTCTTTGTCGGCTCCCTCAATGTATCAAAAAAATCTAACTTAAACCAGTTCGGCTGCTGCCAAATTTTTCTTCAAAAAGATATTGAATTTCCTCAATATAATACTCGAGCATGCCCTTACCAATACCATTGAGATACTATCACAGATGCACGAGAGGATAATAGTTTGGAGTCTAAGTTTTCAACTCCAGGATACCGTAGTATATGTACCAAAATTATAATGTTAAACATTGCTTCATCTCATACTCGGTGAGATGAATAGACTAGGACTTCAATTTTTTAGAAGCATAATTGAAATTTTCAAACAAAAGAAATAAAATAAGGTTCAAAGATCATATTTGCAAAAAATCATCAAAAGAGTTGCAAACAGAGATATAATCATGAAATTAAAAAGTTCATACATAAAGATTTAATTAATCCTAGGTCCAAAAATTAATGAGTTAATTTAGTTCCACCAAATGACCAGAATTCATGAATGAAAAGGATACTGGTTAAAAACATTCGAGTCTCACACCTAGCTGCACAAGCTCCACATGTTGATGGGAAAGTCATCACCTATCAAATGGAAGCACACATCAAGCATTTTTCATGGGTAGAACTTCAAAAGATACTAAAGAGAGTAAAAACAGAAACTTAAGCAATTCCCTTACTTCTTCTGGTGCAGTGTAACGAAACAAGGCCTCAGCAATCTCTGCACTGTTACTCTGAGCTATTGCCCGATGGCCAGCCGCTGCTCCTACAGATCCATGTGGCTCTTCTCTAACCTGATTAGAAGCATCAACTCCGCTTGTTGATGCTCCTCCCTCGGCTTCTTCTGATTGTGATGATTCGACATAATAACCCATTGATGCTTGTTGTTCTGGAGTACGCTCATAAAACTTGATACTTAATGATGGATCCTTGGATGGTGCAAATCTAAAAGTAATCATCCTCACATCCATAAGATAACCATCCTAAAATGCCTTTCAATTTAAAAAAATAATAATAATAAATAACATCTATAAAGTCTCTAATATATTAAAAAGATGGAATATCCCATAATTATTTTTTACCCTTTTGTCTGCTTTCAAATTGACAAAAAAAAAAAAACAATTATATTATTTTTATTTGATGAATTGCATAGTACCAATAAACTTTACATGGTGCATTTCATTGGTTTAGTACTAATGCTTAAATTATTCTCTCTCTGAACATGGAGTATTTCAGTGGTTTATTATTCAGATTGAACAAGCCGTTGTTTTAACAAAGTGTCAACAATTATGAACAAACTTTTTTTTTTTGGGTAAGAAATTGAGCTTTCATTGAAAAAATGAAAGAATACAAGGGCATACGAAAAACAAGCCCGAAAGAAGCAGGAGTCCAAAACTAACTAAAAAAGGACTCCAATCCAAAAGAACAAAACCAAGACCATAATTACAAAACGGCCTAATGACAAACACCCACAAGGAAGCATTTAACCTAACAACCTCCCAAACCTCCTCACCCAACTTCTCTCTCTCTAAAGATCCTATTATTTCTCTCAAGCCAAATACCCCACAAAACGGTAAAGAAGCTAGCCTGCCACAACACTTGCCTCTCTCCCTAAAGGAAGGATTAGAGATGGCAAAAATCCCCGCGGGGTCGGATCCCCGCGGGTCCCCGTCCCAAACGGGGCGGGGAATCCCCGGTTTGACCGGGTATGGGGGTCAAACCGGGGATTTTTTCGGGTCCCCGGTCGGGGACAGGGAGGGTATCCCCGCCCCGTCCCCGTCCCCGAATCCGCCCCGAATATTTTTTTTTAAATATTAATTTTTAAAAATATATTATAATTATTTATAATAATATTATTAATAACATTATATATATATATATAGTAAAAAACACCTGCACTGTTTTTATATATTATTTTCTGATTTAATTTCTTTAGTATATGTATTTATTATATTTAATTTCATAATATAATAACTTTTATATTAATTTATAATAAAAGTGTTATATATTTTTAAAAATTAATTATTTCCATAAATATAGCAATAATAATACTAATTTAACATAAAAGTTATAATTTTAATATATTTATACATATTTAATTAGGTATTAATTAAAAAAATAATTATAAATAAAAATAAAAAACGGGGATTTTTCCCCGTGGGGACCCGATCCCCGAACGGGGATTCCCCGACCCCGACCCCGACTCCCCGAAACGGGGAATGGGGCGGGGACGGGGATGAAAATTTCTAACGGGGACGGGGATGGGGAGGGCATCCCCGGCCCCGCCCCGCCCCGTTGCCATCCCTAGGAAGGATGCAAGAGCACGTCCTCCACCAAAGACCGCCCCTCTCTATTATGCACTCCACTAACACCAAACAAACTCCTCCACGACCCCAAGGTAGTTTGCAAATGGGCACTCCCACAGTAAATGGTTCAAAGTCCTCCTCATGCCTCCTACAAAGAATGCACCATTGCGGGTACAAAACTAAGAAAGAGTGTCTTTGGACGCGATCCAAAGTGTTAACCCTCCCAAGTAAAACTTGTCACACAAAAAACTTCACCTTCTTAGGAATTTTAACCTTCTAGAGAGAGCCAAAAACAGAAACCTCAAGAGTAGCTAACAAGGTAGGAGGGAAAGACAAAGAATGAAACGAGGAATGGCAAGAGAAACCCCTAGCAGGATCGGCTTCGGTTCTTTGTCATTCCTCTTTTCATTCTCTGTCCTTCCATATGACTACAAAGAATGAAAATTTATATAACGAATTTTAGGGTTTGATAGGAATTTAATGAAAATTTGTAGTCCTAAACCCTAAAATTTGTAGCCATATGGGACGAAGATTATTAAAAAGTATTAAATTCTTAATCAGTATACATTTGAGGCTTTGATAGGAACTTTATATAACGCACACAAAACTTATGATAAACTTATAACATATAGTAATTTCTTTTATATAACTTCAGTAATTGAATTAATGAAATTTGTTTAAATTTATTTTCTTGCAAGATGAACAAATTAAAAATACAATGTGTGATGCAGAAAACTAAACATAATAGTAGAAGACTGAATGTCACAACCCAAAACACTCGACCTTAAATCAAAAACTTATAAGTTATAACTCAAGTTCATCTCTTACGGGTTCTCTATGAAGCTGTTTCCAGCTGGATCATCCAAGATAAAGGAGAAAGATGAATCTCCTACAGCACAAGATTTCAGTTTCAGGAGAAACTGGTCTATTGCTTCAGCAGTCTGAGGATCCACCTTCTACAAAACCCAGAAGATGCAACTTAAATATAAAGATACCCATACGTACAACAAATCAACAATCTAAGGATAAAAGCACGATTACATACCCTACGTTCCTCTTGAAGGGCTTCCAATCCATCCACGGCCCGTACCAATATACCTTCCACCTAAAATAATCATCACGCATAAAGGATGGTTAAAAAAATCTACAAGAATCCCATATAGGCATGCATGGGAGCCCAAAACTAATGGAGTGTAAAATTATAATAAAAGACAAAAGGACTAAAATGTTGAAACAAACATCAATATATATGTTGTAGCAAACATGTCATAACTGACAGAAAAATATCATGGATTCAAACATGAGAAGTCACAAATAAAATCAGAAAATTATGTGGACATTTGAAATCATGCACGGGTAAGCATATCATTCTCATTGCTACAGAACGTAATTTTTTCCTTGTGCATTGAGTCGGGGGGAAAACAAAGAGCATTGGCTCATCAGCTAGATACACTGCCTTTATTGCTGTCCTGAAGTAATTAATCAAATTATGCATTATAAATCAATTAATTAGAAGAAGTTTTCAAGACAGTCCAGAACGAAACAAAGAAAAAAATCCCGTCCATTGCTGTATACTTTCCTAGAGTCATAGAACTCCGATCAAATCAAACAATTCTTTTCTCTAAATTTGAGGTTTGATATTTGTTCGAAAATATATATCAAATCAATACAAGCTTTCTTCTTCTTCTTCTTCTTTTTGGTGCCTTCTCATCAAATAATCAATAGAATCTTCTCATTGGAGAAACAGTATTAGATTCCGGGCCACATTAACATGACAGGCAAAGACCGTTTATTAAATTGAACTACAGAAACGCATCTGAGAAAACTATCACTTCAGAAAACAATCCACTTCATCAAAATAAAGCTGAAAAGAAGGAAGATCCTGACTAGAAAAGTTATAGAAAGACTTTCCAGCTCGCACCATTGATAGAGGTAGAACAAATACAAAAAAGAGAAGGGGAACACAACAACAATAATAATAAATTAATGTTAAAAAAATTTAAACTATGGATTGCACTCCAGGAGGAGATCATATGAACAAAACTATCTCAAACCTCATAAAACATCTCTCAAACCCTTGAAATACTCTACAACTTCTCTTCTCTCAAACCAACAATCTACAGGACTGCCTCCACTGTATTAAGCGACCTCAATTCATGAAAGCATGTCCCAGAAAACTACACCGACTATAATTGTAATAGACAAAATAAGTGCAAATAAGCCCAACAAAGTAGAATGCACAATTACATAGCCTCGTACAAATACAGCATAAGGAAACTACCATAAATTTTTATAATCATTAAAAGTGACAAAAAATGCATCAAGGCTACATTGGCAGCCTTTCACACACACACACACACAAGACAAAGCAAGCCAGAGAACAGAGCAAACATTAAAACAGATAAACAATATGGAGTAGGACTTTTAGGAGTTACTGTTGATAGAGTTCCACGTTGAGCCTCTGCTGGAATCTCGAAGTCCAATTCAGGGATCTGCTCATGGAAATATACAATTATGGTCATATAGCCATAAAATTTCAGACTAAAAGTTCAAGAGAGTATCTATACAAGCCAGAGCAATCTACTGCACTGTCCAAAGCATCTGTTAACCCAACCCATGAACCACCCTAACATCTTGACATCTTCACCTAATATGCAAACAAAAATAATTACTCAATGATATTTTGAGTTTGTTTTTTTTTTTTCACGAAGCCAAGCTTTCATTAGAAAAATGAAAGAAGATACTTTCAATCTCTTTGTAATTGTATCTCTTTATCTCCATGAGCTCAGTAGAACCCAAATATGAAAGAAGCAATTTGTCTAGTGTTCACATATAACTACTGAATTCTAGAGAAAAGCCATATCTCAAGTGATCATTAACGCCACTTGGATTTGTCAATTTCTTTACCTACCTTCCATGTAAAAAGACCAAAGAGCTGTTTAAAATTTGCATTTTAAATACTTTTTCTAGTTTTTTTTTTAAATTAAAAAAAAAAAGAGCTCAAAGTAAAAAATTGGAAGGATGGTTTCTGAAGATAATTTCAAGAACAAAAACACCATAAAACATAAACAAGTTGTTATTCCATGGGCTCTCATTGTTTCTAAAATAATTTTTTATATGAAATCATTAACCTTTTTTAAAATATAAATTAATTATAAAATATTGCATTTCCAAGCAGATACAAATAAGAAAAAGTGGAATCATTGAATTGAAAAGTAACTCTGTAAAGCTTCTTAGATTATAAAACAAGAGAAAGTTATTTTAAAAATTACTCTAAAGATTAGTCTTTTAACAAAAATTGAAAAGCACGTACAAACAATGCTGAATTTCAATATGTTATCTACATATGGTATGGGCCCAGACCAGGCAGAATGAGACAACTTGAATGAAAAAACAAATGTCATTGTTAACTCGTTGTAACGACATGTGCAAGCGTAAGACTGCATGCAGTACCTTAATAATCGCAGATTCAGATTTCACCACTTGACGATTGAGCATCTGCATAAATAATGACCTACTTAGAGCTCTAATTACACTCACAACAACATGCAAGTTAGAACATGGATGATGGAACAAAATATCCGTAATTACAAAGCTAGGACTCCTATGATAAGTAAACATTGAGAAAACAATGGTGTTTCTTAGTTCCCAAAAAAAATTAAAACTTTCTTAGTTCCCATTGAGAAAAACAATGGTCTAAGGTTGAGAAAAAGGTACTTTAAGAGCTGAAACTAATGGCTGCCACAATTTTTTTAATTGAGAAACCCAGGTTTTATGGAGAGAAATGAAAGAACATACAAGGGTATTATTAAAAAAAAAAAAAAAAAAAAAAAGAGTCCAACACAACCGGAGAAAGGGACTTCCAATCCAAAAGAATAAAATCTGGCCGATAATAACAAAAAACCCAAAAGACAGACACTTATAAAGAGGTGTTAAATCTAACAATATTTCAAATCTCTTTCATGACCTCTCAACCCCTCTAAAGTTTTTTTTTTTAAGAATAAACCGAGCTTTCAATGACAAAGAATGAAAGAATACAAGGACATACAAAAAGAGAGTCCACAAAAAAAGGAGGCGACAGACAAGAAAGGCCTCCAGTCAAGCAAAATAAGACCTAAAGTATAATTACAAAAAGGCTTTGCCACTGACGCCCCAAAGAGAACATATAATCTAATAAGGGACCACACATCACAAGGCAACCTCTTGAACCCTCGAAAGATTCTATTGTTTCTCTCACCCCAGAGCCCCCACAAGATAGCACACACCCTAGCTTGCCACAAAAACTTTCCTCTCTCGCGAAAAAGAGAATAAAGGACAAAATCCTCGATCATCTCTCTACAATCCCTCTGTCTAGCAAGAACAACACCAAACTCTGCCAAGAAAGGACTCCACACATCATAAGCCACCTCACATCGCCAGAGCACATGATCAATATCCTCAGCAACCCTCCTACAAAGAATGCAACACCACAGCCCCACCAAGGTAGGCACCTTTCTCACCACCCTATCTAAGGTATTAATTCTTTTGTACATAACCTGTCAAGCAAAAAACTTAACCTTTGGGATTTTCACCTTCCACAGTGAGGCAAAGACAAAATCCTCCAAAGAAGAGGGAGGAGAGGGATTAACAAGGCAAAGGAAAAAGGACCTACACGAAAAACCAGTAGACAAACTAGGGCTCCAACAACGAATATCCCTCTCCTCGATCCTCCTCGAAACACAACGAAACTCCCCCAACAAGCCAAATACTCCACAGAATGGAAAAAACAGGCATGTCAAAGGACTTTGCCCTTATCTTGGGAGGGAGGAATCAAGAACACTTCCTCCATCATAGAACAACAATTTTTGTTGTGCCAAGCAAATCCATGAAGAGCAGTTTGTCACTGACATGATACTTCACCAGAACAAGGATTCATTTAGAAACAGAAAGTGAAAAAAAAAAAAAAAGATGAGTAATCAGTGGAAAAACATAAGAATTTTTACCAGTCAAATGATTAGCATTCATCTCATAATTCATGCAACAAAACACAATAATATGCAAACAAGTTGAGAAGGCCCTTTCTGAGATCAAGAAGACATCTCTTTGAAAATAATCCTATTAACCAAAATAATAGCTTGAAGAAATCATCGAGAAGACAAGCAGATGAATTATACATAATTAACCCTTAAAAATAATGGGTTGCAGCTTCATCTAATCATCCTCAGGGAAACATATAAAGTGAAAAGGAAACCTATCCCGCTACATGATTTAATTCAATGAAAATAACCTTCTGGTCGCCAGCAGGAACCTCCAAAGAGTAGCAACAGCCTCGTGGCTGGATCTCACCAGCAAACTGAACTTCATTGTTCCTAAGAGAAATCCAAGACAACTCAAAATCAATTGTCACAGGGAACCACCATATTCCCAGCGAGATTTCGTAAGTAACATTTACCTCTCACCACAATATGGACATTCAAAGGCCGATAACAAGATCTGCAGTAAGACTTATGTCTCATTAAGGCTTCAAAAAGACGACCAATTACCAATTGAAAACACGTAAAAATAAGGATACCTTTCTAAAGTGCGGTATTAAAGTCAACAAAAACCTTGTTGTCCCCTGCATATACGATGCAAACAACTTAACGAGTTAAAAACAAACACAATAACTGAAACACCATCTAAACGACACTGAAAACCACAAATATATTCAGTTTTAAGGTCAGGAACCAGAAGGTTCCCAAACATCTCTCTCCTAACTCAAAAAACAGGCAGTCTGAAATCAAATTTCGAATTAAGCTGCTCAATGCGGTGGAAAACAAACAGAATTTCTTTTTTGTTTTTTCGGTAAGAAACAATTTCATTGATATATGAAAACAAACAGAATTTCATAACCGTAAGAGAGAATTGCGAGAAATTGAAGGTTAGGAATAAAGCGAGTACGTTTTCTCCGCAGCGCATGCAGAGGCTTTCTACTTCGTAACTTGGAACGTCGGCGCCTTGGTCTGTAACTACTGCTTCGACGACCGACTGCACATCCAAGACTGGCTCTGAATCTTTTGCGGCCATTACTGTCAACTGGATGAACTCCTTCACTCCTTTTGGTGGCCGGAGGGTTACTTCGGTCTGTCTGATTTTGACGGCCGGCGGCGGTGGAGCTCTTCGGTTCTTGTTATGGTGTCTAAAGAGTTTTTGAGCAGAGGCTCGAAAGTTCTGCGGTTCTCCCTCTTCTTCGCCGGGACTTTTTTTTCTTTTTCCTTTTTTTTATCATAAAATAAATAAAAGGTTTTTTTTTTTTTTTTTTAAACATAAATAAGAGGTTCAATTGTATATTTCTTATATTTAAATTTTAGTTTTTTTTTTTTTCGCTCTAAATAAATCTAGGCCCTAATCCTTAAAGGGCATTTGGCATAGGTTCGAAATCAGAAGTCTGGATTTTTGAAGTCCATTGGGTAGATTTTGGAGAGTTGTGTAAGATGGGTTTCTAAAACCTGTATTTGGGTACAAACTTGGATAGTTTGGATTTATGAAGCTTGGGTTAAGGTGCGAGTAGGATGTTTATTTTTTTTAGTTTTTTTTTTTCTCCGTTGTTTTGTGAATTGTTAAATTGTTATTATCCTGTATATTAATATTTTGTTCTATTTTGTATGAGGCAATTACTCCATTCATTTTGAAATTGGTATTATATTATCTACATTCCTTCTAACCCTAATTTATTTCATTTTCTCCATTTATTACGACGTCAATTATAAGAACAATAGCTAAACTATCGAGGAACGACTTTAAAATAAGATCCATAGTCTAACCATGTCATTAGTTTGATCATTGCAAACAATACCAAAATAAGATTCATAGTCTAAAAAAGATTACAAAAGAAGGCAATGGAGGATAACATACCACTATTGAACTCGTGGTACAGACACAAAAAAGTTAATAATAAAAGCTATAAAAGTGAGTCAGATTCAGAGTTTCAAATTAAAGGGATCATGGCTCTCTTTCCAAAATTTTCATGCAGTACTTGTATTTTCAATCCGCTGGGAAGTCAATGAATGAGTTCAACATCTAGACATCAGTAAGTAAAGACTGCACATCGACCAAGCTGTCATCTATAGACAACTTAGGGATACCTTGAACTTTCGCAAACAACTGTTTTTCGTGGGTCTTTTCCAACCCATCCTTGTCATCCGGCTATGATGCAATCCTTTCAATCTACATAGTTGTCCACTGAAAGCCAGTGCACTATACTTCAATCATGTCCCCTTGATAACTCTTAGAAAAAGAGTTATTTGTAGTATTTCTAGGACCTATTTTACCCTAAATATCTTGTTTTGCTTGAACTCTCTCATTAAAGCTCATGGTTTATCTTTAATTGCTTCGGTGGTACTTTGAGTGGTTGCAATGATTATATTATAGCAATTATGGCTCTAATTGAGTGAATTTGTAACTAATGCAAGAAATTAAGGAAGCTTTAATGTTGGTCAAATCTAGAAACTAGAGAAAGCATTGTGTTGTTGGAGCATTTCAGAGAGCAGAAGTTCGCACGATTTTCACACGTGGGAACGCAACTCATTTATGAGCTGGAGATTTGTCAGATGAGTCGGCGCGCTTACCCATTCGGAGGCTACCAGCTGGAGGTCGGGCCTAATCAGCCCTATTTGCATGAGAGGGGTAGTATTTAAGAAGTTGTAGTCGTTTTCTTAGGGGAGCGAATCAAGAAAGGGAAGAAGAAGATATATACTTGGAGCTGTTGAGGCCGATTTTCTGAAAAAGGAAAGTAGTCACTGTGGAGTGATTCGCAATAGCATTTCGTTCCATTTTGGGCAACTTTCCGTTCTTCTCTTTCCTCTTTCTTTAATTTTCCTACAGCATTAGTTATGGTTGTTAGTTTTCAATTTCTGTTTGTTGTAACTTGCACTATGAGCTAAAAACTCACAAGGTGTGGATTAGGGAATAATTGTATTAGCTTGAACTTTTGTTGTTTCGTATTTTGTCAATCTTAATATGGTTTTTAAGTGTGTTTACTGCTATAGCAAAGTTCTATTTGGCCAGCTCAACTTTTGCATTGTCTTCTTGATTTTCGAGAGAAATAGGGGAAGTTGATTCTTAAAAACCACATTAGCTCATTTTATTAGAGTTATAAGTTATCTAAGCAAGTGGGTTAGAGATAATTGTTGGGATTTATGCCCTAAAGCCTCGTAATTAATGATTTATTTAATAATTAATGATTATTTTGATTATTTTATTTGCAATATAATATTATCCATTATATGAAAAATCCAAGGTTATTAGTGTAATCTTGAACAGTAAGTGGTTGACATACGGGAGAATCATGTTCAAGAAATAACCTAAAGGCTCATAGTATATGGATAGGGTTGGGTGCCTTATCCTGGAAACACTATTGGTACGACCCACTTTGTAATAGTTACAAATGATTTGATTCAAATCGTTTATGTAGAGACATGTGAGTAGGGACATCTTATACAATGAGTTTGTATAAGACCGGACCACGAAATATTTAATATTTTTTTATAAATCCGTTAATTAAAAAGATTAATATTTCATCATAATGATCATATGCGACTCTATCTTAATCCTGAGTGAGTTATGAACTCCTGCCTGTGAAGGCTTGTCCTTTGATATGCATGGGTGAGAGTGGCTTTTGTAGCCGGTTCAATATGCCTACCATTTTGGGGACTTGACTAAATAGGGAGTTGGAAACATAATATCACAAGATGAAATTCACTCATTTCCATATAGGGTAAGTAGATGAGTAGTTCCCTTAAGTGCTGATTTCGGAACTTGAACAATTGGGCCCCACCCTCTCACTGGCCCAAGAGAGACTTCGTTCATGGTTAGATCATAAACAAATTGTTCATTAGAGGATCAGTGGTACTTAAAGTGCAAGATGTAATTACATGGGTAAAATAGACTTTGATCCAGCTGTAATTACGAACAACCCGTGAAGGTTCGACTTGCATGTAGTGATTATATTCATGGACACAACTTGTCCTACAGTGCATAATAGGTCTTTTGATCCAAAGCGACTCCCAATTGATTGTGAAACAGGTGACAGCTCAATATCAAGCTAAGGAACAAAGAATGAAAAAATATTTGTCAAATGTTAAGGAATTACTGACCTCGTTTCCAAAACACGAGTTCATGCAAATTTCAAGATGACAAAATGCCAACGTTGATGCATTAGCACAATTAGCAGCAGCATATGAACAAAGTTGAACAGAATGGTCTCAATAGAGATCTTGTTCAAGCCATTATACACAAGGAAGAAGTAATGGAAATTGACGAGCCGAGAATCCAAGGAACTGAAGATGAAGCCAAGGGCGACCAAGCCTGAGCTAACAAGTCCGAGGCTGATGGAGATGCTTCTTGGATGAGTCCTATAGTGGAATACTTGAAAAAAAAGAAAACTACCTTCAAAAAAGGCAAAAGCTAAGCGATTACAGAGGCGAGCGTCCCATTACACACTTATAGAAGGAAAACTTTACAAGAGAGGATATACAATGCCCTTATTGAAATGTCTCACATCTGCTGAATCTGAATATGTGATGAAAGAAATTCATGAAGGAATCTTTGGCAATCACTTTGAAAGTAGATCTTCATGCTACAAAATCATTAAGCAAGGTTACTACTAGCCAACCATGCTCCGAAAGACTCAAAATTTTACCAAAGCATGTGATCAATGCTAAAGATTTGTTCCAGTTCTTAGGCAACCACCGAAGCTACTAACCAATATTATAAGCCCATGACCTTTTACACAATAAGGAATCGATCTCATTGGACCTCTTCTCCAAGGCAAAGGGCAAAATAAGTTTGTAGTGGTAACTGTGGATTATTTTACAAAATGGGCTGAGACTGAAACACTAGCTACAATCACAGAGGAAAAATAACTAACTTTGTTTGGAGAAACATTGTGTGTCGTTTTAGAGTTCTCAATGTCATTATTTTAGATAATGGAAAGCAATCTGATAATGCAACTTTCAAGAAATTCTGTTCAGATCTCAACATCGATCATTAATGTTCATCTCCAGTACATCATCAAGCCAATGGACATGTGGAAGCAGTGAACAAAATCATCAAGCTAAATTTGAAGACAAAACTGGAAGGATTGAAAGGAGCATTGGCAAAAGAATTACCCAATGTTTTGTGGGCATATCGAGCCACAGCAAGGACCACTATAGGTGGAATTCCTTTTTCACTTTCTTTTGGTGTAGAGGCAATTGTTATAATGAAAATTGGTATGCGTTCACTAAGAATAGAACAATTTGATCTCCCAGCAAAATGAGGAGTCGATGAGACTAGGTCTATATTTATTGCAAGAACATCGCGAAACAACTCGCATTTGCACAGTAGAATATAAGAATAGGATTGCACGATATTACAACACAACAGTCAAAAGATAGAGATTCAAGCAAAACACTAAAAATCCATCCACAAGTGTGCTAGGTCCAATATGGGAAGGTCCTATCAAATTGCTAAAGTGGTTCGACTAGGTACATATGCCTTAACTAACCACAAAGGAAAGACCCTCTCTCATACATGAAATGTAGAGCACTTGAAGATCTATTACCAGTAGCGTAACATTATACTTCTTTAATTACTTTTCTTTGGTTCTAGGAATTTTACTAAAATTTATTTATAAGTTCATTAAATAAAGTGTGACTTTTGGGAACTATTGTGTCAAGATCATTTGAATATCGATCAAACTGATTCATAGCATAACCATGCTCAAGAATGATTTAGTCATGTCAAAATCCTCCTCAAATAAGGGACTACATAGGGAATATACCTCATTATCCAAAAAATAAAGAAAAAAAGAGATACGTCTCTAGAACAAGCGAAAAGCAGTTGAAATTCAGAAGTTTAAGAGCAAACAGAAGCAAAATAGTGCAAAATTTAGAAAAAGTTGAGGTCAACCCTAGCTTCATAGGCCGAGGCCGACCACAAGGGTTAGCTCCATTAAGGTGCTAATCATTGACATATGAGCCAAGACTTTCTAAAAATTCAAATGACCAAAAATGATCATAGGTCACACCTCGTCGAGGTCGACCATAGAGGTCATAATTGGCCAAGTTCAACCATAAGATTACACCTTACTCATGTGACAATCCAATCATAAAAAGAGGACCCTTCAATAGCAAGGACAAGGGGGCTTGAACATTACGTTGATTAAGCATGCCTCACTTACATCACAAAGAAGGCCAAAGTGCGCAACAACTAAAAAGAATTATCTTAAGTCAAGAAAAACACGAAAATTTCTTCTAAGTCAAAGGCCAAAATTGAAATAGAGGAAACCGTAAAAAAGTGAGGAGGATGCTGCTGAAAATTCCAATATAAGTTGTAGAATGAAATTAAGCAACACAACTCAATGATAAAAAGACGAGGGAATAAATGCTTTAAATAGATGAAATGATGACAACAAAAAGAAAATTAACAAAAGCTAGGCCTATCTTAGGCCAACAAATACTTGGCCCAGCTTAATACGCAACCACAGTTTAAATATGACCAAGTAGCATGTCACCTCCCATTTTCCACCTTGCAAGAAGCTACAATTAGCCTAAAAATGCTTTAAAAAGCAAAAAGTGACCCAAAATTTCACATGAAGGTATAGACAAACTCCCAAAAGGAGAAAATTAAACCAAAGGAAGACTGAAGTCATCCCTACGGGGTTTGATGAGCAATCCTGGGAGTAATCCAAATCCAAAAAGAGAAAGTTAAACTCTAGGAAGATCGGAGTCATCCCTACGGGGTTTGATGGGCAATCCTAGGGATAATCCAAGGACCACCTTTGAGTCTTAAAAATTTCTCCAGAAAAGTGACAACTTCATGAATCTAGAGAAGAATCTTACACCCAAGGAAGACCAGAATCACCCCTACGAGGCTTAATGGGCAATCTTAGGGATAATCCAAGGATCACCTTGGAGCCTTAAAATTTTCTCTGGGAAAGAGATAACTTCATGGATCCAGAGGAGAATCTTACACCCAAGGAAGCACAGAGTCATCCCTATGGGGTTCGATGGGAAATCTTAGGGATAATCCAAGAACTACCTTAGAGCTTTAAAATTTTCTATAGGAAAGTGATAACTTCATAAATCCAGAGGAGAATTTTACACCCAAGGAAGACCAGAGTCATCCCTACGGGGCTTGATAGGCAATCCTAGGGATAATCCAATGACCACCTTGGAGACTTAAAATTTTCTCCAGGAAAGTGACAACTTCATGAATCCAGAAGACTAGAGTCATCCCTACAAGGCTTGATAGAAATCCTAGGGATAATCCAATGACCACCTTAGAGCCTTAAAATTTTCTCTAGGAAAGTGATAACTTCATGAATCCAGAGGCAATTCTTACACCCAAGGAAGATCATAATCATCCTGATGGGGCTTGATGGGCTATCCTAGGGATAATCCAAGGACCACCTTGGAGCCTTTAAAATTAACTCGCAATAAATTGTGCCAAAAGAAAGATAACCCAATAAGATCAAATAGAAATGTCTCAAGAAAGATACAACTAAAATCAAAGAAACTACTCCTAAAATTAGACTCCATGTAGTTAGCCTATAATAATAAAGCCAAACCATGAATCCCAACTAGAGAGTGGGGGCTAATGTGTATGAGTGAAATTGGACCATAAGGACCACACGAAATACAAAGGAAATCGAAGGAAAAATAAGGCAAAAAATCCCAACACAAACCAAAACACGGAAGGAACTGGGCCACCAAATAAAAGAGAAAAAGGAAACTTAGGTCGAAGCTGAAGTTCCCTGGTCGGCCTCATATGAGGCATGGGCCTAGCATGCCCCAATCCGTTTGATCCTAATCCAACCCATTCCCGTTCTCCTTTGACCTAATTTGTAAATGATTCAACGAAAATCCTAAGAGGGTCATATAAATACCATTCTTCAAGCTAGAGAAGGTAAGTTCACTCTCATGTTGGGATTTATGCCCTAAAGCCTCGTAATTAATGATTTATTTAATAATTAATAATAATTTTGATTATTTTATTTGCAATATAATATTATCCATTATATGAAAAATTCAAGGTTATTAGTGTAATCTTGAATAATATGTGATTGACATATGAGAAGATCATGTTCAAGAAATAACCTAAAGGGTCATAGTATATGGATTAAGGTTGGGTGTCTTATCCAAGTAACACTATTGATACGACCCACTTTGTAATAGTTACAAATGATTTGATCAAAATCGTTCATTTGGAGACATGTGAGTGGGGGTATCTTATACAATGAGTTTGTATAAGACTTGACCATGAAACATTTAATCTCTCTTTATAAATTCGTTAATTGAGAAGATTAATATTTCATCAGGATGATCAAATGCGACTCGATCTTAATCCCGAGTGAGTTATGAATTCCTGCCAGTGAGAGTTTGTCCTTTGATTTGCATGGGTGAGAGTGGCTTTTGTAACCGATTCAATATGCCTACCATTTGGGACTTGACCAAATAGAGAGATGAGAACATAATCTCACAAGATGGAATTCACTCCTTCCCATATAGGGTAAGTAGATGAGTAGTTCCCTTAAGTGCTGATTTCAGGCATTGAATAATGGGGTCCACCATCTCATTAGCCAGAGAGGGAATTAGTTTATAATTAGATTATAAACATATTGTTCATTAGAGGATCCGTGGTACTTAAGGTGCAAAATGTAATTACAGGGGTAAAACGAACTTTTGACCAAGCTGTAACTACGAACAACTCGTGAATGATCGACTTGCATGTAGTGATTATATCAATGGACACAACTTGTCCTATAGTGCATAAGAGTGCAACTCTAGGTCTATAGTGGAGTGGCCCTAGAGTTAATGAATGAAAATTGATTAATTAAATAGTTTAATTAATTAATTTTGTATTATTGAAGCTTATAATCTGTAGGTCCATAAGGTCCCATTGTTAGCTCACAGTAACACTAAAAGATCAATTTAGTTGAAAGAAAAATTTGAAATGTTCAAATTAATATTTAATATATTAGATATATTAAATATATAAGAGGAAATTATATGTATTATATTTGATACATTAAATATTAAAATAATTAATATATATTAGATACATTAAATAAAATATATTTATAAAATTTAAATAAAATTCAAATAAATAAATATCGTAGGAGATTTGAATGAGATTCAAATAATATTTTAATTATGGCAAATATTTTCCATTGGTCTCTATAAATATAGAGAATTCTCTGATCCGCCAGAAATATCTTCATATTTATATCAAAGGTATGTTTTGCTTAGCCTAAAATGTTTTTTTTGTTTAATTCTAAAATAAAATTAAAGTCGATTACAACGTTTTCGTTGTTGGTTTAATTTGATCATTCCCTTCATCTCATTCTAAAAATCCCTCTACACTAAGTTTCTCTTAGCTGTACAAAATTTTCTTGTTTTGCAGGTCACGTTCTTCCCCCTCAATACAAATTTTGCTGTCATGTGAAGGCCATGTGATTTTTCCTTAATTGGATTTCGGCAACAACAAAAATGATCATGAATTTATGATATATAAATATGCTAACCTAAACACAATTCATGAATTTAATATATGTCATTAAGATTAGATCAAAATGAGCATAGTTTAGTGGTAATTGACATGTACCATCAACTAAGAAGTCAGAGGCTCGAATTCCACACTTCCAAATATTGTTGAACTAAAAAAAAATGTTAACACATTATAAATTCCATCATAAAGTAAAAGGTTCAAATCTCACTAGTCTCATAAAATTTAAAAAAAGAAAAAAAAATCTCCACCCTCATATTAAATAATAAGAAAACAAAAACTGATTTTTAAATAGAAAAAACAAGAAGATTACCGCTAAAATTTTAAACTGCATTGCCCTCAAGTATCATTCATCAATTTGTGGGCATGTCTATTTATTTTTCCGAGAAAAAATCAGGAGAGAAGGAAGTATAAGGCTATGGTGAATTGCTTCAGATAAGGAAGATGACAATTCAATCACTGCCTTCAATCCGCTGCCGATGCATTTCTCTCCATTCCACCTTCGATTTCGTCTCTTTCGAATCTCACCATCGTCTTCTTCCTTCAATTCCTCCACCAACTCGAAGAGCTCTGTCTCTCTCTGCAGTTATCTCCACCGCTCTTTCAACCTTGGCCTGTTCATCTTCCCTCGCCGTTCCTCCCAAATCCGTCGCCCCGGAGTTCTTCGAGCTACCAGACTCGGCCGGCGTCAAGGCATTGGAGCTTCGCATTGGCTCGGGGGAAACCCCCGTCGACGGAGACCAGGTGACTTAATATCGAATCGATTTGGAATATCAATTTATCCGTGTGGACTAGAATTTTTGTTACGGTTTATTAGATTTTTTTTTCCTCATCAATAGTTTGATTAGAAATGTGAATGACATTTTAGGATTTACGTTCCTTTCATTAAGGTTTGTTGGTTCTCTGAGATTGTGTTCTGAATGGCTTTTCGAAATCTTTACATATGTACTTTTGCAATGATTTTGTAGACAGTGGGCACCAAGCTTTTGCGTTAGCAATGGATTTTTAAGTGCATTAGGGATAAGAATTTTGTAGGTTTCTCTGATGCATTTGTTGTTGTTATGGATATATCATTCTTAAAAGACTCTTAAAACGCCTTGAGGATTGGGTTCCTACTTTTCTTTTACAGTAATTCTCTGAAATATCCATCAGGATTGGGTGATTAATCATTCCCCCAAAAAACTTGACAGCAATTGCAATCTCTTCTTGAAAAGGTCTTTCCAACCATAGCCTCTTAGTCTCCTCAATAGGATTCCGATCTAAATCAATAATCAACCATCTGCCACCTGGTTCTTTACTGTGAAGCTTTCTGAAAAATCCGTTGATTTTTTCTTCAATCTCTTCGTCTCTGACTAAAAGCCGGCCCGTCTAAGGTATTTATATTGTGGATTATGCCATTCCTTCTCCTATAGGACATAATTTTATGGAGAAATCTTGTGTTTTCATCATCACCTTTGTTAAGCCAATCCGTCTTGGATTTTTAAGTCTACTTCTGACTTCTCTGGCGTTCAGGTCCAAATTCTGCAATTGAAGGTTTTTTTTTTCTTTGGCCTCTCTTTTCCTCAGCGATTTTTTTTTATAATTATGGAGGTAGTAGAATTCTTTTGATTTTTCCTGTCCCCAAAAGTGCTTCTGTTCCAACTTTGAAGATTGGATTTCATCTTCTTTAGCTTCTGACAGGGCGAATTACCATCCTTCCCACCAAGGCTACTCCTTCATCAATGACTTAAAATGCAGATCTTCTTCCTATTCGATTATGAGATATTAGGAGAAACTCAACGAATTTAATGAAGGTACAATCTTGGAAAGAATTCTCAAATTGGCTCTAGCCCCACACTTATAACCACTGAAAAAGGAGGCTAGGAATGGCATAGCATTAGCTTACTGCTAATTAGCCGATTTACCAACTTGCCCACAACCTCTTGATTTGAGCCTCAAAGTAGACTCGACTGACAAGACACCAATGTGAATTGAACTCTTCAACTTCTTTTTTGTCTTGTACATTACAGACAATCGGCACCCCTTTTCAGTTCTTTATCATGTTGAGTGAGAAAGCTGATTCATAGACTCACAAATTCCTCAATCGTGCACTTGACTAATGATGAATAATGTAACCACTGGGTGTACTAGTGAAGAATTCTTTACATGTCTGCTTTTGATTAATAGTGTGGTGGCCTACTTTCTCGTTTCTCCCACTGATGATGACTCCTTGACAAGTCAGAAAAAATACTTGGAACTAAACGCAGAATGAAGAAGGAATGAAGGACAATTTCTCCTCTTCAGCTCATCTTAAAATTTAAAATATATATATCAAATCATTAAGGTCCCGTTTGATTACCATTTGGTTTTTGATTTTTGGTTTTTGAAAATTAAGTCTATAAATACTACTTCCACCTAGAGTTTTCTTGTTTTGTTATCTACTTTTTACCCATGTGTTTCAAAAACCAACCCAAATTTTGAAAACTAAAAAAAGTAGTTTTCAAAGACTTAAAAAAGTAGTTTTCAAAGACTTATTTTTGTTTTTGGAATTTGGCTAAGAATACAAATGTTTGTTAAGAAAGATGAAACCCATGGTAGAGAATTGGTGAGAAAACATGCACAATTTCCAAAAACCAAATGTTATCAAACGGGGCTAAGATTTAAAATTTTTCTTCTAATTTTCTTCTAGCATTTTTTGAATCAAGGGTAAAATTTTGCCTCGATTTGAAAAAAATTTCTCGCTCTGCGCTGCGAGCAAGATTTATTCTTTTCTCCACCCTTCTATTGTGATTATTTAGTAGAGTTGGCTATATGCTTGTATGCGAGTTACTAAAGTTGATTGAATTAACACCATGCTTGTAAAGAATTGCATATGGGTAGATTTTATCACTCAAGTATGAATTCTAGATATTCTTAATATGAAGAATTAACGTGAAGGTTGCGGTTCATTACTATGGAAGGTTGGCAGCAAAGCAAGGATGGCGCTTTGACACAACGTATGATCACAAAGATGAAAATGGGGAACCCGTTCCTTTTACATTTGTTCTTGGCTCTGGGAAAGTAAGTCAATTGCTATTGATATCCTACCATGTTACCTAATTGAATCTGCTTTTAGTTGCAAAGCAAGTGGCTCTGAATTTTGGACAAGGTTGATATTAGTAAATATTTTTTTTTTGGAAACATTGCACAAACCAACCCTCAACTATGTGGTTTGTTACAATCACATCTTTGAATTTTTAATTTGATCAATCAACTCCTGTACTTTATTAAGTGCTGCAATCACACTCATGGTTTTTTAATTTGATCGATCAACCTCATGTACGTTGTTAAGTGTTGCAATCAGCTCCTTTTGTTAGTTGATGTTAAATTACCGTTTAATTGGACTTTAGATGTGTGACTCATACATGAGTAAGGAAAGACAAACTTGTCATTGAAGACCTTACGAGGGTAGTCCCTCTTGAGCATTGGGCAGCACCATCATCGGCTAATTTGGAGATGAAAGTTTCAGCTATGGCAATTGCAATCTCCTTGGTCTTTTGGGGTTTCTTCTTTTCCATTAAAATAAAAAATAAAATCACACAACTCAAATAACACCCACTAAATTGAAACTTCTTACTCTTCTTTTTCTAAAATATAAGACTTTTTTTTTCTCTTTTTAGATCTTAATAACAAGTTTGCTCTTCCTTACCAATGTGTGAGTCACACATTGAAACCTAAATTGTATAGGAGGCTGATTGATCAAATAAAAAATTCAAGGTTGGATTGTAAGAAACCTCATAGTTCATGGTGGTTTGTGCAATTTAATTTTCAATATTTTTTAAAAAGCTAGTTTACTACCAATTTCTTTGTTTCATTAGGCATATTTTAAAGATTCTAATGAAATGTCAAGGTTATTGCGGGAATGGAAGCAGCTGTGAAATCCATGAAAGTTGGTGGCATCCGTAGAGTCATCATTCCACCATCCCAAGGATATCAGAATACATCTCAAGAACCTATTCCACCCAATGTACGCACTCCTCTTTCCCTCTCTTCATTTGGTTCATCCTTACAGTCTTATTTAAACAAGTTGCCTTGTGCTATGTGTGTGTTGTACTTGTATCTAGGTATAATCGATTGCATATGCATAAAAATAACCAATTTTGCTCCTATGGAATGACAGTAGTGGTAAAAGTTTGAGATGTTTGAAGATGAAAAACTTTCAATTTTTACTCCTAAACTTGTCATGTTATATCAATTTTCACCCTAAACTTTTAATTTCATCTTATTGAACACTAAACTTAGATGAGTGTTACAATTTTTACCCACTATTCAATTCCCGTTAATTTACTCACTGATTTTAACTAAAAGCAATGTAGAAATATCCATAATATTACTAATTTCAATAAAATCGAGTTTTGCACAAAATTAAGTTTCACCAATGCACGAATTAACCATTGAATGACTTTGTCAAAACTCAAACATTTCAACAAAATTAAGCTCGAATGTTGAATTTTTTGACAATTTGTACCGTACATATGGTCTATAATTCATTGAACACATATAAGATTCATTTTTTAACGATCTTTCGAACAAACACTTATTGGAGGGTAAAAACTGCAACAATTTTTAAAGTGTAGGTAAGATTGCAACACTTATTGGAATTTGCTAGAAACTCAAATGGTTATTTAAAAAAAGATGGAAATCATTGTAGAAAATATGAAAACCACTATAGAGAAATTGTAAGAAAACAAACATAATTTTCAAAAACCAAAAGCCAAAAACCAAATAGTTATCAAACGTTTAAAATCTCTCAACTAAAATTTTAACTTAAAATCTTCTAGTCTTCTAGAGCATGCCTTGGTTGGCGCAACCTCCTTTAATTAGGACCATGAGCTTAATACAAACAGTGGAGTCTTGACATCTTGGTTAGAAAAAAGAAAAAAAAATATTGATTTAGAAACATTTTGATATAGTTTTCAATTATCTTCAAATATTTTGTTTTATGGTATTGCACCATTAGCTAACTTATTTTTGGTCAAATCATCACTTGTTAGTTCAATCAACGTGCAACGTCAATGATAAAAAAAATTGTATTAACGATAGAAATTTATTAGAACTAAAATCAAAAGTTGAAGACTTAATTAAAGCTTTTTTCAATGTTGAATAACTAAATAGACATAAAGACTAAATTTATAATTTAACCTATTTATAATATATTTTGTGAAGGTCCACCTACTTAGAGTGCAAACGGTAAACTTATGGGAGTGGTTTAGATTGAATGAACAAATTTGAGTTTGAGTTTTGTGCAGCACGTATTTAAATTATTGAAAAAAATGAGTAAAAAAAAGTAAATATGTAAAAGTTGTATTTTATTTATAAATTTAAAATTTGTAAAAGGTTAAAAGTTAGCGTGTAATATGAGATAGATTTGAGAAGCACTCATGAATGTGCTCTAAGTCACATAACAAATGTAGGTTTAACTTTTTTTTTCTTTAGTACAACAAATGTGGGAGTATGAAGATTTGAACCTCCGACTTCAAAAAAATGAGTAATGTCAATTAGTGTTGAGCTATGTTTATGTTAGCAAATGTAGATTTGACTATAGAACCTAAATTTATAGACTAAAATTATTACTCTAAACCCTCTTAAACATTTTTAAGATTGTGAGTTTAAATCATAGTAACTAATTCCTTAAATGTTAAATATTTTTAAAAACTTCACCATAAATATGAATAATTAAGTAGTTGTCTTTTGCCAAAGAGAGTATAGTTAGACAGTGATTGACATGTGCTCTTTCTCTTGAGGTTGAAAGATTAAACCTTCATACCCCATCTTTGTTATAGTTTGAAAAAAAGAAAAAAGAAAGAGTGGTTGTCTTCTTAGGGTGAGCAGCAATTGATTGGACACCCACTGTCCTTCAATATTTTTTTTGAAAATCTTTAAAAAAGAAAGTTATATAAATATATATTGCGAAAATTGATCTGCCTTTAAATGTCTATTTGCATGCAGTACTTTGACAGGCAGAGGCTATTTACCACCATTTTTAATCCAACACGTCTGGCAAATGGTGAAGGTTCCAGCCTTGGGATTCTGATATTTGACATTGAGCTGGTTCAGGTAAGGCATCTCAGCAGCAAGTTTGCATCCCCAGGTTCCTGAAAACAGCATTGTACTTATACAGAATTGTTATTATATTCAAGTTTTGTACATCATTCTAGCTAAATACAATATAAGTACACATAAATGGAACCAATATCGATGTTTGTTTTTTTGTTTTTTTTTAATTCAACAACATGTGGAGTGAAAATTTGAACTTCTGACTTTTAGGTCGAAGATACAATATTTTAATCAGTTGAGTTATGTTCAGGTTGGTGAACTGCAAACCAATATCAATGTATAATTGACAACATGAGTATTAGTGTATGGAAAACCAATGTTAATGTTAAATTGCTGATATGAGGATAACTCTAGTAGTCTAGTACTAATGTAATTAAAAAGTTGAATTTGGAATGATTTTGTCTCATCAAATTCTAGTAAGTCTCTTATGAAATGCGAATATCAATTTCAATTAGATAAAATTGTGAGAAAAATAGGTCAATGCTTTGTATGGCTAATAAAGTGGTACTTTGAATATTTACATGACCCATACGAAATAAATTGATCAATTTTAAGATTTTGGCTAAATTATATATAAATATCTCTGAACTATGGGTCTCGTTTAAAAAATACTCTAAAACTTTAAAAAATTTTAAAAATACCTCTGATCTTTCAAAAATGTTTAAAAATGCCCTCAATGTTAGCATCCTACACAGAAAATTGATGGGGACTATTAATTTGTTAACTCCAACCTGTATGACATGGGAAAAAAAATGAAAATACGAATGTTTGAGGTTTAAAAAATTATGGAAACCCTATGTTTATCAATTTAAAAGAGGGAATAGAAGAAAAATGAGGCAAAATTAGTCGGGAATAGAGTCAAAAGCACATCGACTTCGAATTGGACTTGTTGAGAGCAAAGGATTTGCGCATTGAAGGGGTGGAGTAGAGGAAAGGAAGGAGAACCGGAGGAAGAACATGGAGGAAGGAGGAAGCATGATGTTAATGGAGGAAAAACAATAAATTTGAGTGGAAATGGAGATGGGTACTGGAGAAATGAGTGAATTAGTTGAAGTAGGGTTTTAGATTGGCAATGGGGGTTGAGACTAAGAGAGATTGATAGTAGGAATAAGGAAGAAGACGACGATGAAATTCAATTATTGGTGACGAGTGAGAGAGAGAAAATGGTGGAGTATTTTTTAAACAACTCCAAAACTCTAAGCTGCACCAGTCACGTCTACATGTCAGGTAAGTTTCTTTTGAGTTGTCAATAGTTCACGTTAATTTTCCTTTTGTCTGCTAATGATAAGAACATTTTTAAACATTTTTGAAAGGTCAGAGGAAATTTTTAAATGTTTTAAAGTTGAGGGGTAATTTTGAAATGAGATTTGTAGGTTATTTATTTATTATTTATTATTATTATTTTTTTAAAAATTTAGTCTAAGATTTTCTTAATGAAGTCTAGGGTGTTAATTCTAAATAGTCATATTTTCTTCTAGATTTTCAAACTTCCAAATTTTAGAAAAGAAATTAATGGAATGTGCGGAAGAATAAGAGTTCTTGACTTTGAAAACACTAGCATGATAATAAACTAATTTTGATAATCTCTATGTGTTCACACGAGATTTCGACGGGGAAATTTAACACGTGGAATAAACTTTGTATTTGTATTGATTTCTGTATAGTGAGTACAATCTCTAGTATTTGATCCTCTGATTCTCTCTCCTACTTGTATGCTTTGATCGAGGGCTGAATAGCTTGTTCTCGAGGTTGGAACTTCAATGGATTCTTGGAGTGTTCTTGATTTCTGTGACGTGTTCTTCGTTCAGATGGTGTTTGATCTTCAGGAGCTTCTGGAGTCTTCTGAGCTTTGTTTCTGAATTCTCTCTGAGCTTCTTCAGTTCTGAACCCCTGAAATGAAGGAGGAAGCTCTCTATTTATAGAGTTCTTCATGGGCTCCAGGTGGGCTTGGGCCTGTTGGACTGGGCCCAATTGATTTTGGGCCAACCCATTTGGATTGGATTTGGTTGACCTTGGGCCAGCCTTTTGGGCCTGGTTGACTTTTGGGCCTAGCCATTTGGACTGGGCCTGGTTGAATTTGGGCCTAGCCATTTGGATTGGGCCTAGTTGACTTTGGGCCAGTTTCTTTGGACTGGGCTTAGTTGCCTTTGGGTTTAGCATCTGAACTGGGCCTTCAGTTTGGGCTTTTGTCTTCCAAATTTCAAAGAACCCATGTATTTGAACATGCCATAATTTAATATAGGAATCTTTGCAAATTTAATTAATCCCTAATTAAATATAATTTCGTCATTAATGTTGGGTAATGACGTGGCAATTTTGGGTTGGTCGAAATTTCTATTCCAACAAATGCCCCCTTTTCGAGATTTATACACAAATATGTGTGTGTGAATCTCGAAAAGATTATTTTGGAATCAAAACTTAAGATGCTCCTAATTTGGACTCCATTTGACGTGTCAATTTAATCAAAATATGGAATTTGGTTCACAATTTTGGCTTTTTTTTTTTTTGACACTTTTTTTTTTTTTTTACGCCAATTTATCAAAATATGAATTTGAGTCAATATTTTGATTTTCTTTTCTGGCATAAAATTTTGATTTGAATCTAGTTTAATTCAAAATCTAAATTTGGGGCAAGGTTAAAATTCTATCCCAAAATTTATTTGAAATTAGATTAGGATTTGAAATTCCATCCAATTTTTTGTTTGAATTTGGAATAAATTTTAAAGCTTACTCCAATTTTGATTTGGAACAAAATTTAAAGTATACCCACATTTTGAATCGAGCAACTTAATTTAAACTTTGGCAAAAATTTGGTTTGGGACAAAAATTATGAGTTATGCCCAAATTTTGAGAGAATTTTGATTTTATCCCACGTTGACTTGAATTTAGAAAAAAAAAAAAAAAAAATTTGAATGTGCCCAAAATTTTAATTTAGCAAAAATTTCTCATGATGATTTGGAGTTTTAAATAAAATTGGGGCATTCTAAAAAATTTACAGTGAAATAAACATAACCTTAAAGCCTTAAAAAAAAAAAAAAAAAAAAAAAAAAAACATGTAGATTTGGACGTTAAGGTAGAATTTTAAAATTCCAACTAAAACTCAAATTTTGACCAATCAAGTGAGTTAGATTTTGACTTGGAGGAAATTATCTCAATTTTAAAATTCCAACTAAAACTCAATTTTTGACCAATCAAGTGAGTTAGATTTTGACTTGGAGGAAATTATCTCAAATTCGATTCAACTGAACCGATATCTTGAATTTTCAAATTTTCATTTTGAAATCAAAATTCCTTAATTTCATTTTAGATCTCCTTTGAAACAACTTCAGTTTAGATTTCAGGATATCCAACAACAAATCTTCCCATTTGTTTTAGATTTTGTATGAAATCTTAACAGCAATCTGCAAGGCTTTGATCTCAAAGGCTCCTATAAATAGCACATTAGAAGACTCCTTTACCATTCAGTCATTCAGATCGAGAGCTGCCGAGTGTTGAACTTTTCGCCGGGTCCGCTTACCGTCGCCGTCCGACTTGAGCTACGCCTCCGCGCCGCCTCTGCAAGTCCGTTGCAGCCGCTGAACGCCACAAGCTGAAGCTGCGCCGCCGAGTCTTTCAAACACGCTCCTCTGAAACTGTTGCCGCCGCCGGATCCGCCGCCGTCTGAGCTCGCCGGTGAGTTGCTGCGGCCATGGGAGGTGTGAGAGTGAGAGAAAGAAAGAGAGAGAACAGAGAGATGAGTGAGAGAGAGAAGGGAGAAGTGAGAGAGAGGGTCTGGGAGGAAGTCCTCGGGGAGAGAGAAAGAAGAAAAGAAGAAAAACAAACATTGCCCTCTTTTGATTATTTTATTATTTTTTTGATTATTATTTTTCTTTTTTCTTTTTTCTTTTTTTAATTTTACTTTGTGATTTTTGTTTATTATTTCATTTTTTTTGAAAACCCAACAGCCCAACGTGGACACCAGGCCCAAAGGTTTTTTTTTTTTTTTTTTTTTTCCTTTTTTTTGTTTTTTTTTTTTTTTAACATTACTTATTTATTTATTTATTTTTACTTCACAAACCCTTATATATATATACAAATTTTTTTTTTCTTTTTTTTTTTTTTACGATTTTTTTTTTAATTTATATATATTTTTTACATATATATATATATATATATATTTTTCTTTTATTTTTTTTTTATTTTTCGTTTTTTTTTTTTTATTCTTTTCTGTTTCCTTTTTGCAATTTTTTTTGTTTCTTTTACCAATTTTTTTTTTCTTTTTTTTTTTCAAACTTGTTGTCTTTTTTTTTTTTAATTCTTTCTTTTTTTTTTTTTTTTTTTTTTTTTTGCAAAGTTTTTTTTTTTTTTTTTTTTTTCAATTTCTAATAGTTTTACATTTTCTTTTTTTTTACTTATTTTTTTTGCAAACTTACATTTTTTTCCAACCTCTTTTTTTTTTCAAGTTTTTTTTTTACAGTGTCTCATACCTTTATTTTTCTTTTTTTTTTCAGAGACTTGCAAACTTACCAAGACCCACAAATTTTTTGGAGTGACGCTCTATTTACAAGGTAAATTATAACAATAATGTATGCCTTTTTTTTGTTTTTTTTTTGTTTTTTTTTTTTTGTTTTTTTTTTTGCAGCTAAGATGCCCTCCTTCCACGATGTTTCAACTCTAGAGGTGACCCAATTTCAAAACTGGAGGTGACCACTCCTTGCTAAGGCTGGTTCACCTTCATGGCGGCCTCCCCACCAGAGAAGGATGTTCAATGCTGGAGGTGACCCCTTGCTAAGGATGGTTCACCTTCATGGCGGCCTCCCCACCAGAGAAGGATGTTCAATGCTGGAGGTGACCACTCCTTGCTAAGGCTGGTTCACCTTCATGGCGGCCTCCCCACCAGAGAAGGATGTTCAATGCTGGAGGTGACCACTCCTTGCTAAGGCTGGTTCACCTTCATGGCGGCCTCCCCACCAGAGAAGGATGTTCAATGCTGGAGGTGATCCCTTGCTAAGGATGGTTCACCTTCATGGCGGCCTCCCCATCAGAGAAGGATGTTCAATGCTGGAGGTGACCCCTTGCTAAGGATGGTTCACCTTCATGGCGGCCTCCCCATCAGAGAAGGATGTTCAATGCTGGAGGTGACCACTCCTTGCTAAGGCTGGTTCACCTTCATGGCGGTCTCCCCACCAGAGAAGGATGTTCAATGCTGGAGGTGACCACTCCTTGCTAAGGCTGGTTCACCTTCATGGCGGCCTCCCCACCAGAGAAGGATGTTCGATGCTGGAGGTGACCCCTTGCTAAGGATGGTTCACCTTCATGGCGGCCTTAATTTCAAGACTGAAGGTGACCACTCCTTGCTAAGGCTGGTTCACCTTCACGGCTGCTTCACCACTGGAGAAGGATGTTCAATGCTGGAGGTGACCCCTTTCTAGGGATGGTTCACCTTCATGGCGGCTTCAGCTTCGAAATCGGATCGTGACTTAGACCCTCAGCCTTACAGCTGCCTCCTCCACAACTATATTGATTTCGCCTCTTCCGTTTTTTTTTCTGATCCCTTTTTTTCTTTTGTAGGACCATGGTGTACTTCACGGACCTTTCAGATGAGGAGGCGAGATGGCTCGTCATTTTAGACGACGCGAATAAACCCACCAAAAGCGGGACCATCCTCTTAATGGGGGAGTCCATTAAAGAGTTGGGATCTGAGCCGGACAAAGCGCATTTCTTGCCTGACTTATCTGTGGACGTGCCTTTAAACAAGAATTCCGCAAACAGAATATGGATCTTGCAATCTCCCCTCCATAAGAAGAAACCGAATGAAGATCCAGCACCAACATTAGGGCGTCGAATCATAGAAACCCAAGTCCGTTGGGGTCCCCAACTGAAATTAAATGGGGAGTTTGGCTACATCCCGAAATATTGGGAATGGCTAGAACTTGCTGTGGCTCGAAACGACAAGGTCTTGCGAGGCTCCAATTTGCTAGGAGCTGTGATGGCCTCCTTATACACCTATGATCGTAACCACGACATTATCCGAGCTTTTTGTGAAGCTTGGTGCCCCGCAACAAACACCCTCCATACCTCGGCCGGAGAAATATCCTTATCTTTGTGGGACATGTGGAAGTTTGGAGGTCTGCCTGTCAAGGGAAAATTCTATGATGAGACCATTCCCCCTTGCGAGGAACTGGTGGGGGCACAGGACCAAACTGACTCTCTGCCGAAGAGCTGTAGTTATCTGTTTCACGCCTATCACCATATCGCATCTCAACAGATGGAGAGGCAGCAAATTCCTGTGCAGATGTGGATTTCTTTCTGGTTTAAGGGTGGCTTGAGGTATCTAAAGCCCCCAGCACGCAGGCCAAAGAAAAATTCTCGCCCTCGCTCTACACATAATCCTGATGGTTCCACCGCTCAGGATCGTAGTTGGTCTAACGACGAGCAGAAAATGTTCCAATCCCTTGGCATAGAAGAGGGATGGAAAGAACAGACATATTTGGCTGCCTTCCTTTCATGTTGGCTGTGTGTTTTTGTCTTTCCCTACAAAAATACGAGCTTTCTTCGCCCTGGTGTATTTAAGGTTGCGGCTCTCATGGCAGAAGGGACTTTATTTAACCTTGCAGTGCCAGTTTTGTCCAACATCTACCATGGCCTTGGTCAGATTTACAACACCCCACACTCTACTGGACGTTCAGAAATTTGCTTTCCCGTCCACTATGTCCATGGCTGGCTTGCCCATTATTTCGGCACGCATTATAAGCCTTCGTCCAGAGTGATGGGGCCCTGGATGGTTGACTATTCCGGGGAAGGTGGCGCAAAATACTTTAGCCCCTCTGAAGCTCGTCAGTTGATCCACCGGGGTGCATCCATATTGTGGGATGTGAACGTTGCTTCCAGGAAGAAGGCCGAGAATTTGCAGGATGTCAAAGGCCTATCATTTTCGTGTTCCTCATTTTTCATAAGTCTTCGGTCATGCTACTTATCCTCTCGTCATGGAAAGCTAATGACCATCGAGGCTTACAACCCCTATCGCTTTGGTCGGCAATTTGGCTTCTACCAAGATGTGCCCAATGACTTGCATGAGGATCCTCCTCACGTTAGTTTGGAGAATGTTGTTCGTTCTTGGCGGCTCTGTACTAAGACGTTGACCTCATCCCGCGTGTATCTCCCTGCGTTTGAGTTGAATCCTCGTGCTCAAACTACTCAGGCTTACAAGAGTTGGTGGCAACGAAAGCATGGAAACTATCTCGAGGCAAGCCTTCGACTTTTAGTGGACAGTGTACCCTCTCCTCCAGCTAAGAATAAATCTGCCAAAGATCCAAGTGCCAGTGGCGCGGGCAAGACTATTTGTGAGGCACTGGCTGAAACACCAAGCAAACGAGATCCAAGTACGAGTGGCGTGGACAAAACTGTTTGTGAAGTACAGGCCGAGACACCAGCCACTCAAGGAGGGGCTCTTGATGGCGACGATGCTAGTTATAGTAGCAATGATGACCGTCATTGGAAGAGACCAAAAAAAAATGGAGAAGGCGGCGACTCCCAATGCCATCCCTTTCGAAGGTACTTCAAAGGTCCCACCGCTTCTTGAGCCTTCCAGACCTCTGGTTAGTACTTTTTTGTCGTTCTCTTTAAATTGTTTAAGCATTTATATATATTGACTTAAGCAACTTTTCTTACCTTGTAGGGTTCTTCGGGAGATCAATCACCGACAAGCCGTCACATTCTAGACACCCTCCATGAGCAGATCGGATTTAGAGTGCCATCTGACAGGGTGATGACTTCGACCCCATCTATTGCTGTTGGTACACAACCCCGACAAGAGCCGAGAGAGGTGCCAATTGCTATTTCGGAGGCTTCCAACTTCAATGCCGACAGTATGATTTCACATTTTTCTGACATACAACGTCAAGCTGCGCAAACTATGTGGGAGGCTGCCCAACAGAAACTTGCTCGTGCCCCTTTTGAGAAGGTTCCCTCTCTCAAACTGGAAATGAACAAGATATTTCAGACCATCTCTAGTGTTGATGCAACCAACTTGCCACCACTTCGCCAGTTCGTAGATGGCTACTTTCGTCATGTGGGAAAGTATAGCGAACTAAAGCGATTGCATTCTTCCAAGCTGACTTTGGCTCAGAGGGATCACAACTTGGCAGAGCTTCATAGTAAATTGGACAATATCTCATCAACGGAGAACATCTCTCTTGAAAGGGAAAGCGCACTCCAGAAGGAATATGAGCAGAAACTTCTTGAGATTGAAAGACTCAAAGTTCAACTCAAAACCTTAGAGTCTGATCAAGAGAATATTTTACTCCTCATCTCAGAAGAAAAGAAGTCCTCAGATCAGCGACAATTGGAAATCTCCAAGATACGCGAAGAAGTGAATGCAGTTGAAAACACCCCTATCGCAAGTGAAGAAGACGCCAAGGGCCTTACAGTGCTTGGTGATTACTTAGAGGGTGCGCGCCAAGAACTGCGAGATTACAAGTGGAAAATTTAGCCTTTCTTTTCCTTTGTCTTTATCTTGTAGACATATTATTGGCCCAATTGGCCCATTTGTAACCTTATTTGTTCATGAATAATAATATCTTCGAATTCGACTTCTAGCTTGGATTTTTTTTGTTTATTGCTTTGACTGAACTTAAAGTTTTTTTTTTTTTTTTTTTTTTTTTTTTTTTTTTTTTTTTTGTTTCCTTTAAGCTGCCTACGTACCCTTTTAATGGAAGGGATCAAGTCATAACGTAGTTCATTTAATACATACATTTTTTTTCTTTCAAATGGGCCGTTCACCTTTTAAGCTCATGCGGGCCAGGAGCAACATGTAGTTTATACTCTTACGATTAGGAGTGTTTACATTTTATGCATAAAATCTTTTGAGAAACTTTCCGTTGATGGGGCCGATCCTTAAGCCGTCTTTGTCAATGATCTTGTATGCTCCATTTGTGTAAACCTCTTTGACAACGTAGGGACCATCCCACTTAGGTGTAAACTTGTTTCCTGTATGTCGCGTCGTGATGATTGGCCTTCGAACAGCTAGTACGAGATCGCCAACTTGAAATGACCGTGGCCTGATACTTTTATCAAATGCTTTCGTCATTCGTGCTTGATAACATTCCAACGCTTGCTGAGCATCCAATCTTCTTTCATCGAGTGCTTCCAACTCTTGAAGGCGTAACTTTGCATTATCTTCTGTTGTCAGCCCTTCCTGCACAGCCATTCTCAATGATGGAATCTCTCTCTCCAAAGGAAGCACAGCCTCTACCCCATAAACGAGGGAATAAGGCGTAACTCCTGTGGGAGTGCGATGCGTGGTCCTATAAGCCCAGAGTGCTTCACCAATTCTTTCTTGCCAGTCTCTTTTTGTCTTAGAGACTACTTTCTTCAGCAAGTTGCACAACGTTTTGTTGAACGCCTCTGCCAACCCATTTGCTGCAGCGTTGTACATTGATGACTTGTACTGCTTGAACTTGAATTTCTCACACAACCTGTCCATTAGACTGTTGGAGAATTGTCTCCCATTATCTGTCACGATACGATGTGGGATGCCGTAGCGGTAGATGATGTGAGTTCGAATGAAGTCTGCCACATTTTCTTTCTTGGCTTCTCTTAGTGCTACTGCTTCGGCCCATCTTGAAAAGTAATCTGTGGCTGCAAGGATATAAGAGTGGCCTGCTGATGACTTAGGCGTTATCGGACCAACAAGATCGAGACCCCAAGCTTCGAAGGGCCATGAAGCAACAGTAGGATGTAGAGGCTCTGGTGGCTGATGAATGAAGTTTGCATGGAACTGACAGGCTTCACACTTCTTTGCATACTCCATTGAGTCATGGACCATCGTAGGCCAGTAGTAGCCCATTCTTTTCAATTGGAAGTGGAGTTTTGGACCTGACTGGTGAGCTCCGCAGATGCCTGAATGTGCCTCTTCTAGTGCTTTGATGGATTCGTCTGTTCCCAGGCATCGAAGAAATAGTCCTTCATAAGAGCGGCGATAGAGGGTCTCTTTATAATAGATGAATCGGGAAGCCCTTCTTCGTACATCAGCCTTGCGCCGGGGTTCTGCAGGGAGCTTTCCATGTTGGAGATAGTCTATAATGGAATGTCGCCAGTCCTCTTCTTCAATAGTGTAGACAGATATTACGTTTATTTCTTCTCATTCATCATCTCTGGGTGGCACGATCCATTTTTGACAAAGTGAAATGTTCATCGTTTCATCTCCTGGAATTGTCATGGCAGTGGCCAAGTTTGCTAGCGCGTCTGCTTTCTTGTTCTCTGCTCTTGGAATATGTTCGAGTGCTACGTTGTCAAATTTCTCCAGCAATTTCCTTGCGTAGTTAAAATAAGGCTTCAAGTCCTCGTGCTTTACCTCATACTGGAGTGTGAGTTGATTAATGACTAATTTCGAATCTCCATAGACTTCTATGCACGTGATGCCGATCTCCATGGCCATCTGAAGGCCGATTATTAATGCTTGATATTCAGCCACATTGTTCGAACATAATTCACTAAGTGTGAAGCTGTAAGGAAGCATATGGTTCTCCGGTGAAATAAGGACAATGCCTGCCCCCGCTCCATCTCTTCGTGCCGCGCCATCGAAGTACATGGTCCATGGCTCCATGTTTTGAACATAGAAGACCTCCTCGTCGGGTAGGTCCTCGCACAACTTCCAATCTGATGGAATGGGGTGACTAGCCAAAAAATCAGCCAACGCTTGCCCCTTTATCGCCTTCTGAGGCACGTAAACGATGTCGTACTGTTGGAGCAAGATCGCCCATTTAGCTAAACGCCCAGAAATTATCGGTCTCGATAAAACGTACTTGATCGGGTCAGCTTTTGCTACTAAGTGCACTGTGAATGCTTGCATGTAGTGCCTTAGTTTGTCTATAGCGAAGAAAAGAGCAAGACACATTTTCTCAATTGGAGAATAGTTCACTTCGGCCCCGTTCAAAGTTCTACTTAGGTAGTAGAGGGCTCGCTCCTTCCCTCTTTCCCTTTCTTGCGCTAGAAGTGCTCCGAGCGATCTTTCTTGTGCTGCGATGTACAATATCAATGGCTTCCCTGCTACCGGAGCACTTAATACAGGGGGATTAAGCAGGTACTTCTTGATGCTTTCAAAAGCGTTCTGACATGCCTCATCCCACTCGAAGCTTTCTCCCTTCTTCATTAACCTTTGAAAAGGTTGACATCGACCAGCTAGGTTGGAAATGAACCTTCTGATGTAGGCCAAACGACCCTGAAGACTCCTCAACTCATGCAAGTTTCTAGGGCTTGGCATTTTTTGAATGGCATCAATCTTTGACTGATCTATTTCAATCCCTCGGTGTCTCACCACAAATCCAAGGAACTTTCCCGAGGTGACGCCAAATGCACACTTGAGAGGGTTCATTTTCAATTGATACTTTCTTAGTCGATCAAAGACCACTTTTAGATCTTCCAAATGATCTTGTCTTTTCTTGGACTTGACGACTAGATCATCGACATAGCACTCGACATGTTTATGTAACATATCATCGAAAATCTTCTGCATGGCACGTTGATAGGTTGCACCAGCGTTCTTCAGTCCAAAGGGCATTACCTTGTAACAGTATATCCCTTTTGGAGTTCGAAAGGCTGTCATCTCTTCATCTGCCAGAGCCATTCGAATTTGGTTATATCCCGATGATCCGTCCATAAAAGATAGAGCTTCATGTCCTGTAGTGGCATCAACCATGATCTCAGTGATAGGCAGTGGGAAGTCGTCTTTTGGACATGCATTATTCAAATCGCGAAAATCAACGCAGACGCGAAGTTGCCCATTCTTCTTTCTAACAGGAACAATGTTGGCTATCCACGTTGGATATTTTACCTCGCGAATGAATCCTGCTTCAATCAACTTATTGACCTCCGTTTCAATTTGGGGAATAAGCTCTGGCCGAAAACGCCGTTGAGCTTGCTTGACTGGTCTATACCCCTGTTTGATGGCAAGATGATGGACAGCTACTTTTGGATCAAGTCCAGGCATCTCTTTATACGACCAAGCAAAGACATCTCTATACGACGTGAGCAAGCTCATATATTTGCCTTCTTCCTCACAAGTAAGCGATGCACTTATAAAAGTTGGACGCGGCTCTTCTAGTGTACCCAGATTCACCTCTTTAAGCTCGTCCACTGTAGATTGAATACCATCTTCAAGTGGCAGTGGAGCTTCGTCTGCATCCTCTTCAGACATCTCAGTCTTCGACTCTTCTTCAATTGTGATATGGTGGCAAGAGGTCTCACCTTCATCTTGATCTAAATCCTCCTCTGAAGGATTGGTGATGACTACGTCACGTCGTTTTACTTTTAACGAACCCTCTGTGTTGATCGCAACAAATATTTTTCTTTTCATCCGAGAGGGAACAATGCTACGAATGTCTCCGTGAATTCTTTTCTCGCTGCAAAGCGAATCTTTTGAAGTCTCCACCGAACTTTCAGGTCGAATTCGGTCGAATACTGACGCTATATGCCCTTCATTTCTCGATGTAGTTACGCTTAGCCTTTGGAAAGCTGATGGTCGTGTCGTAGCCAAAATGGAAAGTCTATTCTTCCTCTCCTTTGCTGGCATACTTAATCTTTGGAGGGCTGACGGCCGCACCAAAGTTGGTGTTGCAGAGGTACTATTTTTTCCGCCTGCAGGTATACTTAACCTTTGAAGGGCGGAGGGTCGAGCAGTATCAGAAGTTTGAGCTGATAAGGTACTTTCCCCTCCCGAAATGGGCTTGCTCAACCTTTGAAGAGCTGAAAGTCTAGTGGAGCCAGTATTAAGCGGTGACTCCTCTTCCCCTGTTGCAACCTCACCCAACCTCTGCGAGACTGAAGTGCGTGCGATTGGCGGCCTGATGCGCCTAAGAGTGGGAATCCTTTGGTTGGCATCTTCTTCCTTTTTATCATCAATCTCATCCACCGTTATGTGGTTTACGTCTGCCATTCTTGCTTTCCCTCTTCTGGTTATGCGAACAGGCTCAGGTGACTTATATCCAAGTCCCCTTCTTGACGTAGGTAGGGTGTAACCCTCTTTCAAAAGCTTCTTTTGTGTCGAAGACAGTTCGGGTCTTTCGTCAATGATCTTCCGACTCTCGAACTTGGTGTGCTTCGAAAAGTCGTAACCGGCTTTTTCCAGAAGCTTATACGCCTTAGGATCAAATCCATCCTTCGTTCGTCTCTCAGGTAATATTGCCTTTACTTGACCATCGTCGGGTGTCTTGACCTCTTGCTTTGCTATCTTGGTGAGAGGCGTGACAAAGTTTTCTTTCAGAATTTCGATATCCCCGACTTTCAAATTCCGTGAACATTCAGCAAAAGGTGATTCACCCTTCTTCCGTCGAGATAGAGGGACGTAGCGCAAGACAGGGGGACTTGGGACGTCTCTGTCTTTCGAAACTTTGTCTCTTGCAAGGTCTGTTGAGGCTTTATCTTTGCTAGCATAAGATATCTTTGTTTCTTTGACGACTTCCTTTTTCTTTTCAATTGGTGGCTCTGGCTTGACTTTATCACTGCCTTTGATCAAAGGGACCTCTGCGGGCACAGTTTCTCCTACGTTGTCGCCCTTCATGTAAAACTTTGCATCAGCAAAATGGGACTCAGCCTCTGAAAATGGATTTGTGTCAGCCTCCACTTTCTTGATGCCATCTTGGTAAAACTTGAAGCACTGATGCAATGTGGAAGTTATCACCCCGTTTCCATGGATCCAAGGGCGACCTAGCAGCAACCTGTAGGTGGTTTTAGAGTCAATGACATGAAACAGAGTTTCAGCTTTTAAGTCACCGATGATGAGCTCCAAGCGGACCATACCAATTGCTCGTTGACCCCCTTGATTGAAGCCTTGGATTACCAATTTACTGTTTGTCAACTCCTCTGTTGAAATGCCTAGCTGCTTCATAGTTGACTTAGGCATTATATTGACAGCTGATCCATCGTCAATGAGGATTCGACCGACCTTCTGTTCTCGAATGTATCCTGAGACGAACAACGGCCTATTGTGAGGTTTTGACCCTAGCAACAAGTCTTCATCGGTAAAGCCTATTGACATGCAGCATGATGCACATGGGCGCGCCATAGAGGTCGGGGCACTTGCACTATCAGAATCTATCAAGGCCTCAATGAGAGCGCCTTTGGCTGCCTGAGGGAGTGACAACAAGTCTTCTATGCTGAAGGAAGATGAGCTTCCTAGCTCGGTTGACTTTTCCAACGAGTTTGTCGGCTCTTCATTGGTGTTGATGGCGTGACATGCAACAACCTCAAGTGTTTTTTCTTGGCTGTTTTCCAGGAAGTTACTTGGGAAGAATTCCGCTAAAGTAACTGTCTGTCGAGGCCGGAACAGCTCTTCGCTTTCTTGCACTATAAGCTTCGACTTTCTGGTAATCTTCTTGCTTTTTCTTCTTGGGAGTTTACTTCTTCTTTTTCTCTCTCGAAACACACGATTTTCCTTCTGAATGTAGTTCTGTGGTCGCTTTTTGCGACGGGTCACGACAATCCACCCGCTATTTTCGTCTTCAATCTGTTCGCACTTCTCTTGAGTGCTCTTCTTTTGGTGGCCTCTTTCTTGAACATCCTTGCTTGAGGCAATCTTCGGTGACCGAACCACAATGGGTTCAAAGGACCCAAACTGGATCAGGCACTCTCCATTCTCTTGTAAGGGGATTGCAGACGGTTGAACACTTGGATTTGTCACTATTGCGGCATGATTTGTTTGAGCTACCTCATCAAGGTCTAACTCAATTTTCTTCTCACGAGCCAATCTCAAAATCAGCTCTTTCAAAACAAAACATTTTTCCACCGGATGACTAACGACGCGGTGGTACTTACAGTAATTTGGATCGCCTACCTTTCCGAGCTCCCCTGGTCGCTTGCATTCCGGGAGCTCAATGAGTTGCTTTTCTAGCAATTGCTCCAACATGTCTGGGATGTCGGAGTCTGGAAATGGATAGACTTTCTCTTGTCTTTCTTTCAAAGTTGGGCGACGTCTCTCGCCTGCTTCTTGTTGCTTTTTTGGATTGGTTTCTTTCCCTTTTGAGGAAAACTTAAGAGGGGTCGTGTTGACGACCATGGATTCTTTGGTGGCGCTCTTCATAACTTTCTCTGCGCCTTTAAATTCTTTTCTTTCTTTCTTCAATTCTGGGACTAGGGGATCTTTATTCCCTCTGGCAGCAATGCTTAGCTCCATGTCGTGAGCACGGGTTGCTAGCTCTTCGAAGGAACGAGGTTTTATCCCCTGCAAAATATAAAGTAGTCCCCAGTGCATACCTTGGGTGCACATTTCAACAGCAGATACTTCTGTGAGTCGGTCTTTGCAGTCGAGACTCAGGGCCCTCCAACGGTTGATGTAGTCGATGACAGGTTCGCCCTTGCGCTGTTTGGCATTGGTGAGTTCCATCATACTAACCGTTCGCCTCGTACTGTAGAAGCGATTCAGGAAATCTCTCTCAAACTGCTCCCAGCTGTCAATCGTCTCGGGTTCTAAGTCAGTGTACCAATCAAAGGCATTTCCTTTTAAGGTACGAACAAACTGCTTGACCAAGAGGTCACCGCGCGTCCCCGCATTCTCGCAGGTTTCAACGAAATGGGCAATATGCTGCTTAGGGTTGCCCTTCCCATCAAACTGCTGGAATTTTGGAGGCTGATACCCTGCGGGCATCCTCAAGTTGTCAATCCTCTTGGTGTACGGTTTGGTGTACATGAGAGGGTTTTGAGTGGGCCCACCATATTGAGCCCTGATAGAGTTCATGATCATGTCCTGCAGTTGTTGGACAGATAAGGAAGCAACTGAAGCAGGGTGTTGTGGTTGCTCCTCTTGGATGATAGTCTTTCCCTTGTCATTCTTTCTCATAGCAGGGGTTTGACTTGACTCAGCCATTTCTTTGTTTTGCATTTGATTTTTCAGATGGGCGATTTCAAGATCTCTTTCTTCCACCGCCTTCATCAGGAGGTTGATCTTTCTTTCCATCTCCGCCATCCTCTCATCGGGGTCTACATCAGCCATCATAACAGACATCACATCAGGGTTCGATGTCTCCTTCAGTTGATCGGAAGCGGGAATGGGCTGGTCAAACAGCGGGTTATTTTTAATAGTGACTTTGCTCTGGGCAGAGTCATCAATCAGCTTTATGATTCTGCTTGCAATTGTGTCAGGGGTTCGGCCTTCACTTATCTCAGCCCCCCTCGAACGACTGCGAGTAACTGGTCCCGCGTATGTATCGCTTGAAGCAGTAGTCTGTGATGCAGCTTTCTGTGGTGCCATGATTCGATCTGAAGGAGAAAGAGATGAGAGGTAGAGTGGTCCCACTGGGCGTGCCAATCTGTTCACACGAGATTTCGACGGGGAAATTTAACACGTGGAATAAACTTTGTATTTGTATTGATTTCTGTATAGTGAGTACAATCTCTAGTATTTGATCCTCTGATTCTCTCTCCTACTTGTATGCTTTGATCGAGGGCTGAATAGCTTGTTCTCGAGGTTGGAACTTCAATGGATTCTTGGAGTGTTCTTGATTTCTGTGACGTGTTCTTCGTTCAGATGGTGTTTGATCTTCAGGAGCTTCTGGAGTCTTCTGAGCTTTGTTTCTGAATTCTCTCTGAGCTTCTTCAGTTCTGAACCCCTGAAATGAAGGAGGAAGCTCTCTATTTATAGAGTTCTTCATGGGCTCCAGGTGGGCTTGGGCCTGTTGGACTGGGCCCAATTGATTTTGGGCCAACCCATTTGGATTGGATTTGGTTGACCTTGGGCCAGCCTTTTGGGCCTGGTTGACTTTTGGGCCTAGCCATTTGGACTGGGCCTGGTTGAATTTGGGCCTAGCCATTTGGATTGGGCCTAGTTGACTTTGGGCCAGTTTCTTTGGACTGGGCTTAGTTGCCTTTGGGTTTAGCATCTGAACTGGGCCTTCAGTTTGGGCTTTTGTCTTCCAAATTTCAAAGAACCCATGTATTTGAACATGCCATAATTTAATATAGGAATCTTTGCAAATTTAATTAATCCCTAATTAAATATAATTTCGTCATTAATGTTGGGTAATGACGTGGCAATTTTGGGTTGGTCGAAATTTCTATTCCAACACTATGCTTAGGAAAAAGATTGATAATATAAAATTTAAGATAGCCGAAATAAGAAATTTGGCACATTCATTGATATTGTCAAAACTATTTATAATTATAACTTACATTTTTGCAACTCCAATTAATTGTATAATTAATTGTCTTTGGTTGTATTCTACCCCTTCTCCAAAACACCCCTTTTCTCTTGTTAATTTTCATTTCACTTAATCAAGATTCACTCACTTTAATAAACTACTAAACTTCTTCATTAAATTTACAAAATTCACAAATTCAGTTCGTTTCCTAATTTATATAATCTTATGAGTTATGACCATTAAATAAATGGTTAAAATAAAATTTTCAGTTTTTTCACTTAGACTATACTAACTACGTTAAATAATTTATTTCCTTCCAATCAAAAAAGGGGAAAAAAATCTACCTCTTTTTATAATTTCTTTTTTCGGTCGAGTTCAACAATATGTGTAGTGAGAGATTCAAACTTTTGACTTCTTGGTCGATGAAATATGCCTTAACCAATTGAGTTATGTGCAAGTTGACAACATCATAAATAACACAAATCTTCTTTATATACTACTCTTATACAAAGGTATAATAAGACAAAACAAAAAATAACATTTCAAGAGAGATTAAGAGAAGATTAGGAAGAATCTTATTCAATTCATTTTTGATAGCGATACAATTAAAAATTAGAGGAGGTGGAAATTTGAAGTGACCACCTTATTGCATTTTATTCTCAAAATCGACATATATAAATTTAATTCTCATACTTTCTGTTGAATAGGATATAGCTCAATAGTGGTGACATTTTTCATTTTCCACCTCAATTGAGAGATGTGTTTGAAATTCTTTAAAGATTCGAGACTAACAAGACACTCAAAATACAACAAAAAAAAATTATAATTCAACCATAAGCTTACTTTATAAAATATTTAATTAACTGAATCCATAGTAAGAGAAAAAGGCCATGAGGATTGGGTAGAAAAAATAAGAATGGAATGGTTGGAGTGAGTGGAGAGAAAGAAGGCTTTCTCTTTGCATTTGGGTCGTCTGTCACTTTTCAAACCTTCACAAAAATGCTTCTTTCAACAGTTCAACTCTCTCTCTCTCTTTCATTTTGAACATAATTATATTCCTTTTCTTCTTCTCTACTCTCTCTCTCTTTCTCTCTCTCCTTTGCCAGTTTTACTTTTGCTTTTAACTCTCCTCATAAAACCCCCCTTCTTCACCTTTCTCTTTTCCCATTTCCTTGCTTTTTCCCCTTCTTCCCTTCTCTCTTCTTCCGTTATTCATCCCAAAATCGGAGTTGGGGTTGCAGGGATTTGGTTTTCGCGACTTGGGTTTTCTTTTTTAGCTCTTGAAACGGTGAGGAGTTTCTTTTGAGACCCACTATCCCAAGCCCTAGGTTTGTTCTTGTCCTCAGATTCTTCTTACAGATGGCGCAGAAGTCTCTGATCTACGCTTTTGTCGCTCGCGGAACCGTGATTCTCGCTGAGTACACCGAGTACAGTGGGAATTTCAATTCCATTGCTTTTCAGTGCCTCCAGAAATTGCCCACTGCCAATAACAAATTCACCTACAATTGCGATGGCCACACCTTCAATTATCTCGTCGACAACGGTTACAGTAAGTCCAAGTCGTTTCCCCCCTTTCTTCGTTGTTGAATTTTGTTGACGGCTTGAAGAATTATGAGATTTGTTTTTCTTTTTTGCCCCTTTTGATTGTTGTCTATATTGCGCTTTTTTGTTATCGGGTTTCGTTTCTGGTTGTGAGATTTTAAGAGATGATGATAGTAAGGAAGTTTTTGAAAGAGGAGTTTCTTGATTTCCCATTTATTGGACGTTTCTTACCGAAGGCGGTGCCTCTTTAGCTTTTTTTTTTTTTATAAAGGAATCCCGATCTGTCATTAATACCCTGTTCAAACTTTTGTTTGGATGCCGAGAAAATGGAGAATTTATGCAAGTTTAATTGTTCAAGCATCCTTTTCTTGTTACATCTTTTGTTCTATCTCTATATTTAATTTATTACCATTGAGAGTTGATGTGAAGATCCTTCGATGTTTTGAAGAATTAAGGGAGGGAAAAAAAAAGACTCAAGATCTGTTTATAGCATATATGATTAGATTTTTCTTCACTGTCCGAATTGTGGACTTCGCTTTCTGTTGTTCCCAAATAGGTTACTATATAAAATAGACGAACTTAAAGATGGAACATTATTTGTCTAGATGATAAGCATTTGTGAGAATTATTATTATTCTTATTTTGTCAATGGAGTTCAATTATAAGAATTATTTTTATTTCTATCCTGAGCCATCAAGGGTTTAAAATGCTTACCTTATTGGGAACTAGCTCGTTTGTTACGATCTGGCGACTCCTAAAGCTTCGTTCATAGGATGCAATTCTGATAGCCTAGTTTATCTAGTTATTTCGCTCATTCATAAGTTTGTTTAATTTCTCATTCAAAATTTATCTTTGATTCTTTGTTCTTTTTCTATATAATTTGTCCCTAATATTTGTGTTAGTATTCAATTTCATCACTATTTTTTCTAAGGTTTCAATTTCACTCTTCATCTGTTAAGTTTTTTCAATCAAGTAGTTCATGCCATCGACACTAAAATTCATTAGCAAATCGATAATATGGCATAAAATCCACTTTATCAGTTGAGTTAGAATAATCCCATGTTTTAATCCACTTCTCATGACTTGATCGATAATAATTTTTTTAACTTGCAATAGGTTGTTGGAGTCAAAAATGGAAGCAATAGAGATGTTGCTATACTAACCAATTGACTCTCACATTTAAAAGTACAAAATTTAAATTTCTACATAATTTCTCATAAAAGAATATCTACATAATCATATTTTAATGTCTATTTACAGTAAATAATTTATTAATAAAACTTGATATGAAGGGATAGAATTAGAACTTTTAAAATATTAGGGGTAGGGATTAAATTAAAAAATGACATGTACATGAGGGACAAACTATATGTTTAATCAAAGAAATATACAAGTGACAGAATTAAGGACGGGGTTTTAATCCCTCCAATTGGCACAAACAAACTGTGCTCATAACATGATTCAAAAACTAAACTGAGCGTGATACAACTTGGATGAGTCAAATCCCTCTCAACATGTGATGGGACAAAAACAAGACACCTAAGAAGAAAACTTAAAGATGAGTCACTTGGTCACACTTAGACATGATCTGATTTGAATTATAAGAACTTCACTTGGGACGTATCGGTTTTGACTCAAGATGATTCATATTGTATCTTGTTTCTATTTAGATGGTTGACAATGAAGAGCAAAAGTGAGCATAGCTCAACGGTAATTGACATGTACTCATTCCCTTGAGATCGGAGGTTCAAATCCCCATAGTCCACATTTGTTGTACTAAAAAAAAAAAGATGGTTGACAATGAAGAACTCACAATATATTGCTATTCCTGGGTAGTTTGTGAATGCTGCGGCCCTTTCTTTAGTAATTTTCCCATGATGCATACCTTTGAGAAATTGTTTCACCTTTTCCCCTTGACAGAAATGTTTTGTTGCATTTACCTTTTTATGTTCTTGAATAAAATAGTGGTTTGACCCTTAAAAGATTCTTCCTTATTGCTAAATGTAAAACCCTATGGATTTTTTTCCTTCTTCTCATTGATAAAATAGTATTTCTTCTCATGGTTTACTTTGAGTCATAAAAAAAATAAGGTTTTCCCCTTCCCCCCTTTTTCCTATTTTTCCAGATGAAATATTTGGCTGTTCTGTGCTTAGTATTGCATTAACTAGTGAACTTTAACCAAAAAGTCATACTTGCGTTTTCTTTTGTCTTTGAAAATTGCAGCATACTGTGTAGTTGCATCTGAATCAGCTGGAAGACAAGTGCCTATTGCATTTTTGGAGCGTATTAAGGATGATTTCGTGTCCAAATATGGTGGGGGAAAGGCTGCCACAGCTCCTGCCAATAGTCTTAACAAGGAATTTGGGTATTTGATTATAAAGTAGTTGCTGAGGATGGTTTATAGAGTATTCATTGTTGATTAACTATGGTTTTATTTATAGGTCAAAGCTGAAGGAACATATGCAGTACTGCGTTGATCATCCTGAAGAGATTAGCAAGCTTGCAAAGGTGAAAGCTCAGGTTTCAGAAGTGAAAGGTGTTATGATGGAAAATATTGAAAAGGTAAGCATTCAATTTTATCTTGCACAATCTTGGGAGCTCTCTGGATGTTCCTATTGGATGCAAACTTTAGATCCATTTCTTGAACATTTTTAAAAGTAGTAGCCTCGAGGCTTCTTTCTCTGGCCACCTCTTCCACCTTCTCTCTTCAAACAAAAGCAGAACTCTTTTCTGTCCTTATTGTTAAAACTTTTTCACACTTTCTAAAACATTTTGAACACTGTTTTATGCTTGAATTTTAGGTTTGAATTACCTTTTGCTTGCCTAGAGCAGATGTCTTGGTTCTTTTGAAAAAATGTCAATCTACTGTAACTAAAATAACAGAAGAGAGTCCAAATCTAATGAAAAAATGTCTTGGTTCTTTGATGGTTTGTTCATGATGATATGCAATGTGGTATGAAAATGCCCTGACCTAAATGCTGATCTATGTATATTTTTTTAGTAAGAAACTGAATCTCATTAGAGAAGAAAATGTACAAAATGGTAACTAAAAGTTGGGGAACTATTTTTGTAAACGTGTTGAGGTTGTTTCCCCTGTTTTGGTTGGGCTCTTCTTTTTATGGGTCTGTACTTGTATCTTGTTTTTTCATCTTCTTAATGAAACTTGGTCTTCTATTTAAAAAATGTACAAAACGGTAGATAAGCAATCTCCCATCTAGCCAAGGAGAGAATCGGGGAGGAGGTGGGAAACAATTGAGTTATAAGAGAGAGATTTGTATAAGGAAGCAATGGTGAAGATAAAAATATTCTCACATAAACAAGCCAAAGAGATTGAAAAGGCTCTTCAATGGGCATGAATAAGGGCTTCCAGCTTTGTCCTGAAAGTAGTCAAACAGGGAATTTCTTACTATTACGAGGGTTATACCATAAAAAGTAAAAGATTTTTAGAGTAGACCACTAAATATTGCTAGAGAAGTGACAGTTTAAGAATAAATGCTCTTGGTCTTCACTTTTTCTTTTACATAGGACAGGATACATCAGTGGGGTATCGAAGCAAGGTTTAGGTTCTTTGGATCTTGTCAAGAGAGGGGGATCGGTAATTTCACTAGTCTTAGGTCTAAATTTCCTGCCAAAGAAAACTCCTCAAGAAGGACTGCGAGTCTGTTAATTTAATAATTAAACATAGGTTTGCAGGTTGATTCCCCTGACTTTTCTACTTTCCAGATTATGGAGTTCTGCCTCTGGTTGGGATCAATAAGCCAATTCTATAGTTTTCTTATCATTCAAAGATCATCGCATGACAAGATTTGTCTCAAAAGAAGACTCCCTATTTTACATTTTCTGGATTCTGACTACTCTCTGCAAGGTTATATATCTTGGAAATGGAGAGTCTGAGCACATTTATTTCAACTGTCTTTACAAAATTGAACGCCTCAACTATAAGAAGAGTAGTCTAGTTTTTTTTTTTTTTAACAGTAAACAATAACCTTTGATTAAAATTGAAAGAATATAGGAGCAGGAAAGATGAGACATCCATCCTATCCAAATTTAATGGAGATCCCAGAAATACTCTCTAGTGAGAGTAATGGCCGAAAGCATTAAAAAGAGTATCCCAGTTAGAGGCATTAAAGGAAACAATATACTTCATTTTTATTTGAAATCATGCTTTCATTGAGAAGGAATGGGAGAATACAAAAGGCATGCAAAAAAAAGAAAAGCCCAACAAAGGAGCCAAAGTGGAGCCTCCAATCGATCAAAATGAGACTTAAAAGGATAGTTACAAAAGACCTTATGCACCTAAGCCTAAAGAGAAAGATGAAACCTCAAAATAAATCAAGCCTCCTCACTTGATCTCTCAATCCCCTAAAAATACTACTGTTAATCTCTAACAAAGGCTCCATAGAATAGAACAAACCCTAGCGAGCCAAAAACGACACTTATCATGGAAGCGTAGGGTGAAGAAGAAGCTCCTCTTCCATGGAACTACACTCTTTGGGAAGAACCCAATAAAGGAAACAGTATACTGTGAATTTACAATATATGTTTCCTGCCCGTGGAATGTTATTCTGTTTCCTTCAAACCAAAATTCAAATGAAAGCTACGATAATTTTGATTGGCCTTTTGTTCTTAAAGGGTTGAACCACAAACAACTGGAAGAGATTCTCTAATATCACTTGATCAGACCACAGTCAGAAGAGCGCTGTTATCTGGTTCCATAGGAGTTTCTGAGTAAGAGTAGAAGGGTTCAAATGATTAGTAAGTTTTTCTTGCATTTTATATTGAGCTCAGGATAAATCATGCAAGGGTCTGGACTTATCACAAGTGTTCATATTACTCTTAAGAAAGACCAGGAAAATACTCTATTCTTGTTTGGACAATTTGCCTCTCACAAAGATATGAAAAAAGCGTTTGGAATTACTTGATTTCCATTGTTAACCTAAAAGTTATAATATTTGTCAGAAAAAGTTTTTGAATTTTCAAGAAGCCACATCTGAGAGTCTCAACTTCAATACAAATTGAAACTTGCCTCCAACTCTAGCATCTTGGTGCACTACTCAACCTCTCTATTGCTTGTATTTCTTTTAAAACTCAAGGAGCTGTTATCAAAACTCCAGAAACTTTAGATTGATGGCTGCCCTGATTCTGAAGTGTTATAAAATGTTGGAAACAATACATTCAGCGGTCTTCTATTATGCCAAGTATCCTCCTAAAAGATGATGGTGTTATCATCCACCAATTGTGACCTATCTTGAAATTTCTACATTTGGAATGAAAGTCTAGGGCGATTTTAGCTTTCCTACCAAGGTTGTGTGATGAATTCCCAGCCCTCATTCTGTGTGCCGCTTCTGATTATTAATGAAAACCATTGTATGGGTTGGAAAAGAACCTGACTTGGTGTAATTAAAAAGAAAAGAGAAATCAAATTCCAGTTATCTTCTTTTGTTAAAGGTCCTACCATTTCTAAAGGAAATGGAGAGTTTTTATGTGTTCCACACCCATCTAAAACCCAGAAACATGAGCAACTATTTTTGAATGCTTACAAGTTTTTTCAAGGAGGACAATGATAACCCGGAAGGCCATGACTATTGAAATGCTGGAATTGCACCTATTGGTTGTTCTTCCCATAATACTACTTCCATATATGTGATGACTTTTTGCCATAAAAAATTGCCTTTGGTGGGAGGTCTCCACAAATATTTTGCAACATCAAGTCACTTCTATACATTCTCTTTTCCTGGTTGCCTGCTCTCATATGCATTAAGACCACATTTCAATTTACTAGATGCAAGCAACTTCCGTGTTGACTTGCCAAAAGAAATTTGTAATAACTTCTTTGACCACTTTCACCACTTCTGCAGGCATTTTGAAAATAGAAAGATAATCATAATATATTGGGTGTATTCATATGGCAGCCTTGAATTTGATTGAGGTTAAACTGCCACTTCTAAGAAAGTGCCTTGTTTCCCACTTTTGGAGCCTTAACTTCAACTTATAACGAGGAAGCAAATCAACTGATTTGTCTAGTTGTTTGGAAAGATTGTCTTCGTGCCACATGGTTGATTGTGATTTCTTTGGGAAGTTTCTTTTGTTGTGATTTCCCATGGTGTGCATTAATCACTTGCAATTTGCTTATGACAATCTCCTCTTCTCTTCTAAGGACCACATGCTCTAAAATCTTTCCTAAGTGATTTCTCTTTTTGAAATCATTTTCAGCCTTAAATTTAACTTTTCTAGATCAGTCATAGCTGGTGTAAAAGTTGATGTGATGGAACGTGCTAGAGATCATGGGCTTTGGCCTTTGATGTATCTTGAAGTGGCTTCTGGAGTGAATCCCTTTTCTTTGAAGTTTCGGAAGTTTGTGGAAGAAAGAATCCTCAACAAACTGTAATTGGAGAAATTTAATGCCTTCCAAGGGTGTGAGGCTTAAGCATGCTAATGCAATTTGTTTTAGTATTCCTGCTCACTCTCCTTTTTCAAAATTCCCTTTAGGCTCTAAAGTAGTAGTTTTCTTGGAGAAGAAGATTAGGAATTTATTGTGGTAGGGGGGCTAGGAACTCGGGAGGTCGTTATCTTGTCAATCGGAAGGTTAGACCTATTGATTAGGGAGGCCTTGGTACTAGAAGCCTCAGAAAGAGAAATTTTGTGCTTGTGGCTAAATGGGGTTGGTTTTATTAAAATGAACCTAAGCTTTTTGCAGAAAGATAATCAACAACAGGTATTTTTCTAGCCACATGAGTTGGCTGATAAAAATGCTTCTTGTGTTAGAAATCCTTGGAGCTTCATTCCAAATGCTGCAACATTGCTTACCGATGGTACGAGCTAAAGTTTGAAAGGAGAGGCCATATTCTCATCGAAGGTTTTTTTACCTTTGATGAGAGACCTTTATTGAGCAATTCCCTAGACTATATCATTTAACAGACTCATTCGATTATGGTGATTAATTGTTGTTTTTGAGGATGGTTGGAATTTAAGAAGCACAGACACAGACACGGCGATACGTCAATTTCTAAAAAACTAGGACATGGACACGCTAGGGATACGATTTTTTTATTATTATTATTTTAATAGATAGGTGTATATGGATCTATTTCAGTTTCAGCTTCAAGGATTTACTTTAATATTTAAAAAAAATGAATAAACTAGTTTAGAAGAAGTAGAGATATAGAGATAATTTTTTTCAAGGGTAAAAAAGTGATCTGATTAAGTATTACCTTAGTTTCAAAAAAGAAAAAAAAAGGTATTAGACCCTTATATTTATGGGAGGAAATTGGTCGATGGCATTTTCATGCAACCATTCTTTTTTAAAAAAAAAAAAAAAACTTGCAACCATTCCTATTTAATTCTTCTAGAAAGTGTCTCCTGAGCAAGAATACTTCCATATGGCAGTTCATGCAATCTTGCAATTAATGACTCTTTTTCTACTGCGACTTTCCTTCTTTCTTTTTATTTTTTTCTTTTTTCCATACTTCTTCTTTTCTGTCTTCTCTTCTCCTTCTTCTTTTCATTCTTCTCTTTTTTCTATACTTCTCTCTCCCATATTTTCTTCTCCTTCACCCAACTTCTTTTGTTTCTCACATGTTCGAAAATCTTACCAAAAAAAGAGAAAGGGACAAGAGCAAATGCACATCAAGTGGTCGCTGGCCTCGGCGAAGTGGGCGTGGAAGGCTTCTTTGTGTTCGTGAGGAGATGGGAATTGAAGTTAGGGTTTTTACGATTTAGTGATATTCCATCCTTTTGTGTTCTTATTTTTTGTTAAAATTTTTTCTCCAATGTGTCCAAGGTGTGTCCTAAGCATGTCCGAAATTGAAAAAAAAAAACAAAAAAGGACGCATAAATTGACGTATCTGAAGCGTGCTCGAACGTATCCGTGTTCGACACATGTCTGACATGGACACTTGGCCTAAAATGAAGTGTCCGTGTTTCATAGGTAGGAATGAACCTTTCCTTTAGGAGGCACCTAAATGATAGAGTGTAACGAATGGGCTGAAGCTGTCCAATTGGCTTCATGCAGTTATCCTTGGCCAATCTCCCAATAGGAGGATTAGGAAACTTGATGGTTGTGGAAGCGATTTTTTTTAAGTCTTGTATTAATGCTCTTTTGGAAACTGACCCTATTTGTTAGGAGTGCAAGGAGTGCAAACAAGGTCCCACATTGGTTAGGGAAGGGAGTGATCATGGGTTTATAAGTAGGACAATTATCTCCATTGGTATGAAGCCTTTTGGGGGGAACCAAAAGCAAACCCATGAGGGCTTATAAAAAGGTCCCACATGAGGGCTTATACTTTAATGAAAGTGTCGATTCAAAGAAGGTATAGGTATACTATAATGGTTACGATGCTAAAATGTCCTGGTTGGCCCACATTGCACCCTTGAAACCTACCTCTTGAGGCATTATCTGATTTCCTTCTGTTTCTTTCTGCTGTTGTTGCCATTTTTCAGGGTTGTTTTCTTCACCCTTTTAGAGGTAAAAGGACTCAGGGTTCTTGACTCATTTTGTACCTTCATTTAGAGTGTCATGGGTCATCAATGCCCTTCCCCTTTAAAAAAACCTGGAAAGTCGTAATACTTTAATCTATAAGGTGTTGATTGTTACATGGCTAGTTGGTGACAGGATGATTAACTGTCTTGATGTTATTGAAAAAGGTCTGAAACGTGGAGCATTCATCTAAACTGGTGTTGGATAAGAAAATAATTTGAACACAGATGTTATTTGTCAGTTCACTTTCTTATCTCTTTAATATTTGGCTGGACCTTTTTCATATCACTAGTGTGAGCGTCTTTCTGGATTGTTTTTTTGTGAGTTTTTCGCCCTAATCTTGTATAGCAGATGCTTGGCCTCTTGCCTTTTGTTGGTAATGGCAGGTTGTTTCTGGCTTGTTGGGAGGGGACATTAGCAACACTTTGGGGGTACTTGGGGCTTGAGCATAACAAGAGCATTTTTTAAAATTGAGATGGGGAAAGGCAAGACATGTAGGAAGGAGTCTTTGGCATTTTATACCTCTATTTGATCCTTTATTATCGGGTTGTGGAGTGTATATGTTGCAACTGAACATGCAAATGAAGCATTATATTATGTCAAATAGCATTTTCCTCGTTCTCATTCATGCTCCTTATTGATGCAGGTTCTTGATAGAGGAGAGAAGATAGAACTTCTAGTGGATAAGACCGAAAACCTTCATAACCAGGTTTGTGTCGTCTCTTTTCCTTGGTCCTGGTAAATGTGTGTGAATATGTGCATGAATGAAATGATATTTAGGATTTCAATATTTACATACGAGCATTATTCCTGACTGGAAATAATAGCACCTCATTTGGGTGAACTATCTTCACAACTGATGAAACTAGGTCCTGATTTTTGGTAAGGTAGTTGTTGCAAATATAGCGTCACGCATTCAATTTGTGCACGTTAGAAGTGTGACAGAACGCATTGACAAGTTAATAAGTTGGATATTTTGAGAAGTTATAGTAGAAGCTGAGGAGGACATTTTAATTACACAATTTTTATCGTTCTTAACTAGCTTTATCTAGTGGATTATAATGACTGGACGCATAGGTGTATTACTATGATAGTTGCGGAATTTGTATTTCATTTTTTTGTGTGAGCATGTAAATTAAATTGAGAATATGGTTCCAAGTAAGGAATGGTTCCAAAGTTTCCTTCAGAAAGCAATCCCCAATTAGAAGCCCTCAAGGTATGGTACATTCTGTGTAATCTTATAATTACAAAGAACCAATGAGAATCGATGCATTCTTTTTATATTCAATTAGGGAATTTTGTTTGTTGTACAGGCACAAGACTTTAAGAGTAGTGGGACGAAAATTCGAAGGAAAATGTGGCTACAAAATATGAAGATCAAGTTGATCGTTTTGGGGATTTTGATAGCATTGATCCTTATCATAGTCCTTTCGGTTTGTCGTGGTTTCAACTGTGGTGGAAAATGAACACATTCTCAAGGAGGAACTGAACCTCAACACTGAAATCTTTTGGCATGATTGATGATATTTTGAGAGAGAGAAGTATTATACATGATTTGGCTATGTATGTAGTAAACGTAAAACGAAGTGCAGAATATCTGTTTTTTTAAAAGCAAAAATTACGTGTGAATGATGATAACCTATAATGTTCGTTACTTTTTTTTTTTTTTTTTCGATTGAATTTTCTGAATTGGAGATTAAAATGTGCTATTCTGTTTTTATGTGTCATTTGTTACTTCTTATTTACTCCTGTTTGTTTGTAAGCTCATGGGATGTTTTGGATAATAGCCATTTGAGGTTTAGAATGAATAGTATGCTAAATGGGAAGTATGTAAACAGGATTTGTTTGAAAGAGATGGTTTTTGTTTGACACTGGCAATTGTGAGGGATGTGGAGGTTTGAGTTTGCAATGAGTACTTACACTTGGTGGTATTTATCAGTTGGGGGCTGTCTCTATGAAGCATTGGAGTGCATAGGAATTAGTTTATATTTGGGAATTGTTTATGTATATGGAATATGAATGGTGAGAATGGGACACTTTTAGGGCAATAACCCTTTGATTTTTTAAAGTTAAGCTTATAAATACTTCCACTTTCCTTGTTTTGTTATCTACTTTTTATCCAAGTTTTCAAAAATCAAGCAAAGTTTTTTGAAAACTAAAAAAAGTAGTTTCAAATACTTGTTTTTGGAATTTGATTAAGAAATCAAGCAAAGTTTTTTGAAAACTAAAAAAGTAGTTTCAAATACTTGTTTTTGGAATTTGATTAAGAAAGATGAAACTCATTGTAGAGAATTGATGAAAACACAAATAATTTTTAAAAGTCAAAAATTAAAAAATAAATGGTTATTAAATGAGGTCAGTAGTTTTTAAAAACTTATTTTTCTTTTTGAAAGTTGAATAAAAATTTAAATGCAGATGAAAACTATAATAAAGAAATTGTAGGAAAATATGCATAAATTTCAAAAATAAAAAATAAAATCAAATGGTTATCAAATAGGGCTTTGAAAATTGAAAATTCAGGATCTATTTGCTAAAGGCTTTCTATATTGGAATTAGTAAAATGAACAGAATTGACTTAGAGGTGGAATGATATGCTTTTTCAAATGGTGTCATATCGAAAGATATTCTTGTTATACACGGTGAGCTTATGTTCGATTTGTAGGATTGAAAATAAAAATCAATTTTTTTCAAAAAGAGGAATGGAAAAGTCGAAATCAGAATCTTCATTCTTTGTTTTCTTTTTTGCAATAAAATAAAGCATTCTAACTACAAATTAAGTCCATGATTGTCTTTTTATTTTAGAACAACATATGTGGAGTAGAGATTTAAACTTTTGACATCTAAACTGATTTAGTAAATGCTTTAGTTGCTGAGCTATGCTCATATGTTGTCATGACTGTACCTAGTTTAATAGCCCAATTTCTAAAATTTGATGTCATTATGTTCGTTGTTTTGTTTATTTAGCAAACAAATCTAAAATTTTATTCTTCCTATTTTAATAAGAATGATGATAAAGTTTAACAAACAATATGCAATAAATTTTGTTAATCATAAGGATATTTGGAATTATTTAAAAATGGCAAGATATAATCACCATATTTCACAAACTATAAGGATGAAATTTATAATTATATGAAGAAAAAAGTCATCCACTAACCATTTAAACCAATATTAAACATGTAATATTTTGAGCACATAATATATGTATAAAATAAATTTAGGGAGGTCATTGACTTAGAACTTTGGTAGTAAAAGTCACACCATATAATAAGACTTGCCATAATTTCACCAATGTCAAACCAATCTTCCATATATAATAAATATATTGACCAATCCCACTTTAAATGAATTCAACAAACACCAATAATAATAATGAGTGAAAGTTGAAGAGATAATGAGCCAAATGTGAAGAAGATAGCCCACACGGTTTTGAATAGAAAATGCCTTCTTTTCAATTCCCATTACTTCAAACTGCCAGAATAATTAAGAGTGAAAAGTCTTTCATATGAAGGAGTGAAGTCAAAGAAAGGGAGTTTACTACGACTTGACTTGTATAATAATTGTATAATAATTATATATATACAAAAAACGGTTGGACCATTTGATCATATTTTTACTTTTGAGAATCATATTTACAATATAGTTGTTGTTTAGGTTCACTCTCAAAAATGTTTTTGTATTACCGATTATAATTTAAAAATTATTGGCATGTTTGATAACTATTTTATTTTATTTAATTTTTTAAATAAGCATGTTTATTCATAATTTTTTTTATTATGTTTGTTGAGGGTGGAATTATCGACTGTGTCGTAAGCCCACCAAAAGTCTAACTTGGACAATAGAAAGATGGTTGGCCCCTAAGTGAGGAGAGGACGGCCTTAGGCCAAAGAACCATCGACCAAGATAAACCACAAGCCAAGAGGTCAAGACCACGGGGGTCAGGCATAAGCCAAAAATCTAAGGCCTATAAGGCCGACCTACATGGGTGGCCGACCCACGGGTCATGAGGCCTAGTGCTACTTGGGTCTTGACCATGGTCAAAGGCTAAGAAGTCAGGACCTTGGAGACCGACCCTCCTTCGAGATTGGTGAGGGGTGGAATGAATTAATCAAACCTTTTTAGACTTTAATCGCCCAAGAGGGATCAAGAGTTCATAAGCCCAAACGGAGGGCCAAACCACCCTTAGGTTGACTTTAAAGAGGTTGAAGTCCTACACATGAGAGACAGTTCGACCAAGTAATAAATGTGTTCCAATCCAAATATACTCTTGTAACCGTTTCTCACAGTAAAGGCAATCCTAAAAATTCCAACAAAAATTTAGCCCTTAATTACAACTACGGTTTTAGTTATGTTAAACCTTCCTATAAGTAGAGAAATACAACAATACGGAGAGGTATGTCAAAAATACTCACATTTACTCTCTAAGCTTCTTACAAACTCCATTATTGACTTGAGCGTTGGAGTGTAGGTGGCTTAACACTACACTTGTGCATAATTCTTTTTTTTCTTGCAGGGCATTGATCTCCTTTCCATACAAATTCACCGTTGATTCAAATTTCAGCATCAACTATATTCCTAGTCAAAATATTAAAATTAAGAAAACAACTTTTGATTTTAAAGTTTGGTCAATGATTTAAATTTGTATGAAGGGTGGAAAATAAACAAAAAGTGAGTAAAAACAGAAAACTAACAAAAAAAAAAAACCATTATATAAGGTAGATTTATAGTTTCCAAAAACGTGTTTTGGAAAAAAAAAAACTGGTGTAAGAACAACTTTTCTCTAGTTAGATTTTTCAAAACAAAAAATTGAAAAAGAAAAAAGAAATCTTGATCAAACAAGAGGTAAGTAAAAATCTCAATCAAGATTTGTTCATATTGTTTATGGTTCCATCAAAGTGGAAGAAGTAGCTTATTGAATATTTATGAAAAAAAGGTGATGCATTATTGAATGGAATGGAATAATATTATCTAACAAAAGTGTGGAGTCTCATTATCATATTATAAGTCATAAGAACATTGTTTTGGTTAAAGATTGGATCAAATTTCTCCATTTTTAGGTATGCATTTATTGGTTATCAAGTCTCCTCATAGTGCTGTCTCTTTCACTTAAACGTGCACGTCCAAATACTTCCCAAGAAATCAAAGGCAAAATAAAAGAAAAGGGAATATATCCCATTTCCTTGCAAGTTTTTCCTCTTTTTTCTCTATGCATATTAATTTCTAGATTTGTTAGAAGAACAAGTCCTTTCTTTATTGCATGCTATTAATCCTTTTGGATCAAAACTCGTATAGATTTACTGTGTTATACTAATAAAGATGTTATGTCTTTATTTCTATACTAAAAGTCTTTTGCAGTTTAAATCTATGTAAGAATATTATTCAATTACTTTCTTTCTTATTCTTCCAATAGTAGGATAATATTTATTTTAGAGTTAAACCAGAATGTTAATAAAAAGACCTTATCTTTACTCATATATTTAAACACATCTAATTGTAATTTTGAAAGGTTGTGGGATTATTTTCACATTTTTTACCTATCTTTTTAGTAAACAAAAAGGTCATTCCAGCCTAGATCTTCCTCAAATCCTATCCTTAAAGGTAGAAAAAGGTCCATTTTTTTAAAATTGATATATCATGGGTGCCCACTAACCCAATATTTGGAGTGGAATACAATCTCCTTCTCTCTCTCTTTTCTCTCTCTCATAGAAAGCTATGCATCAATGTCAGTCATATTGGGTGGTGGAGTAATGTTGGTTTTTTCAAAATTTAATTACAAATTGCAATTGAGTGAGACATAATTATTGAACCCTATGTATGAGTTAGGTATGCACTAAACTTAGCTTTGAGGTTGCAATCAACTTACAAAATCCCCACCCAATGATGGATTGAAGGTTTTTGTGTTAAAAAAAAATGGTAGATAGCTGGGCACTAACCTTAGTTTTGAGGGTGCTGTCAAAAAAATCTTCAAAAGAGTTTTTCTGATAAGGTTGGCATATTATGCAATTATGCATATAAACTTTTATACACTTTTGAGCAAAATCCTTTAACTTTGGTTTCACTTTTGTTTCCTCTCCCACTAAATGTACATTAATTTTAAAGTAAAATAGTAGTCCCCTTTTGTCTTAAAAGTGATAATATTTTTCAATCTCTCTTGCACAATTATTCTAAGTGGCCCATCACATTCTAATTATCATTAGCTGCATGGTTAAAAAAAAATTTGATCCTGTATGTTTTTTTTTACTTCAACAACATGTAAGAAATCTCTAACATTTTAATCGAGAGTATATGTCTTAATCAATTAAATTATGTTTAAGTTGGCATTTTGATCTCGTATCTAAATATTGTTATAAGAATTACAGCTTCATCATTAATTTAAGTATACGTACATTTCCTTTAAGTTAACAGTATGAGACCTCATAACTTAAGAGATACAATTAATAACTTCTTGAAAGTGTTGCACATTGTACTTACCACTCTCGTGATCATTAGATTAAAATACATATGTAATTGGTTAAAAAAAAAGTGACAACTATATTTTATCGTAGACCATATCGTTAAATCCACATTTTCTTAAAGTAAACAATACGTGCACGAATCTTAAAAGGGATATTATAAATTCTCGCTCTCTCTTTGTGGTTAGAGAAACGTGGGATGGGACCCTAGATGTCATGAGGGGAGAGAAAATGTGTCTTAAGAAGCAACATGGGACTCTTTCAAGGTGATGGGAAATAATAAATTTTTGTCCCAAAGCAAGTTGCAAGTTGTAGGGGTCCAATTTTTGCACAACCCCTTTTTTAGGGTTTTTGATTTGATTTGATAAAAAAGAAAAAAAGAAAAAAAAAAAAGTAACATGTGTTTTCTGATAAACAATAGGCTTCAAAAATTCCTTTTTTTGGAGGCTTTTAAAATCAGACCCATACTTTTATTATAAGGTAGATTTTGTCCACTCCATCTCCCACCAAACTCCCACATGGGAATATCTCTGCAAAGTGGGGAAAGCAACTTTCCAATAAGGACTAATCAGTGGCTTCAAGGATTTAAGGGCACAGGTGCCCAGAGATGTGGGGCACTCCCATCCCTCACTTGGGAAGAAATTTAATGAACATAAACAAAGTGGGGTTCCCACTCCTTTTCATCTTTGATTAATCATTCATAAACCAGATTGACTTGTCCTGCCAATATCACAGAGGAAAGAGAGAGAGAAAGAGAAAATTAGAAAATAAAAATTTGAAACTTGGCATATTAATTATTGCATGTGGGATGAACTAATAAGTTTGTCCTCATGCCTCTCTTTAGTTATTTTCATTCTGAAAATCAGATGGGTGTGATGTCAAATTCATATTAGAGAGATCAGGTATATTATGTATATGATTGTCATAAAATGGCCAAATTATGCATCACCTTTTCAGAAAGTGAAACAAAAAACCCTACCTTTTTTTTTTTTAATTTCAATTCTCAATAGTTCTTTCTATAATGTCGGAAAAAAACAGCGAGATAAAAACGACATGATTTGAAAGAAAAGCATAAGAGTACATGCGACAAATCTACAGGGAAAGAGTTCACTTCACTGTAATAAGAAATTCGGTAGAAAAATAATAAACCATATCCATAGACTTAATATATCATCTCAATTAATTGATCTAGACATTTCAATTTTTTGTTTTTCATTTCTTAAAAGTTAGATTTTTGAAAAATCAAATCATAAAACTTTGTGTTACCCTTACCCTTTTTTAAACTTAACTCTCTTCTCAAACCTTCCCTTAATGCCAAGATCTCTTTATCTTTCCCTTTCTCTCTTAAATTCAATTCATTTAATGGATTTTCCCAACCCCCATCACACTCAAAATTTTCAGTGAAAGAGATACATTTTGATTGTGTGGGTTGTAAAGTCTCATCCCTATCCTTCTGAAGTTTTCCATCAGTTTTGTCTTAAAGTTTACAATGAAAGAGAGAGAGAGAGTTGATATATACCATCAATGCACACTTCAAACTCTATTTCCCCTTTTCCAAGTTATATGTATATATATTAAAAGCAAAAGGCTTTGGATTGGATGAAATTTAAAGTTAATTAGCAAGACAAGAAACTTTGAGAAGCTTTTAAAAGAAAATGATCGACAGACAAATTTGCAAAACCCAACACTTTATTTTTGTTTAAATTAATGTATAAAGTTAGAAGAAAAGAAGGCAATAATGTTTTAAAGCATATAGCATGAGGTAATGAATGAAATATAATGATATTTTTGCATAGATATAATGCAATGGGAATGGGGCAAGTTGGTTGCATGTATATCAAAAACTATTAACTCCAAATTTTGTAAACATCCATGGCCTCTTCTTCTTTCATAATATATATCACATGCATCTTCCTTTTAGGATCATATAATATAATATAATATAATTAAAGGGGTGTCACTCATATTTCTCTCTCTTTCTTTAATTTCTCTAAACAACAACCAAGAAAAAGGGTTGGGGATGGATTTTTGTTTCTAGTGTTTCTTTTTACCTCTTTAGTTTTTTGAGTGGTCCAATGTTTTGAAATAAATCCAAAAGAATGGGTCATAATTAATTAATAAAGTGAGATGCTCGACCCGTTTCTTGTTTTTAGTTTTTTGACAAATTCATGTATATATTTTGTAGTTTTGTTACCGTTCTTATTTTTTCTTTCTTTTTAATCAATGTTTCCAAAATTGAATGCTTTTTTTTTTGTTTGTTGATAAAATGCATAATAAATATTTAAAAAACTAAATGAAAAGAAATAGTTTTTTTAAAGAATTATTTTTCAAATAAAACTTTAATTTTTTTAATTTAAAATTTAAAAGAAAATATAAAACAAGAAATGAAATGATTACTTAGACATATTCTATTTCTTTTTTCAATAAAAGAGAAAGAACAAATAAATAAGAAACCATTATCAAATATATTTTCTTTTTTTATTAAAAAAAAAGAACAAGAAAATCAGAATTGAGAAATAACAAAAGGTCCTTCATGTGTGTTTCTATTCTCTTTTACATATTTCCTTATATAGAGGCAAAATTCACAATCACTTCTAGTTCGGTCAAATAAAACAAAAATTGAATTTGGATTATCATAATTGTGTATGGTGTTAATTATATTGGCTAAATGAATTTCAATACTTAAATTGTGATAACGAGAAGTATATTTTGGAGATCATTTTTAGGCCATAATTGTTTTTTTTTATATATTGGATATTTATTTATAAAACTCAAATCAAATACATTAGCTAGAAATATGAAAGAGGTATTCTAGTAATTTTTGTATCTCATTTTCATTATGATTTCAAATAATTTATAGTAAATAATATCAATGTATTTATGATTCTGATTTCAAATAATTTCTAGTAAACAATATCAAAGGAATAAAATTTTCATTCTCATTGGTCGTTTTCATTCAGATTGATTTTTATTGCGATTCTTTAGTAAACGAAGTCCAAAAATATTGAAGCTATATTTCATTTTTAGTATTATGTTTCTTTAGTAGGTTTATTTATTTTAAAATTAAATTCATTAAAACTTAAATTGTTTATAAACAAACTCTACAAAAAAATGTTATAATTTTCCCAAAATCATAATTCTTTTATTAATTGCTTGTATATATCAAAACATGGTTGGTGTTATTCCCTTTTTAATTTGCACACTGGTTTAGTAAAATACAGTTTATTTTCCACTTGGAAACCCTAATTTTAATCATAACAAAGAGTTGGTTATTTGGAAAATGGCCTAATTAATTGAATGATTACTTAATTGTCTTTCTCCTCTCTCTCCAAGAGAATCAACAATGGGAAATAAATTTTCAAAAGTGACAAGAGTAAAACTTGAAATTTTGACCTGTCTTATAAGTTGACTAGCAATTATCAATGAAGACTGAACAAATTCTTATTTTATCAAGTAGCCCACTTTCAATTCTCAAATTCACAACATTTTTTTTTTTTTAAAAAGAAAGCTTAATTTGACCCCTAGTTTTGTTCTTTGTTCTAATGATAACTTTAAATACATGATCATCTTAATTTTTAAAAATAATTTCATTGCAATTTTATTTAATAGTTTTGGACAACAAAACCAAAGAGGAAATTTAAAAAACAGAGAACCAAACAATATCCTTCTTTTATATTTTGATCAAATCAAATGGGCACACTTTACTGAAATATTAATCAATTGAGAAAATCAAGAAGCTTCCATTCAAATGAGAAAATCAAGAAGCTTCCATTATTCAAAGCCTAATCTTCAATTCCTTTTTCCAAAATAATCAAAATCCCAATAAATTATATATGTAATCATTTGAAGTTAAATTGGGTATTTTATCATTATACTCTAACTATATGTGTTAAGTCATCTCTAAACTAATTTAAAAAGTTTAAATTACGTTTCTAGATAACTCTAAACTATTCTTACTTTTGGTTTCCTACCATTAACGATGATTAATGGAATGTAGACGTTACACACTCCATTTCTTGAAGTTTAGAATGAGGTGATATATTTTATTGATAGTCAATTGAACAAATAGTAGATATAGTTAGCGTTGATATTGATGGATTATGGGAAAAAAACACATAGTCCAAACTTCGAGAAACGATATATTATATCTAAATTATTGTTCTTATCAAATTAATGCATATACACCACTTTTTTTTTTTTTTTTTTTTGACAATGTGTAGAGTGTGGGATTCGAATCTCTAATCTCTTGGTCGATATGATTCATATTTTATGCCAGTTGAGCTATTCCTGTGTTGACATATACACCACATTTTTAAAATTTTGAAAAATGGAGGGTCACATATATATACATTTGCATTTTAAAACTAATGTTTTTATAGTACAACCATTAACCATCAGGACGATAGATACTAATTGTAATTTAAAGTTCATGAATGTAATTAAAACTTTTTAAAGTTGAACTTAAGCAGACCTTTTTCATTCAGACGAAATATATAATTTAACTATAATTTAAATGCATTTTAGAAATTCAACGTCATATAATCTTTTGTATCATAATCACAATTCATACAACAATTTTATTTTTTTGAGAACAAAACAAGTAAACAACAATACAAAAAATCAGTCAAATGTAATGATCTTAATTAACCACCTTAAATCAGTCATTTATTCCAACTTCAAGTGGGCATTAAAATTAATAAGATTATTGATTTATAAATTTGGTCTAATAAATCGTATCTTTTAAAAACTTTCAATCATCAATTGCATCCTTATTATGTTTGACCAATTAAAAATATAATGAAGACAACATATAATATATACATAGTTTACCAAAAAAAATTGACATTAGGCCATTTTTCCAATGCTTATACGCATGGAAGACCGCGTTTGGTAGTTGAATTAACTTTGGGATTAAGCAACTTGGGGATTGAAATAAAAGAGAGATAGGAAACAAATTTGGCAACATATAAATAAATTTAACATTAATCAACACTTTTCAAGGTCAATTATTATAACCCATAGTTTTGATGAGAAAATTTAGGCAAAGAAATGAGTAATTCCAACCAACCAATCTACATCATAAACAAAGAAGATTCATTTATTTGATTGAACACAAGTTGAGTCTAGTTTTAGAAAACTCTTTGTTATGGTATAGAATTCAACAAGTTTTTTCGGTCTAAAAGATAAGAATATTATTCGGGTGGAAAAAGACACTTAATTAATAGTCTTCTAATATAGTGCTATATGAGTTAAAGATACCATTTATGCTCATGTCTTCTATTTCAAAATAATAACAATAATAATAATGACGTATATATAATTGATTGATAAATTATTGTCTGAAAGCTACCGTTCATAAAGCAACACCAAATATATTACTTATCGTTGTTAAGTATATACTTTTTGAACATTTTAGAGAAAAATAACCTTTTAGAACCTGTTTGAGGCACGAGTTATTAATAATCTTTATTATAATAGTCTGTGAATAACTCTGCACTCCAAACACTGACTATTATAACCTAAACTAAACAATTGATCTACATCTTAAACACAGATTATATAACTCCACAAACTATTATAACTTACTCAGCACCTCAAACAATTAGTCTTTCAGTTTTTTTTGCTTTCATTTTTCGAAGTTTAACTACTGTGTGGTGGGAATCAAACCTTCAATCTTAATTGTTGGGAGTGCGACCAAACTCCCACATCGGCTAGATAAAGGGAAGATCATGGGTTTATAAGTGAGGGACACTATCTCAATTGGTATGAGGCCTTTTGGGAGAAACCAAAAGCAAAACCATGAGGGCTTATGCCCAAAGTGGACAATATCATACCATTGTGGAGATATGTGAAGTGTTTGTTGTCCCTAACAAGTGGTATCAGAGCCATGCCCTTGAGCTGTGATCGGTAGAATCCTCGGGTGCCGAACAAAGGAGGCGAGCCCCGAAGGCGTAGTCATGGTGGAGATCTGTGGTAGAGAGCTCTATCGGATAGTCAGTGTGCTCCGGTAAAGGAGTTGGCCAGGATAAGAGCTAGACGGATAGATGACTATTTGAGGGGAGACTCGGTTGGTACTTTGTTCGAGGGGAGGATTGTTGGGAGTGCGACCAAAGTCCTACATTGGCTAGATAAGGGAAAGATCATGAGTTTATAAGTGAGAGACACTATCTCCATTGGTATGAGGCATTTTGGGAGAAACCAAAAACAAAGCCATGGGGGTTTATGCCCAAAGTGGACAATATCATACAATTGTAGAGATATGTGGAGGTCCGTTGTCCTTATCATTAATGAAGATATAGGAGCCTTAATGATCAAGTTGGCTAGTCCTTCGGCATTTTGAAATGATTCTTTTTATTCCACCTTACCATTTAACTCCTATGATTTTCTAAGAGACTTCTATATAATTATTGTCATTAATATTTTATTAGCAGCCTTAACAAAAATATGATTTATTAACCTGAACATAATTCAACTAGTTAAGACATTATATCATCTACCAAGAGATCAAAAGAATCTCATCGTCATGTTGTTGAACTCCCAACAAAAAAGACTCTGTCATTGTTTTATTGATTTTAATGTTGATGGGATGAAAAAATATCTATAGTGTTTATTATTAAGATGATGTATAAAAAATTAAAAAATTTTAATTTTAATTTTTAATCTAATAATGCTGAGTCACTCTAAAAAAAATATTATAACAAACAAGAAAAGACTATAATTGCAAATTTTCAAGTATTTTTGGATTGCTTATCTATTCCAAGTTAGGAGTGCAAAACAATAGTGAGACTGTGTATCAAAACATTTTTTTTTCTTCTCATGGTGCATCATTTGGCTCTCTCCTTCAAAACTCATCTATTCTTGCACAAATAGAACTTGGTAAAATTTAGGTTCAAATCTTATTTCATCATTAATTTTTATGCATATTTCATTTTGATTCTTAAAATTTTAAATATTTAATTTTAGTCTTCCCACTTTCAAACTGTTTATAAATATATTTTAGTCTTTGCAATTAATGTTTCATTAACAATTTTAACAAAAATCTAAATCAATTTCAAAATTTAAAATTTGGCTTATACTACACTATATAACTTTAAATACAGCTTGTATGCATAAACATTTTGCAGGTAAGGTAAAGGAACAAAAAACATATTTATGTCAAATGTTTATTAATAATTTGCAAAAAGATTAACTATAAGAGACTAAAATATTTTTTGTGCCAATAGAAAATTTGAAAGTTTTAAACATGACAGTTAAAAGATCAAATAAAATTTAACCCTGTCATTTATCATTTTGAAATTTTGTTGAGAACTGAATAATATAACGTTGGACTTAGAATTAGATACTTGATTTAAGTTGATAAAATTTTCCTTTATTCTAATTCCTTCTAAATCTTTTGGTGTACGCCTTTCTAGACAGATAGGATGACATCTACTTTTCTTTGGCCCTAGCTTTGGCCAGTGCATCAATTGTCATATTACTTGTTTGGTACACATATCGTTCGATATGAATCAAGTTGAACTTTATTTTTAATTTTTAAATACATATTCATAAACATGGTTCTCAATTATGTTTTATTTATAAAAAAAAAAATTAGTTAGTGTGACATTCAAGAAAAATAGCAAATCAACACAAAAATAGTTTTTAAACAATAGATATAGACTTTATGATTTTATAAATACTATTTTTCTCAACATGTCCGTGAATTATGAATGAAGAACAACCTCAAACTTAATTATTTCAAGAATTAGGTCAATTAGGATAACAAAGCTACATAAAAACAAGGCAAATCATTTTTTTAATTGACAAATAATCAAACATGTTTTCACTAAGCTTTTAATTTAAACATATCCTTTAAAGACTAATTGAATAGATATTATTATATTTTATTGTTCTCAAAATTTATAAAACTGTTAGTCTTTTAATAATCAATATCCGTGTCACATCATTCAAATTAAAGGTTGATATGTCAAGCCACGACAATTAATATATTAGTATTCAATATTGACCATTAGATAAATTCAAATTTAGGAAAGCAAATGGGAAGAATGGATTAGGATTATTACAAGCAAAAAAAGAAAATGAATATGCATATAGAAAAAGATAGTGGATTGATTAATTATGAGATTACCAAACTAAAAATCCTAATGGGGTTTGAAAAAAAAAAAACAAAAACCAAAATGATTATGAAGATTGAAAGTTGAAAAGATGAACTGGGCCATGTTTAGGAGACAAAATTCAATGAGTGAAGGACACATCATTGCAATAAAAATGCCATAATATGAACAATATTATTCAGAGTCTATAGCAGCCTCCAAAAGAGAAATTCCAAGAAAATGACTTTGCCTTTTTTTTTTTTTTTCTCTTTCAAATGCAATCTATTTGGTTTCCCATTAAAGGAGTTGGTTGCCTTGTCAATGCCTTTGATTTTTGATTGCTTTGTTAGTTTGTTTGTTTGTCAATTGATACAAATGTAAGTACAGAAGAGAGAGAGATGTGGTGGAAAAGCCATCCCACTTTGTACACACACACATATATATACTTTTATTTTTCTTTAAAGTCATTGATTGCATCAAATACATATATATATATGGCTTTTTGAAAAAGAAAATAAAATATTTCTGTAGCCTTTAAAATTTTCTTTCTGAATAAGGCATTTACTATGAAGTTTCTAGTCTTTTGAGCATTATGATTATGAAGATTCATAGTAGATTTGAATCATAAATAACTATTTCATTTCCATTAAAAATGATGAATAAATTAAAGAAAGAGATTTGAGTGTGGTCATTTTCTAAACATTTGTAAATATCTATTATTATATAAGGAATTGTAAATATATCTTCTTTTTATGCAAAATGTGAAAGATTTCTAAATTTAAGAGATTATAATATCAAATTTTGAAATATATGGACCAAAATGAAATTGGTTTTGAAACTTTAGAATTAAAAGAAGGTTCTTTTTTTTGTCCTTCAAATTTTTTAGCATGAAAAAAAAAATATTATTGAAATATATACACACACACAAATCTGAAGTTTTCAAAGTACAAAATTCTAAATTACATTAGATAATGCTAGTAGTCAATATATCATGACTTTGTGTCTATATAGTTATAAATAATAATAATAATAATAATAATAAAAAGGTGCACTAAATGGCACTTTCCTTTGGAAGGAAGCAAGACTTATTGAAAAGACTTGCTCACAAGGTCATTCATCTAATGCTATCAAAGAATGTGACTCTCATTGGATGGTAAAGGAAAACAATTATATATAGTGAAGAATATTGATAAAGACTCACTTGATCTATGCATATATATATTTGAAAAGTCTTTTGCAAAGGAAGCACTAAGGATAATGGATCTGTGAATGTTTGAAATCCTATATGGATATAATCATTCTACTTGAGATGCATATAAAGAAAATAGTTGATATGTTCTAAGAGACTCAACATTTAGGAATTTTGCGAAGTTAAAGAGACCTTCCAGCTTCATGAAATACATAAAAGAACTTGAACTAAATTATAGGTTTCTAGTCTAACTCACTAAAGGGTAACAACCATTTTTTTTTATTATCTATATATTATTAAAATTTGATGTTGTACACTTATAGACACATTAATGAGAATAGATAACCAAATCGATATGCAATTTAAAATTTATAAAAATAGTGACACATGTTCAGATTGAAGGGAGTTGTTAGAAACGATTTTAAGAAGACCTTTCCATTGGGATTTGGTTTGAATGTTAAAGAGAAGTAGAAATTTTGATATAAACTCCAAAGGGAAAGAAACTTTGAGAACATAAATTTGAAGGTTGGAATTGTGAAAAGATGAGGGCATCCAAAAAGAATTTGCAAAGGATAATGATAACAAAAATTGTGACGCTTGACTTAATCAGGTACGTTAATGTTGGAAATCTGGAGTTTCTAAGGTTTTGAGTCTATTTATTATTATCAAATCAATTGGGATTTTCTTTTTAGAACGTTTGGTGGGTTAGCAGACCTGCAAATTCTGACCTAGGGGAACCTATGAGAAAGTCCTAAGGGGTTTGGCCCATGGGTTTGGGTTGGAATGGTTTTGGGTTTCAAACCCAAAACCATGTTTGGCACAAGGTGTTCAAAACTATTGGTTTTGAAACACAACCCCATGGGTTACAACAGTGCAATCCCATGGGTTTGTGCCATGTTTTCGTCTTTCACTTGTCGTTTTTCATTTCCGACAACCACTTAGACAATAACTCCGGTGACAACTCAGACGACCACCGACAACGACAACTCCGACGACCACACCGGCAACTCGACCACCGCTGATGACTGCCTCCAATGACCACTGCGATGAGAACTCTAGAGACCAATCTGACGACCACCCTTGCGACCTAACCACCCCAACAACTTGACACCTCGATGACCCAACCATCCTGACAACCCTACTTGCCCAAACCACAGCCAATGACCATCTGACAACCACTCCGACAACCCGACCACCTAGCAACAGCCATCGACAACCATTCCGATGACCCGACCACCCCGATGACTACTTCGGCGATTACCCCGACAACTTGACAAACCGATGACTACTTCGGCGATTACCCCGATAACCTGACAAACTCAATCACCCAAAACCATCGTTGACGACCATCTGGTGACCACTCTAGTGACCACCCTAGCGACCCAACCACCTAGCAACCCGACCACCTTAATGACCACTCCGACAATGACTCCAATGACTCGACCATCAGACAACCACCTAGCGACCACTCGGACTACCTAACCAATCATATGACCACTCCAGCAACCCGACCACCCAACAACTACTGTCGACAACCACCCAACGACCACTCCAACGACCTGACCACCGTGCAACCACTACGGGCGACCACCTCAGCAACCCAACCACCCCATCAACTTGATCACCCCAACAACCACTCCAACGATCACCCCAGCGACTCGACCACGTAGTCAATTTTTTAAAAGGTTAAAATAAAACTAAAAATGGCTACTAAACAAATTTTTAACCCAATATATTTGAAATAAGTTTCAAAATACTGTGTATAATAGAGTTTCTAATATTTTAATTTCTAAAATAGAATTCGAATTTTATAACTCATTTATCCTTGAAATAGATTTCAAAATACGGTGCAAATTTTTGTTTAAATTCCATAATTTCTTAAATAGACCTCCAATATATTTTTTTTAAATAGAGTTCCAAAAATATGTTTATGAATACTTTGTAAATAGATTTTTAAATTCCTTAATTTCTTAGATAGACTTCCAAGAAAATTCACACGTGCAAGAAAATTCATTAATTAAGTTGTCCACCTATGTATTAGAATTGTCCAACCAACCCTAAATTCAAGGCTTCGAATGAGACACTTTGGATGGAGAAAGAAGGCTGGAAAAGGAAGGAAGCTACGAAAAGGGAGAAAGAAAAGCTGAGCAAGACTATCTACAATGGAGCATATCATGCTTTCTTATTTGTCCTAAGATTCGTACCCATCCATTCTTTGCATTCTCCCTAGATTGGAAATATGATTACTGTGTGGAAGTGTAAGGGAGAACACCTGGAACCCGACTCCCCATGGACGACAACTCGATGCCTTCATCACTTTCAGCTACTACTTAGTTTTAATTCAGTTTGTGTTTTGGACAACTATTGCTATTTCTTTTCTTCATTCATTTCAGCTTATGTATTATGATATTATGAACTTCGGACCTTCATTTGCATTATGGATTTTCTTTACTCCATTAATTATTTAAAATATGTCCTTACTAATGTTATTTAATTTTACATCATCATGAATAGAGTGAATGAGATACTTGTACAAACTACACATTCATAATTAACTATGCTTGAAACAATGGATCCACATAATTGGTTAAAATATTGATATGCAATTCAGTAAACAATTATCAAGTAAAAAAAAAAGGATCTAAAAAAAAAAACCTAAAAAAATTGTTTAAAAAAAAGTCTAAACAAACCCAGCCCAGCCCAACCCAACACTACACCCCAAACACAGGTTTCAGCAAACCAGCCAAACTCAACCCTGTACCCCAAACACAGTAATCAAGAACCCCAGTGTTTCTGATTCCAGCCAATGATTCCCAGGGTTCCTAATTCCTAGGGTTCCTGATTCCAAAACAGCGTGCCAAACAGCCCCTAATTGAGTATATTTAAAGTGGATTGTGTGCAGTTTTGTGAAATATGCTTCTGGAACTCTCCCTTTTCCTCATCTTCTGTGTGTGCAGCAAGCCAAGGTGGGGTAAGCTTCGTCAGGCGATCCAGTGAGTGGCCTCTTCCTCCTTTTTTTGTTTGCTTTCTTCTTCCCCATCCTTCTTTTCCTTCTCCTTTTTGTTTCTCTTCCTCGCCAAGTCCCCCACCCTCATCTCTCTCTCTCCCTCGATAATACCCTCCCCACCGAAATCCCCATTTTCCTTGTCCCTCGTCCCTCTCCACCGTCACCCTTCCCCCTATCCCACTTCTCCCTTCCCTTATCTTATCGACATCCCCCATCCTCACCTGTTCTCTTCCCCGCCGAACCCCCACCCTCATCTCTTGCCTTCTCCCTTTTCCAAACCCCTCCCCCACTCCCTTCCCATCTCCCTCTTTCGAACCCCTCCCACACTCACTTTCCATCATCCCTTCTCCTCTCCCATAATCGGGAACCCAAGGCCCCCACTCCCCTTTCTTTCTCCCCTCCTTTCTGTTTCTGCCCCAGTCTAGGACCCCCATTCATCTCTCTCTATCTCTCTCTCTCTCTCACACACACACACACACACACTTTGTACTCATGTGGTTTTAGTTAAGCAGTGCAGTGAATGGCATGGCCATATCGTGAGCAATGACAATGGCCTATTTTGGAAAATTCTGGCAAGTATCGGTTGAGCAATAGCTTGTAAAGCGACCTTTGAGGCAACCTAAAACTCAATTCGGCATGGTCGGCGCATGTTGGTTGTCGGTAAGTTTCTCAACATTGGGTTGTGGTGTTTGTATTTTCAAGTCCCTAATCGCATAGGTTGTGGTCATTACTGTGTTTTGTTTAGATCGTTGAAAGTTTGGTTAGGTTGGCCCTAAGGGGTCGAGCAACTTATGTGGTCTATTTTTCGAAGGTGAAACTGTCATCGGTCTAAGGAAGTAGGAGCTATTCAACTATGATTTTGGCTTAAAGGTAAGTAGCCATTTGGATTTGTGATTAAGACTTGTGTGCAAAGAATGTGTATGCATGCTGGCATGATTAACTGAGAAACAAGGTTTCATGTGCGATATTGATATGTTATGACTTTCTGCATTTGGACTGTTGTTATGTGTTGTGTTGTTCTAAGTCTGTTATTGGATGATGTTTTGTCTGGACTTGTGACTTTCGATCAGGTTGTGGTTGAGGTCCTATTAGGACAAGGCAGTTTGGGTGGGGTGAGTTACCCTAAGATTACAAGTGTTATGAATGGGCATAAGCCTTTAGACTAGTGCCACATACCCTCGTGTCACCCTTAGGCAAGTCTGAAACTTTAGGTTGACGAGATGTGAGATGGCATGAGGGTTGCTTTACCTTTTGCTTGTGCTAGTTTAGGGGGCAATTCCCCCACCGTATCCAGATTGAAGGTTGTGCTTTCCTTCATCGGCGTGCTAGCTTGTGATTCTCCCACTGTGTGTAGGTTGAGGGTTGCTTTCCTTCAACTGGTGTGCTAGCTTAGGGGCAATTCCCTACCATTTGAGCATGAGTGTTGCTTTCCTTCATTGCTCTATACTAGCTAGAGGGGGTGATTCCCCCCAAGAATGTAGGCGTGAGAGTTGATTTCTTTCACGACCTTAGTCAACCTAAGTTACGTGATTTGCAGGTAGAGCTCGAGACAATACCACACAGGGGTAGACTTGGGAGTAGGGTGTGCGAGTTTTGGCTAGCTGGACGGTGAATGGGGTTGAGTAGGAGCTATCATGAGTGCTACGGCAACTGTTGTGATGTGGTTATGAGTTTTGGACCCTTAAGTGGGCTACTTACTGAGTATGTTTATACTCACTTTGCTACCTTGTTTGTGTCTTTACAGGTGGCGCAAAACCACGAGGCGGGTGGCGATAACGACGACCTGACGAAGCTATGGAGGCTTTCCCTTTTATGTACCTAGGCTCATTTTTTATGTTTCTTGTTTTCCACTGTCTTTCGTGGTGTTAGGTTGTGAACTCTGTTAGTGGAGGTGAATGTGTTTTTTAACTTTAGTTTCCTGAGAAGTTTGTGATTGCTTAGTCTAATACGTGTGAGCTCAGCTCTTATCATGGTGGTTTGGTGGGTGCTGCACATTTCATTGTTATAAGAAGTGTTATGGGGTTTCTTCTAGGATTTTAAAAATTTTGGATTTCTTGTAGTTATGCCGTTATGTTGTCGAAATTTCGGGCATAAGCGGAGTAACCCCGTTGCACTTTCTAGGTAATCTACTCTGAGTTTTAAAGTCGTTACAAAAGTCATCATATTCAAATGGCATTTTTTTTTTAAAAATTTACTATTGATAATGATTTTTGAGCAATTGACTTTGGTAGCTCATAAAATTTGAAAAGATTGATATGGGAAATCATTGTAAGGTGTATCTTGCTCACAAAGAGCACTTAGGTTTTATCTTGATAAGTGTTTAAAGGAGTTCTATTGGCCAATACAAATAAGTAAAGCACAAACTTGATTAAATTAGGGTCAAAGGAAAAGGTACCATTGGTGATCTTTTGAAAGGATTTTCTCAAAAGAATTTCGCTTAAAAGAATAAGTATTGTTATTACTATCAAAAGACCTAGGAGGACAATCAAACAACTATATATAAATAAATTTCCTTTTTTTTTTTTTTTTTTTTTTTTTTGCATTTTGGTTTAATGTTGATAGAAGTGAATTAAAGTGCTTTTGTGATGCTTTTTCCGTTGAAAGACTAGATAAATGATCTTTAGCTTTATATAAAAGAAGAGATTGACAACTTACTGAATTATGATGAAGATAAAAAAATGGTAAAGATGAATGGGTCTACAAGGATTAAAGCGGAGCATAATGACAATAAAAGATATAAAACAAATCGTGTAGTCAAAGGATTTCAACAAAAAGAAGACATCGATTACCATGAATGAGACAAAAGTTTAAGGGGAATTATGCTACAAAGGGCAATAGATGTTTTCTTGAAGGATTTTCTTATGATCCTTTTTTCATAAGTAGGGGGCATCATTTCATATTTGTAAGATGTATACTCTTAGGCTTTAAGGATATCCTCTTTTATGTTTCCTTTTTCCTTAAGTTGGAGACAACATTTCATTTGTAAGGGATCTCTTAGGCTGAAAAAAAAAAAAGAAAGTGAAAAGGTGAAAAATGAGAGTAAAACATTTATTTTTTGTGAGAGAGATTATGTATTGTTTTATTATTATTTTTTAATAATAGAAAATAAGAGCATAGCCCCCATTAAGTGACTTACCTATATAAATCCTAGTGTCTCATTTTATCTTTCAATTTTATCACTTTTATTTTGTTAATCATTCTTGTAAAAGAATTTTAGGATCTACAACCCCATCATTTTCTACTAACTTTATAGTTGATATTGATTTCTTCATCAATGTAGAATTGAAGTAATATATATTTTGAAATTTTCTTAATTGCCTAGATAAATATTATAAATTTCAACACGTTGGTTTTCTTTTTTTCTTTTTTTAGTTCAACAACATGTGGAGTAGAGATTCGAGCCTCTAACATTTTTGTCGAGAATATATGCTTAACCAGTCGAGCAATACTTAGGTTGACACAAATTGGTTACTATAGTTAGTTTTAATTTCTTTTTGAGTAAATATATAAGTGACGACTTAAATACTGAATTGAAATATTGAGGACCATTTGTTGACATTTTTACTTTTGAAATTCATGCATATTTACTAACATTTTTCTTCATTTTTTTATATGTTTCAAAAAAACAAATTTTGTTACGAACCAAAATTTTGAAAACTAAAAAAAAAAAAATTAAAAGGACATAACATGTTTATTGTTTTTGGAATTTGACTATAGTTTCAAGACTATTTTTTCTAAAAAAAAAAGAACAAAGAAAATATTGTTATATGTACCTTTCATAAGCTAAATTTTCAAAAACAATAAATTAGAAACAAATAATTATCAAACAAAGTTTAAATTAACTAAATTCCAATGGTTGAACTATCCTTATTTAAATCATTTAAATGTTTATCTTTTATCTATAGATTACTACCAAAAAAAAAATTCATGCGAAAGGAAGAAAGACTTTTACCTAACAAAAGATTAAGTCCATAAATGTGATTCACACTTTGTACAAAATAAAATAATGATCATTGGAACATGAGAGCATGCATGAGAGAAAAAGGAATTAGTGTGGTATCAAATCACTTCATTAATCTCTCTCTTTCACTTTTTGCTTTTCCATTTCATTTGGGTATTTTAATTAATTTCTTAACATGGGTCTTCTTTTTCATCATTAAAATAATAATTACAAGTCCTATATATTTCTTAAAGCTAGGGTTTCATGGTGGGTCCCATGTTATCCTTCTTTTAACTTTCAAGTAGGAAAAGCAAAGCCACTTTTAACAAAGGACTCTCTTCAATCTACCTATCATTTAGCTTCCCACTCCCATAAAGCACTTTCAACTATAGCTTCACTTTGGTGCTAATGTGATCTCTGTTTCTCCTCATGCTTACAATATAAATTTATATTTATATGTTTATATATAATATGTGAACTCAAAAGTGCTTGTCATGATGGTATTTTCTACCAAAAGTTTCCACATCTTTGAACCTTTTGAATTGTCCAAGGATAGAGCTTGGAAGTGGAAGTATTACTTATTAACCAAATTTGAAGGATGAGGAAGTTGAAATAAACAAAACCTAATAAAAATGGGTGTGAGCTGTTTTGTAGAAGATTGGTGTGTGAAGAAAATTTCACCAACTTTCCTAAAGCAAAAATGGACATTGCTTTCTAAGAAATTGTCCTTGGAAAGTTCTAGGAAGCTAGCCCTCATAATTTGACAATTGTTTGGATGTGAAGTATCCAAAGGATTAAATTTCAGTATTTTTCCTTGTTGGTGGTCAATTAAAATATCATTTTAATACCTATATTTTAGAATTTATTTTATTTTAGTCTTTGTAGTTTCAAATATTAAAATTTAATTCTAATCTCTATTGTTAGTTTATTGTTAACTTTTTTTTTAAAAAAGAAATAGTCTTTATTGGTATTCCCTCTATAAATTTAATAAACATATTTACATTGTGTCTTTCCTCCAATGGAAATTATTATTATTATTATTATTTTACTAAATTTGATAAAAATTAACTTTAAGCTAACACTAAGGACTAATTTTAAGATTTATTGAAAGTACAATAACTAAATTTGAATGATAGTATATGGACTAAAATAGATTGGGATCCAAAATACAAAGACAAAAATGGTATTTTAATCTAATATTTTTTAGTAGGAACTTGATTGAAATTTTTTTATATCTTGTAGAAAAGATTTGTAATTGTTAAAATATTAAATTCAAAATTGAAAAGAGATATCTACTTTGAAGTGTTGATAAAGATGACCTAAAATCTTGGTTAAAATAGTATATTGATAGTTTACCGACATCGATAATCTTTGATGATATTTATACAAATTTAAAAACTCAAAAATTTCAATATTGTTGATCACTCCCATAGATTTTTCTTTGGTGTTACTTCCTTAAATCCTTTGTAATTGGATTTTTCTTCCTAGATTTTTCTAGGAAAGCAAACAAAAAGTCTAGAAAGTAATAATTTTCTTTTCTCTCTCCTTTCTTGTAAACAAGTTTCAAAAGAAAACATGGATGAGAGAGTGGAATCTCAATCATGGTTTTTGACCCACCAATCATGCATGTTTTTAATGTAATTAGCTCCTATATTATGCAATATCATTATTTTTTTAAAGAAACAATATACTTTCTTTTCTCCCATTATGGTGTCCAACACCCTAGCAAATGCATTGTATATAATTTAAATAAGAGTATAATTGGCATGTGCTTGAGTTTAGTATAATGTATTTCTATAGGATAAATATAGAAATCTAGATCTGCATGTACTTTGCAATATTATTCCCACTTACTCCATTATTAAATCATACATCCAAACTTTCTCTTAATATAAAGTAGAGAGCAAAAATTCATATTATATTTCTATTTGCTCATCTTATCGTTATCTGGAATAAATTGATTTGTTTATCGACGAGTGATTTATCAATGTTAGTTGACATTGAAATAATAAACCGTCTATTAATTAACTTTATATGATCTTCAAAAAATTATTTGTTATTCTTATAAGTTTATAAAAGAACAAAAGATTTATTTTGATTTATTTCTTCTTTAAATATATATATGCCTATCTGCTAAATTTCGACCAGTTTTAAACATTTAAAATTAAAAAATATATATATATTTACCTCTAATCTTATACTTAATTGAGCAAGTCAAACTTCAAACCTCCAATCTCATTCATGATGTATAGAAGAAAAGTGAAATTAATGACCTAAGTTTTCTTTCCTAAAATTCACTTTTAAAAAATTAAGTTGGTAAAATATCAAAATCTTATTGACATATCCTTGAGAAAACAACACATCTTTCTAGAATCATGCCAAAGATCAAGGGAATCTAATTCTCTTTTTTTTTTTTTTCCTTTCCCTTATTTATTCTTTTAAGAAAGACCTTCTATCCCTAGTTTTTGTTTTAGTTCACCTTCTATCCTTTATTAGAGTTAATTTTTCTATTAAATAGCAATAAAGAAGTTAATAAGATTTTAAGAAGTAAAGAAAATTTTGTAAAAATTTGGCCCTTGCATTTAACGTAGGTACAAATATTATTCTCAAACGCTTTAACTATTCTTGAATATTAGGAGAAAATTTATCTCGAAACGAGAAACCATATAATTCTTTGAAGAGCAAAATAGGTCATTTATTGCATTTTTAAAGGGTTAAATCCAATCTTCCTTTCTTTTTAAGCTTTTATATTGTGAGTGTTGTCTTTTTCAAAATGGGTGGTTGGATGTTAAAGGAAAGGACACAAATAGTTTCATTTCTTTTGAAACTTTGCATCCATCAATATTGGGATTCAAAGTGGGAAATTAAGAAGAGCAATAATAGAGGGCTATGGAAAAAAGAGAAAAAAAAAAGAAAGAAAAAGATGAAGTTGGAAAAAAAGGAAAAAAAATGGTGATGGGTGTGGTGGGAATCCCATAAGTCTTCATTTCTATTTTGCTTGTTTCTCTTTTCCAATGGTGGCATGGCAATCGCAATACCAAATACAACTTTTTTTTTTCTTTTCCCATTAATTGTCTTTTCTTTTGAAATTCTCTTTCCATTTTTGAAGCTTTCTTTTTCAGAGGAATTTGAGAAGATGTTGGACAGCTTTGAACAAAGGTGGTGATTCTTCCATGTGACTCTCCTACTTCCTTCAAAGGGTTATGTCAATTTCAATGGCTTTCCAAGTTTAGGGTCTAAGGAAATTTCATCTTCCTTTTTGGTAAAAATACTATTCAATATTTACTTTTTTCTTATATTTCATCACTCCCTTAATAATCATTTTATTTAAAATTTTTATGTTTAGTGAACTTTAAAAATGGAATAGCCAACTTGAACATAACTCAAACACATATTATCGACCAAAAAGTCATAGATTTGAATCATCTCACTCCACATATTATTGAACTTAAAAAAAAAAATAAAAATGAAGTAGGTTTTTGAAAGCATATTTGGTAGTAGATTAGAAAAAAAAATAGTAAATAAACGTTTTTTAAATTTAAAAAAAAAACATTATTTGAAGGGCCTTAATTATTGTTACTTTCTTGGTAGATGCCTTTTTAATCTTCCATTGGGTAGAAGATATTGTTGGAAATTTTAGTCAATCCCCAATTGCCACGTCGTTATTAATTCATGACGAAATTACAAATAATTAAATTTAGGACCAAGTATAAGTTGACCTGTGTCCCAAATTTAATTTGAAGACAAAAATTGACAAATTCTAAAAATTAAAAGGCCACAGGTATAATTTGACCAAACAATTAAATTTAATTTGGTCAAATTAGGTTATATGGAATTTGGGTTAAAGTTAAATAAGACCCAAATCCAAATGGTTAAGCCAAAGCCAATCAAAGCTCAAGTCCATGGTTGGGCCCCAAGGCCACTAAGCCCAAGCTCACATGCCATAGAAGCTCTATAAATAGATGAGCTATCCTTCATTTGAAGGGTTTAGAAATTTTATTCTCCACATCTCAGAGAGAATTGAGAGCAAAGAAAGCCAAAATCCTTAAGTGCTGAATGCTTCATGAAGTCCTTAGGTACTGAACGTTTCAAGACAAGTCCTTAGATGCTGAAGACCAAAGACTCTTCAAGACTAGTCCTTAGGTGCTGAACACTCTTTGAAGTGCTAAACACTCTTGGAAGACCAAAGACCCTCCAAGACAAGTTCTTAGGTGCTAAACGTTCTTTGAAGACTGAAGACTCTTCGAAGATCAAAGACACTTTGAAGACCAGAAGGCTTGAAGACCTTAAAGACCAAAATATCTTTGAAGACAAGTCGAAGACATTTAAAGCGTACAAGCTCCAATACTTCGATCCTATCTTCAAGAGGATCAACAAGTTAAGGGTCGATCCAACGATCAACAAGTCAATGGTCGATTCAAAGATCAACAAACCAAATGCCAATCCAACAAGGTCAACAAGCCAAAGGCTAATCAGAAAAGACCAACAAGCGCGCTCGAGAACAAGCTTTCAACCCTCGAGACATTTGTATATGAGAGACAAAGAATCAGAGGAACAAATTAGAAATTGTACCACACCCACAAAATTAATACAAATTAAATTCATTTATACATGTCTCATTTCTTTATTGAAATAACGTGTGAACAGATATAGGTTAGAACACCAAAGTGAGCGTAACTCAGTGATAATTGACATATACTCTCAATCAAGAAGTCAGATGTTCAAATCTCCAAATGTTTCTGAACTCAAAAAATATATATAGAGCGAGGTTAGAACTCAAAAAAAAAAAAACTCCAAAAAAGATAGAAAAAAAAGGATTAAAATGTTGTTTTAATTAAACAAATCCTGTTCTTAATTGTGATCTTCCTATTTTGTAAATCTTACATGTTGAAAATGATTTCGAATATATCTCTAGTTTACGAAATCAATTAAGGAATATAGGCAGAAATATATATAACATTTAAGATATGAAATCATCATATCTTGCAGTTGGATAATGAACCCTCTTTTTCCATCTCCAAAATATAGAATAAAGTTGCCATAAAATATATATATATAGAATAAATTGGATAAATTTGTGCTTTTAAATTTCACCTATTTAGAAGGTCTCATAATTATGATTTTTTTTTCTTTTATTTATAAACTTACAATCTTCAATAAATCTAGCTAATGCAGATATTTTATTCATAACTTGAATAAAATTAAGGACGAAGGATGGTTAATATTTTAGGCTCTGTTTGATAATCATTTTGTTTTTTGTTTTTTATTTTTGAAAATTATTTTCTCACAATTTTTTGGTATGCTTTGAATATCATTTTGTTTTTTGTTTTTTATTTTTGAAAATTATTTTCTCACAATTTTTTGGTATGCTTTGAATTCTAACTCAAATTTCAAAAACAAAATCAAGTTTTTAAAAATTATTTTAAGTTTTAAAATTTGAGCTTGATTTTTAAAAATGTTTATAAAAAGTAGGTAATAAAGTAAGAAAACTATGATGGAACTATAAGAAGTAGTGTTTATAAACTTTATTAATTTTAAAAAATAAATGATAAAAAATAAAATAATTATAAAACAGAACTTTAATTAATTGAATTATGATCGGGTATGCACTAACGTAAAACCTTTAGCTTACGTTAGTAACATAATACATACATATTACATATATTCTTCATATCAAAAGAGGAAAATGGGAAAAAAAATGCTACATGTACATTTTTGTTTAGGAAAGGGCAGACATAAAAGCGTGTGAATAAATATAGTAAATTGACTGGAAAAAAGAGAGTAAAACTCCAGCATTTTGTTTGCTTTGATAAAGGAGTTCATTGAATCTACAACTAGACAAAGTAATTGCAAAGTATTAATTAATTTTTTTTAATGTATGTATAGTAAGAGCATATTTTGAAATGGTTAAAATCATTTTATCATGTTCAAAATTACTTTGAAACATGCATTTAATCATTTAAAATCAATTTAATGTTTGATTTTATACTTTTAAATGCGATTTTCATACCATAAAAATTGATTTTAAATAATTATAAGCATGTTTTAGAGTGTTTTTGAATATGAAAAAATGATTTTAATCATTTTAAATTCACTCCCAAACATACCCTAAATGGTCTCTCTAAAAGAGAATGATTAAAATTTGCTAACAAAAGAGTAGACATATCATTAAGTTATTGTTTTATGGTTGTGTTTAATAGGTTAGAACTTTAAGAAGTGTCCAATTAGTTCTTAAATTTTTAATTTTGTGTTTAATAGGTTTGTGAATTTAAAAAAATATCAAATATGACAAGAACTATGGTCGAGAGTATACGTCTTAACCAATTGAACTATGTTCAAGCTAACAATTTAATATTGTTTTATTAACATATATTTGGAAAAGTGAACATGTCACACATGAAATCCAACTTACTCAACAACAAAATCCAACCTATCCATCAATAGAATTCATTTATTTCAAATAGCATGCCAAGGATTTCAAATATGTTAAACCCTAAATAAAAATAATTTAATGATATATTAGCATTTTCCTAACAAAATTTGAATTAATTAAAAATTTTAAAAGATTAAAAATTGAATTAAGAAAAACCAAAAACATTTGTAACTTGTAAAATAATTTATGACCACCATGCTTTAAACAAAAAATTAACGAAGTACATTAATATTTAGTAAAATTCAATTTTTAACCAAGTTATATTGCTTGATAAATTAATAATAAATTATTGTAATTTAACCATAATGACTAAAGTAGACAAAATTTTTTAATTATTTTTATATTGATATTTAATATTTAAATTTGTTATATTATTTAAAAATTAATATGATTTTAAGTTGCAAATTATCATAACAAAAATAATTGTTATAAAAAATTAAATCAAGATTTCGTTACAATTTAACGTTAATTTCAAAATCAACTATCTATGTGATTTTGCAAGTAAAAGTAAATAACCGTTTTATATAAATTAATAAATAGTCGATTTTATCAAACACGGTTAAAATCCTTTCACAATTACTTTTTGACATCTTCAGAAGCAATTTTCTTTTCTCTTTTTTTTTTTTTTTTTTTTTTTGAATGAGCTTCGGTAGCAATTCGGTTCCATACATTTAACCTAAAATATCAATTCAAATAAATAGTTTAAAGGAAAAACAATCGATGTATTAAATTAAATACAAGTAAATATATATATATATATATATATATATATATATATATATATGTATGTATGTATAGGGGGAAAGGGGGGAACAATAGATTCTGTTTATGATGGGGCATTTGCCGGGTGAAGTGAAGGTTTTAAAAATTACAAAATTTAAAAAAATAATAAAATAAAATAAAAGTCATTGATTTTATGATTGACTTTCACGCACCATGTTCTGGTGTACCTGACCCACACCCGATTCCAACCCACCCCCCATGCCTCGATTTGACCCATTACTCCAGATGGTCCGTACGCACTCACCTGACACATTTAATTTTCTCTATTTTTTTTTCTTTTATAAAAAATATGTAAATTGCAACAAAACAGGGAAACTGCTCAGAAAGTTTTAGTAACGGGACCCACTGCTTGTATATTTTAATTTTATTTTTTCTAATTTTGCACTTCGAATTGCCTATCACTGGGCCCCACTGACGTGTCAGTTTTTGTTGTTGTTCTTGTTCTTGTTACCAAAAAAAAAGATCTCCATTTCTTTTTCTCTTTTATCTTTTTCCATCTCCCACGTGCCAACTCTCCCCCGGGCCCCACTTCCTCACACGTTTTTTACCCCCACCACCTCGGACCACGACTTTCTGCTGACGTGGCATCTCTCGTCTTATCTTATTTATTTATTTACACCCCTTTGTGTCTGCCACGTGGCCGCATTTACGGCCGAAAAAATCACAGTACCCCCCGTAAAGTAAGAAAGAACTCTTAAAAATCGTGAATGACATAATAATAATATTATTATTATTGTAATTATCTGAACGTCTCGATTTTGTGAAACGTACCACACGGATACGGTGGGTCAAACTGAAATTCCATAACTGCCCCTCTTTCTCCATCTCCGAAAATTGGTCCGAATATTAATTATTATTAAGTTTAAAAAACAGGAAAAAGAAACTGTGGCTGGCTGCCTGGCCTGGCGATATTAATTAAATTAAATAAAAAAAAAACGGAATCCAGTACAGAGAAAAACTGCCATACCCCATGTGGTTTTCGTAATTGGTTAAAGTTTTTATGCAAATGCAACCAATCCTTTTTTTTTTTTTTTTTTCTTTTGACTTTCTTTCTCTCTCTTAAAATTCCCAAACAAACCCAATGCCTTTGAATTAAAACCCAATCTTCCCCCCTTTCTTGTCGCCACTTCTATTTCATGCTCTCTTTATTTTCTCTCTCTGTTGAGCAATTGAGAGCATCTCAAGTCACAAGAAAAGCAAACAAGAACGAACGAACGAACGAACCGATTTTGATGGCAGTTGAAGCACGGCGTATGAATCTTTTCCCTTCTCCTCAGTTCGTCACCAACAGGTGCGATTAAACGTAACATTTGATCTCTTTTTTTTTCTTTCCATTGATATGGGACTCTGTTTTTCTCATATGGGTTCTCTTCTTTTTCAGAGATTTCACCAAACAGAATCAAGGAATTGTTGATATATGCAATAACAGTACCCAGATGGCCACGACGGCGGCGGTGGGATTATTGCCGGTGAAAGCGCCACCGGAGACTGTTAATTTCCCGATGTACCAATCTGATTGGGGCTCGGGAAAAGCCGAAAGTGGACTGACCTCCAATAACTTCCCGGCCGGAACCTCTCCGACAAGGAAGCGAACCAGACGGTCAGTTTACGACGAACCGACGGCCGGTCCATTCTCTCCAAGCTTGTTCGATCAACAAATCATCAACTCCCACATCCACCACCAACACTCTGAGATCGATCGCTTCATTGCAATCCACGTAAATCCCTAATAATTATAATTAATTTTGTTCTTATAATTAGTTTTGGAAATTGGAATGTGATTTTTGATGGGTTTTGAATTGAATTTACAGACGGAGAAGGTGAGGATGGAAATGGAGGAGAGGAAAAAGAGGCAATCGAGAATGTTGGTGACGGCGATAGAAGAAAGAGTGGTGAAGAAGCTGAAAGAGAAAGACGAGGAGATAGAAAGAATGGGGAAACTGAACTGGGTTTTGCAAGAGAGAGTGAAACGCCTCTGCATTGAGAATCAGCTGTGGAGGGATTTGGCAGAGACGAATGAAGCCACCGTCAATTCTCTCAGAACCAATTTGGAGCAGGTTCTGATGGCCAACGTCGGCGAGGAGCAGGCAGCAGCGGCGGAGGATGCAGAGTCCTGCTGTGGGAGTAGTGATTATGGGAGGGAGGAAGAGGAAGAGAGTGGCGGCGGATGCGGCGTAGGGGGGCGGTGCCGGAAGTGTGGAGCGGCGGAGTCGAGAGTGTTGGTTTTGCCATGCAGGCATCTTTGTTTGTGTACAATGTGTGGGTCCACACTTCATACTTGCCCTGTATGTAATTCTGCCATTAATGCTAGTGTCCATGTTAATTTTTCTTGAAGTCATACAAACAAACAAACAAACCTTACGTTTTTTTTCTTCTTAATTTTGGTAAAAAAAAAATTAGCATTTTTTTTTTTTTAAATTTTTGGTGATTATTTTTTATTTACTATTCTCTTTTGTTTGTTGGGGGGGGTAAAATAGATACGGTCGGGTGAGGTAACGAAGGATTAAATCTTGAGAGTATATTTGGAGATTTATCTTTATTGATTTTTTTTTCTTTTTTGGAAATTACTAGATCAAATGAGTTCAATGAATTTTCTATTTGGTGGATTATTTAGATTTTGTGAATTACTAAAAATTTTAAAAATAGAACTTACATATTTTTACTGTTTTCAACTTTTTAAATCCGCCCACAAACACAAATTTAAGAAAAAATGAATAATTTTGTTTGAACCTACATTTAAAAACAATGTAAACCTCAAAAGAAATTTTCATGTTTTTAGATTACCAATCAAATTTATTTTAAAATTTTGTTTTTATCTTCATAGTCTACCAAGATCTATCTTTATTGTCCCTATCATTTTAAAGTATTAGATAAATAAGTAGGATTAGTCTAAAATAGTTTCAGGGTTTAAGCGAAAAATTATATCTAGTATTTTAAATTATTGAAACAAAATTGATATTTTCAACTTTAATTTGATATATAGTTGTATTTATTTTAAATTTTATTATGAAATCATCTTATTATAGTTATAGAGTCTAAAATTGTGGGGGCAATAAAATAATTATTTCATTTGTCTATATCTTAAACCAACACCATAAATGAGCATAAAAGAAATTGAGGATTAAAAAAAAATTAAACTGGAAAAGAGGTGAAAAAGGGACAAGAGAACGAGAGAGGGGGGCCACGTGGAAGCTGACACGTCGGAAATGGGTCTGACAGTGGGGAGTGGGGCCCGCAACGTGTGAACAGAAAAAGGTTTGGATGAGTTATTATTATTGTTCTAAAGGTATATTTCAGTTGCAGAAAAAAGAATGGGTCTACAGAGACCGTACTTTCTACGGGGAAATCAAGGTAAGGGTAAATAGTAATTAATTAAATAACCACACGGCTAATTTTTCTTTTTCTTCTTATAAAATATACAATAAATGAAATTGAAAATTAAAATTTTAATTCAAGATTAACTTTTCAACTATTTACAATACAACCATGTTGAATTTTTAAACACAATCTCTTTATAAATTTATCTTATATCAATATATAAATAGAACTTATTTGAAGTTTAAATACCTCGTATCAAATTAAGGAAGATTAAATTTTTTATTAGAAACCTACTCTAGTGGAGAATAAAGCAACGAATCAAATCTAAGTCGATATTTATAGTTAGTTTCTACCTTTGTAGTTTAAGAGCAAGATGAAGAATAATTTTTTTCACTCTCTACTCCAATTTACTTAATTATTATTATATATGTATTATTAATTTTTATTAATTTGAAAATAAAATTAAATAATTGAGAGATTTGAATAGAGCTCTCTCTTAATTTTAAAAAATGATAAACAATGTAAAATATATATGTTTTTTTTTTTACAATAACAATGTAAAATATTGAAAACTAAAAAGAAAGTAAAAATATTAATTTTATTTTTTAATATATAAATATATAATTTAATTAATTGAAAGAGAGGACATCTTGTAAAATGTACTGCAAAAATCTGGAGCAGGCTGTCGGCTAAAACTTTGGAGGGTGCAGTGCCGACAATTGAGAGAATTTTTATTTTATCATCGAAAAGGGAAATTTTTTTTAAATAAATCTTAATATTTTTAAATATTGATTTGTTTAATAATTAGATGTTTTCTCTTCAAATATTAATGAATCATAAATTTGTCGTTATATATATTGGATTTAATTTTAAGGTTTTATTTGTGTTTATCAAATTCAAATCTTGGGTTTGATTTTTTGTTATAAAAAAACAACTAGGTGACACAAATTTAATGTATATTTTAAAAAATGTCACAACTTTTAAATTTTCTTTCTTTTCTTTTTTTAGTTCACACAACTTTTAAATTTTCACAAATATAAGATGAATTCAAATTTTATTATTGTAATTTTTTTAGTACTTTATTATTGTGATTTATGTTATATTTGAATATAAGTTGGATTTTGATTTTTCTATTCTCATAGAATTTTAAACTTATTGCTATATTTAGAAATACACGTTAGTGATATGGAACCAAGTAGAGACATTCGATTATCTCGATTAGAGTGAAACAATCTCAACATTCTCATTATCTATCTCATTTCAAAATATTATTCAAGATAAAGTAAAAAAAAAATCTTTATATATATATATATATATAATTTATTTTAAAATATAGTTTCTATTATCATATATTTGTAGTCAAGTACTTCAAACATAGTAGAGTTGGTTGCCATGCATAACTAGTGATTGATATAAATATTATTTAAGATAATTATTGTAATTACTAGTAATTGATGTGTGTCTATATGTATGTGTCTATATATATATTTTCATATTATTATTTTCGTAACATTTAGTTTTTATTATGATATATTTATAGTCAAGGTACTCCAAAAATTCTAGTAAAAGAAAATATGGCTCAATACAAAAATGATCCTATGTAGTCAAAATAAAACATCTAAGTAAGCCAAAAATAAATAAATAAATAAATAAATAATACATCTACAAATAGCCTTGTTGAACCACTTGGAAAACTCACAAGTCAAGAATATTCTTTAGAAAATAGCATTTCAACTAAATGGATGATATCAATTTCATTATTTATCTAAATTCAAAGTTTAGTTCACATCAGCTCGGCCCACTAAACCTAATACATTAAAAAAAAAATCCTAAAGTTTATTTAGATTATCTCTAAATCCAAAACCTTTCTTAATTTGGAATGGTATGCAAACTGGTGAGAAATTTACTTAATTAAAAACAAATCAAGAATTAGATTGTTTTACCATGATGATGGATTCATGTTGTGACATTAAAATATATTCGGATTCAAGAGTAATATTTCAATTTTTTCACAATGTCAGCATTCTCATCATCTATCTCATTCCAAAATATTGTTAAAGATAAAGTTTAAAAAAAGAGTTAAGGATCTAATTTCTTGACTTTTTATGGTAGTTTAGATATTGTTTATGATAATTATTGTAATTACGTGTTGATGTGCGTTATACATGCATACAAATATATAAAATTACTTTTTTGAATTACTATTCTTTTAACATTAGTTTCTATTATGATATATTAATAGTCCAAGTCTAAAAATGTTAGCTAAGAAAATAAAGGCTTAATATTTAAAATAATCATATCTGGTCAAAATAATCTCATACAGAAGCCAAAAGTAAAACTACAAATTGCCTTGTTGAGCCACTTGGAAAACCCGCAGTAGCTAGGAATCTATAGAAAATAGAATTTCAACTTAATATGGATGATAATGATATCAATTTCATTATTTATTCAAATTTAAAGATTAGTTCACTTAAGTTCGCCCTATTAAACCTAATATAAGAAAATTAATTCCCTAAAATTGCTTTTTATAATCTCTACATCCAAATCCTTTCTTATTTGGAATTATTAAGCAAATTATGGGCGAGAAATTTATTCAATTAAAAAAATACACCAATTATATTGTTTCCATCATTGATGGATTTAGGATTGTGACATTACAATAGATATAATAAAGCAAATCTCATAAGTTTTTAAAATAAGAAGTTGGGAAAAAATTAGCTTGATTTTTTTAATGGGCAATCCTTGTTTGTAGAGATATTTATTTAATATGATCCGCTAAATATAGTATTTTTGCATCTCACAATTGTAAAAATGACAGCTACATTTAGTGATGCCATAACAATTTTGACATGTTTCAAAAAAATAAAAAAAATTGACAACTATTTTGAGGAAAAAAATTTCAAAATATTGGGTTAAATTAATTTTATTATTTAATGTTTTAGCTTCAAGACTAATATTTTGATTTTATTTATTTATTTGATAAAGTCAAACTCTGAAATTTGTTGACCGAAAAGAATAAAAAAATCATGAGATTTGTTGAGACATTTGTTAATAAATTAGATGAAATAATAGTCTGTCAGTTAATTATTATCAAGACTACGGTTAATATATCCTTATGATGTCAATATGTTTATATTATTGCAAATATTTATTTGTCTAGCTACTCTCTGTTTTTTTTTTTGGACTTCTTTTCACATTAATGTTATACTATGAAAATGATTAAAAATTTAAGTATCAAGGTTACGTTATTTGCCCTCTTTATTTATTTATTTACTTATAAATGTATTGACTTTAAGAAGTTTAATGATTATTTGTTTATTTTTAAAAAATTACATGAATTTGTTTTAATGAGATTTAGTATAAATGAATGGTATGTTAAACTATAACTTTAATTTTGAATATTCATGTATTTATTTAATCTCTAAGTATTCATTACATTTTTAAAATAAACTCCTACGTGATTATTTATTTGATAATTAGGGTTTTCATAAATTTCGACAAGTATTAACTTCCATTTCACAACTATATGTAACCATCAAATTAATATTTATAAAATTTAGTATAAAAAATAAATTAGGCAAAAATCTCATATATATTCAAACTTAGCTTTATTCTAATTATTACTTTTTTGTTTAAATTCTAATTATTAGGTTTTGATGTTTGCTTATATTTGTCCCAACTTTTACAAAAGACATTAAAACATGTCAAACATAACATCTAAAGTGATCAAATTTGGTTCAATTCTCTCAAAATCATCATAATCAAAAAGTTAGAAAAGGGCCAAAATTAAAAAGCAAAGCATGAAGAATATGAATTTAATATAGATGATCTATTTTTATATATGGGACCTTTGATTTGATTTATGTGTTTTCTTATGTATCTTCGTTACAAAATCAAACAAAAAACATAGATATAAATAATTGATCATCTTCCATGATTAAAGACAATGGAAACCTTGCTTTGAAATTAAAAAATAACATTAGTGAAAAATTATTATATCAATGTTTATATTAAATTACATCTAAGGTTAAATTATAATAATTTTAGTTTCTGAACTGAATATTATGCCTATTTAGCTTTCAAACTAAAAAAGAAATTGAATTATATACTTCTATTTAATTCTATCAACTATTTTCATCGATGAATAAATACTGACATGATACGCCCATATATAAATTTTAGTTAAGTCGGCGTAGCGTGGTAGGCAACTTGATAGATAATGGAAATGATGTCAAAGAGGACTAATTAAATAGAAGTATAACCCTCTCACCTTGTTCAACTAAAAAAACATAATTAAATAGACATAATATCTTAATTATTACAACTTTATGTGAAGTTTGTTATATATATATATTGGTATATGAATATAAAAATGAAATGAGATGTCACAACATGCTATCACAATAAATGTAGCTTTCTTTGCCAACTACACTAGACATCATAATATTATCTCCAAAGTTTTTCTTGTATTTATTTATTTCCATTTGTACCCAAAAACCAGAAACAATCCAACTAATTATTGAAAGTTATGAACTGATAGATGTGAGAGAGAGAGAGCAAAGGCATTTAATTTTCATTGGCCTTTTCTCTATAATATAGATATAGATATGGTGCCCATGCATTATTGTTTGTCTAGGTCAAAACCAAGCAATATGTTTATTAGAGTCACATGTCAATACATATGATCACAATATATATATATATAGGGAATTTTTGTATTTATATATATATATATATTTTGTTTTTGTTTTTTTCAAGAGGATGTTTTGAGCCTTTCCCTTATTTTGTGACTTTACCCTAATTATACTTTTGATGACCTATCATCTTGAATAGCAAAATAGTTGGAACAGATATTGATTCCCAACTTTAATTTCAAGAAAGCTACAAAAATTATTGAAGAAAAAAAAATTAGTTGAGGTGAAGGAGAATTAGTAGATGTGTGCCTTTTAAAGTTTTGAATCAGACGTGTTCATATGTTGTTCTCGCTATTTATAAATTATATCTCACTATTTTCAAAATAAAAAAGAAAAACAAACTATCACTATAGAAATATATATATATTTTTAATTTAACAATTGTGGGATGGAGGATTGAACTATCGACCTTTGGGATGATAAATGATGTCCTGACATCACTTCTGAAATGTTAATCAGTAACAAATTGCATTTAAGAAATATTAATCAGTAATTAACTTGATAATGCCAATAAGTTCGTTTTTAACATGTTCTTAATGTTTGATTCACACGACTGATGATTGATTAAGATATTGATGGGTGATAGTCATTGTAATCATAGATTGACAATTTCCATGGGATTTTCTTTTTATATTTATAATTATTTTTTCAAAGAAATATTAATACAAAGTTTTGGTTTTCTAGAAAAAAATTATAGAATTTGGGACATCAAAAGAAACAATGGGCTATGTTTGTTACACCATTGATTGAGCCTTTGGACATGTAATGGGCCATTCTAGCAGTAGTAGTTGAAATGAAAAAAGGCATTTGATGATTGGGCTATTTATCTGTGTGTACCATTTTTGGAAAATATTTTTAGAGAATTTGGACTGAATTGCTACATATACCTGACATGCCAATTTTTTTTTTTTGGAAAAACTACATAAATGGGCCAAACTAAATAGTCATTTAGTAAAATTGGACAACCTTTTCTATATTTTACAAATATGTCCATCAGTCTAAACTAACTTTAAGCCCAATAACAATTATACCCCTTTATTGCATGCCAACTGTATTGTTATATTAGATTTAAAAAATAACAAATATGGAAAAAATAGTTTCCCCTAAAAAGGTGCAAATCACGCCCAAATAAATTGCCAAAGATCCCATCACCTCTCAAATCTCTCATTCACTTCCAAATCTCTCACTGAATATTGAAGATTCATTGCTCGACGGAAGAATAGAGTTACACCCAAACGATGAATGACTTATTTTCTCACTAATTTACACCGATAGATATTGAATGCATGTTGATTTCTTGGGCACTATAGTAGTCGAAAGGGTATTTTCGAGCACATCGTTTTTTATTCACAATCACATTTGAAAATGTTTCTGTTTGGATTGTTTTGAGTTTTACAATATTATATTTTTGTATGGATTGAATGTACCAAAATATACACTATTTGTCGACTATTATATCATATACGAATGAATAAATAAAATATACATAGATTGTATTTTATATTGTTGGTTTGAAAAATCTGTTTGGATGGTTCTAAAGTGATTTTTTATGGCTCTATTTTTGAATATATATTAATTTTAAATGAGTGTAAATTTATATACACAGTATAAATTTTTATGTATATTGTTTTGACAGTTGAGCTTATATATAGACTGTTTAGATGGTATATTTTGCTTATGTTTATATATACACCGTAGAATGTTGTTAATATAGACTATTTGTATAATTGGGCGTGCATGGTTCTGACACGAAATCAACATATACAAGAAGTGTATAATCTATATACTAACAAGGGATCCAGTCAATACACAAGTAATGTACAAGAAGTGGAAATGATTGAGCAACAAGTTAATCATGGGCAAGTATGTATTATATTATTGTACCTAGTATAAAAGTCTTTTTTTTACTATTTATTTGTATTGATATTCACCTTAAATAAATGTTTCTAGGTATTCACCTATTTATATATAGCTAGATATATTAACATTTTTCATGGTATATGAATTATGAAAAAAAAGTATTTCAATAATGTTTTTAATTTGCATTACAAGAAAAAAATGTTGCAGAAAAAGAATTTGTGGTTGATGCAAATCATCTCAGTTGTTGTTGAGTTGGAAAATGTGGAAATTGAGGTTTAATTAATTTTCATACCTTGTATTAGTATTATATATAACCATTCATCTCAGTTGTTGTTGAGTTGGAAAATGTGGAAATTGAGGTTTAATTAATTTTCATACCATGTATTAGTATTATATATAACCATTCATCTCAGTTGTTGTTGAGTTGGAAAATGTGGAAATTGAGGTTTAATTAATTTTCATACCATGTATTAGTATTATATATATATATATATAACACATGTGGAACATAAGGTTACATGCTCAGTTGGTGGGATAAATGTTGGTCTAAATAGCTTATCTTCTATTAATACTCAGTTGGTGAAATAAATATGGAACATAAGGTTAAATGGTTTTCATATAACATGCATTGACAGTATATATCCATGTATATATCAAATCTAAAATGTTAATTACTAATCTTCTAAGTTGACCTTACAGAAAGATGAACAAGTAGAAAAAGAAATTGGAGTTGATAACACAAATGTTTGACCTTTTGTTCATAACACAACCATGAAAGAATTTGAGAAATTGAAGTGGACGACAATTATTTTAGTAGGGCTCTTCAATATGGTGTTGTTTGGGAGAAGGCTAACATTAATGTCTCAGTTATTTATTAAGTTATACCCTCTAATGTTTACAAAGCCACCAAGACTACTGTGAGCAATCATAAACTCGATCCCATTCCATTCTTTGTCGCCATTGACATTAGCTCAAATATGTAAACATGGTACCTGGTGGGGTTGTATATAGTTTTTATATAGTTTCATACTATGTTTATATTTCCTATATGTAAGGGTATATTTAGTAAGTTACCCAATTGTAAAATTTATTATTAAAAACTGATGAAATGCTACTCTTTGTATTAATAAAATGCATATCGGCTTTCATTAAAGCTTTTATATTTTGTAAGGGAACAAAATGATGGGGGTGATGAACAAATATATCGAGTAGATATTTCCAAATCAATAAAAATACTGAGTGTATATGAAGAAATCCATACAAGGTATAATACATACATATTTTTGAAAAAAAATTCGATACTGTTATATACCCTAAATCAACGTAATTGTCTTTATCATTCAAAACACCATTGTATAGAATGTGTATTGGAAATAATCTTGAACCTGCATATGAAGGAAATGTATGAGGTATATATAAAACAGGACAAAAAAAGAATTTTAGGATCACAAACAAAATGCATGTATAAAAATTATATACTGTTGTTAAAACAGTATCAACAAAAAATGTTGGAAAAAATTGAAACGATATATGCATATTTGTAAATTTAATAATATCAAATATATAATGTTATAAAGAACAAACATACTTGTAACCGGAAAATATTGATATATGCATGTATAAAAATTACATACAATTGTTTTAACAATGATATATGCATGTATAAAAATTGCATACAGTTGTTTAAACAATATGAACAGAAATCGTTTGTAAAACTATAAACGATGTTACAGAAGGTGACTAGGTGATAAACAACATATGCATACGTTGGTAAACATAGCAAAACATTAAAATAAAGAGAAAAACATATAACAACGTACTTATTTTTTAATGAGTGTAGGAAATGTGTGCCGGACGGAAATGGTAGTCGAAAATTGTAACTAAAAAATGTAAATCACGGCGGAAATGGATGTCGGATAATTTATTGGATGTCGACAAACAATTAAAGTTGAAAAATGAAAATTATGGTAGAAATGGATAAGTTAGTGGTTGTCGGAGGAAAGAAGAAGAAATGAAAAATGAGATTGACGGCAATAGAAATGAATTTTTGAATATAATTGAAAAATATAAATCAACATTAATGTTCTTTACTGTTATGGAATATACTAATGCGAGAGAGAAAAAATAATTTATTGCAAAATTTATTTTAATTACTGTCAACACTTATAAACGGTAAATCTAATGTAAAATTATATATAAATAAAAATTATAAAAATGGTTGTAAGGGGGCATAATGGTCTGAAATAATTTATTTTATTGAGTATAAAAATGGTTAAAATCCATACTTGTAAATTTAAAACTATTTGGACATATTTGTATACAGATTCTTAAAAGAATTGATTTGTCACAATTTCTCTCTTTTTTTTTTAATGGAATATGGCTATCGTGAAATTAGGAGGGTTTCCATTTTTTTTTCCATCTTTACCCTTATACCTAATCCGACCATCAATCCCCTCATTTTACAGAATCTGTATTTACAGATTTGATGTACCTAAAATTGTTCCTTTTGTTGATTCAGATTTAAACTTATCAACTAAAACCGTGTATTTATTAATTTTTAAAAATGGGATGATATATATCTTTCATATTTGAAAATCCTAATTAATTTTTTAAGAATTTATATATTTCTAAATGTCAATATTAAATTTTTATATTTTTTGGTTTGACAATTTTTTCATATTCAATCTTCAGTCCAGTCAATTCCCAACATTTTTACTTGTTGAATTTTCAAGATATTCACTAGTTTTTAGATTTGGAATTTTTAGCTATTCTATACTTTTCCTCATTTAATTCCTATTTGAATCCCACCTGGATTCTCCTCTCGAGTTGAATTCAACATCGTTGTTGGTTTCTTTTGGATCTGCACTTCCTTCAATTGTCGAGGTATGCTACTAAACTACTAACATAAATTCAATTCGATTTAACCCTAAATTTACACATTGTGATTTGATTTCACTTTTTTCTCCAATTTTTTTTTATGATTTTGGGATCTTGAATTCATTGCAGAAATCAAAAGAAATGAGGATATTGTACCGGGTGGCTGATGATGATGGGGAAGAAGTGGATTCAGAGAGGTATCATTTGATATTCAATGATAAATGGTGAAAGAATTGACTCGTAAATTGGAGGAGGAGATTGACATTGAAGGTGTGGTTGTGTGTACTCTTTGTTTTCTTAGTGGGAACCTTTTTCTTCTTCACTTGCACCTTCCTCCTGAAAATGCAACTTTGAACCTTGTTCTGACGATGATTTTAACTATCTTTGAGTATAAGGTCTTTGTGTGGCTTAGTTTGATGAAGATTTTAGCTGTTTTTAGTACACCGTATTTACATGGCTCAATCGACACGCTTAAAACACTTGGAATGATGCTATGGGGCAACATGCATAGTTATTGTTAAGCTTGAGTAGATGTGTTTGAGTAATATTGGTGTAATTGTATAATCCCATAAATAGGTATAAGGCTATGATGCAGAGGAGAGATGTGCCATGATGACTTTACGCTAGGGTTTGAATGCTCTTGAAAATATAAGGTATTTGCGTATTTGAAATTCTAAAAGTTTTTAATTTCGATTAAATCTTCTTATTATTTGAAAGTTTAATTTAAAAAAAATTCAAATTTTAAGGGTTTTTTTTTTTTTTTTTTTTTTTTTTTTTTTTTTCATTTTTGTTTATAGGTTTTAAATCTACTTCTATTTGAATTTGTTTTTAATTATTCCATAATTTTAAGATTTGGTTTTATTCGATTTGGTGGGAAGAGTATTTTTGTCAATTGTATTATCTCAATTAATCCGTCAATTTATTGTTTAGCCTTAATTTATCGTTTAGCGTTTTATTTAATAAAAAAGTTGTTTGATCATATTTCCAAAACGACCATTTAAATGTAGCCACCTATGCCCTGTTACCATATTTTGAAGACTATAATGCTGCCCAAAATATTATAGTTATATACCTTCTTGTAGTTGCAATCAAATTAAATAGATAGTTAAGGCCCCGTTTGATAACCATTTGGTTTTTGAAAATTAAACTTGTTTTCTCCCAATTTCTCTACAATGGTTTTCATCTCCATTAAGGAAGCATTTGAATTCTTAGCCAAATTCTAAAAACAAAAACAAGTTTTTGAAAACTACTTTTTTTAGTTTTCAAAACAAGGCTTGGTTTTTGAAAACATAGGTAAAAAGTAGATGACAAAACAAGTAAAACCATAGGTGAGAATAGTATTTATAGGCTTAATTTTCAAAAACCAAAAACCAAAAACCAAATGGTTATCAAACGGGGCCTAAATGACACATGTGCCCTTAAACCAATGAGATAAAAAAGAGAAAATATGTCAAACTAAATTTTCAAGATTTGGAGAATTTATATTTTATACTTAAATGATTTTTTTAAGGAAAAAAAATTTGTTCAAATTTATATTTTATTGCAACAAAAACTTAACCATTATGGGTGAAATTGAACTCAAAATATACCTGATAAGCCTCAGTATTGAGGCATATTTATCTCTAATGGACTTAAGTTATGCTTGGAAATCTATAGAAATTGTGTGAAAAAGTTAGAAAATCATAGAAAAGTTAGTAATTTTGTTAAGAATGAACTTAGTAAGAAAGTGTAGTAAAAATAATGAAAGAATGACTAAAACTTGGGTTTTGATGCAGGGCATTGAAGAATTCCAATATTAGATTGCAATTGCAATCATATTTGGCAATCGGGCAGTGATAGATATGAAAAGAACAAAAAAAATATGCTGCAATTTTTTAGAGAAGAAAACCCATGATTTTTGCATGCTTTCAGCACAATTCATGGAAATTCTTTGACCAATGAAAGAAGAAATAAACCATAGCCGCTATGGTCTATAAAATGAAAGAAGAAACAAATAAAGAGGCGGATTTTCATCTTCAAAAATACCCATTTTCTGCATTTTTGTTGCTATTTTTTTTCCTGCTATTCTTTTCTTCTTTTATTCCAACAAGTTCTTTCCCTTAGCTCTCGATCCAATTCTGAATGAAAGTTCTGAGTTATAAAGATTAATTTTTCTTGAACAAGGAGAGTAAATCGATTGAGGAATAAGGAGGAAGAATAAGCAGTAGTTCTATTCATGTATAAGTTCCAGCTTCTGTCTTCTTTAACCTTCATTTTTTAAATTCTATTTTAGTTGTAATTGAGATTTGGGTTCAATACTGTTGTTTCAATTATGTTGTTGAAGAACTTTGAGGTTATTTCATTGAAGAATTTATTTGTGCAATTTTGAGTTTGATTTTTCCAGTGAAGTCGTCTACCTTGGGTTTTCTTTCCATTTGGTTGTTTTATTTGGGTTGAATTATTGAAAGGTGTTTTCTAGTTTTTGGTCCCATGTTCTCATAATTTCTCAATAGGAAAAATTAAATCTTAGCCTTCTGTTTTAAGTCACTGTTTTTAACAATTTTGCTAGCATGAAGAATAACCATTTTTTATTACTTAGTTTCTTTTAAATTAATTATGAGCAAAGTTCTTTTTAGGATTTCAAGAATGTGAATTCCCTAAGGAGTGACTTGATTTTAAAATTACAAAGGTAACCAAGCCACTTTAATTGTTTGCTTGTGTTGTGTTGATTGGTGTTTTGATCAACTAGGGTTGTGGTGGAGCCGAAAAGCCTTATGGCGGTATTTTATTAATCTTCAAAAAAGTGTTACAAAAGGGGAAGCTTTAGCCTTTATATATAGGCTTAGCTAATGGGCTAATGGGCTTTAATTACAAGGGTGGTTAATTATATTAACCACAGTAACTAACTAACAACCTAACTAAGAAAACAAATAAAATAAAATACTTAAGCTAGATTACAAAGAGAACCCTAGTAAAGCTAAGTTACAAAGAGAACCCTAAATAATCTAACTAACCTACATCAATTCCCCCCTTCATGAAAAAAGAACTCATCCTCGAGTTAAACATGAAGTTCATCGGGAGGAAAATAGGTAGACAAATCTGAAATATTGAAGGTGTTAGATATGTTATAGCCGTTTGGAAGCTCCACCACATAAGCATTGCTGCCAATTTTTTTAAGGATCCGACACGGTCCAATTTTCTTCTTTTGCAGCTTGTTGTAAGTCCCTCTAGGAAATCTTTCTTTCTTAAGGTGTACAAGGACTAAATCACCTTCAGCAAACTCCTTATGCCTTCTTTTAATGTTAGCAAATTGGGCATATTTAGTATTAGCTTCTTGAAGATGGTCTGTGACTTCCTTGTGTATTCTTTGAACCCGATCAGCCATCAATTCAGCTTCTGAACTCAAATCTGCAGCACTAGGTAAACTTATAAGATCAATAGTTAATCGAGGAGGGCTAGTATATACTACCTCAAAGGGTGTTTTGCCTGTGGATCGATTTTTCATGTTGTTGAAAGCAAATTCAGCTTGTGGTAAACAAAGATCCCATTGTTTCGGCTTATCTCCACTTAAACACCGAATTAAATTACCTAAAGTCCTATTTGTGACTTCGGTTTGACCATCAGTTTGTGGGTGGCAAGTGGTGCTATACTTCAAATGGGTATCAAACTTGCGCCAAAGACACTTCCAAAAATGGCTTAAGAATTTTGTGTCCCTATCACTAGTGATGGTTTTTGGAATTCCATGTAGCCGAACCACTTCTTTAAAAAAAAGGTTAGCAATATGAATAGCATCATTAGTTTTTCTACATGGTATAAAATGAGCCATTTTGCTGAAACGGTCAACCACCACAAAGGTAGAATCATTACCTCGTTGGGTCCGCGGTAAACCCAACACAAAATCCATAGTGAGGTCTTCCCAAATTGTTTTTGGAATTGGTAGGGGAGTGTACAAACCTGTATTTTGTCCTTGGCCTTTGTTAACTTGGCAAATTGAACATCTTTGAACAAAATTCTCAACATCCTTTCGAATGTGTGGCCAAAAGAATCGTTGGGAGATTTGTTCATATGTTTTGTCGCGGCCAAAATGTCCTCCTAGGCCACCCGAATGAATATCCCTAAGGATTTGTATCCTTAATGATGTGCGTGGAATACAAAGCACATTATCTTTAAAGAGAAAACCGTTAGTCATACTAAAATCTTTATAAGCATGTCCATCCTTGCATTTAAGCCAAATATCAGAAAAATCTTCATCAAACTCATATAAATCAACAAGGCTATCAAAGGAAATTATTTCACTCCTCAATATATTTAATAAGTGAAATCTTCTACTTAATGCATCAGCTACTTTATTAGTTTGTCCGGATTTATGTTTGATGGAAAAATCAAAACGTTGGATAAAAGTAATCCACCTAGCATGCATCTTAGACAAATGTTTTTGGGAATTAATATAACGAAGGGATTGATGGTCTGTATATAAAATGAATTCCTTTCCTATTAAGTAATGTTCCCACTGTTTTAAAGCTCTAACCAAGGCATAAAATTCTTGTTCATATGTAGACCATTTTTGTCTTGCTTCACTAAGTTTCTCACTAAAATATTCAATAGGTTTATTTTCTTGACTTAACACACCACCTATTCCCAAACCCGAAGCATCAACTTCTACAACAAAAAGTTTATCAAAGCTAGGTAATGCTAAAATAGGTGCTGAAGTTAACCTTTGTTTTAGGATCTCAAAACTGTTTTGTTGATCTTTGCCCCAATGGAACCATTTTTTCTTAAGACATTCGGTTAAAGGTGATGCTATGGTGCTGAAATTTCGAATAAACCTCCTATAGAAAGATGCAAGACCATGAAAGCTTTGATCTTCCTTGACATTCGAAGGTGTTGGCCATTCATTTATAGCTTTAGTCTTGAGAGGGTCAACTTCTATGCCATGTTCACCTATTATAAAGCCTAAAAAGACAAGTTTGGGCACTCCAAAAATACACTTATTGAAGTTAATATATAAATAATTAGCTTTAAGAGTGGAAAAAACATGCTTCAAATGAATGATATGTTCATCTAGACTTGTGCTATATACCAAGATATCATCAAAATAAACTACCACAAATTTGCCAAAAAATGGTTGTAAAACTTTGTTCATAAGGCGCATGAATGTACTTGGTGCATTAGTAAGTCCAAATGGCATTACAAGCCATTCAAACAATCCCTCATTAGTTTTAAAGGCAGTTTTCCACTCATCTCCAGGCCTTATACGGATTTGGTGATATCCACTTCGAAGATCAATTTTAGAAAAGATTTTTGAACCATATAATTGATCTAGAAGGTCGGGTAATCTAGGAATTGGGAACCTATATCTAATTGTAATTTTATTTATTGCACGACTATCAATACACATCCTCCAAGTTCCATCTTTTTTAGGTGTAAGTAGGGCGGGAACCGCACAAGGACTCATACTATGACGTATTAATCCTTTTTTCAAGAGGTTATCAACTTGATCATGCAGAATTTTATATTCAGTTGGACTCATTCTGTAATGTGGCAAGTTTGGCAAAGATGCACTAGGAATTAAGTCTATAAGATGCTGTATATCTCTCAAAGGTGGAAGTTCATTGGGTAATTCTTTAGGATACAAGTCTTTGAAAGCATGCAGTAACTTAGTAATGGCTTGTGGAGTTTCGGTATCTAGGACATCCTCGTTATGACCTTTAATAACAAGTGCAACTAAGTTTTTGTTGTGTTCACCTAAAAACTCATTTGCAGGAATAATAGAGAAGAGTTTAGAAGATGTACCCGTTGAATTTACCTCCCTTGGTTTGCTAGGTAGTAAGACTATCTTCTTGCCAAGCCAAGTAAATTCATATGTGTTTTCTCTCCCTTTGTGGATGGCTGAAAGATCAAATTGCCAAGGTCTACCAAGCAAGATGTGGCAAGCATCCATGTCGATGACTTCACAAGTGATTTGGTCTTTGTAATGCTTTCCAATAGATAATGGGATAGTGCAAATGTCGGTAATAGTTACCTCATTTCCTTTCTTGATCCATCCTATTTTGTAAGGGTTAGGATGAGGTTCTATGTTCAATCCAAGAGCCTTTACTAATGCTTTGGACACAACATTTTCACAACTCCCACTGTCTATTATTATATCACATACTTTGTTATTCACGGTGCATCTTGTCTTGAATATTGAGTGCCTTTGAGTTGTGTTCATCTCTGTTCTTGAATTTAATAAAAGCCTTTGAAGCACGCAAATTACTCTTTCACCGTCATCTCCTTCTTCAAAGATTTCTGCATCTTCTTCTGAATTTTTTTCCTCATGTCCGCTGCTGTAATTTTCTTGTTCAGAACCTTATTCTACCAAGGCAATCTTCTTTCTTTCTGGACATTCATTAGAAAAATGACCAGTTTGTCCACACTTATAACATTTCTTTGAACTTGATGTTCTTGCATATGGATTTTTTGGTTTGGTGGCTGTTTTCTTAATGTTTGTAGACTGTACATTATACTTTTCACTCCCATTCTTTGGATAGTTTGATCTAGATGTTGTCTTCAATTCTACTCCTTCGTAGGCTTCGTTAGTTTGCTCCCAATTTCTGTTGGCTTGCTTAAAATCTCCTCTTGAATTAGATGTTGTGCGGCCAAATGATGTCCTTCCTCCTTTACTCCAATTTGGAATTCTTGGATTATCATTCCAGCTTGATTGTCCATAGCCTCTACTTCTTTCTCTCTTGATTTTCTTCTCAACCTTCAAGGCCATTGCTACTGCTTCCCGAATTCCTCCTAAAGGAAACAAATCAATTCGATCTTGAATTTCTTCTCGAAGGCCATGAATGTACCGTGCTATTTGTTGATAATCGGATTCTATACAAGATTTGCTCATAATTGTCGGGTAAGAATCTTGCCTTTAACATCTTCCTCATTTTTTCCCAATCTTTCACTGCTTTCTTGCCCATTTTTCTTCTATTTGAGGTTAATTGGTCCCACCATGCTGCTGCCCCTCCTTCAATTTGTATTTTACCAACTTAACTTGTCTTTTTTTCGGGGATATCCATGCATTCGAAGAAGTCTTCTACTTGCTTGATCCAATCTAAGAAATTTTCCATGTCTAATCGCCCATCAAAGTACGGCAAGTCGATTTTCAGCTTGTATCCCTTGTGTTTCTCTTTATATTTTCGTCTTCTCCTTGTTTTTGATCCGTCATCGCTGTTGTCTTCATCACTTGAAAGATAAGAAGTATCACTGCTGAATGATGAATCTGATTCTTGGATCTTTCCCTTCTTTTTCTTGGTTTTTTTGTGATTCTTGGAGCCTTTCTTGGATTTTTCTTCACTGGAACTTTCAACTTCTTGACCAGAAATCTGTTCATCTTTTTCCTCTTTGTGTTTTGAGCCTTTCTTTTTCTTCCTTTCATACTTCTTTGCAAATAGATCAACCGGTTCTTCATCCTTGTGTTCTCTAGTTTGGCCCGCTGAATTTTCTGCAACTTTCTCTTTTCCTTTGTCAATTTGTGCACTAAGTTTAGTGTTTTCCTTCATTAATCCTCTAAAGCTTTTTTGTAGATCTTCGACAACTTCTTCTACTCTTGTCATCCGTTCGATTAAACCTTCCAACGGAAGGATGCAATGTTGGATATCGAGCACAATCGCATAAAGCTCGTTGGAATAGGTCTCTTCCTTACCCGATTCCAATTTCTTGGTGTTGGTCATTCTTCTTGGCCGGATCTTGATTCAAGCTCTGATACCAATCTTGGTGGAGCCGAAAAGCCTTATGGCGGTATTTTATTAATCTTCAAAAAAGTGTTACAAAAGGGGAAGCCTTAGCCTTTATATATAGGCTTAGCTAATGGGCTAATGGGCTTTAATTACAAGGGTGGTTAATTATATTAACCACAGTAACTAACTAACAACCTAACTAAGAAAACAAATAAAATAAAATACTTAAGCTAGATTACAAAGAGAACCCTAGTAAAGCTAAGTTACAAAGAGAACCCTAAATAATCTAACTAACCTACATCAGGTTGCATACGAAGCTTGGAACTAATACCGAAAAGGTTAATGAAGAGCATATTTCGCACAAACAATGGAGACAAGAGCTTAGACATAAGTCATTCTTTACCCTAGACATAGGGCAGAAGACTCCAAAACCATAAGAATTGGGTGGACTAATTGATCTATGTTTGAGTAGCTATAGAAATATAAGTTACTCACTTAGTCTCCTAAGGGCCAAATTGCAAGGTGAATAGGAGTGATAATTCAGTTTACAATTGTTTGTGTGGGTACGGATTACAATTGCAATTTAAAATAGCAATGCACAACCTAAGGGCAATGAACATTCTTGAGCCCTATCTCACTCTCACAAATTTATCCTTTCGCATTTTGTCTTTTGATGTTTCTCACTCAACCACAATCTATTTTTACAATTGAGTCACCTAAGTTGCAATTTTTTTTTTACACATTTTGCTATTTCACCTTTTTGTTACATTGTTCTCTTGGGAGATGATACTCAGGAATATTTCCTTTTATTACTTACATCAATAGTGTGCACTTGCACTAGGCTAAACATCTTTCTTTATTTTGAACCCACAAGTTTCACCAGATCAATACCAAAGCACGTGAGCTAGCCGACAAGAGCCTAGATGAGGCGACTAGGCCTAACACATCCTAAACCCTAATTTGGGCCTGGTCATGCAAGTTTAGACTGATTAGACCCAAACAAACAAAATCTCATGTTTGACCCGACACACGCTCCTCCTGAAACACTAAACAAACTACGTATAAATGGAAAATGGAAGGCGCCAAGGAAAGGTAAGCCTCACAACCCTAATTCTTGTTGCACCTCTCACAAACTCTAACTGACTTAAGCATCGGAGTGTGTGTGGCAAGCATCACACTAGTGTGTAGATTTATATTTTGCATTTAGCCTTTTATCGAATCTTCATTGAGGTCGTGCAAATCTGCTTGTGCCAGATTCTCGCATCAACATAACCAAATATCTTTTAGGATTCTATTAAGTTTCAAATAACTTAGACGTGGTCTATATTGAAAAAAATATGTATCTTTTCAAACTAAAGACTATTGTAGTGAGCAATTGTATTTTCAAGTCATGACCTTAGTTTTTTTTATGTATAAATTTCTACTCATCCTAGAAAAACTCTAGTTAAGCCTTTTAATCTAGAGTTTAAAAAATGTTGCTTTTGTTAAATATATATATCGCTCAATTTTACTTTTTTAAATGCTTTAGATTATATTTTTGGGCTTATGTATTTGTGGTTTTTTACTTGTTGGGCTTCTCGGTTATTGGGTTCTTTTCTTCTCTTATTATTAGCAGTGGCGGATCCAGAAGTTTAAGTCAGGGGGGTTTAAATTCGTATATATGAAATTATTTTGAACACATTAACATATTCAAAACTTTATGTCGAGACACAAAATCATATAGATATAATTTTAAACGCACTAATATATATTGATTTTAATGTATTTTTTTAGTACATTTTGATATTAGTTTGCTCAATATAGAAAGTAAGTTTGATTTTTCTATATAAATATATAAGAAAGATAATGTAATTTGAAATAATAAGTAGTTTTTCTTTTCTTTTCTTTTTTCTTTATATGCATTATAGTTTATTCTTAAAAATAATTGACTAAATACTAATAATTATTTTTTTGGGTTATTTTTCATTCATATTTGATAAAAAAAAAATCTAATTTAAATAAAAAATTAAAACAAAAAATTAAAACAAAAATTATAATATTTTTTTATTATTTCATAATTTTTTATTCTTATATAAATTTTTTATAAAGAAAATAGGACAAACAATCTGAAATTATAAATTACTTCTTAATTAGAATAAAAATAATAAAAAAATTAATTAATTATATATATATATATATATATATATATATATATATATATATATATATATATATATATATATATATATATATATATAATAAAAAGGGGAAAAAAATCAATTTTTACATCTAAACTTGTCAAGTTGTATCATTTTTTTGTCTAAATTTTCAATTTCATCAAATTATACCTCAAACGTAAATAACTGTTGCAATCTTAAACGTAAACATGAAAAAGTGATGCAATTTTTACTCTAGGATAAGGTTTCATTTGAAAAATCATTAAAAAAAGTATTCTAGTATTCTTTCAAAGAATTATAAAACATAGGCATGTTATAAAAAAATTGATAAAATTTGAAAGCAATATGACGTTAGAGCTATTTTTTTTAATTAAAATTTGTGAGTTTTGACAATGTTCTTTAATGGTTAATTTATGTATTAGTCAAACTTGAAATTGGACAAAACTTGATATTATTGAAATTAATGAATATCCTAAAATTTTTACATTATTTTTTATTAAATTTTGATGGTAAGTTAGTAAAAATTGAAGATATAAATTACAACACTTAATTAAGTAGGACAAATTCATGGAATTCAAATTAAATAAAATTGATACAATATACTAAACATTGAATTTTTCCCTAAAAAAGATCCATTATTTTCGTTGTAATAGGTGGTGTGTGTGATAAATTCATGCAAAGTCCGAATTCGGAAGATGGATTATGGGCCCGCTCGGATTGTTCATGTGTCAGATTTGTACAACACAAAAAAATCGAAAATTTGAGCTCTATAAGAATCGAACACAGGACCGCACAGGGGCTAAAGGCATGAAAACCACTAGGCCAAAGTTTAAGCTTGAGAAATTATCTTAATTCTTTAATACTAATACAAAACATTTTAAAGTTCAAGGGGGCTTGAGCCCCCCCCTGGGCCTACTGTAGCTCCGCCCCTGATTATTAGGTGCCCTCCTATAAATTGGGCTTGTATTACTCTATTTCCTAAATGAAAGCGATTAGTTTTTCTTCTTCAATCCCTATAAAACTCATGGTATTAGAGCATTAAACTCATCTATCATGGCTAATTTCCAATCATGAGACTTATTGGCTTGTGTGAAAGATAAAGGCTCATCAATATTGTGGGAAACATTATGGAATGTAAGAAATACTTGATTTCGCTCAAGTTTGCATAGAATGAGTACTAGTCACAGTGGAATCAGACAGAACAAAGAATTGATCTATTGAAGTAGAAGTCATTGGCTAGCATTGGGCTGGAACAATACCAATCGTATTTACAAGCGAGGAAAGGGAAAACTAGAAGAATGGCTAAATTCTAATAGGGTAACTTGAAAAATAGCTAAATCTATTTGGTTTTGGGAAAATGTCTAAACTTAATTTTTTTAATTTTTTTAATTATTTTTTATAATTATTAGTAGATGGAAATACCCTTACCTATATTTTCTATTTTTATAACAACTAGATGAAAGCCTAAAAAATAGCCACATCATAAAGAGGAGGAGGATTTTTTGGTAGATGCAATTTAACAACGTTGAATTTAATCTAATACTTCCTATCAACTAGAATTGAACTAGAACACTAAAATAAAACAAAAGACAACTAAAAAAGATCAATTACCTAGATGAGGGAGGAACTTTGATGAAAATTATGAACTCTCTAGACCATCAAACTTAATGTATACATTGGAACATACATCTATATTTTTTTTTAACTTAATAAATGAATAGAAATATGCGTAAATACCCACCCAACGTGAATTTAATCTAACACTTCCAATCAATTTGAATTGAACTAGAACATTAAAATAGAATAGAGAACAACTAAAATGGATAAATTACACAGATGAGAGATGAACTTTCTAGGCCATCTAACTTAATGTATATATTGGAACATACATCTCTATTTTTTAAAAAGTAACAAATGAATAGAAATATAGGTAAATACCCACCTAGCGTGAATTTAATCTAACACTTCCAATAATCTGAATTGAACTAGAACATTATAATAAAATATAAGACAACTAATATGGATAAATTACATAAATGAGAGAGGAACTTTGATGAAAATGATGAATTCTCTAGACCATCAAACATAATGTATATGCTGGTACATACATCTCTATTTTTTTTAACGTAATAAATTAATAGAAATATGCATAAATACCCACCCAACGTGAATTTAATCTAACACTTCCAATCAACCTGAATTGAACTAGAACATTAAAATAGAACAGAAGATCACTAAAATGGATAAATTACACAGATGAGAGAGAACTGTGATGAACTCTCTAGACCATCTAACTTAATGTATATATTGTAACATACATCTCTATTTTTTTAACGGAATAAATGAATAAAAATATGTGTAAATACCCACCCAACGTGAATTTAATCTAACACTTCCAATTAACTTGAATTGAACTAGAATATTAATATAAAACAGAATACAACTAAAATGGATAAATTACACAGATGAGAGAGGAACTTTGATGAAAATGATGAACTCTCTAGATCATCTAACTTAATGTATAAACTGAAACATACATCTATATTTTTTTAAACATAATTAATGAATAGAAATATGCATAAATACCCACTTAGCGTGAATTTAATCTAAAACTTCCAATCAACCTAAATTGAACTAGAACATTAAAATAGAACATAATACAATTAAAATGGATAAATTACACAGATGAGAGAGAATTGTGACGAACTCTCTAGACCATCTAACTTAATGTATATTCTGTAACATACATCTCTATTTTTTTAATGGAATAAATGAATAAATGAATAAAAAATATGTAAATACCCACCCAGCGTGAATTTAATCTAACACTTCCAATCAACCTGAATTGAACTAGAATATTAAAATGGACAAACTACACAGATGAGAGAGGAACTTTGATGAAAATGATGAACTCTCTAGACCATCTAACTTAATGTATATACTGGAACATACATCTATGTTTTTTTTAACGTAATTAATGAATATAAATACGCGTAAATACTCACCCAACGTAAATTTAATCTAACACTTCCCATCAACCTGAATTGAACTAGAACATAAGACAACTAAAATGGATAAATTACGCAGATAAGAGAGGAACTTTGATGAAAACGATGAACTCTCTAGACCATCTAACTTAATGCGTATACTGGAACATACATCTATATTTTTTTTAACGTAATAAATGAATAGAAATCTTTGTAAATACCCACCCAGTGTGAATTTAATATAACACTTCCAATCAATTTGAATTGAACTAGAACATTAAAATAAAATAGAAGACAACTAAAATGGATAAATTACATAGATGAGAGAGAAACTTTGATGAGAATGATGAACTCTCTAGACCATCTAACTTAATGTATATACTGGAACATATATCTCTATTTTTTTAAAGGTAATAAATGAATAGAAATATGTGAATTTAATCTAACACTTCCAATCAACCTGAATTGAACTAGAACATTAAGAGGGCGTTTGGCAGGAAAAGTTGAGTTGAGTTGAGTTGAGTAGAGTTTAGTTGAGTTGAGCAGAGTTAGTTTGTCAGTTAGTTCAGACGTTTGTGTTTGGGGTACATAGTTGGGTTGAGTTGAGTCAGAAAGTATCTGTTTGGGATGTAGAGTTGAGTTTAGTGTTCAGGGGTATATGGTCAGTTTTTTTGTAACCCGAAGTAAATTGATTTTTAGCTGACTGTTTTTGTTTCCTTTATTTTTATTTTTTCCAATCATTTATCTAGAAAACATATTTTCCCAAATTTTCAACACTGAACTCAGACTAGTAAGAGGTAATTCTCTAAAAAGTTAGTTAATTAATTTACCTATCTGTAGATTTTGCCTTTCATGCAAGATAATCATTGGGCTTTTATTAGATAGGGCTAGAACACCAAAGAATACTTTGGGCTTATACATTCTGACCTAAGTGGTTTGGTGAATGTGAAGGCCAAATAAAGTCATGAATACTTTGTCACTCTAGTTGATGATCATTCAAGGTACAAGTATCTTTACCTAATACAACATAAGTCTAAATTTTTGAAGAGTTCAAGAAAATTAAGACTAAAGTTAAAAATTGATTAGGTAATTAAATCTATCAAGACACTATGATTAGGTCATAATAGAAAGTACACATGAACCTTACATACTAAAACTAATTGATAGAAAATAGGTTTTTATCCCAATTATCTTAATACCAAGTACAATTTTGTGAAATTGTGCTGCAAGAACTGAAACAGGACCTTGTTAGACATGGTCACATCAGTAATGAGTTACACACCATTACCAAACTCCGATTAGAGAGATTTCATGGTAAACATGATTCTCTTCAAAAGTGTCTACGAGATAATTTTAAGATTATATAATAGTAGTAAAACTGGTTTACAACACTTCACCATTTGGGAATGTTAAGCTCACGTGCTGAAACAAGCCTAAAAAGCTTGTATATGTTCAAAGATATGCCTAAGTGTAGGCAACCCCTAAGTAGTACAAAATGATCTTTTATGCAGTCTTAAAACGAATAAGGTATTTGTAGGACAAATATCATTTTTATAAGAAATGTCAAGTAAAAGACTAAAAACCTTTAATAAGGTGAGATAGTGTTAATAAATTAGTTCCAAGTGAAGCCACTAAATAGTTAACAAAAGTTGTTAAAAATTTAATTACATTTGAAAGTAAAATGGATCATAGTCATAAATTGGATAAGCTCCATCGTAGTGGGAGAGTTATGAGATGACTCAACCTTTAAAAGGACTTAATTGAAGCCCAAATGTCATGTTAGAGGATAAAGTTGAAGGCTTATTGCCCACAAAGTGAGACTAATGGCAAAGAGTTAAACCTAATAGGAGAAAGTAGACTATGGATAAATTTTCTCACTTGTTGCCATACTGAAGTCTGTAAGCATTATTTAATTCATTATTGCATATGTGATATAAAAAATGAATGTTTAGAATTCTTTTATGAAAAAAAATCTTAGATAATTCATCTACACAAACCAATAAGAGATGTTTATTTTCAAAGATCAAAAGAAAAAGGTTTGCAAAATAGTAAAAGCTCATTTATGAAATGAATTTTATCATTAGATCTGTGAATATAAGGTTTGATAAAAGTATAAAAAACCTATGACTTTGGATAAATATTAATGAAGCATGTGTAGACAAGAAAATTATTAATTGCCTAGTGGATTTTTCTCATGTTTTATGTTGATGATATTTTACTCATTATAAATGATATAAGATGTCTATCTAACATAAAAAGTTGACTAAGTAACCAATTCCAAATGAGTGATTTGGAATGACTCGGTATATTTTACATGTCCAAAATGAAGATTTTAAGGACAAAATGTTAACTTTGTCTCAAACATTTTATATTGACAAAATTGTTGTCAAATATTTGATATTTATGTCTAAGGAAGTGTATCCTAAGACACCTCAAATGTTGAGAGTATATGATATGCATAAATGAGATTGAATATTTAATATACAATTGGTTAGCATATATCAGTTAAACGAATAATATGATCATTGAGTAGAAAATTAAAAACTTTATCAAATTATCTATGGATGATGAGAAATTTTTGTGTATGGAGTTAAAGATTTGATCTTTACAAGATACGCTGGTTCTTACAAAGATTTAGGAAATTTATGTAAAGATAAATTTTATCGTAGGTGGTGGAGTATGGTATAAAAGTTAAATTGTTTTGCTTGTGAAGCAACAAAATGACTTGTATGACTCAAATAGTTCCTTGAGGATCTGAAAGATGTTTCAGATATGATTTAGTCTATCATTTTTATTATGATAATAGGGAATCATATCGAGAGAGAGAAAGCATCATGGAAGTGTCTAAGATGGCTTTTAACGGCAGTCTTTTGAATCTATATAAAGAGACTCTCTAGGCTAAAGTGTTTGAGGGTCACCTAGAATGTCTAAGATTACGAGACATGTCTCATCTTTGCTAGGGCAAGTGGGGGAACATGTTGGGTATAGAGTATGCCCAAAGATACATGTCTCGCCGGCTTTCGTGCAAGTGGGAGATTGTTGGGATATATGCCTTAAAACTTTGTAATTAATAATTTATTTAATAATTAATAATAATTTTGATTATTTTATTTGCAATATAATATTATCAATTATATGAAAAATCTAAGGTTATTAGTGTAATATTGAACAATATGTAGTTGACATACAGGAGGATCATGTTCAAGAAATAACATAAAGGGTCATAGTATATGGATAAGGTTGGATGCCTTATCTTGGTAACACTATTGATACAACCCACTTTGTAATAGTTACAAATGATTTGATCCAAATCGTTCATGTGGAGACATGCAACGGCGGATTTATCTTGGGCCCGGTGGGGCTGGAGCCCCCCCTAAAATCTAACAGAATGTATATTAGTATATATAGATCCATTATAATGACAAACAAGTTGCTTTGGCTCTAGTCGCATATTTGCCTTTAGCCCCTTCTCAAAGGACCGGGAGGTCTAAAGTTCGATTCTTTTGACTTCAAATAATTTTTTGTCAATATAATAATATATACATATTATATATGAAAAAGAAAAACGTAATTATTTTATTCATTTAAAAAGTTACAAAAACTCTTAAAAACAAAATGAAAATCCTGACAATTTTTGTTTTTAAATACAGTTTTATATTTTATAAATTCAAATTGTAAGTCACATTTTCTTTAAAAATTATATCATCTTTAAATATATATATATAATATGATAATTTTTGTCTTAGGTTTTTTCTTTAAATTTGATATTACATCAAATAAAATGGAAATTGATAAGAATTTTTTTTTAAAATTTTTGTTCATTATTTTTTTAAAAATTAATTTCATAAAAAGAAAGTATAACTCCTATAATACGAGGAAACAACTCTATTTATTATTTCAAAGTTCATGTCTTTCTTATATATTTATATAAAAAAGAAAAAAAATTAAATTTGAACTTGGCATGTTGTATCAATTTAGACCCTAAACTTTCAATTTCATCAAATTGGACCCTAAACTTAAATAAGTGTTGCAATTTTTACCTTCAATTCAATTTTCGCTAATTCACCCACTAATTTTAACAAAGAACAATTGTAAAAATATTCATAAACTCATTAATTTCAATAAAATAAAGTTTTGCACAAAAATAAGTTTGACTAATGCACAAATTAACCGTTAAATAACTTTGCCAAAATTAATAAATTTTAATTGAAAATTTTAGCTCTATCTAATGTCATTTTATCTAAAATTTTATCAATTTCATGTCATACATATGTTTTATAATTCATTGAACGCATAAGAGAAAATTTCTTTTAACAAATATTTGGAGTGAGAACTTATTAGGAGAATTAAAATTGCAACACTTTTTAAAGTTTGAGGTTAAGATTGCAACATTTATCTAAGTTTGAGGTGCAATTTGATAAAATTAAAAGTTTAGGGTTATAATTGATACAACTTGACAAATTTAGGGGTCAAAATTGATTTTTTCCTATATAAAATCAGTTATACTTCTTATCGGACAACCTAAATTTCAAAATATAGAAACTGATATCAATATATATCAATACATTCAAAATTCTCTTTTAGAATCCTTCCCTTCGACATAAAGTTTTGGTTTTGCTACTAGTAGTGGATGCACCATAAGCTCAAGGAGCATATCCCCTCATTTAAAAAAAAAAAATTAAAATATAACTACTATATTTTCTTTTTTCCTTTTCCAGTGTTTCTAAAAAGAAAAAAAATTATGTGTAATATATATATATACATACACTATTAATTTTTCAAAATTATTTTTATTAATGCTTATATTGAGTAATGTTTATTTGATAAGATAGATCATAGAGTTATTATTCAACGATTTCATAATATGAAAATTTGTAGAGGACAATTGTGATGTATAAAATTAATAGTTCAACTTCGTCGTTTATGAATTTTGTATATTGCTTACTAGTTACTTTGTAAATTACTTTTACGAAATTTTAAGTGAAGCCCCTCGAACAAAAATTCTGGATCCGCCACTGCCCGTAGGCTTTTGATGGTTTGGCACATTCATTGGTGGGGGCTTGGGGCCACGGGGGGCATGTGCCATGTCGCTACGGGTTTGCAATGCGGAGCGGCTAACTTTGTTTTCAAGAGGAGGAAAATGGAGTCGCCACCAGCCTTTATTTAGAGGGTGTGACTGGACACCCAAAAATGTGTTGAGATGATATTCGAATAAAAGATTTTGGATTCGGGGGTCGTTTGTGTATGGGGAAGGTATTAGCACCCCACAACACTCGTTCAATGAAACGAAATTTTACAATTCTTGTGTTATTTTAAAAGAAAATGACCTTTGTAAAAAAAAGTTTTTGGTTTTGATTTTTTAAATGTCCCATGTTTTACTGATCATTATTCTTAAATTAAATAATGAACAATAATTATGGGTGGCATAAAGCCATTCAAAATTTATTTGAATTTAAGTTGGCATCCCAAAATAAATTCATCACCTCAAGAATATTAGAGAATCAACATCTTGATTTCTTAATCTCCATCATAGGAAAGTTTTTTTTAGGAAGATGTTTGGTTTATTAATTTAAAAACATTTGTGATAAAATGATTCTTTTTAAGGAAATTCTTTATTATTTTTCTAATTTTAAAGAAGTGAAACTTTTATAAAAAAAAAAATTTTAGATTTGATTTAATAATTTGAAAAGAAATCAATGGGATGTTTTTTTTAGAGAAATCAAAATTCCCTTTAAGAAAATCATTTTATGGAAATGCTCTTTATAAAACTATTTTTCCTTTGTACTTTTTTATGGAAAAGATTTTTTTAAAGGAAAACTTCAAATTTAGACAAAACAAAGTTTCCTAGAAAAAACTCCCTTTGATGAAAATGCTCTTTATGAAACTATTTTTTGTATTCTTTATATATATATATATATTTTGTATTTTTAAAGATGGAAATTTTTAAAGATGGAAAACTTCAATCAAATATTTTTCCTTTTAAATAACTTCTTTTTTTAAGGAAAAAAAAAAGAAAAAAAAAACTTTTTCATGCAAATTTTTTTTTTTTTTTTTTATAGAAAATATAATAAAAAAAGGAAGAATTCATGAAAAGATAAATAACTCTAAGTTCCTAGCTAAATAGCATGCAAACATAAAAAAAATAAAAAGACATAATACATGCTTGTAATTGTTATGCTAAAAAAAACACAATTTAGAATTTATTTGCATAATGTCCTATATACTAAACCTTTAAAACACGATATTAACAAACAAAGAATATCTAAACATGCTTTTATTTTATACAAAAAAAAAAAAAAAACAACTAAACAAACAAAAAATATATCTTTAAGGAATCATGCTAAGGAACACAATTGAGTAAAGGATGGAAAAATAAAAAACAATGAATGAAAAATAGAATGTTCACCAAAGATTACCGTTGTATAAAGGGTAGTATTACCGGAGAGAAGAAATTGCCGCAAGCTACCTTGGGAGGGATCAATTGGTTGAGTGGAGCATGTAAAGAAGAGGATTTTCTCTTTTTACTTCAAAAAAAATTTAAAAAATAAAATGTATGTTGGGGTAAAAAATCGTGAGTGAGAGAGGGGGATATTTTGAGGGGGAGAGAGAATATGTGGGGAAGATTTGAGAGAGAGCTTTTGTGGGAGGAGAGAAAACCGTGGAGATGCTTGATGAGAGAGAGAAAGAGGGAATGTATGAGAAAAAATGGTGAAAAAGTTGAATTCCCATGGTCCCCCCCAAAGCTTGCCTTTGGCCTTCAATTTATAGAAATCCCAAATCATTCTCATTTAGGAAAAAAAAAAATAAATCAAACCAAATTTTAAAGGAACAAATAATTGAAAGTGATTGAAATTGATTAAATTGATTTTAAGAATATTTGGCCAAATTGGTTCCTTCCAAAAATTGATTAAATCAAATAATTTTTCCATACAAGAAAGATTTGAGTGTTAATTTTTTTAAGATTTTATTCTCTCTACAACGAAAAAGAGGAAACAATCTTTTATTTTATTTTATTACTAAGAAAAGGAAAAGGAAAAGAATCAATCAAAATATTTACCTTTTTTGTTTATTTTTCTTAAAGACAACAATAATTTTAAATTATGAAAAAAACACACAATTAATAAAAATGATAAATATATATATATATATATATATATATTTATCATTTTTATTAATTGTGTGTTTTTTTCATAATTTAGAATTATTGTTGTCTTTAAGAAAAATAAACACTAGAACATATATATATATATGGGACAAATTTAGGGGTCTACATGCCCCCCCTCAAATAATTATTTATATATATAGATGTTCTAGCGTTTTCACAAAGACTTTTGAAATAGGGCGTTGGTTTGTTGGCAATGAGGGGCACAATTAAGTGATTTTCCCATGTTAGATCAGGTTTCGAAACTTGGAAAATGCATGTTGGTTTTTAATTATTTTTTGTGAAATTATAATACATATATTATATTATTTTAATTGTTTCCAAAACGTATCTAACACATATTGTCCTTTTAATTCCTTTGTTGTGATAATAAAATTTTAATACACTTGGAACTACTTAAAATTTAGTTTTAAAGTAAATTATTTTATAAAAACTAATTGCATAAAAAAACTTAATTCCTTTTTTAAGAAAGAAAAAAAAAACTGAACTCTAATTTTTTTAAAACTTTGATAAATATTTTAAGTTTCATTCTTTGTTTATATATTTAGATGGATAATTTAATAATGGTTTATTATAATTTTGTAAGTAATATTACTTAATTTAAATATCATATATCAATGCATTTAAAATTATATTTATATAAATATTTAATTACAAATTTAGTTCTTGAAGTTTCAAATTTGTGTCTACTAGATCCCTAAACTTTTAATTTTATATCTAATAAGTCCTTCAAAAATGCCTAGTAGATCCATAACTTTTCAATTTTAAATTTAATAGGTCTTAGACATATTCAAATTTTTTAAAAGTTAACTATTTTATTAAACATAAATTTGAATTTTTTGTCTAATTGAACATTAAACTTTTAATTTTGTAGCTAATAGATGCATTAATTTTGAAAAATGTCCAATAAGACCTATTAGACACAACATTTAATTTTTTGTCTAATATAACAGGACCTATTATACACTTTTAAAAAGTTTAGAGATCATATAGACACAAATCGAAAAGTTCATGGATTAAAGTTATTTAACTTTATATGAATTTGTGCCCCCCTAACATAAATTTCTGGATCCGCCACTGGAAACATGTGAATGAGGGTATCTTATACAATGAGTTTGTATAAGACTGGACCAAGAAATATTTAATTTCTCTTTATAAATCCGTTAATTGAGAAGATTAATATTTCATCAAGATGATCATATGAGACTTGATCTTAATCCTAAGTGAGTTATAAACTCCTGCATGTGAGGGCTTGTCCTTTGATTTGCATGGAAGTGGCTTTTGTAGTCAATTCAATAAGCCTACCATTTTGGGGACTTGACCAAATAAGGAGTTGGAAACATAATATCACAAGATGGAATTCACCCATTCCCATATAGGGTAAGTAGATAAGTAGTTCCCTTAAGTGCTGATTTCGGGACTTGAACAATGGGGCCTCTCACTGGCTCGAGAGGGACTTACTTTATGGTTGAGTTTTAAACAAATTGTTCATTCAGTGGTACTTAAGGTGCAAGATGTAATTATAGGGGTAAAACGGACTTTTGGCCCAATTGTAATTACGAACAACTCGTGAAAGATCAACTTGCATGTAGTGATTATATCCATGGACACAACTTGTCCTACAGTGCATAAGAGTGCAACTCTAGGTCTATAGTAGAGTGACCCTAGAGTTAATGAATGAAAATTAATTAATTAAAGAGTTTAATTAATTAATTTTGTATCATTAGAGCTTATAATCTGTAGGTTCATAAGGTCCACTTGCTAGCTTATAGTATCACTAAAAGATCAATTTAGTTGAAAGAAAAATTTGAAATGTTCAAATTAATATTTAATTTGAAGTGTTTAAATTAATATTTAATATATTATATATATTAAAAATAAAAGAGAAAAATACATTTATTGTATTTGATACATTAAATAAAATATATTTATAAAATTTGAATAAGATTCAAATAAATAAATATCGTAGGAGATTTATATAAGATTCAAATAAGTATAAGATATATTTTAATATATTAGTATTAAAATATAATATTTTAGTTATGACAAAGATTTTCCCTTGGTCTTTATAAATAGGACCCTTAGGTTGAGCTATGAGAGATAACACACATTTTTTCAATAAAGAATTAGAGAATTCTCTCTAGACCTCTTCCTCTCCAATCCCTTGTGGATTTTCTTTCAAGAGGCTCCCACAAGCCTTGGTCCTGTGTTTAAGTCATAGATAGGAAGACTTTGTGGAGGAGATAAAGACCCGCCAAAAATATCTTTATATTTACTCCAAGTAAGTTTGCTTAATCTTATTTTTTTAGTTTAATTTTAAATAAAATCAAAGACGATCCAATGCTTCCGCTGCAAAGTGAAACGTTCATTCCTTCATAAACATAAGGGAGACCATTGATGAATATTTTCCAAAGAAGGAAGGAATCTCCCGTTGATTTGAAGCTGATGCTGCATCAAGCTTTTTGGGGCAACATTTCGTTTTCTTCTTCTTCTCATACTTCTTTCCTTTAGTTTTTCTCGCACCATTTTACTTCATGTCTGTCTTTAGTTTTCCTTGCTGTATTTTTTACATTATGAACTAATCACCTTAAGGCGAGGATTAAAGAATGATTGCCTTTGATTAATGTTACAACTGAGTATATTTCATTTCCTTAATCTGGTTTTTAAGAGTTATTATTGTATTAGCTCATTTTCATTTGCCCAACCGATTTGTAGCATTGTTCCTATGATTTCTGGGAAGAATAGGAGGGGCTGAACGCTTAAAAACCACGTTAGCTCTTTGTTAGAGTTAGTAATTAGCTAAGTGAGGGGATTAGGGATAATCACTCACCTAATGCACACAAAATATAGTGGGTTAAATTGTTGCTATAATAATGGGAATGAACTATTTTAGGTAATTTGGGAGAATGTTGTGTAATATGTAGTGGGTTAAGTGGAATGAATATGTACTCAAGTTGTAAATTAGTTAAAGCATGAATTACCTCTAATCCAAGCCTTTGTATTAGATCAAAGTTCTACATCCAGTTGTTATATATTTAATTACGATTCCTCTGTTTCGCTCTGTTATAGCAAGTATTTTGTTCCAGCATTGTTATTTTATTTTATTTTGGTTCCTTGATGACTTTTATTGGTTACGAATTGAGTTTACTGAGAGTTAATTTGTGGTAAAATAGAAGATTACTGGTCTATGTAGATACGATAATTTACTTAGTATTTACTACAAATGTATGTGTACACTTGCGCATAGACACCATATTATTGCTGAAATATTCACATTACTCTAGCACGTGTCACTATACGATGCCCTGAGGAGCAACAAGTACAGTGTGCAGAGTTTATGCTAAAAGGGGAGGATCTCCTCTGGTGGAGTATGCAGCAAGGTCTATTGACATCAGCGGGGGGCCAATTACTTGGCTTCGATTTAAGTAGACTTTTTGCAAGAAGTACTATCCGACGATCATTAAGTACAGAAAGCAGTTGAAGTTCTTGAGCCTAAAGAAGGGCAACATGCCTATTGACGAGTATGAGCGGGAATTTACCAAGTTGTCCAGTTTCACACCGAACTTGGTAGACATAGAGGCAAAGAGAACATAATGTTTCATCACAGGTTTGAGTGATAAGATTCATGGCACCGTGGCAGCTCTTGCCCTAGCAACTTATGCAGCGACCCTTCAAGCAGTTGCACTCCTGGATATGTGCACCCCTAGGCCTCAGGTATCGAATGAGCAAGGTTCTAGCTCAGGGTAGAAGAGAAGGTTCGGCTGAGCCTTCGCCAGACCACAACAGAACGCCGGATAGAACCAGTGACCAAGTCACCAACAAGTAGTTAACCAGGGGAGCCTCTATGTGCGAGGTGCGGGAAGAACTATAATGGGCGATGTTTAGCATGCACTAGAGTGTGCTTCAGATGTGGCAAGGGGGGCACATGGCGACAAATTGTCCCGAGTACGGAGCCTCCAACTCGAGGCAACCCATGGGTAGAGATGTTTATTTAACCCATGGGGACTCGCCCCGAACGGGAAGGGGAATCCCCTATTACACGGGGAATGGGGGAGGGAGTGGGGAGATTTTTCTTTCCATCCCCGACCCCGACCCCGACCCCGACCTTACCCCAATTAGTTAGTATGTATATATATATATGCTAATTATTACCTATAAATAGAATTTTTTTTTAAAAAAAAACTATAGTAAGAATTAGTTTAAGACTATTTTTTTTTTATAAAAAAAAAGTTAAAGACTATGTTGTAATATTGAAATTTGAATTTTTAGAAATTAAGTTGTTTCGACATTATTATATTTTTACTTATGATATATTATTATTTTTATTAGGAAATTTTATAACCTTTTCTTTAAATAGAAATTATATTGAAAATTATTCATTTAGATAGAATTTCTATTATGGTTTAGAATAAATTAAAAAAAATAAAAAAACAAAAGAACGGGGAAAAATTCTCTACGGGGAACCCGATTCTCGAGGGGAATCCCCGCCCCGATCCATGTGAAATTAAATGGGAAATTTCGAGGGGACGGGGAATGAAATGGGGGGTTGGGCTGGGGACGGGGAACCCATTCCCCAGCCCCACCCCACCCCGTGGACATCTTTACCCACGAATGCGAACTAGGCATGTGGCAGTGGTCAGAACCAGTAGAGGGGTAAAGCCTATGCCACTACAAACAAGAGGCCTCGGGACGCAAACGTCGTGGTGACATGTACTTTGCATATTCTTGGGTACTATGCATTTGTTTTGTTTGATATGGGCTCTACACATTCTTTTATATATCTGATGCATTTGTGAGGCAAGTGATAACTCTTAAAATAAGAGTTATAGAGTATCATTTTAGGATTGAATTGTCATATTTTATTTCAATTTATCTTGAAAATTCTCTAGTTTTGATTCTTTTTCTCTAGGTTTGATTTTGATGTCGTAACAATTTTATTAGAGCAAAATTATCGTAATTAATAAGTTTTATGTGATTAATTTTAGGTTTAATTTGTGGAGGACTCTCGAAGTTAAGGGCAACAGTTATACAAGGTTTTGCTGGAGCAAACCAGATAGTTCAAGACAGCACAAATTTCGCACTTGAGAAAAGGCAGAATGACCTGGAGAATGTCAAAACAATCAGCTTATTTCGGCCAATAGAAGCTCATTATTTCATGGGTCTTGTCTAATCAGTCCTTATTTGCATAAAGGAAGGGGTATATTTGTTGGGTAGCCGTTTTGGAAAAGGGAGACAAGAAGAGAAAGGAGAGGAACTTGGGAGAACAAAGAGAAAAGAAGAAGGGAGCTGTATGAAGAGGGAGCTGCCAGAATATTTCCAAAAGAGGAAGGGTCTTCCATTAGAGCTGTTGCCGAATGCTGCTTCAGCCTTTTTGGAGCAACATTTCGGCTACTTTTTCTTCTTCCTTCTAGTTTCTTAGCGATGTTTTACATTATGGTTGTATTTCGATTTATTTTCTATTTTTCTTGCACTATGAACTAATCACCTTAAAATTTGGATTAAGGGTTGGATGTTTTGATTTATTCTATAGCTAAGTACATTTTATTTAGCTTAATCTAATTTTTAAGAGCTTTTAATTCTTTAGCTCATTTTCGTTTGGCCAACCGATTGTAACAACATTTCTCTGATTTCTGGGAAGAATAAGAGGGGGTAAAAGCTTAAAAACCACATTAGCCCCGTGTTAGGGTTAGTAACTAGCTAAGTGAAGAGGTTAGGGATAATCACTCACTTAATGCACATACATTATAATGGGTTTAATTTGCTGTAGTAATGGGAATGAACCAGCGTATTTCAGGTGATTCGGGAGAATGTCGTAGAAGTTGTAGTGGGTTGAGAGAAATGAACATGAACTTGAGTTGTAGAATCGATTAAAATAGAGATTACCCCTAATCCAAGCCCTTTAATTAGCTCAAAGTACAAGTTTAGTCGTTCTCTGTCTACTTATCTTTCTTCCATTAACTCTGTTTTAGCAAGTATTTTGTTCTAGCATTGTTATTTTATTTTATTTCGGTTCCTTGATGAATTTTATTGGTTACGAATTGAGTTTGCTGAGAGTTAATTTGTGGTAAATAAAAGATTATTGGTCTCTGTGGTTACGATAATTTACTTAGCACTTGCTACAAATGTACACTTGCGCATAGACACTATATTATTGCTGAAATATTCACATTACTCTAGCACGTGTTAGCAAGCCCAATTAGAACTGGAACCACTGAGTCATACCTTGTCAGTCTCCACCCTAGGAGGGGTAGCCCTGTTAGCTAGTAAAAAGGTTAGGGTTTGTCAGGTGTTTGTGTTAGGTCGTCTGTTAGATGTGACACTCATAACCCTAGAGATGTTTGACTTTGATGTTAAACTTGGTATGAATTTGTTGGCTGAGAACCATGCCAACATCGATTGTCGTTGCAACAAGGTGGTGTTCAGGCCATGGTCAAAGGCAAGCTTCAAGTTTAAGGGGTCCAAGTTAGAGGTGTTCCCTAAGGTAGTCTCAACATTAAAGGCGAAAAGGTTAGTTAGCCGAGGAGTGTGGGCTCTTTTGGCTAGTGTGATGGACACCAAGAGTGTGGATATCGAGGTGGCCTCAATACCAGTAGTTAGTGAATTCGTTGATGTGTTTTTTGAGGACCTTTCGAGGTTACCTCCAACTCGAGAGGTGGGTTTCAATATCGAGCTCGAGCCTAGAACGACTCCATTTCTAAGTGGTGTGTTTTTGCAAAAGAGTGCAAGTGCACGCTGTTAAAACAAATAATATAGGGAAGTACTCCAAGTATCCAACCGAAGGGAACAGATTAACACGCAAATTCTTTAGTTCACAATACAATTGTTTACAAGTTGCAACCAAAGGTAACCGAGAGAAAAATAAGTTGGTTTTTGGGGTTTTGTGCAAGAAAAGTAAATAAAACTAAAAGAATAATGAGAAAACAAAGATGAGAAAGTAAGGGATAAGAAAAGATGAGAAGCAGGGGATTCAATTCTGGTTCAACCCTGAGAAAATGCACCCACTATGCATATGCAAATTGCCCAACTAAGTCCAGCTATTTCAGAGATCCTGCCTCTTGCCCCTGCATACTGACTCTTTCGAGTTCTGTATGGTTCAGACAGAATGCTACTGAAATGTGCCCGTAACCTACTTTATCGAAACTTAACACCGTGAATCGAGTTCAACACCTATTCGACTCCTTTCTAAGTACTTTTAGGAGTCTAAGCAATTAAACACATATGTCTATAGCTAGTTTTAACTTAGATAAGTAAATAACACAACTCAAAAGATTCTAGAGGTTTTTGTCCTATGTCTAGGTACAAAAAGCGAAATTATATGTCTAGACTCTTCTCCTAGATTACTTTTATGAAAACGTGTGCTCGATCCAACCCTTTCAGTATTGAACCTTACACAAACTATGCTAACTCAAATGATTAGTTTGAGCTAACAATGAAACTTAAATTCAATAAAAGCAAACGGTGCTAAATGTTAAGCAAAGTTGCTAAAATCACATGTTGGAGCATATCTCCTTTTTAGCGTATCCACTTCATTGAATCCCCTCCAAGGAGTTTAGACAAGTGAGTGAGTTCTTTTTATTAGCAGATAATGGTCTCCTGTTTAGAAAACAGTTATATGTGCTTGAGGTGGATGAGCTCAAGAGCTAGATTTTGGCTGAGGCTCATAACTCTCCATTTTCAATGCATCCGAGCAGCACCAAGATGTATCAAGATTTGAAGCAGTACTATTGGTGGCGTAATGTGAATAGAGATTTGGCAGACTTTGTCAGTAAGTGTCTGGTCTGTTAACATGTAAAGGCTCCAAGGTAGAGACCACCACGTTTGTTGCAACCCTTGTGTGTGCCCCAGTGGAAATGGGAGGATGTGTCTAGGGACTTTATTACAAGGTTTCCCTGAACAATTAAAGTCTTGACAGTAATCTGGATTATCATTGATAGACTCACTAAGTCAGCACATTTCCTTCCAGGCAAGTCTACTTATTCCGTTGAGAAGTGGGCACAATTGTACATGGAAGAAGTAGTTAGACTACAGGGGATCCCTGTTAGGATTATCTCAGACAGGGATCCTCGTTTTACATCTAACTTTTGGAAGAGTTTTCAGAGGGCCTTGGGTATTGAGCGTAATTTTAGCACAACCTTTCACCCCCAAATTGATGGCCAGATAGAGAGATTGAATCAGACCTTGAAGGACATGTTGTAGGCTTGTGCGCTGGACTTTACGGGTTTTTGGGATACACACTTGCATTTGATGGAGTTTGCTTATAACAATAGTTATCAAGCAACTATTGACATGGCACCATTTGAGGCCTTGTATGGGAGGAGGTACAGGTCCCCTATTTATTGGGAATAGGTAGGCATGCGCAAGTTGCTAGGGCTCGGGTTGGTCCAAGTCATGAACGAGGTAATCCAGAAAATTAAAGCAAGAATGCAAATGGCTCAGAGTAGACAGAAGAGTTATGCTAACACGAGGCGAAGGGACCTGGAATTTTCATTTGGGGATCATGTGTTCATGAAGGTAGCACCCATGAAAGGAGTTTTGAGGCTTGGAAAGAAGGGGAAGTTGAGTCTCAAGTTTGTCGAGCCATTTAAGGTCTTAGAACGAATTGGCCCTATGGCATATCATCCAGCCTTGCCGCTTTCACTCTTCGATGTTCATGATATTTTCCATGTCTCGATGTTGTAGAAGTACATGTCAGATCCGACGCATGTGGTTGATTTCGAGCCTTTACGCTTGGATGAGAACTTGAGTTATGAAGAAAAGCCGGTTCAAATTCTTGCCAGTGACCAAAAGACCTTTGCAACCGAGAAATGGCCTTTATTAAAGTCCTTTGGCAGAATCATCAGTTTGAAGAAGCAACGTGGGAGTGAGAGGACGAAATGAGAGCCAGGTATTCGAAGTTTTTTCAAGACTAGGCACTTTCGAGGATGAAAGTTTTTAAGGTGGGAGGATTGTAACAATCGACACATTCAGATACTAAATTAAATTGGTTGAAACCCAATTGAAGAGTTGGAGTTTTAGTTTGCTTTTAAGTTTGAGTGGTTGTTTATTATTATTTAATGTTGGTTAATTTTAGGCTATTTTGGTTTTATGCAAGGTGGGAGGGGACTTGCCTAATTAGAAATAAGGAGTAAAGAGGAGGAATTGAGTTTTAAGTGGCTTTGGAGGCATTTTTGTAAAAATTGTGACTCCAAGCCAAGTCTAAAAGAAAGGAAACCCTAGTTTTGGATTTATATAAAGCCTGGCTAAGCCACTTGAGCCTTCACGCAACCCTAGGTGACTTGACTCCATCTTTTTCTTCCTCATTTTCCCTCTCATGATAAGCACCCTTTTCCCCTCCATTGTTGTTCTTTTTTCCTTCAAGCAAGACAACATCTCTCTCACTCTCTTTCTCTCTACGCTGCAGTACACCTCACCGGTGCTGCCCTGTATGCGAAAACCTCCAGTTGTTGCCGCTCGACACTCAGTCGTATCGGATCTGTGCCACCACGTCTCCCCCTCTTTTGGTTTAAACGTACAGTAGAAGGGAGTGTTTTTAGATCCATCCTCTGGTGAATCCGACACTGTACAGTTGTGATTGGTACTCGTTTCGGCTTGGGTTAGTCTTCCGATAGTGATTCAAGTTAGATTTTGGATGGTAAAGTTGGTTTTAAGTGCTAATTTGGTGGTTTGAAGTAAACCCACAACATGTTGAATTTTATTTTAGGATACCCATTGAGTTTGGAGGCTAGACCATAAAAAACTGAATCACCTTACTACCAAACCAACAAGCATTGGAGTCTAATTTTGGTAAGGATCAAGTGCGTAAGGTTGTTTTGAATCATTTGGACCCATAACTTAAAAGCTACATATATTGGTCTTGGATTTTTTGGAGTTTAAAGTGAGTTCCAAGTGTGATTTTGAAATTTGAAAGTTAACCCATATTTTTTTGGAATATTATAGTGTGGTTTTGAATCGTTTATTCAAGATTCGAGGTTGACTTTGATCTTTAGATTATTCAAGTAATTTCTTATTTTTTTAGAACTAAGTTTTGGGTTGAATGGTGGATTTTTGGAGGATCGTTGGAGGTTTTGGGATGCTAAGAATTAATTAATTTTCTCTTACAATTTGTTTAGGTGGCGTAGCAGACTTTTCTAGGAGAAGGGAATTTTTAACTACTCTTGTATTTGCTCAAAAAGGTAAGTAGCCAAATTGGATTATCTTTCAATGTCTTGGAAAAATGTTCATGTTTGGAAGTCTATGAATGGTTGAACATGATCTGAACTTCTCTGTTTGTGTATGGAAAGCATCATCGTTTTGTCTAATTTGTTTCGGTAATTTTCTTGAGCATGAGTTTTGCCTGAATGCTTTTAGTATGAAGACAATGAGGGTTTAACTTTTGGAATAGGTTGCTCATAGTTGTAAAATTTCCAGCATGTGTAAGGCTTTAGATGAATGATGTTGATGCTTGAAACTCATGTAGGAATATGTGAGGGATGCAGTTAAATGAGCTTAAGACTTTACTTGCTAGTGTCGATTACCTTTTCCATGTCATGAATGCTTACTTGGAAGCTTTTGAGTATAATTTTTATGTATGATTCTATGAATGTTTCTTGTTTTTAGGTTGAGGGTCATTCCCCTCATGGTTTAAATGTATTTTACATGGGTATTGTACCGTGAGAGGTATAGGCCTACTAGGGGACCACCAACTACCCTCTAGTGGTGTCTTGCCTTACAAAGCTATCACTCACAATATCGTAGTTGGTCTAGCTTGGGGATAGGTTAATTCTTCACTTAGAAAAGAAGTTATAATGCTATAGGCAAAGGTTCCTACGAAATGACGTAACGATATTTTTTTGTTGTTAAGTCAGGACCCCATGTGATATTTTACAATGACTATGTTTGTGTGCTTGTTGCTACAAATCTAAACGAACAGGCACAAGGGTGCATGTGTTTGATAAAATAAAATGAGGGTTATGGAAAAGGTTTCAATCAATAGTTAGTGATGTCGAAGATGAGGATCTGTCATATAGCTTCAAGGTTTCTTTGGGTTCAAGATTTTCAACAATTTTTGGATTAGCCATAGAAGAACCCAAAAGAGAAAACAGGGAAAAATTGGATTTTTTTAAAGATGAATGACAGATTAATTTGTGAATTTGTAAAAGGATTGAAAAATTAAGAAAAAGACTACTAATCCTTAAAAAAAAGTACCATCGACTACTTTGAAAATTAAAAAAGACCTTCAAGATTTTCCTAGATCAAGGCTCTATAAGATTTTCCTTGATTGGCGGTATAGTACAAATGTTGCCAAAAAATGGAGAAAGTCAACTCAACTATGAGTAGCTACGACATCGATCACAGAACCCATAAATATAAATGCTGACGGTGTTAATTGACAAGTAATGGTCTGAATCGACAAAAAAAGTCTTTAAGAAGAGCTGAAGAAGACTTTAATGGACGCACACATGCTAAAGAAGTACTCTAATGCTTTTCTTTAAAAAAGACAACTAAGTGCAAATACTTTCTAGCAATTTTCCTTATATGCCAACTAAAAAGACTTCTTAGTTAGATTGGAATTGCCACCATAACCAAATACTGATTTGGTTTGGTTTTTTTGAATCAAAGGCTGAGATCTCAGACTTGCTTGGCTACGTCAGTTATGTCAAGACTTACACATGTTCATATCATCTCAACCTCTCTTACTCCGTGATAATCAATCATCTATCCAACTGGCTTCCAATCCAATTTTTCACGCTCGGACTAAACACATTGAGATAGACTTTCATTTTGTGTGCGAATGAGTCGTTCGTAAAGACATCGATCTCTGCTACATTTGCGACTGCATCTCAGATAGCTGATTTACTTACTAACACTACAATAGTTTTTAGATTTGCCGATGAAGTTTTTCCCAACGCAACACTTTTTCGTTGGGAAAAACATTCTTATCCTAACGAAAATGGCAAGTGTCAAAAAATCTACACACTTTTCCAAACGCTTACCATTTTCGTCGGAACTTTTCCTAACTCTTGCAAATTTCATCGGAAAAAGTTGGCTATACCGAAAAAAATGCTTGCAACGGGAGATTTTTTTGCTCACCATAACCTGCCATATGGCACAAAAAGGTAAGCCAACATGTTAAAAGGCTATGCCGATACTTTTTAGCTCGAGAGAAATGAATTAAGTGAAACGCGCATTTCACATCTCCCAACACTTTTTGGACCTATGCCAATGCTTTTTTTTTTGTGTCGGAAAAAGTCGCTAAAAATAAAACTCTAGCCCTTTCTTCTTCTTCTTCTCTCTTCTTCTTCTTCCTTTTCTCTCTATCGTCTACATCCAAAACCTCATACTGTCGCCTCATATGTTCTTCTTCTTCTCCATTTTCTTCCCTATTTTTTCACTCATGCCCTATCTCTTCCATTTTCGGCCTTTTTTTTGTACGTTGTGATCCAATTTTGGGCATTTTTAGGGAGAAAATTTTTCTAGTTCGCTACTTTTTTCCGTTTCTCATCGTTTAGTTTCATTTTAAGCTTGTGGGTTTTATTTCCAAAGGTATTTATTTAATTTTAACTTATATTTGTCTAGTTATTTTTAGGTTTTCTTTCTTTCTCAATACTTGTTTTCTTTGTTCACAAATTCTATTAGTAGCTCGGATTTTCTTCTTGGTTAAGCATTTAGAGGTATATAAAATTCTTACATTGTGTTTTTGTTAGTTTATTTAAGATTTAAACTTGGTTATTGAGCCTTTTGAAGTTAACAAATTTTATTTTGAGTGTATTATGTGTTCGAAGTGTAATTTAGAGAATATTTGTGTGATTTGGAGCTATTTATGTGATTGATATTTGGTTTGGAGCTTATTGTTTGATTAAAGTATGATTAAATCTTGATTTTGAATTTATTGTGTGTTCAAAATGTGATTTGAAGCTTAATGATTTGATTAAATTGTGATTTGTAGGCTTATTATGTGATTAAAGTTTGATTTGGAGTTTATTGTGTGATTAGATGTGTGATTTTGAGCCTATATTTGTGTGATTAAATTGTCACATCGAGTCCAGGTGTGTGATTAGTTTGATTTTGAGCCTCTTGTGTGTGATTAATGTTTGATTCTAAGCTTATTGTGTAATTTAATTTATAGCCTATTTTGTGATTTTTATCCTATTGAGCCTATTGAACATTAAAATGTAAGTGTTACTTTTTAGCTTAAGTTATATATTGAGTTAGAGTGCTATATTTTGAGCTTAGTGAAGATTATATTGTGATTTTGTTCTCTTAAAATCCCTAAGTGCCTTGTATATGTACATACTTGGAACTAGGTTGGTGCGCAAAATGCTAGACTCAACAGGTTTCCTTAATATATCCTTGGAGGGTTACGTTAGAACGATATTTATTTAAAATTAAGTACTTTTGGATGTTTGGGGGTTAGTTTAAGACGTTTGAAGAGAAGTTAGACACTTTCGGAAGAGTTTGGAGTGAGTTTGGGATGAGTTAATCATCTAAAATATGTACCTTAGACACTTTGGAGTGAATTAGGCACTAAATTTTCATTAAATTCTATCTATAATTAGTAATAGTTTCGGCTTTTGATTTTTAACTTCAATAATAAAATTTTACTGTATAATTTTCTATCTATAATTAGTACTAGTTTGTCCATCTTTTGAAGTAGACTTATTTTGATCGTACAATGACAAGCACACAAGGGGGACTCTTTTAACTGGGTATGGATGATTTCTTTGATGTTATAAAATCATTATGAAACTTATTGTCTTTTATATGTTTGGTTGTATGTTATATTGTATTTTACGTTTAATTATTAGCTTATATGGCTATTTAGAAATCGGTTTGGGTGAATTAAAGTTCTTCATTTAATGTCAAAGTTTTTGCTTGGTTGTATGGCTATCCTGCATTTATGGCAACCATTCAAATAGAGAGTTAGTTTTAGTGAGTTAGACACATTTTTTTTAAGGGTTAGATATTGGATAAGTTACTGGGATTTTAAGTAAGAATAGATAATTTAGGCTTTTTTTTTTATTTTTTTATTATTGTTAGTTTGGGTGAGTTAGTGGGATGTGTGGAGGTGTGTTTAAGTGAGTATGTGATATTTGAAGTAAGAGTTTCAATGAGTTGGGAATGTTTGTTGGCTTTTAAATACGCTTAGGCACTTTTAAGACACTTTTGTAGCATTTGGTAGTGGGTTGTGTGCTTTGTTGGCTTTTAAATATGCTTAGGCACTTTTAAGACACTTTTGTAGCATTAGGTGGTGGGTTGTGTGCTTTAAGTTCACTTTAGGCATTTTCTAGCTTTCTTTGAGTGTCAAAATGACACTCAGACTCTTTTCAAGCACTTTTTGACAACTTTGTAGGTTTTGAGCAATAGAGTAGACTTTTTTAGGTCGTTTTGAGTTAGTTTTTTGTCTCAAAGTACACTTAGGCACCTTTAAAACACTTTTGTTGTAGGATCTAATGACAACACTAGAGGGGGGGTGAATAGGGTTGCTACCAATTTTTAAATTTTTTTTTAAAATTTTTTTTATTTTTTAAATAATCCTAAAGTTCTAAAACTAGTTAAATGGAAAACACGAAGGAACAAGTTTTAAATTAAACACAATTTGCAATCAATATGATTTATCAAACAATAGAACAAATAAATCCTAAGGCATGCGATTAAAAAAATTGCAAAAATTAAAAACAAACGTAAAGAGTAAGGGAAAGAAGACACCGAAATTTATAGTGGTTCGGAAAATCGCCTACTCCACTCCCCAAGACTCCTTCTTGGGTATTTTACTATGTGATCCTCTTGCAGGTGAGAACCAAACCTACACGACCTTTTTTTTCTTAGGCTAAAGAGAAACCCAAGATCCTTTTTACTGGTTCAGGATCAAACCAATTTCTTTTTCTCACAACCCAAGGTGTACCCACACCTTAATACAAATCCCAATGAACAAAGAAAAATAAATCTCACAGGAATGCCTCTTTAATAGGCAAAATACACAAATTTATCGCACAACAAAACACTCCAAAGACTCCTCACACAACTATAATTAGCCGGTTCAAAAGTATGTGAGAAAGTTGAAGGATTTTAGAACCTTTTTGGAGAGCTAAGAGTATGGAAGGCTTGCTGAAAAATTTCAAAGTGTGTGGAGGAAGATGAGATTTTTAGGCTTAAAAGGGATTTAGAGCAAATTGAAAATAAGCCATTAGATCTAGGTCAAAAGAATGAATGATTGGGATTGAATGGTGAAATTTGGAAAGGTTCATGATAGAATTTAAGGAGAGAGAGGAGAAATGATTCTCCTCCACCATTACCATGTGTGACATTCCTTCATTTTCGTTTTTTTTTTTTAAAATAATCAAATGAATCCTTTTGAAATTCTCTCGGCACGTCATCGCCACGTCATCAAAATATAGTCATTGGATGTCACGTCACCAAATTTGACTGGTTATGCCAAGTCAGTTGCCATGCCGAATGCCACGTTAGCACAGTGCCACGTGTCACTATTTAATTGGTTTTTCCTTCCAATCTTCTTTTTCCCATATCTCCTTCGTTTGAAATCCGATTTGAACGATTCAAAATGCGTTAGAATCATCTTTTCGAGCTCTAATAGATGGACTCTATGAAACCCTAAAAAAGTTAGTACAAAAATTTGAGTTTGTTATCATCAAAATATTTGGTTTGATTGAAGCCCTAAAGCTAACATTTGTAGCATTATGTGGTGGGTTGTGTGCTTTAGGTTCACTTTAGGCACTTTAATTTCTAGGTTGCTTGAAGAGTCAAAATGACACTTAGACTATTTTAAGCACTTTTTGACCACTTTGTAGGTTTCAAGGGGTAGAGTAGACACTTTTAGGTCGTTTTGAGTTAGTTCTTTGCCTCAAAGTATGCTTTAGGCACCTTAAGACACTTTTGTAGCATCGAGGGGTTGGTTGTGTGCTTTAGTTTTATTTTAGGCACTTTCTAAGTTTCTTTGATAGTCAAAATGAAACTTAGACTATTTTTAAGCACTTTTTGGCCACTTTGTAGGTGCCAAAGGGCAAAGCAGACACTTTTATATTTTGAGTTTGTTTTTGGCTCAAAGCATGCTTAAGCACCGTTAAGACACTTTTGTAGCATCGGGAGTTGGTTGTGTGCTCACTTTAGGCACTTTCTAAGTTTCTTTGAGAGTCAAAATGACACTTCAACTCTTTTTAGCCTCTTTTTGGCCACTTTGTAGGTTCCAAAGGGCGAAGTAGACACTTTTAGGTCATTTTGAGTTATTTTTGGCCTCAAAGTATGCATTACCACCTTTAAGACACTTTTGTAGCATCGGAGGGTTGGTTGTGTGCTTAAGTTTCACTTTAGACACTTGAAAAGTTTCTTTGAAAGTCAAAATGACACTTAGACTCTTGTGTGCTTTTGTTTCACTTTAGGAACCTTATTTTATTTTTTGTTTTGTATTTAAATTTTTTTATATTATTGTTTTTCTAGATTTGTAGTTGTGTAATCTTGAAGACCTATTTTCCAAAAATACGGATGAAAACGAAGATTGAAGCCTTCAAGATCAATTGTTTTCTTTTTGATGTATTTGTGTTCTTCTTTCGAACTCTAGTACATGTAGAGATTGAACATTTTGTAATCAAATTATTGCATTTCAATACTATTTCTTTTTATGATATTATTTTTTGTTTTCAAATGATACTATAATGAACTATCAAGTAGTATAGAAATAAATAAATAAGAGAAAAAATATATTTTTCAGGGTTTTGCTGACACACATTGCATATGTGCGTCGACAAAAGTAAACTTTTCCCGACACATACATTAATCGTCTGGAGAAATTCTTTTCCAACGAAATGACGTCCGCTTTTCCCAACACAAAGCCATTTTCGTCGGGAAGCAGCTTTTCCGACAGCTTTATGCTGCCAAAATTGCCAACGAAATATTTTTGTTGGCCAAAACTTTTTCCGACACAATGTAGACTCTTTCTGACGCTTTGTTGCGTCAGAAAAAGTGAAAAATCTTGTAGAAGCCACACCCTACTTATCGTTTTCAAGAATTATCTTCCAAACTCATGCTCTCTCTTGAGCACCCATGAGTTTGCGGGGGCGTGTTAAATATATACATCTCTTGATTTTACTTTTTAAAATGTTGTAGATTATATTTTTGGGCTTAATGTATTTGTGAGTTTTTTACTTGTTGGGCTTCTCTATTATTGGGCCCTTTTCTTCTCTTATTATGGAATGTCATCCTATAATTAAATTGGGCTTGTATTACTCTATTTCCTGAATGAAAGTGATTAGTTTTTCTTTCTTCAATTCTGGTAAAACTCAGCTTTCTAGGGTAGACCATTGGATCTTCCCATAGCTTTTTAAAATAAAACTTTGGTCATAAGATTTGAGAATGTGTTAGGTGAATTCATCAATGTTGATTGTGATGAAGAGGAAAAGTGTTGGAGGGGATTGTTTGCAGATTAAGGTTTTACTTGATATATAACAAAACCTCTACATAGAGATATCATAATAAACATAGAATGATCAATGGTAGGATGCTGGATACACTATTAAATATGAAAGATTACCTGATTTTTGCTACCATTGTGGTAGAATGGGTTACTTTGTTAAAGACTGCACTGAAATTATTGACCATGACAAGGGAAAAGAACATCAATATAGAATTTGGCTATGATATCAAGGATCTTTCAAAGCATCTAAAAAGACAAATCAGTCCTAGAAAAACAAAGAGCAATATCACTCAATATCAAACTATTCAGAGGATTTGGAAAAGACATATCAAAACCTCATAATTCATGTGGAGATGAAGGAATGAAGCCACTCAAGATCAAACAAAGCCGAACTTAGAGAATAAATTGGTTTCAATCCTCTTTTAAGATTTTTGCTGAGTTAGGTTTACTTTAGCTTTTTAAGTTTGATCAAGGTATAGAATTTTCTAATATATATATATAGGAAAATTTCAAAACTAAAAAGTTTATTTCATGATTTTAAAATATGTTATTATTTTCAAAACTTTTTTTTATAACTTCCCATAAAAAGTAGATATACATTTTTCATATATTTTTTAAAGGTTTTTATTAACTTTTGAAAAAACTATATATTTTTTTAAAAGATTTTTAAATACCTCCAATGAAAGATAATATAATTTTTTAGAGATTTTTAATGTTTTTGATAAGTATATATTCCTTTCGAGGATTTTTAATAACCTTCGATAAAAAGTATATATTTTTTAAATGATTCTTGGATACATTTAATAAATAAAAAAAATACATTTTTCAAAAACTTTTATTTTCTTTTATAAGTATTTACTTTTTTTTCTGAGGATTTTTAATAACCTTTAATAAAAGGTTATGAGCTTTAAATATCTTCAGATAAAATATTTTTCAAAGATTTTTAAAGTCATTTGATAAATATATATCTTTTTCGAACATTTTTAATAACCATCGATAGAAAAAATATATATTTTAAAGGTTAAAAACATCAATAAAAGTAATGTATTTTTAAGATGTTTTAATTTTTCTTTAATAAAATGTACATCTTTTTCGAAGGTTTTTAATAATCTTTGATTTTAAAAAATATATATATATATATATTTTAAAGGTCGTTTAAATGCCTTCGTTAAAAAATAATATATTTTTTAAAGATTTTTAAAGTATTTTAATAAATATATAACTTTTTCGAAGATTTCTAATACCATTTGATAAAAATATATATATTTTTAAAGAGTGTTTCTAAAAATATCTTTGATAAAAGATAATATATTGTGCTTTTAATTTTCTTTGATAAATATATATATATTTTTTAGAAAATTTTTAATAACATTCGATAAAAAGTAGATATTTTTTTAAAGATTTTTTTTAAATGCCTTCAATAAAAGATAATGTGTTTTTCAATATATATATATATATATATATATATATATATATATATATATATATATATATATATATATATCTTAAAGATTTTTAATAACTTTGATTAAAATTAGGTACTTTTTAAAGGTTTTTTTAAAAAATATTTTCGATAAAAGGTAATATATTTTTCAAAAGACAATGACCAAATTTGTAATTTAACCATAAATATATCTTTTTTTTTGAAGGGTTCTAATAACCTTTCGATAAAAAGTCGATATTTTTTAAAAGTGTTTAAAATTACCTTCAATAAATATATATATATTTTCAAAAATTGTTGATAACCTTCGATAAAAGATGGTTGAAACAACTCAACTTTTTTTTGTAATGATAATTGGACCTTTTGATTTTGGACCACATTTAATTTATGGGTTATGATATCACTTACCCATATTTCATGTAAGAGAGTTGTTTTCTCTCATCGAAATTTTAAATTAAGAATTTGACTCAGGATCAATTTTGAAATTATAAATGCTACAATTATTAAAAGTAAAAGTTGGAGGACTAAACATATTATAAGAGAAAAATTAAATACCATACTATAGATTAATTATTATAAGTTTGATCTCTAAACTTTTAGGGTTGTTTATTTAGGTACTTTAAAATGTTTTTAACAACTTCTCTAGACTTTTAAGGTTGTCTACTTAGTTCCTATACTTTAAAAAGATTTTTAATCAATTCTTAAACTTTCAATTTTGTGTTTAATAAGTGTCTATTATTACCTCTATTAGTTTAACATTTATGTAGCCTATAACTTTGACATATTTAATGATTACCTAATGGGCTAATCTCTAAATGGTTTAGACATTTGGCGGGTGAGTTTAGTGTTTTTCTTAGTGTTTGGTGGGTGAGTTTAGTGTTTAAGTGGGTTTAAACATATTAGATATAAAGTTGAAAGTTTATGAAATTTATTAAAAACTTTTTAAAGTATAGAAACTAAGTCAAACAACCTTAGAAGTCTAGAGAATATAAAATATATATATATATATATTTTATTATAAAGTTTTACAAATTAAATATACACACTTTCCTAAAAATTCAGCGACCAATCTTATAATTTAGGAGTTGTTTAGATTACTTATGAAAAAAAAGTGTTTTCAAAAATGCATTTTCTTTTATTAAAAACGATTTAAAATTAAAACACTCATATGTTTGGTTACATTTTTTCAAAAGTGTATATATACACAAATTTTTTTAATTTGCTCTACATTCAAAATGCTTCTACAAATGTCAAATTACTATAAAGGACAACTATTAAACACTATGAACTAATTGTTGGAATTAATTTAATAATTAATTCATATGTGGGTAACAAATTAAATGGCAATTATATTTGGGCTATTTAATGGGCATATTGTGTGGTCTTAATTATGGGCCCAAGACTTCCCATATAGTGGTGTGGCCTGCTGAGCAGAAACCAGCCCGTTGATCCTAGGGCATTATGGGAAACCCTAGGATCAAATTATAAATAACAGGGTTATGGTCCCCAATATACTATGCCTCTTTAGCCTCCTATTCCCCATTTGATAGAGAGGATTGCCCATCCAGTCTAGCTTGCATAGTTGAGGAAGACCACAAACCACAAAGTTTACAGATTCAACACGTCTAAAGGTTCCAGGTAATTCTGATCTTCTTTAGTTTTAGTTTTCTTCCATGCTTAGATCCTTTTATAAATCTTTTCATAATTGTTCTTGAATTGTATGCCTATATTCTTGAATAATTATGACTTTTTTTTTTTGTTAATAAATTCCAACAAGTGGTATCAGAGCCATTTATGCATGGTGGATTACTAAAGTTTGGTCAATTTTTGTCAAACATGTTATCTTTTCTTTGATTCATGAGATTTCAGTTCGATAGGATTTCAGAATCAATTTACATGTTTTGTGAATTGCTTGGACTTTCGAATAGTCGAATTTAATTCTAATGCTTTCGCATATTTGGATTAATAGGTTGTCGAACAATTTTGCCTAATCAAGTATTCTTAATTGTTGAAAATTGTTCAAATCCTAATATTATAGATAATTGATTTGGATCAAAATTGCAGAATTATTTTGATTGATTTGCACAAATCTAGTTAACATATATATATATATATATATATATATATATATATATATATATATATATATATATATATATATATATATATATATATATATATGATGCGCATGCCGTATTGCGACCTCCATGAGTGCCGCTTGGTGAACTTGGTGCTAGGTCATGCGTTAGGTTGACATTGCAGTGGGCCAGCCCACCGCATTTTGATTAACAAATTTATATATATACCAAGGATGCTGTGGGTTTAAAATTTGGATATTTACCCACTGCATTTTATTTATTTATTTATTATTATTATTATTATATATTTTTTTTTTTGAATTTTCAAATTTAGTTTGCGCATATAGATGTTTATAAAAGCTGTATATATATATATATATTCTGTTAGTATTTTGGTCATAACTTAATAAAGTATGGAGAATTTTTAAAATTTTCCTTTATGGGGTGCTTGTTAAGGTATCAAGAACTTGGCACAATTTGTATAATTTCTTTTGAATGTTTCTAAATTGTACCATTTAAAGATGTAGTGTATTTGTTGCTTATGCGAATTGTGATCGGCCCAAAGGAAGGTTACAATTTGGCCAAACAACAAATACAAATGCAATAATTAGTGTGAATAACATAAGGTTGTGCTCTTAAGGATGTTAGTCGGCCCAAAGGAAGATTATCATCTAAAAGGGATAAGTTATTAATATTTGATTATTGGATTCTAAATTTGGTGCCCCAATGATTGTTAGGTGGGTTGAAAGACCAATAAAGATTCTTTTGGGGTAATTCTAGTTTTTTATTTTTGAGGACTTTTTCCCATTATATGCATGTAAAGATATTATTCATAATTTTGAAAATGATTTTGGTAATTTCATTTTCGTAAAGATAAAATTAATAGTAATTAAAGATAAATATTTTGCATAATAATCTGATTTTTGTTGGTGTTGGTTTGACGGATTATGCTGCGAAAGTAGCCTCTGATTTTTGATATTGACATCTTCAGAATTAATTAGATGTTTGTGGGCCTGTTGTTTATGCGTTCTGATTGTCGGCCCAAAGGAAGGCGTCAGTCTGGCCAAATAACAGGTACACTTGTGGCTAGTTGATGATGAACATGGATAATATAAAGTCATGCCATGTGAGTGATTGTCAGCCCAAAGGAAGACTTTCACTTGACAGGATTGGTTATCAATGTTTCATCTTCACGTTGAGAGTACCGTTTACAAGTTGATAGTTGGCCCAAAGGAAGGTTATCAATGTTGTGTTTGGTATCTTGTTGTCCTCATAAAGTTTAAATCTACTGTATTTTTATAAATACTAATGAAATTCTAAGCATGTTTTATTATTGATTGAATTATTGTTAAATATTATTTCATTGCCTTATTCTTGGATTTAAGAATATTTTTTTGGTTAAGTTGCATTTTTTTAAAAAAACTTGTGATCAAGATAGAAGCACTTCTATTTTTCACTTAGCAACATCCCTTTAAGATTAAATGAGACTTTGAAAAATGGAATCATCTTAATTGCATAAGTTTTGTGATGATGAATTGCAATATTCAAGGGAATCATGTGTAATAAGGAAATAATTAGGAAGTTCCTTAAAAGATTAGGACTGTTCTAAAAGAACATAAAGGAAGAGACATGTAAACTTTTGGTTGAATGTGTCTTAATGAAGAATAAAGGAACATGAGGGAGTACACTAAAGGATGAAATGCACTAAATTTATAATGTTCGATGATTGACTTGTGCATTTGATGCTCATTTTTGACATTGTATAGTCAATGTACGATGAGTTATGACACTCATAAGGATAAATGAACTCTTAATGAGTTAATCTTTGACGGTGTGTTTAGGAAAAATGAGTTAAGTATGAAAAGACAAAAAGTACTCAATTAACTATTTCCTTAAAGGAAGAAATTAAAGTTGACACAAAGCTGCATTTGGAACATATTAGTCCAAATCACTAAGAATTAGGATTCACACCTCCCCTAATATTTTTTAGAAAATTTGGGCATAAAGAAAAATGTATTCCTAGTACATCATTACATGATGTATAAAGAAAATATGACTTCTCACTTTGGATTTGAAGAAATTTAGTTTGGCTTATATGTCAAGACTTATATGTGTTGAATGAACTCTAGTACTTCTGTTCATCGATGATTGATTTTTTTTTTTTTTTTGATTTAATAGATCATTGAGTTTGTCTTAGGTTTAATTAAGGGGACAATAATGAAATAGTCAAATTAAGTGGCATTGAGAGCTTCAACATCTTAGCACTGTCTTTCATAGCCTATTCCCTATGGCTCCCTAAAATGCTTAACAACATTGTATAATGTTCTAAGAAATAAACTTTCATTGAAAGTACCCATATTTAATATATAGGAGAATCTTTAGTTATGGATATCCTAAAAGCCATAGATTAGTTTATAGTGGTGAAACATTATGCAAATATGATGGATTAAGAAGAGAAGATCTAGGGCATTTCGCCCAACTCCTAAGTAATACGTTTTTTTACAGATAAACATAAGAAATGTGTTGCTTATAGAATGATTCAAAGTTCATAAAGATGTAGTAAGAAGAATGACAAATATCACTCTTCTTTGAACTCAGTTTCTTTGAGAAAAGCACTCAAGATTGCAGCATAAGGCTTAAGTAGTGTACCAATAAAGCAACAACTGAATCTCTAGCAATTCAAGGTTAAGCAAAAGCTTAACTTAGGTTTTGCATTAAGGGATGTCCAATTAAAATTTGGTCTTGAAGGTCAATAAGGAAAACTTGGACTTAAAGATTATTAGTTGTGACTCTAGGTACACTGGTCATTTTCATGTTTTTTTAAAATTAATTTCCACTTGAAAGTTTATTTGCATGAGATCTTAAAGTTTCTTAAGGATGTTGAGTTTGAGGGGGAAGATAAAATGAGGAATGTTGTCTTTAAGAAAAGAAAATTTGAGTTATTTTCTCTTTGTGATAACATTAGTAAAGGTTCTCATTTAAGTAAAATAAACTCAACATTATTAAAAGAATTATTAAAGTAATTACAAGGGATAGGAAAATTAAATTTATAAGGTTTGTCTAGTTATTATGGTTTCAATTCTTGTAAGTTTATAACAACACTTATGCCCCGTTTGATAACCATTTGGTTTTTGGTTTTTGGTTTTTGAAAATTAAGCCTATAAATACTACTTCCACCTATGGTTTTACTTGTTTTGTCATCTACTTTTTACCTATGTTTTCAAAAACTAAGCCATGTTTTGAAAACTAAAAAAAGTAGTTTCCAAAAACTTGTTTTTGTTTTTAGAATTTGGCTAAGAATTCAAATGTTTCCTTAATGGAGATGAAAACTATTGTAGAGAAATTGGAAGAAAACAAGCTTAATTTTCAAAAACCAAAACCAAAAACCAAATGGTTATCAAACGGGGCCTTAGTAACTCATTTTTCTTAGAGTTATGTTAGATGAATATAAGAATTGATTTCTCAATTGTATGCTCTACGAAGTTGAAACTTGTAAAGTTTGAAACTTTTGATTTAGTAACACAAAGTGTCAAAGGTTAAAATTTATGTTTGATCTCAATAAGGATCTTTTATCTGTAATTTCATAAGTTCCACAAAATAATTATCACATAGGGTCTTGAGGTAGATAAGAGTGATAATTACGAATTACAGGTTTAGTGGGAGTAAATTTACTTTCCTAGCGTAATATGTCTTTGACATAGTAAGGCTATGATACAAGATGAAAAACTTATATGGACATCTCTTTTATATTGTGAAATGATATTGTGAGATCAATCTCAAGTAACATTGAGATGTCACAAAAGGGTCCAGAAAAGTTTTTCAAGTTTTCTAGCATAAAGGATTATGCACTTGGGTAATCATTAAAGAAGACAATATCAATCTTAATAAAAGTCCCTTGAATAAGGAGATGAAGAGTTTCATGCTCAAAGATCATACGCTTCCGCTTCACTATTCATATCAAGAATAAAAGACAATTATTTTGATAACTCTTAGTTGGATCTAAAAAAGTTTTAAGGTACTTAACAAATGATACATGCTCACTTATCATAATCAAATAAAGTAGAGACTATAAGGCAATTTGATTTTGATAATGAGTTGCCAACAAGATCCACTTTTGAGGCTATGTTCACTAATTGGTTAAAAGGTACTACTGTCATATGAGTGACAAATAGTCACTTTGTAGTGGATTTCACAATTTAAGTGTGTTCATAGCATGTTGTGTGGCAACAAACTCAGAAATTTTTTAATCTTGTCATTAAGTTATCTTGACAAGAATTTATTATTATTATTATTATTTTTCATATTACAACAATAAAAGCTTTTATATGAGAATTATAAGCTTTAATTGATAAAGAAAATTCAGAGTTTTTCTTGTGTCTAAAGGAATACAACTCCATCATTGCGGATCCGCTCATTAAGAATATTCACACAAAATTTTAGGAGCATAATGATCATACAGGTGTGAAAATTATAGTATGCCAGTTGAGTGGGAGTTTGTTTTTCTTTAAGTAGACACAAAGTTTTGTTTTCTGCAGAATAAGGAAGATGAATTGTCTTCTGTACTCTGAATAACTTTCTTTCTAACTGAAGTTTAACATAAGGCTAGAAAGAGTACAGTTTGATCTCTCTAAAGAATAAAGTAGGACCAGTTGGAAATAGGCATGTTTAGATCACATTGCATGTAATTTCCATGCTGCTTTTCCACACTTGATCCATGTCATTGAGTATATTTGGTGTGGTGATCATTGAAGGTTGAGTTGCGACTATATATGTGACAAAAGCCTCCTTGGTTCCTCATTGGTATACAAAATGGACCGGATTGTGATTAAAGGGAAGTTTCTTTTAAAATAGCATTAAGTTGTGCACTAAATAATAAATTAATAATTGATGATAAGGAAATTGTTACCCAAGTGGGAGATTGTTGGAATTAATTTAATAATTAATTCATATGTGGGTAAGAAATTAAATGACAATTATATTTGGGCTATTTAATGGGCATATTGTGTGGTCTTAATTATGGGCCCAAGACTTCCCATATAGTGGTGTGGCCTGTTGAGCAGAAACCAGCCCGTTGATCCTAGAGCATTATGGAAAACCCTAGGATCAACTTATAAATAACAGGGTTATGGTCCCCAATATACTATGCCTCTTTAGCTTCCTATTCCCCATTTGATAGAGAGGATTGCCCATCCAGTCTAGCTTGCATAGTTGAGGAAGACCACAAACCACAAAGTTTACAGATTCAACATGTCTAAAGGTTCTAGGTAATTCTGATCTTCTTTAGTTTTAGTTTTCTTCCATACTTAGATCCTTTTATAAATCTTTTCATAATTGTTCTTGAATTGTATGCCTATATTCTTGAATAATTATGACTTTTTTTTTGTTAATAAATTTCAACACTAATAACTTTAATTTTGTATTTAAAACAATATGACCGGCTATAGTGTTCGGCAAAGTGGTTGTTGGCAGTGAGGAGGTGGCAGACAGTGGCATAATTCGGTGGTAACCTATGGAAGGTGGCAATGGTGAGGTGACGACGGACAACGGTGAAATTTGGTTGTCGTCGGTAGTGGGCAACTACAGTCGCTTATGGTGGTTGCTGGCAGTGGACGACGACGGAATCCGATGGTCGCCGATATGTGTTATTGCTGGCGGTGGACGGTAATGGTTGTCGGGGATCGCTGATGGTGGTTGCCAGTATTATCATCGGCAACGGTCTCCAACGGTGAGGTAGTGGTGGACGACACTGGAATCCTGTAGTTGCCAGTGACGGTCGCCAGTGGTAGGTAGCATAATTCGATTGTCTTCAGTATGTATTGCCAGCAGCGGCGGTTGCCGAAAGAAAGGTGGCATGGACAACGGCAGAATCTGGTGGTTGCCGGTAGCGGTCGCTAGTGGTAGTCGGCGAAATCCAGTGGTCGTCGGTATGTGTTGTTGGTGGCGGTGGTCACCGGTGGTGACGACAGTGGTCGCTAGCGGTCGTCGGGTGGTTGTTGTTGGTAGCTGTGCTATCCGACGGCGGTCGCCAATGGTTGTCGGCAGCGACAGTCGCTGGTGATGAGGTGGCAGTGGAATCCGATTGTTGCTAGTAATAGGTGGGAAAATCCAGTTGTCGTCGATATTTGTTGCTAATAATGGTCGTCGGTGGTCACTAGTGGTCGCTAGCCATCACTAGTGGTCGCTAGCCATCACTAGTGGTAGTTGTTAGTGTCCCCAGTGGTCGCTGTCATTGGCAATATTTGACAGTAGTCGCCGATGGTGGGCAACCACAACCATGGAAAAGTGAAGGTAGTGTGAGGGTATTTTGGTCATTTTAATATATCATAAAAATTTAGAAGGAATTTCCTATTAAACACTTAAAAACATTTTTTCTATAATTTGAATTCAAGTGTTTCACTCAAAATAGCTTATTTTTCAAACTCATTTAAAAAAAAAAAAAAGTCATTTTGAGTGATTGTCAAACACTATAAATCTTATGAAAATGACTTTTTTTTTCAAAATTAAACACTTGAAAAGTCAATCCAAACACACTCTTAGTCTATTTTGTATGTTATAAGTTCTTCCTATTGCAACATTTTATATAGTGTCTTATTCCATTCTAAAGAAAATATAATTTTTGTGATTTTGATTAATCATTAATTGTTAATTACGTTGCATAAAAAATCTAAAACTTCTAAAAGAAATAATAGCAGGATATTGCTTAATCTAATTTCAAAAGAGATTGTTGAATCATGGATTCCCCACAATAAGCTCCACCTTCATGGGATAGTTGTATGAATGACTCTTTTTGCGTACTTTAATGCCATTTAATCAGCATTCTAAAATTAATTAGATATGACATTTTCCGTACTCCGCAACTCGTCTCAATTATTATGAGAGCAACGTACTCTCACTCTCCCTCTTCTCTGACTTAATTTTATCTTCTTTCATTCTTTTCAATCTTTTCTTCTTCAATCTTGCTTTTACTGGCTCTCGCTCTTCTCTGACTTAATTTTATTTTCTTTCTTTGTTTTCAATCTTTTCTTCTTCAATCTCGCTCTCACTCGCTTTCTTTTTTTTAAGATCCAAGCAATTTTGCTAACGTGGCAAGCGAGAGCGAGAATGAGAATTAATAGCAAGAGCGTTACTCTGTCCGAGAGTGTGAGCAAGCGAGACGACCTCATATTGCCCTCCTGGTTAATTTTGCGTGCATTATCACGTCAGAATGTGTCATATTTCATTATTTTCAAAAAGTAGATCAGATAACATTGAAGTGCGTGAGAATGATTCATCTGTACAAAAACTCACCAACTTCATCTTATTTCAACAAAATTGGTTTGGCCTTTCAACCACCATGTTGACCAAATAATGGCGTGAACAAAAGAATATAAAAAGCAAGTATAGTTGAACTTTAAAAAAAAAAAATGTATATGTTTGATCAATAATCTTATCCAAATGGCCCAAAGATTTGTTTTGTTTTGTCTTTTTTTTTTTTTAAATTCACTTGATAAAAATATCAAGAGTTATAAACGTCAACATTAGTTACTTTCAGAATAAAACAAGTGATTTGGTTAGATACAAAATCATTGATTGACTTGGCAACAACAATTATTAATAAAAAGAACTCGTTTTTTAATCTTCCATCTCCGGTCCATGTTTTTTTTAATTCAACAACATGTGAGATAGAAGATTCGAACTTTTAACTTTTTAGTCGAGAACATATACCTTGACTAGTTTAGCTATGCTCAAATTGGCTTAGACCAACTTTACATGTTGTTAAACTCTAATAATAACAATAATATTACCTCTCAAAAATAATAATAATATACAATTTTTCGTACATATATTTTATAATTACAATAATAAAAGTTCTAAAATAGTTGTTGGGTTGGAAAGTCACTTGTAAACAAGAATTCAAGGAGCTTGACTACTCTATAAAACTTCACCAATACGTATGTGGACCAATTCTTATAAACTAGTTTATACATCAACATAATATGAACTAAAATTAAAAAATCAACGTAATATATAATATTTCTTATGATTGTTTCATTATCTTATCATTAGTTTTACTTAATTAAAAATTCCTATGTTTTATTTTATTTTGTCATGACGTAGTAAGGCTTAATTAGTTTATACAATTTAAAAAATATATTAATTATGAGAATTATTAGTTTCTACTTTATTAACTTTGGTGGAAAGTACAATATCAAGTACATTAATCCATAATAATTTTGTATGTGGAATTTCAATTCACTATTTTTTTTTTCATCTTATCCTTTTCCGTACCATTGATTTTAAAAACAAAGTTAGACTATCAATATAATTTAAGTAGTTTGAATATTAGTAACCTCTCTTAAATGTTGCGGGTTCAAATCCTTTACTTTTTATGTTTAATTTGGATTTTTATACGAAAAAGAATACATATGTATGTATGTTTTAATAATGTATACACAAACTATTTCATTATTCTAATTTAGAATGAAAAATTTTGTTTTTTTTTAAGGAAATGCAAATTGTTATTAAAAAAAAGTTATGTAATTTAAATTTTTTTAAAGCTAAGAACTAACATTTTTTTTATTTTTTTTTATTTTTACAGTAGAACTAACAATTTGTTAAAACCTTAGAAAGGAACAACTGAAGTGACAATAAAAAATGTAGAGAGACAAAATTTACCCCCAAAAAAAAATCACGTTGGTAAAAGAAACAAGTTGACTGAGCAAAAACAAAACAAATTTCTTGCTAATTTTTCTGACATCTTTGGCTGTCATTGGAGTTTAGAAGTTGCTCACCTCGTCTTAGATTTAAAAAAAATTATATTAAAGAATTACGTCATAGAAGTCTTCTCACCTCTAAAATTTTTAAGTAATAGATCTAAAAAAAAAGAAAAAGAAAATTTAAAATAATAAAATTATATATATAAAAAGTTGGAATATAATTTTTTTTACCGGATAGAAATTTCTAACTTCTGCTCCTACAGTTTTTTTTTTTTTTTTTGAGCAAATAGTTATTCAAATTTCCTTTAATTTGTATTTGAAAAGAGACAAAGGAACTCCATATCTTATTTTGGTACCATGATTCATAACCTACTATTATTTTTTTTATACTATGTTTATGGATCATCATGTAAAACTTGTGGGTAAAAAATAATAAGAATAAAAGTTTAACCTTAGTGCAAGTATACACTGTCGATGAAGTAATACATATATATTCCAAGTTATCAAATCCCAAGGGAACGAGAACAACAACATTAATGTGCAATAAGATTGTAAACAACGACAACTTTCAATAGCCAAAAGTCTAAAAACAACAATATTTTGAGTGTTAAAGTGATTGAAATACTTGATAAAAAAAAATGGAAAAACTTATGGAAATTCACTTAAGAGAATGAGGGGATTCAAGTGTACTCATGTCATTTGGTGAGATTGCTAACCGATTGCCATAGCAATTTGACAATTCACAGAAACGTTGTAAACCGAATCAACTCCTATTCAATTTTGATTCAAAACCCTTGAAAAACTAAGTGATTGGACCTATATGTCTATTGCCAATCGAACTTAGGTAATTAAGATTGCATTCTTGGTTTTGAGGAGTCTGTCCTATGTCTAGGATCAAACGTGACTTATGTCTAAGCTCCTTGACTTGTTGCTTTTATGAAATCCATCTTCTTTTAACCCTTTCAGTATTAGATTGGACTTAAAAGCAACCCAAGTTGATCATTCAAGAGTTTCAATAAAATAGTAAAATCAGTAAAAGCAAACAACGTTCATGTGATGTCGATTGCTTTAGTTTATTGGCTAACCATTCTTACCTTAGGGCATTCATGTTCTTGAATCCCTATGTAAGTTTTAGCTCATGATTTCGAATAAAAACATAACGAAATAAGGTGAAAAACAATGAAAAACATAGTTGGAATAGAAACTTAAATGAACCGAGGGATAAGAAATCGTACAGGAAGGAAGAAGTCTCAAGAACTTCAATCGAAATACTATATAATTAAAGTGAAATTCAGTACAATAATGAACTACTAAGAACAGAATGTACAAAACAAAATTGAAGTTATTTTACTGGACAAAAGATAATTGAAAATACAAACCTAAGCTATTCTAAAGTTAAACTCGAATACAACCCTAAAATCAAATTTCCTTCTTCTCTTTCGAGCTAGGGGAACTCTTGAGAACAGAACAGAACAAAAATGAAGGTAGAAAAAGTGCAGAAAAATGGGTTTTCTTCCAATGAGGAATTCTGCCTTTTATGTGTGTTTTTTCTTCATTTTTATAGACAATGGCGACTAGCGTTTCTTCACACTCCATATACAGTTTGATGTATGAAATCGTAGATTGATTTAAGAAGAAATAAATGCTGGAATCTTCCAAATTTGGCCAATCCCGAAAATTTCGTTTTTCCTTTCTTAATTCCAGATTTCCATAGTAATTGATCAGCAATCGTGTGGCAATCGTGCCTTTTTGTTAAAACTGCAGCAAAAAACACTTTATTAGTGCAATTATTTTCTTTTCTTTTTCCACCATTTTATTGATTTTAATTTACTTTGGAAGATTTGTACTACTTTTCTTAGAATTTAAATGAATTTATAAAGAAAATGCTCATAAAACCAAACATAACCTAAATTTATGAGTTAGATAATTCTCTAAGTATGAGAATTATCAATGGACCTTTGTTGTGCAGAGTATAAAATTTAGTTCATATATTACTGTTTTGATCACTTAAATTTTAGTTTATTTTGTATTTTGAGCCCTTGAACTCTTGATCCTTTTATTTTTTAAAATCTTAATTTTAGCCCTACAACTTTAGTCCAAACTTCACTTTTGGCACTTATCACATTAAAGTCGTATTCTCATTACGTTATTGCAAATGGGATGTAATATAAAATATAGGGTAAAATATAATGCATTTTTGATCCATGAGATTTGAACTTAGTTTCTATTTAGTTCCTGAGTTTTTAAAACTAACACTTTTGGTCCTTAAAATTTAAATTTTGTTTCTATTTGGTCCTTAAAGTTTTAAAAGTGACATGTTGGTTCCCCAAAGTTTGAATTTAATTTTTAATTAGTCCTTGAAGTTTGAAATTGGTTTTTAAATTATGGTCTTTAGTAAAGTTGACATTAATTGATCTAATGAAATGATGACGTGGTAATTAACATATTCTGACTAGACTCTGATGATACGTATTTTTTAAATGAGTTGAATTTTTTTATATATTTTTTATTTTTTTATACTCAGGGACCAATTAAACCAATTTCGAACTTCATGGATCAATTAAAAATCAATTTCAAACTTTATGAATCAATTAAAAATCAAATTCAAACCTTGAGGACCAAACATATTACTTTTGAAATCTCAAGAATCAAATGGAAACTAAATTCAAATTTCAAGGACGAAAATTGTTAGTTTTGAGAACTTAGGAACAATAGAAACTAAGTTAAATTCCTAGGGACCAAAAGTGTATTTTACCCTAAAATATATTATCTATATATGTTAGACTTAAATTAGTATATTTTTAGAATAAAGATTAAATGTGAAGTCTAGTAAATGTTGAAGGACTAAAATTATCTTTTAAAGATCAAGGGACCAAAATATGAATTTTAAGGATTGGGATCAAAATTGTACGAGACTAGCGACCAAAATTAAGAGGGAAAAAAAATCAAGGACCAATATCTCAAATCATATAATTTTACCCTAAAAATTAATAAGGAAAAAATCAATTTATACTCCTAAACTTTAGGGGTTGTATCACTTAAAACCCCAAACTAATAATCGTATCAATTAAAACTTTAAATTTTCATAAATGAATCAATTTAGACCTTATGTTAAATTTGTTTTACAACCGTCAATGTGCATAACTTTCACACGTGTATAAGACTTCATTACATGCAGAGATTAACGTAAATTAGAGGGAAATGTTTGAACTAAATAGATAGTATTGGTTTTTATTAAATATGAGCGATTTTTTCATCCTCTCCTCATCATCTATTTTTCCCTTACTCATTTAGAAAGAATTACATGATAATTTCTCTTGTAACTTTAATAGAACTTTGGGAGAAGAATAATTTTATTTAGATAATTTTGAGCTAGTTTTAAATGGAATCAAGTGAAAATAACTATAAATCACTAACGGAACATCTAAATTGATTCACTCATGAAAGTTTAGAATGTAAATTGATACAACCCAAAAGTTTAGAGGTATAAATTAATTTTTGTCCAAATTAATATTTATTAATAAACCTAAGAAAAAATAGTATTTAAAAAACAAAAATAAAAACAATATGACCAACATGTTGCCATTTAACAACTAATTTATTATCAACTAGTTTCAAACTTCTGAATCAATTTTATAACTTTTTGAAACATAGGAGACTTTAAGTACAACTTTATCCTAATTTTGAAAACAAAATATGCTTATTATAATTTTAATACCCAAATTTTATGTGTGTGTATATATATATATATATATATATATATATATATATATATATATATTTATTTATTTATTTATTTATTTAACCATATATTTTTCAGAGTGTAATTTGGGTTAGACTTATTGATATTCTTTTAGAATATATAATGATACAAGTTAAAAAGAAGAGGAATTTTTTTTTATTTTGAGTTCAACAACATTTGAAAGTGGGAGGTTTAGGGCCTGTTTGGTAGGCAATCTGAAAACAGAATTTTGAAAACAAGGGATTCATCGAAAACAAAGTTGTATTTCATGTTTTCAGATATGTGTTTGGTAGCAGATTTAGAAATTGGATTCCAATTTAAACAATTGTTCAAAATGTGTTCTATAATATATTTATAGACCATTAACTAGTAATAGTTGGAAAACTAAATATTAAATTGAATATATCCATTATTAATTAATTTATGAACATGATTTTTGTTATAAATTTTGTATAATTATTATTTTACAATATCATATAATTTATAATATATTATATTATACATATTTTAATTTAACAAAAATAAATTGAGTTTATAACATGAAATACTATATTTATTAAAGTTTTGGTTTTTTCTAATGTAATTCTGCATTTTAAATTTTCAAATTCAAAATCTGGATACAATGAAAACATAAAAATGTTGTTTTCAGAATTTTCACTATTTGGATCACAGAATTCGAAAACAGTTTTCGAAAACACGTATGTCAAACGCATATTCACTGAACTCAGTGAATCTGAAAACATAAAACAGAATCCAGATTGTCTACCAAACAGGCCCTTAAATTTCTAACTTCTTGATCGAAGATACATGTCAATTACCGTTGAGGTATGTTCACTTTGGTGGATGAAATTTTTTCTTGTATTCATAAAACAAGTACACAACATTTAATAACAAAACCCCATAAGTCAAATCAATTGTGTCCATAAAATATTATATTGCATACATCAATCTAAAATTAGAAAATTAAGCCAATCGAAGGGATGAAACAGGCCGTTTTCATTTCAATGCAAAACAAACCAATGGTTCAACTTGTCATTTCTTCATTTTTTTCTTCAATATATTTGTTTTTGAAAATGATGCTTATTTACAAATATTTCAAAGAAATTTAATTTTGATCCATGAACTTTTAAGTATATTCTTTTTTTTTTTCTTTTGAAAGACAAGTATATTCTATTTTGAAGTGTAAACCTTTAAAATGTTTATTAATTTAGTTCCTTAAATTTAAAAAAAAAAATCTATTTTTTTCGTGTCATTACTCTATCATCTCGTAAATGCCCACCCAATATATCTGCTAACCTATGTGGCTCTAATACATGTGCATGTGATTATGTTGACACATATATTTAAAGTCACATTGTCCATCTTATTTAAATACAATAGTAGAAATCTGGGTTTTAATGGTGGTCATTGCCCGACATTAAAAGGAAACGAAGTTGGACGCGTGCCCGACATAGTCCAAATGACACACATATCTCTTCAAGTAGTCGTGTGGTCAAGTTCGTCTCTTCAAGATACAAACTTCATCCACTTATTTAAAATTTCAATATTTTAATAAATAGTTTGAAAATAAATATATTTTAATAATAAGTTTTTAAAAAATACAATATTAAAAACAAATCTAGAAATGACATACTTTTCAAAAAACATGTTTTTATCTAAAATCTTATTAAGATTTCAAAATTACTTTTAAAAAGTGAAAAACTAAAATACAAATAATTTTTATAATCATAGTATTCAAAATTTTAAAATTAAAAAAAATAAAATTGTTACCAATAGAGCCTAAATCAATTTGAATTTCTAAAAAAAAAAGAAAAGGGGTGAGGCTAGATCAGTGAAAAGAAATTAGAACAAAAACTTGCTAAGTCATTGTCTAGCTTGTTGATAGGAGAAAAAATCCCAAATCTTCCCAACTTTGGACAAAGAAAGCAAAAGCACACACAACCATGCATGCCTTGATCCCTTGGCCTAATGCTACCCACAAGCTTCCACAAGCATTGCCAATCTCAACCACATGCACTAATTTTTTTATACACACATCTCTATGTTAGGGATTGATTTTTTTTTTTTTTTTTTTTTTTTTTTGGGGGGGGGGGGGGGGGGGGGGGTGATGGAATTATATAACAAATAGAATAGGAAAAAAAAAACCTTAATTGTTTATAATTTTTAGAAAGGGATTGGTGAAGAAAATGGTGAAAATGAAAGAAAATGTGTGTTGGAATTGAACATTTATTTGGAGTTGGAAAAAACGTTCTTTATAGTGTATAACCTGAGAAAACATATATCAACCTTTTATAAGTGGCTTTTAGTGTGATAACTTAAGTTTGAAAATAATGAGACGTACGTATTCGAAACGTAGAGGGAAATATTGATAATGAGACGTACGTATTTGGAATGTAGAGGGAAATATTGATACTGAATACTTGAGAATGGAAGGATTTAGTATTGTTTTGATGTATGGACGTGAGAAAAAAGTATTAATAGAAAGTATAAGAGTAGAAAATTACTAAAAGTTTAAAAAATATGTATGTATTTGATTGCACGAGAGTATAAGATTGTAAAAATTCATTTTATTTATATTTGTACATCAAATATTTCGTCAAAGATTATCTTTCTTAGACAACAACAAAAGATGGATTACATTTGTGTCCATCGTCTTTCAAGGAAAAAAAAGGTTAAGCTAGCAAAATGGTTATTGATGAACTAAAACTTTTTTTAAATTCTTTTGTTAATTAATTATACTTATAAATGGGACCATTGAGATGTAGTTGCATTAATAATATAGAGAGCATATGATGGCAACAAGAATAGAAACGTTTTATTTAAAATACCCTTTGGGAGGGTTGATGAAAGAATCCTCTTCTTGGAATTTGTATATAAGTAATAACCTCTCTTTCTGCAAATGCCACAACCCAAGGAAATTGAGATATTACAAACAAATCAGCTGGAAAAAAGAAAGAAACTCAAAGCCTAAGTCAACAATGGCATCCACTTCACTTCTCAAGCTCCTCTCTATCTTCTTTTTCATTTGTTTTCTCACAACCCAAGCCCTTTCACAATCTGATGAATGTGAAACAACAACCAATGAATGCACTAATAAAGAAAAAGCCTTGCGTCTTAAAATCATTGCCATTTTCTCGATTCTCATTGCGAGTGTGATCGGCGTTTGTTCGCCGCTCTTCACCCGATCAATCCCGACGTTGCACCCCGATAGAAACATGTTCATCATACTCAAAGCCTTTGCTGCTGGCATCATTCTCGCCACCGGTTTCATGCACGTTTTGCCCGATTCTTTCGACATGCTTTGGTCAAATTGTTTGAAGGAGAATCCATGGCATAAGTTTCCCTTTTCGGGTTTTGTCGCCATGATGTCGGCGATCGTCACCCTCATGGTGGATTCCATGGCTACTAGTTTGTATACCAAAAAACATACCGAAGTTATGCCTGAGAATTCTCAAGGAGTAGATCAAGAGTTGCCTGTGGTCAATAGTGGCCATTTCCATGGCCACCATCATCGAGACGCCAAAGAAACTAATGCTGGTCCTCAACTTTTGCGTTATCGTGTTATTGCTATGGTGAACATTTTCATTCCCTTTTCATTTCATTTAATTTCTTTCTATTCATTCAAAAGGGAATATATATCAACTGAGCGCATAACTCAACTTGTTAAGACATATATTTTCGACTAAAAAGTTAGAAGTTCAAATTCTCATCTTATTATTATTATTTTTTAAATCTTGATTTGTATTGTGTTTACAATTTGTTGTTAGGTTTTGGAATTGGGAATTGTGGTTCATTCTGTTGTGATTGGGGTTTCACTTGGAGCAACAAATGATACATGCACAATCAAAGGTCTAGTGGCTGCTCTTTGTTTCCATCAAATGTTTGAAGGGATGGGTCTTGGTGGCTGTATTCTTCAGGTGATTTTATTTACTACTTGTTTAATTAACATTTCATTTTAGTTTGTAGAACACTTCTTAAAAAACACTTCAATAGATCTAAGAGTTCATTGAAAAAACAACATATTACTTTCATAAACATTTTTCTAAAAAATATTTATTTATTTATTTATTGTTTTTCAATTACTAACTTCTAAGTGCTCTGTGGTCAATCTACACTGTACGATCATGATCAATTATTGGCCACATATCATTTCTTAATAGTTTTCATGTGATGTGTCAATGACTTATTATCATAAATGTTCTAAGTCCATGCCCTTGTGAACCAACCGTTGAATAAATGTACATCATGTATTTTTTTTTTTTTGCAAATTAATGTACATCATGTATTTATTATCCAAATGATGACTTTCCCCCCACCAATTAATATGGTGATTATATTGACTTGAAAAACCAATATGAATATAGATCAACTGATGAAGGCATATATTCGTCGACCAAAAAATTAAAAGTTCGAATCTCTACTCTCACATGTTATTGAACTAAAAAAAAATATTGACTTGAAAAAGAGAATATGATCACAAAATAATAGTGTTGCAGTGTAAACTACAATATGATCAATAAATCAATATAAAGCAAAAAAGTTGGATTATATTTTTTATTCTCGGGCTTTCCATCTTAGTTTCAATTTGGTTCACATATATTTTTGAAAGTTTCCTTTTAGTCACTACCATTCAATGAAAGCTTAATTATAAGTTGCCATCGACATTAAATGAAGAGAGTAATTGGAATCTAACGTGACAAATTTGTTTGGGGCTATACTGCAAAAGAGTAATAGAATTTGATGCAAAAGTTTAGTGTAGGACCTACCATTTTTCATGTATTTCAACCAAAATAAATGCCTTAAAACCTAGTATAAATCTATGTTTATCATCTAATTTGACTTTTCTAAACTCCCTCCATGTCAATAGAATAAAAGGTTAAGCTATATCTATCTCATCCTCATACATCGTTTCTTGGATCATTTTGGTTTCTATATTGTTTTAAATCTTCATTCAATTAGCTCTTAAACCAAATCTTAAAACGTAAACTACAAAACATTAGAAAAACGGTTAACAAACAAAATTATTCTTCAAAAAGACGACATCTCATTATCAACCAACCGAACCCAATCCTAAAACTCTAAAAATTTCTCAGGCTAACTTGATTAGTGTCAAAATAAAAACATTGCAGGCAGAATACAAGTGGATGAAGAAGGCAATAATGGCATTCTTTTTCTCAGTGACAACTCCATTTGGGATAGCCCTAGGAATAGGGTTGTCAAGGACATACAAAGAAAATAGCCCTAGTGCCCTAATCACTGTGGGGTTGCTGAATGCTTCTTCAGCTGGCCTTCTCATCTACATGGCTTTGGTGGATCTTCTTTCTGCTGACTTTATGGGCCCAAAGTTGCAGGGCAGCATCAAACTTCAAGTCAAATCCTATATTGCTGTTCTCTTGGGAGCTGGTGGCATGTCCTTAATGGCAAAGTGGGCTTGACAAAAGGACTATCTAAGCAAATTACATTTGTCAATCTTTCAATAAATGTATTAGTCTAAAATTTCAACCCTCTCTTATCAAATCTGCTAGCTGATCTTTCCTTCTGTTTTTGTTTTGTTTTTTTTTTCTTGTTGTGTTGTTGGTTGTAATTAATTTATGTGATCTCCTTAATGATATGGTGTACTCTCTCTCTTGCTGTTTTTAATTTCTCTTTAGTGAATGGTTAGTTCTTCTTTATGTACATGTTACTCTATAGAGAGTTCTTGTCTTTAATAAAATTTAGGGTAAAATTTATATTTTCCCCTTTTTTTTCCCTCTTTTAATCTTGTGTACTTTATCGAATTATAATATTTTCTTTTTAGTTCAAATAAGAAGTCAGGATTCAGATCTCTTAGGTACTTTTGGAACTTTGAAGAGGTCTTAATGCATTAACGTCAATTGACTTATGCTTAGATTGAAACTAAAATTAAGCTTAAAGTTTTGGTTTCAATAAAATTTAATTATGAAAATTGAATAAATGATAAAATTAATACTCTAAATTGCAATTTGAAATTTGTGATTGATTTTTTTTTTTTTTTTGGGGGGTGGGGGGGGTTGTGTGTAGGTGATGACTTTGTTTAACTTTATGTCCTTTTTAATTGCTTGACTTCCTAGTTGGGTTTGGCATATTTAAAGGTGAGTTAAGGCATTTTGTTGTTGATGTTGTGGGCTATATTTTAGGTGATGCATGTTTTAAAAAAAAAAAAAAAAAGATATTAGGTGATCTTTTTATAACAATATTTTAGGTAATTTATTGCTTGGTTTTGTTGATAATGGTCTAACTTGTTTTAAAGAGAGTATTTATTTCCCTAATTCTTTAAATTTATAATTCAATTTGAATTAGTAACAATTTTAAATTTTAAATTTTAAATTGACTCGTTAAAAAATGAGCTCTAAAATTTATGTGTTAGTAACTTTGATCACTTCAAATGAACTTTCTTGTTAATCGCCCAGCCATTATCTAATTTAAACATTATTTTTCTTCATAGTTAGACATTTTGTATAGTGAGATTAAGTTTTGAATGAATTACTTCGAATATTAATAGTTCTAAAAAATAGTTCAAGTAATTTTATCTCGGTTAAAAAAACCTTTTTCCTCCATGAACTTTCGGGAAAGTAACAATTTAATTCCTAAGTTTTAGATTGTAACAATTTAGTCTCTGTACTTTGAAAGTTATAATAATTTAGTCCATATACTTTGAAAGTTGTAACAATTTAGTCCATGTACTTTAAAATTTATAACAATTTAATCCTACCATAAGAAATTCCATCAAAATTAAGTGTCGATTTTTATTATGTAACAACTTTATAAGTCTTTGTATTTTTTTTAACACTTTTGGTCCCTAATTTGTTTATTGTTATACATATGTAAGAAAATTCATTAAATATCAACACTATTTTTAACCATATGGACTAAATCATTACGAATTTTAAAGTACATGCCTATGGACTAAACTGTTACATACTTAAAGTTCAATGACTAAATCATTACAAAATTAAAAATGCAAGGACTAAATTTGTTATAAACCAAAGTTCAAAGATTAAATTGTTACTTTCACGAAAGTTCATGGACTAATAGTATTTTTTAACCTTTCATCCTTGAATTAAAACCAATTTTGACTTTAAACTTTTAATTCAATTGTAACGTGGAGGTCAAACGGTTGACCTTTGAGATGGTAATTGGTACCTTATCACTAAGATATAGGTTCGAATGGACTTAATTTCATCAAATTGAACTATAAAATTAATGGTGAAATTAATATCTCTTTCAAAATTAAATTAGAAAACTACTCCGAACCAACCAACAAGTAAAAAAATATTTAATCCATCAAAACACAAACACCTAAATCAAACCTCATAAATACTCAAAACCTACTAAAGAAAATATTTAAACCTAGATTTCAGTAGGTAAAGTATTTAATTAAGACTCAACACTAATGACCATTTCCTTTTTTTATTTTTGGATTTTGAAAATTAAACTTATAAACACTCATTTTGTTATCTACTTTTTTACATATGTTTTCAAAATCAAAGTTGAGTTTTCAAAAATAAAAAAGTAGGTCATGTTTGATAACTTATTTTGATTTTTGAAAATTAAGCTTATAAACATTACTTTTACCTTTGAGATTCTTTTATCTTCTTATCTTAAGTTATAATATAATTAAAGTTTAATTAACAAAGTAGAAAAATCCATCTAATTCCAAGATATTTGGTGTATGTTTAATCATTTGACTTTCAATAACAACTAAATTGATAAACATGAAATCATCATTTGTTTAACATTATCTATTTTCTTTCTTTCTTTCTTTCTTTCTTTTTTTATATCAAGTCAATTTTTCTAAGATAAATATATGTTTAGTTACCAATATTTGGATATTTTTTCAATTTAGTCTCTATTATTTAAAAAAAATTCAGTTTAGTCTATTAAGTTTTAACATATATAAATTTAGTTTTTCACAATTGGATGAATGTTAAAATTGGGTAATGATAAACCTACATGACATAATATTTAATGAATCAGCATAAATAAAGGTTTCATCTAAGAGAAGAAACTAATCTCCTCCAAATTTCTAAGAAATGGAGGGAAATTTTGAGTTTTCTTTTGTTAGATCATCTTTTTTTCTCCTTTAAATTTCTGTCAATTCATTAAGTATTATATCATGTAAGTTTATTTTTAATTAATTTTAACATTCACCAATGTTGAAGACAAAATTGAAAAATTTTAATAATATATAAGAGATAAAATTAAAAAAAATTTAAACATGGATATAACACACAAAATACTCGGACCAGAGAATCTTCTATTTTAGATCCACTGTTCAAATTCTATTCGTGCACGTGAATAAATAAAGGCATAATTTGTTGATATTTGTAAGCAAAGAGATTATCTTAAGTCATCAATGACATCTTTCATTTATTATAGTCAAACAATCTAACATTCAATTTTTATTAAAGGTTAAATTATCAAAAATACCCCAGAATTATGGGGTTGGTTTCAATTATACCTTCAAACTTTAAAAAGTTTTATTTTAATACTTGAATTTTGAAGTTTGTTTCAAAACAACCCTTGAAGATTTTTTCCGTTAAATTTATGGATAAAAAATAACGTATTTGCATATGTTTTGATTTTTTTTTTCAATGATATGTTCAAATATGTTCACATAAGCAACAATACAAATGAAAAAATATCATTTTTCGACCAATAATTTAATGGAAAAAAGCCTTTAAAGGTATTTTTGAAACGAATATCAAAGTTCAAGAGTTAAAATGAAACTTTTCAAAGTTTGTGAGTATAATTGAAACTAATTTCATAGTTCAAAGGTATTTTTGATAATTTAACCTTTATTAAATGAAGAGACTTGCTACCTATCCTAAAATCGATGTCAGAAATTACATTTTTTTTTTACTCAATCAAAATATAACAATATTTGCTTCAATATATATATATATATAACACTATTGGGAACAGAGAAAAATGATGATGTGGTATTTTTGGTTTTGAAAAATGGAGTTTTTTTTTTTTTTTTTTTTTTTTTAAATAATCTCTATACTTAGCTCAATCAACCAACTAATTTAAACTTAAAATTTTAAGTTCATCGAATTGAATTTTGGGGTAACGAAATTAATACTTTATGCTAGTTTTTTTTTTTTTCTTCTTTTGAATATTTACGATTAGTTATGGGCATAGTCAGAAGGTAGGATATTTTTATGAGGATAAGTTTTGATTTGGACATTTTAAGTCCGTTTGATAACCATTATTTATGCCTCGTTTGATAACTATTTGATATTTAATTTTTGATTTTTGAAAATTGTGCTTGTTTTCTCACAATTTCTCTATAATAGTTTTCATGTTCTCTACAGTGTCTTCCTCCTTTTTAAAGAAACATTTGAGTTTGTAGCCAAATTCCAAAAACAAAAACTACTTTTTTTAATTTTCAAAACTTGCCTTGGTTTTTGAAAACATATGTAAAAAGTGGATGAGAAAAGATGGAAACCCACGGTATTTATAGACTTAATTTTCAAAAACCAAAAGTAAAAAACCAAATGGTTATCAAACGGAGCCTTAGGCCTCGTTTGATAACCATTTGGTTTTTGGTTTTTGGTTTTTGAAAATTAAACCTATAAATACTACTCCCACCCTTGGATTTACTTGTTTTGTTATCTACCTTTTACCTATGTTTTCAAAAACCAAGCCATGTTTTGAAAACTAAAAAAAGTAGTTTTCAAAAACTTGTTTTTGTTTTTAGAATTTAGCTAAGAATTCAAATGCTTCCTTAAGGGAGATGAAAACCATTGTAGAGAAATTGAGAGAAAACAAACTTAATTTTCAAAAACTAAAAACTAAAAACCAAATGGTTATCAAACGGGGCCTTAGTTTTTCGTTTTTGATTTTTTAAAATTGTGCTTGTTTTCTCACAAATTCTTTACAATAGTTTTCATCTTTTCTAAGAAACATTTGAATTCTTAGCCAAATTTCAAAAACAACACACAAGTTTTTAAAAACTACGGTTTTCAGTTTTTAGTTTTTGGAATTTATGCTTTGTTTTCCTACAATTTCTTTATCATGACTTTCACCTTTCTTAAAGAAACATTTGAATTCCTAGTCATATTCCAAAAACGAAAACAAGTTTTTAAAAACTACTTTTTTAGGCCCCTTTGATAACTATTTGATTTTTAACTTTTGGTTTTTGAAAATTATGTTTGTTTTCTCATCATTTCTCTACAATGATCGTCATCTTTCTTAAGAAACTATTTGAATTCTTAGCCAAATTCCAAATACCAAAACCAAGTTTTTGAAAAGTACTCTCTTTAGTTTGAGCAAATTGCAAAAATAACTGCCCCTAAAGTATGGTGATCGTTGCAATTGCACCCTCAAACTTATACAATTGTTAAAATTGGGCTCTCAAACTAACACAATTGTAAAAATTAGACCTTCAAACTTTTAATTGTAAAAATTAAACCCCTCAAACTTACACTATTGTTAAAATTGAGCTCTCAAACTAACATAATTTTAAAAATTAAACCATATCGCCATGAAATCTTAATTGTGACCATATCGCCTCAGTGACCATATCGTCATCCTTCATCTTGATCATATTGCCAAGTTTAAAAACATTATTAAAAACTTTCTTGGCCATATCACCAAGTTTGAAAACAATATTAAAACGTTTCTCTTGGCCATATCGCCAAGTGCGAACTATTTGACTATATCGCCAATGTCCACAATTTTCAAAACCCTTCCTTTTAATATTTATGTTCATGACCATACATATGCATGAGGTCCCATCAAATAAAAAAACACTTTTTTTTTCCATGCAATTCAACATGGAAAATATACATCAATTCAATCACATACAATCAAACATCATACAATTTTTCTAACCTAACTGAGAGTAAAACTACTTACAGTAATAGTGAATCCAAGAATATCTCTTGATCAAAAATTGAGGGAAGAACATTATTTGCTAAAGAGAAAGAAAAATTTAGAGAGAAACGTTACTTCTAATAGAGAATGAAATGATTTAGGTCTAACTCAAAGGTTCTATTGTTTATAGAGACTGTGAAGGCCTAATTTGAATATGATTTAAATTCAACTTTCAACTTCCAAGATTCTCTAATTTAAATCCCAATTTCCAATAGGATTTTCTTTTCTAATTCTAACTTCCAATCAGGGTATTAAATTTCCGTCGACATGTCGACATTTCCATCAAAATTTCCACATGTCCATGGGTTCGACATCGACATAAGGAGAGAATCGACATTTCCACTATACCGTACAAAATTGACGAAATATTAAAAAAAATAGCAAGAAAATGTAACTTAATGTGAATATAAGAATGTAACAAGTATTTTAACTCATTTAAAAAGTGTAAAATGTTCATTTATTAATTTAAATATTTTTTTTGAATTTTTTGTTTTTCAAATTTTTCCAGAAATATCCATCGACATCGACATCGACATTTTATCGATATTTCCATCGACATTTTCATAAAATTGAGACTTCGACATTTCCGTCGACATCGACATTTTAAACCTTGCTTCCAATAGGATTCTCTAATTCAAATTCCAACTTCCAATGGGAAGTCCTTTTCCCTTTTTTTTCTTAGTTAGGAAAATATTATTATAGAGAATGCAATTATCTTTTAGACTAAAACTTAACAAATTATGAAATTAATTACTACCTTAACTTATAAAAGATTCTTATGGTGAATTCAAAAAACCAAAAAGCTTAATTCATATCCTACATTTAAATAAAAAATTACTAAAATTATGGGCTGTTACAACTTTATAACTAACATAATTGCAAAAATTACGTGATTTTTTTGGTTAAAATGGTTTTCTTTTTCCATAAGTTCCATTGCCATCCATGATCTTCTATTGCTGTTGAATGTAATTCACCATTACCTTCTCCAGTACCTTCTTCTTCCTTTTCCTGTAAAACCAAAATACCAAACTAACTTCTTTTTCTTCTTCGCCTTCAAAAAAAGATTCTTCACTCACTTCTTCCTTGTTTTAAAGTTTCACATTTTGCTTCTTTTTCCTTTCTTCTTCTTCCTCTTCCTTACTCACAGTCACAATCATAGATACAGGTCCATCTCTTTTTGCTTCATTTTGTTTCTATTTTTCTCTTCCTCGTCTTCTTCTTCTTCTTCGACCTTTGGAGCAAGAGATTCAAAGAATTGTTTCTCGAGCTCCACCATTTTTACTGGATCGAATCTGCACCTCATTTAGCATCAAAGCATTCTTCGGTGGAATGCAACATTAAACTTCAAAAGAGAGAGAAAAAGGAGAGAAGATAGTGGCAGAACTAATGAGAAAATAAAAAACACCATTTTAACAAAAAACACCCAATTTTAGTTAAAGGGTTTAATTTTTACAATTGTGTTAGTTCGAGACCCAATTTTAACAATTGTGTAAGTTTGAGGGCGTTGAATTTTTACCATTAAAATTTTGAGAGTGCAATTGCAACAATCACCAGGTTTTTGCAATTTGCCCTTTTAGTTTTCAAATTTTGGCTTAGTTTTAAAAAACGTACATAAAAAATAGATAATAAAACAAGAAAACCTATAGGTGAAAGTAGTATTTATATGCTTAATTTTCAAAAGCTAAAAATCAAATGGTTATCAAATGGGACCTTAGTTTTCAAAACTTGGCTTGCTTTTTGAAAAGATGGATACAAAGTATATATTTTAAATCTTATGTTTGATTCCTAAACTATAATAATATTTTGTCTAAATTATAGAAAATACTCCAAAACTTTAGACCTCGTTTCAATAATACTTTTGAACTTTAAAAATTACATTAATACCCCTGACGACCTTTCAAAAAATTAAAAAAAATACCTTTGTTGTTAGCAGCTACGACGAAAAACCCACGTGACACATTGAAAATTTAAAAGTAGCTTACCTATGGCTAGTGAACGTGGCTAGTTGTCTAAAAGAAGGATGAAACTACGTCGTTTTGCCATGCTTTTTTTTTTTAGAAAAAAATGTAGTGTTTGGGATTGTTGTAAAATTGAGGATATCGTAAAATCAGGGTTGCTATAAAATTGGGCTGCTCCATTATCGATGAAATCTGTTGGTATGTTGTCTTCTTTAGTTTGTCCAATTTTATCATAATCCCTCTTTTAAAACAATGAACCCTTATTTAATTTTTCAAAAAAAATTTACACCTATTTTGCTTAGATGATCTGAGTTTTTTTTTTTTTTTTTTTTTTTTCAGATAATACAAGCTACCATTAAGATTTCAACGGCCACGTGGGTTTTCCATCACATTTGCTAACGAAAAGGGTATTTTTGAGATTGTCTAAAAGGTCGAGGGTATTAATGCAACTTGTTAAAAGTTTAAGGGTATTATTGAAACAAGGTCCAAAATTCAAGGATGTTTTCTATAATTTAGCCTAATATTTTATTCTTAAACTTTCTAATGTTTTGTTTCTGTCTTTCAATTTTATAAAAGGTTATGTTAATCTTGGATGTTTAATATATCATGTGTGGCTTTACATGCTTTTGCTTGTTGTCTAAGTAAAATAATTAAAAAGAAATTACGCTAACCTGAATATAGTTCAACAGATTAAAACATTATATTTTGATCAAGAGGTCAAAAGTTTGAATAATTCTCATCTCATATGTTGTTAAACTAAAAAAAGACCGGATTAGTTCTTTTTGCTGAATTTTATAGACTAAAATAAGTATTAAGCCATGAAAATATCTATAATTGGTGTGTATGCTAGCTGTTGTCACTTCTCTTTTTGCTTGGAATATTATCAATTTGCTTGCAATATGACTATTCCTGCCTTGTTAATTACTCGCCCTAGTTAGCTGGATCAAATAGCATTTAAGCTTTAAGTTTGTTTAATTAAGACTATGTCATTGAATTAGATCTAACATCTCATTTTATTCAATAAATTTTTATATTTGATCTCATTTTGATTTCTTTTAAATATTCTATTTTATTTCCTTTGACTTTTTTTTTAATCCTTAAACTTTGGTATAAAAAGAATTATATATTGTAATGGTCAATAATTGTGGGTTGTGTTCTTTATTATTTAAAAGATCCAAAAAATATCTAAATCTTTTTAGAAATCCTAATATACCTTATAATGTATTACATATATGACTTCAAGTACATACATACTCAAATATTTATCTAATTCCTATCTACTCATCAAGTAAATGAACAAGTTAATGTCAGGTTTATATTAAATTATCGGATTATATATCTTATAATTATACTTAAAGTAAAAGCACATTGACTTGAAGATGAAACTTGGTTTGCAGAAATTGGTAGCAAACTAATTGTCTATACAACAACACAGAATAATGACTGCAAACCTAATTGAATCTAACCAAATACATTGATACTCTCTCTTGAATGATAATCAAAAAATAAAGAAGAAGACTAAAAGATTTTTTTTTTTTTTTTTAAAGGATAAGTAAGAATAGAGAGAGGAAAAAAAGACTTAATTTCAGGTGCAAGGAGCTTAATTGGTAGGAAAAAACTTAAGATGTATCAAATTACAAATAACAAATACTTGTGAGAATCAATAAACTTATTTATCAATCAAAAGCTCCTAAGTTATTGAATAAAGCCTAAGCACAAAAACTTTAGACCGTGTTTGGTAAAGCTTCTTAAGTGATTTTGAATTTTTAGATGGCTAAGAATTTTTTTTTTTTATTCATCTTGAAAGGGTTAAAAATTCTTTTATTATATTCAAAATTACTCCAATTCAAAATCATTTTCATGCTGTGGGAGATTATAATAGATTGGGATGAGATTCAAATATGCTAAATATATATTATAATATATATTGGCAAAGATTATGCCCTAAGTTTCTATAAATAAGACCTTTGGGTTGAGAAAAAACATACATCTCCTCTACAAAGAAATTCATAATTCTCTTTGAACTATTTCTCCTAGTCCAGTTTCTTTCAAGAGTTTCTCACAAGTCTTAGTCATGTGTTTGAGTCATGTAAGAAAAATTTTGTGGAAGTCTTGAAGATTCGACTTGCCGGAAAATAAGAAGTATTAAAGAACTTCCATAATTTTCTCCATATACTTTCCAAGGTATGTTGGCTTAACCTTATTTTTGAGTTAATTCTTAATAATTTCAAAGTCGATCCCAAAATTGATTTCTAAAGTGTTTAGAAATCATAGTGTTCCTTTGTTGGGTGAAGTGTTCATTCCTATCAAATCCTACGTAAGTTATGAATTTTTGCCTGTGAGGACTTATCCTTTGATTAGTATGGGTGAAAATGATGTTTATAGCCAATTTAATAAGCCTATCATTTTGGAGTCTTGACCAAATCGAGAGCTAGGAACATAATCTCACAAGATGGAATTCACTTCTTCCCATATAGGAAAAGTAGATGAGTAGTTCCCTCACGTGCTAATTTAATTTTGGAACATGAAAAATGGGTCCTCACTCTCTAACTGGCTCGAGAGGGACTTAGTTTATTATTGAATCGTAAACAAATTATTCATTAGAGGATTAGTGGTAGTTGTTATGGGTGAAATTGGATCAGCAAGAATGGGATGGCTAAAGGGATGCAACGAAGGGTCAAACGAGAAAGAAACCCAATAAAAAGTCAAAACGGACTGAAACCGATAGGAGACTGACCCAGGACGAGAAATGACGAATAAACGGGCTTGGGTCAAAGCCTAAACCCATGATCGACCTTAGTCGACCACATGGCAAGGCCCATTTTTGGGCCTTGCTTCGATCCCTCATAGCCCTTGTACCGCCCGGTCCAACCTAGTTCGGTCCTTTTGTTCCCCATTCGAAGACGGAAACTCACGAAAACTCTAGGAAGGAAGATCTTTAAGCTATCTTTGTAGGAATGAGTGTTTCACTCCATAGCGAAATCATTCGATCGTCTTTGATTTTATTTAAAATTAAACTAAAAAAAATAAGATTAAGCAAACTTACTTGGAGTAAATATGGAGATATTTTTGGCGGGTCTTTATCTCCTCCACAAAGTCTTCCTGGCTATGACTCGAACACAGGACCAAGGCTTGTGGGAGCCTCTTGAAAGAAAATCCACAAGGGATTGAAAAAGAAGAGGTCTAGAGAGAATTCTCTAATTCTTTATTGAGGAGATGTGTTTATGTCTAATAGCTCAACCCAAAAGATCATATTTATAGAGATCAAGAGAAAATCTTTGCTATAATTAAAATATTATATTTTAATATCTAATATATTAAAATATATCTTATACTTATTTGAATCTCATTCAAATCTCTTACGATATTTATTTATTTGAATCTTAATATTCAAATTTTATAAATATCTTTTATTTAATGTATCTAATATACATTAATTATTTTAATATTTAATGTATCAAATTCAATAAATATATTTTCCTCTTTTATATTTAATATATCTAAAATATTAAATATTAATTTGAACACTGCAAATTAAATATTAATTTGAATATTTCAAATTTTTCTTTCAACTAGATTGATTTTTTAGTGTTACTATGAGTTAACAATAGGACCTTATGGACCTAAAGATTATGATACAAAATTAATTAATTAAACTATTTAATTAATCAATTTTCATTCATTAACTCTAGGACCTAGAGTTGCACTCTTATGCACTGTAGGACAAGTTGTGTCCATGGATATAATCACTACATGCAAATCGATCTTTCACGAGTTATTCGTAATTATAGCTAGGTCAAAAGTCCGTTTTACCCCTGTAATTACATCTTGCACCTTAAGTACCATTGATCCTCTAATGAACAATTTGTTTATGATCCAACCATAAACTAAGTCCCTCTCGAGTTAGTGAGAGGGTGGGGCCCCATTGTTCATGTCTCGAAATCGGCACTTAAGGGAATTACTCATCTACTTACCCTATATGGGAATGAGTGAATTCCATCTTGTGAGATTATGTTCTCAGCCCCCTATTTAATCAAGTCCCTAAAATGGTATGCATATTGAATCGGCTACAAAAGCCACTCTCACCCATGCAAATCAAAGGACAAACCCTCACAGGCAGAAGTTCATAACTCACTCAAGATTAAGATCGAGTCGTATATGATCATCCTGATGAAATATTAATCTTCTCAATTAACAGATTTATAAAGAAAGATTAAATATTTCGTGGTCCAGTCTTATACAAACTCATTGTATAAGATACCCTCACTCACATGTCTCCACATGAATGGTTTGGATCAAATCATTTGTAACTATTACAAAGTGGGTCGTATCAATAATGTTGCTAGGATAATGCACCCAATCTTATCCATATACTATGATCTTTTAGGCTATTTCTTGAACATGATCCTCCCGTATGTCAACCACATACTGTTCAAGATTACACTAATAACCTTGGATTTTTAATATATAATGGATAATATTATATTGCAAATAAAATAATCAAAATTATTATTAATTATTAAATAAATTATTAATTACGAGGCTTTATGGTATAAATCTCAACACTCTCTTGAGGGGAGAGCAAGGTAAGTTCATTCCAGCCACCTAAATTCTTCTAGAACTCCTTAACTCTCTCTAAATAACCCTCTTTGACTTAAGCATCGGAGCCTGTGTGCCCTACGCTACATAGGTGTCTAGGTTTTTCTTGCCTTGCAAACCGCGTTCTTCCCCAAAGAATACAAATTCACCGTCGTTGTCACGTGGAGGTCAGTTGAGATTTCTCCTATCCAAAATTTGGCAACAACAGTTGGAGCCGTCTGTGGGGAACGACAACACTTGATTGGAAAACCTTGTGCTTGAGTCAATCTTCCAAGAGAGATGAGTAGAATGCCAGAAAACAAACACTAGAATGAAGACGAAGATGATTCCGATTAGGATTGTCACCCGAGACGCACGAGAGAAGTTTCTCCTCGTCGGCCTCGTACTGACACAGGCCAACTTGCACAATAAATCCTGGAAAAACTTGAAAAGCAGGATCATCAAAAGGAAGAAAAATGCGAGGAACCACCTCTCGTACGAGATCCAAGAAAGGGAAAAGCGAAGGTGGTTGAAGGGATGGAGAGTCAAAATCTTATACCCAAAAGCCAACCAAGAAGCTGATCTTTGGAAGAAACGACAAGCCACGTCAACCCTAGGTCAGAAACAAGGCGAGCAAGGTAGGTAAGTTAAAATTTGTTGTGCAGGTTGTCTCGTAGAGTGATGGTCGAGGCCAACCAGGTAAGGTTGAAGCGACGATCATGCAAAATCACAAAGCAACATCAGACTTGTGAAGTTTGATCAACCTGAAGTAGAAGACCCTGGCCGAGGTCGACCATTCTGAGGCCGAGGCCGACCAGAGTAAGGCTGAGGCGACCAGATTGAGGCCGAGGCCAAGTAGATGAAGTTCAAGCATTGAGCATAAACCCAAAGTCTTCCTTGGAAAGCTGACATCCTGAAAATTCAGAAGGAATTTGGGGACCTTCAAGGGAATGTTCTCAAGTCTTGCGAGATCAGAGGTGAGATATAGAGGCTCTCATTGAGCAAGTCGACCCCCCTTTCACTGACGAGATCATGAAAGAGAGAGTTCTTAAGAAGTTCAAAGTGCCAATTATCACCCCATATGATGGAAATATTGATCATATTGAACACTTGGACACATACCGAGCACAAATGGAACTTCATGGAGTTTCAGAGGCAATCAAATGCAGGGCATTCTCTTCTACCTTCACAGGACCAACCAGAGAATGGTATAGGAAACTAAAGAGGAAATCCATTGGCTTCTTCATGGACCTAGCAAGAGCATTTGTAACGCAATTTTTGGGAGGCCGAGATCAACATAAGCCTCAAATGCACTTGCTCACCATAAAGCAAGGGCTAAAAGAGACCTTACGTGATTATGTCTCGCACTTCAACAAGGAAGTGTTGCAAGTTGAAGGATTTACAAACACTACTGCCCTAATTGCCATTGTTGCAGGCTTGCTTAGATCGATTAACAAGAAAGAACCGACTTCCTATGTTGAGTTCATAACCAAGGCTAAAAAATATATGAGTGTTGAGGAATTGATACGATCGAAAAAAGCTATATTGGATCGTGAAAGAAGCAACAGACATGCAGAGCAAGATAGAGGACAACAATTTTTCCAGTTCGAAGAGGATGAGGGTCGAGGAAAGAGGCCGAGGCCGACCAGACCCTAAGGTCATCTCCGGTCAACAGTTTGAGAGGTATACTTCCACAACTTTCCCTCCTGAGAAGATATTATGGAGATTCACCACGTGAATTTGGTGAAGTTTTTAGACAAGATACAAACTATAGCTGGAAAAAGAGACAAAGACAAATATTGATTCTTTCACCGAGATCATAGTCATGCAACTAACGAATGCTATCAGCTACGAGACGAAATCGAAACCCTGATCAGAGAAGGGTATCTGAAAGAATATGTTAAGGACGAGCTGAGGCCGACCAGATGAAGAACCCCCACGTGAGATCAGAACCATACTTGTGGGACCAACAGGAGGAGAATCCAGTAGGAAAAGGAAGGAAGTTTCTCGTGAGGCTACACACAACCCAGATTATCCAGGTATGTATTCAGTCCATGCTAAAATTATGAACCAAACCCTAGAATTCACTAAGGGTGAAGCTAGAGTCATCCATCAGCCACATAATGATGCTTTGGTTGTTACACTAACTATTGCCAATGTAAAGGTTCACATATTCCTCATAGATGGGGGAAGTTCAGCTGATGTTCTCTCTCTGATTGCCTTTAAAGCAATGAGGTTAGATAGGAGGCTACTGAAAGAGAATCTCACTCCCTTGATTGGATTTGGGGGAGAAAGAGTAACTCTTGAAGGTAGCATCGAACTTCCAATGACCTTTAGGGATGGACTGAATACAACTACTAAGATGATTAACTTCTTGGTAGTGGAGTGCACATCAGCTTACAATGCCATATTAGAAAGACCAACACTCCATCAACTAAAGGTTGTAACTTCCACCTATCATCAGCTATTAAAATTCTCTACTTTGAATGGAGTGAGAATAGTAAAAGGGGAGCATAAAGCTTCAAGGGAGTGTTACTTCACAACACTCAAATAAGTCAAAAGATCAAGAAACGAGCAGGAAGCATACCTCAGCAAGACCAAGGCTGAGGCCGACCACACCCCCATGGATCATTAGGGGGTTTCTCTCTATTTATCTTTCCTTTAGATGGATTTATTTGTGTTAATTTCAATGATTCATGTAAAAATTAAAATTTTATTAGCAATAAAATTCTCTTTTGCAAGTTACAAGCTATGTCAACTCAAGCATAAGTTCAACCAAAACTCCTACTTGAGTAGGGGCTACTAAGGGGATATGTTTCCCTATTAAACAAAAAACAAATAAGCTACATAGGAGATATGACTCTCTATGAAACAAAATGCAACGAAGCTACTAAAGGAGATATGTCTCTCTGTTGAACAAAAAGCAGAAGCTACGCAGGACGAGCCAGAAAGGCCAGAATCCTGGATAAGCCGAGATTGACCCTCATAAACCAAGGCCGACCTCATAGGTTGAGGCGGGCCCCATAGGCTGAGGTTGAGCACAATGCAAGTAAGTGATTTCTTTTGGTTTTGTGGTTTGAGTGCATGAATGAGGGACCCTTTATCGATTTATCTTGTTTAGTAAGACTTAAGTAATTCTATTTGTCAGAGTTCATCTTTTTGAAGTAAAATTCATTAAAGAGAAACAAGAACGCTAAATAGAAGTTAAACTTTCATTGAATATCAAAGTAAAGTCTTACATTGAGATTGAAAAGATAAAAGAGACAAACAAAATACAAAACAGAAAATAGACTAGCCCTCATTTATATCACCACCTCCACTCCCATTAGAATCATTTGACTATGGGAAGACATATGGATCTTTCTTAAAGGAAGCACACCATGTAAGCATATCTGGAAAAAAAAAAGCAACAAAATCGTGAGTTATAGAAAACACACGAGACATAAACTAAAGCAGAGAAACTAAGGTCCGACTAGGGTGGCCGAGGCCGACCCCCTTGGTCGAGTCCAAATACTTTCCAGCACAAGAATTAAAAGAAGAATACGAATTTAAATCCAACATTAAGGAAGAAGGGGTGGAGCAAAACCAATTTCGACTATAAACTCTTGACTCACAAGGGAAAGATCGAGACGAGATAGATCTTCTAAACTCCTCACGGCTCTCACAAATGCTCGAGCAGCAGTTGGATGATGAAATTTGATGGGAACTGAAAAGGAGAAAAAAATGGAAGAGTATCAGAGCAACAAGCTACCTTAAAGAGAGAATGAGAACATGAGAATGGTGTGAGAATATGGAGAAATGTGCTCCAATTTATACGAGAAGGATGAGGAGAAATTGGAGGGAGATTTGAATTTGAAATTCAAATTTTGAATTCAAAACAAAAAAAATAAAAAAATAATAAAAAGTGGTGTGACAGGCACCAAGGCAGAGGAGAGCCTACGCACGGCAAGTCCACCTGTACGAGGCAAAGGCCACGGGCCTAAGCATGGAGAGTGCCAGGCCAAGCAGGCCTCAGCCTTAACCGAGGCCGACTAGGTTGGTTCAGCTGAACCAACCTGGCATGGCCAAACCAGACAGGTGTCAAATGTGTTCGGATGCCTTTTTCTCCCCAAATCTCTACTTCGCGGCTAATTTTCTCCTCTCCTCTCATAGTATCTGCCTGAAATGAAGCTACAATTGTTCAGAAAATGCTTACAAAAATAGAGAAACTACGAGGCTAATGAATAGCTAGAAATTCTCTCCAGTAGGAGGTCATGAAGCTACACGGCTACTAGATGGACAAAATTCCCTCCTACGGGAGGTTGGGAAGTCCAGAATAGTCTCTACGGGGCCCTACGAGGTTTGATGACAATGTCACTTAAATTTGAGGATGCCTTCAAATTTACATATTATCTTCAGGAAAACGGCACAGATCGCGAATCTAGAGGAGAGTCTTAGCCCCCAAGAAAGATCGAAATGTTCCCTACGGGATTGGAAAACAATCTTAGGGAGATCCAAGGAGAACCTTGGAGCCCTAAATTTTCTCCAAGATGTGGACGAACACACATCCATAGGAGAATCTTGAACACACATCCATAAGAGAATCTTACCCATCAAGAAGAGACCGATCTACGGGGTTAGATAGCAATCCTAGGGATGATCTGAGAAGCAAGATAAGCGTCACTGAACCCTAAAATTCTTATAGGACAACGGAGAAACCAAGATGCAAGATAAGCGTCATGGAACCCTGAAATTCCTACTTAAAAATGGAGAAACCGACACTCTAGAAGACTGAATATCCTCACTGGACATCAATAACTAGAGAGAATTTGAGGCAGACCTCGAAATGTCAATAATGACTCCAAAACTTAATAGGCTACTCCCAAGTCAGGCTCCATGCAATTACTTCACACGTTCCTAACCTTGAATCCTAACTAGGGAGTGGGGGCTAATGTTATGGGTGAAATTGGACCAACAAGAATGAGCTGGCTAAAGAGTTGCAACAAAGGGTCAAACGAGGAAAGAAGCCCAATACGAAGTCAAAACAAACCAAAACCAATAGGGGACTGGCCCAGGACGAGAAGGGACAAAGAAACGGGCTTGGGCCAAAGCCCAAGCTCGTGGTCTGCCTCGGCCGAAGTCGAGGCCGACCACATGGCAAAACCCATTTTTGGGCCTTGCCTAGATCCCTCATGGCCCGTGTACCTCCGGTCCAGCCCAATATTGTCCTTTTGTTCCTTATTCGAAGACGGAAACCCATGAAAACCCTAGGAATGAATGTATTTAAGCACTCTCTTAAGGGGAGAGCAAGGTAAATTCATTCCACCCACCTAAATTCTTATAGAACTCCCTAACTCTCTCTAAAGAACCCTCTCTAACTTAAGCATTAGAGCCTGTGTGGCCTACACCACACCAGTGTCCACGTTTTTCTTGTCTTACAGGCCTCGTTCTTCCCCAAAGAATACAAATTCACCATCGTTGTCACGTGGTGGTTAGGTGAGATTTCTTATGTCCAAAATTTGGCAACAATAGTAGTTAAGGTATAAGATGTAATTACATAGGTAAAATAGACTTTTGACTCAACTGTAATTATGAACAACTCATGAAGGATCGACTTGCATGTAATGATTGATATCTATGGACACAACTTGTCTTATAGTATATAAGAATGCAGTTCTAGGTCCATAGTGGAATGACCTAGAAGTAATGAATGAAAATTAATTGATTAATTAATTTAATTAATTAATCTTGTATCATTGAAGCTTATAATCTACAAATTCATTAGACCCTCTTGCTAGCTCATAGTAATACTAAATGATTAATTTTGTTGCAAGAAAAAATTGGGATGTTGAAATTGATATTTAATATATTGGCTATATTAAATATTAAAGAGGAATATATTTAACCTATTTGAATGGGATTCAAATAGGTTAAATATATATGGTATGATATTTATGAAATTTGAATGAGATTCAAATAAGTAAAAAATATATATATTTTTTACGTATATTTCAATAAATAAGATATTAAAATATATTGTTTGATTTTAGAAAAGATGGTACCCTATGTTTCTCTAAATAGGATTTTTGGGTTAAAGACACACCTTCTCTACAGAGAAAATTTAGAATCTCTATTTACTTTTTCTCTCAAAATCCTTATTCAATTTCTTTCTAGAAGTTCTCATGAACCTTTGATCCTATGTTTGAGTCATAACGAAAAAGAATTTGTGGAGATTTGATTCGATTAACTAGAACACAAGAGGATCAAAATTTCTTCAAAGGTAAGTTTGTTGAACTTTTATTTTAGTTTAATTTTAAATAATTCAATACTTATCCAACTTAATTTCTAAATTGTTTAGAAATCATAGTCTTGATAGGAATGAACTCTTCATCCCACAGCGGAAGCATTGGATCGTCTTTGATTTTATTTAAAATTAAACTAAAAATAATATTAATTAAGAAAACTTACTTTTGAGATAAATATGGAGAATATTCTGACGAGTCTTTATCTCCTCTACAAAGTCTTCCTAGCTATGACTCGAACACAGGACCAAGGCTTGTGAGAGCCTCTTGAAAGAAAATCCACAAAGGATTGGAAAGGAAGAGGTTTAGAGAGAATTCTATAATTTTCTCTTTTGAGGAGATATGTGTTGTATATAGAATGCCCAATGGCTTGCCCCTAGGGTCCTATTTATAGTGGTCTAGGAAAGATAATTAAATAATATATTTTAATATCTAATATATTAAAATATATTTATCTAACTAATTTAAATCTTATTCAAACCTTTTAAAATTCTCCTTCGACATCTATTTCCTAATTTGAATCCAATTCAAATTTAATAAATATCTTTTCTTTAATGTATCTAATATACATTAATTGTTTTAATATTTAATGTATCAAATACAAGAAATATATTTTCCTCTTCTATATTCAATGTATCAAATATATTAAATATTAATTTGAACACTTCAAATTAAATATTAATTTGAAAATTTCAAATTTTTTTCTTTCAACTAAATTGATCTTTTAGTGTTACTATGAGCTAGTAAGGGGACCTTATGGACCTACAGATTATAAGCTCCAATGATATAAAATTAATTAATTAAACTCTTTAATTAATTAATTTTCATTCATTAACTATAGGTCACTCCACTATAGACCTAGAGTTGCACTTTTATGCACTGTAAGACAAGTTGTGTCCATAGATATAATCATTATATGCAAGTCGATCATTCACGAGTTGTTCGTAATTACAGCTCGGTCAAAGTCCGTTTTACCCCTATAATTACATATTGCACCTTCAGTACCACTGATTCTCTAATGAACAATCTGTTTATAATCTAATTATAAACTAAGTCCCTTTTGAGCCAATAAGAGGGTGGGGCCCCATTGTTCAAGTCCCGAAATCAGCACTTAAGGGAACTACTCATCTACTTACCCTATATGGGAATGAGTGAATTCCATCTTGTGAGATTATGTTCCTAGCTCCTTATTTGGTCAAGTCCTCAAAATGGTAGGCATATTGAATCAGCTACAAAAACCATTCTCACCCATGCAAATTAAAGGACAAGTGATCCGCTAACACGCAAGTGCACGTGATCGAAGTAATAAAAAAACTGTAAGTATTCCAGAATATCGTACCCAAGGGAACGGGGTTTAACAAAATCTATTTTGAATGGCACAAAATATGTTTGCAAATTGCAATGGGGGTAACCGAAATTTCAAAATGCAAGAGTTTGGTTTTTTTAACAAAAGTGAGTGAAAATTCAATGAATTAAAAATAAAATAGGGATTCAAGTGATGCAAGCACCTTTGGAAGAATGCGACTCACTTTGCAATTGCAATCATAGTTAACATGTGAGAACTAAGTAAACCGAGTTCAACTCCTATTCGATTTTGATTCAAAACCTTTAGGAGACTAAGTGATTAAACCTATATGTCTATGGCTAATCTAACTTAGATACTTCGCACACAACCCTAGTGGTCTTGGAGTCTCGCCTTATGTCTAGGGTCGATGTTCAGGACTTATTTCTAAGTCTTTTCCTCCATTGCTTTTGTGACATCGGCTTTTCCTTAACTCTTTCGATATTAAGTTCGAGCTTGATGAGCAAGCACTAGTTGGCCGGCTAGGTTTACCCAAATTTAAATTCAATAAAAGCAAACAAAGTTCACATGCTAACTAGATTGTTTAAGCTTTAGAGCTTTACATTTTTCCTTAGGGCATTCACCAACTTGAACCCCTAGAGAAAATTTAGCTCATTGTAGATAAAACAAAAATCCCAAAATAATTTATTGAAAATTTCATAGTTTTAAAGAGGAGATAAATAATTTTAAAGAAAACCTAATTAAATTACCAACAAGAAAAATATCTACTTAAGAAAATCAATTTCTCCTAAAATTAGCTACTGGAAACCAAAAAATATATATTTTTTTTTGTTTTCAAAAGGAAGCCCACGGGTAAATGAAAAGTTTAAGGGTTTTGAACATGGAAATATTTTCCCTTAATTCAGTATATGGTGCTTGACCCACGAAAAATCCAAAGAAATAGCAAAGCATTACCCAATTTCCTTAATGCGATCGATTCAAATTCGTTCAAATCTTTGAATCTTAATCTCTTCAACAGTCGCCGAGGAGTGATCTTGTTTTGGAAATTGAAATCAGCCAACTCACGAGCAAAAGAAACGAAAACAGAGGCTGGAAACAATGGAAAAACAGTAAACAAAAATGCAGAAAACTGACTTCTTGTTGATTGAAACTAAAATTGGAGAGTTCTTGAGCTACAATGTAGAGAATAGATGCGGAAATAACATAAAATTGAAAATGAAACTGAACTAATACAAAATTGGAATTCAAAACGCTGCTGTCTACAAAGAAAATAAACCCAGAAAAATTGTTTCAGGAGAGAAAACAGAAAATAAAACCCACGAAAAACTACTAACTTCTTCTTCGGCTTCTTCCCTTTTTAAAGTCAAAACCGAGCCTCCTCTCCTTCCAAAATTGGGTCCATAATTAGTGGGTAGAATTTGGACATGATTATCTTGCTGGAATTTCTCCATAATCAGTGCAAATCACGTAAATCATGGTGATTCCCGCAAATTTTGAGCTTGCCTTGTCGTTCCATAGAATGCAATTCAGATTGCAATTGCATTCTCCTTCCTCTTTTCTTCACGTTACATTGCAAATGGAATGCAATTGCATTCCCTTTTGCAAAGTCTTCAAATTTGCACAAAAGAACAACAACTTAAGCCACTTTCTTGCATCTTTTCACTTAATTCCTTCTTTTATCATATTCCAACAAGCTTGCATGAATTTATTTAAAAATGTTATTTGTAGCTTGCTCGGTAATCAATAAAGCATGCAAAAATGGCAAGAACAACTTAGTTTTAGGGTTAAATAATCCTCATAAATGAGAATTATCAACAAGCCCTCACAGGCATGAGTTCATAACTCACTCAAGATTAAGATCGAGTCGCATATGATCATCCTGATGAAATATTAATCTTCTCAATTAACGGATTTATAAAGAGAGATTAAATATTTCGTGGTCCAGTCTTATACAAACTCATTGTATAAGATACCCTCACTCACATGTCTCCACATGAATGATTTGGATCAAATCATTTGTAACTATTACAAATTGGGTCGTATCAATAGTGTTACTAGAATAAGGCACCCAACCTTATCCATATACTATGATCTTTTAGGTTATTTCTTGAACACGATCCTCCGGTATGTCAACCACATACTGTTCAAGATTACACTAATAACCTTGGATTTTTCATATAATGGATAATATTATATTGCAAATAAAATAATCAAAATTATTATTAATTATTAAATAAATAAATAATTACGAGGCTTTAGGGCATAAATCCCAACAAGTCTTTCATGCGAGATGAATTATAGGGTGATAATAGGTTTGGTTCCTTCGATTTGGGGCCCAACCGAGAACCAATCAATTTGATAAAAATTGGAATTGAACTAGTGTCCAATAAAGGACAAAACCGATCGAATCGGCTATTGTTCAGTTCGATTATTCTCAGTTTGATGCTTTTCAGTTTTTGGGCTTATTGGGCTGATGAAAATGGGGGAAGAAAGCTAGGTTTCACGTAAATCTCATAAAAATCAAACAAAAGTGAGATAGAAAATAGAGGAAGGCGTGACAGTGCTGCTATGAGGGAGGCAAAGGGACGATGATATTGCAAGGAAGATGAAGCAATGGCATTGCATGGCGATACTATGAGGAATGAGAAGTGATGACGTTATACGAGGGTAGTGATGCGTGACGGTGCTACTACAAGGGCATAATGCACGATGACATTCTTGTAAGAGGATTGATGAACGAAGGAACTATTATGAGGGAGATAAATCATGATGGCGAGGAACGTGGTGACAAGCGAAAATAGGTTTGACGCTATCTGCTGGTACAAGGGAGATGACTCACGCTGCACAGTGCTGATTGATCGACTGAAAACGTGTGGGCTTTTAGAAGAAAACTTTTGAATAGAAAAAGTCTCTAATCTAGTGCAAGTGCACACTGTCAAACAAGTAGTAAAGGAAATATTCCAAAGTATCGATCCCACAGAGAACGAATACCACAAAATTCAAGATGAAGGCAAAGATATTCACACAAAGCAACCTCGGTAACCAATATTAAATAATTGGGAACGTTGTGAGTGTACTAAAAATCAAATGATAAAAAGATGGAATCCGAATATGCTTTTGCCCCTTAGAAAAGAATTGTGACCTAAAATGCAATTGCAATCTTTACTTAAGCACCAAGCAATGTAAATCGGGTTTAACTTCTATTCGATTTTAATGAAAAAACCTTTAGAAGCCTAAGTGATTAAACCATATGTCTATGGCTAATACGAACTTAGTTTAATGAGAACACAACCCTTGGTCTTAGAGGTTTCGCCCTATCTCTAGGGTAAAAAACCAAGTGCTTATGTCTAAGCTCCTTTCCTCTATTGCTTTGTATGAACACGTAATCTCGTTTAACCCTTTCAGTATTAAACTCGATCTTTGTATGTTCACCTAGGTGATCAAGCTAGATTCACAATAAGAATGATAATCAATAAAAGTAAACAATGCTATGGAATCGAGCAAAGTTACTTTTACATCTTAAAAAAATCTTCCAATCCTTAGGGCATCCACATATCCGAATCCCAAGGATGAAATTAGCTCATGATGGAGAAAATAAATAACAAAACATTAAAACAAAGAAAATGCATACTGAATTAAGAAGTAAAAAGAAAGAAAACAAAACTGGAAAATAAATTATGAACTTGGAGGGAAAAGATAACTTGAATAAAGAATTTTATTAATGAAATATTGTTGTAAATGAAAGAACTGAATTCGAACAAGAATTAAAAGTAAACTGAATGTCAAAATACTGAAATAAGGGGCTGGAACTTAACCTAAAACAGAAAGCTAAAATGCTGGAATTAAAACAGAAAACAGAAACTGCTGTTACAAGGAAAAATCGAACCTCAAGGAGAAAACTATCACCTCTTCAATCAATCGACACTCAGCCTCTTTCAAGGAGAGGAAGATCTTCACAACCCTAGACTTTCGACTAGGCTGGATTGAAGTTTCAATGACGTTTCTTCTCCTTTTAGTCGATAAAATAGAAAAATAAAAGTGCAGAAAACTAATGGTCTTCAATCGAGTGTGGTCGATTTTGGACTCTTTTTTTGTGGCTTGAATCTTCATATTTATAACCTCCAAATGCTAGAGTTTACTCCTTGGATGTTTAAGGCAAAAATCAAATCTATATGAGCTCGATTCGTGCAGAATATCTTAAAAAATCAGCATAAAATTGAATTTCCAGATCTTCTCCTTTATTCTCGGAATTCTGTCTCCCAGGTGAAATTGCAATTGCAGTTGCAGTTGCAATGCTGGCAGTTTTCACTTTTCTGCATAAAATCATCAAAACTCGTCAAAAATCAATTCTTTTCCTCTTATTTCCTATTTCTTAGCACAAAACAATCCCTTAACTAATTTTGGCTATTTTCTCATTAATTTTCTATATATATTAAACATAAAAGCGTGCATTTGTGCAAATAGCTTAAGTAAAAATGGCTAAAAATATGTAAAATATTAGCATTATCACTGATGCAAAAGAGACATTCTGAGGAATGTGGTGATGAGAGGTGAACAAATGAGAGAGAGGCGACTAAAAGTAAAAAGAAAAATAATTTCTAGGGTTTTCTAAGGGTATACATATACCCTTGGTTCAATTATGTTTTTGTTGAATTTTTTTTTTAATAAAAACCAAATTGAATCGAAAATATTATATTTTCTTGAATAGAAAATTGAGATGTCCAATTCTATACAAAAAATTGAACCAAACCATTGGATTAGCTCGATTCAATTTGGTTTTCAATTTTTCGATTTTTTGTTTCATCCCTAGTGAGTTGTTCATTCCTATGACCAAACACACATCAGATCATTAGAAAATCAACATACACTAGACAGTAGGAAACTCAACACACACCAAACTGCTAGAAACATTACCCTCTCATACAATTGAAAACTGCATCCACTCAAAGCGCTGGAATCGGTATCCACTCAGACCGTCAGACACTATACCCATGAACATAACCACTAGAAACCTTACCCACGCACATGTGGGAACTTTCAATTTTATCAAATAAAAGCCTAAACTTAATGGAACTATGTGTGGGAACTTTTACCTTATGTTTAATTTTCGCTAAATTCATCCACTAATTCAAACAAATAGTAAAGTAAAGATCTTTTAAAATTCAATAATTTCAACAAAAATCAAGCCTTGCACAAAATTAGGTCCGATTAATAATGTAGAAGATTGATGATTAAATAAATCTTTCAAAACTAATAAATTTCAACAAAAATCTAGCTCTAGTATAGTTTTTTTTTTTTTGTGAAGTTTTATAAATTTTGTACTAAACCTATGTTATCTATTCATTAAGTGCACATGAAAGAATTCTCAAGGATGGTTTTTCAATCGAAAGTCCATCAAAGGGTAAAAATCGTAATATTTAGGCTAGTTTGGGATTGATGTACGTAGCTTTTAAAATAATTGCTGTCAACTATGTTTTTACACAAATCAGCTGTAATACGAAGTAAATTAGTGTTTGGTAAGTTTTAGCTTTAAAGATTGAAAAACATGTTAAAGTGTTTAGTAAATTAATACTAAACTGTTGCAACTTAATTATAAAAACAAAAATAGGTATGATTTTTTTAATAATGCATAATGTTATCTTGATATTTAATTTCAAATTTTTTATAAAATAATTATTTTAAAATTCATATGATTTAAATTACAATATTATGTTTAGTTTAGATATTTTATATTTTGATAAGAAATATAATTGCTAAAAATTCTTATTAAAAAAAATGTTATTTCAGTTTAATTTTTTTAAAAAAAAAAGTAAGAACAAATAAATTCAGTTGAATATAAGATAATAAAATAAACAAATAAATATAAAAATGAAAATGGAGAATTGATGGTGAATCACGCCTCAACAACTAGTAGACATGGGAGAATAAGTAGTGAATTAGCAAATCAGCCAGATTTTTAGAAAAGCTAATTTGAGAAGTTATTGTTGATTAGATTTTGCAAATCAACGTAGTTGAAAAAGTACTTTTATTAAAATTAATTTATAGTCAGTTTTACCAAACACTAAAAATGGTAAACATTTTTTTATGATCACTTTTGTAGTTTTCAAAAGCAATCTCAAACGGTTTAGGTTATTTATGCTCTGTTTGGCGGATGGATTTGGTAATAAATGATTTCAAATTCCAGGATTTTAAAAAATGGAAATGATTTCAAATTCCTATCGGCCTTTGGAACCAAATTGACTTGAAAATCATCAAAATTAAAATTTCTTGTTTAGATGCTCACAAGAAATGAAAAGAAAATATAACATTTTACTATTATGCCCTTATGGATTTTATTTTAATTAATAAAAAAATATTTTAATATCAAATAACATTATCAAATACATATAACTATGAAACATACCATCAAAACAAATCAACTTATTAAATTAAATTTTACAAATGTTATCATTATTGTTAAAAATGAAAATAAAAAAATTACAAATGTCTTAATTTAAATAAAAAAAAAATCTAAACAAAATCCATAAAAAAAGATTTGATTTGTTATGTTTAGCCATGGAGGGAAAAAAATTAAAAGAAGCAACTTTTTTTGTTGATTTCTTCTCCAAACCATTGTAGGAAAACATAAAACTAAAAAAAAAAATTCATACATGAAAAAAAATCGATTGCATCAATATATAAAAAGGAACAAAAAAAACATATTATTCTTATCAAATCAATAAATAAATAAAAAAAACGTTTAAGAAGATGAAAAAAAAAATCACCTCTAGTTTGCTTGTCTATAAAAAAAACTTGTTGAAAATTGAAAAGTTGCATTGAAAAGATTGAAATTATTGTTATATGTTATGGGTGAAATTGGACCAACAAGAATGGACTGACTAAAGGGCTGCAACGAAGGGCCAAACGAGGAAGGAAGCCCAATACGAAGTCAAAACGGACCGAAATCGAGAGTGGACCGACCCATAGCCAGTCAGGTACAGAGGTAATTAACCAGTGGCAAATGTGATTTTAGTAAAAAAGTCTAATGACAAATAGCAAATGTGTATCGATTTCACTGATCTAAATAAGGACTGTCCTAAGGATAGTTACCATTTGCCTATGATAGATCAGTTAGTAGATGCAACAACAGGCCATGAGTTATTAAGTTTCATGGATGCCTACTCTGGATACAATCAAATTAAGATGTATGGACCAGATCAAGAAAATACCTCTTTCATTATTGATAGTGGGCTTTACTGTTGCAAAGTCATGTCATTTGGCCTCAAGAATGCATGAGCAACCTACCAAAGAATGGTAAATCGAATGTTTGCCCCATTGCTGGGAAAGAATATGGAGGTGTATGTGGATGATATGCTAGTAAAAAACATTAAAGCACATTAACATGAAACTGACCTCCATGAAACATTCCAAATACTTTGAAAGTACAAGATGAAACTGAATCCAAGCAAATGTGCTTTTGGTGTAACATCAGGAAAATTCCTTGGATTCATGGTACACCAAAAAGGAATCGAGGTAAATCCTGACAAGATAAAGGCCATCTTAGAGATGTCCTTTCTAACCAATCTCAAGCAGCTTCAGAGTCTCAATGGGAGAATTGCAGCACTGAATAGGTTCGTTAGTATAGCCATTAACAGATGGCAACATTTCTTTAAAATTTTGAAGAAAGGTCTTCAATTTGAATGGTCTAAAGAATGTGAATAAGCTTTTCAAGAATTGAAGGCTTATCTAAGTTCAGCTCCCCTCCTAGCCAAACCAATTAAGGGAGATGAGTTACTACTTTATGTAGCAGCTTCTAACACTGCTATAAGCTCTGCACTAATCAAAGAAGAGAATAGTCACTAAAGACTAGTCTACTACACCGACAGAGCAATGGTGGGGGCTAAAACTAGATACCCTCAAGTAGAAAAGCTTACACTTGCCTTAGTTACCTCAGCTAGAAAATTACGTCCTTATTTCCAAGCACACAAAGTCACTGTCCTCACAAACTTCCCTCTCAAGCAAGTGTTGTAGAAGCCAAAAGCTTCAGAATGCCTCATGAAATGGGCAGTAGAGCTTAGTGAATATGATATTCACTACAAATCGAGGACATCGATCAAAGGACAAGCAGTGACGGATTTCATTGTTGAGCTCACTACACTATAGGCAGAGGCCGACCATAGAGGAGCCGAGGCCGACCACCTTCAATGTGTAATGGATGTGGAGGCATCTCATCCAAAAAATTCTAATCTGCCCTAAAAACTCTTCGTTGATGGATCCTCCAATGTCAAAGGGTGCAAAACAGGAATTCTACTTGAATCTCTGGAAGGAGAAAGGCATGAATATGCACTCATATTCAACTTTAGAACCTTAAATAATGAGTCAGAATACGAAGAACTTGTAGCAGGATTAAAGGTCGCTAGGAGAATAGGGATCTCCAATCTCTTAGTCCTAAGTGATTCTCAATTGATGGTGAAGCATGTAACTGATGAATATCAAGCTAAAGAGCAGAGAATGACAAAGTATTTGTCAAAGGTCAAGGAACTGCTTACCTCATTCCCCAAACATGAGTTCAGACAAATTCCAAGATCACAAAACACCAATGCTGATTCTTTACTTGATTAGCAACCGCTTATGAAACTGATATGAGTATAACAGTTCCAGTTGAAATCCTATTTGAGCCCACCATAAGCAGAGAAGAGATACTGGAAACTGATGCAATGGTTTCCAAAGAGAAAGAGGCCAAAACCAGGAACGAGTCTACCTGAGCCGATGACAACTTGGCCGAGTCCGGGAAAGACCTTTCCTGGATAGATAGCATATTAGAATACTTGAAAGAGAAAAAATTACCCTCATAAAGAGTAGATGCCAAATGGGTACAGAGGTAATTAGCTCGTTACCTACTCAGAGAAGGTACACTCTATAAGAGCGGTTATTCAATGCCGCTACTAAGGTGTCTAACACCTACTGAGGCGAAATATGTGATGAAAGAAATCCACGAAGGAATATGTGGCAATCATTCCGAAGGAAGATCCTTATGTCATGAGATTGTAAGATAAGGATATTATTGGCCAGATGCTCGAAGCTTCACAAGATCATGTGACCAATGCCAACGATTTGCTCCGATACCAAGACAGCCACCTGAACCACTAACAAATATAGTAAGTCCCTGACCTTTTGCGCAATGGGGAATATACCTTATTGGACCTCTTCCCCAAGGCAAAGGACAAACTAAGTTTGCAGTGGTGGCAGTTAATTACTTTACAAAATGGGCTGAAGCAGAAGCTTTGGCAACAATTACAGAAAAGAAGATAACTAACTTTGTATGGAGAAACATAGTATGTCATTTTGGAATTCCTAATGTCATTATTTCAGACAATGGAAAACAATTCGATAATGCAACCTTCAAAAAATTTTGTTCAGATCTTAACATCAATCATCGATGTTCATCTCCAGCTCATCCATAAGCCAATGGGCAAGTGGAAGCAGTGAACAAGATTATCAAGTTAAATCTCAAAACAAAGTTAGAAAATCTAAAAGGAGCATGGGCAGAGGAGTTGCCCATGTGCTATGGGCATATAGAACAACTGCAAGATCTACCACAGGTGAGACTTCTTTCTCACTTACTTATGGGGCAGAGACAGTCATTCCAATGAGACTATGCTTAGACCTATTAGAAGAGCACAGGGAAAAAGCTCATCTTCGAGCAGCATAATACAAAAATAGAATTGTAAGATATTACAATGTGACAGTCAGAAGACGAAGCTTCAAAGAAAGAGATATTGTACTAAGAAGAGTCATGCAAAATATCAAAGATCCATCAACAGGTGCACTAGGTCCAACATGGGAAGGATCATACCAAATTGTAAGAATTGTCAGACTTGGCACGTACACTCTAATTGATTATAAAGGAAAGATTCTTTCCCATCCTTGGAATGCAGAACACCTAAAGATGTATTATTAATAGATTACTTTTCTACGATTACTACTGTTATGCTTCTCGAAGACTGATTAACCTGAATAAAATATTATTTCATTCTTCCTCGAAACTATCATGAACTTTGTGAATAAAGCATAGACTCAGCATAGCAAGATTTCCTCATCAAAATGAGAAGCTACATAGGAGATATGTCTCTCTATTAAACAAAAAGCATAAGCTACAAAAGGAAGTATGACTATCTATTGAACAACAAACAGAAGCCACACAGAACGAGCCAGAAAAGCCAGAAATCCCAGATAAGTCGAGGCCGACCCTCATAAGCCAAAGCCGACCTCATAGGCCGAGGGCGAGCATATTGCAAAATCATATGACTTTGGAAAGGCATATGGATCTTTCTTAAAGGAAGCAAACCATGTAGGTATATCTGACAAAACGAAGCAACAAAATCATGAGTTATAGAAACACACACGAAGCAAAAGCTGAAGTTGAAACAAAGCAGCCAAGGCCGACCAGAGTGGCCGAAATCGACCATCATAGTAGAGGCTGAGCTCTTTCTGGTACAGAAATTAAGGAAGAATCTGAGGTTAAATCCAACCTTCTAGAAGAGAGAGTAGAGTAAAATGAAGAAGAAAATGGTAAGGCCGAGGAGAACTTGTTCACGGAAAAACGTACTGACGCACAAGGAGTTTTAAGCACGCGCCTAGAAGAAGCGCTGAGGAGGCCTTGGCCTCGACCCGACTGAGGCTGACCATTTCTGCCCTCGATTCTTACACCATTGCCTATTTCCTTTTCTCCGGTATCAATTTGGAATGAAGCTATATTTGTTCAGAAAACGCTTACGAAAAGCGAGAAGCTACGAGACTACCGAATAGCTGAGAATTCCCTCTAGCAGGAGGTCATGAAGCTACACGACTACTAGATAGCCAAAATTCCCTCCTACGGGAGGTCGGAAAGTCCAAAAAAGTCCCTACGGGGTTTGATGGCACTCTCATTTAAATTTGAGGACGCCCTCGAATTTATATATTATCTCTAGGAAAACGACACAGATCGTGAATCCATAGGAGAATCTTAGCCCCTAAGAAAGATCAGAATGTCCCTTATGGGGTTAGACGACAATCTTGGGGAGATCCAAGGAGAATCTTGGAGCCTTAAATTTTCTCTAGGATGTGGACGAACACACATCCAGAGGAGAATCTTACCCACCAGGAAGAGATCGACCTAGGGGGTTAGACGAAAATCCTGGGGATGATATGAGACGCAAGATAAGTGTCATAGAACCCTAAAATTCCTATAGGAAAACGGAGAAATCAAGATGCAAGATAAGCTTCATGGAACCCTAAAATTCCTACTGGAAGACGGAAAAACCGACACTCTAGGAGACTGAATATCCTCACAAGGATGGACATCAATAACTAGAGAGAATTCGAGGTAGACCTCGAAATGTCAACAATGATTCCAAAACTTAATAGGCTACTCCCAAGGCAGACTCCATGCAATTACTCCACACGCTCATAATCTCGAATCCTAACTAGGGAGTGAGGGGCTAATGTTATGGGTAAAATTGGACCAACAAGAACGGGCTGCTTAAAGGGCTGCAACGAATGGCCAAACGAGGAAGGAAACCCAATACGAAGTCAAAACGGACCGAAACCGATAGGGGACCGACCCCAAATGAGAGGGAGAAGAAACGAGGCCCGTGGTCGACCTGGCGGAGGGCGACCAGATTGAAAAGGCCCATTTTTGGGCCTTACCTCGATCCTTTATGGCCCTGTACCCCCGATCCAGCCCAGTTCGATCTTTCCTTTCCCCATTTGAAGACGGAAACCCAAAATGAAAGTATTTAAGCTATCTCTTGAGGGGAGAGCAAGATAAGTTTATGTTAGCCTCCAAAACTCTCATAGAACTTCTAAATTCTCTCAAAACTCTCTCTGACTTAAGCATCGGAGCCTGTGTGTGGCCTACAACACATCGGTGTCAAGGTTTTTTTTTGTCTTGCAGGCCGCGTTCTTCGCCCACAAGAATACAAATTCACCATCGTTGTCACGTGGAGGTCAGGTGAGATTTTCTCCTGTCCAAAATTTGACAACAACATTATCTATTTTTAAAAAATAGCAAAATACAATGAATAAACAAAATAGAAACCTTGAGTTTGTTTTAATGGCGTTGAGTTAGAACATAGAAGAACAATCGATAGGAATGAAGTTAAATAGAGAAAAACTATAGAAATTATCGTGAAGAAACTATCATAAGGCATGGGGTAAAATTGGTAACATATTTTTTGAAACTTAAAATCCTGCTAAATTCGACCTATTTGGAACATATTTTTTTTTCAAAAAAACAAGATTTGAAATCACATTACTTTTTTTTGGCATCCAAATGCATAAAATGATTTCAAATCATATCATCTCAAATCAAGGGGTTCCAATCAGGGGGTTAAATTTAAGGTAACAATGGTAACACTTATTAAAGTTTAAGGAGATGAAAAGGAAGGTTTAGGTTAAGAATTGATATTTTCATTTTCACTAAATAACATAATCATAATTTATGCCATCACATTAAATCTTAGGAATTATTTTATACAAAAAAAATTGTCACGTAATTAATTATTTAGACTAGGAAAAACAATTGATTTAAAGTTAATTAGAGAAATTACATAGAAAATCCCAACGTCAACTATTTTTCTTAAGTTTGTACTTAAAAAAGAAAAAAAACTATTTTTCTTAAAATTTTTAAAAAGAAAAAGAATTACATTACAGAACCTACCAAGTCCAACGTCATATTTTGGTTTAATTTGAAAAAAGAAAGAAAAGAGACCGTTGGTTGGAGAAAGGCGATTTGGGGGAGCGTCGGAAGCAACGGTCATTAGCAATGGCCAATGGTTCCTCGAAGAAGACGATGAGCTAAGCTTCCGTGTCCTCTTCCTTTAATTTTGCTGTGAATTCAACGGTTGATCTGATCTCAGTGGGGTTTACATTCAGTCTTTCAATCGACAAAACTCATCGGGACGGAAAATGTGGGTGCCTCGATACGTCTTTCTTACCGTCGGATATACCTGGATCTGTTCCCTCTCCATCAAGATTCTCCGGGATTTTGGTGAAGATGATACAAGTAATCAACATAAACTGATAGCATTTCGAAAATTTTGAATCAGTTGCATTTTATGTACAGAATTGAAGCGACGGATTTCAAGGTAAATGATGATCAAATAGGAGATTCAGCTGAACTTACAATTCATCCACCGGAGGCAACCTCATTCCCCTAAATACCGACAAAAGGTAACCAAACGGAAAAGATTCTCAAAAAACAGTCAGATATTTGAAGTAGTTATCATGACGATGGACGATTAGGGGAAAAATCTTCTTCTTCTTCTTCTTCTGCAGCTTCGTGCTGCTCCGTAATTCATCTGGATTCTATTCGTACGCCATTTCCGAACGCTTGAAAGAATGGCCTGCGTTTATCATCGACAACACCAGAATCGTATTCAAGCCTCGAAAAGACAAAAAGAAATCGGCGTTTTAATTTTCCTTCGATTTGGAACAAATTGTGATTGAATCAACTACGCAAATGGTAAATTTTAAATGAGATTAGGTTTCAGGACATCCCGATGGTATGTTTCTAATCAATCATTTTTTGTGTTGCTGTTGTTCTGTTCCCTCTCCATCACATCCATGCGTTTTATATGATTCTGATAATTGGTTCGGTGAGATTTTAATTTTCCTTCCAAAGGAGATTGGGAATTTGCTGAGGTGATTAGGTTTTGTGTGATTATCCTAATTACTTTCTCTGATGGAGGTTTGGATGGTAGGTTTCGATCTATTGTTCGACAAATTAGCATCTATTTGAACAGAATTCATGACGTGGTTTTATAGGATAATGATGCAAAAGCTGATCTTATTGAACTACTGTCTCTTATTCACTTTCCAGATCAAAATATGGCACACCCACCTTCAGCATTCTGTGGTCTGCCATTGGGGTTATCTTCCTCTCATGGATGAGTTTCCAAGAAATACTTGAGTTTTATTAGATATAATAACCATAACTGGTGGTTGATAGTTTGTTACAGTTATTTTTTAGTTACTGAGTTGTTACTCACTGTATTATATATTTGGAGATTCTTCATTAATGAGATACATCGATCATTATTCTCTCCCTATTTTCATCTCTAATATGGTATCAGTTGAATAAAGCTTTTCTGCTTCGATTCTCTCTCTCTTGTTTTACATCTTCTTCTTTCTTCTATGTTCTCCATGGATCAAGAAGCTGAAATTCCTGCTACTGCTTCCTCAACAACGCGTCATGAACAGCCGTCGATTGAAGGATCTCATAGCCCTTATTACCTTCATCACAACGACACTTCGAATTTAGTTCTTGTGTCTGAGCTGCTCATTGATGATAACTATGTTACATGGAGCCGATCCATGTTGATTGCACTATCCATCCGCAACAAATTAGGGTTCATTGACGGAACCATACCTCGGCCCACTGGAGATCTTCTTCCTCTGTGGATTCGCAACAATCACATGGTGATCGCCTGGATTCTCAACTCTGTCTCGAAAGGTATTTCTTCCAGTATTATGTTTTCTGATTCTGCTCAGGCGATTTGGCAAGACCTTAAAGATCGATTTCAAAAGCGCAACGGCCCTCGCATTTTTCATCTCAAACGTGGTCTAGCAACTCTTAAGCAAGATCAAGAATCTGTTACAATGTATTTTTCTAGATTAAGAGTCTCTGGGATGAATATGCGTCTTATCGACCTGGTTGCACCTGCGGACGATGCAATTGTGGCGGTGTTAAACAGATTGAGGAATTTGTCCAATTCGAGTACCTGATGAGTTTTCTCATGGGCTTAAGAGATACCTATGGTCATGCTCGTTCTCAGATCCTTCTTATGGATCCTCCACCACTGGTGAATAAGGCGTTTTCATTGATTATTCAACAAGAAGAGCAGCGATCTGAGCCTTTGCTCTCGACTCCTCCTGTTCTTTCATTGGCTATCACAAATACGAAACGATCATCTGCCATTTCGAATACTTATCGCCCAAAGCAAAGTCGCCCTATCTGTAATCATTGTGGAATACAAGGACACACTGTTGACAAGTGCTACAAACTGCACGGATATCCCCCTGGATATCGACCAAGAGGACATCAGCGTGACAATTCTCATGGATCAAATGTTCCATATTCTCAAAATTCACAGCATGTGACCGGATCTTCCAGTGCTCATACAGTCTCGACTGGCAGTTCATCTGGTTCTGATGCTCCACCAGCCTCTACTGAAGATCCTTTTCTTCAGTGTCACAACATTCTGAATATGCTTCAATCGAAGCTCGCTGCTGTGAAATCTGATGCTGATGCCACCACTTCCTATCTGGCAGGTACTTGTCCTCACACATCTTCATCTAAACAAAATACTTGGATCATTGACTCTGGTGCCTCTGCGCATATTTGCTATTATCAAGCAGTTTTTAAAAATCTGGAATCCATCTCAACCTCTGTCGTCTTGCCTGATAGTACACGTATTCCTGTCCATTATATTGGATCTGTTCGTATTTCTGACTCATTAATTCTTAAACGTGTTCTGTTGGTCCCTGAATTCAAGTACAACTTGATATTTATCAGTGCTCTCACTTCAGATGGTTCCATGAATGTTCGATTTTCTACTGATTTTTGCCACATTCAGGAAAAATACACTTTGAGGATGATTGGCAGGGGTAAATTACAAGATGGCTTATACATTTTGGATCATCCGATAGCTGCTGTTGCTGGTTCCTCTTCTACTGATCATATTAATTCTGCCATTGGGGTTATCTTCCTCTCATGGATGAGTTTCCAAGAAATACTTGAGTTTCTCAACTTCCTATACTCCATAGGAATGCTTTTAGAGCTTGCTGCCTTTATAAAACTAAGAGCCAGACCTCAACCGAGTTCCCTTGCAAACATTTGGTACCACAATGCTTTGCTTGCCTCCTGCGACCTTGCTTGTTCTTGTCACGTGTTTAGCTTCTGCACAAATATTCTTAATTTGTGGGATTATAATTGTTGTGGGGTTTCTAATATATCCTACACCTTTGCAGGCAAAGAATAGATGGGCCAAATTTATTTTAGAAGAGCCAGCAGCTACTCTTCCTGATGTGGAAGATAGGTTGGCCGAGTTGCAACCGCCGCAAGAAGTTTCTGGTGAGGCTCGGTTCGGCATCATTTAGAATCTTCTTCATCTTTGAATATAACCCAACAATAACATCCGTGGGTGCCAAATTTGGATGCATTCGAAACTCATGCAGATCAGGCTGTTTCGAAGCTTGCTCGGAAGCTTTACATATCAAATTTCACTTCTGCAATGTTTCTGAGAAGATGGTGCGCTTGATTGATGAAATATTGAATCTAGTTATAACGACAGATCTTTGATATTATGTAATTATAATAATGTAACAGAAATTTCACTTCTGCAATAACAGAATTTCATGCCTTAATCGATAATGATAGTTCTTTGATATTATCTTAATTTAAGTGCTCTCATTGTAGGACTATACTCACACAGCAGGTGCCACTACAGTTCATCCATGTTGGTTCTTTCTCATTCGTTGCTGCGGGTTTTGGTGGTATTATCATTTTTCATTCTATTGTCTTTGTCAATGTACACTGAATTATTTTGTTAGGAATATGTGTCGGATGCTTGAGGATGGATGAACAAGGACCTGGGTTTTGATACTTCAACATCGCTCAACTTCTGAGTGATATATGGTCTTGTCAGAAAGGGGAAAACTATAATATACTATCTAGTATCTTTGTAGCAACGTATCTACATACTGATCTCAATGCAAACTAATTTGTCTGGTTGTTTTCTTGAACGTCTAACCTATTTGAATTTATTTTGTTAAGAATAATCCATAGAAAAGCACTTCTTTATCTACAAACCCGATTTCATTTAATGATATTACATGCCTGAAGGTTTCACAAGATGTCCCCAAATATATGATGGTGGCGGGAGAAAGATGCTAACATGGTTTATGAGCTTGTCTTGCTGAGGTATCTCTCTCTCTCATGGGCATGCTCTTGACTGCAAGTAGGATTATGCTTGTGTGAAAATTTCTGTTGAATTGAATGTCAATTCTTTGCTTTATATTTAAGAATTTTGATAGAGCAAATGAAGTTCACATTCCTTATGGTGCATAATTTAAGAATTTTTACACGTACGGATTTCATTCTTGCAGAATGATGATGGTGAACCACTAATATGCAGAAAATTATGTCAATCCTTGGTCTTCCGCCATCATGAAAGATTGATTTACTGAGCAAGATTAATTCAAAGATTTTGAAGTATGTGATAGGCCTTGGCCAACAATTTGACCCTATTAATATGATGTAAGAAAGTGCAGTTTTATTTTGCCAACTGATGATAGCTAATTGACTTGAGAATCGTTCTTACATTCAGTTTCAATAAAGTTGTTTGATGCCAATTTGGTTCCAATGGCAGGTCTATCAAGGATGCTCTTGAAAAATCGACCTCAGGCAATATTTTTAGGGATGTGAAGCTCGATTGCGTTGCCACCGGCAAGCAGTTCACAACCAAGGAGATCTTCACTCAGGTGTTCTCTCTCTCCACAAAGCTATTTTGAATTCTGTTGGATGAGACCTTTCTAATGGGTGATGTCAAGGGGAAGCTTTGCTTTGTCTCCAAATCATTTGAACTACGCTGTCAAACGATGAGGTTTGCATCTGCTTTCCCAACATCAAATTTTTTCTTAAATATCAAAAAAGAAAAATATTACAGAAATTACATATAAGTTAATTCCAACGTCATTTTCTTTGTTTAATTTCAAAAAAGATAAAAAGAGACACTGGTTGAAGAAGACGATTCGGGGGAGTGTAGGAAGCAACAGTCATTATCTAGGGGTTGTGGTTTTACCTTCCCTCTTACTCGAAGAAGACGACGTAATACCATAGCAAAGCAAAGCGAAGGGGTTGTGGTTTTACCTTCCCTCTTCCTCGAAGAAGACGATGTAATACCATAGCAAAGCAAAGCGAAGGTTTCGTTTCTTCTTCCCTTATGGTGTTTGTGCATGTTGATTTTGTAATATTAGTGGGGCTACAGTTGGTTTTTCTTAAAAGTTTTCCTTGTGGCTCATTGACTTGACAATTGTTTGTACATTCAGTTTCAAGCAAAATTGTTGGCGCCAATTTGGTTCTCCATTTGCAAGTCCGTCAAGGATGCTCTTGTAAATTCGACCTTAAGGCAATGTTTCTAGGCCAAGGTTCTCTGATTGCATTAATAATGAATGATTTTTTGAAGATTTCTTATGCACCTCTCTTCCGTTGCCCTTCTCTTTCTTTTTCTAATCATGCTCACTGATGGGTTTGTTTCGGTTCTTAATAAAATTGATGCTCTCTCTATCTATTAAATTTGGATAATTTTGTTTTATGTTCTTGGACCTCTTTTAAGACTTTGGCATCTTCGAATTTTTTTTTTGATAATTGACGTTTATTGATTTTGAATGTGTTAGGTGTCTCACTAGTTTCCTGTTTAATCAAGCAGAAAAATGCACAACTCCACAAGTATAATGACAAACAACACTGTTCTATTGAGAGTTCTTCAATAGACAGTGAGATATGAACTGATAATATTGAATCCCAAGAACAAAAAGAACAAGACAATCCACAATAATCAACTATTAGAGAGAGCCGAGGACTCCTCTCCAATCCTATTCTTACTCCAAATTTTGCCTGCCTCACACACTACCCTGAAGTCCTACAAAAACCCTCACTCCCACAACTGCCGTACAACAGCCCCCACCCACACATCAATTGGTCCCCTCAAACCGTTATGCCTCTTTCCCCATACTGCCCCTTCTCTTATATGTTTTAGTAATTGGAGGCCTAACAATACCCCCCGGGGTCAGATACACCTTGTCCTCAAAGTGGAAGTCCGAAAATAACTGTTGAATGAAGTTAACCGACTCCCAGGTAGCCTCGCAATCTTGTTCTCCTTGCCACTTCACTAGCCATTCTTCTTCGCCGGACTCAGAATTCCATCGCAATCCGAGATTTTCTTGGGGAGTCGCCTTCCATTCATAGCCATCTGGTAAGTCGGGAACTTGAGCTTGCACTGTTACCTCATGCCCTATCACCCTCTTTAGCAAGGAGACATGGAACACATCATGCACCGAAGCATCCACTGGCAGCTTAAGGCAATAAGCCACTTGACCAACCCTTTCCAGTACTTTGAAAGGCCCAAAATACTTCGGAGATAATTTCTCGCATCGCCGTTTGGCTAAGGATTTCAAACGATATGGCCGGATCTTCAAGTACACCCAATCCCCCACCTGGAACTTGACCTCTCTTCGTTTACGATCAGCATATTTTCTCATTCGTTCTTGTGCCATCCAAAGATGTTCCTTCAGAGCTATTACCAAGTCTCGATCCTTCAACTGTTGCTCAAGTGTGTCATTGGTGGTTTTTTAGTCTCCATAAGAAACTAATGCTGGTGGGGATCTGCCGTACACGATATGGAATGGGGTGGTGTTGATGGAAACATGATATGTCGTATTATACCAGTATTCAGCCCATGGAATCCACTGTTCCCACTTTTTCGGATGTTCTCCGCAAAAGCAACGCAAGTACGTCTCCAGACACCTATTGACTCTCTCCGTTTGACCATCTGTTTGTGGATGGAAAGCTGTACTCTTCTTCAACTGAGTTCCTTGCAACTTGAACAATTCATTCCATAAATGACTGACAAATATTTTATCACGATCAGAGACTATAGATCTCAAAAATCCGTGCAGCCTTACAATCTCTTGGATAAACATGGTCGCTACCTCCTTACCTGAGTAGGGATGTTTGAGCTTCAAAAAATGACTGTACTTGCTCAATCGATCTACAACGACTAATATAGAATCAAACCCAGTGGATTTTGGTAGTCCTTCGATAAAATCCATCGAGATGTCCTCCCATATGAGACTCGGAATGGGCAATGGTTGTAACAATCCTGCTGGTGACACAACATCTACCTTGTTGCGTTGACAAATCGAGCACTTCTCCACATATTTTTTGACTTAAGCTTTCATGTTCTTCCAAAATAAATCGCCTGTCAGTCTCTTATATGTGCGTAAGAATCCGGAGTGCCCCCCTATTACTGAGTCATGGTAAGTGTGTAATAACGTAGGGATCAAGGTGGATTTACTGGACAACACCAACCGCCCCTTATACATCAATTTCCCCTGTTACAAGGAATATTTTGGGTGAGCAAGCGGATCGGCCCTCAATTCATCGCAAATCTTCTTTAATTCTGGATATTCCTCCACTTCTCGAAGCACTGTTTCTACATCCAGGAGGTTAGGAATCGAAAGGGTTCGTAATTCCCCTTCATGATTAACCCTCGATAGAGCGTCCGCCACCTTGTTTAGCTGCCATGGATTATACTTTATCTCAAAATCATAGCCTAGGAGCTTGGTGAGCTAGCGCTGGTACTGGGGTTGCACTTCTCTCTGGTCCAGGAGGCTCCCTAATGCCCTTTGATCAGTTAAAACTATAAACTTCTGTCTCAAGAGATAATGCTGCCACTTTTGAACTGCGAGTACTATGGCCATCAATTCCCTCTCGTATATCAGTTTCATCTGTGATCTCTGAGACAAAGCTTGGCTAAAAAACGCAATGGGCCTCTGTTTCTGTGATAACACTGCCCCAATTCCAGTTCCCGAAGCATCAGTTTCAATGACAAAAGGCAAGGCAAAATCGAGTAGACCTAGTACTGGCAAAGTTACCATGGCATGCCTCAACGCTTCGAAGGCTACTGTAGCCCCTTCAGACTAGTGAAACACGTCTTTCCTTAGTAATTGAGTGAGTGGCTCGGCTATGTGCCCATAGCCTTTCACAAAATGCATGTAATAATCGGTGAGCCCCAAAAATCCACGTAGTTCCTTAATGTTTTTCGGCAACGGCCACTTGAGCATGGCCTGAATCTTCTCCCCATCGGCTTCAACCCCATTCTCAGAGATCACATGCCCCAGATAAGCTATTCTCAGCTGCCCAAAAACACATTTATTTCTATTCGCAAACAGCGCGTGATCCCTCAAGGTCTCTAGTACTATCTCCAAGTGTGTGAGATGAGTTGGATAATCAGGGCTGTAAACCAAAATATCGTCAAAAAATACGAGTATAAATCGCCTAAGGAAAGGACGAAAAACTTGATTCATGAGCGATTGAAATGTGGCTGGTGCGTTGGTGAGACCAAACGACATCACTAGGAATTCATAATGGCCTTCGTGAGTGATGAAAGCCGTTTTGGGGATGTCTTCATCCTTCATCCGGATTTGGTGATAACCAGACTTCAAATCCAACTTTGAGAATACCTTGGATCCATGGAGTTCATCTAACAACTCCTCAACAACCGGTATTGGGAACTTGTCAGGGATGGTTGCTCGATTCAACGCTGTGTAGTCAACACAGAACCTCCATCCCCCATCTTTCTTCTTGACCAATAGAACTGGGCTGGAGAAGGGGCTGGTACTTGGTCTAACGATTCCAGAAGCTAACATTTCCCTGATCAGGCGCTCAATCTCGATTTTCTGGGCATGAGCGTACTTGTAGGGCCGCACATTCACCGGCTGTTGCCCCTCTTGTAGCACGATTCGATGATCTACCTCTCTCTTTGGTGGTAGTCCCACGGGTAGTTCAAAGACGTTTGTGAATTGAGTCAACAATTTCTGTATCTCCGGTTTCGTTGTGGGTATTTCTTCATCGCTACTTTCATTTGAAGAGTCGTGAGGCTCTCCAATTTTTAACCCTCTCAATTCGACTAAATATCCTTGGTCATCTTCCATCCATGATTTTGCTAACATTTTCAAGGAAATCTCTGCTTTGGTCAACGAAAGGTCCCCTTGTATCATAACTTGATTCTCCCTTGATTCGAAGGTCATTTTCAACGAAGACCAGTTTACATTCATCTCCCCCATCTTGCGGAGCCATTGCATTCCCAATATCACCTCGACATTTCCCAACTCCAAGGGTAAGAAATCCTCGCAGATGGATAATTCAGAAAGGGTAACCACTAATGACTTGCAAACCCCCTTCCCTTTCGTAGCCAGGCCATTGCCCATAACAATGCCATAATTCGATGTTTCACCCACCGGCAATTTCAACTCATCAACTAGTTTCTGCGAGATGAAATTATGGGTAGCGCCACAATCAATGAGCACCGCCACTTCCCGCTCCCCTATCAGCCCCTTCACTTTCATGGTTCCGGGTGTTGAAAACCCAATTACAGACTTTAAATCTAATTCCACCAGGTCTCCCACTACGTTAGCTTGCAGCTCTGTCCTATCTTGCATGCCCTCTGTCTGTATCAGCTCGATTTCGTCCACACCATTCACTAGAAGTACTCGTAGTTCCCTAACCTCTCGATTTTTACAGACATGATCCTTCGAATATTTCTCATCGCAACGAAAGCACAGCCCTTAGCTCTCTTTGCTTGGAAATCGGCGTCTGAGAGTCTCTTTATCGACGGTTCTCTTTTTCCCAAAACTCCCTTATCGGGTATAGACACCACTCGAGTCGTTATTGCCACCGCCAATTTTGGGCTCGTTTTCTGAGTCACATTTGGGCTCGGTTTGCACCCACTAACCGGGGATGGTCTACTAGAACTTGGGCCCACCTCACTAGTCACGTCTTCTAGTGCTAGACGAATGGCCTCTTCCTTGTCCTCAATCAACTGGGCCTGCTTCATAATGTCCTCGAGCCCAACTGGCTGTCGACTTATCATTGAAACCCTAATAGCTGGTTTCAGCCCATTGAGGAAAGTGTTCTCGAGCACGTCCTCCGGTAACCTTGGTAACGGCGATGAGTATATTTCAAACCTTTTTCGATAATCCGCCACCGTCCCTTCCTGCTTCACTGCCAAGAACCAAGCGCACAGACTGCCCTCCTGTGAATGACGAAAACGTTCGAGCAGCCTCGCCTTCAGATCACTCCACGACTTCATCTTCTTCCTGTTATCAGCCCAACAGTACCATTCGACAATCTCCGGTTCAAAACTGATAATTGATACCGTGATTTTCTCCTTGTCTGATAACTTGTAAATATCGAAATAATTTTCTGCACGAAATATCCATGAATCTGGTTTCTCTCCATTAAACACCGGCATCTCCAATCTCTTCATTTTAGCACGCTCTCCACCTCCGTTTTCCCTTATTTCGAAAGATGATTCCCTTTCTTCTATTTCCTTTTGTTCCGTCATATCTTCCTTATTCTCTCCATCGGTCTGTTTCTGGCTGAATGACTCCGTGACCGTCTACTTCCCCTTGGAAATTGCCAATTCGATGATCAGGTATGTAATTTTCTCCAACGTCTTCTCGATACTCTTGATAGACCCTTTCATTTCACCGATGCCCTTCTCACATATCGACAATCTCTCTTCCACCTCCTTCTGAGCCATATTCCTTGTTCTCCCCAGGATGACATGCTCTGATACCAATTTGTTAGGTGTCTCACTAGTTTCCTGTTTAATCAAGCAGAAAAATGCACAACTCCACAAGTATAATGACAAACAACACTGTTCTATTGAGAGTTCTTCAATAGACAGTGAGATATGAACTGATATTATTGAATCCCAAGAACAAAAAGAACAAGACAATCCACAATAATCAACTATTAGAGAGAGCCGAGGACTCCTCTCCAATCCTATTCTTACTCCAAATTCTGCCTGCCTCACACACTACCCTCCCAGTCCTACAAAAACCCTCACTCCCACAACTGCCGTACAACAGCCCCCACCCACACATCAATTGGTCCCCACAAACCGTTATGCCTTTTTCCCCATACTGCCCCTTCTCTTATATGTTTTAGTAATTGGAGGCCTAACAGAATGATAATTAAGATTATGTTGTTTGTGTAAGTAGATTGGTATGAGGGAGGATCTTGAAATAATTGTTGGAACATAAGATATGCATTGGCAATTCTTTGGTTCGTATTTGGTATGCAATGTTCCTTGAATCCAAGAGGAAGTTAAACGATGCTAATATGGTTTATAAGCTTGGGTTACTGAGGTATATTTAAGAATTTTGGCAGCAAATCAAGCTTCCTTACAGTGTATAATGTAAAAATCTTGACACGTTTGGATTTTGTTTTTGCACCAAATTAAAAAGGGGATGTGGAATGTGTTAACTCAAGAAGGTGTTTGTCATGTTCCGTTAGCCAAGGAGCTCACTGTAGCCTAGGGAGGTTATATTCCTTTGAGATGCTTGTCTTATTGCCTATGATTTACTATTGTTTGTGCTTTCATGTTAAATAGCAATTTTGAAATGGTTCACGTCTTCAGGGGCATAAAATATGATAAGGTATCTCACCTTTAAGAACTGAAGAGGGCATGCGGTTTATTAAGAAGCAAGTCGTCGATACAGCATCAACCCAAAAATATTTTAGGACCTTCATCTGAAACATTAAGGCTCTTGCTGTTTCAAGGAGATGTCGATTCTTTCGTTCCGCAACCCCATTTTGAGATGGAGACACACGAGGATTGATGGAGAATTCCATGTTCACGTAAATAAGAACTAAGAGCATGGGAGAAGTATTCTTTAGCATTATCACTCCGTAGAACTTTAAGAGAACCATTAAATTGAGTTCAAATTTCAGCATGAAAGGTATGAAAATGAGAAAGCAACTTAGAACGATTTTTCATTAAATATAACCAAGTTACACGAGAAAAATCGTCCACAAAGTTAACAAAATATCGAAATCCTCTCTTGGACTCAACAGGACACAGACCCCAAACATCAGAATGAACTAATTCAAATGGAGCACTAGCTCGTTTATTGACTCTGGGATACAGACTCAGACGATGAAATTTAGCAAACTAACATGACTCACAATCTAAGGAAGACAAATGATTAAATTGAGGGCGAAGACTCTTCAAGACTAAAATAGATGGATGACCCAAACGGCAATGTTCTTCAAAGGGAGGGAACACTTTAGAGCATGTAACGGCTGTGGATATTTGTGGTTCAAAAAGGTAGAGACCTCCAGATTCACGCCCTTTACCAATAGTCCTCTTCGTCGAAAGATCCTGAAATAAACAATAACCAGGAAAGAATAAGACACAACAATTAAGATCGCGAGTGAGTTTACTAACCGAAATCAAGTTAAAGGATAACTGTGGTAAACTTAAAACAAAAGACAATGAAATTGAGTTGGTAAGATGGATAGTGCCTGATCCTAAAACAGGAGAGGTGGTTCCATCGGCTATAGTAAAATTAGTGGAGGATTTAGACGGACTAGTGTTAGAGAATAAACTAGGATTACCTGTCATGTGATCAGAAGCGCCAGAGTCTATGACCCATTTTAAAGAGGAGGAAAGAAGGCATGTAGATGTGTTACATGTGTCAGTAATGGCAGTAATGGGAGTAGAAGATGACACCTTTAATGACTTTTGATACTGTCGAAATTTAGCAAACTCCTCAACTGAAATCGTAATAGACTTGTCAGGGTTATTAGAAGACATGCGCAGATGGAAACTCTGGCCCTTAGTCAACAATTTTCTGCAATCACGTTTCATATGTCCAAGCTTATGACAATAGTGGCAAACAATATCTTCTGAATTTGCTCTTTGAGTGTTCAAATGTCCTCTGAACGTGTTGGGTTCAACCCCTCTATTACCTTTATACTCACCTGTCTGTCCAACCAAGGCACTAGTAGACTCAGATGGCAAGATCGCGTGCGACTTCTCAGTACGAAGTATTCGAGTATAAGCATCTTCCAACAAATCTGAGCTAGACAGAATTTGATCTTTGGCCATATCATATTCAGAGGCAAGACCAACCAAAAAACTCATAATAAATAACTGTTCACGCTAGGCTGTCTGAACTTTCACATCAGTACTAACTGGCAACAAAGCATTAAATTCTGCGTACGTTGTTTTGCACTCCATAAAATAACTCGTTAGAGATTTCTCACCTTGATCAGGTTGAAAGAAAGTCTTACACGCATCGAATACTCGACTGATGTTTCCTTTCCCAGAGTAAAGGAATTCCAAGTATTCCAAGAGCTCTTTGACAGATTCACAATGGTTAACTAGCCCAACTATCTCGCTCTCAATGGAGTTCTTTATCTGTAAAATAAGCCTAGAATCATCGCGCAGCCAATTCTTTTTAGTATCATTTGTCAATGGTGATTTTGAGGTCACATGATCATCCATATCAAGGCTTCGAAGATAATGACGAATGTTTGTTCGCCATGCATAAAAGTTAGATCCATTGAGCTTGTGTTCCGTAATCTTTGACACTATTGGAATTATTTCTGACATCACTAGAGCTTTCTTTTCAGCCATAACCTAAAAAAAAACATATGAAAAAAAAACAGATTTAAATCCCAAAAAAACTGTACCACAAAACCCTAAGATGCTAAAGAGGTGTTTCTTCAGCTGACCCTAAACCGAGCAATATATGGCCGAAACAAGTACAACACTGAAGGGAGAATGCAATTCCTACCAAACCCACAAAAAACGACCAAAATCAGACGGTTCACGCTCCCACACGCGTCGGTGCGTGAAGAACCGGGCAGAAGAAGACGACAATGTGTGAACGTCACTCGTAACTCCGATCGGGACCAAATTTTGGGGATAGACTAACCGGAGGATGGGCTTTCTACTGGTGCCAGCGGTGAGACAGAATGACAAAAAAAAGGATCAAATCGACGGCGACGACCGTGGTCACTAGCAGCGGAAGGGTTAGGCGGCAGCGGCGGAATTTGATGCTGATCGAAAAACAGGGCTCACAAAACCACAAAACCCCAAAGAACAGATGGGTTCTAACCTCAACACCAAAGGTTCTCAAAAACCCTAGGTTAACCAAACAAAAACCCTAATTGACCTAATTTTCAAATACCATGTTAATGCTAAAGGTTTGAGAGAATCAGAATACTCTAATCCATTCACTAAAGAGATATATATACAAGTGTACAAGGTTAACCTAAGTAGGAGAAAGTGAAAAGACTAAGGACAACCTAATTAATAATTTACAAAAATACAATTATACTAATATTAGTTGATCCCATTTCTCTCCTCTTGTGAATTTCTTGATCTGTAATCTCAATAGAGTTTCAGTTGGTTTAATGATCTGTTTCTCTCTGTTGCTTCTAAGTCCCTTATTTATTTATTTATTTGTGAAACTTATTCTGGTTTATTTTGATATTTGTGTTCTTAGTTATGAATCTTTGTGGTTTATTGGAATTTTTTTTGTTTGTGATTCTTTTGCTTGGACTTGTTCTATTTAGTATTAAATTTGATTTCTAGGATTGTGTTGTTGTTTTCAATCCTTTGTCTTTATATTTCTAAATTACAGCTTCTTCTTCCCTTTTGTTGTTTGTGCATGTTGTTTATAATTGGTCAATTGTAGTTCTTCTCTGATGAATTTTGTCTTGTGAATTCCTTGGTCTATAATGTCAATGCGGTTTTGGGTTGGCCTGAAACTGTTGTTCTCTACTTTACGTCTTTAATTAGTTGGATGAATTTAGGGGCTGTTTGGCGCGCTGGTTTGGAATCAGAAACCCTGGGGTTCTGAAACCCTGGGGTTTCTTGGCTGGAATCAGAAACCCTGGGGTTTCTGATTCCTGTGTTTGGGGTGCAGGGTTGTGTTGGGTTGGTTTGCTGAAACTTGTGTTTGGGGTGCAGGGTTGGGTTGGGCTGGGTTTGTTTAGTCTGTTTTTTTTTTTTTTTTTATAATTTTTCAAACTGTTTATTATTTAAAAAAAAAATCTTACACTGTTTTTTTTTCCTACTCCATTTTTTTAACTTCATAATTTTTTTGGTGTATTACATACCAACTATTTAACCAATTATGTAGAGCAATTGTTACAACTATAGTTCAATTTGAATTATACTATGTGTAGTTTGTATAACTATATGCTATCTCATTCACTCCACTCATGATGACATAAAATTGAAGATTATGCGTAGCAACAGATAATTAATAGGTGCAATGTAAGAATGGTGTTGCCAATGGTAAAGTAAAACAAAAAATTAGAACTAAGATCTAGTTCTAAAAATATCATAACACACATTCCAGATGAAATGACAAGAAAGTAGAAGTAGTTGTCCAAACACAAATGTAAGTCATAAGAGTGGTAGATGAAAGTGATGAAAAGAGAGTCAGGTTCTAAGTGCTTTCCCCAAAATTTTTACGTAGTAATCATACTTCCAATCTGGGGTGAATGTAAAGAAGGAGTTCAACATCATACTATCCGAGAGAATAGTCTTTGCAACAGCCATTCAATCTTGCCTTGTCATCCCTGGGATCGCCTTTAGTTTTGCATATAGCTTGTCCACGCTGGCCTTTTTAAAATATTGACTAGGTGGTTGGGTCACTAGGGTGATTGTTGGAGTGGTCGTTGGGGTGGTTGGATTGATGAGGTGTTTGGGTATGCCGAGGTTGTCGCCGGTGGTGATTGCACTGTGGTTAGGTCACCGGAATGGTCGTTGGGTGGTTTTCAGCAGTATTTTTCGGGTCGCTGGAGTGGTCATCAGGGTGGTCATGTCGCCGGAGTGGTCGCTGGGTGGTTGTGGCAGTGGTTGGGTTGTTGGAGTCGCTAGGGTGGTCACCAGGTGGTCGTCAACAGTGGTTTTGGGTGGTTGGGTTACCAGGTCATCGGGGTAATCGCTGAAGTAGTCATCAGGGTGGTCAGGTCATCGGAGTGGTCACTAGGTGGTTGTCTACGGTGGTTGTTAGGTGGTCAGGTTTTCGAGGTGATCGTCAACTATGGTTGTCGGGTGATCGGGTCATTGAAGTGGTTGTTGTCGGTGGTTTGGGCAAGTCGGGTTGTTTGAGTGGTTGGGTTATCGGGGTGTCGAGTTGTTGGGGTGGTCGAGTCGCAGGGGTAATCGTCAGACTGGTCTCTCGAGTTCTCATCGCAGTGGTTGTCTGAGGTAATCGTCAGCAATGGTCGGGTCACCGTTGTGGTCGTCGGAGTTGTCGTTATCGGTGGTTGTCGGGTGGTCGTCGGAGTTGTCATCAGAGTTGTTGTCGAAGTAGTCGCTAGAAATGGAGAATGGTAAATGGAACTGGTCTCTAGAGTTCTCATCGCAGTGGTCGTCGAAGGTAATCGTTAGAGGTGGTCGGGTCGCCGATGTGGTCGCCGGAGTAGTTGTCGAAGTGGTCACCGAAAATGAAAAACGACAAATGGAAGAGGAAGACATGGCACAAACCCCATGGGGTTGCACAGTTGTAACCCATGGGGTTGTGTTTCAAAACACCTTGTGCCAAACATGGTTTTGGGTTTAGAACCCAAACCCATCCCAACCCAAACCCATGAGCCAAACGGCCCCTTAATGTATTCTAGTCTTCAAATAATTGGGTTATTTATGGTATGTTTCTCTCTTGTTTGATATTTGTATTCTTGATTCTGAATTTTTACGATTGTTATTAGAAATTTTATTGCTTGTGATTTTTTTGCTTGGAACTATTTAGTTTAGTATTGAATTTGAATCCTAGCTTGTAATGTTGTTTTCTATTCTACATCTTCATATTTCTAAATTAGACAATGAATTTGAACTGTTTGAACTGTTTTGTTTCCTTTTCCCCTTTTGTTGTAAGCATGTTGTTTAATTGGTCGATCCCATTTCTCCTCTTGTGAATTTTGTTATTTGAATTACTCAATCTGTAATCTCAATGGGGTTTCAAGTTGGTTCTATACTTCGTCTTTAATTATTTAATGAATATAATTGTATGTTATGTTCTTCTAATGAGATGAGATTTCTATTAAACCAGTTAATTAGAATGTTAATTTATCTTCTTTTCTGCTCTTCATTTGTCTTATGCTTGGACCATTAATAGGTTGATACGTGTAGGGCTTCCTCTCCATGGTCACTATTTAGTCTCTGTTTTGCACTATTTTGATATTAATGAAAAGTAGACAAAACCCTCTGCCTCATAGTCTTTTCCTTCCTTATTTCTTTATGGTATCAGAGCTTTGGTAAGCTCAAATCAATTTAAAATGGTTGAAAATTCATCCTCTTCTTCCTTGGGATATGATCCAATCCCATCTGTGGGAATACCATTCAGCCAGTCAACCCTTAGTCTCAAAACGTCCAGCACCCTCGACCCTAGGCTTCTTCAGATAAATATTCAGTCTCCAAGCACTCCATTGACATCACAGCTTCTTCCTTACCCTCCGACGCCTCCAGTTTTTCAAACCCCCAGTCCTCAGTTCAACGTGTTTCAATCCGCAGGCTTCTACCCAACGTCTTCTCAGCAAGTCCCTTTTTCACTGTTGCAGCGAGCTAATTTTCTAGTTCTTGCTCAGGCGATTCCGAATGTTGCACCATCTTTGTGTGTGAAGCTCAACGATTCGAACTATCTTCTTTGGCACAATCAGATTCTCAACGTTATTCAAGCTCATAGCCTACAAGGTCTTCTTGACGGGTCAATACCTTGCCCACCCCAGTTTCTCGACAAACTACAACATCAAGTAAATCCGGAGTTCCTTCATTGGCAAACTCTAAATGGCACGGTAATGTCATGGATATACTCTTCACTCACAGAAGAGAAAATGGGTGAGATTATCTCTTTATCTGCTGTTGCTGAGGTTTGGGAGTCTTTTAGAAAATCACACTCTTCTTCTTCATTTACTAGAGTGTTGAGTCTTAAATCTCAAATTCAAAGAATTAAAAAGGAAGGGTTGTCTGTCTCTCAATATTTGTCTCAGATTAAGTACCTGATAAACTAGCAGCTATTGGAGAACCCATTTCGCTTAAGGATCTATGTTTCTTATATTTTGGAGGGCCTTGGCCCTAAATATAATGCTTTTGTGACTTCTATACAACATAGAATAGAGCTTCCTGCCATTGAAGATGTGAGAACTTTGTTAATGAGCTATGAATATTGTTTGGAAAAGCAAAATATAGTGGAGCAATTGCCCATCATTCAAGCAAATCTTGAACATATGCAGCCCTTTTCATAAAATAGGAAGAATAACAAAAATCCAAATCCTAACAAAAAAACCCAAATCCTTTCTTCTAGAGAAACTCAACTGACAATGCCCCACGTCTTCTTGGCAAACCAAATATTTTTCCCCCTTCCCAAAATCGATGGCCGAATCGTCTCGTCCCTCTAACCATCAACAAGGAAAAATCCAATGCCAAATTTGTTGGAAGTTCGACCATTCCGCTTTAATGTGCTATCTTCAGATGAATGCAAACTACCAACCACAACCATCTTCAAACCCACCTCAAGCCTTCTATCACAACATCCAAACAGCTCCAATAGCTTTACCCGATCAGTCTTCTGTCAACATCTTTACTAATCCATCTAATATTCCTGATGAGGCATGGTACATGGACTCCGGTGCCACTCACCACCTTTCACCTGATATAGACTCTTTGTCCAATCCTGTTCCCTACACCGGTGTGGAGCAAGTGCTTGTTGGAAATGGTACGTCTCTTGCTAATAGGGGTGAGCAAAAGAATCCCGAAAACCGACACGACTGACTGAAACCAACCAAACCGACATCGGTCGGGCGGTTTAAAGAGGGCATCGATCGGAGGTCGGTCAATCGGTTTAGGGCGACCGAATTTATATATATAATAATAATAATAATAATAATAAAATACAAAAAGGGTAAAATTTTATATATGATATATTATGAATAATAATAAAATTAAATTAAATGAATAAATAAAAAATATATAATATATATATATAAATAAGTTAAAATAAATAAATGTATTTTAAAAAAAAAGATGCGGGTTTTCGGCCAAACCGACTGACCGAACACTTCAGTTCGGTCGGTTTAAGCTTTATGCAAAAAAAAAAAAAAAAATACCGCCCGACCGAACCGACATATGGTCTGTTTGGCGTTGGTTGGGGCGAAAAACTGACCCCGACCGACTGATGCTCACCCCTACTTCCTATATCTCACATTGGTTCATTTTCTTTTAATTCTTCTAATAATATACCCATTCATCTTTTTTAGGTTCTTTATACACCTTCTATATCACAGAGGCTAATTAGCATTTCTAAACTATGTCTTAACACTAAGAGTGAGCAAAATAGACCGAAAAACCGAGTCAACTGACCAAAACTGACTGAACCGACTTCGGTCGGTCGGTTTAAGGCTTTGGTTGGTTTGAGTCAGTTTTGTACATTGAAAAAGCGACCAATTGGTCAGTCGGTGAGCCCAAAAAGACTCAAACAGACCGAACCGACCGAATGCATGCATATATTTAAAAAAAAAGCTATGGAAATTGGAAAATGGAATTGACATGAAAGAGTGTTATGGGAAATGAGAATTGGAAATTGAAATTTGTGTTGCTGGTTTTGAGGTAATGGTAATGATTACCTATTTTTATAGGTAATGATTACCTTTATTTAAAAAAAATGTCTTTTATTATTTTCTTTTATCAAATCACTCTCCAACTATTCATCTTCTTCCTCCATCTGTTCTCCTTTCTCCTTTTCCTATCTTCTTTTTTCTTTCTTCTTCTTTTCTTTTTCTTTTTAACATAAGAACGAGTCTTACACTGGAGCCCAAATCACCGCTTTTCTCCTCTTCTTTCTCTCTTCCTCCTCTTCTCTCTTCGGGCTTCACCTCTTTTTAACATAAGAACGAATCTTTCGCCATGACGATCTAGGCAATGGGCTCTGCTTTCGCCTCCAACTTCTTTCTCTCTTTCTCCTCTTCTCTCTCTTTTCTCTCTCTCCTTTTATCACTTTTTGTTCGATCTTTTTGTTTTTTTTAATCAAAACTCCCTTCATCGGAGCCCAAATCATCACTGACCAAACACTGGTTCCTTCTCTTTTCAACAGCTCCAACAAACTCCCAAAACCGACGAAACCAACTGATCTTTGCATGTAGTCGGTTTGAGCCCAAAACCGATAACCATCAACCGATCAAGATTGATATGTCGGTGGTTGGCGTCGGTTTGAGCCCAAAACCGACGTCGATCGACCGATGATCACCCCTACTTGACACAACAAAGCTTATATTGATTTTTTTCCTTCTTTCTTTATTGTGAAGGACCTCTCAACAAGAAATCATACTGCAAGGCAATCTTGAGGGTGGGCTATACGGCTACAACCTTCTACTTTATGTTCAACTTCAGGTTGTTCGGCTTTATCATTTGCTGTAGCTTTTCTTTCCACAAAAGATGCCGAGTTGTGGCACAATCGTTTAGGACATCTAGCTACTAATGTTGTTAGACAAGTTTAGTAAAATCAATGAGTCATATGTGGTTCTTGTCAAAAAGCCAAGAGTCGTAGGCTTCCATTTTCTAATAGTTCTTCTAAAACTTCCAGACCTTTTGAACTTATTCACTCCGATTTATGGGGACCGTCACTAGTAAAATCAATTAATGGCGTTCGTTATTTTCTATTATTTATCAACGACTTCACCAACTTTACTTGGCTTTACTTAATACAAAAGATCAAGTGTTACCATTATTTTTACATTTCAAAGCCTTTGTCCAAACTCAATTCAATACTTCCATTAAAACCTTACAAACCGATTGGGGTGGTGAATTTCGATCTTTATCCACATTCTTAGCCAATCATGGAATTATACATCGTCTTTCTTGTCCTTATACCCCATAGCAAAATGGTAAAGTCGAACTCAAGAATCGTCACGTGGTGGAAGTTGGTTTATCTCTTATAGCCCATTCCTCAATTCTCTTGACTTTTTGGCCTTTTGCTTTTCAATCTGCTGTATACCTAATCAATAGATTGCCCATCCGTCCTTGGCTAATAATTTACCTTATTTTTCTCTCTACAAATCTTTACTGGATTACAAATTGCTTCGTGTGTTTGGTTGCTCTTGTTTCCCTTTTCTCCGGCCTTATAATTTAGATAAATTAGTTTTTAGATCATGAGAATGTGCATTCCTTGGTTACAGTAAATGTCACAACGGGTATTCATGCTTGGACTATACTACTGGCCAAATATATTTCTCATGCCATGTAATTTTCGATGAAAGCAAATTTTCCTTTTCTTCTTTATTCACTAACCCCATCAAAAATTCAAATACACCACCCTGACCTCAACATTTCTCCCTTTTTTCAAATACCTTTTCCAAGCCTTTGTCCTCTTTCCAATGGTCATATGCTCCTTCCCCCACCTCTTATCATTTTGACAATTCAAATTTCATGTAACATACCTCTACTGCCACATCTCCTCATTTGTCACCATCACCAACACTTTCTCCCACTAATTCGTCCTTTCTTGAAGCCTCTAAACCGATAGCCTCATCACCATTTTCTGATACACAAAACCCTCTAACCTCATCTCCATCTCTGTCCACCTCTTCATTATTTTCCTCACATTCCTTTCCCTTTTCTCATCCGACCACCAATCTGTCCACCTCCTCTCCGTCGACGACCTCTTCTTCTCCTCAAAGTGCCAAGCCCATTTCTTTCGTCTTACCACATTCTTTCGCTCATCCCCCACCTACAAACATTCATCCGATGACAACATGGTCGAAGCTTGGAATTTACAAACCAAAAGCATGGATTGTACACCCAAACCCCATTCTGACCTTCATCTCTGTGAACCAACCTCATAATAGAAGAGCTCTCCTTCATTTTAAAGGTTCAAAAATCAAATTCTCTAAATGACAAGAGAGCTCAAAGAGAATTTAGTTAGAAAACTCTCTTAAAGACTGAAGACTCTCTGAAACCCTTGAAAACTGAAGACCAAAGTTCAAGGTCGACGGGACTCTTGAAAGACACAAAGCTCGACTGATTACTAAGGGGTTCACATAGACCTATGACATTAACTATATCGAGACTTTTGCACTTGTTACTAAACTTAACACTATTTGGATATTATTGTCTATTGCATCGAACCCAAATTGTCGACGCAAATAATGCATTTTTGGATGGAAGGTTGGAAGAGGAAGTTTATGTGGTTCCAACACCAGGATTTGAATACAAATTTGGAACCATGGTGTGCAAACTGGAGAAAGGACTGTATGGTCTTAAATAGTCACCACAAGCATGGTTCGAGAGACTCATGCAAGTGGTAAAGAAGCAAGGTTACTCACAAGCACAATCTAACCATACCATGTTCACTCACTACTTGAGCAAAGAAAAAATTATTGTCTTGATAGTTTACAGGACGATATACTCCTTACTGGTAATGATCATGAAGAAATGAAACAATGAAACACAAGCTTTCTAAAGAATCCAAGATCAGAGATCTAGAGGAGATGAAATACTTCGTAGCTATGGAAGTAGCTCGGTCAAAGAAATGATTGTCGTGTCTCAGCAAAAGTACATCAGAGATCTTTTGAAAGACTTGGGAATGAGTGAATGTTGTCCGGTGGAACATCGATCGATCCAAACAAGAAGCTTGTTAATATGAAGGAAGGTACTCTAGTGGACATACAATAATATCAACAGCTGGTTGGGATACTCATTTTCCTCTCTCACACACAACCCAATATTGCATTATTCGTTGTAAGTATGGTAAGTCAATTTATGCATTGTCCACATAAAGGACACTTCAAGGCTACCGACCAAAACTTGTGATACCCGAAGAGTAGTCTAGGTAAAGGCCTTCTTTATAAAAAGGGAGACAATAGGAACATAGAAGCCTTCGCTGACACTAATTGGCCAGGTTCTATTATCGACAGAAAATCTACTTCAGGATACTGTACATATGTTTGGAGAAACTTAGTAACTTAGATATGTAAAAAGAAAAGTATTGTAGCTTGGAGAAGTGTAAAAGCTGAGTATAAAAGTATTGTAGCTTGGAGAAGTGTAGAAGCTGAGTATAAAAGTATTGTAGCTTGGAGAAGTGTAGAAGCTGAGTATAAAAGTATTGTAGCTTGGAGAAGTGTAGAAGCTGAGTATAAAAGTATTGTAGCTTGGAGAAGTGTAGAAGCTGAGTATAGAGCAATGGCTAATGGGACATGTGAGATTCTGTGGATAAGATGGGTCTGGAAGAAGTTACATCTAGAAGTTGATTTTCTTATAAAACTCTTTTGTGACAATAAGGCTGCAACCAGTATTGCACATAACTGCATTCAACATGATTGAACCAACCACGTAGAGGTTGATCAATATTTCATAAAAGAGAAACTTGGAAGCTGGGATTATCTGCATTCCTTTCATTAAGTTTGAAGACCAAACAACCAACATTTTAACTAAAGCTTTATTCAAATCAGTATTTGATAGTCTTGTAACCAAGTTGGTCATGTTTGACATCTATTTGTCAACTTGAAGGGAGTGTAAATTAGTGTTAATTATTTAATAGTTTGTTGCATAGTTTATTGGTGTCAAATTCTGGTTGCAGGCCCAAGGAGAGTGTCGATCTACAAATTCGAACGATTGCAAGGAGAGAATTTTAGCATCGGTGTAGTGTTGTGCCCAACACACTCTTATGCCTAAGTCAATGATGTGGTCGGAATGGCTAAGAGCTGAACAAAGATTAGATTGCAGTCCTTTATGAAGGGGGTGGACTCTGTATTTATACTACTTTACCTCAATACGAGTGCCGTATTGGTACGATAGGACAGATTTCTAGTTTCAGTGGTACTCAGTCGTTGTATCTGGCTCGACCGACTGACAACTGAGGCATTTCTATTATTTTATTTGAATGGACTCAAATTTAGATCATTCGAGCCTGGTTGTTCAATGGGCCCAAGTGGGCTCAGACCCACAGGATGGCTTTGGGCCAGCCCATAACATAGTTATATAATTCCTAGTCTTAGGTTAGTTCCTATTTTATAGGATATTATTTCTCTTATTAGTTAGTATTATAATTGTGCATTTATTCTCACAGATTGAATGAATAAATTATAATATTTCATTCTCTACAACTACAAAACAGATTAGTTCAAATTCAGTGTCCAATTTAGAAATATGAAGACAAATTATTCAAACAACATCACAAGCCTAGGAGTCAAATTTAATACGAAACAGAATAGTTCCAAGCACAAGAATCATGAGCAATCAAAATTTTAGCAAACAATAGCAAAAATTCATAAGCCAAAACACAAATTTCAAAACAAATTTGAAAGGGTTTCCATACTAAGGGGCTTACAAGAAAGAAAGAGAGAAATAGACTACATAAATAATCCAATCATTTAAGGCATGAAAAAACTAAATTCACAAAGCTCAAGGAATTCAGCCCTCCTCCATAAATCATCAAACTAAAATTTCATCTCATTAGAAGAACATAACATTACATTAACTTTATTAAATTAATTAAAGACACATGGTAGAAAATCAACTGGAATCCCAGTTAGATTATAGATCAAAAAATCCACAAGACAAAATTCACAAGAATATAAATAGGATTGACCAATTAAACAACATGCACAAACACCAAACTCAATGTCACAAACCTAGGAATGTGAAGATAACAAAACCATTTAAACTCAATGTCTAATTAAAAAATGTAAAGAGAGAGGATTGAAAAAAAAAACATCACAAGTCTAGGAATGAAATTCAATACTAAACAGAACAATTCCAAGCAAAAGAATCACGGTAGGAAATCAAGCCCTAAATTAGGGATATTATTTTCTTGTATATTTGTAAGTATAATTTCCTTCCTAGAATAGGCTAATTACTTATTTTTTAGATCTATGATTGTGATCCCTCTTCCATAAATATTTATATTTCCTCACTCAATAATATATCATAAAATTACTCATACATAGCTTCATGGTATCAGAGCCAAAGTCTAGCGTAAGAAACCCTAATTGTCACAAACCCTAGCTATCATAATAACCCTAACTGCTAGTTATCATCATCGCCAGTGCCAACTCCTTTCGGCGTGTTCTCCAACGTTTGCATCTCCTTATGTCATCACACCTTCAGCTCTTGGGTCTCGTGGGTTTCAAGCATTTGCAGTCATGGGTTTCACGTTGCCAGTGTCCTAGATTTTCATGGTGGCCCCCTTCATCTTCAACCACCACGTGGTCGTCGGTGTCCGTTTGTCCTTCGACATCTTCTAGCAGCATTCGACACTACAGGAAAAAATATCTACGATAGCTTAAAAAAATGCTATTATAGACATTTTAGAGCATTTACGAAAAGTCATTACAGCCCACGCTATAAAAAGTCAGACTTTTTATAGCGTTTTATAAAGGCTATAAAAAGTCTCAAAATTTTAATAGCGTGGGCTGTAATGACTTTTCGTAAACGCTATAAAATGTATATAATAGCAAATTTTTAAGCTATAATACCATTTTTTAACTTTTTATGGCGTGAATGAATGTTATTATTGTATCTTTTTATAGCTTCTTGAATATGTTTATAATGCTATTGTTCATGTTTCATACCTTGTTATACATTAGAAGTCAAATAATAAATATATGATCCATAAAAATATATACAATCAAAATGTGTCTTTACCCTAAATAAGCATTCATACAAGATTCACATTGCCCACAAAAAAAATAGATATAATAATGAATATCATATACTTGAAGATGATATATAATATAAACTTTATCAATCTACTATTTATAAATTACAAAATATGCTGATATCAAAAGTCCAAATAACTTAAACTAGTTGTGTTTGTAGTCAAGACATTGCATTGATCTTCCTTCATCAACCTACAAAACGTTATCAAGAAAGAAATAAAAATGAATATAAAATTATTCAAATAAAAAGGTTTATTGAAGAATAAATAATTTTCATTAATAATAAATAAATGTACGCACTGAAGATAACTTTGTCAAATGGCCATGCAACTGTACTACCAACAACATCTTCGATGTATGTCATTTTTGAGTTGGGCCTCCATAAAAATGCATCATGTTTGACTGGCAAGTCCACCAAAACTCATGCAGCTTGCAGACCAAGGGGAACATGATGAACAAGACTTTTGGGTCATTTGAAGACCATCGACCTTCAGCAACTACCTCTCCTCTCCTGTACCACACCAATCTAGCAACTTGCACTTGCGGAGAGCATTATGATTGTTAATACTCTTTACCAACAAGGCAATATAAAATGCAATATATAACATAATGAGCAACTTGTGAAAATTTTGTTTATCTAAAATAGTTTAGGAAACTACTAAAAATAAACTAGAATAAAAGGAACAAGTAATAAATACTTTACCGAAGGTGAACATACAACTGGGTCAGTAATAATGTTGTTAGCCTTGGGTTCATCTATAGCATTAGAAAGTTGTTCACTTGTATTGCACTATAATTAGAAGTTTTGAAACAAAAAAAAAGTGTTAAATAGTAGAAAACATGAACATAAACCAACTTTGATTCTACTAGTACTTGCATGCTTGAAATTTGAGTATGTGAGACATTAAAGATCTCATTTCAGACATTTCTCCCTCTATCTTCTTATACTTTTCTTCAAGTTTTGAGACAATATGGATAACTTTGAAAAGGTCACTCCAAATCCAAGTCCTCTAATATGACCACGATCAAGACCAAGAACTTTACTTATTACATCATTGGCCACATTAATTGAAGAAGTGTTTGTCCTTTCATTGTCAATTTGTTTAATACGCTCCTAACATCACATCAATTAGCTAAATAAAGGTGGTCAAGTATCTTTAAATTGATAAGTACCTTCCCCCCTCCCCCCTCACTACTTAAATATAAAGCTTTTTTATTTGAAATTCCTACCTTCAAGAACCTCAACAATACAAAATATATTCAATAGCTAGTTAAAAAGACTCTACCCCTTATTAAGATGCATTTAGAAAGGAAAAAGAAGAGCAAGAACTTTGTCAGAAACATCAACCACAAGAATTCAAGTATCTTCAAAGTGATAAATATCATCTCCCTCATTACTTTACTTTAAATTCTATTAAATTAGAATTTTCAACTTCAAGAACCTCAACAATACAATTACAACCTTCGCAATCAATCTTTCACATATCAATAACTAGTTAAAGAGGTCATTCAAGATTTAAAGATGAATTTACAAGAAATAAGTAAAAAATGACAAAAACCTACAGCATCATGCAAAAAGAATTCAAGTATTTTCAATTTGATAACTACCCCTCCCCTAAAAAAGGTCTCTTAGTTTAGAATTTCCAACTTCAAGAAACTCAACAATACAATTACGACCTTCCAAATAAAACTTTCACATATCAATAACTAGTTAAAAAGGTCATACCACTTCTAAAGACGCATTTAGAAGATAAAATAAAAAACAACAAAAAATTACTGCAACAACCCTCCTCTCCAAAAAATACATTTTAAGTCTCCTAGTTTGGAATTTCCAACTTTAAGACCTCAAATACAATTACAACCTTCCAAATCAAACTTTCACACATCAATAACTAGTTAAAGAGGTCATGCGACTTTCAAATGCGTATTTACAAGAAAAAAACAAAGAACAACAACAACAAAAAGAATTCTTAAATTTAAAGTCTTTTAGTTTGAATTTCCAACTTCAAGAACCTCAATAATACAACTAAGACCCTCCAAATTAAACTTACACATATGCAGAACATGAAAGCCCTCCTACCGAGTCCAACACATTAATTACTTGAATCCCTAATTCAATTTCGAGGCTTTGTAACCGTACCAGTGTTTCTGCAACTTACGAGTTAATAGGATTTCCATCCTTTTTCATGTGTGTCTTTGCCCATAATGCAACTCTTGTTACTAAAGATGAATCTGAACAACTTTTTTTCTTAAAAAAATAAATTATGCATATTCGATTAGTAATAAATTAAAATAATGAATATAGTTTTAAGTAATTCACAATATTTTATACCATTTCTTCTACCAATCAAGCATAACCCTTACAACTACATGTATGTGGAAGTTGCCTCTTCTTCATGGATTTGAATTTTTCACTTTTTGCCTAATCAAATATATATGTATATGTACAAATATAAATTAATCATTAGAGACCTTAGTTATAATCTTATGAGTTTAACACAAATGACATTGAATTACCTTGAATCTCACACATTCTTTTCTTTCACAAAGTCCATCCAATCACTCATAGATTGTATATTGGTTGGCTTCAATTTAACAAGCTCCTCATCACTCGAAGTATTTTGAATTTTGGACACTATTTGTGATTTTCCTACTCTCCACAGTCTACCCATCTTTTGAAAAATATAAGTTCTTTACCAATCTTCGTTCAAATTATATCTTGACTATAATAATATTTCAAATAATTAGAAGTTTATACCACAAGATATAAGATTAAAAAGATAATCAATCAAAATATCAAATATCAAATACGTACTTGGATTGATATCCATAAAAACTCTTTCAATCATATAGACAATTTCCTCCAATCTTGTAAAGTCACGGGAACTACTTCTCTCACGAGTGGACCTAAAAATGAAGCCATCCCAATTGAAGCCTCCCCAATTGGTTGCCCATACCCATTGAAGGTTATATCTATTTTACTGTGTTCCTCAATTGCAATAGTTTTCATTTTTGTAAGGCCTCTACATTTCTTGGGGGGTTGCTTCAAAATTGGTTCAGCTGCATTAATATTCTCTTCGTCTTGTGACCTTTCTAAAATTGGATGATTCTCACCAACATTAAGTGACTCATCTCTAACAACTGATAAGTAATCTTGAGATCGATCGACACACAACTGATCTGTAATGTGATCTCCTTCGTTTTCACACATCATCTCATTATCATCATTTTTCATTGTTCCTAGGCCTACTGAAAATGATTTTACACGTCCAGAACGTTGCTTTCGTGGTGCATTTGAGTCAAAACTAAGGCATCTTTTGGCAGCATTATCTATTGGTTTCATCTCTATTTTATATACAAATAGTATAAAACTAAGTTACTTTTAGGTTATCAATGCTATACATGTAAATAATAATAAGATATGTAGTCTAAGAAACATAAAAATGAAAAGAAGTTTTTGTTATTCTTACCAATGGAGGAAGTGTGTATGAGCAAAGAATATGTAATGTACATAAGTATGACATGTAAAAAATATGTCAAGTCTAGTATATAGTAACTTACATCATTGTCAGTGAATATAATATATTTTTCATACTTCCATTTAATTCTAGAAAATTACATGTACATATCAAAACAAGCTAAATTGATTACTTTCATCAAATTATTTACAAAATATAATGACTACTAATGATTAAGATTTTTACCTACAAATAAGATATTCAACACTAAATTATAATATAAAAAAACATGGATGTAGTTCAAAATTATAAATTCAAACCAAGATGTAAGTTTCAAATCAAGAGCCCCTCGCAATCCTCTCTTGCATAGCTACATTCTTTGTTACCTTCATCCATGCTCTTGACTGGAGTAGAATCTCTATCACCAACAAGTGTATCATACTCTCCTTCATAAATCTCTCGATCATAAAATCTTCTAGCCAGTGCCTTTAATACAACGTACCAATTGGATGTATCATGCTCCCTTGAATAAAATACGTGTTTCGCGTGTGATGCAAGAATAAACGACTCCTTAATGAATTGATGTTGGCTTTGATGTAAACTCATAAGTGTAAAACCATCATCAACTTTTACTCCATTTGGAACATTGACCCAATCACATCTAAATAGGGGAATTCGATGGACATAATAGTCTAACACAATAATTTGGATTAACACGCCATAATAAGTAACCATGTCAACAACTTGAGCTTCATCTCTAGAACTTGATCTACATAATGTATTTGTTTGAATAGAGATGCAACTATTTTGGGTCGATCTTTCAATGCTCTTTACATGAAATCTTTGGCCATTAATAATAAAACCAGTGGAAGATACTACATATTTTCTAGGTTAAATTCAATATGTCAAAACCAGTGTAACAATAAAACCATTTGCAAGCCATTTCAGTAACTTTCAATCTCTTAATCAAATTCAATATGTCAAATCCAAAAAAATAAGTTAGTTGTTTTTTGGTTATATCACACCTATTCTTTGGAAACTAATCAACTAAGGCATAAAACTAATACCTTACCTTTGATTTTAACCATGAAGGAAATTGGTTAGAGTGTATTTTCCACAATAGGCCACTATCTTTGATAAGTCTTCTATTTGAAACAAGTAGCTCATTGATCGGTGTTCACGCAAGCGCACGCGATCGAAGTAATATAAAATGGTATCTGAGTACCAAGTATCGAATCCCACAGGGAACGGAGTAACAAAGATTTTATTTTGCAAAAGTGTAAGGCAAATTGCAAGTTTGAAAAGTAAAAATGCAAAAATCAAGTTGTTGGTGGAAAATCGAAATTGCTAATTCAATTGCCAATCCAGAATGGCAATGTTGGAAATAATAGAAATTGCTAATCCAATTGCTAATTCGGAATGGCAATGTGCGAAAAGACTAAAATTTCAGAATTAAATTGCTAATCTAAATTGGCAATATGAAATGGCAATTTGAATGAACTTAAGAATGAAATGATAGAGGATGGGGCTCAAGAATGTCATTGCCCTAAGTCGTAATTGCAAACCAAAATTGCAATTCCAACCTACTCCACACTCAATTGTAAACCAAAATTGCATCTCCTATTACCTCAAATTGGGTTTTTTAGGAGGCTAAGTGGGGGCTCTATATGTCTATAGTCCCTCCATCATAGATGATTTTTGGCTCATAATTTTATGGGTCTTGGAGTCCTTAATCCCTATGTCTAGGGTAAGGAATGGCTTATGTCTAAGCTCTTTTACTCCATTACTTGTGTGAAATTCGCTTATCACTAACCCTGTCGGTATTAGATCTAAGCTTGAGTTGAACCCTAGTTGATCAATCTAGGATCTCAACGAAAATTAAATCAACACAAGCAAACAATTGAGATGTAGGCTTGGTTTTCATTGAAATTTTGGCTACAATTACTTCTTAGGGAATTCACATCCTTGAACCCCCTAAGAAGTTTTAGCTCAACTTAAATATAAAAATCCTAAAACTAATTTTAAAGATAAAATTCATGGTAAAATGGTGGAAATCAACTAAATGAAATACTAAAATAAAAGTTGGCTATTCCTATGTATTCAAGCAAGGCTAATAATTGAAATTAAGCCAAGATGGAAAGGGTAGCTAAGTAAATTTCCTTATCTCCTCCCTTTTGCCTTGACTTGTACAAACATAAGTGGAAAATTTTCTTACAGAAGCTGAAACGAAGGAAAAGAAAAACAGAGCATGAAAGATTTAAGAAAAACCCATGAACTTGACTTGAAATTAAACTCAAAATTACATCAAATGAGATTAGAAAAAATGCAAGCTAACTCCTGTAATACAACTAAAAGAAATCGAGATGAGAATTGAATTAAATTAACCAAAGACAGCAGAAAAAAGATGAAAAACAGAGGCTACGAAAAACTACAAAACCCATGACGTTTGCTTCTAAATTCGCCTCCGAAATTCCCTTCCATTGCTCCTCCTCTTCTTCCCTATTTATAGGCCTTCATTAGGGTTGAAGAATGCCCAAAAATCGTGCTTAATTTCCTCCAAATCGGGCTGTAATTGAAGAATCTCGAAATGGGTTTAATGCAGAATTCTTTCCTTTTTTAAAACCCAAAAACCCACGAAAATTGGTCCTTCAAATCGCCCTCAAAATCTGATTAATGGCTCCTCTTCTTCTTCCTCATTTGTAGGCATTCATTAGGGTTGAAGATTGCCCAAAAATCATGCTCCAATTCCCTTGATTCGTGCGGAATTTTCGCTTCGTTCGCGCCCAGAATTTTCTACCCAGACACAGATTGCCAATCAAATTGCCAAACCAGATTGGCAATCTGATTTAGCAATGTCACATTCCCTGCTCCAGGATTGCCAATTCGCCGGTTTGGCAATGGTCTGGCAATTTGGTTTGGCAATTCCTGCAAAAGAACCATAATACTTAGAAATCTTTTCCAATTGCTATCACATTTCATTATTTCCTTCTTTCAACAATTTTCCACCATTTTCAATTAATATTAGGGCAAACAAGAGTTTTTTCGAGCAATTGAGGATTTAAATAAGCCTTAATTTCACGGCTTATCACTCATTCATATGCATCCTATAGAGTTACTTATTTTAATGTTTATTCTACAATAAAATAAAGAATTGTACGCTACAAATTGAAGTACTTACTCTACATATGGTTGAATTTCGGTTGTGTTAAATAACATATATCGATGTGCATTCATTAAATCATTCTCATCCATTGCAATTGATATCCCTACTGATTTTGGATGACCTTCGAGAATGACATCACTATTCAATTCTTCATTGTGATGTTCTTTATGAAAAAATTCTAGTGGCTCTTTAAAAAAAACCACTAGAAAAGTTAACACATTCATCTACTAAATCACATTCAGCAATACACCCTTCTGGTTGTGCTCGATTACTAACATATGCTTTGAGTACTTTTATGTATCTAAGTCAATGAATTGATCATAATTAGATAATGAAGTTACTTTGAATTTATATGCAAGTATAACACACACTACCTTTCAAATGGATACATCTAGGAAAATTGGACTAGTTCGGATAATCGAGCTTCACGTCCCAAACGAACAACTAAGTGTGTCATGATGTGAAAAAATGAAGTAGGAAAAAACCTCTAAAAAAGGCACAATATTTCAATAACTTCACTTTCAATCTCTACCAACTATTCTCTATTAATCACGCGTTGACAAAGTCTATTAAACATTAAACACAATCTCATTATTTTGTTCCTTGGACCTTTTGGTAGCAATCCTCTTAGTGCCATAGGTAAAAGTTGTATTAATATGTGTCAATCATGAGACATCAATCCCATAATTTTGGAGTAATCAAGAGATATGCAGTTTGAAATATTAGAACTATATCCATCAGGTAACTTTAAGTTGTACAATCTTTTACAAAAAGATTGTTTCTCTGATTTGGATAATGTATGTGGGGCTATAGGAAGATATATTTGATTCCCTCTCTATTGTGGGTGTAAATCAACTCTTATGCCCATCAACTCTAAATCTTTTTGTGCATTAACTTCATCTTTAGATTTTTTATCAATGCCCAATAAAATCCCCACAATGCTCTCGCAAACATTCTTTTCAACATGTATAACATCAATATTATGGCTTAATACTAGCTCCTATGTCAAGATAAAAATGATAAATAGTTAGTCAACTATAATTTTATTTGCTTAATGTTCTTAAATAGAAGTCTAATACAAAATAGAATAGGAAGAGAATTTACCTTCCAATATGATAAATCAAAGAAGATTGAGCGTTTTTTCCACATTTCTTTCACTTTTATATTTCGCTTCCTCTTGTTACACTTTTCCTAATGATTTTCAAACTTTGCAAGACGTAAATAAATCTTATTGTCATTCATCAACGTATGTTGTAATCCTTTTTCTACTTTTCTATCAAACCGAGACTTCTTTCTTCTATATAGATGAGAAGATGATAGAAATCGTCGATGACCCATGTAGGAAAATTTTCTACTATTTTTCAACTAAACTGCATGTGTTTCATTTCCACATGTACGACATGCAATTTTACCTTTCGTGGTGCATCCAACAAAATTTTCATATGCTGTAAAATCATTTATAGTCCACATGAGAACTACTCTTAAATTAAAAGATGTTTTGCTAACTATATCATAACATGATACTCCTTTCCACAATTGTTGTAAATCTTCAATAAGGGGTTGCAAATAAATATCAATGTCATTATCAAGTTACTTGGGACCTGGAATTACCAATGTCAACATTATATTTTCTTTTTTCATGCATAACCACAGTGGCAAATTGTATATAATAAGCATTACCGGCCAACACTTATACATACTATTCAAATTAGAAAATGGGTTAAAAACCATATGTGGCAAGTCCAAACCTTAAATTACGTCGGTCGATAGAAAAATCTGGCCATTTCTTGTTGATTAATTCCCATGCTACTCTATCAACCAGATGATGCATCTTACCATCATTGCTTTTATGGTTTGAATGCCATATTAAGTTCTCAGCAACTTCATAAGTATTAAACATTCATTTCAACCTTGATATGATATGAAAGTATCTTAAAACTTTAGCATGCGCACCTTGTCTAATTTGTTTAGTACGAGCATCCATCAACCATCTTGACGAATCATAATGTGGGCATGTTTCTAAGTTCTCATTTTTCTTTCTAAATAAGCAACAATCATTCACACATGCATCAATCTTTTGATATCCCAAATCAAATGTTTTGAAAAAATTCCTAACATCATAAAGGGATCTTGGTACAACATTGTTTAAAGGTAGCATATCATGCAATAGTTCCAATAAGTCAATGAAACTTTTATCTGACCAACCACTCACAACTTTAAGTTTATATAAGGCTACAATAGCTGACATATTTGGGGATTTCGTACACTCTGGGTATAAGAGATTTTTGCATTTTCCACATTTTGATTAAGCTCGTTAACAATACTTTATGAGCAAGAATCACCATTTACTTGTTCTCTTTCATAGGTAGACCTATACATGGTAAATGTATCAAACATATACACGTCCTCTATTTAGTCCCTTACACAAACCTCCTCCCCATGATGATACCAAATCTTAAACATTGGGTCCATTCCTTTGATGACTAAATGCTCATAAACAATATCAAATGTATGATTATTCATGTTCCTACAAACCTTGCAAGGGCACATAATTGTTTCCACATCCCTTGCATCCTTCTTTACTTTCTCTACAAAATCTCATGGCCCTTTCATATACTCATTCGTGGCTCTAAACAATAAAATAACAAATTTAGTATTTAAACATGACAAAACATTACTAATTATCGATACTTTAGTACACTATTAAATTTTTATACATGTGCAGATGTACCCATTCTTTATTAAACATTCTTCAAGTGTTATGTATGAAAGTTTCTAATAGAAAAGTCAAACATTTGGATTAGTTTTTGTAAGAAAGCTAGATAGTAGAACATAAACTATAGAAGTAAGAACTATATTAAAAACAATATCTATGTTTTTTACCCAAAGAGAATATAATGTTTTGTATAATAAGTACTTGAGGAAAAAAAACAAAAGAATCTAAAACAAAATTTGCAGCCTCACACAAGAACTATACTATCACAAGTATAAAATGAGAACTATCAAGTTAGGTGCATTTTCACATACTTGAATTTTATAATTGAAAACACAATCACTAGTCCATTGTGATTGTTAAAAGACAAGTCACTGCAAGAGTTAGTAATCATTAGATTAGAATGAATATAATACAATGAGGTAATGTATGTCATAAAATTGTTAACCAACAAAACAATCACATGGTCAAAAATTCCTAGTGCATAAAAAAGTTTTATAATAAATAATCAATAAATAAAGGAGACGAGGAACAACAATAGTTAATTATAATAAATAAAGAAGAAAGTTTGAAATCTTTATAGGTCAAGTGAGCCTAAAGAACTTTTTATTCAAGAGTTGAGCATATGGCAGCTTGGATGGTTTGAGTTAGTAAAAGTTTATGATGTTGGGTTATGCTATCACAAGTTGGAAGGGTGTGGAGTTCGTAGTTGGTGGTCTTGTATCCTTGAAGGTAGCACGATGAAAGGAGCTTTGAGGTTTAGACAAAATGATATATAACTGATGTTTGGTTGGGTCGTTTGAGATGCAAACAAGTTACTCAGTGCTTTTCTAAGACTGGCCACTTTCGAGGACGAAAGTTCTTTTAAGGTGGGTAGAATGTAATGCCCGACTTTTTCAGAGGCGTTATTTTCGAAATTTTGGAAATTTAAGTTGAATAATTCTTAAGTATTTTGATTTTGTGGTTTTTTGAAACTTCGGAAGTTTAAAAGGGCAATTTGGGAATGAAAAGTTGGTCAAAGGGCATTTTAGTAATTAAAAAAATTGCATCATCCTTATCTTCTTTTCTTCTCATTCTTCCTCCTATTTTCTTCCTCTCCCGAAACCTCCCTCCCTCATCGATACCCATCCATTTTTTTTTCTTCTTCTTCTTTTTTCCTCTCTCTCTCTCCCTCCCATCGGTATCTCTCTCTCTGTCTCTCTCTCTCTCTTTCTTCTGTTGCAAACAGCAGCTCGTCGGACGCCTACAACACATCACCTCCTCCTACTGCACAGCGCCCAGCTCTACAGACAGCAACCTCACTACCGACAGCACCCACCGCTCACCCTTTCATCGAACGCCCATCGTCGCAGCTTGTCGCTGCTGCACTCCGACGCCTAGCTCCGCCTCCAGTTTTCTCTCTCTCTCTCTCTCAGTTTGCACAGACAGCAGGGGGTGTTGGTTTTGTGTCAAGTTACCTGCAAACCCAGTGTTGTATAGGTTCGTTTGGATTCGATTCGAATTAGGTAAGTGTTTTAAGTACGATTTGAAGTAATTTATGGGTTGTAAGATAGAATTGAAGGGCTAGCCTAGTGAATTGAAACTTACCCATAATATTTTGAATTTTATTCTAGAATGTCCATTGCGATTGAAAGTCGATTTAGGTGAATTGGATCGTTGAGCTGCTGTCCAGTAATTTCCAGCACTGCTTTGAGGTAAGTTTTTCATGGGTGACGAATTTTTCCAACACATTTAAGGCTAATCTTGAGTTGGGATTTAGGTAACCATGATTGAGGACTTTTTCGAGAAGTTTAGGGGTTGTTTGGGTGTTTTAAAGTTTATCCATAACGTGTAGATTTTTGTTTGGCGTTTCAGGATCACGTGTTCAATTCATGGGTTACCTTGAATCTTGAAGGAAACTTGTAAGTAGTTATTTGGATTTTAAGCCCCTTTAAGTTCCTAATGATTTAGATTTATGTTTGATAAATTGCGAATTGTGAAAGCATGTTTGAAATTGATGTTCGTGAGGTATGTAATGGATGGTGGTTATATTTGGAAGTTGCTTGAGCTAAAAATGGCCTAAGTTGTGGCTATAAAGGAAATAGGGGTTCAAAGTTACAAGTTCATTCTAGTTAGCATGTGAATTATTTTAAGAATTTGCCCAAGGTTGTGATTGGATGAGTTTGGGCGTATTTATGGTGCTTTGTGAATAATCAATGTTTGCCTAAATATGGGTATGTGGAAGATGGCGTGGTTGGTTAAATTAATATGAATTATCGTGGTGAGCTTAAGGTTGCCTAAACTTATTGCCATTCTCGTTAAAGGATTCAAAGTTACAAACAAATGGATGGATATGTGTTGAGGCTATGAATGAATTTGATTATAGTTTCCCTTGTAAGCATAAATGTATGAATGGTTATTTTAAACTGAATGTTCGTACGTGTTTGGACTGTCTGTGGTGGGTGGATTGCTACGGAATGCAGAATACTTGAGCTTGTAGACTGAATGGTTGGTTGGGGTTATTTCCTTTAGGTTATTGTAACGACCGGTTTATTTAGAAACAGTAATTTTGAATTATGGAAATCAAGTTGGATAAAATTTCTTAAGTATATTGAATTTAGAGTGAAATTGAAATTTTGGAAGGTTAGGAGGGCAAAAATGGAAAGAAATAATGGTCAAAAAGGGTGTTATGGTCTTTTAGAGAAGATATTTTTGATTTTTTTTAATATAATATTATTTTATTATTTTATTATTATTTTAATTATTTATTATTATTTTTTTTTTTATTTTTCTTTTCTTTCTTCTTCTTCCCCGAAACTTCCCCCCCCCACCGAACTCTCTTTCTCTTGCTTTCTCCTTCCCGCCGCTCCCCCTCCGATCACTCTCTCTCTCTCTCTCGCGTGAACGCCGGCCGCGCAGAGGAAGAACTGCCGCCGTTCGACTCCCCCGCCGCCATGCCGCCCAGCTTCGCCGCCGGCCTTCTCGTCTTTCTTCCTCTCGATCGTCTCTCTCTCTCTCTCTGTCTCACCGGCAGCTGCGAAGCTCCAGCGCCGATCAGCCCCCAACCATCACCGGTTTTCTTTTCTTCTTCCTCGTCTTCTGCAAGTTCCGCCGGAAAACCCACACAAGTCGCGCGTTAAAGTTGAAGACTCGCCGGTCGCCGATCTTCTTCTTCTTCTTCAGCCTCGCCGGTGTCGGATCCGCAAGCGTCATCTCGCCGGAAGTTGCGTTTTCGTCCGGTTGAGCTAAACCAGTCACCCCAACTCGCCAGTTCACGCTCATATCCGACCCCACGAGTTCGGATCTACTCAGATCCGGAGACAACTCCTTCACACGCGCCTCACGCGCCGATCAGAGTCCTCACGCGCCGCCACGCGCCGCCGTGCTCCGGTCACGCGCCGCCGTTCGCCGGAGTTGGGTAAAAAAATTGCCAATTGGTCCGTTTCGTCGAGTTATTAATGTTAGAATGTGTTTTAGCGTAATTCGGATGGTTTAAGACACGTTTAGAACACTTTTTAGGTGAATTGTCGAGGACCTTGGTTCGTGCTTGGAGTGGGAACTCGAGAAGCTCATTACTAGTGAAGAAAGGGTATTGTAGTAAGTAAAGATTTAAGGTAAGGGATCTCACAACGAAAGAAGTTTTCAAAACCTTGAGCTAGCTCTATGTTTACTTTGAAAGTATATGTTTTTCATGTTAAGTATTTAAGAAAGAAAGTGTATTATATGTATGTCTTTGAAATGCGATTGTTATGACTTATGCATTCATAACTATGTTCTAAAACGAATGGGACCTCATGCATGTGTTGTGTGCTCATGAAAAGATTTATGTAGGCCGTGACGATAATTCTCCCAAAAGTTTTATGTGGGTTTTGAGGGAACCCGAGTCTTCGGACTCTCTATGCTCCCGGGGTCCGAGAGTGCCCCCACGATGGTAGCCGACGGGCTTGAGTCTTCGGACTCCACGATGGTAGCCTTCGGGCTTGAGTCTTCGGACTCTACGATGGTAGCCTTCGGGCTGAGTCTTCGGACTCCATGATATATGTTAGCTTTCGAGCTTAACTCTCAGAGGTAGGGAGGACTCTATTCGATGGAAAAACTGTCTTCGGACTGATCACGAGGCCCTCGGGAGAATTTAATCGTTCACGAGAGCCGCGAGGAAAAGTACATGGTTTATAAAAGGAATTTTAGGTCCCCTACTAAAGCGATGGTTTACGATGGTTTTATGATTTAAAATGACATGTTGCATGTGATTGAAACTCTTATTTTGAAACTATGATGGACTTACTGAGTATTATTCGTTAATACTCACCCTTTTCCTTTTTAAAATGTTTTCAGGTAAGGCTAAGATCGGCCCTAGCGCGTGACCGGAGATCAGCTACTCGAGTCATGGGAGCCGACCGATCGCTATTCCGCTTCTTTTATGTTTCTAGATGTATATAGAACTCATGTCAAGTTTTTAAATGTTAGAAGGATGTTTCAAAATCTTTTAACCTTTCTTTGTAAATCGTGCACGTGTATTTGGTTTCTTCTGTTTGAACCCTAGCATCATATTGAGAAGTTTGTTGGATGCTAGGAGGTTGTTTGAAAATCTTAGAAGTGTGTTTTCTATGTCTTATTAGGTAAGGGTCAGATTTTTGGTTTTCGCGTAGTTACGCCGTTATGTTGCCGAAATTTTTGGTAATATAGCGACGTGACTTAGTAATGACTCTTAGGTAGCGTGTTGAGCCTATAGGGTCGTTACAGTTATGGATTGGGTTAATGGCTGTTTTATAACACCTTAAAGGTATGCAACATTCAGGGTTGTTGTGCGAGTATAATTTGCCTGAGTCATTTGAATGGTTGGCTAGGGTTTACTTCTCTTGGTTTGTCGGATTCGGTTAGTTGGCCACTTAGAATACCTTGGAAGTGTTTAATGTTCAGGTTTCATGTGTTCGAATTTGTGCATGTTTAATGTGTTTTAGATGAGTTCGGATGTGGATGGGAGAATAACAACGGTTGTGGTTTCTAGCATGTTAGGAAGGAGTTGGTTGTCTTCATGTTGACCTAAGAATTAAGTAGACTTTCGGACTTGCTTGATAAGATCTTGTATGCGAAGTATGGGTGTGAATCAAGTTAAGCTAGTTTATATGAGAAGCAAGTTTGCTGGAATGTCAGTGATTTGTGTTTTGTTTGAACAGGGATGACACGAGAGTGATTTGTGATTCGCTTGAATTTATACTCGAGTCGACTCTACCTAAACTTGTCTTGACAATGAGTTTGGGTCTTCAAATGAATTCATGGTTGTAGTTATGCTTAAGGCTTATGAGTCGCAGTGGTGTCAGAGCAGGTTAGTTACCCTGTGGGGGTCGCTGCGTGATCGGGGGTTCTCCTGTTGTGACAATTGAGAAGTGAGTGGACAATAGAAGCAACTGCCCTACCTCGACACGTCTCGTAGAGGTTATCCAGTGTGAGAGGGCATGGCTTAAAACCTGCATCCGAGAGACCTATGTAAGGTTGTAGACCATTGTACGTGATCAGGGGTTTTCCAGTTGTGAGGGTGCGTAATGTGAACAGTCGAAACAATTGTTCTTACCTTGACACGTCCTCGGTAAGAGGTTGTCCCGTGTAGAGAATGTTGGGCGTAAAACATGCTAGTGAGGAACTGCTATAAAACTGTAGACCATTGTAATGAGTTTTACGATCTCTTGGGTGATAAATCCCTTGATGATCTAGTGCGTTGAGACTAAGTGAGATCCTGTTAGGCTAGTGCCACCTACCTTTCCGTGCGAGCATGTATTCCTAGGAGGTTGAGGCAGAAAGGTGAGCATGTCCCAGAGCGATGGTGAGATGATGTGAATGCTAGCATAGGGCGATGTCCCCAAAGCGATGGTGAGATGATGTGGATGCTAGCATAGGGACGATATCCCCAGAGCGATGGTGAGATGATGAGGTTGCTAGCATAGGGGGGATGTCCCCAGAGCGATGGTGAGATGATTAGGATGCTAGCATAGGGGCGATGGTGAGATGATAAGGATGCTAGCATAGGGGCGATGTCCCCAGAGCGATGGTGAGATGATGAGGATGCTAGCATAGGGGCGATGTCCCCAAAGTGATGAGCGTGAGAGTTGCTCTCCTTTTCTGTATCAGACCAGCCTAGAATACATGACTCGCAGGTATAACACGAGGAATACTAGAGGGGTGAGTTGAAATAAGGTGAGTAGGCACATAGTTAATTGAAATGATTAATGAATTTGAATTTAAGCCGAAGTCTGTGAGTTAAAGCGAAAATTTTCTAATTATGGTTTTGATCATTGTTGGGCAACTTACTGAGTATGTTTATACTCATTCGTGCTACTTTTTTTGTCTTTGCAGATTGTGCACATTCTCAAGGCAGGTCACAAAGGCGATGACTTGACGAGGCTATGGAGACTCCACCAACGTCTACTTTACTTGTATTTAGCTTTCAGTTGTGTCTTCGTGTTTATAATGTGTTGGTCTGTAAATCTTAATTTCTTTGGTTTCTGTGTGTTTGATTAGAATCTCTTCGATTCTTGTATCTGGTTGGTTGAGCTCAGCATACTCTATTGCAGTATGGGTGGATGCTGAGTGGTTTCCTTAGATATAGAAGTGTTCATTCTTATCAGGTCATCAAAAATTTTGGTTTTTTCGTAGTTACGCGATCATGCTGCCGAAATTTCAGGCATGAGCAAGGTAACTCAGTCGTGCTTCCACTTTTAGAGAGTCGTGTTTTTAGGATCGTTATAGTTGGAAGTTTATGGTCCTTACATAGATTCCATTTTAAAATTTGGATAGCAGCATACATAATTATAAACCAATGAATAACAAATACTAATACATGCTCAATAACTAACAAGAAATAATATGATATTCTAATGTAAAAATGTTATCACAAATGTTATAAATGATCCACGTCCCTTTTATAGTTGTCACCATTTTGTGGATTAAAAAGAATATCACCAGTGGTCAAACTCAAAACAAATGAAAGCTAATGACCTCATATTTTCTGTTATGGAAATATTTAGATCCAAGAATAACCTCAAGACACCTCTATTGTCAAGTTTAAATATCATTAGTAAATTGCTTGTATGTCCAACATGCACTCCCACAATCGACCAACTATCATTAGTTAATTTACTAGATGAATCTACCAACAAGAGAAGGAAAAAGAGATGAGATAAGAAACAAAGTTGATATTAGAAAATGGGAAACTAAGAAAAACATGGTTTTCCTTCAATTTCTTCATTCACTCTTCAATAGCATGCATGCCCTTCCATAAATGTAAAGGCAACAACAGTGGATCAAATTCAAATAAAAAATGGAATTGAAAGTCAGTAATAGTTTATGAACTTTTTGAAAAGATGTGGCAAAGGTTGGAGACATAGTAATAGCATCCAACAACACATAATAGAACTCCCTTTTTCTAGCATTTAGCTCCAAAATATGCATCTAACATAGAGCTTGCAAAATTGGTCTATAACAATTGCCAACTATTGCATCATCAAATTTAGTGGGTTGATGTTCAAAAGTAAGCAACAGTATATGTTACTCACCATTGTGTGGGGTGAGGAAAGTTTGTCCAACAATTTACAAACTTGATGCTGCTCAAACCTACGATAATAATGCAAGGTATTTCTCTTTTTTTTTTTTATTATAAATTTTCAAATGGGTTTTTTTTTTAAAGGAAAAAAAACCAGTTCGAGTTTGAAATTTATTTTGATGTCTTTTTGAGCAAGTCTTATAATTTGTATTTGTTGCTCACCATTATGTCGGGAAAGTTTGTGCCATCCTATGTATCTATTTGTGTCAATATTTTATGGATGCTTGTGAGGTTTTGTTTTATGCTTCGTTGTGTAATGGGAGTCCACTAAAAACACACACATTAATATTATTTTAAACAGTTCTAAACATATGCCCTCTTCATTGCTTTAAAATTACCAAAAAAAATTGGATCTATTTCTATCTCCTCTTTGAAAAAAACAGGTATATTAATTAACAATGTTTTCCATATCCACCAACTCCCCCTTAATTACTATTATTATATTGTTAACATTTAGGAGGAATTAACACAAACATTAGACCTTATTTCCATAACATTCTAATATATTTTTCCGTCAAGTAACATTAATTTGCATATTTAGAATGAAAATCTTCTCCGTATTTGCTTTAGAAGCATCTTTGTTGGTATTGGGCAGATGAGTATGGTCTAAATCTCAATTGGAAGGACATTTCATGAAAAAGTAAACAAACTATTAAAGTGTTATTGATCGGGTGAACTTTGGGTGAAGAAAAGTAAATAAATACGTTCAACCCCAGTGCAAGTACATTGTCGATGCAAGTAATAAAACATAAGTATTCTTGAGTATCGATCCCACAAGGAACGGTGTAACAAAAATATTGTAAAAACAACAACGTAAGTAGATTTGCAACTTGAAAACTAAAAAGTGCAACCATAGATTTTTGGGTTCGTGTGAAATAATAATGGAAATAAAAGTCAAAATGCAAGAACTGATTGCATAATCGAAATGAAAAAGGAATAGATTACAAAATCAAATTTTCAAGAACAGATTGCAGAACGAATTTGCAAAATCAAAATTGCAAGAAATGTAAAATAGAAATAAAGATGCAATGTAAATTACTCAATGAGAGAAGATGGGGCTCAAGTATGTCATTGCCTTAAGTTGTAAATTGCAAAACAAAAATTGCAAATCGAACCTACTCTACACACAATTGTAAACCAAATTTGTTATTCCTATTCACCTTGAAATTAGGTTTTAGGAGACTAAGTTAGTGATGTATATGTCTATAGTCTCTCTATCTTAGATCATTAGGCTCAATAATTTTATGGGTTTTGGAGTCTTTAATCCCTATGTCTAGGGTAAAGAATTGGCTTATGTCTAAGCTCTTGTCTCTATCACTTGTGCGAAATCCGCTTATCACTAACCCTGTCGGTATTAGATCCAAGCTTAAGTTGTTACCCTAGTTGATCAATCTAGGATCTCAACAACGTTTTATTCAACACATGAGAACAATTGAAATGTAGGCTCGATTTTCATTACAATTTAGCCTAGATTTACTTCTTAGGGAATTCACATCCTTGAATCCCCTAAGAAGTTTAGCTCATTCAACTCAAGAATCTCACAACAAATTCTAGAAATAAACTTCATGCTAGTAAAATTGCTTACATGCCTATTTGCAACCAAAATCTAAAGGAATCAAAGAAAGCTTGCTATCCAAATCAGAATTGAAAAATGAAAGCAATTAGAGCAGTAGACAGTAAATTACCAAACTCCTGGACAAACCCATGAAGAAAAAAAAATTAGTTCTAGAGGAAGTAAGTTTTCAACACTAAATTATGGGACAAAACTCACAAATTATGAAGACTTCCAGCATAGGTAAATTTGAGTTTCTTCAATCTAAATTGAATCCAATAAAAATAATAAGTGTATTAAGACAAAGATAACACAACTCAACTAAATTAAAACAAAATTTGAATTAAAAAAAATAGAGCAATACATCAACGTTCATCACCACTCATATCTTGCTCCCTAATCAACTCAACTCCCACTATTTCTAGGGAGAGAATGAATCTTCACAACCCAAGTTTTCATTTGGATTGGACTGAAAAATCCAAGGAAGAACATAATCAAACTTTCAGCAACTTTTTGGCCAAAAACAGAGGAAAATAGAAGAAAAACCCACGGCTTCAAATTGAGAATTTCGAGCTCCAAAAATCGACCCCTTTTGTGTTGCCTTTGCTCTCCTTTTATGGTCTTCCATTAAGGTTGACAACCCAATCAGTTTCGTCCATAATCCATCCATTTCGTGCAAGAATTCAGCGCTTTCCAATTTTGGATTTCGTTGATTTTTTTCCTTATACTTTTTATACTGCTGCATATTGCAAAATCGACTATGCAATTTCCAAATTTCCTGCACAAAAGAAATTCTTCTTAGTTTATCTTTCTCTTTTCTTCATTCTTCCTTCACATGCACTTCTCACAAATTATTGATGTTTTTCAAGCCTTTACCAACTTTCTCCTATGATTTCTAAAACAAAGCAAGCATAAATTAAACTTATGAGAGTTAAATAAGTCTTAATTCTAAGGCTTATCAATTATGTCATAAAGAATGTTGAGTTTCATCCAGATTTACCTGCAGGGAATGTATTTTCTGCCTTATCACAACAACACAGACAATTTTTCGATAAGTTCCACAATTCCTTTTTGCTTAGTTGTTTATCAGGAGCTATGTAAGTTAGATATTCATCCCACAACTTTTCCCCAATTGAGTTGCTTCCTAAATGGTTGTGATTCATCAAACAAGATATTAGTGTTGAAAGAAGAAAGTTCGAGCTTACGAACAAGTAATTCTAAGATTTAGAAAAATCAATGAATCTAAGGCAAAACATAAACATAACTCTACTATATGCAGTTGAAATCACTCAAAATCATCAAAATTAAACTTAATTGACATGGAAAAGAAAAAGAAAAACCCTTGATTGACATAAATCAAAATTAAACTTCATTCTTTTAGGTTTCAATATTTCCCCTTTCAATACTATAGGTTGAAAATTAAGAAACTAGATATGTGTAGAGAATGTAAACTCTCGTTAAAGATCACACAAACAAGCACTCAAATTATTTGAAGAGATTAACGAATACAAACAAAAGATACTAAGAAAACAAATCAAAAGATAAACAAGATGAAAAAGACAAGTTACAATAATTGTTCAGGAATTGTGAAGCAACTTACATTAGTAAGTTTTGTCCCAAAAAAAAGTTACACAGTTTTTCCAAAATCCATGGTTGTAAGAGATTAAATCATGTGAACTAATTGTCTCATCCAACAATATTTATGATCCAAAGATTTACAGTGTCGAGATCATGGTTTTAAATAATAGATAGAGTAGAAGAATGGGAGAGTGTCTTACAACTTTATATATACCCGAAAATGTGAAGACAGATGGGGCAAATACCACAAAATAAAAAAAAATCACCAATACTTCATTCTCTTCTTGTTGTTCAATGATTCCAACACATTATAAGATAACCCAAATAACAAATAAAATCCAGTTGATCGAGCATAGGGATGATGTATGCCAATACAACAAATTAATCACTTTGGCAAGACCCATTACTTCAAAGCATCAAATGCAAAAAGACCCAAGTAGGTTGCCACAGAGCAAAGAGACATCAAAAACCTATAGATTTGAAGCAAACAAAGTGGGAAGTTTTCGTTCCCTCATATAACAAGTGTAGATTGGTACATAGTAAAGAGAAATCACAAACCTCAAGATTTGGGGCAGACAAAGTGGGAAGTTTCTGGTTCCCTCACAATAATAAATTATGAGGACACCCTTGAATCAGAATCCAATCAAAGAAATCAACCGTTGTTGCTGAGGGGAAGAATGAGACAGAGGGTGGTTGAGAGTGAAGAGTGGAGGGTGGTAAAATGTAAAATAGTGTTCCCTCTTTTTTTTTCACGGTAAGAAGTTAGCCCGCATAAAATTTTAAAATGTTTAATAGTTTTTTGTAAAAATGTTATTATTTAAAGCTATGTTATCTATAATTTGTTGAAGTGCGATCGTGGTTGTTCAGCACCAGTTCGTGTTGTGTTCGTGGTAGACGTTATCACACGTTAGACACTATTGCAACCTTTACACGTACCACCGCTGCCACACTGTCCACATCCACCGCACTGTCCTTCCGGCACCAACATCTTCTTTTGACGTCAACATCTATCTTGGCGTATGCAGCTCAAATCGTTCGCAACATTGCGAATCTCATCCACCATCGTTAACATATTCACGAGGGTCTGATTCATCTTCAGCTATTGTCTATTTGAGGTGTTGGTTCGTTCGTGGGTATTATTGGGTGTTTGCTTCATCAACAAAAATCCACCGTTTGTTCCTTCATCATCGTCGGGATTTGTTTTTTTTAATCGTACTCTCATATTTTGTAAAGATGTCAAAGTTACCTCATTTGACTTCCACTCAAAGTAATATTGTTCTGCAGTTGTTGGATAAAGAAAATCCAACCATATTCAGGAGTTTGCAACAACGAGGTGCTTTGATACTTTGTTTCTTTAAAATAATCAATCATGTGCTTAATTTTAGTAGGGATAATAGGAAAACTAACAATATGTAAGTTATTATTCGTATAAATATAGCCCACAAAGTGTGCTCTCACTAAGATTTCATATTTTTTCCAATAGGTCATTGAACTTTAAAAAATATCAAATAGGTCTATGAGATTCCAATTTTGTATCTAATATGTACCTCAACTTTCAATTGTGTCTAATAGATCTTTAACTAACACTTTAAAATTCAGGACGCTATTGGATACCACAATATAAAGTTGAAAAACCTATTCAATATGTTTTGAAGTTTAGAGGCCTATCAAACACAACCTACAATTTTTAAGCATTTGTTAAACAATTTTAGGGTTCATTTGGTTTAACTTTTCAAGTGTTTAATTTTGAAAAAAGCCATTTTAATAAAAAGTGTAGTGTTTGGTAACCACTCAAAATGACTTTTTAAAAAATGAGTTTGAGAAATAAACTATTTTGAGTGAAACACTTGAAATCAACTTTTTGAAAAAGGGTTTTTAAGTGTTTAATTTAGAATCCCTCCTAAAATTTTATGATATATGAAAATGACCAACTTCACACTACTGCCGCCCATCATGGGGACTACCACCGGCGACAAATGACAACCTCCAAAAAAGAAGACACAGTAAGTTTTCTTTCTTTTTTTTGTTTGATTTCTTTTCTTTCTTGATTGAATCTTTCTTGGAAAATTTTAGGTTTTGATTTCTTTTTTTTTTTTCATTCTTGATTGATTAGAATGAAGGGATTGTGAAATATTTTGCCCTAAAAAGTTTTAGGTGTTTGTTTGCCTAAAACTTTTATCAAAGTTTTTTCAATTAAGTCTCTTACTTTAAATTGAAGGGTTTGATAATAGAAAATAGAATTTTCCAGTTTTAAATTTCTTCAAGTTTGGGATTGTTTTAAGTATTTTTTGGATTCTTTTTGTTCAAAGAAATTTATCAAATGATTGCTACTTTAAAGTGTGATTTATGACTCTGATTTCTACATGAAAATTGCACATTTTTATTGTTTTTACAGCAATTTTATCACACTTTTTCAATCTGGTTTTTGTATTAAAAAATGGCACATCTTGATTCTTTTAGTGTTAAAATCTTGAAGAGATTTGTTTTATGGAGCATAATTTTATTCTTTTTTGGTTTATTTGTCTCTAAGTTATGATAGTTTTGAAGGTTTTAAGGGTTGTAGAATTGAAAATTTGTTTGGTATTTTTAATTTGTATTGAAAGCATTGATTTTACTGATTTTAATATGTGATTTTTGAGTTTTAAAATGTTTTTAACCCAGTTTCTCAGTGCTGTCATTTTAGTTCAAGAACCCTATTTTTCCTAACTTTTTATGCAGAAAATTGGTTTGAATGGAAAAATTAAGTAGATTAGATTGCTTATATGTTAGATGAGTTTTGAACCCTTAAAGATAGAATTTTTGGTTTCTAATCAGTAAGTATTGGATATGTTTAGGCTTATAGAAAGTTGACGTTGTTCAAAGATTTGAAATTGAGAAACTGTAGGATTATTGTTGCCTCCAAAATGCTATTGAATAAACACTCAATAAATCTTAATAATGGCTATGCAAGTGCACACAACGGCAACAAGTGATAAGTAAATTATTGATTCCTCAGGGATTAGTAACAAAAATCTTTTCCTCTCAAGTTAATTACTAGCGAATGCAACAAGTAACCGAAAATAAAGTTGGATTTTTCTTAACTACTGAAAGCATAAAATATTGCAAGAACATTAACTTGCTAACACAAGAAAAATGCTACGTAAATGCACAAACACGAATAACTACTATACTAATAGATTAAACAAAACAGTAAAAAGGGGCTCGGATTAAGAATGAAATTTATCTTTCTAAGAAGAATGCTCCAACAAGAACTTTTCTCCCTCAAACCGCTCAGCATAACATGGAATCCTCCCAGATTTCCCGATTCTAGCGGTTTAACTCCCATTAACCCACATTAATTAAACATGTTGACTCTACGCATTAGGCAGGTCACTCTCGCTAGCATACCCCTTAGTTAGATGCTAACTCAATCAAGGGGCTAATGTGGTTACATGCAATCGGTTCTCTATATCTCTCCCAAAATACAAAAGAATAGTGTTGGTGTGTGTTGATCAGGCATACATCCAAGCATTTAGCAATAAAAACTCAAGTAACTATAATGAGAAGAGCTAAGGGGTCTTAACCCCTTTTTAGATTGATAAAAACATCCTTAATCCTCACCCAAGGGTGATTTAGGTCATATTACAACCAAAAAACGAAACTAAAGCTCTAGCGAGTGCCATTACAGAAATCGGAATAAAACTAAAGAGAGGTAGTAAAGAAATGTTGCTCAGATGAAGTTGCAGCATCAGCTTTTTCTTCAAGCTTCCAATCCTCTACTCTATCTTCTTCGATTTATTCCATTCCTTTGAACTCTTTTCCCCAAAAAACGGCTTCCCTCCTTTAAGATGTCCTTTTCCCCAAATTTCAGGGTTCACTTGGCAGTGACAAAACTCAGAGAACTCTCTTACTGGCTGGGACCATCTGAGCTATCAGAAATTGTCCATCTCATTAAAAAATTTGTTTCTCATGTGCCAGATTGCAAAATCTTTGTAGAAATAGTGTTTCATCATCATCTCTGCTTTCTTATGCATAACTCAACATTTCACAATGCTCCAGCAATCCTTCATCTATAACAACTTTAGCTACCAACCTGCACCCACAAATTCTACCATAAATGCATTAAAACAGTCACCAAATTCAATATAATGCAAGCTAGATAACCTAAGTTCATGTTTCACAATTCTAGCATCTTTTGGGGCATAAATCGTACTTATAACTTAGAATGTTGAAACTTTAAACTCTAAAACTACAAATAATAACTCTCATTCGAAGAGTTATCAATTATCGATCAAGGTATGTAGTTTCCACATCCCTTCTAAAATAGCAATTTTGGTAGAATTATGTTTTTTAATATTTTTTATGTGTCAAATGTTTGAAAGCATGATTTGAAATTGATTGAAATTATCTTGTATGCTTCCAATTGTTTTGCCAGTGAAAGTATATTTACTGTTTTGAATGTTTTTGAAAAGTATTTGATTGATTCATAGGGCTATCCGGATATGCCAAATTTTGTTTTGGAGATTGCAGCTTATTTGCGTAGTAGCCAATGAATTGACGGTATTTTGAATTGATTGAAACTTGTTTGTGAGAAGGCACAATTGTAGTTTGGCATTTCTTTGGAATGAAGATTTCATGTGTGTGTTACACTCACATGGCATCACACTTAAGTAATTGTACTGAATGTTCTAGTCGACAACTGATTGAATGAATGATTGGTGTTACCAATGGGTAACCACATGTCTTCGCTACTCCAATTATGCGTCTTTCTTACTCTGTAAATGAAAGTTTTATTGATTGAAAGTTTTGATTTTGTTTCAACTGTTGAAATGTTTTGTTAAATTGAATTTCTATGTTTTCTTTTGAAGAAAATCAATTATGAACTTGATGCGGAAATTGCTTATTGAGTATTTTTGTACTCATTTTTGTTTTTATAAATGTTTTCAAATGAAGGTGCAACTGTTAGTTCTGAAAGAAGTGAAGTTTAGCTTCTAGCTCTAAACATTGAAAGTTTTTGTTAAGGATTCGATATTTTTATCCTAGAAATCTTATGTAAGATATTGCTTCCATTGAGTTGTTTAAGTTTGTTTGAGTTTCTACTTGTTACATTTCCGCATTATTGTTAGAATGATCGTATTGGAAAATGCAAACTGTTACAATCTCTAGCAATCGACAGTTTGCCAACGACCATTTCCGACAACCCTTCTGGTTGTGGTCTGCACTAGTGGTTGGTCATAGTATTTTAAATACAAATTGGAATTTATTAGTTCATAGTGTTTAATAGTTGTCCTTTATGGTAATTTGACATGAGTGTAGAGAAACCAAACAAACTTGTGTATAAAAACACTTTTTAGAAAATGTGACCAAACATATGAGTGTTTTAATTCTAAACTATTTTATAAAAATTCATTTTTGAAAAACACTTTTTTTCACAAGCAATTCCAAACAAGCCATTAAAAATTCCTACAACTCTCAATATTTTGGTACAAACTTGTGATTTAATCCAAAATTAGAATAAAATATTTTAAAATTTAGAGATTAAAATAAAATGAGTATTAAAATGGTGGGACCAAAATTAGGTTTAAACTTAAAATTTATCATTTGTTGTAAAATTGAGAGGCGAAACCGGGCACCAAAACTTTACCAAAACATATAATAATAATAATAATAATAATAATAATACAAGTGGAGTATATATATATAATATAAACAAATAATACAAGTGGAGTATATATATATAATATAAACAAATAATAGGGATTTATGGCAAATTAAAAGCAAATAAAATATGGCAAATTAAAAGCAAATAAAATTAGAGAGGTTTATTTTCCAAAAATCTATATTTTTATTTATCCACCAAAAACCACTATTTATAGGCAATTTTGAGAGCATGATGTGGTACATATGGACACCAATCTATGGCCTTTGTTGGACACATAGAAGACACTTTGGCTATGGAGAAAATGCCATTTGGCATGGATATTAAGTGGGCATGTGGAATGGGCATTTACATGTGCCATATTTACAATACTCCCCCTTAAATGCCCATTTATAAAATATGTCTCGTTAAAACCTTACTAGGGAAAAACCCAATGGGAGAAAAAAAAAACCCTAGTGAAGGAAAAAGAGTACATATTTTATATAGTTTACTATAATATATTCACTCCCCCTCATGGAGACATCACTTAAAGTCTTTGAGTCGCCGCATTCCAATGCTATATACTAATTTATCGAAGGTTGCAGTTGGTAATGTCTTTGTAAATAAGTCAGCCAGGTTATCTTTTGAACAAATTTGTTGTACAGTGATATCGCCATTTTCTTCAAGATCATGAGTATAGAAGAGCTTTGGTGAGATATGCTTTGTTCTATCTCCTTTGATATATCCTCCCTTGATTTGAGCTATACATGCTGTGTTGTCTTCGTATAACATCGTTGGAAGAGGTTTACTTGAAGACAAGCCACATGTCTCATGAATGTGTTGTGTCATCGATCTTAGCCATACACATTCTCGACTTGCTTCATGAATAGCGAGGATTTCAGCATGATTTGAAGAAGTGGCCGTTATAGTCTGTTTCACTGATCGCCACGATATAGCAGTTCCTCTACATGTGAATAGATAACCTGTCTGAGATCTAGCTTTGTGTGGATCAGATAGATAACCAGAATCTGCATAACCAACTAGATCATACTTTGATTTGTTAGAATAAAATAAACCCATATCAATTGTCCCTCGAAGATATCGGAGTACATGCTTAACTCCGTTCCAATGTCTTTTTGTAGGACATGAACTATATCTAGCTAATAAATTTATTGAAAATGCAATATCTGGTCTTGTGTTATTAGCCAAATACATAAGTGCACCAATTGCACTAAGATATGGTACTTCAGGACCAAGTAGTTCTTCATTGTCATCTCGAGGTCGAAATATATCTTTCTTTATATCCAGTGAACGAACTTCCATTGGAATGTTCAATGGATGTGCTTTATCCATATAGAATCTTTTTAAGATTTTCTCTCTATAAGTTGATTGATGAACAAATATCTCATCTGCTAAATGTTCAATTTGCAAACCAAGGCAAAATTTTGTTTTTCCAAGATCTTTCATCTCGAATTCTTTCTTAAGATATTCTATTGCCTTGGATAACTCTTCAGGAGTTCCAATTATATTTAAGTCATCAACATATACAGTTATAATAGCAAATCTTGACTGAGATTTCTTTATAAAAACGCACGGACATATTGGATTATTTTGGTATCCTTCTTTCAACAGATATTCACTCAGGCGATTATACCACATTCGTCCTGATTGTTTTAATCCATATAATGATCTCTGTAACTTTATTGAATACAATTCCCGAGAACTTGATTCATATGTTTCTGGTATTTTAAATCCTTCCGGGATTTTCATATAAATGTCATTATCCAGAGATCCATATAAATACGCCGTGACTACATCCATTAGATGCATATCAAGCTTTTCATATACAGTCAGACCAATCAAATATCTTAGCGTTATTGCATCCACCACAGGAGAATATGTCTCCTCATAATCAATACCAGGCCTTTGCGATAATCCTTGTGTAACAAGTCTCGCTTTATATCTTGTGACTTCATTCTTTTCATTTCTTTTCCTTACAAATACCCATTTATATCCCACAGGTTTGACGTTTTTCGGTGTTGGGACTACTGGTCCAAAAACCTCACGTTTTGAAAGTGAGTTCAACTCTGTTTGGATTGCTTCTTTCCACTTCGCCCAATCCTTTCTACGTTGACATTCTTTGATAGATTTTGGGTCAAAATGGTCACTTTCATGAATAATATCGTGAGCAACATTATAAGAAAAAATGTTGTCAATAATGATATCATTTCGGTTCCATCTCTTTCCTGTTGTAACATAGTTTATAGAAATTTCATTATTATCCTCAAGCGTTTGATTTTCACCAATACTCTTTTGAGTAGTTGTATTCTGGATTTCTTCTGGAACATCCATACCTTTTATTGAATCATTTTGATTCTCAACTACTTTTCTTTTTCGAGGATTTTTATCTTTAGAACCTATTGGTCTACCACGCTTCTGGCGTGCTCCAGACTCATTATTGACAACTTGTTCCTTTGGGATATCAACTTTTGATGGAGCATTTGCAGCTGGTATATATGATTTAGTCACACTTTTAGTATCTGTGAATGCATCTGGTAGTTGATTTGCTATATTTTGCAAATGAATTATCTTTTGAACTTCAAGTTCACATTGATTTCTACAAGAATCAAAATGAGATAATAACGATGCATTCCATGTAATTTCTTTTTCCAACTTCTTAATTCCTCCCCCTAATGTTGGAAAATTTGTCTCATTAAAATGACAATCAGCAAATCGTGCAGTAAATACATCACCCGTCAGGGGTTCAAGATATTTAATAATTGATGGGGAATCAAAACCAACATATATTCCTAACCTCCTTTGAGGACCCATCTTAGTACGTTGTGGTGGAGCAATCGGTACATATACTGCACATCCAAAAATTCTTAGATGGGAAATATTTGGCTGCTGGCCATAAGCTAATTGCATTGGGGAGTATTTATTATAAGCTACTGGCCTAATACGTGCCAGTGATGCAGCATGCAAAATAGCATGACCCCATACCGATGTAGGAAGTTTAGCTCTCATAAGCAATGGTCTTGCAATTAGTTGCAGACGTTTTATAAATGATTCTGCTAGACCATTTTGTGTATGAACGTGAGCTACAGGATGTTCAACACTTATCCCAATTGACATACAATAATTATTAAAAGTTTGGGATGTAAATTCACCAGCATTATCAAGTCGAATGGTCTTAATTGTATTATCAGGAAATTGTGCTTTTAACTTAATTATTTGAGCAAGTAATCTTGCAAATGCAAGATTTCGACTTGATAATAAGCATACATGTGACCATCTGCTGGATGCGTCAATTAATACCATAAAATATCTAAATGGACCACTTGGTGGGTTAATAGGTCCACAAATATCACCTTGAATTCGCTCTAAAAATGCAGGTGATTCAATCCCCACTTTAGCTGGTGATGGTCTAATAATTAATTTCCCTTGAGAACAAGCATCACATGACAACTCATTGGATTGAAGAATCTTCTGGCTCTTTAAAGGATGTCCATGTGAATTCTCAATAATTTTTCTCATCATTATTGACCCTGGATGACCCAATCGTTCATGCCAAACACTGAATATTTCTGGATTCATGAACTTCGGGTTCATTATTGCATAACTTTCGATTACTCGTATATGAGTATAGTATAATCCAGAAGAAAAAGCAGGCAGTGTTTCTAATATACGTTTTTCATGTGAAACAATAGATGTTATATAGAGACACTCTATATTATTTTTACAATTAGTTTCAACATGATAATTATTTTCACGTATATATTTAAAACTTAATAAGTTTCTTTTCGATTTGCTAGAGAACAGAGCATTATTAATTGTAAATCTTGTTCCTCTAGGCAAAATAAAGTTTGCATTTCCAAAACCTTCAATCAGATTTGCAGAACCTGATATAGTATTGACTTTTGCTTCCAGCATTGTCAATCTAGTAAAATATTTTCTATTTATGAGTATCGTGTGCGTAGTTGCGCAGTCTGCCAGACATAAATCCTCATTGCTCATTTTCGAGTTACTCAACATATTGAAATTGTTCATATTTCTTCATTGAAAAGAAAAGAAAAACGATTACAAAGAGTCTTAAATATATATACAAACAAAACAACAACAAAAATATACTAAACAGTATTTAATTATATATTTTCATACAAATCATCCTCTACTTGTTTGATTGCATCAATTCTCTCTCCAGGAGATTCAAAATAATCAGCTACATCAAGATGCATCATATTGGAGGGGTCAAACACATCATCTTCTTGAATGGCAAGATTTACCTCCACATTCTTTCCTTTTCCTTTTTCCTTCAGGGAAGCTTGATAGAGATCAACAAGGTGTTTTGACGTACGACAGGTACGTGACCAGTGCCCAGTCATTCCGCACCGGAAACATTTATGTTCATCACCTTTCGAACTTCTATCTTGTGGAACCTTTCCTTTATGATCATCACTTCGTGTGGGTTTCTTAAAATTATAATGCCCACCACGAAAATAGGTATTTCTTCCTCTACTGCGGTCCCGACCTCGACCACGACCACGACCTCGACCACGGTTATTAAAATTCACAGCATTCACTTCAGGGAATGGTGTTGCTCCAGTTGGTCGGGATTCGTGATTTTTCATCAATAACTCGTTATTTTGTTCAGCAACGAGAAGACATGAGATAAGTTCAGAATATTTTGCAAAACCCTTCTCTCGATATTGCTGCTGCAGGAGCATATTCGAGACATGAAAAGTGGAAAATGTCTTCTCTAACATATCAACATCAGTAATCTTTTCTCTGCATAATTTTAATTTTGAACTAATTCTGAAGAGTGCGGAATTATACTCACTTACTGATTTAAAGTCCTGCAACCTCAGGTGCATCCAATCATAACGAGCTTTTGGAAGAATAACTATTTTTTGATGATCGTACCTTTCTTTCAAACCTTGCCATAGAACGTAGGGATTTTTTATTGTAAGATACTCCATTTTCAATCCCTCGTGAAGATGATGGCGAAGGAAGATCAGGGCTTTTGCTTTTTCTTGATTTGATGCATCATTTCCTTCTTTAATTGTTTCTCCAAGATTCATAGAATCTAAATGGATCTCAGCGTCAAGGACCCATGACAAGTAGTTATTTCCATTAATATCCAGGGCCGCAAATTCTAGCTTTGTAAGGTTTGTCATAATAACACTATCAAAAATAATAATATATTCATATTAGAAATTTAACATAAACCAAATGCGTAAAAATGGCTTACCTATAAGACTTACCTTTAGCGGGAAAAATGACAGAGTCTCGTGCTGATAACGTGTTGTAAAATTGAGAGGCAAAATCGGGCACCAAAACTTTACCAAAACATATAATAATAATAATAATAATAATAATAATAATAATAATACAAGTGGAGTATATATATATAATATAAACAAATAATACAAGTGGAGTATATATATATAATATAAACAAATAATAGGGATTTATGGCAAATTAAAAGCAAATAAAATATGGCAAATTAAAAGCAAATAAAATTAGAGAGGTTATTTTCCAAAAATCTATATTTTTATTTATCCACCAAAAACTACTATTTATAGGCAATTTGGAGAGCATGATGTGGTACATATGGACACCAATCTATGGCCTTTGTTGGACACATAGAAGACACTTTGGCTATGGAGAAAATGCCACTTGGCATGGATATTAAGTGGGCATGTGGAATGGGCATTTACATGTGCCATATTTACAATATCATTGTATTTATTGTTTTTTTTCTATTGGCTTTATGTGCATATTCTCTCGCTTGTTTCTCTACTAATTATTGTACATTTTTTTCTCACTACTTTTCATTTTTATTGTAAACTCCCTTTGACATTAATCTTTCTATGTTCCATTTGAAGTCTTTCTTTAAATAATAATTGGGCACCACCGTCTTCACTTCTTAATGCATAGGACAAAATTATATTGAACAAGCTTCCTTTGAAAATTTCAAAGCAAATTCCAAATTTTAGTGTGTTTTCACAAGTGATCTTTCATTTTTATAGAACAAGTGATGTTCTTTTTTCCAAAATCATAAAGTTGTAGTACATCATAATATTATCTTTTATGAGTAGTTCTTAGACATAAAAATAGAAAATTATTTTTAGAGGTAAAAAATTAAGTTGTCATTGAATTAAAGTTTTTACATTTAAATCTCATTTTGGTTTTTTAAAAAAAAAAAAAACAGAGATAAAAGGATTATGTATGGTTATTAAACTAAATACTTTTAGATTTAAATCTTACTTCGGTCCATCAACTTTCAAGATCATTCCTTTTGTTGTCCCTCAACTTGTAAAATATTTAACGTAGTCTTAAATTTTTTTAGGTTTATTCAATTTTAGTCTTTGAAGTTCATGATATTTATTTTAGGGCTTGTTTGGATTGTATGTGAAAAAAAAGTATTTTTCAAAATGTATTTTCTTTTAAATATTTTTCATAAAAAGAGTTTAAAATTAAAACATTCATATGTTTGGTTACATTTTCTCAAAAGTGTTTCTATACATAAGTTTGTTTGGTTTACTCTACATTCAAAATGCTTCTACAAATGTCAAATTACTATAAATGACAACTATTAAATACTATGATCTAAGAACTTCAAACTTGTATTTAAAACACTACGACCGCCTAGGGTGGTAGTTGGCAGTGAGATGGCGACAGAATCCAGTGATAACTGGCGGCAGTGGAATCCAATGGTCACTGGTGGCGGAATCTGGTGGTTGCCAACGACAACGATCACTGGCAGTGGATGACAGGGGTCGCTGGCGGTCTCATGTGATGGTTGTCGGTGGTTGACGATGATTGCCGATGGTGAGGTGGAGGTGGACAGCGGAAGTCGCTAGTGGTAGGCAGTGAAATTCGATTGTCGTCAGTATGTATTGCCGGCGACAGCAGTCACTGGCAGTGGTTATCAAGGGTCGTTGGCGGTAAGGTGGCGGTGGAATTTGGTAGTCGTCGGTATGTGTTGTCAGTAGCAACAGTCACTGGTGGTGGTTGTCGGTGGTGGTCAGTTGAGGTCGTTAGTGGTTGTTGGCAGTGACGATCAATGACGGTAAACGACGGTGGAATTCGATGGTCGCTAGTGGCAGGCAACGAAATTCAGTTTTCGCCGGTATGTGTTGCAAGCGGCTGTTGTCGAGGGTCGCTGGCGATCGTCGGTCATGGTTTCCGACGACGACAGCGAAATTCGGTGGTCGCCGATATATGTTCCCGTTGGTGGTGGTCGTTGGAGGTGGTTGACGACGGTGGTCTCTAGAGGTGGTTGCCAAAGTTGGTCATTGGATTTGGTCGCCGACGGTGGTCGTCGGAGGTGGTCGTCGACAGTGGTCGTCAGAGGTGATGCCAGCAATGGTGGATAGAGTTGGTCACCGAAGGAGGTCGCTAGCGGTGGGTAGAGCAGTCCCCGATGGTCGGTGGCAGTGGTCGCTGGCGAGTGAGGTCATGTGAGGGTATTTTGGTCATTTTTATATACCATAAAAATTTGGGAGGGATTACAAGCTAAACACTTCAAAACATTTTTTCTAAAATTTGATTTCAAGTGTTTCTCTCAAAATGACTTATTTCTCAACTTATTTCTCATTTTTGAAAAAAGTCATTTTGAGTAGTTGTCAAACACAACAAATTTTACAAAAATGACTTTGTCTCAAAATTGAACACTTAAAAAGTTAAACCAAACGGACTCTTAGTCTTTAAGCTTTAAAGAATAATCATGTTTTAGTCGTAAGTGGTTCTTTTCTTTCCTGGTTTAAAACAAATATATAAGGTGGCTTCAAACGTATTAATTAACATGTCACATGTGCCTCACATGGGTTGATTAAGGTGAAAAATGGATCGAAAAATATTTAGTGATAGAATAATAATGACTATAATAGTTACTTTTACCGTTCAAGAATTACAATATATAACTTAAAAACTTATGTATCATTTAAATAGGTGGGATAACTATATCGTTAGCCCATAAATGAGGCCTATATTTCATTTTTTTTCCAAACTCGCTATTTTTTACATAAATAGCCGAAGAGCCTAGAGCTTTTATATATAAGTTCTGATTCAATGACTTTTATGTTCTCTTTCATAATCTTTATATTTAAAAAACAACAAAAATCATAAAAGGAAAAAAACCGTTTTTATTCCTCCCTATTCAAAAATTTCCAATCCATTTAATTCACTTTCCAATTTTCAAAAGATCCCTAAAATCACTCTCCATTTTTTAAAAAATTCCTAAAATCATTCTCCATTTTTCCTCCAATGTCCCTTGCTTGCATCACCTTCGCACTCTTCATTCTATTTTTTTCGTCTTCAAGCCATTCATAAACAAATAAAAAAAGTGCTATTTGGTCATTTCCTTCCACAGAGCCACCGCCTTCAGCTTCACCACCCAGGAAGGTTGCTTGTAGCGGCAGGTTTTTTATGGTTATATGTTTCATACCATGTGTATATTTTTTTAAAATGTAGGGGTATATTAACAATATGAGATATATATTTTGTATAATTTTTTATTGTAACATATATATATATATATATATATATCCAACATATGTATACAAAGTATATATGAAAAAATCTATAATAGCTGAAAAACATGATGGTGATGATGAACAAATATACCAAATATATATTTGCAAATAACTAAATATATCAAATGTATATGACGAAATTCATAATAGGTGGAATACATATCTTAATAAGGATGAAATAATTGATATAAACATGTATATGTGTTGGAATATATTAATTTAATATTATCACTCATATTGTTGGGTTTGCAACTATATGTATGACAAAAAAAAATTCAGTATATACAATGAACAAAACAGAGAACAATGAACAAAACAGAGAACTTGTGTACGTGGTATATATGAGGTATATATGGTGTTATATACATATTAAACATTGGACATAATGATAGAAAAATTGTCAAATGAAAATCGATGTAAATGAGAAATTTGAAAAAAAAAACCTAGAAATGGAAGATATGTTTGGATGAAATGGGTGGTCGGAAGTTGACAGCAAATCTATGAAAGATAAATGCTAAAATCATAGAAAAATCATGTGAAGAAAAGGGATAAATGGAATGAAATTTAAACTAAAATCGTGAGAATATAAAAATCAAGAAGGAAAAAATCAAGCAAGTAAAATGCTAAAATCATGAAACACATGAGAAAATAAGGGATATATAGAAAAAAAAAAAAAAAAAAAAGAAACGCTAAAATCATGAGACTATCAAATAAAATGGCTATAATCTTTAATATTAAAATAAAAATATCTTATTAATATATGTATTCGTTAAAGAGTGAGAAATGAAAAAAATGGGTATAATGGTCCAAAATTATACCTCAAATCTAATCATGAAAATTTTTAAATATTTGTACAAAAGATAATTTCCATTTCTTTATTGGATCATAGCAGTTGGATTTTGATTCCCAAAACTAAATGAGACATTTTCAAAGTTTCAAATAATAAAATGAAATACATAAAACATTCAACCAAGAAGATAAGATTAAAACCAAAATTTTATTTTATTTTAACAAATTAAAATAACAACAATAACAATCCCTATCAAAACAAGAATCTTTACAAACACTGTGTTAGTGTACAATGTAAATTGTAATGAACAGATATTGTAAATAATGAGTTTAGAATGCAGTTTCAAATAATAATAATATAATCATAATCATAAGCTTAGAATGGAAATTAAGTAACAAGTCCCTTATCCATAATAAAATTATAGAAAGAACCCAACGAAGACAAAGACCAAGTGTGCGAGAATGCCAACAAGAACCCCATAAACAGAAACCCACTTTCCTTTAATCTTACGGCATCAAATTAGCAAATAGTAACCGAAGATTCTTCCTTTTTCTCTCTTTCTTCTGATTCATCTTACTCTCTCTGAAAAACCCAATTAATGGATCCACCTGTTTTCTAGAGAGAGAGAGAGAGAGAGAGTGAGTGAGGAGAGAGAAATTTGGGGCATTGGTTTGGTGCTCATTCTTGCAGTTTGTCAGATTAGGGTTTTTTTTTTAATATCATTTTTCCACAGACAAATCTTTCAGTCCCCAGAATTCCCTTCACATGAGGTGAAATTTTTCATGGTATGGAACCTTCATTCATTTCTTGCCCATGTTTTCTTTGAATAGTTTAATTGTTTGTTTCCATTTCTTCATTCTCCAACCCCCAATCCCGAAGTTTGTGTCAATTTTTATTTGGTGCTAATAAATGGGATTTGATGGATTAATTAGTTGCTTAGTGGGTCGATCTTGATTTACACAGAAAATACAAGAACTGTTTGTTTTATTTACATTTTCTCTGATTCGGACATGTTCCTCTTTTCAGTATTCGATTTTTGGAATTTCATGTCCTCGATGTGGAAATTTTACGAATCTTAATCCTTTTGGGTTGATTCTACGATGGGTATTCTGTCGCTTTTTGATCTAGAATATAGACTTAAAAGAAATTTCCAAGTGATGTAGATTGTTTTCTGTGATTTTAGGAGCGATTGCTGCTTCAATTTGCAAATTAGGGAAAGCTTGCTTCAGAGTTTTTCTTTTGGTTAGCGTTTGATTTGGAGTCCTTGATCAGCGGTGGATATGAGCTTCTTCACGTGATTCTTTTGAGTAATTAAGAAGTGCGAAGGACAGTGTTAAATTCATTTGCCGGTGGGTACTCTCTTATTTGCTGGCACTTTAATTCTAACCCATCTGGGATTTGTGGGTCGTTTGAAATTTTGGGAGAATGGAACATCATGAGATTTTTGGTTGTGGGTCTTCTCATGGCCCAGTTGAGGAAGATGATGTTGAAGATTTTCGAAGTTGTTGTGAAGATCATGAGGTGTGGATAGAGACTGAGGGTGTAGTGGAAGAAGAGTCTGAGGAGGAGGAGGATCTCGATGAGTTTTCAGTGAAAATGTTCTTTAAGGGCGTTTCAATAGCTGAGATTGGTGATCCTGCTTCTGGTCTTTCTGGTATTGGAGTGTTCATGGAAAAATCAGGAAAAGTCCCTTTTATTCAGGTCCAGAAAAAGCTTGATTTTTATGTTGATGAATTAGTTGCTGATTATTTAGCTTTGATGGATGGTCTGGTGGAGGCCATGCAGAATGACATCCGCTCTATTCGAGCTTTCACCGACTCCAATCTGTTATATAATCAGGTTATTACTTCCCCTACCTGCCTAAACTTTGCATGTTTTGATTTATGCTAATTATCATTTTTAATTCTATTGGAAAGTTGTTCATGCCCCTTTTTGGAAGTTTGATGCTATTTTTGAACTCCATTTTTGGGGTTTGTTTGCATTGGTTTTCAAAAGAAAAATGGAGAATTATTCTCACTACTACTCTTAGTAATGTGGTTTTCTGGAAATTTCAGGCTTTTTAACATTTGAGTAGTTGTATTTTATTTTCTTCATAAGAATCAAATTTCATTGATGAAATGAAATTTGTAAAGAGAGGGGAGGGAATAGGATTGATTATTACCATTTCTTCTGCACAAAGCAGAGGATAGGGTTGGTTACATGTTTCACAGCCAGTAATTCAAGTGTTGTGGCTTCATGAGCTGTGGAAGTCTCTACAAGTGGAGAGATGCATAAACTCTTAAAGTTTTGTAGCCATGCCCTTTCAAGTTTCTTATATGCTTAAGATAATGTGAATGTTTGACAGATAACAAATGAAGAGGAACCTGAAACTCCACTTCTTGTGGCGCTGAAAGAAAGGATTCTAGAACATGCTAGCACTTTTGAAGCCTTTTCCCTGAACCTTTCTTCAAGTACTGATCTTGAGCAGCCATTTCATCTTGCCAAAGTGGCTATTGGGGTTCTTTCTTGTCCGCAAAAGGGAGATAAATCAGTTGAAAATTGTTCTATTTGTTGTGAGAACAAACCATCTGCTATGATGGTTGCGTTGAAGTGTTGTCACAAGTTCTGCTCTCATTGTATGAAGACCTATGTTGATGGAAAAGTAGAGACATCTCAAGTTCCCATCAGATGCCCTCAGTTGAGATGCAAATATTACATCACAAGCAATGAGTTTAAATCTTTTCTTCCCCTGACTTTATATGAATCGTTGGAGAATACCTTAGCTGAAGCAAATATTCACTCCGATAGAATTTACTGCCCTTTTCCAAATTGCTCTGTCCTGTTAGACCCCAGTGAATGTTTGTCAGCTAGGGCAAGTTCATCAAGTCAATCAGATAACAGCTGTATTGAGTGTCCAGTTTGTCAGAGGTTTATCTGTGTTGAATGTCGTGTTCCTTGGCACTCATCAATGAGCTGTGAAGAGTTTCAGGGCATCCCATTGGAGGAGAGAGACACTGCAGATATTACCTTACATCGTCTTGCACAAAACAAAAGGTGGAGGCGTTGTCAGCAGTGTCGTAGGATGATTGAATTGACTCAAGGTTGCTACCATATGACATGCTGGTAAGGCTACTTCCTCCAAATCTCTCTATATTTATGTTGACATGTTGGTTTATGAGATATTGTGGAAGCACAGGCATCATCATGAATATATATCACAAGTTAATGTTAGATTTTCTAAGGCTTGGGTTGTCGAACTTGATTAGAAAATTAGATGCACTTTATATACTTGTGTGGATAATCAAAACTAAAGGCATGGCATGCGAACAAAATCTTCCCTTCCCATTTTGATGTCTTTGCTTTCTTCTAGATTAGATCTTTTATTGTTTTACAATCTTTCTAGCTGCCATCATTTACTGATTTAGTCTATCACCCTGAGGAACTGCTGTTTATCCCAAACTCTACCGGTTTACTAATCTCATGGGCTACTTAAAATTCATGCTTCTAAAATTCACCTATTAGGTTATTTACTTAAGAATCACAAATTCGCAGAACAATTACATGTTGGAGCTTATTTCTCTGGTCTACACAATTCAAACACGAACTAAAGAAACCCAAACTTCACACCTCAAGGAAGGCTACCAAACCCAAGTTTATGAAAATTGTGAGCCAAATGTTCCCATAGAGTTTTATGTCAATACATTGCCTAATTACTAGGAAAATTTTTAATTTGGTGAATATGTTATATCAGCCTTATTGTTCAATGTGATGAACATGATTGATGTGTATATATCACAAGCAGATCTAACTTATTTGAAGAATATAGGGTGTCGAGGAAACACATAACAGTAAGCATGTTAAAATGTCATTTGCCACTATGTATTGTGCAGTCTGAGCTAGCATACAATGATTACAGCCTTTCTAGGGATTTCTCTAGAGATGGAACACCTTCACTTAAATTAATGATAGTGTGAAGATATTAATGGTTGCTGTTGTGGAGGAAAATGGTAAAAGAGTGATTGATGAAATATTAGCTCTTTCATTGTCTCTGCTTATCTTGTATTGTTTTTCATATCTTTGGATGTTGAATATGATGAAAGGGATTTTCTTATTTTTGCTTTTCCTACTTTTAGCACTTCCTGGCTGTTTCCTGTAATTTCACATTCAAACTGTTATGCTAGAGTCTATTAAGCTACTATTACATCAACCAAATGTTTGTGCACACTGTATTCTTGTTGTCACCCACACATGGCTAATGTCAGTCATCATAATATTGAGTTATATCTTATTTATTCCTTCCCCATTACTGAAATTTGCTGATATAAGATTTGGTCGTTGTGTAATAGCTTATTGGTGAATAATATTAAATACGTAAATGTTTCAAGAATACCTTCTGCAGATGCATTTCTCCTGCTTGTGTTGCATATCTAATCTTCCCATGAAACTTTCATCTCTGACGTCCAAGCTGGAGCTGCTTGTTAATTTTATTTCACACATTTTTCCCAGTAGGTTCTGAAGTTTTGATCTCAATTCTTGATTGGATGATGAATCCAGGGGCTTTTATTCCAAACCCATTGATTGACATTCTTTCTTCATTTAGTGGCTATTATTCCTGTCTGTGGTTGGCGAATTCAGATCTTCAACCGTGCACTATGGTTTATACATCTGTGGCCAGGCACATGAGATTCAATATTTGCACGTGAAATTTTTGTAAACGTGATCTGCAAATTGCAATGCTTGGTTTTTTACTAAACTAGTTGGTACAAGGCTTTATGTATTTGACTTTAATGTTTATACTGCTTTGCTTGATATGTTTACAGGTGCGGGCACGAATTCTGCTATTCTTGTGGTGCTGAGTACCAAGATGGGCAACAGACCTGCCAATGCGCCTTTTGGGACGACGACAATTCCGAGGACTTGGTCACCCACTCCATCCAAGAATCTGAGCAGTGGGCGTGGGAGACTTTTAATTCCCTCCCCATGATAATGGATGCATACTCAGAGCAAGAGAGGTCACAATTAGCACTAATCCAACGATTCCTCGCTGGGGGATTTAGTCTGAGCGACCACCAACCCTATCAATCTCCACCACGATGTACAGACTCTTATGTCGACACGATGAAGGACCTACACCAGCTTCCTTGGCTCGAGAGGTTTGTTTCTGTGATAAGCGATAGCTACTACGAAGATTATGTACAATGATATCAATAGGTGTCTTACTGAAGTTGAAAAATAAAAAGGGTGGTAAAAGAGTTTCTCACTCTAGTTTTCCTCCCTCATTTACACCGCACAGCTTGGCGTTTTCGATCCTTAGTTAAGCTCTCTTTGTCAATTGAATCATACTGGAAATTATGATGCGACCCGCAAAGGTCCTCCTTGCATTAGATCAGAATGAAGGAATCTTATGCAAGAATGTCAGCTTTCTTTCTTTCCTTTTTCAAAGAAATGTTTGAAGAAAAAAAAGGGAAAAGACAAAAAGAAATAGAGAACAATTTAATGATGCCAGTCAGTGAAAATGAAATTTATGTCTTCATTCTGTTGTCTGGTCTGCAATTTTACCTGCATTCATCCCTTCTTTGTGAATGATGATAGTCTGCCATGTAACTTTCTAATTGCAGAGGTGAGGTTTTTGTCATTTGAATTCAGTTGGGTCAGTTTTGGACTCATCAGGAGTCTCTTTTACATCCTCTCTTGGAGTTTTTATTTTTATTTTTTTATTTTTTATTTTTTTGTTGTAGTTTAGAAAAGTTAAAATCCCTTTTCTTGTCTTTTCTTGTGTTCAATGCCATGTGGGGTAGGTGGAATCGAACTTCTAACCTCTTGATCAAGAGTATATGTTTGGACAAGTTGAGTTATGTTTAGGTTAACAAAGTTAAAATCCCTCCTCCCTGAAATTAATAACTGATAAGATCTCACATGGTACTTTGCATGGATGTGATATTTTGTTGTGTATAATAAATAGCTTTTTGAAGGGTTATACTGAATACCCCTTGGATTAGAGTGTGTTCTTTGTCCGGACTTAACATATGAGAGTTATTTGCTTATTATTGAAGCACATGAGTTTCCCCTAGTTTAAGGGGAAATGGGCAATGTGGTTGGAATATTTATGATTGATAGATTTAAAATATATATATTATATATTGTTCTCTCTTGTAAACCTTTTTTTTAGATAAAATGGGTTTGAGTAGAATAAATTTTAAAATATTCTAGTTGAGTTTGTTAAATTGTGAAGTCTTATGTGTATCCATCACGGTCGTTTGATACAATTTGATTTTTGAAAATTAAATTTGTTCTCTTATTTTTTTACAATGGATTTTGTCTATCTTAATAAAATGTTTGCATTCTTAGTCAAATTTTAAAAATAAAAATTACTTTTTGAAAACTACGTTTTTTAGTTTTCAAAACTTGACTTAGTTTTTAAAAACATATGTAAAAATTAATAGGTGGAAATAGAGCATTTATAAGCTTAATTTGGACCTTTTTTTATTAATACTATAAGTTTGCAAACTTATTATAAAAATATAGTATGTTTCTAACTATTTAGGAAAATATTATAATTTTTATTAGCTGGATCAAGGTCGTCTGAGACGACCTTGAACATGCGCTGAAGGTCATCTCTTGAAGAGACGACATTTTGCATTGGTTTTTTTATTTTTTAAATCACATGAGCATGCCGTCTCTTGAAGACACAACTTGTGCCAAAATATAATCATGAAAGCATAGTGGTAAAGTGGTTGGGTGTCTAGTATAAGATCCTTAGGAACTTAAGTTTGAGTCAAGGTATACGCAAGTTTTTATTTTTTATTTAATTTAGCCTTTTCCTCAAGTCTTTTTTTCCCCTTTTTTAGGACAATTTGTTTTCTTCTTTTAAAAATTAAAATTGAAATAGAAATATTTTTTCTTCTCCTATGAAATAAAATAATTACTAATATAAATAGCTATAATTAATGCACCAATTCAGTTTATAATATATACTAAAAAAATTCATTTCATAATATTTATTTATGATTGATTATAATTTTTTTAGAAGTATTTTTTTTTAATTTCATTTAGCTCTTTCCTTGAGTTTTTTTTTCCTATTTTTAGGACAATTTTTTTCTTCTTTTTTTCTATTTTATTTTAGAAGAAATGAGAAAATATTTTAATTTTAATTTTAATTCTTTAAAGAAAAAAACTGTCCCAAAAGAAAAAGCTAAATGAAATTTTTTTTAAAAAAAACTTCTAAAAAAATTATAATCAATCATAAATAAATATTATGAAATGAATTTTTTTTAGTATATATTATAAACTGAATTGGTGCATTAATTTTAGCTATTTATATTAGTAATTATTTTATTTTATAATAGAAGAAAAAGTATTTCTATTTCAATTTTAATTTTTTAAAAAAAAAGAAAAAAAAAACAAATTGTCCAAAAAAAAAAGGGAAAAAAACAAAGAAAAGGCTAAATGAAATTTTAAAAAAAAAACAAAAAAAACAAAAAAACAAAAAAACAAAAAAAAAACTTACATATACCTTGACTCAGTTAGGTTCTTAAAGATCTAATACTGGACATCCATCACTTTCCCACTATGCTTTTATGATTATATTTTGGTACAAGTCGTCTTCATGTGAATTTTGTTTTTTTAAAAAACCAATGCAAGTCAAGAGACGACTTGTATGCATGGCAATTTTCTTTTTATAAATCGCATATACCGTCTCTTCAAGAGACGACCTATATATGTCTTTTTTTTAAAAAAAAAATGCAGGAAAGAGGCAACCTTTGATCCAACTAATAAAAATTACAATATTTTCTTAAATAGTTTGAAACATACTATATTTTTATAATAAGTTTGCAAACTTACAATATTAATAAAAAAAAAAGTATGCTTAATTTTCAAAAATCAAAAATTAAAAATCAAATAGTTATAATTTTTTTTTGGTTTTTTAGGCCTTGTTTGGTTCGTGATCCATTTCCATTTTTATGTTTTCGAAAACAAAAAATACAAGAAAAATGATGAAAATGCGTTTGGTACAATTATTTTCAAAAACGGTTTGCAAAAACAATTCAAAAAATGGCCTATTTTTGGAAATGATAAATTGTTATTTTCTTTGTTTTTAAAAATTATGAAAACAACATATACACTCCTCAAAAAACACAGTTTTCATCAAAACAACAAAATTGAATATTACAATTTATCTTTTTTCTTTAAAACTCAAAAGCGTACCTCTATCTACAAAGAGAATTAAAGTGACATCGATATGCTGGAGAGGAAGGGGACAAAGATTCTAACTAGGGCTATTCTAAAAGCCTTATATCTGATGCGGCAGATGGAGGACAAATCGAGCTCAAGGCCAAAGAGAAATTAAAAAAAAAAATCAATACTGATGACCAATTCAAGAATGGGAGTACTCCATTGAGAAAAAATATAGTGCAAATAAGCCTTATTTCTACTAAAAGTCAATGGATCGAGTAGAATCTTGCCTTAAAATTGAATAACTCTCAATTAATGAAATGAAAAAAAAAAGTAGCAAAATCAAAGAAGATAAGAAGTGAAAAAAAAAATCATGCTATGAAATTGAGAAACATTATGACCAGTTTACTCCAATTTTCTTGCATGTATGTTGAAGAAATAACACATGAGAAGATGTGTGGTTACTATGATGTCATTATAACGTCATAATTTGGAAAATTACCATTCGAACTTACTATTTTCAATCATCACGTCCACCTTTTCTTGTTGCTTCAATCAAATGTTGGAGGTTTTAAATTTTTATTTTTAAAATAATTAATATTAAAACAATAAGCTAAAAACACATTCGATCCATTTACTTTCATTGAAATTTAAAGTAGCAATAACTTTCATATATAATAATTTAGTTTTTTTTTTTTTAGAATTCAACAATGATGAGAGTGAAAGATTAAATCATCGACCTTTAAGATGGTAATTGATACTTTATCCATTAAGTTATGCTCAGATTGATAACTATTTATTCTCTTTATGGTTTAAAATTTGTAAAAATTTGTTGATATATATATCACTTAAGAACCAAATGCCCTTTTACGTCATATACAAAATCATTAAATATTAAACATCAATACTCCATGTTAGACCAAAATTTTCAATGGAGATTTTATTCCAAATTTAAAACTACAAAGCCTTAATCATTACATTTTGAACTAAACTAAACTTCAAAGGCTAATCTAAAGTTCAAAGACTAATGTTACAAATTTTAAATCAACTCCACATTAAAATTTAAGAACTAAATTCTTACTTTTTCGAAAGAAGAAAAAAAAAAAATTCTTACTTTCAGGGACTAGACTAGTCCCTTTACTTTCCTGCAATGCAAATATGTTTCTTTAACCAAAAAATTAAAAGTAGCACAATAATGATACAAAATAGGTTAAATTACAAATTTAGTCCATAAACTTTTAGTTTGTGTCTATTTAATTCCTAAACTTTCAAAAGTGTTTAATAAGTCCCTAAATTTTCAATTTTGTGTCTAATAAGTCTGTGAACTTTCAATTTTGTGTCTAATAGCTCCCTAACAAATTTAAAATTTTTTAAAATTAATTGATCTATTAAATATAAATTTGAATTTTATGTCTAATGGAATTCTAAAATTTCAATTTTGTGTTTAATAGATCCTTAAAGTTTAAAAAATTCAAAAGGTCAGAGACTAAATTAACAACTCATAAACCTTTTATGTCGTAAAAACAAATTGGAAATTGAATGATGAGTTCTCAAGAATGAAAAAAATATCAATCAAATCACCTAATGTCTAACAAAACAATCAACTGTGTACAAAAACAAAAACCATACCAATTGGATTTGGAGGCTCCATTTTATTTCTCCACCTTCTATCATCCTCTGCTTTTGCTTTTGATGTACAATATGTCCTCAAACTCACGGCACCCATCCGTCCATCGAGAGTATAAGAAAGAATGAATCGCGACGAAGTTAACAACTTCAATCTCGGGTAATCGAATAAGCGACTATCGACAAGAGGTATCATTTGAACCATAGCTAATTTTTTGGAGGCTTAAGTCAGACATATTTGCTATCCATTTCTGAGGGCCATTTGAATCTCCTAAAATGTTATAGGCATAAGAAGACCACCTTACATCTGTACCACATAGATTCGCAACCCCCATTTTCATCAGCTTTTGCGTTCTTTCGAGAACTACAAGACTCGAAAATGTAGAGAAACTGTTTCCAACGAACACATCGGCCCTCAAGCAAACTTCGTAGTCGATTGCTGATTGTATGAGGTAAGGATACTTCTTGTAGATCTTATCAATGCCCAATTTCTTCTTTTCAAAAGGTAGCAATCCTTCTTTCCAACCTTTCAAAATAGAAGAATCGTTGAGTAAACTATCTGCAACAGCGAGATAAACGACCGTTGGCGTTTTCATTCCCGAAATGTTCCCTACTCTATTCATTATCTCCTCCTTGCTACTACAAATTTGGTTGATTTTAGATCTCTGCTCTAACTTCTTACAGTGAATCATCCAGTCTATCTCTATTCTCATGTGGACCGCAACATATGGCACTGGTTTCAACTTCTCAGATTTAACACCAGTAGTGTCGGAGTCGAATTTGCTTCTTACTTCTGATCCTTCTTCTCTAATCCTGGAAATCACTTTATCTGCTTCTTTCTCTATCTCGTCAACCAAAACCAAGCACTCGAAAACCTTCGCATAGTCCTTTACAGGCCAGTGATCATGCCATAAAAATGGATTTTTACCAACTATTCTAATCACCTCTGACTGATCAAATGGTTCCTTGTTATACTCCTTCAATTGCTCCAAATCCCTCTCAACCGTCCACTTCCTTCCACTTCCTTTTGGTAGCTCGATCGCTTCTGTTCGATTTGAAATATCCATATAACAACCCAATCGAGCAAACCCGTTACAGCGAGAATTGAACTCTTCGAATTGAAAGATCTTATCAAAGGAAACAGGTTCCAAACGCTCAACTTCTTTATAGAAGAGGGAGGCACTCAGACTAGGCATCAAAAGAGTTCGGTTCAACATTCTTGCAGTCAGACAAGCTTTTGCAAATGCTATCTTTTGATTGTTTAAACCCCAAACAATCTGAGGGACCTCCAAAAACTTGTCAATGCGAATTCCAAAATCGGAACCATACGATGGAGATAGATTGCGGATGACTACTAAGCCATTCTCTTCGATCTGACCAAAACTCGAGAATGACGGAAACACAATAGCTCTAACAATCAGAGGAACAAGTAATATGGCAATGCATTTGCAGATTCTGGAATTGAGAAACCGAAGGCAATATATAGAGCGTTTACCATTCGATGAAACTTCCATTTAGAATTTCAATCGATAAGTGCCCTGCAAGAAATCAAACAGAGACCATATGCTTTCGCTACTCCAGCACAAACAAATCAATGCTGGAGAAATCATACCGATCCTCAAATCAATTCAACCGTCTCCCCTACTCAAAACTGTCACAGAAGAAATCGAGAGAAACCATTTTCAATCAAGAAATATGTCATCGGAAGAACCCAGAAAAGTAAAATCAATGGTAAGAATCAAACAGGGCAAAATCTTCGATCATCACGCACCTTAATTGAATGGAATGACCAGATTGATGCACCCAGAATCTAAAAGCAAGCACCTAAAAGACGCCCATAAAAACAAATCATCAGAACGCGTTTCATGAGGATTGATCGAGATCTTCAAACGATAATGGGGACTAAACGATTTTCATGGTATGAAAGAAATCCCAGTAATTCCCCAGATAGAGAGTTCAAAAATCAAATAAAGCACAAAAACGATTGGAAAATAGATCTTACCATTCAACAAATCCAAAACCCAGAGTCTCAAAACGGGAATCACAGACGAGAAAATCCAGAATCTCGAATGGACAGTTGAAAGCAGAACAGAGAGAAAAAGGCGGATTCACATGCAATGCAAGAAAGTGGAATCCAGAGGAACCCACATAAGTTGCTTGATTCAAAAGCGAAAGGAAGTGCAATTATGAGGGCAAATGGAGAAAGAAATCATGGGCGTGGATGAAGGGGGAACAGCTGAAGGTTCGTTATAGGGAAATGGAAAAATGGTTAAAGGGAAAAATGGGGTCTGTGTCAGAGATGGGCAATGGAAGAGAGGAGGAGATGGCGGCTGGGAGAAGAAATAAAGGGTTAAAATGAAACAATTTAATCAGGTGGGACTTAAGAGAGCTCTGAGCAGAAAGTACAGATTGATTTTGGGAAGTGGAAGTGGAGCCCAAATGTGGCAGAGCTGTGAGCCCCTGTGCCTTTTTCTTTCTTCATCTTTCTTGCCATTTTGCCTCTTCCACAATTAATGCTCATCAATTTTTTCTCTCTAGACTACACTTTGTTTTTCTAAAAGAAGAAACCTCTAAAACTTGACAGTAGTATCAATAAACACTTAAACTAATAATTACATCAATTTAAACTTTTAAATTTTATAAGTGTATCAACTTATAACTTTTGTTGCATTCTTTTTTTAAAATGTTAATTTACATATGTGCAAACTTATAATTATATCAATTAAACTTGCAAACTTTCATAAGTGAATCAATCTAGACCATTTGTTTTAAGTAATTAACGATTTTCAAATAGAATGTCTAGATTTTTTAAGAAGCCTAAACACGCGTGAAAATTCATACATGAACGATTTTCAAATTATGAATCTAAATTGATTCACTTATGACAGTTTAAGGGTTTAATTGATAGAATTATGAGTTTGGACACGTGTAAACTAACGTTTCTTAAACAGAATTTAATAGAGTGTGCAAATTGATACACTTATGAAAGTTTAGGGTTTAAATTGATATAATTATTAGTTTAAGATCTTTATTGATACAACTCCCAAAGTTTAGGGGTATCTTTGAGAGTCCAAGATTTTGGTCCCAAAAAAGAAAAAAAATGAATTTAATTAAAACAAAAATTTATTATTTTTTTAAAAAAAAAAACTTTTTTTTTAGAAAAGGCTATTCTATGACGGAATTGAGAAAATTGTAGATTTTCTCATATTCTTGAGATGGAGATTTTTCCTAAGTTTTGAGAATATCTCTAATATAGTCAAATTGATGGATATTTATCCACTTATTTTATGGGATCATGACTTCAAATATTGGAGAAATGAGAGGTAAAATAAGACATTGTTTTAAATTTTTTTTTTCCTAATTAAGCTTTTCTTCTAAATTCTTTTACAATTCAAGATTAAATTTAGCCACCATTTTTAAACAGGTGTTGTGGGGTGCTAACACCTTCCTCATACAAACAACCCCGAACCCTAATCTGGTATTGGTGGCGACTCCTTTTAAAATTCCCCTTTTTTGAGGACATCGGCCGCTCCCCGTGGCAGGCACATGGCGACAATATAAAAGTTGACGAAAGAGTTATTTTGAAATAAATTTAAAGTTTAATAGATAAAAGTGAAACGTCTTTTGAGAGTTCAAGGGCATTATTGGAACATATTGTAAAGTTCAAGAATATTTTGTACCATTTAACTTTTTTCTAGGAATCTCTCTCTAAAATTTTTCCACACTTCATTTTGGGTATGCTTTCAGTTAAATTACAAATGTAAGCCATATGATTTGAGGATGGTTTCAATTTGATTCTATAGTTATAAAAGTTTTAATTTCGTTCTTTATGGTTATTAAACTTCATAAATCATTTTTTAAGTACAATTAAATGCAGGGATGGAGATGAAAATTGGAACCTCCAACGAATGAGGAGTATATATCTTAACCGTTGCACTATGTACATGTTAGCTTCACAAATCATCTTGTAATCATATGGTTCCAAGATAATTTGTGCAGCTAACATGGGCATATTTTAGCCATCTGAAAATTTTATTTTACTTTTTTTTTACTCAATCCAAAAACCTTATATGGTTAGCAAATAAAAATATATTAATTTATTGCCCATATATATATATATATATGTATATATATATATATATATATATATATATATATATATATATATATATATATATATATATATATATATATATATATATATATATAAGTGTTTCATCTTTTATATGGTAAGGTTAAAGACGATTCGTGGAGTTTAAAGAAAAATATAGGGATTAAATTGAAACTAAACCTAAATTTATCAAATTGAAACTTGTATTGAAATAATGTTTACATCATGAAAGATGTAGATCCCGTTTGATAACCATTTAGTTTTTGGTTTTTGAAAATTGTTCTTGTTTTCTTATCATTTCTCTACAATGAGTTTCACCGTTTTTATGAAAACATTGGAATTCTTGGCCAAATTTCCAAAACAAAAATAAGTTTTTGAAAACTACTTTTTTTAGTTTTCAAAACTTGGCTTGGTTTTTAAAATCATATGTAAAAAGTAGATAACAAAACAAGGAAACACATAGGTAAAAGTAGTATTTATAGGCTTAATTTTCAAAAACTAAAAACAAAAAATCAAATGGTTATCAAACGGAACTGTAGTTATTTTCCAATTATGGTTTTGTAAATAGTCATTTGAATTTATATGATAATATCAAAATTTACTAGTGGATAAGATTGTTGTTCTAAAAAAAAGAACTGTTTATGCCCCATTTGATAACTATTTAGGCCTTGTTTGATAACCATTTTGGTTTTTAGTTTTTGGTTTTTCTGTTTTCTATTTTTGGTTTTTAGTTTTCTGTTGTTTGAAAACAAAAACCATACATGTTTGGTAACTTTTTTTTTTTTTTTTTTTTTTTTTTTTTTGTTTCTTACAAACAAAAATAAAATATGTTTGATAATATATTTTGGTTTTCCATTTTCTAAAAAAATAAATACATGTATGATATTATTTTTTATAAAAAGAAAATCAAATCATATTTTTTTTATAATTCATATTAATATTTATATAAACAAGACATATGTTCAAATTTATTAATAATAATTAATCGATTAATAAAAGTGAAATAATAAAATAATAAAAAATAATGATCAATCCTAATTTGTATTGTTGCATGTTTGAAAGATAAAGGCTTGCTTAGATCAATTGGCAAGAAAGAACCAACTTCCTATGTTGAGTTCATAACCAGGACTCAAAAGGATATGAGCACTGAGAAGCTAATACGATCAAAGGAAGCTACATCTGATCGTGAAAGAAGCAACAAACACACAGAGCAAGATAAAGCTCAAGACAACAATTTTTTTCGGTTTGAAAAGGAGGAGGGCCAAGGAAAGAAGCCGAGGCCGACCAGACCCTAAGGTCGTCCCTGGTCAACGGTTCGAGAGGTATACTTCCACAACTTTCCCTCCCGAGCAGATCTTAATGGAAATTCCCCACTTGAATTTGGTAAAGTTTCCAAGCAAGATGCGAACTCCATATAGAAAAAGAGACAGATAAATATTGTTTCTTTCACCGAGATCATGGTCATGCAACTCATGATTGCTATCAGCTGCGAGACGAAATCGAAACCCTAATCAGAGAAGGATATCTAAAAGAATACGTCAGGGACAAGCCGAGGCTGACCAGAGATGGCAGAGGCCGAGCAGATTAAAACCATATTTAGGGGACCAGCCAGAGGTGAATCTAATAGGAAAAGGAAGATAATTGCTCGTGAAGCAAGACACAATCTAGATTTTCAAGGTATGTATTCAGTTCATTCTGAAACTGTGAACGAAACTTTAGAATTCACAGACGCTGAAGCTAAGGTCATCCATCAGCCTCATAATGACGCTTTGGCAGTTACCATGACTATAGCCAATGTGAAGGTTTACAAAGTCCTCATAGATAGAGGAAGTTCAGCTAATGTTCTTTCTCTAACTGTCTTTAAAGCAATGAGGTTAGATAGAGGACTACTGAAAAAGAATCTAACTCCCTTAGTTGGATTTGGAGGAGGAAGAGTAACTTTTGAGGGCAGCATCGAATTTTCAGTCACTTTTGGGGATGGATTGAATGCAACTACTAAGATGATTAACTTCTTGGTAGTGGAGTGTACATCAGCTTACAATGCCATATTAGGAAGACCAACACTCCATCAATTAAAGGCTGTAACTTCCACCGATCATCGGTTACTAAAATTCCCTACTTTGAATGGAGTGGGAATAGTAAAAGGGGAGCATAAAGTTTCAAGGGAGTGTTACTTCACAGCACTTAGAGAAGTGAAAAGATCAAGGGAAGAGCAGAAGGCATACCTCGGCAAGGCCGAGGCTAAGGCCTACCATACCCTCATAGATCATTAGGGGGTTTCTTTCTATTTATATTTCCTTTAGATAGATTTATTTTTGTCATATCCAGCAATTCATGTAAAAAATTAAATTTTATTAGCAGTAAAATTCTCTTTTGCAAGCTACAAGTTATGTCAACTCAAGCATGATTTCCACAACTGAAACTCCTACTTGAGTAGGGGTGCTACTTATGAGATACGTCTCTCTATAAAACAAAAGACAATGAAGCTATTAAAGAGATATGCCTCTTTAATTGAACAAAAGGCAGAAACTACGCAAAACGAGCCAGAAAAGAGAAGTCGAGGCCGACCTCATAGGCCGAGTCCGAGCAAGTTGCAAAAATCATCTCAATTGCAAGTAAGTCATTTCTTCTAGTTTGGTTGTTTGAGTTCATGAGTGACGGACCCCATTTTTATCAATTTATCTTGTTTAGTAAGTCTTAAGTAATTTGATTTGTCAGAGTTCATCTCTTTGAAGTAAAATTCATTAAGGAGAAACAATGACAATAAATAGAAATTAAACTTTCATTGAATAGCAAAAGAAAAGTCTTACATTGAGATTGAAAAGATAAAAGTGATAAGCAAAATACAACATAGAAATTATGCAAGACGACTAGCCCTCATTCATGTCTGCTCCTCCACTACCATTAGAGTCATTTGAATCAGGGCAGACAAATGGATCTTTCTTGAAGGAAGCAAAGTCCTCCCGAACAATCTCACAATCTATGTCTTTGTGATGCTTGGGAAAGCGCTTGACAGCCCAGTTAAATCCGCAATCAAAGATCTCATCTTGCCTCTGTCTTCTTGGAATCTTCAGCAGATATTCTGCATTAGTCAAATGGGCCTTGGCTTCATCCAACTGGATACGACTTGATTGGAGCTCAACCCTCGTAGAATCAAGCTCAATCATAGCCTCAGTTAAAAGACTGTTAGCCTGAGCCATGCTAGCTTGAGCCTAAACTAGCTCCTCCCTGGGAACACTAGTCTGCTAAAGAGAAGAGATCTTCTCAGCCATGGTCAAGGCATACATAGTGAGCCGACCAAAAGCCTAAAGAACAAAACAATGAGAAAGTCAGTTGTAAAGAAGCAAATGCAAGATAAAAAGAAGACAAGTAACGAATGAAAAACTTACATGGCGCAACTCACGAACTCCTTAGACAAGATCCTCTCTAGGATCTTCCATTCTGTAACCTGGAGAATGATCACGACCAACACCCCTCAGAGCTCAAAACTTCGCCCTAGAATGTCAATCTCATTACTTGTTGTAAAGCAATCTTCAAGAAGAGAAAAAGTTGGAAGATCAGAAGGAATATCCTCTTCATGAGAGGAAGGAATGCTTCTCTTGGTACGGCGAGTACTAACACTGGAAGGTCGAGGAGGAAGGTTTGAAGTTTCAAAGGCAAGAGCACCTCCCACATCTGAGGTAGAGTCGCCAGCCCTCGAGGGCCCAACTCCCCCAGTGGCTTTCTTTTTCTTCTTTTGTCTTTGAATATCGAACAAAGAAGTAGATCGTGGAGGCATATCTGGAAAACATAAGCAAAAATCGTGAGTTATAAAAAACACATGAAACATAAGTATAAACAAAGAAGTCATGGTAGAGTGGCCGAGGCCGACCACCTTGGTCGAGGCCAGCCTCTTCCCAGCATAAGAATTAAAATAAGAATTTGAATTTAAATCCAACCTTCAAGAAGATGAGGTGGAGTAAAACCGATTTCTACTATATTATCTTGACTCACAAGGGAAAGGCCAAGACGAGCTGGTGCTTTTAAACTCCTCACATCTCTCATAAATGCTCAAGTAGCAGCATGTCAACAAAACTCGATGAGAATTAAAAATGAGAAAGTATAGTGTGGTTAGATAAAGGTTTGCAAAAACAATTTTCAAAAAGAAAGAGAGAATGAAGAGAGCAGCTCACCATAATCCCAAAACTTCATGGAAACTACGTAGGTGGAATTTTGGGGCCCACGAGCTAACCAATTTTCATTCACAAAAAACCATTTATTTTTCAATTCACGAACTGAACTTGGTCCATCAATCAGTTTACCACAAGAGGAACTCAGATAATAAAAGAAGCGACCAAAATAGGGGTTATGGCTTAAACTGTAGAGAGACATAAAAACATGTGGTGTGAGTGGATTACCATCACCATATGTTGTCCATAATACATAACAACCTATGAGATAACTCTAGCTGTTTGGGACAAGCTGAACAGGAGCCAACCCAACCAACATCAAAAAACTTTACAAAAATAAAGACAAAAGAAGATGAACTCCGAATTTAAACATAGTAGAATAAAAGGCAACTTCTCCAAGAGAAGGGTCATCGATGTGATCATCAGGTCCATGAACCCTCAATTGTACATCGAAGGAAATATCATACTTGTACTGCAATTGCTCAAGATGAGTCTCGGTCACCAAGGATGATATAGCCCTAGAATATATAGAAGACTCGTTGAAAAACGATCAGAAGATGATTGAGCCTCATAATAATTGGTACTAAGAGACTCATCACCAAAGGAAGACCCCTTCAACCTCAGGAGAAGTAGCAGAACATTCACTCTCCATCTTGATTATAAAAAAAAAAAAGAAGAAAGTGGAAAAGTAGTAGAGCAACAAGCTACCTTTAAGAGAGGGGGAGAATATGAGAATGGTGTGAGAATGTGAAGAAATGAGCTCCTATTTATAGGAGAAGGATGAGGAGAAATTGGATAGAGATTTGAATTTGAAATTCAAATTAAAAAAAAAGGTTAAAATACCATGTTGGTCCCTATACTTTGGGCTTTGTTCCATTTTGGTCCATGTACTTTCGAATGTCCAATTTTAGTCTCTGTACTTTCAATAAAGCTTAAAATTGGTCCCTATGAAAAGTTTGAAGTTAATTTTTATCAAAATTGGTTAAATAATAATAATAATTTTAATACAAGAAAAGACACCGTGTTGTTCATGTTTTCAAAATTTATAGAGCAAAACCTAATAGAGACTAACTTTTTTTAAGAAAAATTAACCATAAACTAATAGTAGGGACCAATTTTAAGCTTTATTGAAAGTACAAGAACTAAAATTGGACATTTGAAAGTACAGGGACCAAAATGGAAAAAAGCTCAAAGTACATGGACCAAAATGGTATTTTAACCAAAAAAAAAAAGAAAAAAAATTGGGCCGGCCAAGGCTGACTCGTGACCCACATGGCAGGCCTGCCAGGCACATCATAAGGCAAGCCTGCGCAGTAGAGCGCTTTAGGCACGGCTTGGCCAAGGCCAACTAGACCGGTTCGGTTTGGCAAATCGGACACTTGTAAAACGTGTCTAGGTATGGTTTTCCTCTCCTTAATGCCCTCCATTGTTCATTTTTCTCCTCTCCTCTCCCAAGATCTACCTAAAATGAAGCTACAATTATTCAGAAAACATTTACTAAAAGCGAGAAGCTATAGTTGTTCAAAAAATACTTACGAAAAGCGAGAAGTTACAAGGCTATTAAATAGCCAAAAAATTCCCTCCAGCATAAGGTCATGAGCTACACGGCTACTAAATGGCCAAAATTCCCTCCTACCGGAGGTTGGAAAGTCCAGAATAATCCCTACGGGGCTCCTACGGGGTTTGATGGAAATCTCATTTAAATTTGAGGAAACGCCCTCGAATTTACATATTCTCTCCAGGAAAATGACATAGTTTGCGAATCCAGATGAGAGTCTTAGCCCCCAAGAAAGATCGAAATGTTTCCTACGGGTTTGGACGACAATCTTGGAGAGATCCAAGGAGAACCTTGGAGCCCTAAATTTTCTCCAGGATATGGACGAACATACATTCAGAGGAGAATCTTACCCACCATGAAGAGACCGACTTACTGGGTTAAACGGAAATCCTAGGGATGATCTAAGACGCAAAATAATCCTCATGGAACCCTAAAATTCCTACGAAAAAATGGAGAAACTGATAGCATATATTTATGCTATCTTATTTCCTATTATTTATCTAGTTTTGTGATTATTTTGTAAGCTTTTATGCCTATTTCTCTTAATTTTGTAGAAACTGAGCTTGAGGAGCAAAACCAAGTATTTGAGAATATTTTGGTGGATATTGGAGCCTTTTGAGGCTTAATTGAAAATTCAAGAAGATTAAAGATGTTATTTGAGCATAAGGCACGTTATGGGAGATTCTACATTGAATCACGGTTCCAACGCATCGAACCGGAGGTCATTCAGACACCCGAACGAAGAGATATAGCAAAAATGGCCAGTGTTGTCTGCAGGGTAGCGTCGAGACACTGTCTATAGCGTTGCGATGCTACGAAAACGCAAGAAAATCATTTTTCTTGCAGCATTGAGACGCTGTAAGCAGTGTCTCGACGCTGCCTCGAGATTTTTTATAGAAACATCATTTTTTTTGCGCCATTTTGGGAGGCCAATCCGAGAGTTGGAGCCCTAATCTCGATTCCAAGCTAAAATTGAAGGTTTATGGAGCAATTGGGAGCGTTTGTGGAGCATTTTTGAAGATCCAAAGCTCGAGGGACATGGGATCGACCATTGTTTGCTAATTTCTTCCTTTTCCTTTAGTTTTAGTTCATGTTTGTGGCTGTAAATTAGGAACTTAGAGGTTTAATTGTATGAATATTATTAGTATCTTTGTTCCTAATACTTGGAGTTTTGATGTAGCTATTAGACTTGAGTTTTTTAATTGATTAAATACCTTGATTGAATGTTTTTTGTTTCATTCATGCTTTTATGTATTTAATGCTTAGAATTTCTTGATCAAAGATTATTTGCTTTATTGGTCTGAATTTGTGCTTGAAAAAATATGGTTTAGGCTAGAACTTAATTGCATGACTATTTGTAAATTCTTGCATGAAAGTGGAGAATTCTCTTAGAAGCCCTTAAAAGAAGTTGCTTAAAGCCTTGCATGTTATTAAAATCTAGATAGAGATATTAGGTTTATAACATTGCATGAGAGTTAATTGTGCTTGAAAGAGTCAGTTAACACCCTCACTTCTTGGCTTATGGAATATTTGCATGACAAACTTGGTAGTTTTCGCCGTAAGTCTAATTGATGAAATTGATTCCCTAGGATATCTCTCTCCTATTGTGTCTCCATTTATCTTTTGCTTTCTAGGTTAGCTCTTTAGTTTAGCTTGTTTGCATTTGATTTCTTTCTCTAAATAAAGTTAAGTGAGAGTAATTACAATACTTAAATGAACTAAGAAATCCAATCCCTGTGATCGACCCTGGCCACTATTATTACAAATTTTAGAGGTTTAGGTTTATAAATATATTTGATAGAGCCTTCGACAAGCTCTTTATCAGAAACCGACACTTTAAGAGACTGAATATCCTCACAAAGATGGACAACAATAACTAGAGAAAATTTGAGGCAGATCTCGAAATGTCACAAATGATTCCAAAAATTAATAGGCTACTCCCAAGTCAGGCTCAATGCAATTACTTCACACTCTCCTAATCTCGAATCCTAACTAGAGAGTGGGGGATAATATTATAGGTGAAATTGGACCAACAAGAACGAGCTGACTGAAAGGCTACGATAAAGGGCCAAACGAGGAAAATAAGCCCAATATGAAGTCAAAACGAACCCAAATCGAAAGAAGACCGGCCAAGAACACAAAAGGAAGAAGAAACGAGTTATGGTTGAAGTTCAAGCCCGTGGTCACTCAGCCATGGCAAGGCCCACCTTTGGGCCTTACCTTGGTCCCTCATGGCCTGGAGACCATCGGTCCATCCTCGTTCAGTCCTTTCATTCCCCATTCGAAGACGAAAACCCACGAAAACCCTAGGAAATGAAGGTATTTAAGCTCTCTCTTGAGGTAAGAGCAAGGTAAGTTCATTGCAGCTTCCAAACTCTCACAGAACTCCCTAACTCTCTCTCTAAAGAACTCTCTCTAATTTAAGCATCGGAGCATGTGTGGACTACACCACACCGGTTTCTAGGTTTTTCTTGTCTTGCTAGTCGCGTTCTTCTCCAAAGAATACAAATTCACCGTAGTTGTCAAGTGGAGGTCATGTGAGATTTCTCCTGTCCAAAATTCGACAACAACAATAGTAATAATTATAATTATACATATGGATTTTTTTTCCGCTTTTTCAGTGTTGCTATTAAGGAGGCGATGGTGAGTCTATTTTGAAAAACGAAAATCCAATTCTAAAAACCTTTTTTTTCCATTCTCAAAATTCCTTCAAATTTCTAAAAACGTTTTTCAAAATACAAAATCAAAAAATTGAATTAGTTTTCAGACAAACTTGTTTTTTTAAAAACAAGAAACTAAAAACCAAAAACAGAAAATCAAATGGTTATCAAATGGCCCCTTAGTTTTTTGTTTTTAAAAATTGAATTTATTTACAATAATTTTCATATTTTCTTAATGAAACATTTGAATTCTTAGCCAAATTTCAAAAACAAAAATAAGTTTCTTAAAACTATTTTTTTTAGTTTTCAAAACTTGTCATGACTTTTAAAAACATTTGTAAAAAGTAAATAACAAAAAAAAAAAAAATCAGAGGTGAAAGTAATATTATAAGCTTAATTTTCAAAAACCCAAAACTCAAAACTAAATGATTATCATGCACAACCAAACACGGTAATCTTTAATTTCAAGCAATCTTATTCTCAGTCATATTATTTCGAGACATCTATGAAATTTTAAATCGAACGGCCCTTGAAGAGTTATGAGTATCTACTTAATATATGATTTATAACCCCCGTTAACTATAGCAATGACAAAAAGTAAATAACTAAACTTCTCTCGTCTTTATCATCTCCATGTCGTCACTTAACCTTGTTCTCTGTCCACCTGTTGTCATCGTCACCACCCTGCCCAAGTTCTCTCCCTTTTCTATCGTCCTCTTCGTTTTTAAAAGTGAACGACGACGACGATAACGATGAAGTGGCCCACCACAAAAGTTTTGAAGAGGAAAATTATATGTAGTTGAAGAATAGAATCCCCAAAAAAATAAGAATGTCAGTGTATTTTATTATAGGAAAGTTTGTTTCTTTAGGGAAAGAAAAAAAGGAAAAGGAAAAAGTTCACTTCATATGACGTGGATGGAACAGCCGCGTGATACCTGTTGTGGGGCCCATTGATGCCTTGGAATTTGCACCCTATTTTGACTTGTTTGTTTGTTTTTTATCTTTTAATTTTAAAAAATTTTCTTTTATTTCTTATGACTTTTTTTTTTAAGAATTTTGAAAAGATTTATTCCATGGCCAATTTTACGTACTTATCGAGCTTATTATGTGCCAAAATGAATTTTACGTTGAAATTTGTTAGTCTTAAGAAATTTTTACCTTGCCTTTTGTCAAAATTGCTAGGCAACTATAAAAGACATTGAACAATTTTGTTCAACTATTTATCTAAACCTAGAGTGGAATTTGATGTGGAGTAAAAATTAACCTACCTTGTAGAGCTCATAGATAAAAATTGATGTTTGTTTGTCAATTATTATTACCTGTGTGCAATTATGTAAACTCAAAAGAATTTATAATTTCCTTAAAAAATAATGTAAAGGGATTATTTGGACTACGACAAATGTAAGCGAATATTTTATACTCTACCAGCCTTTTCACTGCCATTAAACCGAAAAACCGATTAAAAAAAAACCAATCGGTTCGATTCATCAATTCAGCCCAATTTCTGCACACCCCTACTACTGAGTCTACCCTAGAGAATAATTGACCTTTCATAATGATGATTTAAAAAAAAATTAAAAAAACAACCCCTAATAGAAGAATAATCTCCCATTACAAATTCCCAAAATAAAACTCAGAAAAGTACGTAACCATTCACTGGCACCAACCGAAATTTGACTACTTAGGCCTTCATAACCATTTAGTTTTTAACTATTTAGTTTTTTATTCTTTATTTTTAAAAATTGTACTTATTTTCTCACAATTTCTTTATAATAATTTTTATTTTCTCTATAATGATTTTCACTGTGAAATTTTACTTAGGCTCCATTTGATAACTATTTAGTTTTTTATTTTTAAAAATTATTTGTTTTCTCACAATTTTTCTACAATAGTTTTCATCTTCTCTACAATAGTTTCTATCTTAAGAAAACATTTGAGTTTCTAGTCAAATTTCAAAAACAAAAACAAAGTTTTGAAAACTACTTTTTTTAGTTTTCAAAACTTTGCTTGGTTTTTTAAAACAATTGCAAAAAGTAGATTAGAAAACATGAAAACTCATAAACTCATAAGTAGAAGTAGTATTTATAGGCTTAATTTTCAAAAACTAAAAATTAAATGACTATCAAACAGAGCCTTAGTGAACCAAAGAGAACCAACTCAACATCATCAAAATGGCAGAATCTCAATGAGCATGAATACATCCAAGGCATTTCATGTATGAATTGGGCTTCAATTAGAAGCATTCTTAAACATCCAGGCGCGCCTAATCAGGCAAGTAATCATGCACCACGAAATCGTTGTAAAGGAGGTTCCCTTCTTTAGAGTAGTGAAGAAGAAAATAGCAGTCTTCACAAAAGTAGCACGGATTCTCCTGCGCCCACTTATCGTCAAGAGTAACCTTTTTAGCTCTGTAGATGTTACAAACATCGCATTTCTGAACTCGGGTCCTAAGTTGAAATGTAACGATTGGATAAGCAGCACGATCGTGTACGTCCTCAGGATGGATCAACCTCATATCTCTAATCACTATGGTATGCTTGCAATCTCCCTGTATATACGAGGATTCCTTCAAAGTCAATGCAGTTTTTTGTTTCGAACAGAAACAATGTGTTTCAATATAAATAATGAGATATATAAAGCTCCCCTCAAAAGAAAAATTATTCTATGTGACCGCCACATGATGGGTGCACCTTTCTAAACCACCTTTGAATGTATGGTTAAACAATAATTATTTGTTTCTCTCCTACATCCAACGGTATAAAACTGTTGACTACATCATTACAACCTCCCCCAATAATTTCTCATCCACACAATATACAAAATGGAAATTCCACCAGGAAGGCATCGACTAAGGGCAGCAATCACAGAATTCTCTTGAGGAGAACCCACAACAGCAAGAGATTGCTTTAATAACATTAGACCAAATGACTTTGGCTTTTACTTTGAAATGAAAACCAGACACAAGACAATGTAAGCTTTGGAGGGCTGAGGTTATGGCCTATGGGTCAGTACATAATATATCAACCATGCAAAATGAACGTGAAAAACAAAATCATATGCAAGAGCCAAATAAGTAACATACCTGATGACAGTACAGATACCCGGTCCCGAGCCTAAATTTCAGATCACAAAATCGAACCTTGTTCATGCTGACCGATCTAAAGTGAGGCACATGTGAAACTGATACGTCGCCAACAACCAAATTTTTCTGTTGCGATTCACCAGTTATGATGCATTCCCATTTCTTACGAGCTTCATCCTCTGAGTTTCTAAGCCAGTCAAATATAGGTTTGCTATAATCTATTGCGGAAGGATCCCTCAAATCATTGCAGAATACATCCTGGATATGAACAAAACTGTATTAGGTTATTTTAAATCAAATTTGGGAAATACAGGGTGCATTGAATTTCTTACTTCTATGAGGAAATATCCAGATGAATCTTGCTGCCCAGCCTTGACCATTAGCTTATCCGTCGAGCAATAAATCTTGTCCTTCAGTTCTGCTAACGTTTGTCGTCCAAGGGCCAAAAACTCTTGAGTCTGTAAAGAAGAATATCACAGGAAGGTCACATACATATATGAGACCTAAATAACCAGAAAAAAGGATAGTTACCGTATACAAATAAAGAAAACTGCATTTAGGTGCAAGAAACTATCCTAACTAGAATTAATCAATTTAGAAGAATAACTATCAAAATCTTAAAAAACACACACACACTAAGAAGCATAATTATCTGATAAGTTCTCATCTTTCCTCCCAATTTACTTGTTCGTCTTTTTAAAATTTGTCGATTCCTCTAGATACAAGTACCCCAGTGAATTGCTCTGACAACATTGGTCCATAATTCTTTAGCTCTCCTTTTAAGCCCAGCCCATATATCCACATAACAAGTAAAAGATATTATCTTTTGTAGCAAAGTCAAATGTCGAAGAGCATCCAAAGCCTTTTTCTACCATAGGAACAAAATACAGAGGGTAGGGTTTGATTGCCAAGGGTGTTTTCATTGAATTCCACCAGCAGAATTAATACCCACCATGAACGGTAACCAAGTCAAAATATTTACCTTTGAAGGACTCCTTGTGTTCCACAATGCAAACGATCCTTAAGCAAAGGAAGAGCATAAAAAATAATAGGTTAAATACCTTTTTTGGTCCATGTACTTTAAAATATCCAAATTTAGTCCACATACTTTCAATAAATATTAAAAATCGTCTCTATTGTTAGTTTATCATTAACTTTTCTAAAAAAAAAATTTAGTCTCTATTAGCCTTCCCTCTATAAATTTTGGAAACATATTCACATTGTGTATTTTCTTGAATGAAAATTATTATTATTATTATTTTACCAAGTTTAATAAGAATTAACTTCAAACTAAAAATAAGGACTAGTTTTAAGATTTATTAAAAGTACTGGGCCTAAATTGGGGCCTTTCAAAGTACAAAGACTAAAATGGAATGAGACCCAACGTACAATAACCAAAATGACATTTTAACACAAATTTTTGTGAAAACTCGCCTAGAAGCCAAAAATAAATTATAACCCTGATTCTTTCTACTATAGCATGATACTCGTCTATATCTTGTCGATACCTCCAATATTTATAGTCATCTAGAGAAATAGATAATGGTAGTGAATTTTGATACATTTTTTTTATAAGATACGATAGGTATATCATGCACAAGGTCAAAAAATACAGCCTAAGGGCAAGGGGGAAGAGAAAACTCCCTTGCACACAAAAAAGACTATAAGAGAGCTTTCCAATTTTGATGCATATTTCCGTGGCAAAAGTATATCATAAGAAATACGAGAATGTTACTGTAATAAAGTCTGTTGACCAACATTAATGGAGAATGGAACAAATGAAACACAACATTTACTACCTAAGAAATAATAAAGATGTCATCACTGTTTCTCAAATCTCAACCATGATTTGACCAAGTCTTCATCAACAGTTATTTATTTCTACCAAACCGTATGTAAATTGTTAAAGAAAAGAGAAGCATACCTTCACCATCTTGCGAGATTTATGGTAAACCTCAACAAAAAGTACAGTCATTGGATGCTGCAGAGCTTCGTGTTTTCCGCTGCTCAGTGACTTCACCTAACAGATTATCAATTCCTATCAGCAAAGGGAGATACACGAAAAGAAATGCACGATCAAACAACAAGAATCGCCAACAAAAAGAAATGCATGATCGAACATGAATCACCAAATTATAAGGACCAATTTTAAAATAGCTTGTGTCTCCACATTTAAGATTCTGCATCCCAGTTGTAAGGTGGCTCTAGCTAGCCAATATAACATTCAGCAGTTATAAGGGCAATTCATTAAAGAGGAAAAAATGGGTGAGGCAGAATTAGGTACTCGGTTGCAAAATTTGTAATATCAGTAGGAAGATAGGAATCTATAAAATGCACTTTTGTAGCAATCTAATTTCAAATGAAGTTTCCAAACACTGTCACATTGCTAGAGCCAGGGCTATATCCTATACCAACATACGTACATCAGCACATACATATAAACATCAGCAAAAGGACATAAATACACCTATTATGATTTACATAGCATCCAGTTCAGATGCATATTGAAAGATGCAATGTTTTAGCTGATAAAAATAATAATACTAAATCCTCCCAGTGACAATCTACTTGCATGTTTGAATATTATATAACAATATAGGATGAACAACTTTTCAAAAAAAAAAACATATAGGATGCTCAAGGGTCAAAGTCCAGCTGACTCATAACAGGGACTCTATTTGTTGGGGCCTTAATAGTTCTGATTCTTTTTCTCTCTAAATATTTGTTCAACCTTACTAAACTAGAGATCACTGACAAATTTGGCTAACACTTGACCAAGATCATTTTAAACCTGAACATTTTTTTTTTTGGAGGGTTAGAAACCAAGCTTTCATTGAGAAAAATGAACTAGTATACAAGAGAAAGTTAATGGCTGAACATCAAAGAGAGAGTTAGAGGCTGTTAGTGGCTGTTTTTAAAATTTGTGATGAAATGAGTAACAAAAATTTGTGTTATTGTGCATATTGAAATCACTATTCACAAATTCCTGATTTTAGAAGAATAACAACCTCATTTTTTTCCTTAAAAAATAGGTCATTTGTCAAAACACACCAATAAAACAAGAGAAACAACTTTTAAAAGAACAGCTATTGAAACATTTCTTTACAAAATATTTGTTTTAAAAAACATAAAAGACTGTTTGTGAATCAGTTTCCAAACAACCCCTTAAATTTTTTTGTCTGGACACTTGTTCATGGAATAGACAGAGCTGATAATTGACATGTACAATCCAAAAGAGGCACCCTGCCAACTACCCCCCACCCTGCCAGAGCATTATTTGCAAGAACAGCCTCAAAGACAACATCCACCTCTTTTGCATTGCCCATCGAGCAACGAAGTATGAATAAATTCAAACTCTTTGGAATTTTTTTTTTTACATCCATGTGTCCAAACTAGCTTGCACGAACCTTGACTATTATCACGGGATGACCTTTTGACCCTACTAAAATTTTCTTGAAGTACTTTGTAACCTTCCTTTGCTCATGGGAGGGTGTCCTGCTCCTTCATTTTTCACATATCAAGCAAAAGTTGACTTCTCCTTGAAAATATTAAGGTTAAAAACCACTTTTGGTACCTAAACTTTCATAGAAGTAACAATTTAGTCCCTGAACTTTGATTTGTAACGATTTAGTCCCTATACTTTCATGTTTGTAACAATTTTTAAACTTTAGTATGTAACAATTTAGTCTAAGTACTTTAAAATTTGTAATGATTTAGTCCCTATCGTGAATATTATTGTTAAGAATTAATGAGATTTCTTATATAAGTAGATCAATAAACTAATTAGGAACCCAATATGTTTATAAGTTACAAAGACTAAATTGTTAAATAATAAAAATCAGCATTTAATTTTGATAAAATTTATATGATAGGGATTAAATTGTCACAAAGTTGAAAGTATAGAGACTAAATTGTTATATAATGAAGTTCAGGAACTAAATTGTTACCAATTTGAAAGTAAAGGGACTAAATTGTTACTCTCATGGAAGTTTAGGGACCAAAAGTGTTATTTAACCAAATATTAAAAAGAAGGGTTGCAACTATTACGATATGAAAATGAGGAATTTTTCTTCTGTGCACAGCACCTTGGTTCTTTTGGTGTATATTATTGGGCTTCTCCCGACCAAGGTTGTTTCATGGTTAGGCAACAGAAACCAATAATATACAGGTTAAATAAGCGCTAAAGTAGCATGCTAACCAACATGATTGATCCAGACTTCTAGCTTAATTTTTTTGAGAGAGAAACAAAGAGATTTCATTGATAAATGAAATGATGAGTCCACCAAAGTTGGATTACAAGAAAGATTTTCAATTGTTTAGTAAAGTAGAAAGACTATAATCTTCAAATGGGTCTGAAAATTTACACCAATATAAAGCATTAAAAAGTATTAAATCTCAAAAGAACCACAATTGTCATTGAAGATCTGTTCGTTCCTTTCATTCCAAAGAGACCAAAAATAGGAGCGATTAATAGTCATCAGAGTTTTTGCATCTCCTTTAAAAGGATGTCCCACAAAAACCAGAGACAATAGGTCAAAAATATTCCCAGGCAGTGTTGTACTCCACCCAAAAGCTAACATCATAAAATTCCAATACTGACTTGCAAAAGCCAAAGGGATGATAAGGGAACTCTGAATTAGCATAACACATAATACACCAAGATGGGGAAAGAGAGTAATAAGGGGTCCGACGTTGAAGACGATCCCTTGTATTGACACTACCATGACTAAGCTCCCAAAGGAAAATCTTAATTTTTCGTGGATAGAAACCTTTCCAAATAGCTGAATATAAAGGATTGGAGAAATGGTCCCTTGGCAGCACTAAAAATTCCATCATAGAATGCATCGAAAAAGTTATGAAAGAACCCAAGTTCCACTTCCACAAATCATTAAAAGAAGATAAAGAGATTGAAGTAAGAAAATGAGAAAGAGAAGCTCATCCATCTATTTCATCATCTTTAAGATTCCTCCAAAAACCCGGATCCCAAACTTCCATGTAAGCATTCCTAACATCAGACACTGTAGTAGCATTTATGCAATTGGAAAGTCTATAAAGCTTCGGATATAAAGAAGCTAAATTGTGATCATGGGTACAAACATCATGCCAAAATGAAGTACAATTTCCATTACCTAACACTCTTAGTATTCTGTTTAACCAAACTATTCAGCATAGCAATGGAAGTCCAAGGAGCTTTTGAGGAACCCATATTTGAGCTAGATGGCCACTGTTGGTTGGCTGCCAAAGGATAATATCTGGCTTTAATAATCTTACACCAAAGAGCTGTGTCTTCACAAACAAATCTCCATATCCATTTGGATAAAAGTGCCACATTTCTTTCCTTAAGGTTGCCTATGCCCAATCCACCCAAGTGTATAGGAAGTTGAGTTTCAACCCAATTCACATCATATTATTTAATAGACAGTTCTTGCCTTGCCTCTTTTCAAGATGGGCATAGCTGAAACATGCTAGGGACTTGATGGATGATCATGTTGGAAATTTAGTAGGGCTATTCAATAAGGACCTAAGAAATTTCTCTTCCACCAGATAGAGATAAGAGACAAGATAGAGATAAGAATAACACTAGAGGTTTTTACTGGTTCACCCTGAACTCAATACCACATCCAATCTTCTACAACAACAAATTTTATTAAACTATGAAGATTATGATGGGGATTCTCATAAATGCTCCAGAATGATTTCTCACTATGTTCACACAAGAAGATACTCACGATCACTCTTCAAAGTTCCTCTAGGTACCGCAACACTCGTTATTTGAACTCTCTAGCACCTTAGCACTTCCTTCTCGGATTGCTTAGCTATGTTACATTTTGTCGCACTCCTTTGCTCCCTTTCTCCATTTGCTTCAATCCGGACTTTGAAACAGCCTTCCAACAAGTCTCAAACTAAGTCTTCTTGATGTTCAAACTCCACAGAACCCAATAGATCAACTATAAAGTTAATACTTTCTTATGAGCTAAGAAGCACAGATACGGACCCATACACGACAGGACACGGCGATACGTCAATTTCTAAAAAACTAGGACACGTTGGAGAGACGATCTTTTTTTAACTATTTTTTAGGATAAATGTAGATTTAACATAAAATACTAAATGTAATCCACTAAAAAGCCTAAAATGTCAAGTTAATTAACAATAGTAGTAGTACAAAACACATTATCCAACATCCAACAAAGAAAGTTTTCAATACAAACAAGAGTAAATACAAAAAAGGAAATGGAAAACATTTTTACATACAAAAAGGAAATGGAAAACATTTTCCGTTCGTGAATGGTAGAAGAGTTTTTACTTTTTAGTTTTATTATTTATGTTTTTTAATGTCTCTTTTGTGTTTAAAATTTAAAATTATATGGGCTTTTAACTTTGGGCTCAAAATAAATGGGCTAGGCCCTTTTTTCTGGTTAAAAATTTGCCCGTGTCCAATGCGTGTCCAAAATTAAAAATAATAATAAGGGACACGTAAATTGGTGTGTCGGACACGTGTCTGGAGCGTGTTCGTGTCCAACACGGACACTCTAACTAAAATAGAGTGTCCGTGCTTCATAGCTTATGAGTAAAAGAGTAAAAACGTATGGAGGGAAAACTAAGGGACAAGCCGAAGCCCCTAAGGCCAATAATATCACAAAAAATGCTGTCTAGTTACCTAGAAATAGAATACAAAAATTAAGGCCAATTGCCATACTTAATTGAGTTGCTAGCCCAAAAGAGGCTTCCTACCTGACTATTTCCAGAAAAATACCATAAAACTAATAAAGTAAGATTAATAAGTGCAACTCCATCTTCACTATTGTTTCAAAGTGAAATAATATCAAACCTCTGGCCAGGTAGACAAAGACTCCAAGATTACCATTTACAGAAATAAACAAACAGACATATGTCACTCGAGCAGGAAATGGATGAATCTTCAAGCTTTAATTAATGGTAAAGCTTATTGTTGGACTAGTCGGTAAAAAGACGAAAGGTAATGATAATAATAATAATAACAACTCAGAGAAACCCTACTTGAGGAACCTTTGCAGAAGCATTTGTAGACCTCAAGGACTTCAACCTTTCTTTGCTTTCTGATGATGAACTGGCAATTTCCTTCTTCCACCTGGCAAAAAAAATTCTAAACTTATGAATCATAAGCCCCTACCATATTGTACACATATCAGGAAAGGGATTTTTTAAAATCATTATACAAACTTGAAAGCATGCAATTGCACTGCAGCTCTGTCTGCATCCTGCTTTTGTTTAATTTTTACAATTTCAGCCACCTTTGCAATAGAATTTCGCTGAAATAATATATAACGTAATTAGAAATCCCATAAAACAAAAACAAAAAACAAAAAAAAAAAAATCCATACTGAGGTTGAAGAGGAAAAAAGGTATTAAAAATAATAATTAAGCACAATATTACAATGATTTTGCATAACCGACATGCATGACATGTGAATAAGGGAACAGAGGGGTCAATAATCCACATATTAGTCCCATAAATAAAATTCCAGAAGGTAGAAAAGACGCTGTAACAAAAAAAACCACGAGAAGAGAGTGAAAAACTTAAACACAATTGAGAACAAATTGTCAATTCAAAGTATATGTGACCATTTATTTATTTTTGATAACCTTGGTTATCCAAGCCAGTATTTGCACACCTGGTCTAACGTAAACATTAGGAGTCAAGACACCCATATGCTTTTTTTTTTTTTTTTTTTTTTAAGAGAAACAAATTTCATTGATGAATGAAATAACAGGGTAAAAACTCCAAACACCTAGAGATGAATTACAAGAATATTCTCCAATTTGAAATCAATACCCTAAGGTGCCTTTTTGGACACTTGCAGGATATTTAACATTTGGCATCATAACACTCACAAGACATTTGGTGTTAGTTAGAACTACGTTGCTGGCTTCTTGAAATTCTTCTAAATAGCTAGTTGTGTGCTAAGCTAGGGTTTTATTACAAATGCCTCAAATGCTCTCTTGAGGCAAATCTGGAAGAAGAAACACAGTAGAATTGAGACACAATAGAATCTTTAACAAGAAGTAGAAGTACATGTGTTCAATGATTTTATGATCTAATACAATTTATAGCCTCTTGTCACCTTGGCCTTAGCTTGTTTCTATGGTTTCTTTGGTGGAAATATCTATTTTCTAAGCAGTTTTTTTATATCTGTGAACATCTAAGGTAATTTTATGTGCATCTTGACTATCCTACAAGACACTTGACCCTACAACATTTGGTTAGAGGAAAATTCATAAGATTCCAACATCCTACGTAGGTAGGAGGCATGGAATTTGAACCTGTACTCCCAACATTTCTTTACTTTTTTCACTTGCCCCAATCACTACTAGTCAACCAATGGTGATTTCTTTCTTATGTGTGTTACCGTAGTACAAACTCATGACCTCAAAGGCACCTAACTTTACTGTGTGTTTGACCACTAGGTTAATGCATGGAAATTGCCTACTTGGATATTTATTTATATTATGTAAGTTTTTCACTTCTCTCAGTGTTTTTAGGATCAAGTAATAATCCCATAAAATTAATGAAGGAGACATGCGTCAGTATCATTCCTCAAAGCCAAAAATAAAAATAGGAAAAAAGAAATCCCAAATTAATAGAGATCAAAGCATACTAAAGTACCAATTGAACAACATGGGAAGATGAGCGGCATAATTCAATATCACCGCCTAACAAAGCTTATCCAAAATTAAGAGTCAGACGGCTAAGCTTGTACACAGAATCAGCTGATACTCATTTACTTATTTTGAAAGAAAAATATTCTGAGAAATCATTAAGATTAACCAAGTTTGGTACTAATAGTTGCAGCTAATAAAAGAAATAATGCAAAGATGAGCAGCATACCTCAATATTAGAAACTTCCTCCTTTTTTCGCTTCCTTGCAGTCATTTTATTCGTATTTCTGTTTGCATTTGATGCAGAAGCAGGCTCCAAATTGTGTGCCTTAACTTCCTCTTCATCTGCTCTAAGAGTACCATTTTCCCCCAAAATAATTAATGAACTTATAACCAAAACAGTATGAAGTAAAATGGACAGTTTAGAAAAAAGAACATTCAAAATAGTAGCATATGTGCAAGTCTGAGTGAACCTAGGGTTAATTAACTATTTTTATAAAAATAAATATGTTTATTAATTAATAAAAAGGAATATATTAAACAATATCATTTACCCCTTAGGAAGAACTGAAGAAGGGTTTCTAGAAAATAAAAAATTTAGACTTATTCACATGGATTCTACCCTCCAAAAAGTAGTTTGCAAGGAAGCTTGCTTCTAGAACCACGGGAACTGTCTTTTGACATTTTAGCTCCACAATACCAATATAGGATGCCACAGCAAGTAGAGATGGATTCTAAATAGTGGTTCCTCTTTGTTAATAAGAACACCAACACATTAATATTCTCAGGTTTCCATCATTTAACTTCAAAAACCAAATTCGATTCTTTTTATTATTATTACTAGGTTAATAACTATTATTGGGAGATCACAAAAAAAGGAAAAAAAAATAGCTTCTTTGGTCCCCTTTTACTCATTTACAAGGATTACCTTCCACAAAAATTATTCCACGCTTTTATGGTCTCTTCTCTTCCAAAAGATCAGCCCATCAAATTTTTGGGGAAGGAGACCATACAACGTAAATTGTATTTCATTAAAATAGTTGCTAATGGGGTGAATGTGCATAAATGCTGTTTCTGTTTAGTCTTATAATTTTGCCTATGTCAAAATTTGACAAGGCGGGAAACCAAGTCAATCCAAGTTCAAATAAACACTTTTGAAAGTTCATTCAAATAGAAAATTAAAATTAAAATAAAATACCTCGCCACCCCTGCATTCAGATTTTCTTCTGGGAGTTTTGGTTGGTTATTAGCATTCTCATCACTCTGCATTAGTACAGCAGATGAAAAATTAACTCAAGTGTTCTCTTTTAATAGGAATGAACTAGATGAGATGAGACAGTCAGTTTGCAGACCTGCGATGATTCCTCCAAAGCCATATTCAATAACTGTTCTTCAGTAAACACCTTAAGCCCATCAACCCTGCAGAATAGTAGTGGAAACTTAACAAATCCAACCATGACAAAGTAACCAGAGCACATTAAGAAGAGTGAAAAATATACATACGAAATATCTTCATCACATAGTTGAGATGAATCCAAGTGTAACTCTGCCTCCAGACTCTACTCAAAAATAAGGATTAGAAACAGAAACAAAGGTGTAAAGACATGTAAAAGTGGGAGATGAATTTGAATACAGAAACAAAAACATATATAAATATAAATATATATATATATATATATATATATATATATATAAGAGAAGAACCTGAAGTTCCTGAAGAAGAGAAGACTCAAAGTGAGGGACCCTGGTGAGAGGACCAACCAAGTTGGCTGCATATATAGGTCCACCCAAAGGAATTGAGAAGCCATCGCCATTAAGAGTCAAGTCCTCTGAAGCTCCACCGCCACTTGTCGCCTCCATGGCTCTCCTCTTTCCAAATAGTTCACTAAGAGCAATTTAGCAGTTTCTTGACTAGTAATGGTTTATTAGATGCTGCTTTGAAATGAGATGTGCACCAACTTGGCTCCTTCCAGGACAGCTATGGCATCGGCTCTGAGAGCGCTTCGACAGTAGGGTGATTGAAAGCACCTCACAGCCAAACCAACACCATTCTTGTCTGCAACTAAAATGAAAATGCCTGCCGCCTATCCCAGTAGAAGAAGGGTAAATGGGCTCAATACCCCTAAATGAAAATATAGGTTAAATTATCCTCACTCTCACAAATATACAGCTTCTTTCCTTCCGTTCTGGATTATTCCAATTTCCGAACCCTTGATGAAAAGGTGATGATCCTTTGAATGCTAACGCAGAAAACGAAAGAAGAAAACGCTCCGGACTGTCCGAGGAAGAATTGCTTGTGAATTAAAAGAACTGGAAAATGAAAGAAGAAGAAAGTAATGCCCACTGCAGATAGATACTGTGGAGTTGAAACTACAATTTGCAACGACGAAAGATAAACGATAATTAATAGTTGCAGAGAAGAAAAGAGGTGGACGATGGACAAACCAGTTGGGAAGGCGGCAATGGACCTTCAACGACGAGCAGGCGACGGTGAAGGACAAAACGCGGAGGCGGTAGCGGCGGCGACAGGGTCAATAGTTGGGAAATTGTCAAAAAAAATAGGACAAATCAAAATCAAACGGCATTAAAGAGATTTGGAATGAATTTTATTGTTGAAGAAAAATAGGACAATTGAGACTATAAAATTATCAATTTGTCATTCTTTAAAAAAATTCATAACTTCACTTCTTTTGTAGCTTTCTTCTTCTTCTCCCAACATTTTTTCGTTCTTTTTTCTTCATCTAACATTTCTCCTTCACACACATCACTCCAAGCTTTTGAACAGCAGGCGGCGGTGACGGAATAGTGGCAGCGACGGTGACAAAAAAATTTCTTAAAAAAAAAGCTTCATTTCTTGAAATATCTCTTTAAGTAAGCTTGACAAACTTTCTTCACAATTTTATATTTTGTGTTGATAAAAAAATTTGCTTATTTTTACTTTGTTGAGTGAGAAACAAAATGTGTGTAGTTTACTTTCTTTTTTTTTTTTTTGTCGGTATGAGGTAGTTGACTATGAATATTTAGTTGTTATTTTGGTTTGTGTTCTTTCTTGCATTGATTTATAAGTATGAAATTCTAAGAAGGAAAAAAAGAAGAATGCAAAAGCTTTTAACTATGATCAATTTTTATTTTTTATATATATTGAATTTTTACTATTGTTATTTTGAGTGTTTAGCAATAAATAGTTGCTTGCTTGGTGCTTTAATTATGGGCTTCCTCCTCATTTCTTGCATTGTTTTGTGAGTACGATAAATTATGAGAAGAAAAAAAATATAATGCAAATAGTAGTTATTGTGGAATGTTTGGCCATAAATTGTTTATTGAAGCTTTGATTATGGTTTTCCTTCCTCTCTCTTGCCCCATGTTTTTTTTTTTTGTAGGAATTAAAGACTTTGTTATAATTCAAGGATGACCCATGTTCGTGTCTTAGTTCGTTATGGTGGAGTATGGGATGACAAAGAAATAAAATATGAAGGGGGTTTGTTGAAAGGTGTTGTCATAAGTAAAGAAATCACACACAAAGATTTAGTGGTTGAAATATATGCTCTCACCGAAGTTGACCCTAAAGAATTTGATATCAAACTGAGATGCATATATGAGATAAATCTGAAAATCAAACTCCTCCATTTGAGATAAGTAATGACCGTGATTTGAAATTTTATCGTATGGGTGAAAATATGTTTGAAGTCCCCCTGTACATCTCATTTGAACCTAGGTACAAAGGTTTGACCCCAACCAAAGATTTACATGTTGAAGGTAATAAATATATTTCTGGGAGCAATCAAGTTAAGAACACAACTGTTTCGATTCCATTGCATGCAACATTAGATGATAATGTAGTTCAAGTTGGCTTAGATGATGACAGGAATGCCAGCTCTATATGGGAATCACATGATTCAAAAGAAGATAACTTTGCAATGGAGTTTAATGAGGCCAAGAACTTTACTTGTCAATCCTATGACATCCCACAGGAAAGAAGTACTTCAAAATATTGTAAAGGAAAACGGGTCGTTGAATGTCAATCAGGTAGCCAAGGGACATGCATGAATACAAATATTTGGTCAGAAGGGAGCTCTACAAATGACGAGTTGAAGGTCGGACAAATATTTTTTGGCAAGAAGGACTTATCCATGAAATTAAGTGTGATGGCAATGAAAAAGAACTTTGAATTTAGGGTAAAGAAGTCTACCAAGGAGATTCTTTATGTTAGATGTGTTAATGATAAATGTAAATGGAGACTACGGGCAGTCAAATTGAAGGGTTCAGACATATTCAAGATTTCAAAGTATGTAAATGTTCATTCATGTTCACTTGATATTTTGAACCATGACCATAGACAAGCAAAATCTTGGGTAGTTGAGGAATTAATAAAATCAAAATTTAAGGGAATTGGTCGTCAATACAAACCACGAGACATCATAGAAGACATGAGACAAAATTATGGTATAAATATGAGTGATGAAAAAGCGTGACGTGCTAGAGAAAATGCATATATGCGAGTATGTGAATCACCGGAAGAGTCATATAATCTATTGCGTAGGTATGGTGAAGCACTTAAACTGGCAAATCTGGGTACATTTTATGACATTGAACTTGGCAAGGGTAACTTGGCAAGAATATGACATTTTAACCTTAAAATTTATTTTAATATGACATTTTAACCTTAAAATTGATTTTAAGGTATTTAATCAAATATATGTCTTTATACGGGCGTTTTGTCTAATTACTTAGAATCTAAGCTTCAACCAAAATCTTATGTTTTTTTATAGGTAAATAACAAATTTAATATTGTCATTGTATGTATTTAACTATTTTAAAAGAAGAATTAAAAAAAAACTATTTTAAAAGAAATTAATGACAATTTTAACTTTCAATTTTAATTATAATAAATTCCTACTATTAGCATCGATGCTTCAAATGTGTGATATAAATACGTTTGACTTAAAACTTACTTTTGTCTCTAAACTTTCGAAACTATTTCATTTTAGTATTTGAGTCTTTTATTATATTAATTTTTTTTATTCAACAATGCGGGAGTGAAGATCGAAACATTTGACCTCTAGGGCATATATATAATATCTTAACCTATTTTTTAAGTTCAACAGTGGGATGGCGGTTTGAACTTTTGACCATTTAGTCGATGATATATGTCTTAGCCAATTGAGATACGCTTAGGTTGACTAATGTCTTAACCTATTGATGTATGATCAAGTTGGCATCTATTTGAGGCCTTATTTGATAACCATTTCAGTTTTGGGATCTTAGTTTTTATGGCCTTGTTTGATAACCATTTGGTTTTTTGTTTTTGAAAATTAAATCTATAAATACTACTTCCACATATAGGTTTCCATTTTTCTTATATACTTTTTACATATGTTTTCGAAAACCAATCCAAGTTTTGAAAACTACAAAAAGTAGTTTTCAAAAACTTGTTTTTATTTTTGGAATTTGGCTAGAAACTCAAATGTTTCCTTAAGAAATATGGAAACTATTGTAGAGAAGATGAAAACCATTGTAGAGAAATTGTGATAAAAGCAAGCATAATTTTCAAAAACAAAAAATAAAAAACCAAATGGTTATCAAACGAGGACTATGTTTTATGTTTTTGTTTTTCTATTTCTTAAAAACAAAAACCATATATGTTTGGTACTTGTTTTTTTTTTTCTATTTTTAAATAACAGAAAATCATACTTGTTTGATAATCGTTTTTATGTTTTAGAGAGAGAGAGAAAAGTGTGGAGACATGAAAGTAAAAATTTAGAGACATAGATATAAGGGGCCGTTTGGTTCAAGATTTCTTATATACTTGGGAATAATGGATGCATGGGAATAAAATGCCTGAAAATAAGATTGTTGGAAATCATTGATTGATGTGTTTGGTTGTATACCTAAGAATGCTAATTTTTATAATAAGAAATGATATTTTTATCTTTTTATGAGATTAAATTTATAAATTTTATATAATTATGATGCATTAATTAATGAACTCTTCAATAAATAGATGTAAATTAATTGATCATAATAGATGTATAATTTTAATTGAATAAATAATTGTAAAAAGTTATAATTTTTATACTAAATTATTTCAATTAATTAAATATATTAAATAGATTACTAATTTTTTAAAGTTTCAATAAATACACAAATGCATTAATTTAGTTATTTTTATAAAGGAAAAAAAATCAATTTTACCCATAACATGTCACTGTGTATCAATTTTCACTCTAAACTTTTAATTTTTACCTGTAAACTAATTAATAACTTTGCCAAAACTCACAAATTTTAACAAAATGTAGCTATAACATTGTTTTTCTTTGAAATCTTATCAATTTTGTACTTTACCTATGTCTTATATAATTCATTGAAAGCATATGAAAATTCTAATGCCCGATATTTTTCTAGTTAGTTTTTTATTAGAATAAAGTGTGGGATGATAATTTGCATCTTATGGTATTTTTAAATTTTGGTTTATTGTGAATTTAGGCACTTAATAGGGTAAAAAGGGAATGAAATAGAAGGTATGAGGGCATTTTTGGAATTTGGAAAAGTTAAGCTTAAAAAAAAAACAGAGAGAAAATTCTTTTTATCTCTTTCTCTCTCCCATTCTCCTCTCTCCTCAGCACCTCATTCTCTTTCTTCTTATTCTTCTCCCCATTGATTTCTCTCTCTCCTTTTCCCTCGCGCAGCTCTCCCCCTCTCATTCGCATTTTTCCCTCTCGCTGACAACACCCCACGAGCTCGCCAATCACCTTGTCGCGCAAACTGCCACCCCACTGCACAACCTCATCGCCCAGATCTATCGTCGACCTGTTGCCAGCTTCAATCCACCGTCGCCCGAACCACCATGCATGCCAACACACACACACTCTCTCTCGGATTGGACGACCAGTGGCTGTGAGGCACTTTTAGGTTCAATTTCTAGCGAGCTCGGCATTGTACAGCCGTATACAATCTCATTTTTTCGTGGATAAGTGTTTCAATTGTGATTCGAGATGGTTTATGTTGGGATTTATGCCCTAAAGCCTAGTAATGAATGATTTATTTAATAATTAATAATAATTTTGATTATTTTATTTGCAATATAATATTATCCATTATATGAAAAAACCAAGGTTATTAGTATAATCTTAAATAGTATGTGGTTGACATACGAGAGGATCATGTTTAAATAACCTAAAGGGTCATAGTATAGATAAGGTTGGGTGCGTTATCCTGGTAACACTATTGATACGACCCACTTTGTAATAGTTACAAATGATTTGATCCAAATCATTCATGTGGAAACATGTGAGTGGGGGTATCTTATACAATGAGTTTATATAAGACTGGACCACGGAATATTTAATCTCTCTTTATAAATTCGTTAATTGAGAAGATTAATATTTCATTAGGATGATCATATACGACTCGATCTTAATCTTGAGTGAGTTATGAACTCCTGCCTGTGAGGGTTTGTCTTTTGATTTGCATGGGTGAGAGTTGTTTTTATAATTGATTCAATATGCCTACCATTTTGGGGACTTGACCAAATAGGGAGCTGAGAACATAATCTAACAAAATGAAATTCACTTCTACCCACATAGGGTAAGTAGATGAGTAGTTCCCTTAAGTGCTGATTTCGAGACTTGAACAATGGGGCCCTACCCTCTCATTGGTTCGAGAGGAACTTAGTTTATAATTAAATTATAAACAGATTGTTAATTAGATGATCAATGGTACTTAAGGTGCCAGATGTAATTACAAGGGTAAAATGGACTTTTGACCCAGCTGTAATTACGAACAACTCGTAAATGATCGACTTGCATGTAATGATTATATCTATGGACACAACTTGTCCTATAATGTATAAGAGTGCAACTCTAGGTCTATAGTGGAGTGACCTATAGTTAATGAATGAAAACTAATTAATTAAATTGTTTAATTAATTAATTTTGTATCATTGGAGCTTTTATAATCTGTAGGTCCCCTTGTTAGTTCATAATAACACTAAAATATCAATTTAGTTTAAATAAAATTTTGAAATGTTCAAATTAATATTAATTTGAAGTGTTCAAATTAATATTTAATTATTAGATATATTAAATATAAAAGAGAAAAATATATTTATTGTATTTGATACATTAAATATTAAAATTTGAAATGTTCAAATTTAATATTTAATTTGAAGTGTTCAAATTAATATTTAATATATTAGATATATTAAATATGAAAGAGGAAAATATATTTATTGTATTTGATACATTAAATATTAAAATAATTAATGTATATTTGATACATTAAATAAAAAATATTTATAAAATTTGAATAAGATTCAAATAAATAAATATCATAGGAGATTTGAATGAGATTCAAATAAGTATAGATATATTTTAATATATTAGATATTAAAATATAATATTTTAATTTTGGCAAAGATTTTCCCTTGGTCTCTATAAATAGGACCCTTGGGTTGAGTCATTAGACATAACACATATCTCCTCAATAGAGAATTAGAGAATTCTCTCTAGACATTTTCCTCTCCAATCCCTTGTGGATTTTATTTCAAGTCTTGGTCCTGTGTTCGAGTCATAGCCAGAAAGATTTTATGGAGGATATAAATATCCGCCAGAAATATCTTCATATTTACTCCAATTAAGTTTGTTTAACTTTAATTTTTAGTTTAATTTTAAATAAAATTAAAGACGATCAAATGCTTCCGCTGCGGAATGAAACGTTCATTTCTTCAGTTTATGGGTTGTAAAGCTGAATTAAATGACTAATTTAGTGATTTGAAACTAACCCACAATGTTTTAGATTTTATTCTAGAATACCCATTGCAATTGTAGGCCGTTTTGGGCAAATTTGGATTGTTCGAGCTACTGTCCAGCAAGCGTTGATCTCGGTTTTGGGGTGAGCTCTATTTGGGTGCTATACATTTCATCTTAATTGAAGCTATGCTTGAGATTGGAGTTACCTGACACTTGTTTTAGGACTTTTTGTTGAGTTTAGGGGCTGTTTTGGTGTCTTAAAACTTACCCATATCGTGTTGGACTTTGTTCAAGGTTACACGTTACGTTTGGAGGTCAGGTTGTCGAAGTCGGATCAATTCGACATCAATTTCAACAAGGGAGGGTGCTGTTTTGGGACTTTTTTGGCGATTCAAAAGCATTCGAGTTTCAGGCCGCCTTGAATCTTGGAGTTATTTGGGTAAGTAGCCTAATTGGATAACTCCCTTATGCTGTGGATGTGGAGTTCTTAGAGTTCATAATGCATGTATGATTGTGTGTTTATGATAACGTTCATTTTAGGTATGTGCTTGACCGTGTAGGACATTGAGTGATATGCTTAGTAAATTTCTCAAGTATGAGGTCTACTCTATTGTACCTTAGTGTGGTATTTAAAGGGATTTGATGACTGAGTTGAGTGGGTCGCGATAGTCATTGCTGGTATGGTTTTCAAAGGGTCTTGGTCTTGTGTTATGTTTCTGTAGGTAGTCAGTTTGGATTAGCTTGGTAGGGCTTGGTTATGGAGTTGAGCTTTGGAAGGCATGTATGGCTATGATCGTGGCTTCTCTATCGAAAGTATGGACATATGGATAGTTGATCTGAATTGGATGAACATAAATGTTTAGACTGTTCGAGGTGTTTGGTTAGCTGTTGAATTCGGAATGCTTGAACTATTGGACTAAATGGTTAAGTGGTGTTTGCTTGAGATGTTTGGATATTTGTCTGAGTATAGTGTGTCTGAAATGCTTGAATGGTTGGTTGAGGTTTAGCTTTGTGCAAAGTTGGATATGTTGACTGCGTGCATCATGCTTGACTCGTTGGGTTGATTGGTTGGCAACCCCCCCTAAAAGTATATAATGTTATGGGTCATGATCCGTGATTCTTATGTTAGAATGGTTTAGGACGACTTGTTATACTTAACATGTTGTAGTGAGGCCTGAACGTGAATGGGGAGAATAATGATCGTTAGGGTTCCTAGCGTGATTAGGGGTTAGCTTTGAAGGGAACTTCTTAGAGCAATGTGCCACTAGCTTGCGTAAGGGTCACGGTTAAGTGAAGGTCTTGTTTAAGAATGTTGTTGAGCTTTTGCACGAGTCTATGCTTGAGATTCATGATTGATCATTAGTGAAAAATTCACAGTTAGTGATTTGTTTGCTTGTCGAAGCATGGCCCTAAGAATCTTTTGATGGTAGATGAACTTAATCGTAAAGCCCTGGTTGTCCTGATCTTGTACTCGAATCATGTTCACCTAAGTATGTTTGTTGTTGAGTCCGTGTTTACGTTTATGCTTAGGATCCATGGGTCGAATTTATGGTTGAGGTTTATGACTCGTTGGGTGGGTAGGCGTGGTGATATACCTCTTAGCGTTCTAAGTATATTGTGAGTAAGAAAAAGGTCGTTAGGCTAGCATCACTTACCCTTTCCTCATACGAGCATGCTTCCTAGGGTGTTGTGAGACTGTGGTTGGCACGAGAGTTGTTTTCCTTTTGTCATTCTACTAGCTCTGGGGCGATTTTCCATTGTATTTAGTGTGAATGTTGCTTTCCTTCCTGTTGTATGCTAGCTTAGGGGTGATTCCCCACTGTATTTAGTGTGTGATAATTCTCATTTATGAGAATTATTTGGCCTTTATACTTAGTTATTCTTGTTATTTTATGTGTGTTATTAGATAAAAAGGCTAGCAAATAGTTGGTTTAAATTGAATTATTGTTGGAAGCCTTTTAAATTAAGTAAATGGAGAAAATAAAGCAAAAGAAAATGAAAACACACTTACTTGATGTTTTTGTGCAGGAATTTGAAGAATGCAATAGAAATGCAATTGCAATTTCGAGAGATCTGGAAATTAAAGAAAAATCTGCAAATCTCCTAAAATCTAGGAAATTTGTGCCATATTGTCTCCACAATTTTAGCTGGGATTATAGCCATATTTATGCATCATTCAAGAAAGAAACCCTAGCCCAAATTCCTCTATAAATATTGGAGAAGAAGCCTCAAGAACCAGAGCAGTTTTCTGCCATTTTTTGCCATAGTTGCTGCTGTCCACGATTTTCAGCTGTCAAATTTTTGCTGTCAAAATTTCGGCTGTCAATTTTTTGTTGTTTTTATTTCTGTTTGCTGCTGTTTTTCTTCTGTTTTCCAGCCCCTTTCAACTTCGAAATTCAATCATTCCTCAATGAAAATTGAAGGAAGTGAAGGCTCAATTCCCTTTGAAAAAAGTGGAGTTGAGTCGATTGAATAAAAAGTGGAAAAGGGGCTGTGTTCTTCCCGTTCTTAGAATTATTTTCTGTTTATTTGCTTCAGTTTTAGGAATTTAATTGTTTCTGTAATTTCAAGCTTTTAGCTACTGTTTTGTTCTTTCCTTTTGTTTACGAGACTAAATAGTTTCTGAATTTATTTCGATTAATGGAATTTTAGTTGTTCTTTCCTTATTATTAAGTTGTTATTCAATTATTTATTAACTCTGAAATTTTTATCACATATTGCTTTTATTTTAGTTATGCACTTTAATTCTTTTCATTCATTGTTGTTTGTTCTTTTAATTATGAGCTAAGTCTTTCTTTGGGATTCAAGCATGTGAATGCCCTAGAGAAAGGAATAAAGGCCTAATATGTAAGAGCAACTTTGCTTAATCTTATAGCATTGTTTGCTTTTATTGATTGAAATTTTCATTACTAGTTTAGATTGATCACGTAGATTAGTATACAACAATTTGAGTCTAATACTGAAAAGGTTAGATAAAAATTGGGTTTTCATAAAAGAAATAAAGGAAAATAGCCTAGACATAGGAATTTGTTTTTGACCCTAGACATAGGGAAAAACCTTTAAAACCAAAAGAATTGTGTTTCAAAATTAACTAAGTTCGTATTAGCCATAGAAATATCGGTTTAATCGCTTAGCCTCCTAAAGATACTTCATAGAAGGTCGAATAGGTGTTGAACTTGGTTTACAAAGCTTAAGTGTTGAGTCAAAGGATTGCAATTGCAATTAGGCCGCAATTTCTTTCAATAGAGCAAAAACACGTTTGAATCCCTCTTTTATCATTTTCATTTATTTTCTTTAGCAAAAACAACCACTCAATCATTTTCACACCATTGGTTACCACAATTGCAATTTGCAAACATATTTTGTGTCGTCTCAGTAGATTTTGTTAAAACTCGTTCCCTTGGGTACGATACTCTGGAATACTTCAGTTTTTATTACTTCGATCACGTGCACTTGTGTGTAGCGAAAAACAGTCGATCAGTGTGAATGTTGCTTTTCCTTTCTGTTGTGTGCTAGCTTAGGGGAGATTCTTCATTGTATTTAAACTGAAGGTTTGCTTTCCTTTGTGTTGTGTGCTAGTTTATGTATCGGGCTTGAGGGTTGTGTTCCTTCATTGTGATATGCTAGCTTAGGGGAAAACAGTACCCCGTGAATGGGTTGTATGGCTCATAGATATAATATGAGGAATCAAGCGATATGGGCAGATGCTTAGCCGACTGTTGGGTTCGTTTGGAAATGAGGACTTAGTGAGCTTGGGACATGGATATTCGTTGGTTAACTCTAAGCTTTGGTTTTGAAATGGGCTACTTACTGAGTATATTTATACTCACTCTTGCTACTTTGCTTTGTGTCTTTTCAAGTGGGCATAATCGTGAGGCGGGTGATGAAGGAGTTGATCTGATGAGGCTATGGAGACGTCACTAGAGTTACTTCCCTAGGGTCATAGTTGAGGTTGAGTTTTGGTCCTGTATTAAGTGGTAGAACTGTGGATGTGCAGTTTCCTTTGTTTTTCTTGCGTTTAGTGGTTTTCCTTAGTACTTGAGTCTGTTGGTTGGCTGAACTCAGCTTTTATTCGTAGTTTGGTGGATGCTGAGTAGTTTCTCTAAAGTATAAAAGAGTTTATATCCCTTTCAAGTCCTTGTAAAATTTTTTATTTTCTTGAGGTTGCGTTGTTATGCTGTCGAAATTTCGAGCATAAGTGGCATTACTCAACTTTAATTCGTAAGTAACCTATCTAGGTTTTAGGGTCGTTACAAAAATACTTTTTTTAACGAATTTTCAAAAGAAAACTTATTGGAGGACATAAATTGCAAAACTTTTTTAAGTTTAAGGTTAAGATTGCAATACTTATCTAAGTTTGGGTACAATTTGATGAAATTAAAAGTTTATGGTAGAAATTGATACAACTTAACAAACTTAGGCTTCGTTTGATAACCATTTGGTTTTTGAAATTAAGCCTATAAATACTACTCCCACCCTTGGATTTACTTGTTTTGTTATCTACCTTTTACCTATGTTTTCAAAAACTAAGCCATGTTTTGAAAACTAAAAAAAGTAGTTTTCAAAAACTTGTTTTTGTTTTTAGAATTTAGCTAAGAATTCAAATGCTTCCTTAAGGGAGATGAAAACCATTGTAGAGAAATTGAGAGAAAACAAGCTTAATTTTCAAAAACCAAAAACTAAAAACCAAATGGTTATCAAACGGGACTTAGGTGTAAAAATTGATTTTTTTTTTCTTTTTTATAAATGAGAATCCGTTGTATATGTTTTTAATCAATCAATTAGTTATAATTAATTTATTACAATTTTTTATAATTAATTTATTACAATTAAATAATTAATTAGTTAATTCAATACATTATTATAAAATAATTTTAATATAATCAAATTGATTATAAAAATTAATCTGAATTAATTAATTTTAATAGAATAAATAAATATATTCAAAAGAAAGATGAATATTAACAAAAATAAGAGAGAGAAAGAGGAGGGCATGCAGAAAACTCATGCTTTTGCAAAGGTATCAAATACCCTTACTCATGGGTATACAAAATCCATGGGAATAACTCATTCTCATGGCCAAGCCTCCAAACCTTGTACTGAACAAGGGTATCCAAAGCCCTTGCCCATTTCCATTCCAAAACCCTTGTACCAAATGGCTCATAAATGTTTTTGAGAGAAAAGTTAAACATAGTAAATTTAGAGACATGAAAGAAAATATTTAGAGATAGAAAATTTAGATAGAAAATGTTAGAGAGAGAATAATAATTAGAGAAAAGTGAAAAAAAAAAGTTAGAGAGGAAGAGATGATATTTGGAGAGAAAAGGTTATAAAATTTTTAGAGAGATAGTAAGATTAAGAGTAAAAGATATGTTAGAGAAATAAAGATAAATTAGAAAAATTTAGAAAAGTTGGTAGCCAGAAAAAAGTTTAGGGAGATTTTTTTTTTTCAAAAGAAAAGTTAGAGATATATTTATTAGAGAGAAAGAAAAGTTAGGGAGAAATTTTAGAAATATATAAGTTAGAGAGAAAGAACAGTTTAGAAAGAGAATTTCTTTGGAAAAATATTTAATTTGTAGAGAGATAAATTGGAAAGGTATGTTAGAAGAGAAAAAGAAATGAAAGTTAAATAAAGATAAACACTTTAGAGAGATTATAAAAATTTATATAGAGATGAAAATTTTAGAGAGAGAGAGAAATAAAACATTAAATCGAGATGACAATTTTAGAGAGAGATAAATTTAGAGATGAAAAAGTTTTGGAGAGATAAAAGTTAGAGAAAGAATTTTGTTGGAGAGATATACGTCAAAGAGGAAAAAATGAGCATTAGAAGAAAAATTAGTTTTTGAAAAATATAAATCTAATTTAAAAAACAATTTTTTTTTTAATTTTTGAAATTGCTTGTAATTAATTTTTTTTTAAAAAAAACAGAAAATAAAAAATAATTAGTTATCAAACAACTTTGATTTTTAAAAATTAAAAAAAAGAAACAAAAAACGAAATGGTTATGAAACAACCATTTAATTATTAATTTTTCAAAAAAAAAAAAGACTTTATTTTATTTTGACTCTATACAACTAATAAATTTAATTTTATTGAAGTAACGCGTCATTTTTTTAGTTCAACAACAAGTGAGGTGAAATTCGAACTTCTGACCTATTTGTAGAAAATATATATCTCTAAACCAGTTAAGTTATGGCCAAATTGGCATGTAACGAACCAATCTGACTCATAAAATAAGTTGTTCTACGTTGAATTTAAAATCAATTCAAAGAAGGTAGGTTATTTGACTTGAATTGTCCTCTTGGGTGGGGTGGTCAACTTTTTTTGAACATCCTTTGTGTTCTCACGAAAGAGAGAGAACAAACCAAAAAAAAAAAAAAAAAAAAAAACCAAGCCCCACCCGCTAAAATGGACATCTAATTGAAAAAAAAATTCCCACTAAAATTTGCCAATATCTAATTTATTAATTAATTTCCTATCCTATTCACATATTTTATTTTTTATTTTAAATTTTGTTTTGTTGAATTTTAGACCGACATCTAAAACTAGATTATATTCATACCCTAAAGTCATTGATTCCTTCCCGTGTACTTTCGGCGGGATGATGTTTGACAAATTATATTATAAGAATTAAAAAAGAAAATGAAATGTACCAAATAATCTATAATCTTTGTTTCTAAAAATTAAAAAAAAAAATAAAAAAACAAACAAACCTATAATCTTTTTTATAAGTTCCTATTTGGCTATTCATCAAATTCTTGATTTTACCTTTTAATACATTAAAAATTCTTAATCAAGACTCAAAAAAATGTGAAAACTTTTTTACAAAAAAAAAAATTGATGTATTATTAAATTATTGTTTATTAATATATTTGAGCATGTGGACATGTCAGTTGAAATAGATGAATTTTGTTGAAGGATGGGTCAAATTTTTGCTAATGGACGTGTTGGATTTCATGTATCAAATAATATTTAAGAAGTATGTCTATGTGTTTAAATATGCAAGTAAAATAATAATTTAAAGTTCTATCAACTTTTTATTAATAAATTTTAATAATTTTTTTCACAAAGGACTTAATAGAGAATTTTCAATATATTAAGAAACTTTGGAGTATTTTAAAAGAACAAGGACCCAAATCGAGAATTACTAAAAAGATTAAAGACTATTATGTTAAATTATCTAAAAAAGAATGTGAAGATGCTTAACTCGCAGTTTCAATAAGTCTAACTTAGGTAAATTTGAAGTGGTAACTTACATTTGTATGGTATGGTATGTATATGTATTTTCCATTTGACTGTGCAATATGATAGATTATAAAATTTTGAGCTAGTGTAATATGTATTTTATTTATGAATTTTTGATTTGTAAATTTAGAGTATGCAATAGAAGTACGAGTTTATGTAATTTTATTTTACGTAGTCCATTGAAAGCCTCAAATAAGTATACTTGAATCGTATAAAGTCAATTTCTTAACTCTAACTTACACAAAATTTATCTCATGAGTTAAATACTCCTAAATGGGCTTGGAACAAATTTTGAAAATTGTGATTAAATGACATTGTAAATAAAAGTGTGTGTGAAATGTCTTTTAAGAAATGTATTTTTAATTGAAACACTTTTTTAAGCACTTTCATAAAGTTGAATAAATGTTTCATCTAAAAGTACCATGAGTGTTAAAAATATATATATTTTTAGAATTTCTGAAACTACTTTTGATTTTTGAAACTTTTAAAAAGTACTTAATTGGTTAAAGGGAGTATTTAACTAAAATCTACCAATTAAAAAAAACATTTTTGAATCCTTCATAAACATTTTAAAAGGTATGTCAAATACATAGTAGTATATTAAAAATAATTATTTGCTATGTATATAACTTTTTAAGAAATAAAAACTTATACTAGCTACTTGACCTGTAAGGGTATTTGCTATATGTCTATAACTTTAGGTAAATAGTTTTAATTTCAACTAATTTGTAGTTGATAAAGTGTCCAACCCATTTATAAACAAAATCTAACATGTGTATCAACAAAAGGGATAATGGCATGATGCCCATTTTGAAATATGTCCGATCGACTTTTTTATTGAATAAATGACCGAACAATCTATTCTAATATTAATTAGGATTCATTAAAAGACTAAAATGCTCCATAACAAAATAGGGATCTAAATCTTGAAATTATAGAGTAATTAAAACAAATCTAAAATTCAAATAAACTCAAACCCCATATATCAAGGGATCATTTGGACAACAAAAAAAAATAAAATTTTTGGTAATTAAAAACATATAAAAAAGAAAAGTAAATTTAAAACAACCAAATCTCATACACACAAATAAACAAAAAGATTTTCTAGAATTAGGAAGTAATTAAAACTTATTCAAAATCAGGTTATATTTAAAACCTGAAAATTAAAAAAAAAAACTTAGATTTAATTTTTTTTTAAATCAAACTTTCAAATAATAGAAATATTTAATTGAATTTAAATTTTTTTAGAATTTCATACATGTAAATACCTGATATTTTGAAAACATTTAAATAACATTAAACCAATTTCTAAAATTATGGGTAATCAAGTCTAATACACACAAATAAATAAGAAGATTTCATAAATTTATGAGATAATTAAAACTCATTCAAAACCGAGGTATCTCTAAAACTTGAAAATTTTTAAAAAAAACTTAAATTTAATTTTTTTTACGAAATCAAACTTTCAAATAATAAGAAGATTTAATCCAACTTAGAAAATTTTAGAATTCATACAAGCAAATACTTAATATTTCAAAAGCAAAGCAAATTTAAAACAACAAAATCTCATACACACAAATAAATAAGAAGATTTCCTAAAACCTGAAAATGAAAAAAAAAAAAAAAAACTTGAATTTAAATTTTTTTGAAGGTTGAACTTTCAAGTAATAGGAAAATTTAATTGAGTTTAGGAGATTTTAGAATTTCATACATGCAAATACTAGAATTTCGGGAGCGTTTAAAATGTTCTTCATTCAATTCCCCTTATATCTTCAACCCTAGCGTAAACCCCTCCTTCCCAAATCACCTCATCCTTTACCTTCGGTCGCCAACCAAATTTCGTCAACACTATCTTCAAATTCTCCGATCATGAACCAAAATCGTCCATTTTTTTTAGTGAATGTTGCCATTGATATCGAGCTCTCCTCAGAAATTACTTCTTTGTCCTCATATGCGATCTCCTATTTAAGAATCGTGGTTTGAAGAGTGAGAGAAAAATACATAGATGACCTCCATAAATGCAATCAACATTTAGGAGAATGATGTACCTATTTTGAGGGTAGATAAAAACTCCAATAACATAAGCTCTAAGATACCTATAATTGTGATATCTAAAACTCAACAGAAAATTGAAAGTGATGATAATGTAACTAGCCACAAAAATATGTCGTCATAATGAAAAATAGAAATAAATCTTAAATTTTTTTAATAAAAGTTATGATATACAATAGGATTATTAGATTTGGCAAGATAATGTGAAATTCGAAAATAAAAAACACAATTTCAAGGGTTGCGAAATTGAAATTGGAAAAACATGTATCTTTGGTTACACTCTCCGTAAGTCAAGGAGCCTAGCCGCCAACTTATTTACGAGGGTAAAAACAGAAGGAAAATATGCCCCTAAAAACATGGTGGGCTTTTTTCATATAAAAAAAAATTCTTGGCCATTTTTCAAAATGATGCTTGATAGGACCAAAATAGTCCTACATTTTTATGCCTAAATTGTGTTAGTTTGGAGGTTTTAATGTAATTAATTGATGATTTTGTAGGAATTTAAGGGACCTACGTTTGCTTAGGGGATTAGCCAGCTTTACCAATGAATCGATTAGGTGATAGAGAGCTAGGAAATAGCTTGCATTTAGGCGTTTTGTGATCAGAAATAGCATTGTACCGAGTTTTATTTTGAAACGGTGCCTGAGGTTAACCATTAGCGTTTATCTTACTGCTTTCAGTCCTTCTGTCTCTTTCATGTTTAAACTCCCCCTAGTCTGTGTCAATAAGAAAACCAATTAATAGAAACTCAATTTTAGTTCAGTTCCCTGTGGTTCGATCCAGTCCATTATTAATTACTATAAGTAGTTAATTTTAGACCGGTAATTGTATTTGATAGAGCCTTTGACAAGCTCTTTTATCAAATTGGCGCTGATGTCGGGGATTTCATTTATTTGATTTCTCTAGCTCGCACCAATTCTGATTACTATTAATGCTGTATTTGTAGCCATTTCTTCCAATTTCCAAATTAAAAAAATCTATTTCTTCTTAGGAATTTAACTATGTGCTAGAAAATGGTAATAAAATAAGCATAAACTTTTTTGTCACAAATTTTTTATAGCTATATTTATTTAATTTATTATTATTATTATCATTTTTTTTTAATAGAATGACCTCAATGCAAAATTTTAATATATTAAAAACAAAATTGAGAATTTTTAGGCTCCGTTTGATAACCATTTGATTTTTTGTTTTTGAAAATTAAGCCTATAAATACTATTTTTCCTATGAGTTTCCATGTTTTCTTATCTACATTTTACATATGTTTTCAAAAACTAAGCCAAGTTTTGAAAACTAAAAAAAGCAGTTTCAAAAACTTGTTTTTGTTTTTGGAATTTAACTAGAAATTCAAATATTTTTTTAAGAAAGATGAAAATTATCTTAGAGAAGATGAAAATTAGTGTAGAGAAATTGTGAGAAAACAAGTTTAATTTTCAAAAACTAAAAATAAAAAACCAAATGATTATCAAACAGAGCCTTAAAGATTAAGAATTGAAATAGAAATCATTGTATATTTAGCTTTTTTTTTAGTTCAATAAGGAGCAAGGATCAATTTCGTCTAAAAAATAAGGAGTAAGGATCATTTGGTACACCTAACTCATATATAAATAGAACAAATTTTAATTTTTCTTTAAGATAAACAAATTTTAATTATAGTGGCACATATAAAAAAATTCATTACATTGAAAAGAAAAGGTAAATCTAACCTAACTCAATAATTAAAGTATCAACTTGAATACGAATGGCAAAACTAGGCATAATTCAACGATAATTGACGTATACATGAAAAAAAAAATATAAAAAAAAACTTTATTGTGATGGGAAAGAAAAAACGTGGTAGAGAGGAGAGAGGAAATACAAGGAACGAAGAAAAAAATAGCTAAAATTAATTTTCAATCGCTGTCTTGCGGCATTCGAGTTGTTCTTGTTCATCTCGAGGGGGAAAAGAGAGAGAAATAAAGGGTGTTTCGCTTCGAAGAGAGGCATCTGTCTTTATTGTTTTGTTTTTGCTTTCGTCTTTCTTAACCCTTTTTCTCCCGTCAACGCCTGTTCTTCCACAATTCTCTTCGATCTTTCTCTCGATTGCGGTTTACGGCCATGGCCACCAGCGGAAACAAGAACATTAATGCCAAATTAGTGAGTCTTTTCTCCCCTTTTTCGTTCTCAAAGTTTTATTTCTTTTTTCTGTCCAGATTTTGATGCCAAATCGCGATGTGGGTCTCTTTGATTTTCTTTTTCCGGAATTGGGTTTTGATTGTTGTAGTTCTTTTCATCGCCAATTCGATTTGGTCTTTCTTGCCTTAATCCCTTTTAGTTTCCTCGATTTGTGTCTAAATTCTGATCTGGGTTTAGTTTTGTTCGCGATGAACTGGAATTCTTTCTGGTTTGATCCTATCAGAATTCTGTGGCTAGCGAGCCTGTCCTACTCTCTGCAGTATGTCTTGTTGGTTGTATTTCTGAAATTCCCGTTTGCATTTCTATATATAAGTACCTTCTGATGATCGTTGGGATTATCGCTTTTCAATTTATAATTCGGCTATGATCTCAGAGCTAACTCTCTGTATTTTATATAGCAAAAAGTTCAGTAGTATCGTGACTGTTGCCCTTAGTTTCAGCAATCAATGTTATCAGACGGTATCCCTTTTTGGTTTTCGAGGTTTTACATTTTCTTCCCCCCTTTGTCCAACTTCGGAAATTAAACCATAACATTTCTTCGAGTAGCTCTTTTTTTTGGGTGATTTATCTTATTCTAAAACTAGTCAGCCTATGTTAATGGTAACTTGATTATATTCATCTTCTGATATGGGTTTTATGAGCCATTGTACTCTGCTGACTTTTTTTTTTTTTTTTATCTGAACAACTTGATTGTAGTTTATTACTTTCATATAACGCTTGCCATTATTTTCATTTCCCAATTGTCCCACTTCACTGGCAATCATACATGGGATTTGATTTTGTTGAAAAAGGAAGTGGCTGGATGGATTGTGTTTAGCTACAACTATTTTGCAATAACACGTATTAAATCCAGTTGGTTTTACTTTTGTTTTGTTCTCAGGTGCTTCTTGGTGATGTTGGTGCTGGGAAGTCAAGTCTAGTGTTGCGTTTTGTTAAAGGGCAATTTGTAGAGTTTCAGGTTTGTATTATTAAATCATTTGGTTTTGGATATTGAAATTTCCAAAATGGCTTTTCCACCTTGACCATATTTCATCTTTTTAATTGTACAATTATGTAGGAATCGACAATTGGTGCTGCCTTTTTCTCTCAAACATTGGCTGTAAATGATGCAACTGTGAAATTTGAAATCTGGGACACAGCTGGGCAGGAGAGATACCACAGTTTGGCTCCAATGTATTATAGGGGTGCAGCTGCTGCTATTATTGTCTTTGATATTACCAATCAAGTAAGTGGCATTTGAAAACCCGAGTAGTGGTACATTTAGTTTGGGAACGAAAACTTGGGCATTATGTCTTCCAAATGTATGGCACAACTCGTCAACCATTTTCTTAAATATGTCTGGAATAAAAGAAGTATTGTCATATGTCGTTGAATAAAGTACCAACCATTTTGTTTTTAAAAGTAATTGCTAAAAAAAACACAGAAATATCATCAAGAGTTATTTGACATTAGGTAAGGAAACTGCAAGAGAATTGGTAGGGGACTCGTAAAGTTATTAAGAGGTTTAGGGTTTAGTAAATCGTCTCATAGTGGTGCTTGAGAAAGGAAACAGTGATGGGGTTGTATAGGACCTTAAATGGGATGCTATATACATATGTATGTGTATGTATGTATATATGTATATGTATTGGTGGCGAGGAGCTAGGAGTAATGACTTTTAAGAGCTCTCTTACCTTCTGAAAAATGACATGCTCTAAACACATCAGGTTCACTGGGGATTATTCATTTCTTTTAGATTACTGTAATGTAATTGAATTAGAACTTTGTTCATTTTCCTATTTAACTCTATTGGGTATCCTCTCTTTGATTGCAGGCTTCATTTGATCGGGCAAAAAAATGGGTTCAAGAACTTCAGGCACAAGGTAGTCTTTGTTGTTGTTACTGTTGGAAAGGCATCTTAATTTAACATTCTGTTAACTTTTAATAAGTGAAATTATTGTGGACACTTGCCTATCTGAATTTTTTTTACCAATTGGGTCATGTTCCCTTGCATCAGGCAATCCAAATATGGTCATGGCTTTAGCTGGGAACAAATCTGATTTGTTGGATTCTAGGAAGGTTGCTGCAGAGGCAAGTACCCCAACCCTGGCTCTTTCTGGGTTGTTACTTGGTTGAACTGGGATGCATTGCATACAAACAAAAAGAATTTTTTTTTGTTAGATCATCCTCAATTTGAATTTTGTGATTGTTCTTTGAAATGTCCCATCATTTATTTCGCTCAAAGGCACTAAAATTAGTTAATTGTAGCTCATGTAATTGTGCTTTCCACAGGACGCCCAAACATATGCGCAGGAGAATGGCCTTTTTTTCATGGAAACATCCGCAAAAAGTGCTGCTAATGTCAATGACATCTTTTATGAAATAGGTAAATAACTATAATTTATGAGTTAAATTGACACCCCCCCCCCCCCCCCCCCCCCCAAAAAAAAAAAAAAAAAAAAAAAGCTGAAACAAGGTTAGTCTTAGGCTTAGGATATTTTGGATCATGGTCTTAATAAACTGGAGTTATGGAGCCCGAGCTTTGCAATTTGTATTTCGACGGGTGATGCAAAAGAATGAATTATATGTCACATTTGTTTGGTCTATGGGATTATGATTTATAAATGGCTTATATGAAATGCGAGTTAGGTTTATTCAGTCCAATAGCATAGGACAAGTAAATTTAAATACCAAACGTCAATCTTGACTTCTTAATCTTAACGTTTCACGAAGTTAATAGAAGTCCCCCCACCCCCAACCACACAACACACATAAAAAGTGAAAAGATGAGGAAAAACTAGTGTTGATTTTGATTCCTTGTTTTGGAATGCAGCAAAGAGGTTACCACGAGTGCAACCAGTACAGAATGCACCAGGGATGGTTCTGGACAGACCCGCCGAGAGGGTAGCGAGCTCGTCGTGTTGCTCGTAGATCTTCATCATTGCTCTGTTCTAAGCTGTCAGTCAGCAGCATGTTCTTCACTTGTATGGAGCGTTCTAAAAGAAAGAAAAAGAAAAGAAAACAAGGAAGAGAGGTTGTCAATGTTGGATTTATTATGATGTGTAAATTGACTGTTGTTTTTAGATGATATTGCTTCTTTTGCAGCCACCAGAAAAAGTGGCAGACTACTTTGTGTTTATATATGACCTTAAGCTTACTTCACATGCACAGTACTTATGCATATTCAAAACACTCTCACATGAGAAAGATAGGTTGTGTAAATGTGAGTAGTAGTTTAATTAACTCATTTGCCTTAATTGCATTCTTACAAGTTATTAGAAACTACAAACCTATTTTGTTACTCAAGTTTTCAATATTTGGTGTGCCTATAATATCCTATTCATGATTTTATTGGTTCTATTGGTTCATTTATCAGTTTAGTCTCCAAACTTTTATGTTCGTGTCTTTAATAGGTTTCTGAACTTTAAAAATGTCAAATAAATCTTAGAATTTTTAATTTTGTATCAAATAAGTCTTATGACATATCTAACATTTTTTTTTAAAAAACATTAATGAATTTTTTAGGTATCAAATTGAATTTTGTGGCTTTTAGGACATTGAACTATCGATTGTGTCCAAGAGATTCAATAATTTTAAAATATATTGAATGGGTCAAGAACCTTTTAGACATAAAATTAAAAATTTAGGGACTTATTTGAGACAAAATCAAAAGTTTAGAGACTTATTTGACACTAAAATTTAGGAGTTTATTAGATACTTTTTAAAATTTAGAGACCTATTTGGCACAAATTTGAAAGTTTTGGGACTAAATTTGTAATTCAACTTGATATTTTTTAAAGTTAAGGTTTTGACTTAAAATGTAAGTAGAGATAGTTGCTTTGGATTTGTGGTAATCTTCGGAATTGGGGTAAAGGACTATGACTTGTCTAAAGCGAGTTGATTTGATGATTATGAATTGTCTAATGGTGTAAGGTATGGAAATTGACTTTGAAAAAAATCAAATCTATTGTTTGAAAGGTTGAAGCAATGAAATAGAACATTTTTACATTCAATTAGTTAGCAAAATCAATTGAAATCAGTTCAACTCAATTGCATTGGATGAAAATTGAAATGTTATTATAAGTTTAATTCCTGAACTTTAGGTTTTTGTCAAATAAGTCTCTAATTTTTAAAAAGTGTTTGTGTCAAATAGGTCTCTAAACTTTAGAAAATGTCTAATTGGCTTATGAACTTTCAATTTGTGCCTAATAAATTCCAAAACTTTAAAAAGTTTTTAATATGTCCCGAAACTTTTGATTTTGTGTCTGATAAGTCTCTATGTTTTTAATTTTGTGTCTAGTTTCTTACCTATTCAACATTTTTTTTTTTAAATTCACGAATATTGAATAAAAAATTGAAAGTTTAATGTCTTATTAGATACAAAGTTCAATTTTATATCTAATAGATTTGTTAATTAAAAAATGTTGAATATGTTACAAACCTATTAAAAATAAAATTAAAAGTTCATAGACCTATTTGACACTTCAGAGATCTATTAGACATAAATCGAAGATTTATTAGATAGTTAAGAGACTAGTTAGACACCACCACCACGAGAAAGTTCAGCACTAAACTTATGATTTAATCAAGTTGAAAATTCTCTCCTTTGATAATTTGGTAATGGTATCAGCCCACCAGGTGGCTCCTATCTTATTTCATATCCATTTGCCAACCGATCAATAAGCCTTTCAAATCTTAAGAAATTTCCCCCAATTTTTTCTCCTAAATTTAAGGAACTTTTCATAAAAATAGACATTGTGAATTGACCATCCATAAATCCTTTTCCAAAATTAATCCTAGATTCAAGGGATTTTAACTTTCAAGTATTTATTTTTTTGGAGTTCAACTTTTAAGTATTTAGGAACAATAGAAAGTAATTTGATTCTAAGCTATATTGAAACACATTGACCGGAGAAATTTGAGGGAAGATTGGATTGTTAAATATGATTGTCACCCATATCAAATGTTATTAAATCTTTACTCGAAAAAAATATTAAATCTCACCCACTTGAACATAACTCAAACATTTTATCATCGTTTTATCAAAAAAAAAAAAAAACATTATATCATCGACATAAAAGTCAATTTTCATCTCCATATGTTATTGGAATTTAATATATATATATATATATATATATATATATATTATTAAAGTTATTTTAATGGGTGGCAAATTGATTTGTCATAATAGCAATTATAACATAAGCTAAAAAGATTTGAAAATATATTGTCAAAAAAAAATTGAAAATATGAAACAATTTTAAGCTTTGTAAAAAGTCAAAAAGGCCCATTAATATATCTCAATGCAACATATCTAATGGTGATAGTGATAGACATCTATTAGTGATGAACGTCTATGAGTGATAGACATCTATTAGGGTGAAATACATTTTTGGTCCATGAGATTTGAAGTTAGTTTCTATTTGGTAGTTTTTAAAACGAACACTTTTGGTCATTGAGATTTAAATTTTGTTTCTATTTGGTTCTTGAGATTTCAAAAGTGACATGTTGAGTCTTCAATGTTTGAATTTGATTTCTAATTAGTCCATGAAATCTGAAATTGGTTTCTAAATGGTCTCTATTAAAGTTGATGTTAATTGACCTAATGGAATGATTATGTGGTAGTTAACGATGCTAATTAACTAGACTTATATGTATTTTTTAAAAATGAATTGAAACCTTTTTATTTATATTTCATTTTTTATACTTAGGGATCAATTAAAAACCAATTTCAAACTTTATGGACCAATTAGAAATCAATTTTAAACTTTAGTGACCTATTAGAAATCGAATTCAAACCTTGAGGACCAAACATAATGTCACTTTTGAAATATCAAGGACCAAATTAGAAACGAAGTTCAAATTTCAGAGACAAAAAATGTATTTTATCCAATAATTTGTATCAATAAGTGATTTACGTCTATTAGTGAAAATCATTGATATAAATTACAGATAGACTACATCTTAGTGATATCATTGATTTACCTAGTAAATAATTGTAGTAAAATATTTTAAGGGAACAAAAATCAATTTATGCTCCTAAACTTTGGTACTTATGAAAGTTTAGGGTTTAAAATTAATACAATTATTAGTTTGAGGTTTTAATTAATATAATCTCAAAGTTTAAGGTTATAAATTTATTTTTGCCTAATATTTAATCGATTAATCAATTATTGATTTTCTATTATTTTGGACAAGATTTTCATATCAACCTTCCATTTCTTTTAATCACTTGTCAATCGGTGATTGGTATAAATCATTAGATTTAAATGCCAAAGGGAGCATAACTCAACTGGCATATTGAATGTGTTAAAGACCACGAGATCTGTGGTTTGAATCCCTCCAACCCCTATTATACTAAAAAAAAAAAATCATTAGATTTAAATCATTTATTGACTAAATCTTAGTAAATCAGATATAATAAATTAGCTATTTATGTTTTCTCAGCAATTATAAGTGAGAGACGCAAATAATTGATTGATTAGATCCTAGTAAATTAGTGATTTATATAAGAAAAAATGCTACTTAATGATTCTCTCTACGTGCTCATTTGTTATTAAGTTTATTACTAATATACTATATCAATGGACTGAAAAAAAATGACATATAAGTAATATTTGACTTCATTTTTTTATCCGTGATTGTTTGCATGGTCATTTGCTGTTAGGGAGTTATATGTATAGACCATTGAAGACTCAATTTACACAATATCTAGATTTCATAAAATTTTCATCTTTGTCAATGGAATTGAAGCTCAAAATAAGCTTGAATTTACATTTATGCTCATTAGGTTATTTTGTAATTAATGTAAATTCGAAAATTAAGACCTTGTTTGATAACCACTTCGTTTTTTGTTTTTTGTTTTTGAAAATTGTGTTTATTTTCTCATTATTTCTCAACAATGAATTTCATTTTTCTTAAGAAAACATTTGAAATTCTTAACAAAATTTCAAAAACAAAAACAAGTTTTTGAAAACCATTTTTTTTAGTTTTCAAAACTTAGTTTGGTTTTTGAAAACATATGTAAAAAGTAGAAAACAAAACAAGAAAACCCAAAAGTGGAAGTAGTAGTTATAGGCTTAAATTTTTAAAAACAAAAAATCAAAAACCAAATGGTTAGGGACCTAAAAAAAAAAAAGGTGAGATTTTCCATAACTATTGGTATACCATTTGATTTCGAAATAACCCCTTACTTTTGGTCTTTGTCATCTCCAAAAGTTCCTTCGTCTCTGCACCTTCTCTGAAAATCTAAGGTTCGGCAAACGACGACGCAACAAAGGACCTTTTTTTTTTCTTTTCAGGCAAACAACGTCGCCACGAACGACTTTTGTTTCCTTCTCTAATCGGCGAATGTTTTCCTTTTTCCAGTGAACGACGACTTATGTTTTCTTTGAACGACAACTGAGCTTCCTTTTCCAATGAACGACCATCAAAATCGGACAAAGAAGGTAAAATATATATGAAGTTATTTCAAATAAACAGTTGTTTAGGCATATATCAAGTTTATTTCCAATTGTTTTTTTCAAATTTAAAATATATATATGTGGTTTATTTAAAATAATCGAAGAACGTACACCATTGAACTTCTTGTATTTCAAAACTTATTTTCCATAGTATATATTTTAAAACTTCTTGATTATATATCGATGTGTATATATATATATATGTGTGTGTGAGAGAGAGAGAGTAAGGCAAAAAAAAATGATAAAATATATATATATTTTAAAAAAACGATAGGTGATGATTAACTCATTACCTAAAACCAGCCGCTGGGTTTTGAAAACTAGTAGCTAGTTTTCTTTTCAAAATTACAAGGATTTTTTTAAAAAGAATACATCGGTCGGTTTTGCTATGTACAAAACCGACTATGACCGATCTATACCTTAAATCGACCGATCGAAGTCGGTCTCGATTGGTTTCAGTTAGTCGACTTGGTTTTTCGGTCTATGTTACTCACGAGGAAGTTTGTGGTTGGGTTGAAGACTGAGGAAGTTTGCCGTCGAAATTCTTTGAATGGTTATGAAATTATGACAATAGAAAAATTCAATTATGGAAAATTTGGGGATTGAATATTTAATGTAATTGAAAAATGTAGGGTTCTAGTATATTAAAATTAATGAAAATAATGATATGTAGTTAATACTAAAATCATCCACCTTAAATGAATAATTTCATTGTGAGAAAAAACAAAATACAATAACATCCTAAGTATAAAGAGAAGCAGAAGATTCAAGGATAAAAATGTAAGAAAAATGTAGTATAAAATTCAGTCAATCTAAAGCTGAAAATTTTTCAAAAAATTGACATTTGTGAAATATAATTTTAGAACTGGCCTGTTTCACATAATTTCTGTTGTTGGTAAGTCTATTACTTATCAAATAAAAAAGGTATATTAATGGTGTGTGTTTAACTTTATGTGATTTATGTTTAATTAATGATCTTTAATGATAGAAGTAAATTTGTCAATCAATGATTGACATCTATCCTTTTTTTTGGGACAATATATTGGGGTGAGGATTCGAACCTCTGGCCTTTTGGTCGTCAAGGGTACATGCTTTATGTCAGTCGAGTTATGCTCATATTGGCGACATCTATCAATCTATTAGTGATAGATATGTATGTTGAGATATATATGTCGAAGAGCTTTTTCGACTTTTCACACAATTTTATCTAGGTTGGGCTTAAATTTGTGCCACATATACAAATCTTTTTAGCTTATGCTAGATTTCGTATTATTTTGTATTAGATTACCATATATATGCAACTACCCCCTAAAATAAATTGTTCACCATAAAAAAAACCCTAATGTACTGTGTGTACATTAGTAAATCTGACATAACTCAACTGGTCAAGACATCTAAAAGTTCAGAAGTTCGAATATCATCCCACCTATATCCCTTGGTTCATCATAAAGAGAGATGTATCTATTTGATGTGACACTTGTAAAAGGAATAGAGAAAAATTATACTACTTTTTGCTTTTTGAACTAAATTGAGTCAATTTCAACTTTAAAATTTTGATTTCACCAATTTAAGCATGGAACTTGAGCAAGCAAGGCTAGAGAGTTTTAGGCTTAGTTTATCTTTTGTAGAGAGATCGTTAAGGTATTATCTCTATAAAAAATTATTCTAAAAATATATAATTTGTCAACGTAAGCCCATTGTATGTTTAAAATTTTACATCGAAAAATGTCAAATGTCAAAGTCACTAAGGAGGCGTTTGGCACGCAGAGTTGAGTTGAGTTAGGCAGAGTTGAGTTGTAGAGAGTTAACGAGCAACACCTCGTGGAATGGGAAACCGCGTGAAGTTACTCACAATGGTAGGGAATTAATTACTCAAAACGATGGAATTTGATTGCTTTGTAGGGAGTTGATTTGTTGATGGGCAAAACGGAAAGTTGGATTTTAAACCCAACTCAACCCAACTCAAGTCAGTGGGCCAAACATCCCCTAAACAAGCAAGTCACTAATCTCGATCTAAAACGAATTATATGTAATGTACTTTATAAAATGAACTATATGTAATGTTCTTTTTAGGTGTTATAGACAGACTTCCATTTTATCTAGAGGTTTTCTATTGTATCGACCTATTGTTGTTTAATACAAAAGGTAAGAGCAAAAGAAAAGAAAAAACAATAGTGGTTAGCACTTCAATAGATTATATTTACTGCATATTATATAGAGGTTTCCTATCATATCAATCTATCTTTGTTAAAAGTAGTTAGCGATTCGATTGAATATATTAATGTTATATTATAAATCATACTTAAAAGGAATTAATTTAATATAGGGATTCCCTGAGTTCAATAAACTGTAGCATCAGAGAGAAATCCATTTCCCTTTTGCAAGTGGATGCCCACATTGAAACCTCATTTGCTTTTCTTAATTTTATAACTGCAAGCTTCAGATTCTATAGAGAAAAAACAATCAAACCAAACCACACTTTTTCTCAAAATAAAAATAAAAACACAGCACTGGAAATTTATCCTAACCTGATTAACTGACTTCAAAAGACAAAGTTGCAAAAAAAAGAAAGAGACATTATAATATAATTGAAACCAAAATGGATTTGACCTTGATGACAACATAGAAACCAAAACTTTTCAAATTCAGCTTTCATTCGTTCTAAAATTCTTGTGGAGTCCTTGAGGGGCAGCAGCAGAAGCACAATCCATTGGTTGAAACCCTAACCTTTCCTTCTCCAAGTCATAAACAACCTCCAAATTTTGCTGTTGGAAGCTTCCGAAAATCCCCGCCGGGCCGTCTCCGCTGCCGCCATCGCCGCTATCACTGCCGCTGCCGTCCATACTTTGAAACAACAAGCATTTCACCACAGTGGAGTTACTTGGAGCAGCCATGGCATAGAAGTTATTCCCTTGGGGCAAAACAACACTAACATTGTTCAAGAAATGGAATGTTATAGAAGGAAGCTGAGAATCATCAGCCAAAAAAGTGTTGTTTTTACAAGGAACTTTGTAACAAAGATCAAACCCAGTATTGACTTCAACTTGTTTGGCTCTAGGATAGCTTATCACTGACTCAAGATTGGAAATAAGTTGTGAATACAATGGTTCAGGTAAATGAGTATAAGTTGTACCAGAATCAATCAACATTCCCCCATTACCATTTGTATCAATCTCTCTCAATTTGAAAGAACTAACCCCAAATCTAGAATAATTGTTTCCATTTCCAATGGTGATTGACTCAAGCCCAATATAGTAATAGTTGGGGTAAATTGGACTTTTCAACAAAGAGGTGAATTGCAAATGGTCTTTTGAAGAAATGGCAAGGTTCCCAAGAATCAAAGGGCTTGAGAAATTAGGGTTATTTGAGAATTTAAAGGGCAAGAAGCAATGAGAGAAACCCTTATGAGAAAACCCTAATTGGGAAGGGAGAGAAAGTAAGCCTCTACCAAAACCAGCAATGCCAATTGGCTCTCTATAAGTTGCACCAACACATCCAAAACAAAACCTAGGGATTTGCTTAGTGGAGTTTGGGGAATTTCCATGCATAGAAATGACATCTCTTGTTAGGGTTCCCGTTACAACCCCACTTGCCCCATAAGTGTAAGCAAATGAAGGGCAAGGTCTAGGGCAGGTACCCTTCACAAGGGTAGCAAGGGAACAGCCTGCAATTGTGCAAGGGTCAAAAGGGTTATCAGAGCTATGGATATCCATGCAAAAGGAGCTCCCACAAGTGTCTCTAATGGAGGTTGAAGAATGGGTTGGCAAAAAGGCAGCCAACTTTGGACCTGAAACATTGTTTTGATACTCTTCACAATCTTGGCAATCAAAGGAGAGGTTCCCACAAGGAACCCAAGTTAGGTCACTCCCAGTGTCCATATACACTTGAACAACTTGTGGGGGTGTCCCTAATGTGAGGGACATCAAATAACCATCCCTAATCTCCCTCAATGGCTCTATCACATCATCATCCATTTCCATTGGCTTAATTCTCTTCCTTGAAATGGAATTGTGGTAGCCTCTTCTGGGGGTGAGGAGGGAAGTTCTAGAATGAACAAGACCAAGAACTAGAGAATCTGTGGGGATTTTGCTTTTAGGGTTTGAATTAGCTAGGGTTTGTCCCAGGTTTATGGCTGAGACATGCACAAGAAGAAGAAGGTAAAAGCTCAAAACTTTGGCTGCAATGGAGGTTGCTGTTAAAGGCATTTTTGTAGATGTTTGTGAAAGTAGGCAATGAGATGAGTTCACTTGGAAGTGGGAAGCTTATTATATATACATAATTTATAGGAGGAATATGTGAAAGATTGGTTTTTGTCAAGCAGAAATTATTGGAGGAGACTGGAACAATGTGGCTTGTGGTCAGGACGGAGTGAAAGCAAGGAGGGCATCAATTGTTCCCCTCTTCAGTTTGTCATAATTTAAAAAGTATATATAAAATATTTAAAGATTTTAGGGTCTAAATTTACACTCCTACATTTTAAAATTGAAATATTTTATACGTAAGAAGTTAGCTTGTAAAATTTTGTTTCTCCCTATATTGTTATGATTATTATTTTTTGGCTCGAGACTATTTGTAGTTTTGTACTGCTAGATGTATGAGAAAAATTATACCATATATTTCGAAGTTGTGTTAAATGGTTATTTAGGAGCACAAAAATTTCGAATGTGCATTTGTGGCGGCTAGATTTAACTGAAGAAATTCAAAGTAATTGGTTATTGTTTGGAGATGAGATAAGAGGTGGGAAAAACGAGACTATTATTCCATTTGATGTGTGTTTAACATTTATATCACTAAAAAATGGGGAGGTTTTGGCTGTTTTTGTTGGGATTTTACTTAACTTGTCAGTTAACTGTGGATAGTTTGTATATTGTATTTACTTCAAGAAAAAATAATTTACATTCTCATCAATATAATATATGAGAGCAATCCTCATGGTGGATTGATGTATCAAAATAATATTATTATATAGATTTATCACTAATATTGTATTTTATGGAATCTCGTTACTTTCAATACATACCCAAAGTTTATTTTATAAGGTTGAGACGATTAGTGTCATGGTAAAAATTACTTAAAGGATTTGAGTTATTGTTAGAAACTTGATTGAGTTTGTGCTAATCATGGGAATTAGCTGTTGGGATCCAACCTATATTGATTTGGTAGCTTTGTCGTATTGAATGTTGTCGTAGGTTTCTCAACGTGGCCAAAAACTTGTGAGCCATAAGGTTGGATGTATATGAGCAATTACGTATCTGTTTTTTTTTTAAAAGTAAAAAGGGATAACTAATTAGTTTAATATATCAATTGTATGAATGTAATATCTCACTTTGATCGAGTCACACATGATAATGATCACGTGACTCTTGCCAAATCAATCAATGTCTACTTCATATATAGTCACACACACGTTGAACTATTGGACATTTGTTTTTACAAAATGTATAAATGAGAAGACCCATGACCGTTTTAGATTTACGATAGATACTTCAAACTAATTAAGTTTGGTTAAAACTATCGCTACTAGACGACCAAACAAACTGAGCTCATAGATCTACAAGTATCAATTCCAAAATCCAATGAAAACAACAAATAGGGTTGGTAAAAAGAAAATCCCCATCTACAAAATAAGTAGATAAATCCTATTAGGCTTGAGAAAGGCGAATGAAGAAGAAAAATGTAATAGAAAAAAACCCTAGAAAAGAACAAAGGAAATATTATTATATATATATATGTGCATGCGCATGCTATCACATTTTTATTCAACTGATCTCACTAAACTTTCTTTCTATTTCAAAGGGAATAATTTACAAGAAATAATGACAAAAAGAAAAGGGCATAATGGCAGCTGCTCAAACTCAGAAGAAGCTGAGTGTTATAAATTGGGGATTATATATATTCTATATTTGATTAACCACTAAAACCCAAGGGAATATTATTATGTGCATGTGCATTTTCATATATTAATCTCTAAAAGGTGTAAAACTATATATGGATGATAATGGTGTTGATATATTTGGAAACCCTTTGATTTCCACCCAATGGATTTCCCCATTGGGATATTCTTGCTTTTAGAGTTTTTGTTTAATGTGGTTCCCACTATTTCTTTTTCATTATTTGTGTAACGACCCTAAACTCCAGAGCATGCTAAAAGTGGAAGTAACATTGAGTTAGCCCTGTTGAGGATCCCACATTGGAAAAATGTAAAGAGACCTCACAATTTATAAGATACATGGGCTATTCCTCTCATTGCCAATTGGTTTTGAGATGGAACCCCATGTAATCTAATATGGTATCAGAGCCCATTAAACCCAAACGGGTATTCGGTCCAAAAATTAAAATTGAGATCCAATCCACGAATGGTGAACCCAAAGAGGCACCATCTTGAGGGAGCATGGGCTACTCCTCTCATTGCCAATTGGTTTTGAGATGGAACCCTATGTAATCTAATATGGTATCGGAGCCCATTAAACCCAAACGGGTATTCGGTCCAAAGAGGCACCATCTTGAGGGGGCATGTTGAGGATCCCACAATTTATAAGATACATGGGCTACTCCTCTCATTGCCAATTGGTTTTGAGATGGAACCCCATGTAATCTAATATTACGTACCTTTCTCCCCAATTATCTCGCCCTCAACATCACTCACTTCCTTCTTTCTCTACCTACTGCACTAATTTGGGGGAGTGGTAATCTCTTATAAAAGGGAGGACAAAAATATTGAAGGGGAAGGTTTTCTTTGGATTATAGAGAGAAAACAAAATAAAAGAGAAGAGAAGAACAAAAAGATTATGAGAAGATCTCGTCACCATCAATACGACAAACAGGTCTAGACAATCTTTTCCTAACTTCATTCGTAGGTAAGGTGTTAGGTTTATTGTTCTTTTTCTAATTCGACATTCTAATTATTTGTGTGATTGTTATTTTAATTTGGCCAAAATAGGTTAATTTAGCCCCTGTACGTTCTAATTTGTGTGTGTCATTTTTTATTTGGCCAAAAAAAATAGGTTTTAATTTGACCTCTGTGCGTTCTAATTTACGTTCTAATTCGTGTATATTTTTTTTAATGGCCTTTGTATATTTTAATGTCTTAATGGCCACTGTATATTTTGATTTGGCCATTGCATATTTTGGTTTGGCCATTAATTTGATCACTGCATTATTTTAATTTGGTCACTGATATTTGTCTGGCCACTGTATGTTGGTATTTGGCTATTGCATATGTTTATTTGGCCACTGTATATTTTGATTTGGCGATTTGACCATTAACTTGACCACTGCATATGTTTATTTGACCACTGTATATTTTGATTTGACCATTGCATATTTTGTCTTGGCCATTAATTTGATCACTGCATTATTTTAATTTGGCCACTGATATTTGTCTGGCCGTTGTTGGTATTTGGCTATTGCATATGTTTATTTGGCAACTGTATATTTTGATGGCCACTGTATGTTGGTATTTCGCCATCGCATATGTTTATTTGGCCACTGTATATTTTGATTTGGCCATTGCATATTTTGATTTGGCCATTGCATATTTTGATTTGGCCATTAATTTGATCACTGCATTATTTTAATTTGGCTACTATGTTTGTTTGGCCACTGATATCTGTCTGGCCACTGTATGTTGGTATTTGGCCACCGCATATGTTTATTTGGCCACTATATATTTAATTGTCAATTTACATAACATGTTTGTTAAGTCCGTCAACAATTAGATCATATGAGGTTTTGTTTTTTAATTTGACCATAGTACGTGGCTTTTATTTATTTTATTTTATTTTATTTATTATTATTTTGTTTTCCCTTTTCATAACATGTTGGTTCAATTATCATTTTGGCCTAACATGTTTGTTGGTTTTGAATTTGATCATACCATATCTGCTATCTCAAATTTGTCAAATTTTGGTTTAAACCATGATTGTAAAATTTAAATTTCAAGATGAATTTAGGTTCAATTTAGAAGTTCAAAATCAATTCAATTGGTTTTAATTAGAATTTCCAAGTGATTATCAATTTGGTTTCGATGTGAATTCCCGAATGAGTTTGAAATTAGTTTTAATTTGGAATTTCTAATAAAATTTCAATTTGGATTAATTTGACTTTAGCAATAAATTAATTCGGATATTCCATACATTTTTTTTCCTTTTAATAGTCTTAATTTGAAATACTATAATCAATTTCCAATTTGGTTTTTTTTTTTTTTTTGCAACAAATTAAATTTAATTTCCAAGTGGATTTCAAATTTCTCTTTGAATGGTTTCACACCACTCATAATTGTTAGTTTATATTTTATTTCTAAAATGTGAATTAATAAACATGGGATATTTTAAAATAGGGAAAAATTTCTTTGTATGCGAATGATTTTCAAGCTTGTTTAATAATTAGCTTTCAATATTTGAACTTCTTGTTTGAAATAAAGCAATTGACAAAATTATTCCAGTAAAAGAGAATTTATTTTGAGGGCTGAGTAATATGCCTTCGTGGAGTTAGACTCCCGTGCAGGTGTACAAAAATCCTCATTTTATTATTATTATTATTTTAAAAAAAATCAAAATAAAATCACGTAAATCCTATGACAGAGTCGAGATAATAAAATTTCTCAATTTCTTGAGGTAAAAAAAAAATTTCCTTTAAATAAAGAAAAATTCCAACGTGATAATAAATCGATGGGTACATTCCCACTCACCGTATTGACCCTTACTTTATTTCTATAAAGTTGAGGTAAGAGCGAGTGAGACATTTTATTTTTTTATTTTTTTATTATTATTTTTCTTTAGATTAAAGGACCTTTTTATAATAAATTATTTGGATAACATAAGATAAATGTGGTAACCGTTTTTTAAAACGGGTGTTGTAGGGTGCTAATACCTTCCCTACACACAATCGACTCCCGAACCTAACCTGGTTTATGCAGATCATTTTTATTATTTTAATTAGGTGTCCAATCACACCTTCAAAATGGTTGGTGGTGACTCCAAAATTCTTTTGAACAAAGATGACCCTTGAAAGAGGATGTCGGCCACTCCGCGTCGCGACCACGTTGCGACAAAACTCATTAAAGTACCCTGGGGACATGGAAGATTGCTTAAAAATAGACGTTGTAGAAACAATGCAATTTCATGAACCACAAGAATACCTAGAATAAGAAGAGTCTGAAAAAGAAGAAGAATGGGCAACTGAACCAACAACATTCGTGAGAGAAATAAGTCCATTGAGGATGGACGGAGATAAAGCAGCACCAATCAAACCATCCATTTTGGAACCACCTGAATTGGAGCTGAAGCCATTACCACCACATCTAAAATATATCTTTTTGGGAAAAGATAAGACCCTCCCAGCAATTATTTCTGCCACGTTGTCTCACGAGGATGAAATTTCTTTGACACAGGTACTTGCACGACACAAGCAAGCAATTGGATGGTCTATTGCAGACATCCGTGGAATTAGTCCTTCATTCTGCATGCATAGAATCAACCTAGAAGAAGGAGCAAAGCATTCAGTGGAAAGTCAAAGACGATTGAATCCTGCAATGAAAGAAGTAGTACGGAAAGAGATCATGAAGTGGATTGACGCGGGAGTCATATACCCTATCTCCGATAGTAGATGGGTGAGTCCAGTCCAATGTGTACCCAAACGAGGCGGGATGACAGTAGTAGAAAATGAGAAGAACGAATTAATCCCCACTCGAACGGTAACAGGATGGCGAGTCTGTATGTACTATAGACGTTTGAACAAGGCCACCAAAAAGGATCATTTCCCACTACCATTCATAGATCAAATACTGGACAGACTGGCAGGAAAGGAATATTACTGTTTCTTGGATGACTATTCTGGTTACAACCAGATTACGATCGCTCCAGAAGATCAAGATAAAACAACATTCACTTGCCCATATGGAACGTTCGCATTCCGAAGGATGCCATTCGGATTATGTAATGCACCTGCAACCTTCCAGCGATGCATGATGGCAATATTTTCAGACATGGTCGAACGAACGGTAGAAATATTCATGGATGACTTCTCTGTGTTTGGCGAGACTTATCAAGAATGCTTGGATAACTTAGAACATGTGTTGATTCGATGTGAAGAAACAAACCTAGTGCTAAACTGGGAAAAATGCCATTTTATGGTACAAGAAGGAATTGTGCTAGGTCATAAAATATCAAGGAAATGAATAGAAGTGGATAGAGCCAAGGTGGAGTTAATTGCAAAATTACCCCCACCAAAAACTGTGAAAGATATTCGTAGTTTCCTTGGACATGCAGGGTTTTACCGAAGATTCATCAAGAACTTCTCACAAATATCAAAACCCTTATGTAGGTTGCTAGAACATGACCGAAGGTTCGTATTTGATCAAGAATGCATGGAAGCTTTCAACAAGTTGAAAGAGGCATTAAGTTCTGCTCCAATTATAATAGAGCCGGACTGGTCACAACCTTTTGAGTTAATGTGCGATGCAAGTGATTTCGCAGTAGGTGCGGTACTGGCACAGCGACGAGACAAAATAATCCATCCAATCTACTATGCTAGTAGAACAATGAATGAAGCACAAATTAATTACACCACTATGGAGAAAGAATTGTTGGCCGTAGTTTTTGCATTCAACAAATTCCGATCTTACTTGGTAGGTACCAAAGTGATAGTGCATACTGATCATTCCGCCTTGAAGTACCTACTTTCAAAGAAGGAGGCAAAACCACGACTAATCAGATGGATACTGTTATTACAAGAGTTTGATATAGAAATCCAAGATAGGAAGGGCACAAAGAACCAAGTGGCAGATCACTTGTCCAGGCTAGAAACAATTATTCAGAAGAAAGACAAGATAGAAATAAAGGATGTATTTGCTGATGAACAGTTGTTAGCTATGGAGATTGGACCAGATCCATGGTATGCAGATATTGCAAATTATTTGGTCAGTGGAGTGACACCCCCAGAAGCGACCTCTTATCAGTTAAAGAAATTCTTTCATGATATGAAGTATTACTATTGGGATGAGCCCTACCTATATAGATTAGGTCCAGATCAGGTATGGAGAAGATGCGTTGCTGAAGATGAGATGAGAAAAATTTTAGAAGCATGTCACATGGCTCCATATGGAGGTCACTTTGCAGGAACCAAGACAGCAGCAAAAGTTTTGCAAAGTGGATATTTCTGGCCCACCTTATTTAAGGATGCTCAAATTTTTGCAAAAGGTTGCGACAAGTGTCAAAGGACAGGAAACTTGACAGCACGAGATGAAATGCCGATGAAATATATGCTAGAAGTGGAAATTTTCGATGTTTGGGGAATCGACTTCATGGGACCATTTCCTCCATCCTTTGGCAACCATTACATTTTGTTGGCGGTAGATTATGTATCCAAATGGATAGAAGCAGTGGCTACAGCTACAAATGATGCCAAGGTAGTCAAAAAGTTTCTTCTAAAAAATATCTTTACAATATATGGAACACCAAGAATGTTGATCAGTGATGAAGGCACACATTTCATCAACAGAATAATGGCCAGCCTGCTTGCAAAATACAATGTGAAACATAAAGTGGCAACTGCATATCATCCACAGACCAATGGACAGGCTGAACTCTCAAATAGAGAAATCAAGGCGATATTAGAAAAAACAGTTGGTCCATCCAGAAAAGATTGGTCGATAAGATTGGACGAGACATTATGGGCACACAAGACTGCTTTCAAGGCACCTCTAGGAATGTCACCATACAGAATCATATTTGGGAAGGCATGCCATTTACCACTTGAACTCGAACACAAGGCTTTTTGGGCCATAAAAAAGCTAAACCTCAACATGGATCAAGCTGGAGAAAGGAGAAAACTGCAATTGAATGAACTCGAAGAACTCCGACATGCGTCCTATGAGAATGCTAAAATTTACAAAGAAAAAATGAAGAAATGGCATGATCAAAGGATCCGAAGAAAAGAGCTGGAACAAGGACAACAGGTCCTATTGTTCAATTCAAGATTAAAGTTATTCCCAGGAAAACTTAAATCACGTTGGTCCAGACCATTTGTTATTCAAAGGGTTTACGAGCACGGTGCAGTTGAGCTAAGAGATGACAAGGGAAATATCTTCAAGGTCAATGGTCAAAGAGTCAAGCCTTACTGGGGAGACGATTTGAACCGACACAAAGTCGTCATCTCATTGCTAGAGGAAAAGTGAAAGACCACCAGGTTAGATGTACATAGCAGTTTTTCTTGATTTATTTAAAATAAAATAAAATAAAATAAAAAATATATATATACAGTGTGTGAACTTTTTAATCTGCTACTTTTAGTCACAGGAAGACAATGAAAGAACATCCAAAGGACTAAGAATTCGAAAAGTGCAAATTGCAAGTTGCAAACAATGCAGGTAAAAATTGCTGGACCCCGAATCTGCAATCGCAATTTTGCAATGACTGCGAAGCTGGCAAAGAAAGATTGCAATTTCAAATTGGCAATCTTGATTTTGCAATATATCTCACGCAAATGCCAAAGAGAAATTGCAACTTGCGATTTTGCAATCCTCGCGCGTTCTCGTAAAAGGAAAGGAGAAAGTGAATAAGGAAGGAAATCTTTTAAGGATAAATAAGGAAGCAGTGGCGGATCCAGAATTTTTGTTCAGGGAGGGCTTTACTTATAATTTAGTAAAAGTGTGATTCCGATGCTAGCAAGGTCATTTTTGTAAATATACTTTGTAAACTTTGTCTCAAATATTACAAAATTATAATAAAAATTATAGTTTTTAGACTAGAATTTATAAGTAAATCACCTAAATTTACTTATGTGAAATATTTATTAGAACTATTATTACTTTTCTTTAATGTAGATGATGACTCATCGATTTTTTTTTTTTTTAATAATCTCTCTATTTAGATTTCAAATTAAATCTACAAATAATATTAGTAAAAATAGATAAAATACAAAAACTAAAACATAAAATAAGAACAATGAAAACTAAATGTATAAAAAATAATTGAAAGATATAAACTAAATGTATAAAAGTAATTGAAACATGAAAACTAAATGAATCTTAGAAGATTAATCACCAAATTCTCGACTTCTTGAAATATCAAACAATAATTAGATCCTAGAGATGACAAATGTATGTGTATAAATTAAAAATAGTTTCTTTTAGGTTCAAAATATTATAGTGGTAGCTATACCATTTAAAAGTGACGATGAACAATATTATTTTTAGATAATTAAATTTTAAATATTCCACTAATTTTTTTTTTCATTTTTTTTAATTCACATGTTTATATAAAACAATTTTATAAGTTTTTTGAGAAGCTTTAAGCCAAAAGAAATTGTTATAAAAAAAAAAAAAAAAACCCAAAAGAAATATAATTACATATATAAAAGGAAAAAAAATTAACCTATCATATATAAAGGATTTTAAGATAATAAAAAGGAGGGATTGTGTGAAGGTAATAATAAATTTAAATTAGAAATATTTTTAAGGAGGATGCAGGTTTTTTTTTTTTAAAGAAATTGAGCGGCGTATATTAAAAAGTTCTATATAAAATAGGAAAGGAATTTAAGATAATAAAAAGGAGGGATTGTGTGAAGGTAATAATAAATTTAAATTAGAAATATTTTTAAGGAGGTTGCAGGTTTTTTTTTTTTTTTTTAAAGAAATTGAGGGGCGTATATTAAAAAGTTGTATATAAAATAGGACGAAAATGTAGAGTAAGGAGCAACGTGGGCTCGAACACGGGACTTCAGAGGGGGCTACCATGCATTTTGACCAATAAGGCAAAGGCTTACTTTGTTAGTTATTGCGTTTGTTATATAAATATTAATACATCTTAAAAATTGAGGGGGGGCTCAAGCCCCCTCTGGGCCTTAACTAAATCCGCCCCTGTAAGGAAAGGAATTAATTAAATGAAACCCAACCGTTGCCCATTTTTAAAATTATTTTCCTCCTTCCTTTCGAATAAAACAAAGAAAGGAAGTTAAGCCAATTAGTAAATTCCCCCCCAACCACTCATCTTCTTCCTCCTTCGACCGAACCCCTCGCCAGTGTCGAAGAGTGAAACCCTCAAGGCCCCTACCTTCAAGCCCTAAATCCCTACCCGAACCCCCAGCGCCCAAAATGCCTTCCTCCGATAATGAGAAATCAAAAGGACAGCAGGAAGACTCCCACTCTTTTATCGATCTTGGACTAGAAGTAGGAACGAAGGAATGGCGAAGGGATTGGCAACGGGTAGCAGACGAACGATTCGAGCAATTGATGGAGATGGAGAAACCGCTTCAAATGGTAATGCCACTCTCGGCTTCCTCTTCGAACCCACCAACAGAACCGAAGAGGGGAACCCCGGAATGGAAAGAGATGATTCTCCAAATCCATGCAAACCGGCGAGAATTGAAAAGGGAGAAAGAAATTGACACCCTCATCAAGGGACTAAAGCGTGAAGCAAAAAGGGCAAAAGCTGAAACCCCCATGGCTGCGGTGAAGCCATCCAAAACAGCAGAAAAGGAAGAAGAGGAAGTAAAAATGGTGCCTCCTACAGCAAGAAAACCTGCAAAGCAAAAGCTTCTTGCACGAAAAGCAACAGTGACCCCTCATCGATTTAAAGAAATAAGGAAAACAGGGGAAGACCAATCCAAACCGAGAAGCTCCATAGGGAGGGATATGGAACAAATGCCACCACCCAAACAACAGCAATCGGTAGAGAAGCATTCTGCAAAGGAAGATTGGGTGAGGGAAGCAATTGTCCGTGCTCAAACCTTAGCCTCATCCTTCCAAGAGGCACACATAGCAGCCGGATTAAGTACAAAAAGACCTTCAAGATGGTCTGAACCAGAAGCAGAACATGGAGAAGATGTTTTTGACATTGGAGGTCCTAGCCAAGCGTGGGAAGATCAACAAAAGCAGGTATCGTCCCCTGACTCTTTTGAAAAACTATTTACTGTGGAGTCTAGAGGAATTCGGGCCTCTAGCACCTCATCATCTGAGATGAGGCATGATTACGAACATGGGAAGGCAGAACATGAAGATAGTGAAGAGGAAGAACAAGAATTAGAACAAGGGGAGAGTAAAAAAATGAGTTTAGAAGAAAAAAGAAGATGAGGAGGAAGATGAAGCAATTGAAGAGACAGAAGAAGAAGATGATGATGAAGAAAGTGAAGAAGAAGAGATGATTGATGTGGAGGAGAGAAGAAAACATTTGAAAAAGATGGGATTAATAGTAGAGAAAGGTTTCACCACAAATGTGCCAAAATTCATAACATCAAAGATTGAGCAATATGGATGGGAAAGGGTATGCAAGCATCCGAAACCAGCGGATGAAAACTTGGTGATCGAGTTTTATGCACACTTAGGAAATGAAGGCAAAAATGAACTCATGATTCAAAACCAAAGGGTGGACTACTCGGCCAAGAGCATTAATGACACTTACAAGCTCAAGTCCTTGAGAAATCCCTCAGGAAATGCAGCCATCGAAAACCCAACCAAAAAGTAGATGGAGGAAGCCTTGAAAATGCTTGCACACCCAGGAGCCCAATGGCAAATAGCACATAAAGGGAAACGGCACTTGCTTGCAGGGGATTTGAAGGATGAGCCTTCGGTATGGTTAAACTTCATCAAGAATAGAATTTTACCCACTACCCACGCCTCCACTATTTCTCAAGACCGTATTATGCTCCTTGACAGCATATACAAGGGTTATGAGATCAATGTGGGTAGATTGATCAAGCATGAGATGGTGGTTGGACGAAACAAGAAGGCGGGTAAAATTTTCTTTGGAGCTTTGATCACAAAGTTATGCAAGAAGGCCGGCCTCAAGGTAATCAGACCAAGTGCAAACATAAGGCCATGGGATGCTGCTGGTGTCAAGGGACTGATGAGTCACAATAAAAGGAAAGTCATGCGGCTTCACATGGAAACACCTCAAGAAAAGGGTGCTGAAAAAGGTGCAGAAGGAATTGCAGAATCGCCAATTCTGCAATCTGATTTGGCAATTCTCACTAACCACCAAAAGAAGATTCAAGAACAATTTCAAGCCTATTGGGTGTATGTGAAAGAACGTGATGAAGCCCTCCAGCAAACATTGGCCACACTCACAAAGGGGAAGGGTCCAATGTTCCCAGAATTTCCAAACATACTACTTGCACATCCACCAGAGTCTCATCATGACAATCAATCTTCTTCTTTTTAGGGGAGTTCTCTCAAACACCCTTTTACATTATTGAACTTTGAATTTTTGCAGAAATTTCATTTTTGAACTCTTTATTTTTTAATCACTTTATGTTGTTAACCTGTGTTCTTTTCTAGCTTGTCACTGTAGGATTAGTTAACCTTATCATTCTTAGTCTTTTTTTCAATATCAAATTTCAGGCATTGTTATTTCAATCCTTTTCAGTAGTTGTTAAACAAAATATATATATATATATATATATATATATATATATATATATATATATATATAAATATAAAACAAAACAAAACAAAAATAAACTTCGATGATGAGGTAGGAACACCCATTTTCATTAAGTATCTCCCACCAACCTGTTCGACTAGATTAGTACTACTTTTGCATTTAGTTAACACTTTTGACCACATCCAGTTAGGCTTAAATTAATACATACTTCAGATAGAAACACTAAGTTCTTCTAAGTCCCCTACATCTCCCCATAATTCAAGTGTCAATGAGGACATCGACCAGTTTAAGTTTGGGGGAGGGAAACAATTATGTTCTTGTGTGAATATGTGCTGTCTCAAAAAAAAAAAAAGAAAAAAAAGAAAAAAAAAAAGAAAATTTACCCCTCTTTTCAAAACTTAACCAAGTAATCAGGGTAAGTCATGACACCCATGTTTTGCTTTGCATGAACGGTTCAATAAGAAAACGGGTATAGTTGTATTAAGTGATGTGTGCTCATAGTCAGCTACTTCCGCCACAAAGCGTTAGTAAGTTGAAACGAAGGCGCAATTGACTGAAATACTTCTTAAAAAATATATATATATTATGACAGCATGAAATAAGTTTGGGGGAGGGAGAAGAAATTAGAGCAATTTGAAATCTTTTGCTAGGACAACTTAGTGAAATCTACCTGAACAAGTAGAAGTTTAAGTTAAATTGGATGTGACAAAAAGTGTTAATTCATGAAGAAAGTAGGAAAAGCAAGTTGAGCAAGTTGGGCAAAGATATTATGAGTTTGAAGATCCTCTGAGAAGTTAATCATGCAAAAAATAAAAAAATAATAAATAATAAATAATAATAATAATAATACTAATAAAAAAAAATCAATTGCTGGTCAAACATGGTTAATTGTTTCCACTATAAACTTTTAAAATTGCTTGAGGACAAGCAATATCTTAAGTTTGGGGGTGTGATAAGCCTTAGAATTAATGTTTGTTTAATTCTCAAATGCTCGAAAAATTCTTGTTTGTCCTAAGATTAATTGAAATTAGTGGAAGATTGTTTGAAAATTAAGGAAGAATTGAATGTGATAGCAATTGGAAGAGAATTCTAAGTAATTTGATTCTTTTTGCAGAAATTCTGAAAATTGCTAAATCAGATTGCCAAATCCGATTTTGCAATCCTAGGCAAAGAATATATGGAAACTTCATACTGGCGTGAATGACGAAACCCATATATGGGAAGAACAATTTCCGCATGAATCAAGGGATTGGAGCGTGATTTTTGGCATATTTGAACCCTAAGAAGATCTACAAAAGAGAGGGGAAGAAGCTCGAAGATCACTCTCGGATTTCCTCGGGCGATTGGAAGGATTTTTGTTTTGGGTTTTTACGTTTTTGAACCTCTGTTTTTAGTTTTTCTTCGGTTTTCAACGAAGAGTTCAATTTCAATTTTAGTTTCCTTTAGTTTTGTAATACAGAGAGTATCGAACTTCTTGATTCTTTTTTTTTTATGAACCTTCGAATCAAACTTGGGTTAAATTCAAGGTTTAGTTGGTGGGTTTTTATAGAAATCGTTCCTCTGTTTTTCTGTAATTTTTTTGTTATGCGTCTATGGCTACTGTTGCTTGTTAACTCTCCTTGTGTTGCTGAATAAAGGTGGGAGTTAATCCCTTGTGCCCAGTTGAGGTTCCATTAGAAATTAATTTCATGGATTAATTCGGTATTCCCTTGCAGATTGTTTTAGAAATTCTTCGTGATAATTTTTTTGTTTTCGGCATTTTCCAGTTTATCCAATCCGACTCAAGCATCAATTGGGTTGTTAAGACTAACTTTCTCCTAACGTTGGTAAAGGTCGAGTCGATTGGATTGGAATAATTTGGAGTGATTAAGTTTTGAATCAAATTTGTAAACCTCTGTTTTTCTTCAAGGATGCTCCAATTGTCCAGGTTTTCTAAGAGGTATGAGGAAGAAGATTGACATTTTACTTAATTGCCCTTGAAATTTTCCTTTATTCCCATCAACATCATTTTCTTGAATTTCTAATAGTTGCCGAAAACAATCTCATAATTTATTGTTTTAATTATTCAATTTACATCATTTGTATTATGAACTTCTTCTCAATAATTAGTTTTAGGATTTTTATTTTTAATATGAGTTAAAGCTTCTTAGGGGGTTCAAGGATGTGAATTCCCTAAGAAGTAAATGAAGCCAAAATTTCAATAAAAACCAAGCCTACATTTCAATTGTTTGCTTGTGTTGATTAAAATTCCATTGAGATCCTAGATTGATCAACTAGGGTATCAACTCAAGCTTAGATCTAATACCGACATGGTTAGTGATAAGCGGATTTCACACAAGTGATGGAGAAAAAGAGCTTAGACATAAGTCAATCCTTACCCTAGACATAGGGATTAAGGACTCCAAAGCCCATAAAATTGTGAGCCAAATTATCTAAGATAGAGGGACTATAGACATATAGGTCTCTCACTTAGCCTCCTAAAAACCTAAATTCAAGGCGAATAGAAGATGCAATTTTTGGTTTACAATTGAGTGTGGAGTAGGTTGGAATTGCAATTTTGGCTTGCAATTACAACTTAGGGCAATGACATTCTTGAGCCCATCCTTTATCATTTCATTTTCTAAGTTTATCTAATTTGCTATCCAATCTCGCCAATTTAGGTTCTGCAATTTAATTATGCAATTTTTGGTCATTTCGCTTATTGCCAATTTAGATTATGCAATTTTTGTTTTTCACCAACACACCAACCCAACATCATTTTTGCATTTTAGTTTTCAAATTGCAATTTTCCTTACACTTTTGCTTTACAATATTTTTGTTACACCGTTCCCTGTGGGATTCGATACTTGGTACTCAGATACCATTTTATATTACTTCGATCGCGTGCGCTTGCGTGACCACCGATCAAGCCCCATCTTTATCTAAATTCCTTTGAAATTTTAGTTTGCTATCCAATATTTCCATTTCTCGATTTTGCAATCCTTGTCATTTCGATATTGCAATTTCTTGATTTTGCAATTATTTACCAACACATCATCCCAACATTATTTTTGCAATTTTAGTTTTAAGTTGCAATTCTCCTTACATTTTGCTTAGCAATATTTTTGTTACATCGTTCCTTGCGGGATTAGATACTTGGTACTCACATACCATTTTATATTATTTCGATCACGTGCGCTTGCGTGTACACCAATTAAGCGTCTCGACGCTATGGATGTAAACTTCTAGCGTTGAGCGCATGTGTTTTCGCTTGACAGACAAGTTGAGTTCGTAGTGTCTCAACGCTCTAGGGCGCGCGTTGAGACACTACTTGTGTGTGAGTCCTCTTACTTGAATGGTTGCATTTTGGACGTCTTGACACTCTTACGGTGTTGAGATGTTATGCCCTCGGGTTTCTTGGCTCAATTCACATCCTCTCTATATTTGATTGCTCCAATTGATACCAAATTAATTCCTTTTTCACCATAAAACTCTTAAAAGCTAGATTTTGCTCCAAATGCTTGAAATCTACAAAATAACCAAATATGATCTTGAAAGCATACATTTAAGTCACAAAACTAACAATAACTAAACCCTAAGAATAGCACATTTTTTGTGCTATCATTAGTCCCCGAGCATTAGTATATAACAATTTATGTATTTTCGAATTTGTAGCAATTTAATCCCTGCCATAAAAAATTCCATCGAAATTAAATGTTGATTTTTATTATTTAACGATATAGACTTTATAGTTTATGAACATATTAAGTTAAATTAGTTTATTGATCTGCCTAAGAAATCTCATTAATCTTAACAATAATTTTCATAATACAGACTAAATCATTACAAATTTTAAAGTATAGAGACTATATTGTTACATGCATACTAAAGTTCAAAGATTAATTTTTTACAAAAATAAAAGTACAAGGACTAAATCGTTACAAATCAAAATTCATGGACAAATTGTTACTTCCATAAAAGTTGAGGGACCAAAAGTAATTTTTAACCATTTTTCTAAGTCCCAATCTAGATAAGGAAAATGGATAATTTATAACAAAGTTTTCGTGTTGTTGATTCCTAGGTATAATGCTTCTACATATTTTTACTAGTGGAGTAGGCTTGACTACCTATTTTTACTAGTGGAGTAGGCTTGACTTAATCCATAGGTTACACCTTTCGCTTAATACTAGAATCGACAATTAAAGCATTTGAAGTTACATTAATTGAGGATAAATGAGAGAAGGATTTTTTTTTTAATCGAAGTTAATATCAAAACCAAAAAGAAAAACAAAACCTTCTAGAAATTAGAAAAAAAAAAAGAGAGGAGATTTTAAGGCGTGTTTAGTAACTATTTGGTTTTTGAAAATTGTGTTTGGTTTCTCATCAATTCTTTACCGCGAGTTTCATATTTCTTTACAAAACATTTAAATTCTTAGCCAAATTCTAAAAACAAAAATAAGTTTTTGAAAAGTATTTTTTTAGTTTTCAAAACTTGACTTGGTTTTTGAAAACATAGGTAAAAAGTATATAGCAAAACAAGAAAAATCACAAGTAGAAGTAGTATTTTTAGGCTTAATTTTCAAAAATCAAAAAGTTATCCAAAGAGGTTAAGTAATCACCTTTGCTTCCATAAGCCAGCCATGCTCCCATAAAATTCTTACCAATTGAAATTGTTAATCATTTCTAGTTGGAAACATCCAAAACAATTTCTTTTTAATTATAAATCTCACACCCTCTCTAGAATTATATATAATAGTGTGGGATAAGCACTACTTGTAAAATAATTTCATACAAATACTAAGTTGATGATTTTAAGGAAGATTCCCATGAGAAGCTATGATTAGTGAAAAAGTGACCCATAAAAAAAAAAAAAGTGAAGATGATCTTATGGTCACCCATGATTCCTTTTAATAAGAAAAAATTTATACAAAAAATTCCATGTTTCTCTTCATGTTGTACTTTTGTTTTATAATCAGTTCAAACTCCATTATCTTTTAAATTCATTTCTAATACACTTTAAATACTTTTCTTTGTTGTAATGGGATGAATATATTAGCACAAAGTACAATCATTTTTGTGGCTACTTTCATACTTTTATTCAATGAAAAAAAAAATATAGGCAAAAAAAAATCAAATATGGTTTAAAGCCAACCTAGCCAAGCATCGAATATTCCCCCTTTAAAGTAAAAAAAAATCAAACATGGTTCATTAATTTGGTTTTATCTCACAATACTTCAAACCTATAACAACATTCTTATGGTGATGTATATCACAAATAATTTTAGCTAGCTAAATAAATTAATAAAATTTATACGATCAAATGATTTTAAAAAATATACAACCTCCTTGAGTTACAATCTTTAATGTATGTAGAATGATTCTTCATATATATTATTTGCAATTCATGACATCCTAAAACATTAGGCCTCGTTTTGATAACTATTAATTTTTTGTTTTTAAAAATTGTGCTTGTTTTCTCATAACTTCTTTGATTTACAATAGTAAAAAAGATCAAACATGGTTCAAAAAGTGTTTGTTTTTTAAAATTTGGCTAAGGAAAAAAATGTGAATTTTTAGCCAAATTCTAAAAACAAAAATAAGTTTAAATTTATTTTTTTTTAAATTTCAAATTTGACTTGAATTTTGAAAACATTTGTAAAAGATCGATAACAAAATGAAAAAAATCCATAGAAGGAAATTGTGTTTATAATCTTAATTTTAAAAAACAAAATAATTATAGATGAGATCTTAGGCCTCGTTTGATAACCATTTGGTTTTTGGTTTTTGATTTTTGAAAATTAAGCCTATAAATACTACTCTCACTTATGTATATACTTATTTTGTTATCTACTTTTTACCTATGTTTTCAAAAACCAAGCCATGTTTTGAAAACTAAAAAAGATAGTTTTCAAAAACTTGTTTTTGTTTTTAGAATTTAGCTAAGAATTCAAATGCTTCTTTAAGGGAGATGAAACTCATTGTAGAGAAATTGAGAGAAAACAAGCTTAATTTTCAAAAACCAAAAACCAAAAACCAAATGGTTATCAAACGGGGCCTTAGTAATTGGATTCTCAATATTTTTGTAATCCTATAGACTGTGGTGGTAGGAAGAGCTTCCGTAATCAAGTGAAAGATATTGATTCTTTTTGTCTTCATATCTTTCTTATACTATTTTATTGTTCTTTTGCCACTAGTTTATAATACTTTTCATAATTTTTTTTGAGTTCAATAATTTTAATAATTTATAGTACTAGAAAATAGTTGTTTGTACACTCCATATTACAAAGCATTACTAGACAAATTTAAGTGATTAATGTTGGATCCTATTTTAGGCATGTTGTGTCATCTCCACATACTTGAATATGCAAATCTGACTGCTTCCAAATGGAAGCCACTAATCCCAATTAGTAATCTTAATTAAATTAAATGCATTTCAGAAAAGAGATAGCATGAAAAAAAAAAAAAGCAACAGAAGCTATAATGGGACAATGGGGTACCAAGAAATAAACTTTTAAGTGTTGTGTGTACTTCTATTAATTCTTTTATGACATGAGAAACCCTTTTTAGTTTGATCAATATCTTATTAGATTAAATAAGAGTTGTTTATGTACGAATCTTGAGTTGTTTTCTTTGATTATTTAATTAAATAGCACATTTGTGAGGTTTTAAAGTGTGAGTGGTCTTTTAGTCAGTGTTAAAATATATAACGTTTTGTACTTTCACACCGGGTATATGATATTATCTGTATTAAATTTAAATTTAAACTTAGAGAATTGGGCCCGATTTTAGTGATATAGACAACGACCCACGACATATCTTCATAATTGTATGATATTGTCCACTTTGGACATAAACCTTCATGGTTTTTCTTTTGGTTCCTCCCAAAAGGTCTCATACCAATGAAGATAATTATCCTTACTTACATACTATGGATCTCTTCCTTCCCTAGCCAATGTGGGATTTTAATTTGTTAGCACTCCTAATCCTCTCCTCGAACAAAGTACCACACTTGAGCTTCCTCTCGAACAAATTCGTCCAACTCCCAAATGAGAGCTTGCTCTTCATCTTGAGGCAACATCTAAATATAGCGCAAAGCACGAATCACATTGTGGGATATGATGGTGGCGATCACCTATCATCACACCATCTACCTCTTCCTCTCAAACAAATATCTACTCCTTTACCATTAGAGCTTAATAGAGTTAGAGTTATCACTTGCTTGCCAAGCCAAGCACTTTTTGTTCGATCTATAAGATTCATCCACAATGTCAATATGAGGCTTCGTTAATTCTTTTTGTTCAGAATATGAGGAATTCTCTAACAGACAACTAGGTTTAGACCATGACTCTAATACCAATTGATAAGGACAACGATCCTCAACATATCTCCATAAAGGTATGATATTGTCCACTTTGGGCATTACCCTCATGGTTTTGCTTTTGGTTCTTCCCAAAATGCCTCATACTAATGGAGTTAATTGTCCTCACTTATATACCATAGATCTCTTCTTTTCCTAGCCAATGTGGGACTTTGTTAGCACTCCTAACATTTGGAACTGAGTCAGCCAGAGCTAAATCGATATGTAGTGACAAAGTCCCACGTTTGCTAGATAAGGGGAAGATCATGAGTATATAAGTGAGGGACAACATCTCCATTGGTATGGGCCTTTTGGGTGAAACAAAAAACAAAGCCATAAGGGCTTATGCCCAAAGTGAATAATATCATACCAATGTGAAGATATGTGGAGACTGTTATCCCTAACAGTGGTATCAGAGTCATGTCCCTAACTTAGCAATGTCGAAGAATCTTCGGGTGCCGAACAAAAAGAAGTTATGAGCCTAAAAAAAGACTCGATGGTACTTTATTTGAGGGAAGGATTGTTGGGATTGCAACCAATGTCCCACATTAGCTAGATAAGGAAAAGATCATGGGTATATAAGCGAGAGACAACATCTCTATTAGTACAAGACTTTTTGGGTGAAACAAAAAACAAAGTCATGAAGACTTATGCCTAAAATGGACAATATCATATCACTGTGAAGACTGTTATCCTAACATCTAGTAGAGAGATTCTTCTTATATATCTATGATCGTTTTTTTATGCTAAAAAGACTGTTGATATGAAGTTAGTCAAAACAAATAGTCGAGTGGATTGCATAAGAAGGGATTCAACCAAAGGGAGGATACATAATATTGAGGGATAACAACTAAGGGCTCGTTTGATAATGTTCCCGTTTCCTATTTCTTGTTCTCGTTTCTCATTTTTCATGAAACAAACATGCTTGATAAACCATCATGTTTCTTGTTTCTAAATTTTAGAAACAGTCTAAAAAAGGGGCAAATTTTGAGAAACTACAAAAAGAAGTTTCTCAAATTCTGTTTCTGGTTTTTTTTTTCATGTTTCATGCATGTATCTCTATTTCTATTTTCTCTTTCTACACACATCTCTCCCCTCTCTCTTCTTTCTCTCTCTTCCATTCTAATTTTTTTCTTTTAATACTTTTTATCTTTTCATTTTTTTCTTCTTTTTTATTTTTATTTTTTCATTTATTTCTTTCTCTTCTCTCTTCCATCATAATCGTTTTTCTTTTAATAGTTCCTTATTTTTTTTTTCCTTTTCGTTTATGTTTTTCTCTTCTTTCTCATTTCCTTTTTTTTAACTTTCCATTAACGAGCTTTTAATTATTATTTTCTATTTAAATCTCTATTATTTTCCCTTTTGGTACGATTTTAATTTTTTATTAAATAAATAAACTAATAATGTATTTCATGTTTACCATTAAATTTAGGTTAAATTATCAAAAATACCCCTGAACTATGGGGTTAGTTTCAATTATACCTCTGAACTTTGAAAAGTTTCATTTTAACCCTTGAACTTTGAAGTTTGTTTCAAAACAACCCTTGAACTTTGAAGTTTGTTTCAAAACAACCCTTGAAAGCTTTTTTTGTTAAATTCATGGACAAAAAATGATGTTTTTGCATTTATATTGTTGCTTATGTGAACATATTTGAACATATATATTGAAAAAAAATCAAAACATATGCAAATACGTCATTTTCCGTCCATAAATTTAACGGAAAAAACTTTCAAGGGTTGTTTTGAATCAAACTTCAAAGTTCAAGGGTTAAAGTGAAACTTTTCAAAGTTCAGGGGTATAATTGAAACCAACCCCATAGTTCAGGGGTATTTTTGATAAAGAAAAAACTTGGGTGCTGCCTAGGCAGCACCCAAGTGCTGTGCTTCCCACATCACAGCCATCCATTTTTAATTTTTGGGTTTTTTTTTTCTTTTTGAAAATGGATGGCTGTGATGTGGGCAGCACACATGCTGTGCTGCCCACGGCAGCACCCAAGTCTTGCCCTTTTGATAATTCAACCTTAAATTAAAAAATATATATATATATATATTCTCTCTCTCTTTTTCTGGTTTTACTTGAGTGTATTATTGACTAATGCATTTTTAAAGAAAAAAATATAAATAAAGTTTATATTAAATTAAAGAAATGTGGGTATGCTCGATTGTCTAACCTTAGATAATTTATAAATTAGTCTAATTGAACTAACTCGTGTAAGCCAAAATTGTTTAAGGTGAATTAATTGGAGTGAGAAATGACATTGCAAATCAAAATTGAACAACATTTAATTTGAATGATAAAATTTATTATTATTATTATTAAATTTGTGTTGGGCCTGAATAAAATACTATAAACTCCTTATAATTGTTTTATATTTATTCTAATGCATGTCATATGTTTTATTATATTATATGTACTAAATTTTATTTTTACTAAAAAAATAAGAAACAAGAAACAATTATCAAACACATGTATGCTTCCGTTTCTTTTTTTAAAGAAACAAGAAATAGGAAACAAGAAACAAGAAACAGAAAACGAAAAACGAGAATGTTATCAAACGAGCCATAACTATTTCTTCAGTTGTTTTCTTCTTGATTATTTGGTTGAAACTTGAAACTACTTTCATTTCATGGAGATTGAGGCTACAGTAGAAGCTTTCATTTCAATCTAAAGCCCTCAGGCCACATTTATGTATCCATAATAAAAATGGACTCCAATCAATAATGAAAATTAATCGTAATGAAATCAATCACAATAGAAATGAGATTCCTTTGAGGTTATTTAATTACTTGGAGTTGGCTAGAATCGTAATCAAAATCTCATTGGCATTGTTTACATACCTCTGGAATTAGAATGAAATATGTATAATTACCAGAATGCCCTTTTATATTTCCAATTAATTAAAATACAGTAACTAAAGAATATACTACAATAATTAAAATGTCCTTTTTATTTTTATTTACTTATTCAAATTTTTATTCTTAAAAAGCTTTAATACCTAAATTAAAATAAAAAATATAGGATTTTAAAAAATAAAATAGCAATTATCTTAAAGGCTAAATTATAAAAAATACCCATGAACTTTGTACTTTGTTTCAAAAATACCCTTCAACTTTCAAAAGTTTCATTAATACCCTTAAACTTTAAAAAAAAAGTTCAAAAATACTCTTACCGTTAATAAATGGAAAAAAAGAATTAGTACCTCGTTTTAAAAATACCCCTAAACTTTTAAAAGTTGCATTAATACCTTTAACCTTAAAAAAATGTTAAAAAATGCTCTTACCATTGGTATACGGATGAAAATCGTTTATCTACACCTCATTAGCTCCCTCTTCTATTTCCTCTCAATTCCTAACTTGCTTCAATCTATGACCTAACTTCTCTATTTTTTCCCTTTCTTTTTCAATACCCTCTTACTCTCTTCTTCAATTTTTTAATCTCTAAAACTACCTCCTCCAATCATGGTATATAGAGTATAGCAAGAAGAAAGGAGAATAATGGAACCACCATGGGATCTTAGGACTTAAATGCTTTGACAATGTTGTACGTTAGTAATTTGAGTTAGTACGTTTGGGTTTAATACACAAAAAGAGAGACATGTTAAGAATTTTGGTCATGATTTTGAAGACATATAGTGGGAGGGAAAAGAAAGAAAATATATGCATTACCAAATTTGTAGTGGATGAAGATTTTATTAATCATTTTTGCAGTTCACATTATTCTATTTGTTGTGGTCAGTTAAGAAGGTCCCCATGATTGAGAATTGGACAAATGGAGGAAAAATGAGAGTATCTATATGAAAAAAATGAGAGTATCTATATGAAAAAAAAATGAGAGTATCTATATGAGTTGTTTTCAAATTGGTTATTTTCTAACTCAAGATAACTTCAAAGACACTGACTATTTGGGTGTTGAAATTTCTTATATTTATATTTGGGCATGCTTAGAAATAAGAGAGCTCATCTCGTTTGTTTAAAGTTCTAATATTTAAGAAGATAGGAGAAATGAGGGAGATTGAAAAATGGAAGAATGAAGTAAGAGGGTATTAAAAAAAATAGAAAAAATAGAGAAGTGTTAGGCCATAGATTAAAGCAAATCATGAGAGAAATGAAATATAAGTGGAGGTAATAGAGTGTAAATAAACAGTTTTCGTCTATATCTAATGGTAAGGGCATTTTTTAACTTTTTTTTAAAAGTTAAGGGTATTAATGCAATTTTTGAATGTTCAGGAGTATTTTTAAAATGAGATACTAACGATTTCTGTCAATTTATTAATATTAAGGGTATTTTTTAACCTTTTTTTTTTAAGTTTAAGGGTATTAATGAAACTTTTTGAAAGTTTAGGGGTATTTTTGAAACAAAGTATTAATTCTTTACATCCAAAACTAACGATAAGAGTATTTTAGAATTTTTTTTGAAAGTTTAAGGGTATTAATAAAACTTTTGAAAGTTCAGAGATATTTTTGAAACAAAGTACAAAGTTTATGGGTATTTTTTTTTTATAATTTAGCTTGTCTTAAATTTCACTAATCTCATTCAAATTTCAATTTGGGTGACATAGTCTGAATATAAATACTTTTAAAAGAAAAAAAAATTCATAATTTTCAAAAGAAAATCTACAATTATTTGATTTAATAAGATCATATTATTTATTTTATTTTAAAATGATATTCTTGTAACATATTAAATGAAAAATCAGAGGAAAAAAAGACCTAATTCTCGCTCTTGCAAATATGCAAAAATCACGGATAAAAACAACACGCTAACTCGATCTAGATCTTGATATCAATTTAGCTCTCGTTCGTTATCATTCTTGCAAATATGGCCAACAATGGCCAAAATCCAAAAGTCAAAAACGCTAACTCTCGATCTAGATCTCGATATCGATCTAAATATCAATTTAGTTTTGGCTAACTCAGTTCCAAATCATCTTTTTCCCTGGCACCATTTCATCCAACTTTGTTTCGATTTATGAAAAATGGTCTAAATTTGTGAGATTAGAAATTTACATGCTGCAAATATGACTTTCTGCCATAGCCAAAACAATGGCCGAAAGCGCCATTATTATTGCACCATATCAAAGGAAACAAATGAAAAATAGGAGATTGAAGAGAATTATAGAAAACGGATAAGAAGAATTTTTAATAAAACCATAAAAATAATTATGAGTTTTAATGCTTTTTATCGACATGAAGAAATTCTAGAAAAAAGAAGGAAGAAGGAAGAAGAATGAACGAAGAAGAAGAGAAAATAATCATGAGGGAGGCTAGGGAGAGGGAAAGGAAAAATGGTGGAAAGCAAGCCAAAAAAATGATGTGGGTCCTGCGTAATCAATGGGTATAGAATTGAGTACACTCTTGGGTGGAATGAGATTACGGGATAGGATTAGGGATTTTGGAGTAGGGCCCATTGATGATTCCCATTACAAAGTGTGGTAAACACAATCGATCATAATGAAGTGGGACCCACAATTTCATATTTCCATTAAGTGATTACGATTCCTAGGCAGTAAACATAACCTTAGTATAAACATGGTTTATCTTATGTTTTTTTTTTCTTTTTTCAAATGAGGGGTTTATAGATTATTAATGGTTGTCTTGACACTTTGAATAGCAGAAAATCTCTAAAGACTAGGGCCAAGCTTGTTTTAATCTTATAATCAACAAAACAATTGTGAAGGCTATTGTACATGTAAGATTAAAATGCATTTTTTTCCAAGTATAAAAATAATCGAGAAGGTTTTGAAAGTAGTCACGTGAAAAAACAATCGAAGGGGAAGGGAAAAAGGAGGATTGAGCTCAATATGCTAAAGTTGAGTAAAGCTTTTATACAGAAGATGATGTGCCTGAATTTGATCTACATTGGTTCAAGTTAGAGATGAGTTGTGCCAACTTTATCTCTTTCCTTTTAGAGGCTGTTTGGAGTATTGAGTGAGTTATAATAGTATGTGGATTACTCTACATCCCAAACACAGACTATTATAACCCACAGATTATTATAACACAAACTATTATAACTCACGCTACAAACATCCCCTTATATCTAATGGTGAGAGGAAAGAAAGAAAGGTTATAAACTAGAGGACTTTTATCTCTTTGCATATTTTTCTCATTTGGAAAGGCCTTAATAGCGAGAAATTATTTGATGAGGTTGTCACAATGTGGCTGGCAATTTTTCACCGTTCGATGTGGGAGAGTGAGATTGTAAATGTACTTCACTTTCGTATCTAATAGTTATTAGGAGACAGACATATTTTTACATCTACATCCGACGGTTATTAAGAGGCAACCACGTTGTGGCGGCTTAATTGAATAATTTGTCCTTTATAGCCCTTTTAAGAATGTGGTGGAAAGAGGATCAAGCTATAAGATGTCGAAAATCACAAAAGGTAGCCCTTCCAAAGCTAATGAGCTAAAAATTGTAGATGAGTTAAAGGAAATTCTAACTATATTAAGAAGCTTTCAATCAATACATTTTCTATAGCAAATCTGTCAAACTTAGAGATTGCTCAACTGTTTGAGGTGCCATTGGTTAGTCAAAATCATCATGGAAAGATATTTAGGATTTCATTTTGTTAACCCTAGAGAAAAAAGAATGCCCTATATTTTGTTGTTGGCAGGGTTAAGGAGAGCATTCAAGATTGGAAGGAAAAGTTATTTTCATATCCGCAAAAGGAATATTGTTAAGATTGTCATCTAGGTAAATCCCAGTTACATAATAAGTTGCTTCGAAGTTTAGGTTAGGTAGTTTGAAGTTTTGGTGAGTTGGAGTAGGAGAAAAGTGAAAGCTTCATTGGTTAAGTTGAGAGCAGCTACGTAAACCAAAAGTTTGGCAAGGTGCTTTTAAGATGTAAAAAGTCTTCAACCAAACATAACTTTTGGCCTAAGGATATGAAAATTGAAAACAGAAAGGGTGGTTATGTAAGCAAAAATTGGCTCATGGGAGATAGTACAATTCTTTAATCTTATTGTATGGTTTTAAGCAAAATATTTAAACAGAGATGCTATAGCATCAAGGGAGTCCCTCCCTGAACAGCCATAGAATGGTTGTTAGCCCTTTTATTCTTGTTGAAGTAGACTTTCTATGAGTCTTTAACCAAGTCCAAAGCAAAACAGAAGACATCTCAATAGTAGGTGTTTGATTTGCAGTTTGTTAGTCACAGGAATTTTCGAGAGATGATCCAAGAATTCCTTCTCCATCTGCTATTTCGGGAGAAGGGAAGGTTTTTATGGCAGACTGAATTTTATGCTATTTTGTGAGGTGAGAAGAACAATAAGACCTTTCAAGGACTTGAGAGGGACCCGAGTGATGTGTTTGTCCCTTGTTAAGTTCCATGTTTCTCTCAAGGACTTGAGAGGGACCCGAGTGATGTGTTTGTCCCTTGTTAAGTTCCATGTTTCTCTCTGAGCATTAGTGACACAGTTTGTTTTGTAATTATTCCTTAGGTCTTATTTTACTTGATTAGAGTCCATTCCTTTAACGAGATTTCCTTTTGTAGGCTGTAGTTTTTGTATGCCCTTGAGAAAGCTCGATTCTTTATAATAATTTAAAAAAAAAAAAACACACACACACACACACAGTAGGTATGATTATTGAAGATTTCAGACAAACTACTTGGGAGATTCCATTAACCATAAACCATAGATCATGAAGGGAGAACAAAGACGAGAACCGAAATCGTAATATAACTGAATACAAAAAAAATTGCTGTAGTGTCATCACATTTCTTCCATGCATTTGTATGTGCATTCTTGAAAAAAGGAAAAAAGAACTATACAGAAAAAATGAATGGGTACATAAATCTGACAGGATGAAAAAGACACTAAATGTCAACAAGTTTTAAGTTATTTTGAACCATTTACAACCACACTACATACCATCAAATTCCTTTTTCTCCTCAACCCATGTGTAGATGTTAAGAAATAGACCAATAGAGTGAAGAGGAAGAGATATGAACCAGAAGAATATGTTTCTCATCGCCTCTTCGATATAGTTTTCATTAATCCCTTGATGATCTTCCCGAACCACATCAAGTTCATCATACCTAGCACTGTTGGCACTCCAAATACCAAAAGATATCCAATTACATGCATCTTAATTACCTGCAGAACAAGATTATCGAGTGAGGTGGCATATAAAATATGTACTTCTATGCTGGCCAGTCTGTTGACTATCGCAATTCATGACTATCATAATATCTTAAGTGTTTCCCAAAAGCTGGTATGAGATGAATACATACATATCGTGACAGAGTTGAATGGGAAAGTTAGAAAACTTGAAAACTCGAGAGGTCTTCAAGGATGATTTAGTACATGGGAAGAGAACTGAACGTGATAATGAATCAAAATGGTGAGAATTCCTTTCATTACTTGGACTTCACACTATATTTTTAGTATTCAGATTTCGATAACCAGTAAATAACATGAAAGAGCAAAATGGAAAGAAAGTTAAAACATCCTGTATTGATTCTGTTCAATACCAAATAAAAAAAAACTGTAAGGACGTCATATGATTGAAAGATTCTGCTTCTTATCTACACCATATTCCTAACTATTCAGCACACGAAGAAAACATCTTCAAATAAGATCATTGTACCCCCCCAGCCAACATTCAGGGGACAGTTTGACAGCTGTCACGCTTATTTTATCTTTACTTTATGTAAGAACATTTTGCAACTTAATGACCAAAGCCATAAGCACTGAAAAATTCCTGTTGACAAGTACAAACTTCATGGAAATGCATAATTGATCTTAAAATACCTGATCATAGTGCAGGTAAACATGATAGAATGTGTAACCAAACAGCAATATGCGAGCAACCTGTTTTAAACACCCATCAGCAAGCATGTAAACATCAATCCAAATACAAGAAAATCCTATCATGATAGAAGATTTGGGATAATACTACATGCTATGGTAAGTTCATGTTCAGTAATGTAAATGTTACATCCAATTCGATATGATCTTTTAGCATGCCTTCAAGCTACAGACAGCCGTGCTTGTGCCATTTTTGCAAAAATAACAGGGAACAGGAGGAGCTTCAGACAATAACTCACCAGCCATGCAAAAAATATTACAATTCCATTAATCAAATATGCACAGGACCTCTTCATACCAGCTGTATCAAGATACCTTCACAAAATATGAAAGAATTAAGAGGCAGAACTTAAAATAAAAAATCAATACCATAATGAAAACCTACCATCTCATATTAATCTCAGGAGTTGTAATCTCCGAAATGAGGACCATATATGTATAGAGTTGCCCTTCTCCAGAAAAAACAGAATACGCTACTGCTAGTCCGGAAAGAGAGTGGTGGACAACCTATCATCAAAGTTTCCTATTTAAGCACTACTCTTATCAAATTCGAAGGTCTATCAGCAGAGAAGGTACTTACATACTCCACCCCACCTAAAGAAGGATACAGCCAAACAATCAATCCAAGATCTGCCAAGAAGTATCCAACTGAAATCTGGAAAAAGTAATTTTGGTTAAGATTTAAGAAAAATTCAAGAATAAAAGCTCAAATGCCTCAAAAAGTCTTCCAAGCAGTCCCAGAGAGCTCAGAAGGTCTATCATAGACATTATCCTCAAATCAGAAACAGAAAATCAAACATTGCTCTCAGTCTCCAGTTTGAAGCCAACTGATTCATGTTCACAAAAGGATATTGAAGCAGGCATACTTATAAAGCAGGGCAATCCAATGCAAGATAATCTTGGGTTACAAAATGAGCTTGAATGTAAATATGTAAAAGAACCTTGAAGGACCATGATTTTAAGAAGATTCAATTAGAAGGACCATAGGTAGCGGAAGTCTGCAGCTACAGATATCAAAGCCTCAGCCTCAGGTCGATTGAGACACACTTGCTAGAATTTGGAAAAGGGGACAAAATTAAATTCTTGGAGGCACTTGGCGAGACAATAATCCTCCCAGAACAGTAAAAGCGAAGCTCCTTTCATTTTTCCCAAGACTTTAAGTTCTAGTGGTGACTGCATTCAAAAAGGTAAAGTAATGCTTGAGTAAAAGCCTTAATTGTTGGTTGTTGGGCTTTCAGGAGGAATTTTGATGTGACAGTCTTGAAGAGTGGCTGAGTGGTTGGAGATCTCCTCAAAGATTCATGTGGTTGCTCTCTCTCATATTGAAGACTAGGGTGGGACTAGCGGGCAAATAAGAGAAATAGCGTAAGCTGCCCCTCTTCTCTATGAGCTAACCTTTGATTTGGAGTACAAGTTTCCTAGGAAGCTTAAGGCGTTTTTGTGGTCTTTGTTCCACAATGGTGATTTAGGAATTACTTCCAATTCTGGTCATTTCTGGCAACTTGAAATACCAAATAGTTGTTAGCTAGTTATTAGCATGGTTGTAAATTAGGGTCAAAGTTAGGGTAATTTTGTATTTTATATTTTAGGATTTCATCTCATTTTATTATGTATTCTTTTAGGTATGTTTTAAGATTTGGTTTAGGGTAAATTATTCTTCCTTGTATGAGAGTTGTTGTACGTTGTATTTATTATAATATTTGTGTATAGTTGAGATATGAATAAAATACTAGAAACTTCATGGTATCAGAGCAAAAATAAAACCCTAGATTTTTAACCTAGTTGTCGTTGCCGCCATCATCACCATTGTCGGAGCTCTAACTGTCGCTGTCATCGGTTATCTCCTCCGACGGTACCCTCACGACGGTCATCTCCCTCTGACGGTTAGATCGCAAACTGCAGTCCCTCTCCAATAGCGAAATCGTGAATCACCTGCAGCATCCACATCCAACGCCGACACCTCCTACTACTCCTCTAATACCGTTAGCCCACCGTCAATGACTGTTGTAGACGGCTGATTTTTTTTATTTTTTAACCTATTATTTTTACCTAGTTCTTCCCTCCTGCTTTTAGTCCTCTTCTCTTTTCAAGAGGTTGATTTTTGGAATATGTCTTCTTCCAAATCAATCAAAACAATCTCCAACAGTCATGGGGGATATGATTCATCATTACCTACCTATATCACGGGTCACAAATTGAAAGGCCACAATTATATCCAATGGTCACAGTTAGTCATGATGTTCATCTATGGCAAAGGTAAGGATGAGTACCTCTCGAAAGAGAATGTGTAGCCTAAAGCAACTGATCTGAAATTCAGAAAGTGGAAAGTAGAAAATTATATGGTCATATCATGGTTAATTAATTCCATGACCAATGAGATAGGTGAAAATTTTCTTCTATATGAAACAACACATCAGATTTGAGATGTTGTCAAGGAAACATACTCTAATAAGGAGAACACTTCAGAATTTTTTCGAATAGAATCGATTCTTCATGACTTTCGCCAAGGTGATCAATCTGTTATTGATTATTTTAATACTTTCATTCGTCATTGACAACAATTGGATTTATGTGAAATCTATACATGGAAGTGTGCCGACGATATAGTTCAATACACGAAAATTCTTGAGAAAAAGAGGACATCATCCAAATTCCTTCTTGATCTTAACAAAGATCTTGATGAAGTTCAAGGTTGAATCATGGGAACCACGCCGTTGTCAACTCTCCGCGAAGCCTTCTCTGAAGTAAGGCGAGAAGAAAGTAGGAAAAGTGTAATGATGGGCAACTCAAAATTAGTCTCTACAGTCTTAGAAGTTTCTGCACTTGTTACCCGTAGTTTTAATCCAACCGTACCAAGTGACAATAAGCAAAAATGAGAGAGACCTTTGTGTGAACATTGCAAAAGGGTGAGTCATATAAAAGACACATGCTGGAAGATCCATGGGAAGCCTGCTGATTGGAAACCTAAGCATCACAATGATTGTGATGGTAGGGCTTAAGTGGCTAACGTAGCTCCCGATAATTCTGTCAATTCAAAGTCAACACCATTCAACAAAGAACAAATAGATGCACTGCAAAAGATCATCGGTCACACAATAGAGCAAAACTGGTTGCACAGAAAGTTATACTTACTGCCTTAATAGCTAGTAAAGAAGGGATACAACCCTGGATTGTAAACACTGGAGCTTCAGATCATATGACAAGGAATGCATCTTTGTTTCAAAACTATCAAGCTAACACCTCCAACTCCTCTGTAAAAATTGCATATAGGTTATACTCTAAAGTTGCTGGGACAGGTTCAATTAGAGTTACCCCAAATTTATATCTTAACTCTATATTACATGTGCCAAACTTGGATTGCAATTTACTTTTGATAAGTAAATTGACGCGTGATCTTAAATGTGTGACTAAATTCTATCCAAACTTATATATTTTTTAGGATTTGGAATTGGGGAAGACAATTGGCAGTGCTAAACTTTGTTCCGAACTCTATCTTCTCAACTATGATCAAGGCTCACTAGCAATTGGAGATGACAAGCCTTCGTTTTTATCTTCCTTTATTTCTAGTAGTAGTCAGTTTTCTTCTTGTGTCAACAAAATAGTGAAATTATGTTAGTTTTCTTCTTGTGTCAACAAAATAGTGAAATTATGTTATTATACTATCAATTAGGTCATCCAAATTTTTTGTATCTCTCCAAATTGTTTCCAAACCTTTTTCATAATAAAAATCCTGCATTATTCAATTGTGAGACTTGTCAGATTGCCAAGCATAATCGAAATCCCTATCCACACATTGCTTATAAACCGTCAAGTCCTTTCTCATTAATTCATAGTGATGTATGGGGCCCTTCAAAAATAAAAAAAATATCTCTAGGGCTCGATGGTTTGTTTCTTTTGTTGACGATCATACATGGGTTACATGGATCTTTCTTATGAAAGAAAAATCTGAAGTTCACATTTCAAACATTTCCATAATATGATTCAAACTCAATATCAAACCAAAATTCCTCAAAAACAAACAATGCAAAAGAATTCTTTAGTTCAAGTCTTGGGGATTACCTATCAGCTCTAGGGATTTTCCATCTTAGCACATGCATTGACACTCCTCAACAAAATGGAGTGGTTGAACGCAAGAATCGTCATTGCCTTAAATTCACTTGGTGCTTGATGTTCTCTACTCATGTTCCTAAATTTTATTGGGATGAAGTCATTCTTCACTGCCACATACTTGATCAATCGTATGCTCTCTCGTGTTCTTGGATTCTCCACTCCTCGTCAAGTCTTCCTTCAATCATTTCCCCATCGTTGTGTTCAGTCTCTTGATTTGGTCCCTAAAGTTTTCGGGTGTAGTGCCTTTTGTTAGAATATGTTATTCAAATTAGATTGGATTTAGTTTAGATTTGCAATTTGAATTAGGTTTGTTTCAGATTGTTTAGATTTGCTTAGTATTTGAATAGTTATTAGATTTACTTTTGATTACTATAAATAGGTCTTTTAGGTTTGTATTTAATCAATTCAATCAATGCAATTCTATGTGAATGAAATCTAGCTGTCTTTTGGACTAGTGTTTGCATTCTTTCTCTATTCTCTCTAATTTTAACACCTTTGTCCACATCCATTCTCAACATCGTAGCAAATTAGATCCTCGAGCACATAAATGCATTTTCTTGGGATACTCACTCAATCAAAGGGGCTACAAACGCTACTCGCCTATCACAAAATGGGTATATGTCACTATGGATGTCACATTCTTTGAGCATCTACCATTCTATTCCAAAACTGATGGTCTGGGAGAGAAGGTGAGTGACAATCAGTTGTGGCTCTTGTTCCTTGAAACTGAACCCAAATCCATCAACTTACTTCACCCTCATGCTCAAGTCACGATTTCAACTTCATCTAGTGTATCTGTGACTCTTCCAGTATCTCCTAAAACAAATCCAAATGTCATCCCTTCAATGGCTAGTGAAAGTCTCCTCACCTACACAAGGAGAAACAAACAAGTTGAGAAAATAGATTCTAGAACAAATCAACCCTCCCAGGCGTTTGAACCGATTCTAAATTCCAACGAACAATCCATAAGTGAGGATAAAGGTGAGCTGGAAGATGTTGAATTCCATAAGGTGATGATTTAGAGTCTAGACTTATCAATTGCAGTAAGGAAAGAGGTTAGGAGTTGTACCAGTCACCCTATAGGGAACTATGTGTCATATGATGGATTATCTTAGTCATATCGAGCATTTGTTTATATTATTAATAATGTTCAGGTACCAACCAATATTCATGAAGCGTTGAAGCATCCTGGTTGGAGAAAAGCTTATTAAAGCTCTTGAGAAAAATGGCACATGGACAATGACAGATCTACCTAGTGGAAAACGAACGGTTGGGTGTAAGTGGATCTTTACAGTGAAGCATAACGTTGATGGGAGTATTGGAAAATTGAAGGCCAGACTTGTTGCTAGAGGATTCACTCAGTCTTAATGGGATTGACTACCAAGAAACTTTTGCACCCGTTGCTAAACTCAACACCATAGGAATTATCTTATCTCTAGCAGCCAATCTTGATTGGGGTCTCCAACAGGTAGATATTAAATATGTTTTTTTGAATGGTGATCTAGAAGAAGAATTATACATGGATATTCCTCCTGAATGTAAAGAGAATGTTAACCCAACAAAGGTTTGCAAACTTAAAAAATTTCTCTATGGACTAAAGCAATCTCCTCGTGCTTGGTTTGGTAGATTTGCAAATTTTGTTCTCAGTCTTGGATATTCACAATGTCAGTCAAACCATACTCTGTTTGTCAAAAGGAAATCTGAAAATTTACTTGCCCTCTTAAATAGTATATGTTCATGATATCATTCTTTCCAGAATTCGAAGTCAAAGATCTAGGAAATCTCAAATATTTTCTAGGTATGGAGGTTACTCGATCGACAAAAAGGTATAGTTGTATTCCAAAGGAAGTACGTATTAGATCTTCTCAAAGAGACTGGCATGTTAGGATGCAAACTGGCAAACTCTCCTATGGACCCTCAAAAGAAAATTGGATTTAACCATGAGATCACACCTGTGGATAGGGGGAGATACCAACGTCTTATAGGGCATCTTATTTATCTTTCTCATACACGCCCAAATATTGGATTTGTTGTCAACATAGTTAGCCAGTTTATGCATAGTCCCAATAAAGAACATATGAAAATTGTATATTGAATCCTTAGATATTTAAAGATGACTCCTGGAAAAGGAGTGTTGTTTGAAAAAACTGACAAGAGAAACATTGAGGTATATTCTGATGCAGATTGGGCAGGTGACGTTACAGATAGAAGATCTACCTCAGGTCCTTTGTATGGGGTAATCTTGTTACATGGAGAAGCAAAAAGTAGTTTGTTGTTGCAAGAAGTAGTGCAAAGGCTAAATTCAGAGCACTTGCTCATGGCATGTGTGAAGGCATATGGATCAAGAGAGTCCTAAGAGAATTAGGAAAAGAATGTTCATCACCAATACAGATGATGTGTGATAATCAAGCTGCAATAAGTATTGCAAAGAATCTCGTTCATCATGATAGGACAAAACATGTTGAAATTGATCGACACTTTATCTCAGAAAAAGTCAATAATGAAGTGGTTCAACTCAACTATGTGTCTACCAAACAACAGTTAGAAAATATTCTTACCAAGCCTTTACCAAGACCTAACTTTGAAGATTTGAATAGCAAGTTGGGATTGTATAATATCAGTGTTTTCAAAGCGCAAGGCGCACCTCAAGGCGACATGCCCTTTGATCGCCTGAAGGCGAGAGGCGACAAAAAGGCGTCGCCCGAGTGAAGCAAGGCACAATAAATAAATATATAAATAAATAATATATAGAGCATAAATTTATATAGTAAATATAGTCACATAAAATTCCAAAGCTTAAAAGATTAGTAGTTCCAATAATAATCAAGTTTTAGTAGTTCCAAACATGATCAAGTTATTAATAATGAATCAATGAACCAAATTTGTTATCCAGCGCTTCGAATGACCTAGTACCGGGGGGGGGGGGGGGGGGGGGGGGGGCGAAGTGCCCTGGTGGGGGTTTGGGGCAACTCCCCCAAAACCTAAATCATATTCTGCGTTGGTTCATTATCCTTTTTTTTTTATATATATATTAAAAACAAGCAAAAACTACATAATTGAATCAGGCGCTCGCCTTCGACAGAGGCGAAGGCGCAGCCAGGCGCACATAGGAGCAGCCAGGTGAGCGCCTGTTTGAAGTCGGTCGCCTGGGCAGCATACGAGGCGCACAACCCCCAGGTCGCCTCGCCTCTGGCCAGAGGTGCGCGCCTGGGGTCGCCTCAACATCACTGTATAATATATACAATCCACCTTGAGGAGGAGTGTGGTAAATTATGGTCAAAGTTAGGGTAATCTTGTATTTTGTATTTTATCTCATTTTATTCTGCATTCTTTTAGGTATGTTTTAAGATTTGGTTTAGGGTAAATTATTCTTTCCTGGTATGAGAGTTGTTGTATCCTGTATTTATTATGGTATTTGTGTATGGTTGAGATATGAATAAAATACTAGAAACTTCAAGCATAATCAATACCCTAGTTACTGGCAATTTATCTTTGATTGTAACCTCTCTATTCAGCAGTGAGGCCCCGCTACACAGAGGAAAATGGGCTATAAAGTGAATAGGTAAACACTGAAAATAATTATAATTTATAAGGGAGGGAGCAAGCCTCTTGAAAGTCTAGTGCTTGAACCATTGATGAGTAAAGCCTTGTTGATGTCCAATTTTTCCTAAGAAAGAGTACCTATCAACTCTGACATTAGAGCTATTTGATTTTGGGAATGGCAAAGAGTAAAAAGCATGGAAGGGAGAGTAGAATCAAAGGAGAAGCAATAAGAGATAGAAATACATGACAACATCTCCTGCCTACTTACTGCAACCAATTTCCCTACCTGAGGATATTTGGGAGAACATTACCAAGATTTCATTTGAGGATTACCCAAAATATGATGGACATGACCATCCTCGCATTGTCGCAAATGTCTGTCCATATTTGGCCATTTCAGGTTGGATTACACAGGTTCGTCATTCAACTAATTTTACTACAGATAAGGTTTTTTTTAGTCAATTACTGTAACAACTTTTTGATTAAAACGAACAATGTTGAAGCAAAGGTCCAATATCAACCTCATTCCATTGGCCAACACATCGCTAATCATTGTTTTGCAACCTGTTTGCATTGCCTTGCTAAAGCTATATTGAATAGCATGGTTGAAATGGCTAGCATGGGCTGACTTTTGGTAATAACACCTCCTTTCAGTTCCCTGGAAAACTAACGCTCTTTCAGATTGTGCATAATTGGCCGCCTCCACCTTGTTTAAATTATTGCAACCCACCCCTGTTTCATCCATTGATGAGTTCTTAGTTATGAAGAATGACATTTTTGATGACTTAATACACGCCTGACAATAGATGAACCAACTGCTAATGGAAAACTTAGGGGGTTAAGTTTAACATTGGGACTTAGTTTTTTGAACATATGGCCTTACCATTAAAGTTGTCTTAAGCAATCCACAGGAAGAAGTTGGGCACACAACATTTTGGCACTTTTCCTTATTGATCACTGTTTACATACTCCTTATCAACTTCAGTTATCTAAAACAACTTCTATTCATCCAGTATTTTGTGTTTTCCAACTCCAATAGCTATTGGAGTACCGCAGATTTCCAAGACCTTGCCAAACGAATCAAGTCAAATCTTCAAATAGCTTTTCCAACCTGAGATAATCTCAGGAGGATGGCCTTTTCTTTCGGCTACTCCTGGTAAAACTGAAGTTTGTGTCCATTTGAACAATCAATGAATGTTGGAGTCTACTTGTGAACCATAAAAAAATATGGGCTCAATTTCCTGAATTTTACCTTGTCCTCAGGGTGAAATATGGTAATGGGTATTGATGGCATTCCAAACTACCTGTGTGGCTAGGCAAACAACTGCTGATAAATAATTAGTAAGTTAGTTACACCAGAAGTTATTAGTTCTGTTATGGGTGGTTAAAATGGTCAGGGCTTAACTACTGGATATAGAGGGAAATAGGAAATAAGAAATTTCAAAAGGCAGCTGATATTCATTTAAGATTAGCTAATAGAAAGCTTACCCCCAGTATGAAAGTAGACAACGTTGAACTTTGAAAGGTAACAAGGCCAGCATGACGCTGGTCAGAGAAGAGATCTGACCAGAAAACGAAGTACAATGACATAATTGAGATATAGATTGCATGAATAGTGGACATGCCGCTGTCAATTTTAGTTTGAATATCAGTAATGGCCACAACAGTCCACTAAATAGATTATGGACGCAATGGACAATTAAAGATATAGACTCACCGGTTGTTCCACTCAACTCGTTGGATTTTTGTAAGACCCAGATAACTCTTGAAGTAAAAATTGCTAACTAATTGAGTAAGATCATAGACCTGCAGGAGGAAAAACAAAATTTTGGAAAGAGCAAATGGTAAGGAAATGTGTTCTAATTGAAGAGAAGCATTAAATATGGGCAGCATTTTTTCCTTCTAATATCTAGCATGAGCTAAAAGATGCTACATACCAATTTACAAGCAAGCATGCCTCCAAGGACAGAGATGTATGGGATAAAACGGTCTGCTAATAAGTAGTTCTTTACCAATGCATCAGCTTGACTTTGGTAAGATTTAATAGCCATTACAGTCTTCAAAGACGTTGCCATTGCTGTGTTTGACTACATAACATTTGGCAGATTGCTGTACCTTAGACTGAATTAACTATTTGCTCCCTCGCTTCATGTTGTTATCCCTTCTTGACCAAATATGAAGAAGATATTAAGAAAGAAATATAAGGACAGTGATATAAAAAATCTGTGCATAAGCAGTCAGTGTCCATAAGCAGCAATTAACCTCACAAAAAATAATTGAACTCAAGGCACCAAGAAGAGGACAATAACATAACAACATCCAAAATCTAGTCCACTCCTTATTCCATCTCATAAAACTCTTCTACGCATTGAATCTCGACTTCCCACAAATGAGCACAAGAATCATTTCGCTAAAGTTGTTTCATAGTTTTTCTTTTTCTTTTGGGACCAAACTAAATGCCCCCCGTCTAGATTAATCATACATAAAAATAAAATAATAATAATAAAAATAAAAAAAAATAAAATAATAAAAAAATTGCACAACTCTGTGTGGAAAATTCAAATTTGAGATTTATCAAAAAAAAAATAAATAAAAAATCAAATTTGAGACATCAAACTGTGCAATGTCAAAAATGTCATCCTAAAACCTATACTTCTGTTGAAAATCCTATCATTTCTTATGTTCACACAAAGAGCTCTTGAGCCACTGAACACACAACTCTTTCTTTACCATGCAACCACCAGCCAGAAAGCATTTCAAGGAACCAGCCACTTTTATCTTTACGCAAGCACCAAACAACAACCACTTCGTTTCTTCTCAAAAAATCAACAAAACAGTTTTAAAAAACCAAAAACTTACTACTGACATTCAAGCAAGGGAGATTGCCTACAGTCTACATATGAAAATACCAAAAGTTAAAAAAGAATAAGAAAGTGAAAACACATATGATCATGGGGACAGATTAGCCTTCTAAACAGATTAACAAAAAATGAACTCAGTTCCATCAAGACCAGATGGACAATTTGGACAAACAGCACATCCCATTTATTCTTTTCATACATGTTTTCCAAAGCAGTAACTGTCACTGTATTTCAAGTAATCTTCAACTTTCATGATCATCCAGAAGATCTACACTAATTCCCTTTGATCACTACGAAATCAAATATAAAGATTTGAACAGGAACCAACCCAACCAGAAAATAAGAAACAGCAAACTAGAAAAAAGAAAAAGATGAACAATCCAACAACGAAGATCAAATGTTCCAGTAAAGACAGATATGCTGGAACAGAACAAAAGAAGACTGTCTAAAAGAGAAATGATGCTCACTCATTGAATTAAAACAAACTACAAGAGGGTGCAATATTGTGAACAAAACCCACAAACGCTACAAAAACAAATAATCAGGTAAGCTCAAAGATCAGATGGTGGAACTTACAGCAAACACACAAATTCACAAGTAAAGGACTCTAAGAGATCCCATCAAAATAAAGGATCAAAATGCAGATGGGTCACCCAGAAAACAGAAGAAAATAGTCAAATCACCGCCAAAACAAATAAAAGAAAGAAGCAATACCTCATAAATGAAAACCCCAGATCACGAGGAGATGCAGAAGAATGGGTTTTTCCTTTTTCAAAGATAATAAAATGGGAACAAACAAAATAAGATAATCTGTAAAGGGAAATGCAACAACCGACCGGTATAAAAGAACCGTGAGGTTCAATCAATGTGAAGCGTTAGGAATCTCCAACCGCAACAATCTAAAAGGGGTAATCACGACAAGATGAAGAGAAATTACAAACAATAATAAGAGCGAATGGTGAATTGGGTAATGCGAATTGCAAGTGGGTTTTGCTAATCAGCAATGGATTTGAGTGTCCAGAGATGGGATCGTCGTGTTCTTGTGGATTGAATTGCATTCTACCCAATCCTTGCAGTACTAATCGAAGGAATATGATAACTTCACGCCTTAGCCGATGATTTTTTCCTTGTGTTTTTTAATACGCTTTGTGAATTTATATAAAAAAATCAGTCGGTGTAGGATTAAATTATACTGCAGTCTTAGTTGTGTTCCACCAAATGACACTATGAAAGAATCTTTCATCAATTTTTTTGCTTATTAAAATATATATTTGTAGCCACTAATCTCTATAACGTGACTCTTGTGTTTGGGTCTTAATATTATTTTTGTTAAAATATCATTTTTGTCTCTATATTTTGAAAAACATTCTATTTTAGTCTATATACTTTTAAAATTTTAATTTTAGTTCTTGTATTTTTAATAAAATTTGAAATTGGTCGCTGCTGTTTGTTTATTGTTAATTTTTTTAAAAAAAAAATAGACTTTATTAATCTTCATTCTATAAATTTTGAAAATATGTTCACATTGTGTCTTTTCTTGCATGAAAATTATTATTATTACTAAACCAATTTCAATAAAAATTTAACTTCAAACTAGCTGTAGGGATGAATTTTAAGATTTATTTAAAATACGGGGACTAAAATTGGATATTTGAAAGTACAAAGACTAAAATTGAATGAAACTTAAAGTACATGACCCAAATGATATTTTAACCTATTGTTTTTAAAGCTAAGTCCTATTTTTGATACAATTTTATGATTATTTTATTTGATGTCTATGTGTTTATTTAAATTATTTTAGCTCTTCCACTCAAATTAGGTATAAAATTTAGGCTAAATTACAAAACATACCTCTTAACTTTGCTCTTTATTTAAAAAATATTCTTATTCTTTCAAAAATTGTAATATTATCCTTAGACCTTTCATAAACATTTCAAAACTATCATTGAAGTAGAAATCCGTTAAAATGTTGGATGAAAAGTTATGTGGCAGAACAATCGTTCTTTCGTACTTAATTCAAGCTAGTGTCTCAGTCATTGTCATTTCATTTTAGGTCACTGCCAAGTAGATTTTTCGTCCAACATTTGAACAAATTTTTACTCCAAAGATAGTTTTGAAACGTTATGAAAGGTTAAATGTAATATTGAAACTTTTGAAAGAATAAGGGTGTTTTTTAAACAAATAGAAATTCAGGGACATTTTTTATAATTTATAATTTAGCCTAAAATTTATTTTGAGTCTTACTATTGATTATTCATTAACCATTAAAGAAAAAATGGATTTGTTTTAAACTTTGACATTAGTCTTAATACATGTAATCTTATATCTTTTGTTTATGTGTCAACTTAAACATATCTTAATTAGTTAAGGATAAACATAGTTTAACTAGTTAAGGTTTTGTGAGTCCTGAAACATGATGATTTTTTAAAAAAATTATTCAAACACTAATTGGTTGTGTATTAAAAGACGATATACGTATATGAGCTCGTGATGCACTAACAATTATATATTTGTCCTAACTAGTCGAATTATGTTCAGATTGACTCCGATTAATAACATCAAATAATGAATTTGATTAATCTTTTTTTCTTTATCAAATATGTGAACCTTTTATAGTGCATACATCAATATAAATAAACATAGAATTTTTTTTTTTGAAAATTAAATAACCATAGACTTAATTGTTACATTTTTAATATATTAACTAAATAATACATTAAAGAGAATACATAGAGGCTAAAACGTCAATATAAAAATTAAATTGTCCTTTTAACCAAGAAATAATCACGAGGTGACACATGAACTTCTTTCATTTATATCTTCTCAAAATAAAGTACTATCTTTCTAATTATTTATTTTATATTTGTTCATCTGTCTTTTTGTAATGACCATATTGTCATTCCATTTTTCCATACTACAATAAAATAATCTAACATTTTCAACTCGTGATAATAAAATATTGTTGAGTAATTACGTAGAATGTCCTTTTCATAAAGTTTAGTGGTTACTTTTCTTTCAATAATCTAGAACTTTAAATGTTCTTCTAGAGCCGACTCTTGCAATTGAAGGCTTGGAAAATATATTAAATATGCTTGATAATTTAAAATTGAGATAAAAGGATATTGACCATGTTTAATTTTATAGATTTAGATCTATTGATGAACTTAATCATAAAAAGATGTATTAATTTTATTTGACTTTCAACCCTTTTAATTTTAATCTTTAAGCTTTGTTAAAAAAATTAGTTTAGTCCTTGCCAATAGTTTTCCATTTATCATATAACAAAAAAAAAATCAAATCTATTAGAAACTCGACACCAACCTTATTAAACTGAGTTTTAACTTTCGAACACTTGTTCATCATGTAGTTATTTGTTCATCAAATAAATGAACAAAAGAGGAGTAGATATTTTAACCTTTCGATTATGGTTATGTTTGCATTTTAAAAACAATCTTACACTAGTTTTAACGTTAAGTCCATAATTTTTGTTTATTATTTCCTAACTTAGTGCAGTTTAATATGTGTGTGTAACGTATATACATCTACACATATAACGAGTAGAAATATTATGAAAAATAGCATTTAATAAATATATTAGATAAATAGCCTATTTAGAAATGTTTTTAAATCCTATAGGTTAAATTACAAGTTTAGTTCATGAACTTTCAAGTTTTTATTTATTTGGTCCATTAACTTTTGTCCAATAGGTCCTCAAACTTTGGATTTTGTGTCAAATAAGTCCTTGAACTTTGAAAAAGTGTCTAATAGATCCTTAAACTTTCAATTTTGTGTCCAATAAATCCCTGAATTTTCAATTTTTTGTCTAATATGTCATTGACCTATTTGACATTTTTTAAATTTCACGGACTTAGTGGACATAAAATTGAAAATTTAGGATCGCATTAGACATAAAATTTAATTTTATATCTAATAAATTAGTTAATTTTTAAAAATGTTGAATATGCTAGAGACCTAATATGTTGAAAATTTAGAGACATGTTAACCCTTTTTAAAATTTAAGAACCAAATAAATATAAATTTAAAAGTTCAGGAACTAAACTGGTAATTTAACAAATTTTAAAATATAACAGTTATGTTACTAGGACCCCAAGGAAAAATAAGACACTAATGAAATGCTTTAATTTTACTCATTTTTAATAAGAGTATCTTGATGTAGATTCAAATGTCATATAAAATTGAAAATATTTTTGGTATATTAACTATATTTTTTAAGAGATGGCATGCATTATTTCATATGTATTTGTATTTGAAGTTTGGGATTGAAGAGTATGAATTTATGTCATGTGTTTAGATTATGTAAAAATGATAAAGTTGCATTTTATTTCTTCAACTAACCAAGGTGGTTAATAGTTGAACAACCTCTGGAGTAGAGGAAATTTGAACATTCGACCTCATAGTCAGCGGTATATGTTTTTAACCAGTTGAGCTATGTTCAGGTTGACTTATATAACTAAGGTTAATATATTAAATGATCCCTAATCTTTTAGGGAGCATTTGGTGTTCCAATATTGGTAGATTTGAGTGGACTATTTTAGCCCACTCCTTATTTGGGCAGACTGTTAAAATAAGAAGGGGTAATGGTTTTGATTACCCTTTGTTTTGCTACAATAGTGCATGGCAGTTTAGGGTGTTTTGGATACCTGTCATTTCCACCTTATGAAGACGCTCTTCCCTCTCTCTCTCTTCCATTCCTCTTCCTCTTCCTCTTCTTTTACTGCATTTTCATTTCTATGATTTCGTCTTCTCCCTCATGCGTTCGTCTTCACCGATTTGCTCTCTTCCTTATTCCTAACCTCTTCCGTTGTATCATTTCCTTGGTTTCGTCTTCTTTTTCATGCTTTCCTCTTATCCGTTCTACTCTCTCCCTTGCCATTGTTTCTTTATTTGCGCAGGTCGCTCAATGGTTTTCATCCTCTCCCTTTTGCTTCTAGATCTAGGGTTTTTAAAGTTTCTAGATCTGAATTTTTTAACAGATCTGAAGGCCTCAACCCTCCCTATTTCCATCAAACGATCTCTAGATTTGGGGCTTTTAGGTTTCCAGATCTAGATTTTTTACTAGATCTGAAACCCCTTGGACTCTCTCTTTCCTCTTGTCGCTTCAAAAAATAGTGTTCCCTCCCTTGCTGTTTCCTTGTCATTCCATGCATGTTTGCTTACACGGTGGAGGTTGGGAGAAAGCTAGGTAAGGGACGAATAGAACGCTGTTTTGGAGCTTGATGGGGGGAGCCAACTGCAAAGATATGTTTTCTTTCCTTTTTTTGGTCGGCTGATGATGAGTCAAACTTGCATGACATAGTTATGCTTTTTATCTCCTTCTCGTCTCTGATTTATTGTTGTTCGGCTCTTTGACTACTAATTTTACTATGTTATTTTTGTGAGCAATCTGTTTATCAATCTCTATTGCATTAAACATGGCCTCTGTTCTACGGATCATTTTTTGTATGACTTCATTCAATTGGTTGTTTACTCCTAATTCGCACTAAATCCTATCTCTGATTTAGTTCCTGTAGTGTTATACATTTTCGTATGTTTTATTATTCCTACTATGTTATTAATTTCAGTTTCTGTTCTGTCATAACTTTGGTACTGTTTTTTGTTTTTTGTTAGTATGACAAAATCAAAACTCCCCATGAATAAACATCATCTTTCTGTGGCCTGCTTGTCTATGCTTTTTTTTTTGGCTCAATACTCGATTTGTTGGATTTAAATTTCACCATATTCTGTATGAGGATTGAGTTTCTGCTTTTCTATTTTTTTTTGAATTTCCTATCTCTGAGGATGCTCAATCCTTTCCTTTTTTTTTTTTTTTTTTTTTGCTACATTTGCATGAAAATTTCCTATCTTTGAGTTTCTGCTTTTTTGTGTTCTGAATTCAGTGTTGGAAAGTTGGAAAAATATGTTTTGATTGAAAAAAATAAAAATAAAGGAAACAAAAACAATCAGCTAAAAATCAGTCTACTTCGAGTTACAAAAAACTACATCAGATATTCCTAACAACTCAATTTAACTTTACACCCTAAACACAGACTTTCTGACTCAACTCAATCCAACTTTGCACCCCAAACACAGACTTCTAAACTCACTGACAAACTAACTCTGCCAAACTCAACTCAACTCTGTGTGCCAAACACCTTAATGTCAAAACGTGCATATGTCAGCAGTAATTTTCTTGAGGTCCGAGGTTCAAATCCCTCGATAGCCCACATTTGTGGTACTAAAAAAACCAATTTAATTAATTCAATTCCATTAATGCTAATACCTTTTGAAATTCTTGCTTTGTAGGGCAAAACATAAAAAAGCAAGTTGAGATTGTTAGCTTGAAATATTGGCTCCCCCCTTGAACCCCATGTTTAGGGTTTTATGGCACATCGACGAAGAGCTGAAATCAGAAGCAAATAGCTGATCATTTGGGAATTGGAGAGGTTCTCTCGCTCTTCATTCACGTTTGAAGCCTCAATCTGACTCTTTCTCCTCGTTTGATTTTACATTTAAGTCCCAAAAGCCTGAAGTTTCAAGGTACGTTCACGATTCACTTCCGAAATTTTTTCTAAATTTCCAAGCTGTTCTTTTATGGGTTTGATCCCAAAGCTCGAAATCGCGATTGGCCCAGAGAAGTTGTTAAGCTAGAAATCGTGTTTGCAGCTACTGTTTCACAGTTGTATCGGCGTTTGTTCGTTTTTGGTGTTCGTTGTAATGGTCTCTGGTCTCTGTTCATCCCTTGGAACTTTCTCACTGTCTCGTTTCGGCCTCTTGCCATGCCAATTCTTCGAAATCACGAACGGATATTGAAGTTTTCTAAAATGATGGCCCAACTCAATCACTTACTTCTCTTTGCCCCTGTTGTATCTGAAAAAATCATTGCTCAAACTCATAATCCGTCTTTTGTTAGCTTTAAATCCCGATTGTTTTGCAATTGTGGACTTGATTTTCATCCCAAAGCGTCTCTGATTGAATCAGCGCAACCACCCAATACAATTGGCCGAGTGTCTCGGATTGCTAGAACAGAGGCCCAAGATGTGTTATTTGACTACCTGCATTGTACTAGGAGCCTCAGCTTTACAGATGCTGAGCACATAAGCAAGAATTCGCCTCATTTTCTTCAGAATTTGATCTTGAAACTCGATAGCGAAAAAGATGTGGCTCGGTCTCTCACCAAGTATCTTAGATACAATCCCATCAATGAATTTGAGCCATTCTTTGAAAGCTTGGGACTGCCCCTATCAGAGCTCCCCTTGTTTCTTCCACGGCACTTGATGTTTTTGAGTGATGATTATCTTATGCTTGAAAACTTCCATGTTTTATGCAATTACGGTATCCCACGTAGTAAGATGGGTAAAATGTACAAGGAAGCAAGAGAGATATTTGCTTATGATTATGGCCTATTATCCTCAAAACTTAGAGATTATGAGAATTTAGGTCTTGGAAAGGGCACAGTTATTAAGCTTGTTAGTTGCTGCCCTTCACTTTTGAGTGGTCGGATCAGCATGGAGTTTTTCAATGTTATTGAGAATCTAAGTAGATTAGGTATTGAAAAAGATTGGATTGGAGGATATTTATCTTGTAAAAATACTTATAATTGGAATAGAATGCTTGACACAATGGACTTTCTTGCTAAAGTAGGCTATACAGAGATACAGATGCACAATTTGTTTAAATCAAATCCCTCATTGCTGCTTGAAGATTCCGGGAAGAAAGTGTATGTATTATTTGGTCGATTAGTCAAGTTGGGTCTTAAGATGGACAAAGCTTATTCAATGTTTAAGCAAAATCCTGAAATTTTATCAGGGAAGTATGTTAAGAACATTCTGAGAGCAGTAGATTTTCTCTTTGATATTGGGTTGGGAACAGAGGATGTTGCGTGTATAGTATCTCATCACATTCTGCTACTTGGTTCATGTACTCTGAAAGGGCCGAAAACAGTTTGTACAGAATTAAAAGTCAGAAAAGAGAGTTTATGTCAGATCATAAGAGACGACCCGTCGAAGCTGTTTTCCTTGGCTTCCAAATCAAAGCTAAAAAGCAGTGAACAGGTGTCTAGCCCAGATCCAGCCAAACATTTGGAGAAGACTACATTTCTGCTAAAGTTGGGATACCTCGAAAACTCAGACGAGATGGCAAAAGCGTTGAAACAGTTTCGGGGACGGGGAGATCAACTACAGGAGAGATTCGATTGCCTGGTAAAGGCTGGTTTGGATTGTAATGTGGTGACAAACATAATCAGACAAGCTCCCATGGTTCTAAACCAGAGCAAAGATGTAATCCAAGAGAAGATTGATTGTTTAAGAAACTGTTTAGGTTACCCTTTGGATACAATAGTGGCATTCCCAGCTTATTTATGTTACAACATAGAGAGAATCAACACAAGATTTTCAATGTATAGGTGGTTGAGGGATAAGGGCGCTGCAAAGCCAAACTTATCATTGAGCAGTGTCTTAGCTTGTTCAGATGCAAGATTTGTAAAATATTTTGTGGATGTTCATCCTGAAGGCCCCTCTATGTGGGAAAGTTTTAAAAGACATGGTGTTCATAATCATATTTAAACTTTGCCATCTAATTTTACTTCTTATTATCTGTTTGGTCACAAAATAGCATTTTACTGAGGGTGATAATTCCTAATATACAGGTCTTTTGCGGTTCCACTTGTGTGTAATCTGGTTGGTTGCTTCTTCATTTTTTCCCTGTAACATTCATTACAATGCTTTTAAAGGTGGCTTCTTTTGCCGAAATTAGCATAGATTCAATTTCTTCTAGCACAACACTTTCAGCTTTAAGGGAAAGAGTAAATATCTTAATGAGAGAGCTGTGTTAAGTCATTTCTTAAGTTAAGAAAAAAATATCTTCTTATTCTACGATTCATGTTGACCAACATATTCAAACAAATGATGTTTCATCCCTTTTGTTCAATATCTATGATTTGTCATGGATCTTCATCGATGAACTGGTTTTCCATGCTTCTATTTATTATATTTATATAGAAAATAAGTTGTGATTAAATACATATTAAAATACCACTTTGGTCTGCTCCTATTTTTACAACAAATCTTAGACAAAAAAGAAATTGTACCAATATGGATGAACTTTGTGCAGGACCTCCATTGTGGATACGTAGATTAAAATGATTTATAATTCTAAATTGTGGGTCGGGTTGGTTTAAAATAGAGGAAAATAAAATTGAAAGGTTTTTAATCATACCCCTTTGAAGAGTCCGAACTAAATGCATGAAAGGAAAGAGCATTTTTTCACTGTCATCGTGGTCTAAACTAAACTCGTCGCCTTTGAGAGAGACATAAAATTAAAAGATTTTTAATCATACTCCTTTGAAGAGTTCGAACTAATTGCATGAAAGGAGAACATTTTTTTCATAGTCATTGTGGTCTAAACTCATCGTCTTCCTTTCCATCAGGAAGGGCAAAGAGAGAGCAATTCTCTTTCTAATCTTTATGCATCATGGGTGGTTCACAGGTTTGAGCGACATTAATTGAAGCTTGGAAAGCTGCTCAAACCCAGAGCCTCAAACGGATGTCAATTTGCTAAAGATATCCAACATTTAGACTTCTTGCAAAATAATTAAATTATTTGATGGACAAACCAACCATTCTCCCTCCTATAAATCCATATGATCCATACTAAAGCAACTGCATGCTGTCTTCAAAAACAATCTTGTTTATTTATACCTATAATCTTCCCTTTGAATGAAGATAATACTGTTGAAATGAGACTTCTAGAAATTTAAGAAGAGTTTTAAAAAAAACACCAAAAACAGAGCAAAGCCAACCAAAAATTTTAAACCCTAAAAAAGAACATCACCACAATCCTTTCAAGCCCCAGCCTCCCCCATTTTCAGGTTGTAACACATCAGTTTCCACATCATAGCAAAACTGAAAGCATTTGCAAGCTCCATTAGAAAATAAGGGGTAGTAACAAAGGAAACATCTTTGCCTCCCTAGTTAACTCATTATACAAAGGGCAAAACTTCCAATGCACTAAAGATTAAGATTGCATTTCTTTTCTCAAACAAGTAGCCTTTAACTTTCACTTTATTGTACATAAAATACATAATGGCTTTACTGCCTCCTAAACTTGTTGGGGTAGGCACCATCCTTCAACGATGTCGATGACGACGACGGAGACAACCCAGATTGGTTGAGCTTGGCAGCCTTGTCTTTATCAAATGCCTTCTGAACATCGTTTTTAAGCTCCTTGAAACGCTTCCTCTTAATCCGTTGCTCCTCGGCAGTACCCTTCTCAAGGTAAAATAGATCAGGAAGGTCATCTTCCATGAACTTATCCAGTGCTTCCGAGCAGTTAGGAAAGTAGCGCCTACCCGTTTCCACTGCCACCAAGAAAGTTATTTGGCAGCTTCAACATTTTATCAAGTTCAGTAGAGCAACAACAATTCACACTTTTCAGATAAAGAACAGTTTTTTTGAGTAGTAAAACATCCACTCAGTAAAAGAAGTGGATAACAAGAAAGAAATAGGTTGGTGTGTTTTTCATCACACCAATCATCCATAAAAAAAAGTGTGCAAAAAATGAATGATGTAATTTTTTGATTAAAAAAAAAAAATTGCAGAACAAACAGCCTCAACCTCACCAATGCTACATATAAAAAGAATAGCAGGGATGATATATGTAGCATCCTACTTATCAGGTTGCCTTAAAAGTAAACATCCTACCACCAAAAGTGTAGCAATTGGATGAGTAAAGCAAAGATAAAAAACCACAATCTGAAAAGGTGAGGTAACAATAACCTGTTTTCATAAGGGCCTGCATTCTGGAAAGAAATCTTTTGTTCTGCACACTTGGACTTTCATTTAAATCAACTTCCCTCAGATTCTTATTTGAACCTTTGGGGATAGAAAGGCCGGCAAACTCCGAAGTTGTGTCGACATTTGCAATGTCCATAGCTACCCTGGCCTCAGATGGGAAGAGTAATCGTGCAAATGCTACTGCATTAGAACATGACAATCGTCCGAATGAGTACATGATATCAATTTGGATGTGCAACATAATTGATCAAAATAATTTGCAAAAGCGAAAAGGGGGGAAAGGTATCCTATGGAAAACATTACCCCTGTTTTCCAGGTAAATCAACTTCATGTGCACATCATCAGCCATCGTCAGGGAAAGAATGGATGAATCTGAAGTTGGATTTCTCCACATTTCTCTCTCTAAAATGTCAATGCACAAACGGTCTTTGTTTGCTTCCTGCCCCTGTTCTGTTTTAGCATGATAATCCTTTGGCCTTGTTAACCTCTGACAGATATTTGCGGCAGTCCGACCATCCAAGGTCAAATCCAATGCCCAAGCTCCCTCGTTAAGAAGGGATATTATCACCGATGGATCCTTACGCATTGCAGCAACATGAAGGGCAGTATAACCACGTGAATTTCGGAGGTTTACATCAGCCATCCTCAGATTAAGAACCTCAGACAGAGTCTTGGGATCACAGTACGCTGCGGCATAATGCAGGGCATTGGCTTCATCTAGTGTTACATCTGATTCAGATAAAAGAAGTTTCATGAGTTCAACATCATCTGAATCCAATGCCTGGCATATTTTCTTGATTCTCTTATCACGAGGACTGTCAGGAACCAGGTTTTGCTCATCGCTACTCTGAGACTTGTGCCGAACCAATTTAATGCTTTCAGCAACCTCAAAGGGAAGTCCTTTCTCAAGAGAACCACAGTCAAGATCAGATCCAGCTATTCTGTCAACACATTGAGTGACAAGATGTTTCAATTGGCAGTGGAAAGCTACCTCTAAGATTTGGAGGACATTTTCCACTAAAGCCTTCACAACATAGTTAAGCAGATGTCGCTGCACGTATGTAGAGTATTAGATGACAGTAGTTCTCCTTTTATGTGTATTAACATATAATGCAGTTTTGATTTCATTTTAAAAAAAAACCCTTAAAGATGATAAGACTGGCATATATATCACAGACACGGAAGACAGTAAAATAAGGAGCAATATATTAATAATTAAGGGTAATATAAAAAATGACAATTTCTTATGATCGCAGTGATGAATTCCTCTGATGAACAACTCTTGTCCATGACAAAATCTTCTCCTCACAAAGTAACAGATTTCATCACTCAAAATGGAAGAATGAAATTATATTAAGCTTAGTTGCACCATCTAAAAACTTAACATATATTTTGGAGGGAGTAAAGTAAAATGAATTTTCAGCTGATATGGTGGGAAAAGAAAAGGAGGACGGAAACCAGTAGTCAATAGATCAAGTACGATCTGAATGCATACAAATGAAACTAGGTCTTAAAGCATCAACAATTTGAGAAAAGAAAGATGCTCCCAGACCCTGCTCGTATCCACTCTATCCATTTCTAAAAGTAAAACAAACTTCTATAATGATGCTATAGCTTAACCGACGTAAGAACATTCACAATATTAGATGCTTCATATATAATTTACACTCCAGCATTCAAATAAAAATGGTAGTCAAACTTCCAAGCCAAGTCCAAGGTTGAAAGATTGATCTAGAGTTTATTTAAATTTCCTATTTCCCCTTTGAGTATTTTGGTTTTTAAAGAATCAGTTCCGTGAATGATATATAGTTAAAATAGTGGGGAGGAAAAACCAAGCCCCAAGCCGAAGGAGATTACAAAAACCTCTTCTCTAATTCCTCAAAAGCGTATTTAAACTATAGTTGTTGAAAGAGGAAAGAGAGATAAGTTTACACCAAGATTGAGCTACAAAAGAAAGAGAATCCAAGAAACTATCTTAGGACTTCTTGATGTTGAAGATTTTTTTGTTCCTTTCAAGCCACAATACCAAGATAGAGCTACAAAAGAAAAGAATCTAAGAAACTATCATAGGATTTCTCCTTCTTGGTGAAGATTTTATTTTTCCTTTCAAACCACAAGCTCCAGAAGAAGGATCTAGTTAATTGAAGCCAGAGGATTTTCTTTCCTTTTTTAGCTTTAAAACCTAAAGATTCTGAGAGCAATATTCACAAAATCATTGTAAAATTCAAATGATCGATTAAAGCATCAGTTTACAAATCTATCCAACCAACAATAATTAAGTATGGAAGGTAGCATTGCATCCACATATATTTGAAAGCCAATTCATGTAATTATCTCAATTTTAATAACTCGAATAATAACCATGAAAGATCACATCAATATGAGGAACTATCAGCCCAAACAGAGCTAATCACTTTACTAAGAGTAGTATAACACTAAATCGACGTCTATTGATAACTAACCTGAAACAATGAAACCAGCTCTGGTATTTGAAATATAGAAGATGCATAAGTCAATTGCACCGCAAAATCAACAGCAGGTCCACAAGCATCGTGAACACATGAATTATCAACACAAGTCGACACATTTGCAGGAGACGTCTTCAGCTTTCCAGTATACAAATAACTCAACAATATCAAGAAGGCTTCATATCCAACCTTGCCATACGGCAACAACTCATTCATATGATATTGCGGTTTACCATCTTTCATCGATGGCTTTTCATCTTTTCGAAAAAGATCGTGGAAAAACCTACTCCTAGCAGCCAAAATACATCGGTGAATACCAACTGGAACACCCTCCACTATGATATCCGCATCCGTATAATCACAACCATCATCAATCAAAAGCTGTGCCAAACTAGAGCTAAGCTTGTTTAAACTAATCACTTCAAGACTAGGCACTGGCTCAGAGGCAGAAGAAGTGGACATGTTACAACTCTGTGACCCATTTGTATATGAAGATGAAGTGAAGCTCAAAGATGATGATGGTTCATATGAATCAGCCATCAAACTAGATGGGAAGAAAAAAATACTTGAGCTCTAAGCCCGTAACTAGTCAATTCTCATTGACTGGCAATTCTAAGACAATTCCAGTTAAAGAAAGGAAAACCTAAAGAACGAGTTTCTAATTCTAGAGAGGGCAAGAGCGATATGATGCTAAATTGAACGAATAAAGTAAGAGTGAATTTGAGAAACAAAGGAAGCAGGATGCTAACAGCAACATCTTGAGCAGTACATAATCTCAAAACAGGACATCAACGAACTGGTCATAAAGTATTCATTCAAACTACATGAAGAAACCGAAGAGACTAGAAAATCCCCTTTAAAGAGGCTGTCATTCAAGTAATTCAAATCAAAACGCTCTGAATTGGGGGTACAAGAAATTCCAAATTACAACGAATTCAGCATCGAACTGAGATTAAAATTCCCAATTGAAGTCCTGTTGATCCACCAAAATTCCAAAGCAGAAATGGGTCAAAGAGAGAGAGAGAGAAAAAAATTGGTCCATGGAACCTTTATGTACAACAAATTCCCACTTCCAAAAAGGAATCCATCAAAGAAACACAGCCAGACCCAATTGAAAATCGACACCAAGAAGGCAAAATTAGGGACACCCGAACCGGGAAGGAACAGACGAGAATCACAAATCAAAAGCAAACCCAGAAGTGGCGGCAAGCAGAAGTTTGTTCGTCTCTTTCAGAGACCAAAAAAGCTTGGAAAAAAAACAGAGTGGTATAGAGCCGTAATGAGAATTGAAGAGAGAGAAAGGGGAAAGAGGAGGGAGGAGGATTGTGAGGGATAATTGCAAAAGTCGAAGGAAAAAAGAGAAACGCGTGTACTGTTGGGTTAGCAGATGAAGTCGTTCCCATGACGAAAGGGATGGCGTCAATCTTCGCAGCTGTGCTACACTTGCGTCCACAATGGCGTCACTCTATTACCCAATACCACCCAAAATCCAAAAATCTTCTCTGTCTCTCACTTCAGTGGATGAAGGTGAAGACAATGTCAAACTAGGTTTACTCTTGGCTTTTTTTTTTTTAAATTATTATTATTAAATTATAAATATGGTCCTATAATATAAAAAAAAAAATTTAAAATTTAGTCTCAATAATTTTAAACGTTAGAATTAGTCTATATGATTTGATAAAATCATCATATTTAGTCTCTATGTAAGAACTATTTTTTAGGATTTTATGAAACATAGAAACTATTTATGAGGTTTTATCAAATCATAAAGATAGAATTCTAACTTTTAAAATCATAGGGATTAAATTCTAACTTTTTTCAAACCATAAAGACCAAATTTACAATTTAACCTTCTTTTTTATTACAAAAGAGTCTTCGGTACTTTTCAATTTGATTGCTAATGTAAGTATAGCTAAATGAAAATACAAACATAACTCAATGATAATTGACAGGTCTTTTTTTTTTCTTGAATTCAACAACATTTGGGAGGGAGATTCGAACCTTTGACCTCTTGGTCGAAAGTACATGCCAATTATCGTTGAGTTGTGTTCACTTTGGCTATCATCACTTCTTTCTCTAGATTGTTGAACTAAAAATTTTATAAATTTTTTCTTACACTCGACCCCACCCCATCGTGCACTTTCCGCTGTCACTCCCTTGCCCTCTTCAAGCCTCCGCCTAGGGCGTAGATGTGGCATCATAGGGTAACCCCACGCTATTGTGTAGGTAGTTCAACCTCTTAATAAAATCATAAATTGATTGAGATATTACGTACCTTTTAAAAAGCATAACTTTCAATTTGTGTCTCAATCTTTTGAAGTCTTCAATTTAATGCATTAAAAATTATCAATAAAGTCATCCTATACAAAAAATGGCTAAAAATTGTCTAGGGAAAGTTGATATATTATTAAAGTATAGTTTTATAGACATATTTGAACACGTAGACATGTCACTCATTTGTTACTTTACACGTGAAACTCAACTCACCAATTAGTAAAATTTAACTCTAAAATTTTTAAGTGGAGAATGTTCAAATGATATGTTCATGTGTCCAAATATACTAACAAATAACAATTTAGTCATACATTAGTTTTTTTTTCTTTTTTTGTTAGCACACTTTCGTAGGTTTTTTTTCTGACGGCTTAATTGGGAATTTTCAATGTATTAATGGTCAAATAAAAAATTTTAAAAAATCAGGAACATAATTGAAAAATATCTAAAAGATGATCAACTATTTGATTATATATATATATATATATATATATATATATATATATATATATATATATATATATATTAGGGATGATAAAAATTGGTCTATGAAATTAGAAATCTTCATATTGAAGAAAGGTTGAGGTCAAGGATGGAAGGAAAACTGATCCAATATTTAATTTTTTTTTTTAAATAATTTAAAATATTTTGGGACGTTATTTTGTCCTTGGTTTGAAAAAGAGAGTGATTTGTCAATTGTCATCCTAGTGGCTATATTTTTATTAGGTGGCATAAATAATAGATTTTGTCTTCGTTTGTATTAAATATGTACATATATTTTTAAATAGAAAAGCTATCCATCAAAACATCTCATATTATATTTTGAGTATTTATTAATAAGGTTAAAGTATACTATCATCATCTTTACTTTAGAGTTTTTTAATTTATAAAAATAAAAACTTAACCCATATATATTTTATATTTAAAAAAAACGTAATAATTTAATCATTAAATTAAATTTTTATTAAAAAACAATTCATTCATAAAATATAAACACAAAACAAGTGGCCAAAATGAACATAGTTCAGCGGTAATTAACATGTATTCTTGACCAAGAGATCAGAGGTTCGAATCCCTCTAACCCTCCAAATGTTTTATTACTAAAAAAACAAGCAAACGAAGCGAACAAACCTCCTCCAATACAAGAATTGAAAAAAAAAAAAATACAAAACTCCTACCATATATATACAAAATCATTAAATAAGTTATTACAAGTTTAGTCCATGAACTTTTAAAATTGTGGTTTCCTTTTTCTTTTAAAGTTCAACAACATTTGAGGTGGGGGATTTAAACCTCTGAACTTTTGGTTTGAGGGTACATGCCAATAACCGATAAGTTATGCTCACTTTGACACTTTTAAAATTGTGTTCGTTTCTAAACTTTAAAAAGTATATAATGAGCCTAATTTTGTGTTCAATGAATTCTTGTATTTTAAAATTATCTACTAGATTCTTGAACTTTTAATTTTGTATCTGGACATTTTTTAAAATTCACGGGACTATTAGACACAAAATTGAAAGATCATGATTTATTAGACACAAAATTCAAGGTTGATATACCATTTTAGTTCTTATACTTTAGGTTTAATTCTACTTTAGTCCATGTACTTTCAAATGTCTAATTTCAATCCTTGTACTTTTAATAAATCTTAAATTAGTCCTTTGAAGTTCATTTTTATAGAATTTGGTTAAATAATAATAATAATAATAATCTTCATGCAATAAAAGACACCATGTGAATATGTTTCCAAAATTTATAAAGGAAAAACTAATAGGGACTATATATTATTTAAAACAATTTAACAATAAACTAACGGTAGAGACTAATTTTAAAATTTATTGAAAGTGTTATTGCCAAAATCTAGACAAAGTAACACACCTAACCTTTACGTGACAACAACGTTAAATTTGTAATTCAGGAGAAGAGCATGACCTACAAGACAAGTGAAACTTGGGTATCGATGTGGTACTTGCCAAACAGGCTCCAATGCTTAAGTTAACAAAAGAGAACAAGGAGTGCAACAAGTTAGGATTTTTAGAGAATGAGTTCACTTACCTTCTCCAAGTTGAAGGAATGTATTTATATGACCCCTTGATTTTAGGGTTTTTTGCATATCCTTTGCGAATTTGGAATAGAACCAACTGAAACGAACCGAACTGGGGTAATAGGGACCTGGGGGCGCGTTTAGCATATGCACCTCATGGGCTGACCATAGGGATCTCCCCTTTTATCGGTAGTTTTGTCCATTTTTCGTTCGGGCTTATTTTGCCTCCTATTGAGTCTTTTGCTCTTGATTTTTCTTGTTATTTGGACTTTTCTTCATAGTTCAATTTTTGCCAATAACAAAAAGTACACTAAAACTAAATATTTGTGAGTGCAAGAAAAAAAATGAAATGAAACTTAAAATTAAAGTGGCTAAAATGATATTTTAATCTAAATTTAATTATATATTCAACCACATGACTCGACCCAATAAAATATTTACATCAAAATATCAATGAACTAGATTATTTTTAAAAAATGTAGGAAGACTAAAATATGAAGGAAGAGAATGTAAATTTGGAAGTAATAATTGAATTGAAAGATGATTTTTTTTCTTTTCTTTTTTGTGCGTTGGCTTGTGCGTTTTTTGTTGACCGTTCACACCATATAGGAATAGACACAGATGAGACAAGAAAAAAGAAAGAAAAAAAAAGATAAAGATAAAGAATTAAAGACTAGGAAACTTCGTGGTAGTGGGAGAGGGGGCGTGCAGTGCACGTGGTGACTCTCATGCCTTTCCCCGACCAACTGGCGTCTTTTGATAACATTTCTGACTGCTGTTCTACATCGTACTACTCTCTTTATAAATTTCAACAATACTTTTTTTTTTTTTAAATTTTTTTTTCTTTTACTTACTTTTCTTGCGAGTTGGAACTTGGGAGCATAGAAATTTATAGGAAAATTCTGATTTTTTTTTTTGGTTCAAATGGGAAAATTCTGATTGATTTATTTGTCGAGGGAAAACGAAATTAATGGACAAAAATTAGAACTTTTTCCAATTAGCCTTTAGACTTGAATAAGTGCTTTAATTTTTACCTTTAACTTGGATCGATGTTGAATTTTCTTTTTTCTTTTTTTTGTAGATTTTTGGCTTTCATGGGTAAAATTGTTAAAAAAAGTTTTATGTGCATTTAATGAATTATTATAAAACTTATGTTTGATTTAAACAAAATGATAAGCGTTCACACGAGATTACAAAAGAAATTTAATTTGTTAACTAAATATAATTTTATTAAATTTGACTAATATTTATTTGATTCTTTCTCTCGAGTATGTAAATGTTAATCCTTGATCGGTCTTTAGTTTGTTGATATGCTTGAATTGACATGTAGTTTTTTGATATGTTTGGATTGACATCTAGCTTGTTGATCTTTTTGGATCAGACTTAGTTTGTTGATCTTCTTGGATCGGCCTTAGCTTGTTGATCTTGAAGAATTGATCGAAATCTTGAATTCTTGTGTGCTTCATATATCTTTAACTTGTCTTTAGAGTCTTTAGATCTCCAAAAAGATTTTAGTCTTTAAACCAACTTACGTCATGTGCAATTTGATTGGAATAACTCATGTCACCAAATGGTCGTGGTATAATTTGATTGGACGAATTTGTGTCATTAGATGCACGTAGTGTAGTTTGATTAGATTAACTCATGTCATGAAATGACCAAGGTGTAATTTGATTTGACCAATTTATGTTATTAGATACACATGGTGCAATGTGATTGGATTAACCTATATCATCATGAAAACATGGAAAATTTTGTATTGAACTAATTTATGACATGACTCAATATGATTTTTGGATTAAACTCAAATGACCATAAGGTAGACATGTGACACTATTTGATTTTTTAATTTAATGTCATTTAGTTTAACTTGGTGACATATGTATAATTCATAATCCATTTCAATTTAAATATTAATTGTTTTTATACAAAACATTATCTAACATGTTTGATCAATTATACAGTTTTTTATGTTATTATGTAACAAAGGAGTAGAAAATGATTCCAACTTATACATCTATAAGAGAATAGGCATGCATAACTAATTGAACTACATTTTGTTGAGAATGAATTTTTAATTGATAGATTCAAACTTCATGTTATTGTCAACCCGAACATAACTCAACTGATTAAAACATTATTATCTTAATTAAAAAGTCAGTCATTCGAATCTCCACTCTCATATATTTTTTAACTATAAAAAAGTCATTGCCTACTCAATTCTTATAAATAAGGAAGAGAGTAAATACTATTTAAAAACTTACTTATGTGGGAAGAAGAAAAATTTTCATGAACAAAAGTTGAAAGTAAAGAGACTATAATGGACGTTTTAAATGTATAAGAACCAAAATAAACCAAAATCGAAACATTAATGACTAAAATAATATTTAAACCTAGAAACTTTTATTTTGTTTTTGTTGATGCCAGAATTTGGATCGCCGAATCAACGATAAATTTGTATTACCAGGAGCTGAAAATGCCTGCAAAATAGAGAACTAACATCAGTGTAGTGCTGAGCCACTTAAACTTCGATGCTCAAGTTAGAAATCAAGTTTTTACTTAGAAAGCTTAGACCGTAGAAACTAAGTAATGATTGTGTACCTTTCAACGTCGTAGCCCTTCGCATTTTATATTCATATAATCGTAACGGTCAGCCCTGTATCATCACGATCTCCGAAAATTTTGCTCGATTGTTGGATCATTTTTATTGCTTTGACCATTACTTCTAAAACTCTTTTAATTCAAATCTAATGAATCATTTAACGCACTCTTGAAAGGTTTTCCAACTCAAAGCCTCTTGTTTGTCTGTTGGGATCAGGCAAAATTGGACCAGGCTACCCCCTTGACGGGTTTGTCTTTCGGTCCCTTGGTCGATCCCTCGAGGTTCAAAACTAATAGACCTCTTGGTTGACCTCGAGTGGTCGGCTAGGGCCGGTTTGGGCCGACCCCTCAAATGGCCTCTTGGTCCACCTTAGGGGTCGACCAAGGTAGGTCTAAGTCAACCCCTCGAGGGATCAGCCAATGCCGATCTAGAGGGGTCGGCCAAATGGCCTTTGGGCCGATCCTTTATAAGATCGACCTTTCTCTTCTGAGTAATATCAAGCTTTGTTTCTTTATTCGGAATCGTCAACCAATTAGGTAGCTAACTTTTTACCCATAACAGTTGGCCCCACTTCCAGTCTAAACCCTCTAACATATTTGCTTGGGTTTTGCTTGGAAGTTTAAGGGTATTACTTATATGAATCCAGTAGTTAGCATCATACATTGTCTCAAAAATCGTGTCATCCTTATATCTATATAAGGATTCATTGCGAACTCAAGTTCTCATAAATTTTTGAACTCTTCCTTCTCTCACTTCTCTTTACTTTGAAGCCATTGTCTTTCCTCCACTTTTTCAGGTAACTTCTTCTTCCTTGTTTTTTTTTTCTTATGGCGGGTTGTTATAGGGCTCTTCACTTCGAATCCGATGACTTGTCAGACTAGGACGATGAAGATTTCGTTCCTAACCCCTTCCCAAAAGCTCTTAGTCGATGAAAACCTATGGCTCGTACACAAAAGGAGCCAACTAGGATTCGTTTAAAATGACTTCTAACTCAAGTGACCTTAGATGACCTTAGGATTCAATTTAATATTCCTTTTTCCATCCATATGAGAGTCCCAAATTGTGGAGAAAATCTAGCTTCACCCCTACTTGGGGAAGTAGTTTTTTATCCTAATATTTGCTAGTGGTATTCGACTTCCTTTACTACCTGTGGTTCAAAGTTTCTTGACCCTCATCAATCTTGCCCCTTGTCAGATTCTCCCTAATGCTTGGTGTTCTTTTATAGGATGTTATGTTCTCTGGCTTCAGGTTGGGAACCGCACTCCTATGTCCGCTATTGACTTTTTGTCCTTACACACTTTCAAGCAAAAAGACAAATCTCAATTATTTTACTATATTAGTTCGTAATCTGTCCATGAATCTATCGTAAAAGAACCTTCGCCAGTCAAAAATTGGAAAAAGTATTGGTTTTTCATTAGTGGTTCATGGCTTGCTCCTGATATTCTTGGCTCTGTCCTTCCAGTTCCAACCGAATTCAGAGTGATAGGCGAGTTCGCTCTTTCCTTTCCCGATCAAGGCCATTTTTTTAATATCACAATGTTCTTATTTTATCATTATTTTTGTTGCGACATCAATCCGAAGCCATCACCTGTGACTATTGCCTTTCATGATCTTGCTTAGAGAGTTAACAGACTTTTGCGTTGGGGTCTTGATTGAAGGCATAAACGAATCCCAACACTAATTTGGTTCATCCCAGTCTCCTTACTGAATATCACCTCATTCCGATCCCTTCAGCGAACTCTTTAGGTATTACTTTATGATCTGGATATTAAGTTATAAGTACCTTGTCAGTTGAGTTCTGACCGTAGATAACGAACTTTAACTTCATTTTTTTATACTCTTAGATATGGCTTCCCGCTCACAATTCAGAGCTATGGATCATGAGTTCGAAATGTTGTCTGACCACTTGAATTTTGACCCTGTAGAGACTACCCCCATGGTTACCTCTCCTACTAATAATGAAGGGCATGAAAAATGACCTTCTCGAAGATAGTGCACCCGGGCTTTTCCTAGGGGTACAACTGTTCGAACCCCTCCTCAAGGATCCTGCAGATTAGGCATTCCTCTATCCCAGGTATTCCTCGCTACTCATTCTGTAGGAGAGGTCAGTCATCATAATATTCCTCCATCATTTGGCGGGTCTAGCTGTGGAACTATTCTTCCCTTTGACTATACTGGTCCTTATGATTCTCCTATTGACGAGAGTGCTGAACTTAAACACGCATCTTCTATGTGGGCTGGTTTATCCGAAAATAGCTCGTTTTAAGAATGAGTTGACTGTTGTTGTGGTTTATAGAACCCTTCACTTGTTATCACAGTTGTGATGCATCATCTTCGTGAGGTGAAGTATTTATCTAGTCTCCGAAATTGATTGTTGTAAGCCTTAACTTTCTCATTGTATGTTTCATGTGTAGGCTTTTGTCCATACAACTGTAGCTTCTCGTCGGATGTCTGGAGAACTCACTCATCTTCGCCAAAGTCACATCCTAAAGAAGAATTGAATCGAGCACTAACTCTGCACGCCCAAGCGACCCAAACTTTGCAAACTCTGCAGGCTCAGTTTGATGACTATCGAGCCCGCTCTGAGAGTGATATATCTGCCCTTCAGCTTCAATTGTCAGAGACGCAAGCTAAATTGAAAGAGGTCAAAGTTAAACTTGCTAATTTTAAATACTTGACCGAGGGATTCAAACTTTTCAAAGAATATGTCGCTTTTCAGAATCAAGCTATGCATTGTGGAGTGAACTGGTCAGTTCAGACCTCTAAGGAACGTCATCCTGACTTGGATCTTGGATGGCTCAAAACTTCTTTTAAAGACTAGAAGTATTCCAGAGTATCGTACCCAAGGGAACGAGGTTTAACAAAATTTACTTAGAATGACACAAAATTGCTTGCAAAACACAATTGGGGTAACCGAAATTTCAAAATATAAGAGTTTGGTTTTTTAACAAGAGTGAATGAAAATTCAATGAGTTAAAAATAGGGATTCAAGTGATTCAAGCACCTTTGGAAAAATGCGATTCAATTTGCAATTGCAATCATAGTTAACATGTGAGAACTAAGTAAACCGAGTTCAACTCCAATTCAATTTTGATTCAAAATCTTTAGGAGACTAAGTGATTAAACCTATATGTTTATGGCTAATCTAACTTAGATACTTTCGCACACAACTAGTGGTTTTGGAGTCTCGCCCTATGTCTAGGGTCGATGTTCAGGACTTATTTCTAAGCCTTTTCCTCCATTGCTTTTGTGACATCGGCTTTCCCTTAACTCTTTCGATATTAAGTTCAAGCTTGATGAGCAATCACTAGTTGGCCGGCTAGGTTTACCCAAATCTAAATTCAACAAAAGCAAACAAAGTTTACATGTTAACTAGATTGCTTATGCTTTAGAGCTTTACATTTTTCCTTAGAGCATTCACCAACTTGAACCCCTAAAGAAAATTTAGCTCATTGTGGAGAAAATGAAAATCCAAAATTTACTTTGTGTAAAATTCATAATTAATACAATAAAATAAAGAAATTAATCTTAAGGCAACCAATGGTAATTACTAATTTCGAAAACCTACAAGGAAATAATGATACTAAAGTTTCTAAATTTAAACCAAAATTATAGTAAACATGCGCTAAACATTCCAATCACTAAAAACCCATAAATAGACAAGCTTGAATACTGAAGAACAAAACAAAAATACATGGAAATGAGAGATAACGTTTAAAGACACACGACTTGAATATTGAAGAGTAATAAACTTGCTGCCACTGCTCGAGAAAAAAAAATCAGAAGAAAGAAACCCAAAAAAGAACATAACATAAAACCCATAAAAAAAACATCCAAAAGCAAATGAATAACAACTGAAAATTACAGAGCAAACATCCGAAAAACAGTCTGAAAAAATGGTCTAAATACCCATCCAAAAGCAAATGAATCTTAACCTCCTCGAACTTTCGTTGAGGAGGGACCAAAGTCGAAAATTACAGAGCAAAAGATGAAGAGAAAACTGTTGTAAATGACAAAAAAACGTGAGTACAGACTGTGGGCGAGTAGCAGAAAAACCCAGCCGAGTTTTGGATCGTTTTCCCCTTTTTTTATAGGCATTGAAGGCTAGGGTTTCCATATAAATCATCCTCAATCCATGGGCTAACTTCTAGGAATCAAATCGGGATGAGAATCTTCCAAAATCGTGCAGAAAATCCATCATTTGCGTGATTTCCGTCATTTTCGCACTTGATTTGTAAGTCCAGAGAATGCAATTTGTATTGCAATTGCATTCTTCTTCCTTTTTCTTCACCTTACATTGCAAATGGGAATGCAATTGCATTCCCTTTTGCAAAGTCTTCACTTCTTCAAATCTGCACAAAAACTCAACTTAAGCCAACTTTCTTGCATCTTTTCACTTAATTCCTTCTTTTATCATATTCCAACAAGCTTGCATGAATTTATTTAAAAATGTTATTTTTAGCTTGCTCGGTAATCAATAAAGCATGCAAAAATGGCAAGAACAACTTAGTTTTAGGGTTAAATAATCCTCATAAATGAGAATTATCAAAAGAGTATTGCAATCCTCCAGGGTTTGATCTTGATCAAACTTCCGAATTGGAAAACGAAGTCTTAGGAGAAAATTTTCTTCATGGTGTTCTCTTGGATGAAGAGCAAGCCTCTTGACTTTTATGGATCGATGCTTTTTACGTACTCCTGTATTGCCTTTTTCAATTATGAACTCTTATGTATTAATGATCATTTATGTTATCTAGCATTCTTGCTTTGTTGATCTACTCATGCATCTTCAAAGATTAATCTAGTCGCTTGTCTGTGTCTTGATTTACCATACCCCCCACTCATGCAGGTTGGGCTTTATCTTATAAACAACTTGCTTGAGTAGAAAATATGCTTTCATTACAAATTGAAATCAAAGAAATAACCTTCAACTCAGAAATTACAACGAAAAATAAAAACACCAACTTATTGAAAGTAGATTTTCAAATGTTCAACATTCCATGGATGAGGCATCTGCCGACCTCCAAGATCAACTATCTCATATGTTCCTGGTCGAATGATCTTTGTAACCCAATACAGACTTTCCCACGTTGGGCCTAATGATCCAAGATCAACTATCTCCTTCTTTAAAGCTTCGTCGTTTTACACGAGAATTGTACTATCGAGCTACTCTGTTTTTGTACTCAGTTATTCGTAACCGTGCTGTCTCCCTTTGTTCCTCTAACAGGTCGAGGTGTAAGTTAAGCGAATCTGAATTGTCTTCGGGATGGAATTGTTCAACTCTTGGTGACAGAAGGCCGACCTCTACTGGAATGGTCACTTTATATCCAAACGAAAGTGAGAAAGGAGTCTCACCAGTCGAGGTCCAAGGGGTTGTCCTATAGGCCCATAACACATTCGGTAATTCTTCTGCCCAAAGCCCTTTCAGCCCTTCCAATTTGGTCTTCAGATTTCGTTTAATAATTCTATTCACTGCCTCCACTTGACCATTCGCTTGCGGATGTGCTGGAGAAGAAAAGAAATGTTTGATGCTTAGATCAGCACAAAATTTTCGAAAAGCTGCATTATCAAACTGTCGACCATTATCAGTAACGATAGCATATGGTATACTAAAACGACATATTATACCTCTCCAAATAAAGTCCGTAGCTTTCTTCTCTGTTATGGTTACAAAAGCCTCTGCCTCTACCCATTTTTTAAAATAATCAACCACCACTATAGCAAACTTTGTTTGCCCTTAACCTTGAGGAAGGGGTCCTATGAGGTCTACCCCCTATTGCGCAAATGGCCATGGGCTCATAATGCTTGTGAATGGTTTAGGAGGTTGTTTCTGTAGTGTAGCAAAACGTTGACATCAGTCGCATGACCTAACAAAAATACGTGCATCTGCAAATATATGTAGGCCAATAATAACCTTGCCTTACCACCTTCTGTGCAAGAGACCATGCATCTACATAATTTCCACATACTCCTTCATGTATTTCCCACATGACATACTTAGCTTCAGTAGGTGTAACGCACTTGAAAAGAGGTAAAGAGTAGCTTCTCTTATACAACTGACCTTCTTGCAAGACATATCTGGTTGCTATGTATCTCAATCGTCGCGCTTCATTTTTATCAGAAGGAAGCTCGCCATTTCCTAGGAAATCAACTAGTGGATCAATCCAAGTGTGCTCATTACCTAGAGGAGGGTCATCGAGTTCCATCACTTCGCTTTCTTGAACACTTGGCTCATTTAAGATCTCGACAGGGACAGTTCATCCCAATTCTGTCTCATAAGCAGCTGCCAACTTAGCTAGCGAGTATGCATTGGCGTTTTGAGATCGAGGGATCTGTTTGATCTAAAACTTTACAAAAGATCCCAAGTGTTGCTTCACTTTTGCCAAATACACAGTCAATCGCTGTTCTTTGGCTTGATACGTTTCGGCCACTTCATTCACGATGAGTTGAGAGTCACTAAGGATAAGAAAATTGTTGATCTCAAACATCTTAGCAACCCTCAACCCAGCCAACAACGCCTCATACTCGGCCTCATTATTGGAAGCTTGAAACTTGAACCTTAGTGCATACGAATTTCTTTCCATCTGGCGACACTAGTAGCAACCCAGCTTCACATCCTCGATGGCTGGATGACCCATCCACATAGAGTGTCCAAGGGAGGTCATCCGTAGTCATACCTTGGGATCGGAATTGCACTACGCATACTTCTGCTTGAGGAGTCATCTCGGCCGCTAAATCAGCTACTGTTTGCCCTTTCATAGCTGTCCGGGATCGGAATTGGACATCATATTCACCTAGCTCTACTGCCCACTTCATCAATCGACTTGAAGTCTCAGGATTTTGCAATACCTGTCTCAACGAAAAATTTGTTAAGATAATTACCTTATGCGCCTGAAAATAGGGGCATAACCTGCAGGTTGAGACCACAAGAACCAATGCCAACTTTTCTACCTGTGGGTACCTCAACTCTGCTCCCAGAATAGCTTTGCTCGTGTAGTAGATATGTGATTGTCATCCATCGACTTCTTTAATTAGCACCGAGCTGACTGCAGTATTAGAGGTTGCCAAGTACAGGAAAAACTCTTCTCCTAGAACAAGCTTGGAGAGGAGTAGGGCTGAACTAAGGTAGTTTTTCAATAGTTCAAAAGCTTGCCCACACTCCTCCGTCCACTCGAAGTTAGCCTTTTTCCTTAACAGTTTGAAAAATGGAAGACATTTATCAGTTGCTCTACTTACAAATCGGTTTAAAGCAGCAATTTTCCCATTCAAGCTTTGCAACTACTTCATCGTTGGTCGGGGCGTCTGCTATATGCCAAAAGCAAGCACAAGTGCATGTTGTCCAAACAAGTAATATATGGAAGTATTCTAAGTATCGAACCCAAAGGAACGGTTAACAAAGAACTTTTCAGATAACAACACAAATACTTTCAAGTTGCAACCGAAGGTAACCAAATAAATAAGGGGGCGTTTGGCACGCAGAGTTGAGTTGAGTTGGGCAGAGTTGAGTTGAGTTGAGTTGGGGAGAGTTAACGAGCAACACTTTGTAGAATAAAAACTACGTGAAATTACTCAAAATGATGGAGAGTTAATTACTCAAAACGGTGGGGTTGAATTGTTTTGTGGAGAGTTTATTTGTTGATGGACCAAATGGGGAAGTTGGGTTTTAAACCCAACTCAGCTCAACTCAAGTCAGTGGGCCAAACACCCCCTAAGATGTTTTTAGGGGTTTTGTGAAATAAAAATAAGGGAAACTAAAAAAAGATTAAAAAAAAAAAAACAGTAATGAGAAGCATCAGGTTCAAATTTGTTTCAACCCTGAGGAAATGCGCCCATCATGCGCTCGATAAATTACTTAACTAGGTCTGGCTATTTCAGAGATCCTGCCTCTTTCCCCCGCATACTGTTTCTTTCGAGTTCTGTGCAATTTAGACAAAATGCTACTGAAATGCATCCGCAACCTACCTTAACAGACACTTAACACCATGAATCGAGTTCAACACCTATTCAGCCCTTTTCTAAGTGCTTTTAGGAGACTAAGCAATTAAACACATATGTCTATGGCTAATTTTAACTTAGATAAATAACAAACACAACTCAATGATTCTAAAGGTTTTTGTCTTATGTCTAGGTACAAAAAGCGAAGTTCTATGTCTAGACTTTTCTCCTAGATTGCTTTTATGAAAATACATGCTTGAACCAACCCTTTCAGTATTGAATCTCACACAAACTATGCTAACTCAAGTGATCAGTTTAAGCTAACAATGAAACTTAAACTCAATAAAAGCAAACGGTGTTAAATGCTAAGCAAAGTTGCTAGAATCACATGATGGGGCTTATCTCCCTTTTAGAGTATCCACTTCATTGAATCACCTCCAAGGAGTTTAGCAACTCATCGAAAAGAAAACTAAAGTGCAGAAAATAAAGAAGAAACGAGAATAAGAAATAACACACTTCATTGAAATAATGAAATTGAATACACTTTGAAGTATGAAAACAAAGGAAGAACTAAATGAAATTAAGTTAAAAAGAACTACTACTTGAATTCAAAGGAAAAAAATATAATCTTACAAAGCTGAAAAATAAAGATAGAACAGTAAGTACAACTCCTAACGACTTATAGAACTAAATAGAAAAACTAAGAACAAAAAGAACCCTAAGATATTCTTCCTTTCTAACTTGTTCTACCTTTTTCAAGGAGAATCAAGTATCTACTCCTCCTTCTTTCGAAGTTGGAGTCCAAGGGAAATATGAACAGAGCTTAAAGGAGACTCGAAGTGGTAGCTAAAACTACAAATAAAATGACAGAATTTAGGGATAAAGAGAATTCCTAATTCTGAGCTCTCTTGAAATTGAAGCTTGAGCCGGCCTTTATAGACCTCAAGGCTTAGGGTTTCTGTCGAGATCAGTGTGGAGAGACTTGGCAGATCATATCCCTTGATTCTTGGAGATTTAATTGAGAATAATTGATTTTATCTGCAAATCTCGCGAATCTGGGAGAATTTGTCGAAAAGGTCTAGATGTGGCCACATAGTGAGCGCAATTGTGCTGTTGTCGAAATGGCCTAAATGCAGTCACATAGTTGGGCGCATTTTTAGATATTTCTGCAACATTTGGAATTTGACTTCTACTCTCAATTACTAGTGCATCCCGGTCGCATATCTCTTGAAACATCTTTCTTTTGCCTCAGTTGCAGCCAGAACATGGGCGCATTTGTGTCCTTTTTTAGCCTCTACACAAAACCAACAAAAATGAACACTTTCTTAATAAAAATGACTCTAAATATACCAAAAAACTTATTTTTACAAAATCAAGACTTAAAACACATGCAAAACTTGTTTTTACTTAAATTTACTCTAAATGAGATAAATTATAACATTAAACACTCGATTTCTAAGCAAATAGCTTAGTTTTTAGAGCTAAATAATACTCATAAATGAGCGTTATCAATCGTCTTTGGAAATCCCATCTCGATTATGGCTCGTATCTTATATGGGTTTGCTTCAATACCACGCTAGTTGGCCATGAAACCTAAGAATTTACCTGAAGTAACTCCAAAGGAATACTTGTTTGGATTCAACTTCATATGGTATCTTCGTAGGGTTTCAAACGCATCGGTTGAGTCATTTCGATATTGATTAGCCTTTTTGCTCTTTATCAACACGTTGTCGACATATACCTCCATATTCCTACCAATAAGATGAGCAAACATTTTGTTAACTAAGCGCTGGTAAGTGGCACCAACGTTTTTCAAACCGAAAGGCATAACATTGTAGCAATATAACCCTCTACTAGTGACAAATGAAGTTTTCTCTTGATCTGGAACACACATTCAGATTTGATTTTACCCTAAATAAGCATCCATGAAGCTTAGCAGTTCGTGACCGGCTGTTGCATCTATTAGTTGGTCTATTCGTAGTAATGGAAAACTATCATTTGGGCATGCTTTATTCAGATTTGTGAAGTCGATACACATTCTCCACTTGCCATTGGCCTTCTTGAAAAGTACGACATTGGAAAGCCACTGAGGATAGTTTACCTCACGTATGAGCTTAGTCTTCAGCAAGTCCTTAACCTGCTCGGCAATCACTTCATTTCGAGCATGGTTAAAAGCTTGTCTTTTCTGGCAAACCGGCTTAAAGTCTGGGTTGATATTAAGTTGATGCACCATCACTTGTGGGTCTACTCCAAGCATATCGTCTACTGACCAAGCAAACCAATCAGCATTATTCCTCAGGAAAGATATAAGACTCTCACTTTTTGTGGCTTCTAGCTTTGTTCCGATATTGACTCTTTGAGAGTTAGACAATAGCGAGACAAACTCCAATGTCTCTGTCGGTTCACCTCGTTGCTCAGTCTTACCTCCAAGTTCAACTATCTCTTCAGCTTCCGTATCGACCGTCTGCTCTTCCACTATCATGGGTTCTGAGGTTTGAGAATCGACCTCGACCTCCCCATAACCTATGGGTTTCCCTGAATGACCTGCACGTCTCCAACATTGCTTGTCGAATCTTTTAAGGCCATCCGATAGCATTCTCAAAAATTCAGTTGTTCTCCTCGTATTACTCCAATCCCACTAGGGGTAGGAAACTTCTTCACCTGGTGATAGGTAGATGGAACATCCTTCAATTGATGTAAAGCTGGTCTCCCTAGGATGGCGTGATTGACTTATCATCTACCACTAGGAAGTTTACCATCACCGTTACACTAGTAATACCATCCTCAAAAGTCACTGGTAACTCTATACTTCCTTTTGAATACACCACTTGGCCTCTAAATACAATCAATGGGTCTAGACGACTTTTCAATTGTTCATGCCCTATCTTCATGGCATTAAATGCGTAAAGGAAAAGTATATCGGTTGAACTCCCACCATCTACCAAGATGTGATGCACCTTTATAGTTTCTATCACAAGAGATACAATTAAAGCATCATTATGAGATTGATGTAAGTTCACTGCATCTTCCTCCGAAAAGCTCACAACCTGAGTAGTCGACAAAGTAGCACATACCTCGTAATTCTCTAGAGTAACATGAGCCTATTTTACTTTTTCCTTCCATTTCCTTCCAAATTCTCCACCTGCTGGGCCCCTAAAAATTGTTCTTATCTCTCTAGGGGGTGTAGGGGTTCGGTCTTTTTTACTCCATGATGGTCGATCAACATCTTGAGCATTCTTTCCTCCCACACATTCCTTTAGATGTCCTATCTGGATTAGGGATTCTATTGTCTCCTTTAAATTGAAGTAATCAGCAGTGGTGTGGCCATGGTCTCTATGAAAGAGACAATACTTATCTCTGTTTCTTCGATGTGAACCTGCTTTCAATTTGGTTGCCCACTTTAGCATTTTTTTGCCCTGGATCTCCATCAAGATCTGCTCTGCAGGAACTACTGTTGGTGTATATAGCTCAAACTCGCTTGGAGGTAGACCTTTGCGACCCATCCACTCTTGCGAAGTATTGCGTTCCTCCAGTCTCCTTTCTTTCGATTTAAAGCGCTTCTCTTCTCTTCACCCCCTGACCCCGTTGATGATCGGGGTGAGTAATCTTCTCTTCTAAAGCTCCTCTAGAGCGAAGCAACTCCCTTGCACTCATGTATTTTTGTGCCCTGGAAAGAAGATCCACATAGGTAGTCGAAACTTTCTTACCCAAGGACCAAAGGAACTTTTCATCCCTGAGACCCGCTACTATAGTAGTGAGAGTCGTTTCATCAGTGTAACCCTCAATTTGGAGAGCTTCATTGTTGAACCTTGAAACATATTCTCTCAATGTTTCATTTCTTCCTTGCTTGATAGTAAGTAGGTGAGTCGGAGGCTTCTGTTGATCTCGTCCCCCCAAAAACTGGGTCATAAATGCTCGTGCTAGTTCGGGGAAAGAACCTATCGACCTTCGCTTCAACTGTCTGAACCACTTTCAGGCTGGTCATGCAAGAGTAAATAAAAATGCTCGGCACTTAATAGCATCTCGGACTCCGTGGAGCTCCATCCACGACCGGAAGGTATCTAAATGCTCAACTAGATCTTTGGAGCCATCATACGCCTTCATAGTAGGAAACTTAAACTTGGGAGGTACATTTTCTTGCATGATCTCATCGGTGAAAGGTGGGTCAATTTAGTCTAGCAAATTCTCCAAATCCAACCCCTCATGATCTTGAGCTTTCTTCATGTCTCCAAGTTCGTTCTAGATTCTTCGTAACTCAATCGCCCAGGGTGTACTCTCTGCCTCTCTGTCGTCAGCCTGCTCCTTTCTCTTGTGATTTATCAAGTCTTGTAGGTCCATGCCAAGGTCAGATTTTTCTTGCCGACCGGCATTTCGAACCACAGACTGATCATGGTGTCCACGCGACTCTCTAACATAGCCCCTTATTTCACTATGGAGTCGAACAATACACACATGGGACTGACGTGTCGTTACTTCTGGTTTCTTCAGGTCAAGGTGTGCTAGCCTTTTGTCACTCCCTCTTATTTTCAACATTTCTTTGGTGTACAAACCTCTAACCTGGGATTTTCTACCTCTTCTTCCGCATGCTTCCTTTTGGCCAGATCCCATACAACTGGGGCTGAGTTGTTGACTAGCAAAGGTGGATTTAGGCTTACACCTTCTTTTCCTTTGCTCGGCCCTGACATTTCCTCAGCGATCTTTGCCAGTGACTCCATGATGGTGTTAGGCTTGCTCAGGATACCCATGATGCGAGCCAAATCCTGATCTATCATTTGGACCTTCTTTGTTAATTCCACGTGCTCCAACGTCACTCATTTTTCTTATTGCCTAATCATTTACGGGCGAGTTCCCTCAACTGGTGTAGCTTGCTCACGTGATCGCCTTGAGTGATGTTCTCGATTTGAATCGTCTCCATCTATCATTCTGTTCTCACGGTTGATATCGGTATTCATGATTTTCTCGATGTTTAATTCCTATATAAGCAGCCAATTGTTTTTCCCACAAACGGTGACAACTATTGATGTCGAAATTTGGATCGCCAGATCAACAGTAAACTTGTATCACCGGAGCTGAAAATACCTGCAAAATAGAGAACTAACACCGGTGTGTTGTTGAGCCACTTAAACTCCGCCGCTCAAGTTATAAATCAAGCTTTTACTTAGAAAGCTTAGACCGTAGAAACTAAGTAATGATTATGTACCTTTCAACGTCGTAGCCCTTCACATTTTATATTCATATAATTGTAACGGTCAGCCCTATATCATCACGATCTCTGGGAATTTGGCTCGATTGTTGGATCATTTTTATTGCTTTGACTGTTATTTCTAGAACTCTTTTAATTCAAATCTAATGAATCATTTAACGCACTCCCGAATGGTTTTCCTACTCAAAGCCTCTTGCTTGTCCGTTCGGGATTAGGAAAAATTAGACCAGCTACCCCCTTAATGGGTTTGTCTTTTGGCCCATTGGTCAACCCCTCGGGGTTCAAAACTAATAGACCTTCTGGTTGACCCCAAGGGGTCGACCAGGGCCTGTCTGATGGGGTCGGGCAAATGGCCTCTTGGCTGATCCCTCGAGGCGTCGTCCAAGCCTGGTCTAGGCCGACCCCTCGGGGGGTTAGCAAAGGCTGGTATGGCCTCTTGGTCGACCCTTCGAGGGGTCAACCAATGCCGATCTTGGCCGACCCCTCAAGGGGTAGGCCAAATGGCCTTTGGGCTGATCCCTTTATGAGATCAACCCCTCTTTTCTATGCAATATCAGTCTTTGTTTCTTTATTCAGAATCGTCGACCAATTAGGTAGATAACTTTTTACCCATAACAGTTTTAATAAGTTTTAAATTTAGCTTTTGTTGTTAAAATTTTTAATTTTCTTTTAAAAAAGTAAACATAACTCGTTTGCTTGTTGTTTGATAATTACAATTTTGAATTCTAAAAAACAATCATCATTCTCTTTAATCTCTCAGCTTCTTTTCTTATTTTCAAAGGGTAAAAGAAAAACATGTTTTGACCATTTATTTTCTCAATTTTTATGAGAGTTAATGTCACATATGTCCAATGACAGTGTCTTCTCTCAATATTCTAATTTATTAATTATATATAAATGTTAATAAGAAAAAGTTAAATTATAAGGTTTGTTTCTAAATTTTTAAGATTATGTCTAATAAGTCATTTGATTTTTAAAAAGTGTCTAACAAATTTTTAAATATGCAATATTTTATTTAGTACGTCTTTAAACTTTTAAATTGTTTAATAGATGTTGTGGGGCAAGTGACCCAAGCCTATTGGACCAACTAAGGTTTAAAAGACATGATCCGAATGTGAAAATGGTTAGCTCTCCAAGGGAGGTCAGCTCGGCCCTTAGACCGGCTGCCAAGAGAGTGGTCTTCTAGGCAACCTTGAGATGTAGGGTTGGCTCGGCCATGAGGCCAACCCTGAGGGGTCATCTCGACCTTGAGGCCAACCCCTAGGGTTGGCTCAACTAGCAAAGATAAACTCCATTGAGGTCTGATTTGAGGCCCTACACGCCTGTTACCCGATCGTTACTCTTCTCCTCTAACGGAGAGCATCTCGAGAATCCTAGCAAGAATCTCGGGTGAATGTTAGCAAGCCCCATCTTTCGTTACGAAATGAATTCTCTTTATAAACATAGGAAGGTGACACATTCAAGGGTACGTCCAAAATACTCACATTCTACTCTCTAAGCTTCTTACAAACTCGATCACTAACTTGAGCGTTAGAGTGTAGGTGGCTTAGCACCACACTGGTGCATAAGTCTAGCTTTCTTTGTAGGGCACCCATTTAATTCCTCATTCATACAAATTCATCGTTGATCCGACGATCCAACTTTCAGCATCAACAATAGATATTTGTGTCTAATAGGTCATTGACCTTTTCAACATTCTTTAAAACTCACAGACTTATTAAACATAAAATTGAAAGTTTACAATCTTAATAAATATAAAATTTTATTTTATTTTTAATAGGTTCGTGAATTTTGAAAAATATCGAAAAGACATAACCTATTAGACGCAAAATTAAAAGTTTAGAAATTTAAAAGACACTTAGGGATTTATTAGACATAAAATTGAATAAATTTACAAATTTACTAAATACATTTTATAGTTTAATGATGTGTTAAACACAATCTACAAAGTTTAGAGACAACTTTTGATTTAACTAAAAAATTAAATCAGTCAATTTTTTTCATTAATTATTTACTCAAATCTTAACTTATAAAAATTTGAGAGACTATAATTTATTTGTGATGTGAATAAATATAATGTTCTTTTTTAGTTTAAAAATAAATATGTGTGATGTGAATAAATTTTTTACTCCATGGAGGGGTCCTTCCTTTTTGACCACACAACACAAGATGCTTGTCTTTTGACTTTAAAATATTCCTTCAACTTTATTGTACTTGTTTTTGTATTATTAGGAGCCTGGTTTGCATTTGGGGATGATATAGTAATCTGACATTTTTTTAAAGAATTGTTAGTGGATAAGAAGGTATTTTTATTTTCTTTCATTAAAATAATGCAAAGAAAGATGTATATCTTCCTCCAACTTTTAAAATTAGATTTGTTTAGCTACTTTGATGAGTTAGACCAATCATTGAAAAGGTTAATTTTGTAAAAAACGATATTGATATATAAATTTAGTGTCATTATTTCTATTTTGCAAATATTTAAAATATTGATAATTGATTAGGCTAGGCATAGTTCAAGTAGTTGGACATGTGTATCTTTTTATGGATAGCAAATTCGATTTTTAACTCTTAATTTGTAATGTAATATTTAAAAAAAAAAATCAAAGTAAACATAGTTCAACAGTAACTGACATGTAACTTTAAGAGGTAATTAATTCTATTGAAAGTTTGAACGTGTAGTTGTAATAACTTTTATATTAAATTACAAGTTTAGTCTCTTAATTTTCAAAATTGTGTCTATTTGATCCATGAAGTAAAAAAATATCTAGTAAACTTTTGAACTTTCAATTTTGTGTTCAATAAGTCCCTAAATTTTAAACACTGTCTAATAAGTTTTTAAACTTTCAATTTTGTGTCCAATATGTACTTGAATTTTTAATTTTTTATTTAATAGGTCTTTCACCTATTTGACGTTTTTTAAAATTTACAGACCTATTAGACGCAAAATTGAAAGTTTAAAGTCCTATTAGACATGAAATTCAATATTATATCTAATAGATCAATTAATTTTTAAAAATTTAAATATGTCAGGGATCTACTAGATACAAAATTGAAAGTTTAAGAACCTATTAAATATTTTGTAATATTTAGAAACTTTTTAGACCCAAATTTAAAAGTTCAAAAACTAAACTTGTAATTTAACTCAATGTTTATAGTTTATGGGTGTCTTTCTTACATTTTTCTCCTAAATTTTAATATGTATGGATGATGCAAAATTGAAAGTTAATCCTTTGCAAAATAATAATAATAATAATGTAGGGTTGTTCAGGGTACTTTGAATCTAATTGATATTTGTGAATATGGACGGGCAAACTGTCCAAAATTCTAGCTTTTGAAGTTGTTAAATTATTCATTTTCTTCTTTCATTTTTTTTAGTACAACAAATGTGAGAAATGAAGATTTGAACTTACAAATTTAAGGAAAGTAGTACATGTCAATTACCGCCCATCCGTTATACTCACTTTAGCGAATAATTGACTTCTTGGCCTTGCTTGGATTGGTCTATTTTTTGTTTGCATCACATGATTGTCTGGCTGATTTTCCTTTACCTTTTACCTTTTTTTTTTCTTTTTCTTGTTTTTGAAGTCGCTGATTTTTCTTTATTTGAATATTAATCTAATATCTATTTATATTTTAACATTTTTAATTATATTATTTTTAAGTATCGAAATTTCAAAATTCAAGTTTTTACTCAATAATCTGTAGTCTATAATATATTAACATATTTAACAATTTTGTCTATTTTATCTTAACAATTTTTTTTAATTATCAATTTCATAATATTTAACATATTCATTTTTTTTAAATGAAACAATTCAATTACAATGATCTTAATAAAAAAAAAACAATTGATTTAAGAGTTTTTCTTACATTTTTCATTTTAACAAGAGTATGGATACTTCAAGTAAAATGAACTTTTTTCTATAAAAAAATAAACTGTTGATTTAAGAGAGATTTTTAATTTTTCATTTTTACAAGGATAATGGATTGATTTATGAGAGGATTTTTTTTTTAATTTTTTAATTTTTTATTTTCAGGTGTTAATTAATGTATGTGAAAATTAGAACAAGGTAGATTTTTTAAATAACACAATAAACTATAAAATCCATAAATATGTATCACCCGTGAGAAATGATATTATTCTTATTTTAAAAAAAAAACTTAATCTTCATTAAAAGAAAAAAGTAGTTGCCACATGGATTACAGATCGGAGGGCACCAACCTTGCTAGCCTAAATAAGCCATAAAAACGAGAGTCACACGATAAGTAAGTCATATATGTTAGTTTATGAGTAATTAACTATTAGAGTTACTAAAATTGAACAAATGAACGAGGAAGCAATATTTAAAAAGATTATTCAAAATGTTAAATATATATCTCGATAAACTAACATGAACATCGCTCTCAAATTTCTATCATTGCATATTGTTGAATAACCAAAAATATATATATCTCGATAAGAAAATAAAACACGAATCTACTATTAAATAATAATAAAATTACATTTTGTTGGTCTTGACCCTGTGGGCCGGCCCTTCATTTCCATAAAATCTTGGGCCTGCACTTCTATTTAGAACAATTGGGCCTGGTTAATCAATAGCCTTGCCGCTGTTGTAAACTATTACTATTAAATTATTATTTTACTTGTTTATGTATTTTAATCTGGTCCCACAGGTTTAAATTTTTTTAATTTCATTTTCTTCATTTGAGTATTCTAAAAAAAAATTGTCGTTACCAAAGGCTAATATTTACTCATGTAACCACATTTTATATAGATATAATGAAAGAGGCGCTGAGCTGACGTTCAAAGAAAATATGTCACATAAAAAAACTGTTAACATTTCTTATCTAATAATAATCATGGCAATCAAATTGAAATCAAGCATAAATCATAGAGACTTTGAAATAAAGCACAAACTGTATAGACTAAAGTGTAATTTATCCTCTTTAGGACTTATCTTTTTTTTTTTTTTAACTATTCCCAAAATTCATTTCATAATACTTGATAAAATCAAATTCATTTCATAAATTCTCATTAATTATATTTACATTATGTCATACAAATGCTTTTTCAAGATTTATCTGGTTGAAATTTTGATCCCTACATTCATTTTTTTTATTCTAAGATATACATATACACATAACTCGTTGAGACTTCAAACAATATCTATTCTTTTACCTTTTCATCATAGTTTATTTGCATGCTTCAAATAATGCATTCATATCCTATGAGTTGAAAAATGAAACACGCACTCGCACATACACACAAACGTACTTAGAAAGCAAACCAAATCACAAACCATTCCAGAAAGAAAAAAAAAAAAAAGAAGAAATCAAGCCAAGGAAGAATGAGACAAAAGGAAATAGGGAGGGATGGAGCAAGAGAGACAAAAAGCCAATAAAATGAGAGGAGCTTAATGGAGTGGAAAAAGAAACACTAAATGAAAGTGACAATATATATAATGAACATAACAAAGAAAAATATTATTTTATATATAGATTAAAATATTATTTTGTTCATTGTACTTTGAGTTTCATTCCATTTTAGTCTATGTTATTTAAAATGTCTAAATTTAGTCATTGTACTTTCAATAAATTTTAAAATTAGTCTCTACAGTTAGTTTGAAGTTAATTTTTCTCAAAATTAGTTAAATAATAATAATAATTTTTGTGCAAGAAAAGACGCAATGTGAACATATTTCCAAAATTTATAGATGATAGTTACTATCTTTGTAACGACCCGACTTGTCCTATTAGACTTTCTAGGGACGTTACTACATGCATGCTAATGGAATTTAGAAATCTTTGGTAAAAGACAGAAAGAATTAAACTTTTTTGCTAAACAATCAAAATCTTTTAGTCCGGGATCCCTTTAAAAATCATTGCAAAACATAATGTGAATCAAAACGTTAAATCAAATGAAATAGTTTCACTTCAATTAAGTTTACTTAACAAAATATTTTTAAATAAAACATAAACTAGATGCGGAAGCTATACTCCTCATGACACCCATGACCCTTTCAGCAAACCACCTTGCCCATCGCCTAAAATATGTTATTGCCTTTACCTGGAAAGAAAAACATTTTGAAAAAGGATGAGTATTTAAAATACTCAGTAAGTGACCTCACTACCGGGTCAGGATATGCATACACATACATAATGAGTTTTCGAAAACCTTTTCTTTCTTTCCTTTGGTGGGACCTAAATTCATTTCATAGCGGAAACGTTTCTCTTTCAACTTTTCTCTTCGGCTTAATGAGGACAATTAACCCAACCTAACCTTTCCTTTTCATTTAACCTTTTCAGGTTTCTTTTCATCTAACCTTTTCAGGTTCCTTTTCATATAGCCTCGTAAGGCTCCTTTTCATATAGATGTACATCAATATTTTTAGGGGGTAATTGCCACAGCCTTCGAAATCATTTTTATCATGAAAACATAATGTATGCATGAGGTCCCAAAGCATTTAAAATTTTTCATTTCATGATGCAACATAAAACAAAGTTCTCATGTCATTCTTCAAATCATAAATCATATAACATGAATCACATCCATAAGAACATATGACAATCATACATGTGCAACTCCATTTTCATATAAAATAAAGTATTTTAAAATTCATCAGAAATCACAACTAAAAACATTTATAAAACTTTTCATTTGAAATAATTTAATTTTTTTTTTTCAATTCAGTTCCTAACTTGCATTTAAGCATACCGGCGTAAGATCCCTTACCTTGGCTAAGCTCAAGAATCCAATCAACCAATTGCTCACCAATATTCCTTCGCCTTGAACCTCAACCAAATAATTTGGAGCCTAAATCAAACCATCCCTAAGGTTAGAAACAATTCCTAAAATCCATAATTAAATTCCAAAGTTCCTTCCACCAACTAAAGTTCCAAAATTTAGAATAAATTCCTTAACATTTAACTTAATCTCAAATTGGTGGTTAAACTCAATTCAAAACACAAGATTCTTGATTTAATTGAACTCTCAAATTTAATCTACCAAAAATCCAAAACTCCAAGGATTTGCTTGATTTTAGGATGGAAAATTTACCTCCGTTCTTTCTCCAAACTGACCCAAGCTTTACTAAATAAATGGTGGTTTGATTCAATCTTGTCACACCAACCTCCACCTACAAAGGGTATTCCAAAATAGAGCCCAAAAATTAATGGGTAAATCTCCAAACTTCCATATCAATGCCCAAAACTACATCTATTATTTGAAAATCGTAAGATTATAGTGAAAATAAGTTTACCCACGTGCAAAAGGAGTCGAAACAGCACTGTGTAGTACCAAAAATTGGCCAGAAAAATCAAACTGCAGCAGATCGGAGGCGGTTCGTGGAGTTCGGCGTCGTGAACAGTACCTGCGGTATGAACAGTATTCGCGGTATGAACAGTCCCCCCCCCCCCCCCGGTATGAACAGTACCGCGATGAACAGTACGTGCCGTGAACAGTCCGCGATGAACAGTACCACTCGTGAACAGTACCGATGAACAGTATCGCCGTGAACAGTAATCGCATGTGAGGGACAAATCCGGCGATGTATGTTTGTTGAAGAAGAAGAAGCTTTCGAATGGATGGGTCTCTTGGTAGTGAAAGGGAGAGAGAGAGAGAGAGGGATTAATGGTGGAGGTTGTTTTTCATGGAGGAAGAGGAGAAGGTTGAAGAAGATGACGGCTTGGCTTGACCTAGGGCTGCGTGCTCTATAAAAACAATAGAGAGTGATATTTGGGCTTGACTTCTCATTGAGCTTGGGCTTGGCTCAAAGTCACCTAATTAACAAAAGTTGCCCCCAAACCAATTAATTCCCTTTTTCCCTTTTTTCTTCCCTATTCACCCTCCAATTTCTCAAATTTCAATTATGCAAATTTCTAAAATTAACTTTCAACACAACTTTAAACATGAAATTGGCCTTACAATTAATTCAAATCTCAAAATTAAAACTTTAATTAATACTTGAAAATGTCGGTCGTTACAATCTTTTTAGAAAAGTTATCGGTAGAGGTTGATATTAAATTTTATTTAAAAGTACATAGGCTAAAATGAAATAAGACCTAAAATATAAGGACGAAAATGATATTTCAATATTATATATATTAGAAAAAAAAAAAAAGAAAGAAAATGGAATTCATCACTACACTACATGGTGTTTCTCTCTCCTCCATTAATCTCTATAAAAATTTTGTTGTCTTCTATCTCTCATATTTTCGCATCCAAGATTCCATTTTCCAAAGTGGGCATGTAAAGTTACCAACTTTGGAGGCGACCAGCCCTAAAAGTATCAGGCATGGGGATTTGTACCATAGATTATAGTGTATCTTAGATCAGTTGCCGTAGATCTTGGAGAATCATAGACATATATAAGTCAAAGGCGAGAATGTTGGATCATATGGCCCACCTTTCTGCTTATTTGAGGTTGTAGTTGTAGGGCACTATCCCCTATAACCTAATGTTTGGACAATTTTGGGTGTACTTTTTACAACCTTTGCAATAGATACATTTTTTTTTTTAAAATTTTACAGATGACCTCCTTTTGTTTGTGTGATCGAGCTTCTCAGAATAACGATGGATAACATTTTGCTATCGTCAACATCGCAATGAATTTACCAGCATGTCTCACTTAAACAAGCCTATGGGAATACCGGTCTTAGTTGTTTGCTAGGCTTTCGTAGCCTCTTGCTCTCGGTGGTTCTCCATTCGTTTGTTTTCCTTTTATTTCACTTGCACTTTTCATTTAAACCCCAATCTAACGACACTCTCGTTCTGCCGAAACAAGCGTATAGAATATTGGCTTTGGTCGTTGGCAAGGTTTTCATAGCCTCTTGCTCCCGGTCGTTTTCGATTCGTTTAAACTCCAATCCAATGCCACTTTCGGTTTCTTCTTCGTTGCTCCATATCATAGCCTCTCGCTCTTGCTTTCTCAATTTTTTTTTATTTCACTTACACTTACGAAACAAGCGTATGGAATACCAGTCTCGATCATTTACAAGGCTTTCGTATCCTCTCGCTCTCTGTCGTTTCCAATTTGTTTTTTTTTTTTTTTTTAATTTCACTTACACTGTCGTTTAAACCCCAATTGCACACTGTTTACACGTAATTTCAACAAAGAAAGAGAAATGAAATATGTGTAAATTAATTTAATTTATATTAATTTTGTGGGTGTGGTACAATCTCTAATTTGTTCTTCTGATTCTTCCTTTCAAATATACATTTGTCTTGAGGGCTTTGCAACTTGTTCTCAAATGTAGATTTATCTCGAGGGCTTTGCAGCTTGTTTTCGAATGTGGATTTGTTTCGAAAGCTTTGCAGCTTGTTCTCGAATGTGAATTTTTCTCAAAGGCTTTTGCAGCTTGTTCTCGAATGTGGATTTATTTCGAGGGCTTTGTAGCTTGTTCTTAATCTTCAAAGTCTTCTAGTCTTCAAGGCTCTGGTTCAGAGAGTGTTTGACCTTCAAGAGTTTAGGGAGTCTTCTGATCTTTGTTTATGAATTCTCTCTAAGTTCTCTAGAGAGTTTCCACTTCTGAACCTCCAAAATGGAGGATGAAGCTCTCTATTGATAGCGTTCCTAAAGGCCTCCAGGTGGGCTTGGGCTTGTCAGTCGGACTAGGTCTGATTGTCTTGGGCCTAACTTTTGGACTGGGCTTGGTTGATTTTGGACTTAACCTCTGGACTAGGCTTGGCTGACTTTAGGCCTAGCTCTTTGGACTTTCATCTAAAATTAGACCAAATTTCACATAACCCAATTGTATATTGGGATTTTCCATAATTTAATTTAGGGATCTTTGCCAATTTAATTAATCCTTAATTAAATATAATTTTGTCATCAATGTTGGGTAATGACGTGGCAATTTCTGATTGGCCAAAATTTCCATTCCAACAAATGCCCTTTTTTGAGATTTATGCACCAGTATGTGTAAGTGAATCTCAAAAAAGATAATTTGGAATTAAAACTTAAGATGTTTGCTCCTAATTTGGACTCCATTTGATGTGTCAATCTAATCAAAATATGGAATTTGGTTCATAATTTTGATTTTTTTTGACACTTTTTATGCCAATTTATCAAACTATGAATTTGGGTCAATATTTTGATTTTTTTTATCTGACATAAAATTTTGATTTGAACTTAGTAGAATTTATGTTTTACCTTAATTCAAATTATGAACTTGGGGCAGGGTTAAAATTCTACCAAATTTTTTTACTTGAAATTGGAATAAGATTTGGAGTTCTATCCAAACTTGGAGTAAATTTTGAAACTTACTCCAATTTTGATTTGGGATAAAATTTGAATTATGCTCAAATTTTGGCTTTGAATAGAATTCAAATTTTACTCACTTTGAATTTCAAGTAAAATTTGAATTTGGATCTTAACCAAGTCTTGATTTGAGGAAATTTGGATTATGCCCAAATTTTGATTTGCGAGATAAAATTAAAATTCTACCATGATTTTGACTTTAATAGAATTAATGTTATCTATTTTTTTCTTTTTTTGATTTGGGATAAAATTTGGATTATGTCCAAATTTTGGCTTTGAATAGAATTCAAATTTTACTTGCTTTGAATTTGGAGTAAAATTTGAATTTGGATTTTAACCAAATCTTGATTTGAGTAAATTTGGATTATGCCCAAATTTAGATTATGCCCAAATTTTGCTTCATTGTGAAGATCAATGTAGCTTATCGCTTTCATGGCCAAGGTTCATGCCTCTCATACATTCAAAGTGCAAACGAGATTGTGAAAAAAAAGCTTACACCCACCAAGCTGATTTGTTCAGGAGGACTACTATCTTTGGGTCGTTTGTAGATGTGGATACGGTTTTCAACAGTCCACTGGTGATCAAACTGAAAAGTGGGGGGTTTAAGAATTTTTTTTATTCAAAACAAAGCTCCAGTCCAGTGCAAGTGCACACTGCTGATGTAAGTAATATAAAATTGGAAGTATTCCAGAGTATCGATTCCACAGGGAACGGATACAACAAAATTCAAAAGGTAGAAAAAATTGTTCTCAAATTGCAAGTTCGGTAACCAAGGTTATAAAAATGTTGGGAGGTATTTTTGGCAAAAGAAAATAATGATAAAAAAAAAAAGTATGAAAAAGGGAATTCAAGTTGCTCATGCCCCTTTGGAAAGAAATGTCACCAAAATGCAATTGCAATCGTAGCTATCACAAGAAATCTAAGGCCCCGTTTGATAACCATTTGGTTTTTGGTTTTTGGTGTTTGAAAATTAAGCTTGTTTTCCCCCAATTTCTCTACAATGGTTTTCATCTCCCTTAAGGAAGTATTTGAATTCTTAGCCAAATTCTAAAAACAAAAACTACTTTTTGAAAACTACTTTTTTTAGTTTTCAAAACATGGCTTGGTTTTTGAAAACATAGGCAAAAAGTATATGACAAAACAAGTAAAACCATAGGTGGGAGTAGTATTTATAGGCTTAATTTTTAAAAACCAAAAACCAAAAACCAAATGGTTATCAAACGGGGCCTAAGTAAACCGAATTCAACTCCTATTCAATTTTGCTTCAAAATCTTTAGAAGACTAAGTGATTAAACCTATATTTCTATGGCTAATCTAACTTAGATAATTTCGTGCACAATTTTAGTGGTTTTGGAGTCTCGCCTTATGTCTAGGGTCGATGTTTCAGAACTTCTTTCTAAGCCTTTTTCCTCCATTTCTTTTGTGACATCCGCTTTTCCTTAACCCTTTCGGTATTAAGTTCGAGCTTGACAAACAATCACTAGTTGGCCAGCTAGGTTTACCCACGTTATTTCAACAAAAACAAACAAAGTCTCAATTGATAACTAGATTGATTATGCTTTTAAGCTTTACATATTTACTCTAGGGCATTCACTAACTTGAATCTGTAAGCTCATTATGGAAGAAATGAAAAATAACAATTTAATTGCTGTAAAAATCATAATTAAATAGCCGAAATAAAGGGAAGAAAATTCCAAAATATAAAGGCAACCTAAACTGAAATTTTTATTAAGAAAAGACTTGAAGAAAAACAACTCTAAGAACTTACAACTAGATTCAATGAAAATCGCAAACCAAACAGTAGCAACACTTAAGAAAAATTCAAAATATTATGGAAATAAAGCTCACAAGAACAATTGTCTTTCCTGTGTATAAAATGGGAATCAATAAACCTAAACTAAAGAACTTACAAGAAGGAAGGAAATAAACAAAAAAAAAAAAAAAACAGCAACTAAAAAACATGGACAGAACATAAGAACAAATGACTGTATTCCTCGCTTTGATCGAACCAAGGGCACCTTCATAAGCAATTAGCTCTTCACCTCCTCTAACTTTCATTGAGGAGGGATCAATCTAGGAAATTTCAGAGCAAAATACAAGAACAAGATGCTGGAAAATGACAGAAAATCGTAAACTAAGTTACTGTGGGCAAGCAGAAAAATCTAGCCGCTTTTTTGCTTTGTTCTTCTCGTTTTTATAGGCATCGAGGGCTAGGATTTCCATATTTTCTCTTCTACAACCTTGGATCAACGTGTAGGCATGAAATCGGGCTGAAGAATCTCACAAATCTCGCAAAAATCTCCATGAATCTCGTGATTTATGTTAATTTCACGTTTTCCAGATTTTCCAGAAAATACAATTGCAATTCTATTGTATTATTTTTCAGATATACCAAAATTTTCAAGAAATGCAATTGCATTCCCATTCTTGAATGCAATTGTATTTTGTGCTTGTTTTTCAGACTTGTTTTTCGAAGGAATGCAATTGTATTTCCAAAATAGAATGCAATTTCATTTTGTGCTTGTTCACAAACTTGTTTTCCCAAAGGAATGCAATTGCATTTTTTGTACTTGGAACAAACTACACAAAAACAACAAATTAGTATAATTTTCAATCTCTTTTCAACTTCTTTTTTTCATTACTCCAACGAGCTTTTATCAATTTAACTAATAAACACCATTTTCAGCTTGCTCGTCATACAACAAAGCACACAAAAATGACAAGAACAACCTAGTTTAAGGTCAAATAATCCTCATAAATGAGAATTATCAGTGCACAACATTTTGCTAAGAGAGGCTGTCGAGGAAAGCCCAGATGTGATGAGCTTCAGCTTGAGGGATACAATCGTGTCATTTCAAAGGAAGAGGTTCTATTGATAACTAGATTGTGGCATACCCCCAGTTGAGCGATTGGGAAGGATGCATCAGTGGAACACTAAGATTTGCGAACTAAGTACTTCACTAAAGAGTGCACCAATAAAGAGACACACCTTTCTACATTCAAGGATAAGTATAAGGGAATGGAGTTTGAGAACGATGATGATGCGGTGAAGGTTGAACCAGTATACTATACAGAGCTTGAGATGATAAGGAATGATAGAAAGAAGACAATGGTTGACCAATCACTCTTTTCGAACGTGGAGCAGTTGGAATATTTCAACTGCCTTACTGGGAAACAATAATATGGGAGAGAACATTGAAGGGCCTTCGTACTGGGTTGAGAGACAAGGTTGTAGTGTATAAGTAGAAGGTGACCTTTAATAAAGTCTACATGGTAAAACATAGTCTCGGTTGTCATTCGTTGTTCAGCATAGTCCAAGAAGGCCGAAGTGCGAGAGGCTAGTAGTTTCACCGATCATGAAACCACTGTTGGAGGTGGTTTCTGATGTGCTCAAGCAACGCAGTGATCAACAAAAGTCTCAGTTATTTAGTTATGGTATTAAATCACTCAACGGAGTTGTTTGTCATGTTATCGTACTGTTTTTGAGTTTGATAACATCATGCCCACTATTCCACACCAACATCCTCTAAAAACCTCGCTACAACCCCATTTTAGATTAGAAAAATCTGGTCCCAATACCTCTTGAACACAGACTCACGATAAGTCTTAGCGACATTTTTAATTAGTCTAATTACTGTCTTGTCCTTGAAGTTCGTACCAAGATTTCCCTCCAATTGGTAAGTGCATAGTCCTTGGAACGCTTGGAGATATGCAGCTCGGGTCGCATTGGTGATGGTTGAAGGAATGAACGTTTCACTCCGCAGCAGAAGCATTTGATCGTCTTTCATTTTATTATAAAATTAAACTAAAAATTAAGGTTAAGCAAACTTACTTGGAGTAAATATGAAGATATTTCTGACGGATCTTTCTCTCCTCCATAAAATCTTCTTCGCTATGACTCGAACATAGGACTAAGGCTCGTGGGAGTCTCTTGAACGAAAATCCACAAGGGATTGGAAAGGAAGAGGTCTAGAGAGAATTATCTAATTCTTTATTAAAGATATATGTGTTGTGTCAATTGGCTCAACCAAATGGTTATATTTATAGAGACCAAAGGAAAATCTTTGTCATAATTAAATTATTATATTTTAATATCCAATATATTAAAATATATCTTATGTTTATTTGAATCTCAATCAAATCTCCTGCGATATTTATTTATTTGAATCTTATTCAAATTCTATAAATATCTTTTATTTAATGTATCTAATATACATCAATTATTTTAATATTTAATGTATCAAATACAATCAATATATTTTCCTCTTATATATTTAATATATCTAATATATTAAATATTAATTTGAACATTTCAAATTTTTCTTTCAATTAAATTGATTTTTTGTGTTACTATGAGCTAGCAAGTGAACCTTATGGACTTACAGATTATAAGCTCCAATGATACAAAATCAATTAATTAAAATCTTTAATTAATTAATTTTTATTCATTAACTATAAGTCATTCAACTATAGACTTAAAGTTGCACGCTTATGCACGCAGGACAAATTGTGTCCATAGATATAATCATTACATGCAATTTGATCCTTCACGTGTTGTTCGTAATTACAGCTTGGTTAAAAGTCGGTTTTGTTGGGATTTATACCATAAAGCCTCGTAATTAATGATTTATTTAATTTTGATTATTTTATTTGTAATATAATATTTTCCATTATATGAAAAATTCAAGGTTATTAATGTAATCTTGAACAGTATGTAGTTCACATACGAGAGGATCATGTTCAAGAAATAACCTAAAGGGTCATAGTATATGGATAAGGTTGGGTGCCTTATCCTAGTAACACTATTGATACGGCCCACTTTGTAATAGTTACAAATGATTTGATCCAAATCGTTCATGTAGAGACATGTGAGTGGGAGTATTTTATACAATGAGTTTGTGTAAGACTGAACCACGAAATATTTAATCTCTCTATATAAATCCGTTAATTGAGAAGATTAATATTTCATCAGGATGCTCATATGCGACTCGATCTTAATCCTAAGTGAGTTATGAACTCCTGCCTGTGAGGGCTTGTCCTTTGATTTGCATGGGTGAGAGTGATTTTTATAGCCGATTCAATATGCCTACCATTTTGGGGACTTGACCAAATCGGGAGTTGGGAACATAATCTCACAAGATGGAATTCACTCCTTCCCATATAGGGTAAGTAGATGAGTAATTCCCATAAGTGCTGATTTCGGGACTTGAACAATGGGGCCCCACCCTCTCACTGGCCCGAGAGGGACTTAGTTTATAATTAGATTATAAACAGATTGTTCATTAGAGAATCAATGGTACTTAAGGTGCAAGATGTAATTATAGGGGTAAAACAGACTTTTGACCCAGCTGTAATTACGAACAACTCGTGAATGATCGACTAGCATATAATGATTATATCTATGGACAAAACTTGTCCTACAGTGCATGAGAGTGCAACTCTAGGTCTATAATGGAGTGACATATAGTTAATGAATGAAAATTAATTAATTAAAGAGTTTAATTAATTAATTTTGTATCATTGGAGCTTATAATCTGTAGGTCCATAAGGTCGCATTGCTAGCTCATAGTAACACTAAAAGATCAATTTAGTTGAAAGAAAATTTTGAAATGTTCAAATTAATATTAGTTTGAAGTGTTCAAATTAATATTTAATATATTATATATATTAAATATAAAAGAGGAAAATATATTTATTGTATTTGATACATTAAATGTTAAAATAATTAATGTATATTTGATACATTAAATAAAATATATTTATAAAGTTTGAATGAGATTCAAATAAATAAATATCGTAGGAGATTTGAATGAGATTCAAATATGTATAAGATATATTTTAATATATTATATATTAAAATATAATATTTTAATTATGGCAATATTTACCCTTAGTCTCTATAAATAGGACCCTTAGGTTGAGCTATTAGACATAACAACACATATCTCCTCAATAGAGAATTAGATAATTCTCTATAGACCTCTTCCTCTCCAATCCCTTGTGGATTTTCTTTCAAGAGACTCCCACAAGCTTTGGTCCTATGTTCGAGTCATAGCTAGGAAGAATTTGTGGAAGAGATAAAGATCTGCCAGAATATTCTCCATAATATTATTTTCAAGGTATGTTTTGCTTAACCTTAATTTTTATTGTTTAATTCTAAATAAAATCAAAGTCGATTCCAACGCTTCTGTTGTGAGTTTAATTCGATTATTCCCTTCACGTTTTACCCCTATAATTACACATTGCACCTTAAGTATCACTAATTCTCTAATGACCATCTGTTTTTAATCTAATTATAAACTAAGTCCCTCTCGGGCTAGTGAGAGGGTGGGGCTCTATTGTTCAAGTCTCGAAATCAGCACTTAAGGGAACTACTCATCTACTTATCCTATATGGGAATGAGTGAATTCCATCATGTAAGATTATATTCACAGCTCCCTATTTAGTCAAGTCTCCAAAATGGTTAGCATATTGAATCGGCTACAAAAGTCACTCTCAACCATGCAAATCAAAGGACAAGCCCTCACATGCAGGAGTTCGTAACTCACTTAGGATTAAGATCGAGTCGCATATGATCATCCTGATGAAATATTAATATTCTCAATTAACGAATTTATAAAGAAAGATTAAATATTTCGTGGTCTAGTCTTACACAAACTCATTGTATAAGATACCCCCACTCACATGTCTCTACATGAATGATTTGGATCAAATCATTTGTAACTATTACAAAGTGGGTTGTATCAATAGTGTTACCAGGATAAGACACCCAACCTTATCCATATACTATGACTCTTTAGGTTATTTCTTGAACATGATCATCTCGTATGTGAACCACATATTGTTCAAGATTACACTAATAACCTTGAATTTTTCATATAATGGATAATATTATATTGCAAATAAAATAATCAAAATTATTATTAATTATTAAATAAATCATTAATTATGAGGCTTTAGGATATAAATCCCAACAATGGTCATGTGATGATCGAAAAAAATCACCATGTTAGGATCCTCTCTGATCGCCATCTTCAGGTTTGACATGAACCACTTCCAAGATCGATCGGTCTCACCATCCACGATGACGTATGCAAGAGGGTATAGTTGATGATTACCAACCATTGCTACACCAACTAACATAAATCCTTTGTACTTCCCTTTCAAATGGGTCCCATCAAAAAGAACCATGGGGCGACAATTCATAAACCCTCTAATAGAATGACCTAATGCTATGAATACGTATTTAAACTGTATGGTCTCATAGTCAAGTTCAATCTTGAACATGGTACCTGAATTTTCAATCTTTAGAGCTTTTCCATAAGCATGAAGGACAACATACGAGTCTTCTAGAGACCCACTTGTTAGAGCATATGTTGTTTCTCTCACATGCCATGATTTGCCATAGCTTATGTTAACATCATATTCTTGCTGAACATCCTCGATAATGTGTCTAGGCTTATATACACGACCTTGCCCTGCAGTCTTGTCCTTAATCAAGTGTCCAATGACATCTGCACTTGCCTGCTCGTGGTCATAATTCAACATATTGATGGAGCTTGTGTGTTGATCGACTAAAACATGTGAGCTTAGAATAAAGATTTTTGGTTTTGAAAGAAGCTCTAGTTTAGTGCAAGTGCACACTGTCGATGCAAGTAATAAAATTGGAAGTACTCCAAAGTATCGATCTCACAGGAAACAGATACAACAAAATTAAAAAAAGGATAGCAAAAATTGTTCTCAAATTGCAATTGTCGTAACTGATGTAGAATAAAATTTGGAATGGTCTTTGTGGATAAGAAAAGAAATTTCAAGAATAAAAGGAAGGGATCCAAACATGCTTGTGCCATTTTGATTAGAATTGCAGCATAATTGCAATTGCAATCCTTGACTTTACTCTTAAGTAATTTAAACTGAAGGGAATAATCGAATTAAACCCACAGCGGAAGCATAGGAATCGTCTTTGATATATTTAGAATTAAACTAAAATACAAGGGTTAAGCAATAAATACCTTGAAAATAATATTATGGAGAATATTCTGGCGAATCTTTATCTCTTCCACAAAGTCTTCTTGGCTATGACTCGAACACAAGACCAAGGCTTGTGGGAGCCTCTTGAAAGAAAATCCCCAAGGGATTGGAGAGGAAGAGGTCTAGAGAGAATTCTCTAATTCTCTCTATTGAGGAGATGTGTGTTGTGAAGAATGACTCAACCAAATGGTCCTATTTATAGTGACCAAGGAAAAATCTTTGCCATAATTAAAATATTATATTTTAATATCTAATATATTAAAATATATCTTGTATTTATTTGAATCTCATTCAAATCTCCTACGATATTTATTTATTTGAATCTTATTCAAATTCTATAAATATCGTTTATTTAATATATCAAATATACATTAATTATTTTAATATTTAATGTATCAAATACAATAAATATATTTTTCTCTTTTATATTTAATATATTAATATATTAAATATTAATTTGAACACTTCAAATTAAATATTAAATTTTAACATTTCAAATTTAAATATTTAATGTATCAAATACAATAAATATATTTTCCTCTTTTATATTAAATATTAATTTGAACACTTCAAATTAATATTAATTTGAACATTTCAAAATTTTCTTTCAACTAAATTGATATTTTAGTGTTTCTATGAGCTAGCAAGGGGACCTTATGGACCTACAGATTATAAGCTCCAATGATACAAAATTAATTAATTAAACTCTTTAATTAATTAATTTTCATTCATTAACTATAGGTCACTCCACTATAGACCTATAGTTGCACTCTTATGCACTGTAGGACAAGTTGTGTCCATAGATATAATCATTACATGCAAGTTGATCCTTCACGAGTTGTTCGTAATTACAGCTGAGTCAAAAGTCCGTTTTACCCCTATAATTACATCTTGCACTTTAAGTACCACTGATTCTCTAATGAACAATCTGTTTATAATCTAATTATAAACTAAGTCTCTCTCTGGCCAATGAGAGGGTGGGGCCCATTGTTCAAGTCCCAAAATCAGCACTTAAGGGAACTACTCATCTACTTACCCTATATGGGAAGGAGTGAATTCCATCTTATGAGATTATGTTCCCAGCTCCCCATTTGGTCAAGTCCCCAAAATGGTAGGCATATTGAATCGGCTATAAAAGCCACTTTCACTCATGCAAATCAAAGGACAAGCCCTCACAGGCAGGAGTTCATAACACACTCAGGATTAAGATCGAGTCGCATATGATCATCCTGATGAAATATTAATCTTCTCAATTAATGGATTTATAAAGAGAGATTAAATGTTTCATGGTCTAGTCTTATACAAACTTATTGTATAAGATACCCTCACTCACATATCTCCACATGAATGATTTGGATCAAATCATTTGTAACTTTTACAAAGTGGGCCGTATCAATAGTGTTACCAGGATAAGGCACCCAACCTTATCCATATACTATGACCCTTTAGGTTATTTCTTGAACATAATCCTCTCGTATGTCAACCACATATTGTTCAAGATTACACTAATAACTTTAGATTTTTCATATAATGAATAATATTATATTGCAAATAAAATAATCAAAATTATTATTCATTATTAAATAAATTATTAATTACGAGGCTTTAGAGCATAAATCCCAACATAAACTGGATTCGATACCTATTCGACCTTCTATGAAGTATCTTTAGGAGACTAAGTGATTAAACATATATTTCTATGGCTAATACGAACTTAGTTGATTTTGAAACACAATCCTTCTTGTCTTAAAGGTTTTGCCCTATGCTTAGGGTCAAAAACAAATTCCTATGTCTAGGCTTTTTCCTTTATTGCTTTATAAAATTCTAACTTTATCTAACTTTTTCATAATTAGATTCAATTGATGTATACTAATCTAGGTGATCAATCTAGACTAATAATGAGAATTAAAAGTCAATCAAAGCAAACAAGTTATAGAGTAAGCAAGGTTGCTCTCACAATTATGCCTTTATTCCTTTCTCTAGGCATTCACATGCTTGAATCCCAAAGAAAGACTTAGCTCATAATTCAATAAGAGGAAAGAATGATTTAAATGAGAGAAATTTCATAGTTAAAGGAAAAGTAAAGCTGTTGTAAAATAAATTGAACTTAAAAAGAAGAAGAAGTGTGTTATAAACTGAAATTAATCTTATTAAATCAACCTTGCAAAGACAATTAACCAAGATCCAAGGTTTAACTTGAAATCAACTACAGGAATGAAAGAAAAAACAGTACAACAACTTGAATGCAAAAATTACAGCAATGAAAACTGAAGCAAACAAAAAAACAAATTGAACTAAATGCCAAAAGAACTACTCGAAATACAGTGCAATAAAACACCCTTTTCGCCCCTTTCATCAATTGAACTCAATTCCACTTCTTTAGAAAGGAATCAGGTTTTTACAATCTAAGATTTGCGTCTAGATTAGACTAATTATCGAGGCTTGAAGGTGCTAGAAACAAGAAGAAAACACAGAAAAATGAAAAGAAAACAACAACTTCGTGAGGGATGATCCCCTTCTTGATTCGACTTCTTTGTCTCTTTTATAAGCCATAAGCTAGAGTTTCCTTCTCCCACCTTGTGCTAATGGACCCAAATCAATCAGGCTGAAAATCTGGAGAATAATCATAATTTTTTTCCAAAATCACGCAAAATTTCGAATTTTTCATTTTTTCTATATTTGCCCAAATTTGCAATTGCAATTGCAATTTTTCACTATCGTCCATTCCTGCATTGTCCAGAATTACAATAGCAATTTATTTTTTGGATTGCAATTACAATTTTTCACAGTTGCCCATACCAGTACAAAAAAAAAAAAGAAAAATCAACAATTTTATGCCTTTTCCAGCCTTTTCTTGTTATTTTGACATATTACTAATATGCCCAAGTAATTTTGTTCAAACTTGCTTCATTTTACTAAACTTTGTGGATTTAAATAGATGAGATCTCAAGAATAACTTGAATTTAAAGGCTAAATAACCCTCAATAATGAGCATTATCATGTGCACCTTTACATACTTTGAAATCTGAAGATCTCACAACCCTACATCCTAATTGATCAGAGTCTCCTCTTGTAGGTCTCGCTAATGCATCGCACATTGTATAAATCATTGGTTGATTTCAAAACCCTGAACTCAAAGTTATTGTTCATGGCAAACACTGATATTCTTGTTTTCAAGTTCTTCTTGCAAAAGAATATTTGGCCTACATCAACGTCGGCCTCAGACCCATGCAGAAATATGTCCCTCATGGTTCCAATATTAATTCCAAACGAATCTGTTGCTTCAACAGTTCAATTGCTTTCATTCTGAATTATTGGGCGATTACCCCTCCCCCATGCACTTGCACACCACTACCTCTTTAATTTCAACCGTTTTTCATGCTCTTCGGCGTAACCAACCGTTTGTGGTTGACTTGCCGCCGTTTAAGGCTCGGTGTCTATGTTTCCCTTATAATCTTCCTATGCATAAAGTGTGTATGCGTCAGTGGATCCGTACGAGTGCCATCCACTAGTTCTCCCCTAATGATATTCATTACTGGTTGCTCGAGCATACGTTTCCAACTATGATTGAGTATATGCCCCTCATGGGCCCGTATTGTCATTGCCTAATGATCGGGGTGAAACTTGTGGGTAAAAATAAAAGAAATAATTTCAGCCTCAGTACAACTGCACACTATCGATGCAAGTAATAAACAGGAGTATTCTTGAGTATCGATCCCACATGGAACAAATTTTAATAAAAAAAATTGGAAATAACAAATATTGTTCAAACATTGCAACTTGGTAACTCGATTGCAAAGTCAGATTGTAAGTTGGTGCGAAACAACAAAGAAAACAAAAACTAGATTGCAAAATCAAATTGTAAGTTTGTGCAAAATAGCAAAGAAAACAAAATGCAAGGGAGTAACTTTATGAGGATAGAATGGGCTCAAGAATATTTGTTGAATGAGAAATTTCAGACAACCGCAAATTGCCACATCATTAATTTAAATTAATAGTAAAATAAATTTGGCACCAATTACAAATTTACATGTGTCCTAAAATTAAATTAAAAGACATGAAAAATTAGCAAATCAAGTACTGCCACCTATCCAATATTGATCCATCGGGTGACATAGGATAGTCCGATCAAATTATGCCATGTGGCAATTGGAACCGAAACTAATTTAGCCCCAGATCATTAAAAATGAACTAGGCTGAATTTAAATAATCCAAGTCTATTAAAAAAAAGATTGGATTAAGTCCAAATAAGCCCAAACCCAAAAGAAAGGCCCAAAGTCAGCCAAGCCTAAGCCCATACAAGGTTCATCAAGCTCTATACATAGAGGAGACCATCCTCTATTTGAAGACATTCTGAGGAGCCAGAATCTAGAGCATTCGGTCAAAGATTTAGAACCTTCAAGTTCAGTCAGAGAATCCAGCGAGTTCAGAGTCTCCAAGATTTAGAATTCGGAAGCTTCAAGTTCAGTCAAAGAATCCAGAGAATTCAAAAGACCAAAGATTTAGAATTCAGAAGATTTAATGACTAGAAGACTTTAAGAAGATCAACAAATTGACAAGCCAAATCAAGATCAACAAGCCGACATATCGATCCAAAATCAACAAAACGACAGGTCGATCCAAAATCATCAAATCGATAGGCCGATCCAAGATTAACAAGTCGATAGGTCAATCCAAGATCATCAAACCGACAGGCCGATCTAAGATCAACAAGATAATAGTTCGATCCAAGATCAATAAGTCAGCAAGTTAATCCAAGAGGATCAACAAGACAACAGTCCAATCCAAGATCAATAAGTCAGCAAGTCAATCTAGGAGAATCAACAAGCCAACAAGCCGATCCAAGAAAATGAACTAGTCAGAGCTCAAAACTTACATATTTGAGAGAAATAATCAGAGGATAAATATTAGAGATTGTAACATTTCATAAAAATCAATAAAATCAAGTTCATCCCATGAATTAAATTTCTTTGTCGAAATCTCGTGTGAACAATATTCATTGCTCTAAGTTATGAATTTCCATTTTAAATTACAATTGCAATACTAACTTACACAAACAATTGTACACCGAATTCAATTCCTATTCAACTTTGATTCCAAAATATTTAGGAGACTAAGTGATTGGACCTATATGTCTATGGTCAATCATACTTACATAAATTTAGAACACAATTCTAGTGGTATTGGAGTCTTTTGCCCTATGTCTAGGATAAAGAATGACTTATGTCTAAGCTCTGGTGTAATGCCCGACTTATTCAGGGGCGTTAATGTCGAAATTTTTGGAATTAAGTTGGAATAAGTCTCAAATATGCATTTCTTATTGATAATTCTCATTTATGAGGATTATTTAACCCTAAAACTAAGTTGTTCTTGCCATTTTTGCATGCTTTATTGATTACTGAGCAAGCTAAAAATAACATTTTAAAATAAATTCATGCAAGCTTGTTGGAATATGATAAAAGAAGGAATTAAGTGAAAAGATGCAAGAAAGTCGGCTTAAGTTGAGTTTTTGTGCAGATTTGAAGAAGTGAAGACTTTGCAAAAGGGAATGCAATTGCATTCCCATTTGCAATGTAAGGTGAAGAACAAGGAAGAAGAATGCAATTGCAATACAAATTGCATTCTCTGAACTTACAAATCAAGTGCGAAAATGACGGAAATCACGCAAATGATGGATTTTCTGCACGATTTTGGAAGATTCTCATCCCGATTTGATTCCTAGAAGTTAGCCCATGGATTGAGGATGATTTATATGGAAACCCTAGCCTTCAATGCCTATAAAAAAAGGGGAAAACGATCCAAAACTCGGCTGGGTTTTCTTCTGCTCGCCCACATTCCGTAGAGGCGTTCTTCGGGAGAGAGAATTTCATTTTCGTTTGGGTTTTTATTCTGTTTTTCTTCTTCGACAGCAGCAACATCTGAGTTCATAATTTTTATTAGTTCAGTTTTGTTTCGATTCTCTTTTGTTTTAGCAATTCTTCCTTACAATTGAGTTCAATGAAATTCTGATTTTAGCTTTATTCAACGAGGAATTCAAGTTTCTGCATTTTATGTTTATGGGTTTTTCTACTTTTCTTCAACACAGCAGCAAGCCACAATTTCTTTTCCTGTTTCTTTCTTTTTATTAGCTCGTGATTTGGTTACTCCTCATTCCCGAAGTAAGATCTCTCCTCAACGAATGTTGAAGAGATTAAGATTCAAAGATTTGAATGAATTTTGAATCGATCGCATTTAGGGACTTTGGGAAGTATTTTGCTGATTGAACTACTTTCTGGATTCTGCTTGGATTAAATTCTAAATATTGTAGGTGGTGGGATGGAGAAGTATTATTAATTTATATATACTTCAATTCCTTATTCATCCTTGGTTTTTCTTTTGGTAAGCAAAATCTGAATTCCAGTAGTATACTTTAGGGAATTTTATTTTCTTAGTGGGCATTTTTACTTGGTGAAATAATTAGGTTTTAATTGAAATTAATTACCTCTTTATTTTGTAAACTATGAAGTTTTTAACAAATAACTTTTGGATTTTCATTTTCTCCACAATGAGCTAAATTTTCTTTAGGGGTTCAAGTTGGTGAATGCCCTAAGGAAAAATGTAAAGCTCTAAAGCATAAACAATCTAGTTAACATGTAAACTTTGTTTGCTTTTGTTGAATTTAGATTTGGGTAAACCTAGCTGACCAACTAGTGATTGCTCATCAAGCTTGAACTTAATATCGAAAGAGTTAAGGGAAAGCCGATGTCACAAAAGCAATGGAGGAAAAGGCTTAGAAATAAGTCCTTAACATCGACCCTAGACATAGGACGAGACTCCAAAACCACTAGAGTTGTGAGCTAAGTATCTAAGTTAGATTAGCCATAGACATATAGGTTTAATCACTTAGTCTCCTAAAGATTTTGAATCAAAATTGAATAGGAGTTGAACTCGGTTTACTTAGTTCTCACATGTTAACTATGATTGCAATTGCAAATTGAATCGCATTTTTCCAAAGGTGCTTGAATCACTTGAATCCCTATTTTTAACTCATTGAATTTTCATTCACTCTTGTTAAAAAACCAAACTCTTATATTTTTGCGTCCCAGTTACCCCAATTGTGTTTTGCAAGCAATTTTGTGTCATTCTAAGTAAATTTTGTTAAACCCGTTCCCTTGGGTACGATACTCTGGAATACTTCCAGTTTCTTTATTACTTCGATCACGTGCACTTGCGTGTTGTAGCAAAGCATAGCGATCACTTATTTTTGGGGTTAATTTGAAATTTGGAGTTTTAAAAAGGGCAAATTGGAAAAGAAGAGTTTGGTCAAAGGGCATATTTGAAATTTAGTAAAAAAAAAAAAAGAAAAATCTTCCTCTCATCCTTATTTTCATCTTCATTCCTTCTCCCTCTCTCCCAAAAGTCTCTCTCTCTCTCTCTCTCTCTCTCTCTCTCTCTCTCTCTCTCTCTCTCTCTCTCTCTATCCCTTGTTTTCATTTTAGCATGTCGCCGCACGCCTCTGCTGCAACCGTGCCAAAGTTCACTGAATCCCGCAGCTGTAGCTCACGCACAGATCCGCTGTGCAGCTCAGCGTTTGCGTCATCCACCTTTAGATGACTCGTAGGAAAGAGTTGGAATGCTAGCCGCTCGTGAAAACGCTACCACCGCACCGTCTCGCCTCTGCACTGCGAGCTGATTGCTAGCGAGAACGTCGTTGTGCACGTTGTCGCCATCGTAGTTCCGACTTCCGTCTCTTTCTCTCGGTTTTTGTATAACACAGCAAGAAGGGGTGATTTTGGGTCATTTTCCGGCAAGCCAATTTCTACACAGCCACGTTTCAGCTTCGTTTTGGGTTGGTTAAACTTTTCGTCACAGTTTCGAGATTACCCATAGCTTTTGGATATCAAATATGTGAACTTGGACTTGTTCGAAGTTGAACCATGAGGGTTAGTGGATTGTTCAACAAGAATTCGACTTCAATTGGTGAGTTTTAGTTAGTATTAAGACTTTTGAGTTCGATTAAAAATATTAAGTTTCGTTATAATTTATGGACTCTCTTTTGGGCAATTCTGAATGGAAGAAATTAAGGTTTAAAAGTGATTTGAATTAAGAAATTGTTTGGGTATTTCTCTGGAATATTTTGGATAAGTTTTTGCAAGTAACATTGTCCCTTAGCCTTCTCGGTTGTAAGTAAAGTATTAGTTTGAGCTTTAATTTTTGTTTCGACTTGTAGGCAAGTTCGAGTTAAGAAAACTAAGATTCGAAGTTTGCCTTGGGTTAGATGCCAATTGTGTAATCTTCCCCAAGTATTTTCATGTTGGGTAAAGGACATCTTTGGTAGGAGTTGATAGTCATGGTCCGTGGTCTCCATAGCCAGGTAAGTAGTCATGGATTTAAGCCCCTTTAAGTTTCTATTTAAATTTGTTGTATGTTTGATAATTTGGAAATTGTGAAAGTATGCTTAAAAACCATGTTTATGAAGCATGTAATGGGAAGTGATCTATTCAAACGAGGTTTTGAGCTAAAATGGCCTAAGTGGTGGCTATAATTGGAAATAGGGACTTAAAGTATCAAGTGATTGCAGTTAGCATGTGTAGGATCATAATGAGTCTTTTTGCTCGAGGTTGTGATTGGATGCCTGTGAATATGCTTTCTTTTTAATATGTGCCTGATAATTCTTATTTATGAGGATTATTTAACCCTAAAACTAAGTTATTTTTGTCATTTTTGTATGCTTTATTGATTACCGAGCAAGCTAAAAATAGCATTTATAAGATATATTCATGCAAGCTTGTCGGAGTATGATAAAAGAAGGAATTAAGTGAAAAGATGCAAGAAAGTTGGCTTAAGTTGAGTTTTTGTGCAGATTTGAAGAAGTGAAGACATTGCAAATGGAAATGCAATTACTTCCCTTGGGAAGACAAGGTGAAGAACAAAGAAGAAGAATGCAATTGCATTCTCTGCACCTATCAAGTCATTACGGAAATTAAGGAAATTCACCAAGATTCACTCAGTTTGCTCGATTTATGGAGAATTTCAAGCCCGAACTCATGCCCAACCCTTGACCCATGATTGAAGGAGCATATAGATGGAAACCCTAGCCCTCAATGTCTATAAAAATGGGGAAAACGATCCAAAACGTGGCTGGGTTTTCTTTTGCTCGCCCACATTCCGTAGCAGTGTTTTTCCTTGGAGAATTCGATTTTCTGGATTTATTTTTCTGTTTTTACTTTCGACAGCAGCAACAATTTGATTCTCTTTTGTTTTAGCATTTCATTCTTGCAGTTTAGCTTGATTAAATTCTGAGTTTGAACCTTTCTTCAACGAGGATTTCAGACTCTGTTTTTTTTTTCGAATTTTTCTGTACTCTGTTTTTTTTTGTTTCTTTTTGGTTTTAGACAGTAGCTTTTGTTTCTTTTTCTGTTCTTTTTTTCTTCACTTCATTTTATGTCTTTCTTCTGTTCTTCACTTCCAATTTCCCGTAGCTTTAGTTTCAATTTAAAGGGTAATGAATTAGTTAATGAATGGGTAATGTATTGTTCTGTTCTTCACTTCCATTTTCCATTTTCTGTTCTTCAGTTTCCATTTTCTCGTAGATTTAGTTAAAGGGTAATGAATGGGTTTTTTTTTTTTGAATTTCAATTTAAATTTCCTTTGTGAGTATTTTGGGTTATTGATTTAGATTCACAAATTCTTAGTAATTTGCAGTTGTTTTACTCTAATTTTAAAATTTTAATTTCGGTATTGTGGTTATTAATTATGAGATTTATAGCAATTAATTTTTGGGTTTTCATTTTCTCCATAATGAGCTAAATTTTCTTTAGGGGTTCGAGTTGGTGAAAGCCCTAAGGAAAAATGTAAAAGCTCTAAAGCATAAACAATCTAGTTAGCATGTGAACTTTGTTTGCTTTTGTTGAATTTAGATTTGGGTAAACCTAGCCGGCCAACTAGTGATTGCTCGTCAAGCTTGAACTTAATATCGAAAGAGTTAAGGGAAAGTCGATGTCACAAAAGCAATGGAGGAAAAGGCTTAGAAATAAGTTCTGAACATCGACCCTAGACATAGGGCGAGACTCCAAAACCACTAGAGTTGTGTGCGAAGTATCTAAGTTAGATTAGCCATAGACATATAGGTTTAATCACTTAGTCACCTAAAGATTTTGAATCAAAATTGAATAGGAGTTGAACTCGGTTTACTTAGTTTTCACATGTTAGCTATGATTGCAATTGCATTTGAATATCATTTTTTCCAAAGGTGCTTGAATCACTTGAATCCCTATTTTAACTCATTGATTTTCCATTATTTTCTTTAGCCAAAAACAACATTCCTTAAATTTTTACATCTTCGGTTCCCACAATTGCATTTTGTAAGCAAATTTGTGCCGTCTTAATAAGGTTTTGTTAAAATCTGTTCCCTTGGGTACGATACTCTGGAATACTTCCAGTTTCTTTATTACTTCGATCACGTGCACTTGCGTGTTGTAGCAAAGCATAGCGATCAGTGCCAGAGCAGAGTATTTTCAGGAATTCAATGATTGAATTGAGTAGGTGGTTATAGTCGTGGTTGATAATGTAATATTTGAGGGGTCTCGGTCATATGTGTGATTTATGGAATTAACTTATTAGCGCTTGGTTATTGGAATGAGCCTTGGAATACCTAAATGGTTATGATTGTAGTTTTACTAAAAGCGTGAAAGTTTTGGATATTTGATTAACCTGAATGATCATGAGTGGTTAAGTAGGGTTTGCATGTGATGTTGGGGTGTTTAACTAAGTATAGATTGTTTGAAACACTTGAGTGGTTATTTGAGGTTTAGCTTTCTCGAGATGTGGATGAGTTGACTATGAGCATAGCGCCGGAGTTGTTGGTTTGGGTTAGTGGCTGAATTAGAGCACCTTAAGGGTATGCAGTGATCAGTGGTCATCGTCCCTGTTTCGTGTGTTCAGAATGGGAAAATAACTGGGCATGTTTAACGTGTGTCAGACTGGTCCGAATGTGAGTGGAGGGTTATTGGTTTTCCTAATTTCTAGCTTGTTTAGGGGACTAAATTTCTGGATTAAATGATTGGAGGGCTATATGCCACTAGCACATGTATGGGCTACAGATATGTAAAGTTTTGGTTTAGGAATGTTGTTCAGGGGTATAAGTTCATACTTGAGATTCGTGGATGTGGTCTATAGCGAAGGATCACAATGATGCGATTATTGTTATTTGTTGAGGTGTGGGCCTGAGTTATTTACGACTAGTAACTTCTTAAAACAAAGAGAAGTGGGTTACCTTGATGCTAGCCTAGAAAGTAAGTAGCCAGTCGGAATGGTCCGTTAGGATTTGTGTCTCGCCTATATACATAAATATGAGGCGTAAGGTGTTGTAAATGTATGGAAGGGCTTGAGGGTTGTTTCCCTCTTTGCATGTGCGGATTAGGGGGCGATTCCCTTTGTATGTACTTGTGAACTTCGGGCTAGGTTGTGAATGTTGTTAAAAAATGATGAATGTGTATTGGTGTGGTGGATTACCCTAGAGGTTCCAAAAGCATTGCGAAAGTACCAAAAAAAAAACTTGTTAAATTAGTGCCACCTGACCTTGTGTCTCACCAGGGGCGAGTCTGTAACTCTAGGTTGGTGTGATGTGAGTAGGGTGAGGGTTGTTTTCCTTCACCGAGTTGTGTGCTAGCTTAGGGAGCGATTCCCCCATTGTGATGAACGTAAGGATTGCGTTTCCTTATTGCCTGTGTGCTAGCTTAGGGGGCGATTCCCCCATTGTGATGAGCGTAAGGATTGCGTTTCTTTATTTCCTGTGTACTAGCTTAGGGGGCGATTCCCTCATTGCGATGAGCATAAGGATTTGTGTTTCCTTATTGTCTGTGTGCTAGCTTAAGGGGCGATTCCCCCATTGTGATGAGCGTAAGGATTGTGTTTCCTTATTGCATGTGTGCTAGCTTAGGGGGCGATTCCCCCATGGTGTGTAGGCGTGAGAGTTGCTTTCTTTCACTGCCCTTGCCAACCTAAGTTACATGACTCGTTGGTAGTGCTCGAGACAATGCCATATCGGGGTGGACTCAGGTAGGGTGTGCGAACTGTAGTTGGCTGAACGATGAGTTGGGGTTAAGTAGGAGCCACGTGTGGCAGGATATCTTTTGTGTTGTGATTGAATGTTGAACCTTAAGTGGGCTACTTGCTGAGTATGTTTATACTCACTCGTGCTATTTTGTTTGTGTTTTGCAGATGGTCCACATTCTCGAGGCGGGTAACGGAAGCAATGACTTGACGAGGTTATGGAGACTCCACAAATTTTCCTTTCCTTGTATTAGCTATTAGTTTTGTATCTTGTTCTTTATTGTATGTTGGTCTGTAAACTTTATATCTTTTCTGCTTCCGCATGCTAGTTAGAATTCCCTAGTTCTTGCATCTGTTGGTTAAACTCAGCATAATGTTTCGTAGTTTGGTGGATGTTGAGTTTGTGTTCTGAAGTTTAGAAGTATTGTTTTGTTTATTTCAGGTCTTTGTAAAATTTTTGTTTTCTAGTAGTTATGCCTTCATGCTGCCAAAATTTCGAGCATGAACGAGGTAATTCAATCGTGCTTCCGCGTTTAGAGAGTCGTATGGGTTAGGGTCGTTACATCTGGTCTCCATTGTTTGTGCGAAATTCACTTTTTACTAACTCTTTCGATATTAGCTCCAAGCCTTGTGAGCAACCCTAGTTGATCAAACTAGAATTACTAAAATCCATCAACTCAACACAAGTTAACAATTAAAGTATAGGCTTGGTTGTTTTTGCAACTTAAGCCCAATTCACTCCTTAGGGAATTCACATCCTTGAACCCCGAAAAAGGACTTAGCTCATAACTAACTTAAAAGCATCTAAACAATTCTTGAATATATTCTTCATGCTAAAAAGAAATCACAATGACAGTAGCTTGAAACAAAAATTTAGAAGACTTTTATTCAAGTGCTGTAATTTGTCTAAAATGGAATAGAAAGAATAAGAAATAAAAAGGTAAACACTACTACAACCAAAATCGAGAATCCTCTTACTGGAAATGAAACCCATACACAACCTTGTTGAAAAATTCAAAATTCTAGTTCTTTGATGCAATTAATGAAACAGAAACTGAATTAATGTATCCAAACTACTTAAACAAGACCAAAATTCAAACTAAAACAAAGAACAAGCTAAAATTAAAAATTTAAAAAAAAAACCTTGAAAAAATCCACTGCCCCTTCTATGTGTCTTAATCGATTAAATCTTTTTTTTTTACCAAGAATGAATGAATCTTCACAATCCAAACTTTAGTTTTGATTGGATTGAAGCTAAGGAAGAACAGTATGACATCTAGAATGGAACACAGTAGCTGAAAAACTGAAGCAAAAAAGAAACCCACGAAAACGTCCATACGAAAAAACCCATGATACTTCCATCGATCTTCCCCACTTTTGTGTGTTTTTCTTCCCTTTTTATAGACTATGGTGACTAGGGTTTATTTCTCCTTCCATTGGCCAAAGAATCTTCAGAAATTGAGCTAAAATTAAGCAAAAGAATCGTGGGTTTCCTTCCTTGCCGTAATCTTTATTTTTTTCTATATCTGTCACTGCCCGATTGCTAAATCAAATTGCAAATTTAGAATTTTCAATTTGAAATTGCAATTCTCCAATGCTCCCTTAATCCGTCCTAACATCTGTGTAGAAATCAAAATGATTGATCGCTTTCTTTAGGCCAAACACATAACATTCTTGGGCAAAAGACTCCAAAATCGAGTAAAATTGTATGGGCCAATTGATCTAAGTTAGAGGGACTATAGACATATAAGTCACTCACTCAGTCTCCTAAGAACCTAATTACAAGGTGAATAGGAGTAGCAATTTTGGTTCACAATTGCGAGTATGGTAGGTTGATATTGCAATTTTGGTAACGTTATTTATCGGTTGGAACTTTGAGTTAAAAGTTAAGAAATACGTTCAGCCCAACGTCACTCTTGGTTTAAACCTCAATAAACCTCAATCCAACGCCACTCTTGGTTTCTTCTTCGTTACTCCGTATCATAGCCTCTTGCTCCCGCGTTCTCGATTTGTTTTTTTTTTTAAATTTATTTTACTTGCACTTATGATTGTGCTTGTCAGTTGCACGTACACCCGTAAAATGAGCGTCGATCTCGCAATTAAGATGGAAAATCTAAAGAGAATAAGGGCACAATCACATTAACTTTCACACTAAAGTATTGAAAGGTTGGTTGACTTTATTTTTTTAATATGGCTAAAGATAATCTGACAATGGAGAAGACAATCGAATTAACTCGTATCCAACCAGCCACCCATCAACCTTTCAAATGTATTTATGTGTTGGGATTTATGCCCTAAAGCCTTGCAATTAATGATTTATTTAATAATTAATAATAATTTTGATTATTTTATTTATAATATAATATTATCCATTATATAAAAAATCCAAGGTTATTAGTGTAATATTGAACAGTATGTGGTTGACATACTAAAGGATCATGTTCAAGAAATAACTTAAAAGGTCATAGGATATGGATAAGGTTGGGTGCATTATCCTGGTAACACGATTGATACGACCACTTTGTAATAGTTACAAATGATTTGATCCAAACATTCATGTGGAGACATGTGAGTGGGGGTATCTTATACAATGAGTTTGTATAAGACTGGACCACGAAATATTTAATATCTTTTTATAAATCTGTTAATTGAAAAGATTAATATTTCATCAGAATGATCATATGCGACTCGATCTTAATCTTGAGTGAGTTATGAACTCCTACCTGTGAGGACTTGTCCTTTGATTTGCATGGGTGAGAGTGGCTTTTGTAGCCGATTCAATAAGCCTACCATTTTGAAGACTTGACAAAATAAGGAGCTGGGAACATAATCTTACAAGATGGAGTTTACTTCTTCCCATATAGGGTAAATAGATGAGCAGTTCACTTAAATGCTGATTTCGAGACTTGAACAATGGGGCCCCACCCTTTCACTAGCTTGAGAGGGACTTAGTTTATGGTTGGATCATAAAAAAATTGTTCATTAGAGGATCAGTGGTACTTAAGGTGCAAGACGTAATTACAGGGGTAAAATGGACTTTTGACCCAACTATAATTACGAACAACTCGTGAATGCTCGACTTGCATGTAGTGGTTATATCCATGGACATAACTTGTCCTACAGTGCATAAGAGTGCAACTCTAGGTCTATAGTTGAGTGACTTTAGAGTTAATGAATGAAAATTAATTAATTAAATAGTTTAATTAATTAATATTGTATCATTGGAGCTTATAATTTGTAGGTCCATAAGGTCCCCTTGCTAGCTCATATGAACAAATAAGGATTAATTTTGTTGAGAGAAAATTTTGAAATGTTCTAATTACAAATTAATATATTAAATGAGGGAAAACATATTTAATGTATATGATACATTAAATATCAAATAAATTATTAACGCATTAAGATTCATTAAAGAAAAGATATTGATTAAATTTGAATTAGATTCAAATTAGGAAATAAATATTGTAGGAGAATTTTAAAAGGTTTGAATAAGATTCAAATTGGGTAGATAAATATATTTTAATATATTAGATATTAAAATATATTATTTAATTATTTTTCCTAGGCCACTATATACATAGCTACAACAAAGATCTTAGTTTCCTTACATCAACCTTCAAACGATGTCTTACGTTTTGGAATCACTTGCAAAGCATCTTCAAGTAAAAGCAATCCAAAAGAGAGTTATTAGCTAGTTATAAGGCATCCAACTTTATCCATATACTATGACTTTTTAGGTTATTTCTTGAACACGATCCTCCCGTATGTCAACCACATACTGTTTAAGATTACACTAATAACCTTGGATTTTTCATATAATGGATAATATTATATTACAAATAAAATAATCAAAATTATTATTAATTATTAAATAAATCATTAATTACGAGGCTTAAGGGCATAAATCCAAACATGGAGCATGTCTCCATAAGCAAAAATCGGGTCGGCTGGTTCAGTTTGGCCCAATTCGGGCCGAGTTAAACATTTCGGCCTTTTGGTTATTCTCTCACTTTTCCAAGCCCAATTTCATCTCAAGTCTCCGTTTAAATCCTATTTGACTCAATTGTCTTCTATTCTCTTGGAATGGATAAGGTTGGGTGCCTTATCCCTGTAACACTATTGATACAACTCACTTTGCAATAGTTACAAATGATTTGATCCAAATCGTTCATGTGGAGATATGTGAGTGGGGGATTCTTATACAATGAGTTTGTATAAGACTGGATCACGAAATATTTAATCTCTCTTTATAAATCCATTAATTGAGAAGATTAATATTTCATCAGGATGATCATATGCGACTCAATCTTAATCTTGAGTGAGTTATGAACTCATGCCTATGAGGGCTTGTCCTTTGATTTGTATGGGTGAGAATGACTTTTGTAGCCGATTCAATAAGCCTACCATTTTGGGGACTTGACCAAATAGGAAGCTGGAAACATAATCTCACAAGATTGAATTCACTCATTTCTATACATGGTAAGTAGATGAGTAATTTTCTTAAGTAGCTTATCAACAGTGTTACAACATTAAAATACATTTTCTTAATTGAATTAGTAATGTTTATTCAATCTAAGTATCTAGTTGATAGTTGTTATTGGTATTAAAAGTTATATTATACCATAAACATAATTTGATAGTTGAGAAATTCAATCTTCTTTAATATGTGATAAGTTATTTGTGATATAATAATTTTTTTAAAAGAAAAAAAAGTACTATTTTACTATTTAAGTAATAACTAACAATATATATATATTATCTAATAGAAAATCTATTTAAATTAATACTCCATCGTTCGTTTAACGTTTAGAAACAATAAAGATAGGATCGAAAATTTCTTCAAAAAAGATGAGATCGAAAATGTCCAATGCTTGAGAAACTAAATTAAAAATTTATGAAATATGGGCATTAATTATTATTATTTTTTTTAAAGAACATATATGGACATTGAAAAGTGAACTAAATACAGAAATAAGACAAATATTCGATAACTTTTGAGTTGTGACAAGTTGACAACTCAATCATGAGACATGTTTCACATCACGTGGCCACACATAACGATCTTGATGCTTGAGCTCACGTGATCTCTAACTTCACTTATAAAAATCATTTGTCATTGCTCCAAGTATCTTTTTCCATTTCTTTTTTAATTTTCTTTTAAATCTTTAGGGAAAAATTGATATTATTTTTTAAAAAATAATTAGTATCATTTGCTTAGGTTAAAAGAAAAAAAAAGAAAAAGATAAAAGATACTTTTCACCCAAATCTTCTCGGCGAGGTATATCAATTTTTTGGTTAAACACTTTAAAGGCTTTTTAGATAATTTATCTCTTAAATATTTTTTCAAAAGTAATTTTTAAATTAATCTATTTTTTTAAAAAAATATTTTTATTTATTAGAATTTTCTTTAAAAAATACTTTTGATCATCTAAAATCATTGAATAAGCTATATTGAATACACTTTAAATTCATAATTTTTTTAGAGGTGTTTATAAAAAAAAATTGATTTTATTTCAATATATTTTTCTCAAAAGCTATTCCAAACACCCAAAAACATTTTTTCTGTTTGAAAAGTTATCAAATTAAACCATAAAACAAAATTTTCCTTTCAAACACATGTGTTTGATAAGTATTGTTTAATGTTTTCCATAAATCAAACAATATTATAAAATCAGATAATTATTTTTTATTTCAATAGCTAAGGCTAAACACATAATTATGAAAAGGGCTAATTTAATAGTATTGATTTGAGTTGTATCAATTCAATAATAAATATTAAAAAAAAAACATAAAAAAGTTCAATTATTAATAAGAAAGAACTTCCTAGCTTTATAATGTGGACAATTTATATAAATTTCAAGATAACTCAATGAATAAAGTATATATTACTTTCCTCTCATTTTCCCTCATTTTGTGGGGTATTTACAACCAACAAAAAAAAATCACCAACCTTCATCACTATCCAAATTTGACAACGAAGGACTATGCGTTGAAGATCACCTTGTTGGATAAGCCGATACCCACTCTTCACTAAAAATATTTCTAGAACTAGACCAGATCGAGATAAAGAAGGAAGAAACAAGGCCCTTCAGGTAGAGATTTGAGGATTGAAAATCGATCAGATGGGAGTTTCAAGCTAAGGTTTGTGAGAGGAACAATTGGAAGAAGAAGAAAATCAACAGATGGGGGTTCTCGTTCGGTCTCTTCTTCTCGCTCGCTTTCTCTTCCTCTCGCTCTCTTTCTCGTTATTTTGTTCCTTTTGAACTGAGGGCAAATCAAACATTTTGCTTTGAAAGCTGACATCGGCAAAAGGTTAGATAGCCTTATTTTGAGCGCCTAGATTAGATCGACAATCAGTCTAATATTTTGGGACATTCGTACAAAAGGTCCCACTTTAAAATATTCCTTCAACTTTATTGTACTTGTTTTTGCTATTTTAGGAGCTTGGCTTGCATATGGGGATGATATAATAATCTGACATTTTTTTAAAGATTGGTTAGTGGATAAGAAGGTATTTTTATTTTCTTTCATTAAAATAATGCAAAGGAAAGATATATATCTTCCTCCAACTTTTAAAATTAGATTTGTTTAGCTTACTTTGATGAGTTGGACCAATCATTGAAAAGGTTAATTTTGTCAAAAACAATATTGATATATAAATTTAGTGTCATTGTTTCGATTTTGCAAATATTTAAAATATTGATAATTGATTAGGCTAGGCACAATATTGACATGTGTATCTCTTTAAGGACCGTAAATTCGAATTTAACTCTTAATTTATAATGTAATATTTTTTTAAAAAATGTCAAAGTCAATAATTAACATGTACTCCTTTTTTTGAAGTCGAAGATTCAAATCTTCATACTTGACATTTGTTTTACTTAATTTTTTTAAAAAAAAGAAATATGAATTATTATAAGTTGTTTTGTCATGATTTTGTAACTTTAAGAGGTGATTACAAAGTTCGAATGTGCAGTTGTAATAACTTTTAGGTTAAACAATATATTTAGTCCCTTAATTTTTAGAATGGTGTTTATTTGATCCATGAATTTAAAAAAAAAAATCTAATAAGCACTTAAACTTTCAATTTTGTGTTCAATAATTACCTGAATTTTAAACACTTTCTAATAGGTTTTTAAACTTTCAATTTTGTCTCCAATAGGTTTTTGAATTTATAATTTTGTATTTAATAGATCATTGACCTATTCGACATTTTTTTAAATTCAAAGACCTACTAGACACAAAATTGAAAGTTTAGAGTCCTATTAGACATGAAATTCAATATTTTATCTAATATATTAGTTAATTTTAAAAAATTCTGAATATGTCAGGGACTTATTAGATACAAAATCGAAAGTTTAATGACTCTATTAAACATTTTGTAATGTTTAGGAACCTTTTAGATATAAAATTTAAAAATTCAAGAACTAAATTTGTAATTTAACCTAACTTGTATAGTTTAGGGGTGTCTTTCTTACAACTTTTTCCTAAATTTTAATATATAGGAATAGAAAATTGAAAAATAATAATGTAAGGTTGTTGGGGTACTTTGAATCTAATTCATATTTGTGAATATGGACTTGCAAGTTGTCCAAAATTCTAGTTGTTGAAGCTCTGCTAGATTATTCATTAAATAATTGACTTCTTGACCTTGCTTTGCTTCGATTGGTCTATTTTTTAGTTTGCATCACATGATTGTCTATGACAGACACATGTTTCAATCTCCGTTAGAAAGGTTTCTCACACATGTTCAAAGTTACGTGTTGCTCTATGACAGGTACGTATTTGTTAGTTTTAAAAAAAATAAAATTGTTGAAGAAAATTGGAGTAGACTCGCAATAATATTTTTCAATTTCAGAGCATGACTTTTTTTCACTTCTTATCTTCTCTGATTTTGTTGCATTTCTCATTTCATTAATTGAGGGTTTCTCAATTTTAAAGTAGGATTCTACTCGATCTATTGACCTTTAGTAGAAACAAATCTTATTTGCAATAGTTTTTTCCTCAAAAGAGTACTCTCATTCTTGAATTAGTCGCCAATATTGGTTTTTTTTTTAATTTCTCGTCGGCCTCAAGCTCGATTTGTCCTCCATCCGCTGCAACGAACACATGGCTTTCGAAATCGCCTTCATCGAAATCTTTGTCCCCTTCCTATCTAGCATCAATGTCGTTTTAATTCTTCGTAAGACTGTTGACAAGGTCGACAAGGTCAGCTACGACCAGTTCATTGTGTTCGTGGGTATCACTCTGTCCACCATCGCCTTCCCTGTTCTCTCCTGCATTTTAGCCAAGCTCAAACAGCTCACCACCAAAGTCAACGAAACTGCCATGGTTGCCACTGCCTTCAACGTCATTTCCTGGATCTTCTTCACACTCGTTGTCACTGGTATCAATACGAAAGGCGAGGGGTAACGCAAGAGTCCATTTTTTTTCATGTGGGTTCTACTTTCGAGAGTCGAGTTCGTGGTTTTCATGATAGTGGTAATCCGATCTGAAATGATTTAGTTATTTTTTTAGTAATTTTTTAAAAAAAATAACAAACAAGTACCTATCATAGAATAACACGTGGCTTTGGGCATATGTTGAAAACCTTTCTAACGGTGATTGAAACGGAAACTTAATCGATTGTGTAAATTGATACACTTATTCAAGTTTGAGGTTTAAATTGATAAAATTGAAAATTTAGGATTAAAATTGATACAACCTACCAGTTTAAATTGATAAAATTGAAAGTTTAGGATTAAAATTGATACAAAGGTTTAAATTGATAAAATTGAAAGTTCAAAGTTAAAATTAATACAACTTGCCAAATTTAGGGTCAAAATTGATTTTTTTTCCTCTTCGTTTTTTGAAGTTGCTGATTTTTCTTTATTTGAATATTAATCCAATCTCTATTTATTATTTAACATTTTTTAATTATATTATTTTTAATTATAAAAATTTCAAAATTAAAGTTTTTACTCAAGTACAAACTTTATCCTAACAATTTTTTCTATTTTATCCTAACAATTTTTTTTTTAATTATCAATTTCATAATATTTAACATATTCATTTTTTTTAAATGAAACAACTCAAGTACACTGATCTTAATTATAAAAAAAACAATTGATTTAAGAGGGTTTCTAACATTTTTCATTTTCAGAGTATGGATACTTTAAGTAAAATAACTTTTTTTTAAAAAAATAAAAAAATAAAAATAAACTATTGATTTAAGAGAGATTCTTACAAGGATCAATGGGTTGATTTATGAGGGATTTTTACATTTTCAGGGGCTGAATTATGTGAAAATTAGAACAAGGTAGATTTTAGGGCAAAATGCACTTTTGGTCCATGAGGTTTGAAGTTGATGTCTATTTGGTCCTTGAGATTTTAAAAAATATATTTTAGTCCCTGAGGTTTGGAAAATGATTCTAAATGGTCCCTGAAGTTAGTTTGACCGTTAGTTGACTAACGGAAAATGATGTGGCATGTTGATGTGGCAAATTTTGAATGAAATGAAGAATTTTATTAATTTTAAATTATTTTTAAAAGATTATTTGTTTTTTTTCTTTTCAATTTTTTTTAACATCAAATGGGCATTTTCTTGGCATTATGTTGTTTCTTAATTTACCAAAAAGTTCTTCTTCACGATTCTGCAACCATAATATGCTCTTGCCTATTCCCCTCGTTTCCACCATTTTTCCTTTTCTCTTTAACCTAACAAACAGTTTAGATCCCTCTCATTTTCAACGTAAAGTGCATATTCCTAAAATTCCCCTTTTTCTCTATGCAATCCAGTTTTTCTTTATTCTATTATTTGGGTTTTTTCCTCCCCTTTTTCTGATTATAAATCTCTGTTGATTTCACTGTGATTTGGTAAATTTAAACTTTGACTGCCTGAGAGGGCCAACATGAAGTTTTGGAAAATTCTCTGCATTTTGATTGAATCTGGAAACACAAACAGAACACCCAAAATTCAGTGAGCAACTTGTGTTCACAAAACAATCAAACGAAGAAGACCCATCAAAGAACTCGAATTGAAAACATAAGCCTAAAATGGAATCTGGAAAAGGAGAAAAGCAGACACCAGGTAACTCCTCGGGCTCCCACTTATAGACGTTGATATCGCAGACGTAGTCTGACTCGATTTTTTGGCCACATATCTTCTTCTTCAAATAACTCGATTTTTAGCAAATTTCGGCCACATATCGAGAAGGGGGGTTTTAAAGAACGGGAAGAGTGACCAGGAAGGATTAAGAATAGTGTTATTTTTGCTGCGGGGCCACCCGGCGGGGCGGATCTCCATTTAGGCGGGTAATTTCCTCCTAGCTGAAGCTGAATGGGGCGAAGATTCCGTCTCGGCTTCTTTTTTTTTTTCCTTTGTTAAAAAAAATGAAAAGAAAAAAAACAAATAATCTTTTAAAATTAATAAAATTCTTCATTTCATTCAAAATTTGCCACATCAACATGCCACATCATTTTCCGTTAGTCAACTAACGGTCAAACTAACTTCAGGGACCATTTAGAATCATTTTCCAAACCTCAGGGACTAAAATGTATCTTTTAAAACCTCATGGACCCAATAGACATCAACTTCAAACCTCAGGGACCAAAAGTGCATTTTGCCCTAGATTTTATAAACAATACAATAAACTATAAAATTCATAAACATGTATCAAACGTGAGAAATTGTTGGCATTATTCTCATTTAAAAAAAAATTAATCTTCATTAAAAGAAAAAAGTAGTTGCCACATTGATTACAGATCGAAGGACATCAACCTTGCTAGCCTAAATAAGTCGTAAAAACGAGAGTCGCATAATAAGGAAGCCATATATGTTACTTTATGAGTAATTAACTATTAGAGTTACTAAAATTGAATAAATGAACGACGACACAATATTTAAAAAGAATATTTCAAATGTTAAATATCTATATCGATAATAAGCATAAGACAGTGCTCAAATTTTTACCCTCGCATATTGTTGAACAAAAAAAATCTATCTCGATAAGAAAATAAAACACGAATCCACTATCAAAGAATAATAATAATAATAATGCTTTTTGTTGGTCTTGACCCTGTGGGCCGTCGCTTCATTTTCATAAAAGTTTGGGCCTGGACTTCTATTTAGAACAATTGGGCCTGGTTAATCAATAGCCTAGCCGCTGTTTGTAAACTATTACTATTAAATTATTATTTTACTTGTTATGTATTTTAATTTGGTCCCACAGGTTAAACTTTTTTTTATTTCATTATCTTCATTTGAATATTCTAAAAAAAAATTTGTTGTTACCAAAGGCTAATATTTACTCATGTAATTCCATTTTATTTAGATATAATATAAAAAGGCGTTGAACTAGCGTTTAAAGAAAACATGTCACATAAAAAAAGGTTAACATTTCTCATCTAATAATAACCATGGCAACAAAATTGAAATCATGCATAAATCATAGAGACTTTGAAATAAAGCACAAACTATGTAGGCTAAAGTGTAATTTACCCTCTTTAGAACTATCTTTTTTTTTTAAAAAAAAAACTATTTCCAAAATTCATTTCATAATACTTGATAAAATCAAATTCATTTCATAAATTCTCATGCATTGTATTTACATTATGTCATACAAATGCTTTTCCAAGATTTATCTGATTGAAATTTTGATCCACACATTCATTTTTTTTTATTTTAGGATATACACGTAACACTTCGAGACCTCAAACAAGATCTATTCTTTTATCTTTTCATCATAGTTCATTTGCATGCTTCAAAATAACGCGTTCATATCATGAGTTGAAAAATGAAACACGCAAGCGCACATACACACAAACGTACCTAGAAAGCAAACCAAATCACAAACCAACCCAAAAAGAAAAAAGAAGAAATCAAGCCAAGGAAGAATGAGACAAAAGGAAATAGGGAGGGATGGAGCAAGAGAGACAAAAGGCCAGAAAATGAGAGGAGCTTAAAGAAGTGGAAAAAGAAACACTAAATGAAAGTGACAATATATATAATAAACATAACAAAGAAAAATATTATTTTATATATATAATATTTTGGTCCATGTATTTTGAGTTTCATTACTCTTTAGTCTATGTTATTTCAAATGTTCAAATTTAGTCCACGTACTTTTAACTCATTACATTTTAGTCTATGTTATTTCAAATGTTCAAATTTAGTTCACATACTTTCAATAAATTTTAAAATTAGTCCCTATAGTTAGTTTGAAGTTAATTTTTCTCAAAATTAGTTAAATAATAATAATAATTTTTATGCAAAAAAAGATACAACATGAACATGTTTTCAAAATTTATAGATAATAGAGACTATTTTTTTTTAGAAAAATAATCGGTATGGATCAATCTTAAGTTTTATTTGAAAGTACATGGACTAAATAAAATGAGATCGAAAATACATGAATCGAATGATATTTCAATCTTATTTATATTGGGGAAAGAAAAAAAAAAGAAAAAGAGAAAATGGAATTCCTCAATCGAACATACCCACATTTTTTTAATTTAATAATAAACTTTATTTTTATTTTTTCTTTAAAAATGCATTAGCCAATAATACATGCAAGTAAAATCAGAAAAAGATAGAGAATGTATATATTTTTTTACATTTAATGGTAAACATGAAATACATTATTAGTTTATTTATTTAATAAAAAAATAAAATCGTACCAAAAGAAAAAATAATAGAAAATTAAATATAAAATAATTACTATAAGCTCGTTAATGTAAAGTAAAAGAAAATAAGAAAATAAGAGAGAAGAAAAAAACATAAACGAAAAGAGAAAAGTAAAAAGGAAAAAAGAAAAAAAAAAGATAATGAACTATTAAAAGAAAAAAAATTATGATGAAAGAGAAAGAACAAATAGAAAGAAATAAATCAAAAAATAAAAATAAAAAAGAAGAAAAAAACAAAAAGATTAAAAAGTATTAAAAGAAAAAAATATAATGGAAGAGAGAGAAAGAAGAGAGAGAGGAGAGATGGGTAAAAAGAGAAATAAGAATACATGTATGAAACCTGAAAAAAAAAACAGAAACAGAATTTGAGAAACTACTTTTTGAAGTTTCTCAAAATCTGCCTTTTTTTAGAAACGTTTCTAAAAAATTTAGAAACAAGAAACATGATCGTTTATCAAACATGTCTGTTTCTTGAAAAATGAGAAACAGGAACAAGAAACATGAAACAGGAACGTTTTCAAACGAGCCCTACACTACACGGTGTTTCTCTCTCCTCCATTAATTTTTATAAAAAAAATTGTTTTGTCTTTTATCTCTCTTGTTTCTCTTCCAAGATTCCATTGTCCAAAGTGGGCATGTAAAGTTACCAACTTTAGAGGCAACCAGCCCTAAAATTATCAAGTATTCGGATTTGTACCATAGATTATAGTGTATCTTAGATCAGTTGCCGTAGATCTTGGAGAATTAGAGATCTATATATAGGTCAAAGGCTATAGAATGTAGGACCATATGGCCCACCTTTCTGCTTATTTGAGTTGTAGTTGCATAGGGTACTATGCCCTATAACCTAATGTTTGGACAATTTAGGGTGTACTTCTTACAAATATACCTTTGTAATAGATACCTTTGTTTAAGTCGGGACTTGGGAGGACATAATTTGCCGTGGTTGGTTTTAGAATTTTAAAAAAATGGCTAATAATACGTTTAACCGCATAATCTTTAGTTATTATTATCTTTTTTAAATTACAAGTTTGATCTCGAAGAAAGTTAGAATTTAGTATATCTAGTTTTGATGAAATTCTTCTAAATACTCTTTACGATAGAGATTATTTACTAGAGTTTTATCAAACTACATGAATTTTTTATGAAGTTTTATCAAACTATAAGAACTAAATCTTAATTTTTAAAACTATAAGGACTAAATTTTAACTTTCTCCAAACCACATGAACCAAATTTGTAATTTAACTTTTTTTTTTATTAAAAAAAGTTTAGGTTCTATCATTTAAAAGATTTTAATTTAGACAATATGGACATAACTTAGTAGTTAAGACTTTTTTTTTTTTTTTAGAGGTTGAAGGTTGAAATTCTTATTCCCACGTTTGTTGTACTTAAAAAAAAATCAATTTAATTTTTTATATTTTAACATTTTCAATTTAGTCTCTCACTATTAGTGAATGTTAAAATAAGTTAGTAATAAACTTACATAGTATAATAGTTAGTGAATTGGTAAAAATTTAGAGTAGAAAAATAGTCATTTGTGGGAAGAAAATTTGCAATTTCTACCAATTTCGTGAAAATTTTAGAGAAGGAATTGGAAAATTTTCTTTCTTAAATGACTATTTTCTTCTAAATTTCCATCAATTAACTAAGTATTATGCCATGTAAGATTATCATTAGTTAATTTTAACGTTTATCATCGATAAAATGCTAAATTAAAATGTTAAGTACTAAATTAAAACTTTTTAGACTATAGGTAACTATATTTTTAAAAAAAATTATAGACTAAAATATCAACCTTAAAAAAATTCTGACTCAGATTCAAATCTTTTACTTCTGAATTGTAATATAATATAATAGTTTTATTCATAATCTTAAGTGCATACTCTTGTGCTCGAGTCATTTTTCAATCTTGTCTTCAGTTTTTTTTTCTTTTATTTAATATAGAAATTTTAATTTTTATCTTTAATACATTGGTTTTTTTTTTAAAAAAAATTATTATTATCAAATGAGGTTCTTTTGGTAAAAAATTGATAATAAATAACATTAAAATACATTTTCTTAGTTAAATTAGTAATGTTTTATTCAAAGTATCTAGTTGACCGTTATTATTGGAAATTATCTATCAGAAATGATATTATATATAGCATGGACGGTTGAGATATTCTATCTTCTATAATATGTGATAAGTTATTTGTGATAGAATAATTTTTTTTTTCAAGGAAAAAAAGAACTCTTATACTAATACGTAATAACTAACAAAAGATATATATCTTATCTAATAGAAAATCTATTTAAATTATACTCCATTCGTTTAACGTTTAGAAACAATAAAGATAGGATCAGAAATTGTTTAAAAAACAAATAGGATCGAAAATGTCTTAAAACTTGAGAAACTAAAGACCTGTTTGATAGGCAATCTGGATTCTGTTTTATGTTTCCGGATTCATTGAGTTATGTGAATGTGTGTTTGGCATATTTGTTTTCGAAAACTGTTTTCGGATTACGTGATTGAAAACAACATTTTTATGTTTTCATTGTATCCAGATTTTGAATTTGAAAATTTGAAATGCAGAATTACACTAAAAAAATTAAAACTTTAATAAATATAGTATTTCATGTTATAAACACAATTTATTTTTGTTAAATTAAAATATGTATAATATAATATATTATAAATTATATGATATTGTAAAATAATAATTATACAAAATTAAAAACAAACATGTTCATAAATTAATTAATAATAATTTATATTCAACCTAATATTTAGTTTTGCAACTACAATTAGTTTTATAGTCTATAAATATATTATAAAACACATTTTGAACAATTACTTAAATTAGAATCCAATTTTTAAATATGCTACCAAACACATATCTAAAAACATGAAATACAACTCTGTTTTCATTCAATCATTTGTTTTCAAAATTCTGTTATCAGATTGCCTACCAAACATGCCCTAAGGCTCTATTTGATAACCATTTGATTTTGATTTTTAATTTTTTTAAATTAAGCCTATAAATATTATTTTCATCTCTGAGTTTTTTTGTTTTATTATCTACTTTTTACATATGTTTTAAAAAACCAAGCGAAGTTTTGAAAACTAAAAAAAGTAGTTTTCAAACACTTATTTTTATTTTTAGAAATTAGTTAAGAATTCTAATATTTTTTTAAAAAATGTAAAATTCATTATAGAGAAATGATGAGAAAATAAATATAATTTTTAAAAACTAAAAATAAAAATTAAATAATTATCAAACAGAACATAAATTAAAAATTTATGAAATATGGGCATTAATTTTTTTTTTTTAAAGAAGAATATATATGAACATTGAAAAGTGAATTAAATATAGAAATAAGACAAATATTCGATAAGTTTTGAGTTGTGACCACTTAATCATGAAGTATTTTCAGCCACGTGGCCACACATCACGATCTTGATGCTTAAGTTCACGTGATCCCAAAACGTCACTTTCGTCATTGCTCCCAAGTCCAAACTCATTATCTTTTTTCCATTTTCTTTTAAACCTTTGAGGTAAAAATTAATATTATTTTTTAAAAAATAATTAGTATAATTTGCTTAGGTTAAAAGGGGGGAAAAAAAAAAGGAAAAGCCAAATCTTCTTAGCGAGGTATTTTCGGTTACAAGTCTTTTTTAGATAATTCATTTCTTAAATATTTCTTCAAAAGTATGCTTTTAAATTAATCTATTTTTTAAAAAAACATTCTTTTTATTTATTATAATTTTCTTAAAAAATACTTTTAATCATTAAAAATCACTAAACAAGCTATACTAAATATACTTTAAATTGTTAATTTTTCTAAAGGTGTTTATAAAAAAAATTGGATTTTATTTAAAAATATTTTTCTCAATAGCTATTCCAAACACCCATAAAACAAAATTTTCCTTTCAAACACATGTTTGATAAGTATTGTTAAATGTTTTCTATAAATCAAACAATATTATAAAATCAGATAATTATTTTTTATTTCAATTGCTAAGGTTAAAACATAATTATGGAAAGGGCTAATTTAATAGTATTGATTTGAGTTGTATCAATTCAATAATAAAAAAATACATAAACAAAGTTCAATTATTAATAAGGAAGAACTTCCTAGTTTTATAAGGTGGACAATTTATATAAATTTCAACATAACTCAATGCATAAAGTATTTATTACTTATTTTAAGTTAAAGATTCTATCATTCATCCTAATCACATATGTTGAACTAAAAAAGAAGTGGAGAATTTAAATTGTGTTAATTTTGTTTCATTCACCCCACATTGTACTGGTGTCAAATCCAAATTTCGAATCTTAAACTTGAGATGTTAAATATAAATAGTATTATAGAGTATAACCTCTTCCAATACAACATGGTTCAAAGACAAACCAAGCGAAAGCTAATGTGCATGTGTTGTCCGAGTAGACGAGTACATGAATGAAATGACATTGCATTCGAATGAGAAAGATCTTGAGACATTGCTAGCATGGTTAAAAAAGACTTAAAAGAATTGATAATTACTATCATAGAGCCAGTGTAACTTTTTTTTAGCGACCTAATCATTGGGAATTTCAAAACTAAGCGTTGGAGCAATCCTATCTTAAAAGAATTTGTAACCACCGAAAAAAAAAAGGAATTTTATTTTATTTTATTTGTTTTATTAATTTCTAAAACCTTTTTGGATTAGAATTTTATCTTCTTTTTAAATTAGGAGATAAATCTTTATTATCTTTTCTTTTTTGAAAAAAAGAGAAGATAATCTTTTAAGAGTTTTAATTAGGTTTTTTTTATAAAAAAAAATCACTTTTTAGGCCCTAACTTTTTGACTAAACGTTTTGAGAAACGAAGAATATGTTCTACAGTTTCCTCTTTAAAGAAAAAGCAGTAAGTTTTATTCCCTTCTATTTTGAGGTTTGTTTTCTTTCTTTCTTGATTGAATCTTCTTGAAAAGTTTTAGGTTTTTATTTTGCATAAAATTTTTATTAAAGTTTTTCAAATTAGGTCTTTTATTTTAAATTGAAGGCTTTGACAATGGAAAGTTTTTCAGAATTTTTCAATTTTAAATTTCTTCAAGTTTGGGATTGTTTTAAGCGTTTTATGGTTTCTTTTTGCACAAGAAAGTTTACCAAATGATTGCTTCTTTGAAGTGTGATTTATAGCTTTAATTTCTACATGAAAAAGGAATATTTTTAAGGTTTTTTTACAGCAGTTTTTGGCCAAAGATCTAATTTTTGGTGTTAAAAAGTGGTAAATCTTGATTATTTTAATGTTAAAATCTTGAAGAGTTTTATTTTATGAAACACAAAATTTGAAAAGATTTGTTAAATTGAATTTCTATGTTTTTGTTTTAAAGAAGATGAATTTCTGAACTTGATGTGGAAGTTGTTTATTGAGTATTTCTGTACTCATTTTTGTTTTTCCAAATGTTTTCAAACGAAGGATCAAGTGATAGTCCCAAAAGAAGTGAAGTTTAACGTTCTTGCACAAGACTTAGAAAGATGTTGTTAATGATTCGATAGTTTATTTTAGAAATCCTTTGTAAGAAATTACTTCCGTTGAATTTGTTTAAGTCTGTTTTTGTTTGTAATTGTTACGCTTTCGCATTATTGTTAGAATGACCGTAATGAAAAATAGGAGTTGTTACAGAATTTGTATTGATATGTCTGATCGCGTTACTCCACATGCCCTCATTTTCAAATATGTTTTTTTTTTTTTTTTTTTTATCTTGTAACATATATATATATTTAGGAAGGCAGAGACAAATTATTAGATTATTTTTTTCAACTAGTCACTTATGTAGCCATTAAAATGTGACATCAAATGTCTTAGGTTTGTGAACATAATTTAGGAATTTAGGAATTATGCTGTAATTTAGGAGTAATTTAGGAAATTACAAACTTTCCTTTTATTGTATCATTCCCATGTATTTATCCCCAGTATATGTTATTTGTAATACACAAAATATTGAATAACATTATCATTGAAATCAATATGGTATCAGAGCCTTTTTCATGTTTAGGGTTTCACTTCTTGTCGCCACTGCCGCCTGCCACTCCTCGCCGTTGGTCGCCACCTCCATAGACGTCGTCATGACCTTTGTCGCTCCTTTGCTTCTACCTGTTTTTCGCACCAGACGTCGTCACAACCTCAGCCCTGCCATTGCCACTCAAGATAAAAACTCCAAATCTCCGAATCTTCGCTGTTAGATCCGTATGTTCAGATTTTCGTTGTCACTATTCTCGCCGCTTCAAGCCCTGCCAGTCTCAGATCTCTGCCCCCGTCACCAATGGGTCTCACCGCCACTCATGTGCTACCTAGAAACTTGCAATTCGATTTTACGATCCCGTGTGCTTCAAGCCCTATTCTACCGTTACCATTTCTTTTCGTATATATAATCGGTTCATCCAGATCGGTTCGCTTTGACTAGTTCATTTTTTCCTTACTTGGTCTTGTTTAATTTAGCTTTATTAGAATGGAGAGGAGTGATATTTTTTCATTCCATTAGTACAACTCTCAATTGAATGAATTATATCACTTGGGCACACCAAATGAAGAGTTTCTTGATCGGTCGGAAGTTATGGCAAGTTGTCATCGATGATGTGTCTAAACCTATAAAGAACAAGGATTCAACTGAGGAAGATGCTAAATTTATTGAACAATTAGAGGACTGGGACAACAAAAATCATCAAATAATGACTTGTATTGATAACACTTCTATCTCTGCCATTCATGTTCAATTTGATACTTTCGATAATGCCAAAGAACTGTAGGATTTTTTATTTATCCATTTTCAATCTATCGGACTGGCTCATTAGTATCAACTGCATAGTAGTCTTGTTAGTCTAAATCAAGACATTGGTCAATTGGTCAATGAATATCTGGCTACACTTCAACCCATTTGGACTAAGCTAGATCAAGCTAAAATGAGCCAGGATCATCTTCGGCACATTAAAGTTCTTATGGGTCTTCAATAAAAATATGAGTCTGTTCGTGCGGCCTTGCTACATCGAAATTCTCTACCTCGTTAGATGCAGCAATTCGAGAAATTCTGTTTGAGGAAAAATGACTTGGCATAGTCTCATCACCACAGTCTGAAGCTGTTCTCACAACCGCTCATTCATACAACACAGTTGGGTCCCACTTTTGCAAAAACTGTAAGTCTCATGGTCACAAGTTTGCTAATTGTCCTAAAATTGAGTGCATGTATTGTCACAAACGTGGTCATATCTTGGACAACAGTCCCACTCGACCACCTCGCCCTTTGGGTCATTCTACAAAATCTAGGAACTTTTCTAAAGCTAGTTCTTCATCCGTTGCTGCCGCCACCTCAACTGATGATATCACTCCACCTAGTTTTCAAAACAGTGATCTGCAGAACTTATTAAAACAGGTGATCTCATCCAATTCAACTGCTCTTGTTGTCTTATCAGGTAATTCATGGCTCATTGACTCAGCCTGTTGTAATCATATGACCTTGATTTTTCTCTTATGTTTTCATCCACACCTACAAAATCTCTTCCTTCCATTCATGCTGCCGATGGTGATTATATGACTATTTCTCATATTGGCAAAGTAGACACACCTAATTTAAGTCTTCCCAATACCTACTACATTCCAAATCTTACCTTTAATCTTGTCTCTGTGGGACAATTATGTGATCTTGGCCTAACCATTTATTTTTCTCCTACTAGTTGTCAGGTTCAGGATTCGCAAATAAGATAGACGATTGGTACGAGTCGCAAAGTGGGAAGATTGTTTAAGCTCACATCGCTCCAGCTCCCTACACGTTCATCCATTTCTACCCTCGTCACTGACTTTTCCATTTTCATCTTGGTCATGTTTCCTCTGACAAACTTCGTCATTTGATTTCTATTAGCAATTTAAATAATGTTTCCAAATTTAGTCATTTTGATTGTTTGAATTGCAAACTTGCAAAACAACCTGCTTGATCTTTTTCTACATCATCCTCTATATGTGATACTCCATTTGGCTTAAGTCACTCAAATATTTGGGGTCTTAACCTAATAGTACTGTCAATGGTTATCACTATTTTGTTTTATTTATTGATGATTACTCCCGCTTTACTTGGATGTATTTTCTTAAAATCGGTCTGCATTATCTCAAACTTACATTGCTTTTGATAACATGGTCCAAACTCAGTTTTCTTCCACCATTAAAATTCTTCTCACAGATAATGCAATTGAGTATAAGGATTCCAATTTTATTTCATTCCTCACCCAACAGGGCACTCTCATTCAACTATCTTGTCCCCCTACCTCCCAACAAAATGGGCAAGCAGAACGTAAACATCACCACATTTTGGATTCTGTCCGTGCTCAACTTCTCTCTGCCTTCTATCTTGAGAAGTTTTGGGGTGAAGCTGCTCTTACCTCTATTTATACCATTAATTGACTTCCTTCTTCAGTTCTTTAGAATATATCCTCGTTTGAACGATTATATGGTACCCCTCATTCCTACTCTCTTAAAGTCTTTGGTTGTGTATGTTTTGTACTTCTTCATCCTCATGAACATACTAAACTAGAACCACGTGCACGCCTTTGTTGTTTTTTTGGTTACGGAATTGAACATAAAGGTTTTCTTTGTTGGGATCCCATTTCTAACCGGCTAAGCATATCTCGCCATGTTACCTTTTGGGAACATACTATGTTTTCCAGTCTCTCGTCATTTCATATCTCTCTCTCAGTCATCAACCATTCTTTACTAATCTTTCCAATGAGCTTTTTCCATCCCCTGAGTCTACTCTTGTACTTGAGCTTGATCAATCTGTACCAGTTTCTGCAATCCTAGATCCGACATCTATCACAATTGTTGAACCTGAACCTGATCTGATCCCCTCTGTTTGTCGCTCCACTCGGGTAAAAGAAACTCCTCACCATCTCCAAGATTATTATTGTTTTTCCACTATTGTTTCCTTAGTTGAACCTACCTCTTATAAAGAGGCCAACACTAAGCCTCTCTAACAGTAAGCAATGAATGAGGAACTCCATGCTTTAAAAATGCGCAAACATGAGACTATGTTGACCTACTTCCTAGTAAGAAACCTATTGGCTGTAAGTGGATCTATAAAATTAAAACACACTTTGATGGATCTATCGAATGCTATAAAGCATGTCTTATTGCGAAGGGCTATTCCAAGGAGTATGACATTGATTATGAAGAGACTTTTGCTCCCATTGCTTGAATGACTTCAGTTCGCAGTCTTCTAGCTGTTGCAGCTGCCAAACAGTGACCCATTCTTTAGATGGATGTCAAGAATGCTTTCCTAAATGGCACTTTATCTGAGGAAGTTTACATGACACCCCCACCTAGTGCTTATTCTCCACCTCAGAAAGTGTGTCTCCTTCGTCGTGCACCATATAGTCTAAAACAAGCCCCATGAGCCTGATTTGCAACATTCCGTTCCACCATAACCCAACTTGGGTTCACTTCCAGTCCTTATGATACAACATTATTTATGCGACAGATTCCTCATGGTATTGTTCTTTTCCTCTTATATGTTGATGGCATGATTATTACATGTGATGATCCCCAAGCTATATCTGACTTGTAAAGTTACCTTGGGAAACATTTTGAAATGAAAGATTTGGGATCGCTCAGTTATTTCCTTAGTCTTGAGGTTTCGTCCCTCTCTGATGGATACTATTTATCTCAAGCAAAATATACCTCTGATCTACTCACTCGTTCTGGTATTTCTGACTTGGTCACAACATCAACACCATTTGATCCGAATGTTCGCTTGACTCCTTTTAATGGTGTTTTGCTTGAAGATGCCACTTTGTATCGACAACTGGTTGGAAGTCTTATTTATCTGACTGTGACTCGCCCATATATTGCCTATGTTGTTCACATTATTAGTCAGGTCATGATTGCTCCTTGAACTATACACTTTACTGTTGTGCTTCATATTCTTCGCTATGTTAAGGGCACTCTTGGTCATGGACTTTAGTTTTCTTCTTAGTTATCATTAGTGCTATCCAGTTATTATGATGCCGATTGGGCCGGTGATCCCACTGATAGGCGTTCTACCACAGGTTACTGCTTTTACTTGGGTGATTCCCTCATCTATTGGTGAAGTAAGAAACAAATTGTTTTCTCACTATCCAACACTGAATCTGAATATCGTGCATTGGCTGATGCTACTTCTGAATTACTCTGGCTTCGATGACTCTTTGCTGATATGGGTGTTTCTCAACCATCTACTACTATACTTCACTGCGGCAATCATAGTGCAATTCAGATTGCTCACAATGATGTATTCCATGAATGTACCAAGCACATTGAAAATGACTGCCACTTTGTTCATCATCATCTCTTGAGCAACACTCTCTTCTTACAATCAATCTCTACTACTGAGCAACCAACTAATATTCTCACAAAAGCATTGTCTCCTCGTTGGTTCATTCAATTACGACACAAACTCAAGTTGGATGCTCAGTAGTAGAGATGGATTGTGAGAATATGTGCTAGAATATAACATTTGAAACATTAAATTAGAAATTTAAATAAAATATTTTAAAGTTACAAAATTAAAACAAAATAAATAAGCATTTTTTTTGCAGAAATATGATTTTAATTTTTTTAGTTCAGTTAATATTATTTCAATCCACATTTCAATTTAATCTTAAAAGTTTTAATCGAGTCTTCAAGTTTTAGTAAATCTCCTAAAACATCTTTGACATCACAAAAATTTGATAATTTATTAAGTGATATTTTTTTAAGGTTAAAATAGTATTATGGCCCATGTACTTTGAATTTGATTCCATTTTAGTCTAATATATATATATATTTAAAATTTAGTTCTTGTACTTTCAATAAAGCTTAAAATTGGTCCATATTGTTAGTTTATTGTTAACCTTTATATAAAAAAAATTAGTCTCTATTAACTTTCCTTTTATAAATTTTGATATTCACATTGTGTCTTTTCTTGCATAAAAATTATTATTATTATTATTTAACTAACCTTGATAAAAATTAACTTCAAACTAATAGTAGGAGCTAATTTTAAGATTATTGAAAATATGGAGACTAAATTTAGACATTTTAAAATATAAAGAATAAAATAGAATGAAACTCAAAGTACAAGGATTAAAATGATATTTTAATATTTTTTAAGAAAATATGTAACATATTTCCTTTCGACGTGACAAAGAGAAATGATGAGTTAACATAAATTTATTACTTTGAGCACAATGCACATGACTTTTTCTTTAAACTTTTTTTTTAGTTTACCCACATGTGAGTGTGAGAATTCGAACCTCTACGATCTAACTTTTTGATTGATGATATAATAATACATTAACTAATTGTGCTATCCATCTTGAAATAGTAATTTAAACAATATATTTTATTGTCACCCCCAAAACAAAAAGGCTATATATTTTCTTATAGGATTTTCGTTTATTTTAAGACTTTCCAAATCCAACAGTGGGCCCGGATACACTTGTCATTAACGGTCATCAAACTGAACCGGCCGGTTCTGGTTCAAGTCGTTCCATTCAATACGCCAAGAAAACAAACGAACAATCCGGGCGGTCGAAATGGATTGGCCAAACGATTTCCTTCTCTTCTTCTACACCTTCACTTCAACTTTTCACACTCGAGCCTTTTTCTTCTTCTTCTTCTCTGCTCCAACCTCCAAAACAATGGCGTCTCTTCAAGAATTACTCACTCGAGAAGGCTTCGAGGGCAAAAATTTCCCCAGAAATCGAAAACCCTCGAGGCCCAAAGGAAGAAGAAGAAGAACAACCTCAGATGATTCTGTAACTTTGCCCATATACATATGCCACGACAAGAAAATCATCGATTCTTCAAAGAAGAAGCTCGACAAAACTCTTGTGCGAAATGGGTCTTCGGTATATTCCTCGAAACGAGTGGGTTCGGTCTCCGAGACCTCGCTCTGTAAATCAATGGAGGGTCCAAAAATGGAGGAGCCCGCCATTGATGAAATTGCTATTCGAGCTGTGGTTTCGATTCTCAGTGGGTATGTGGGGAGGTACTCGAAGGACGAGACTTTTAGGGAAATGGTGAGAAAGAAGTGTAATCCGTGTTTGGTACGAAAGGGGGAAATGGAGAGTGGGATTTGCAGTAATTTGGAGATGGGTATGAAGAGTGTTGACAGATTGGTTGAAGAAGGCCATGGAAATGAAAAGGAATTGAGAATGAAAGCTTCGAGGAATTCCATTGGGCTTCTGAATATTGTGGTTGCCTCTTTGAATTCTGCAAAAAAATCGATGAAAAATGGTGCTCGTTCTCATCTCTCTGCTTGTGCTCAGCTCTATTTAGCGATTGTTTACAAGATAGAGAAGAATGAGAAGGTTTCTGCTAAGCATCTTCTTCAAGTGTTCTGTGATTCTCCATTTTTTGCTCGAACTCATCTGCTTCCAGAGCTTTGGGAGCATTTTTTTCTTCCCCATCTGCTTCATTTGAAGGTTTGGTACAATCAGGAGCTTGAATTTGTGTCCAATTTGGATTGTGAATTTAAGGACAGGAAAATTAAGGCCTTGAGTAAGGTCTATAATGAGCATATGGACAGGGGAACTGTTCAATTTGCATTGTATTATATACAGTGGCTCAAAGATGGAGCCAAAGCTCCTCCTGTTCCTGTGGTGCCTTCACCTTCAAAATCCATCCATGGGGCTTTGAGAAGGTCGTCAGATTCGTACTTTTCGCAGCCATCCTCGAATAAGAATCTGTAAGTTCTTCAAGCTTATGTTTCTTTGCATTATTTGAAGTTAAAGCTCTATCTGAACAATGATTTGATAAGTTTTTTTGTATGGTGCTTTGTGTTTCATGGTTGTTATGGTGATTATGAAAGATATCATGCTGTTTTTGGTCCAAGTCTTGACCAGCAGTTGGCAGAGTTGAGGTCTGGAAATGTGGCTGCAGCCAAGGCAAGGATTTCAAATGAAAATGAAATCTTATTTGCAGACAAGAACTACGAAAGTAGTGCTTCTGTTCATGTCTGTGACTCTATCTCCATCTTCAAAATGGAAGCACTTTGTTGGCTTCGTTTAGAAAATCTAACTGAACTATTTGTTTTTCCTCTCTTCTTTATTGTTTCTGCAGGATGAACTCAGCAACTGTAGAATGTCATCTGTCCTCGATTACAAAAGTCATAATACCGACTCATGGTGCGAGACTGTAAAGTCTGACTATTTTCGATTCTTCATATGTCAGAATATAACAAAAGAATACTTGGAAAATAGTAATGTGATTGCCAAAAACACAGTCAGAGTGGAAGAAAGGAACCGACATCTTTCGAATGATTTGAGCAGGGCCATAACCACAATCTGCTCTTCGGATATTTTGAGCGAGTGCGAGATAGCCATTCGTGTGGTAACTAAAACTTGGTTGGACGCTCATGGTGACTCTGCCATTGAGGTTGCGTTATCGAAGCCACCAGTTGTCGAGGGAATGCTGGAGGTTTTGTTAGCTTCTGATGATGATGAGATTTTAGAATTAGTGATTTCGGTTTTAGCAGAACTTGCTGCAAAGAATGAGGTTATTCGGCAGATGATATTGAACTCCGATCCACAGCTTCAAGTGTTTCTTAAACTCTTGAAAAGTAGTAGTCTATTCCTCAAAGCATCAATTTTACTCTACCTATCAAAGCCACAGGCAAAACAGATGATTTCGGTTGAATGGTTACCGCTAGTCCTTAGAGTATTGGAGTTTGGAGGCCAGTTACAGACGTTATTCTCGGTGCGGTGCAATCCACATGAAGCAGCATTTTACCTTCTAGACCAACTCTTGAAAGGGTTTGATGAAGACAGAAACTTAGAGAATTGTAGACATTTGATTGCTCTTGGGGGATTAAGCCTGCTGCTGAGAAGGTTAGAGAGAGGTGAGATTGAAGAAAGGAAGAATTCCATTTCGATAGTTTTGTGCTGCATCCGAGCTGATGGAAGCTGTCGAAACTACTTGGCTGAGAATCTGAACAAGGCTTCACTTCTTGAACTTATTGTTCATGAAAGCAACAAAAACTCTGATAGGTGTGGTCTGGCTTTACTTGTGGATCTACTCTGCCTTAGTCGGTATGGAATGTTTTTCCGTTCTTCTTGCTTTTTTGTTGAATTTATAGTATCTCACCTGTTAATTGAGCATCTCGAATATCTTAACAGAAGAACAAGGATCACTAGACTCCTGGATGGACTTCAAGAAGGATGGAGTGGCTTGGGCAGCATGAACATTTTGTCAGTCTACCTTCAGCGAGCTCTTCCTGAGGAGCAGCCTTTAGTTGCAACAATACTATTGCAGCTTGATTTCATGGTAACTTGAATTTCAGAGTTTTGATTCTATGAAAGCACTGTTAAATAGCTTAAATTTAAAGAAGAAATTGCCAGAGTCGGTTTCTCTATTGTCATCTAATCTTCTTTGGCCTCTTTGACAAGCACATAGTACACTTGTGACTTGTCAACTGTGATTGCTTTAAATAATTTGAATGGTTCCCATATGAAGTTGCAGTTACATTGCAGGAAGACCCCCTCAACTGCAGCATATTCAGGGAAGAGGCCATCGTGACAATTATAACTGCCTTGAACTCTCGAATATCTCGAGAAAAGGCACAGGAAAATTTGGCCAGAGCTCTCTTGATTTTGGGAGGTCAGTTTTCATGTACTGGAGAACCAAGTGTAGAAAACTGGCTGTTACAACAAGCAGGTTTCACAGAGAACTCTGGGGATTCATTCCACAGCAAGCATGTGTATGATGATTTCATGCAATTGGTGAGCTTCGCCTCAAAATCTCTTAGATTCGGTTATTTTTACTCGACAACGATTCTTTTAGTTAGATTCTCATATTGGTCTAAATGTACAATTGTCTCACTTCAAAATTCAAATGATTAGTATGAAGAGGAAGAGGATGTGGTGAATTGGCAGTTGAAAACAGCTACTGTGTTGTTCAACCATGGACATAAGAGTTTATTGTCTGCCCTTTCGATATCGATGATGAGTTGCATCCCAAGTCTAGCAAAAGCAAGTCTTATCACGGTTTCGTGGTTGAGCAAATACCTGTTTGTTGTTAGAGATGAGAAGTTATGCTTGATGGCACCCTCAATTCTAGTACCGCCTTTGATCAAATACTTGAATTATGACAAAGATGTTGAGGACCGAGTGCTCGCATCATATTCATTGCTTAATCTCAGCAAGTATACAGGTAAGAGTTCTTTCACTCTCTACATTTTCAGTCAAGTACATATAACACCAAAAAATCGTCACTGTTCTTTTGTTTCCTTGGACAAACTGTGTATAGAATGCAAGCATATCTTTCGATTGTTCGATGAAGAAGCTCTAGACCGTCTTCAAAATCTTTCTCTAGTGACATGGACAGCAGAAGAACTCATCTCGATCATCAAAAAAGTATGGACGCATCAGTATACCGAGCGAGAGAATTCACACACTCAAACAAGCACAAGAGTATGATTTTGGTTTCTCCATTTTTTCTGGTCGAGACCATTTCCTGCTCATCAAGATGATTATATATATATATTCCTTTTTTTCTTCTGTTCGTTCTATGATTATATTTCGAGCTTTTACATGTAATTTCCAGTTACATTTACGACCTCCAATCCTTTTGTAAATAGGAAAGTGTAATGCAAAAGCCATTGTTAATGTGAAAAACAGAAAATGATTGAAACGTGAAGCTGAGCTGTTGTTTTTAACTGGGATTGTGTTGTTTTGGAGTAAACCAACCATTAGCAAATGTTGCTTTCAGAATTTGGTGGGAAGTTTCTATCAGTGTCTTCTGATAAATGGATGTGAGGATGCATTATAAGGGAAAGGCAAGTGAAAGTGGGGGCAATGGCTTGTTGGATGCTCACATAAAAAACAATCTCTCAAGTTTTTGTGTTCTTGTTTTTTTTGCCTATTGAAGCTTATGGCCCCCAAGTCTTTGCATCTTGGGTAGTGGCAAAGCTTGGCATGCCACATTTCGCACATCTGAAGGCGTGTTTGAGATCAGGATGACTTTTGAGAGTAGTATTTTTAGGTGAAGTATTTTTTCATTTTAGAGGTGTAAATGGGGTGTTTTGGCTTAGTTGTAGGCGAAAATTGATATTGATCGAACTAACCTAACAATTTAAGAAAAATAAAAACTAATGTTGAAACCATTTCTTGGAGATTGAAGTAACCAATCAGAGCATCATAATCCATCAAAATTGGCAAATAAAGCCCAACCAATCTAATTGTTAAGACTTTGTTTGATAACCATTTGGTTTTTAAAAATTAAGCTTATAAACATTATTTTCACTTGTAAGTTCTTTGTTTTGTTGTCTACTTTTTACAAATGTTTTCAAAATCCAAGCCAAGTTTTAAAAACTAAAAAAAAAATAGTTTTTTTTTTAACTCGTTTTTGGATTTTGGCTAAGAATTCAAATGTTTTTTTAAAAAAAAGATAAAAACCATTATAAAGAAATAGTGAGAAAACAATCACAATTTTAAAAAATTAAAACAAAAAACCAAATGGTTATCAAACAGTACTTATTTTTTTGGCCTCATAGTTCATAAAATTGAGTTAGTTTCCTCAGTCCTTTCAAATATAAATCGCACTATTATTTGAAGTAATTTTAGGTGATTTTAATTTAACTATCATAGGTTGACATAGTGGTCAAGAAGGGCCATGTAAATAATAAAGAGCTTAGAGGGAATAGTTCACTTCAAGTCATAGTAGCCACCTACCTATAATTTAATATCCTACAAGTTACCTTGATAACCAAATGCAGTAGGTTTCAAAATCATCAATCACATTTGATCGTATAAAAGACAATTTCATAATAAAACATAAGAAAAAAAATCTTTTCAACTTGAATGTTTTCCCTTTTGAATTATAATATTTCTTGAAATAACATCTTCAAAAGGATCAATGAAACTTTCAAACAACCTAAGTTTCCACTTTCAGGTACATCACACGACAAAATATTTGTGATTTTAAATCTTAATTATAACAAAAGGAAAGAATGAAATCTAACGAGACCAATATGAAAAGTCACCTACATACATGCTTTACGTCGAATCATCCATTGTTTTCGAATTGCAATGATCTTAAAAGTGAAAGAAAGAGTAATAATAATAAGGTAAGGAAGATGAGGCCTTGGAAGAAACTTCCAAGTTGCAATTGCATTATTTTTTCTTTTGAGAAGAAAGAATGTGGGTGATTGGAAGAAACTTCCAAGGCCATGACCATGAGGTTCTTCACCAAGTTGAAGTATATGATAATTATAAAGACTATAGAGAGATGAGACAAAAACTTGAATTCCCACTATTCACTAAGAAACAAAGAAGAGAAAGCTGTTAGTTTTGCCAGCCTATACACTACAATACAAAACAAAACAAAACCCACCACACTTTGTCTAATGCAAGCAACCAGAAGAGAACTTCAAAACCAACCAAGATTCTAAACCATATGATATTGGATGAAAACCAAGTATGATTCTCTTTTGCGGAAGTAACAATTTAGTCTATAAACTTTGGTTGTCTTTGTACTTTCAATTTTGTAACAATTTAATCTTTGAACTTTAGGGGCTGTTTGGGGCAAGGAGTTGCAGGGAGGAGTTAATATGTCTGGGGAGTTAGGAAGTCTGGGGAGTTAGGAAGTCTGTGTTTGGGGTGCAGAGTTGTTTAGTCTGGAGTTAGAAAGTCTGTGTTTGGGGCAAGGAGTTGCAGGGAGTAGGAGTTCTGAAGTCTGTGTTTGGGGTGCAGATTTGTTAAACCTGGAGTTCTGAAGTCTAAGTTGATTTTATATAGTTTTTTTCTACAATTTCTCAAAATTTCATTCTTAAGAATTTGTCCCCATAAATTCTAAGATTGAGATTTTTTGTTTTTATTAATTTATGTATATTTTACAAATTTCTTTAAAGTAAAAAAAAATAATTTTGAACAAAATACCCCACATTCTTTTTTTCAATATATCTCACATTAATTATTTATTTATCTTGGATAGTTTTCAAATAAAAGAGTCTTACAATACTTTTTAAAATATTACATGTGATTTGGAAATATTTCAATCCATTAATTTAAAGAGATTCAAACAAACTTCAAGATTTTTACGTTTTTATTCTTTCAATTATAGAAATAATATAGATTTGTTTCCGTCAATCCTAAAATTGGGATTTTAAATTATATTATTTTATGAATATTTTATAATTTTATTAAAGACTTGTTTTCGTCAATTTTAAAATTTTAATTTAAGATTTGTTTTTCAAGCTTAATAAAATAATTTTTTTACATAATTTAAGATTTTATTTTTCTACATAATCAATGTAATAAATTATCTAAAGTTTGATTAATTTGAAAATAATATATTCTTTGAAGTTTTAAAATAACTAAGTTAAAAATAAAATATCAAATATTTATGCTATTTTAAAATAATTAAGTTCAAAATGAATATATATGTTTTTTAAAATCATTCAAAATGAATATTATACATACTTTTGTTCAAAATACTATATATTTATGTTATTTATTGTAATAATTTTATTTTATTAAGTTTGGAATGAGAAATTGTTTATCTTTTTACTTTGAATATGATTAGTTTGAAAATCAAAATTTTTTAATACGTTAATCTTTTTTAATACTAATTTTCTAAAATGTAATACGGGTTAGTTTAAAATATGTTTTTCTTATCTTCAAATCATAAAATTATATATATTTTTGAGCTATTAATAAAAAAAAAACTTAAAAAAGATGAGATTGTTATTTGTTATAAGTAATTTTAGTTGAAACTTAAAAAAAAAATTGTAGATGACAAATGGAGGAAGTGAAATAGGAAGATTTTTATCAATTAAAAAAATTGTTATGTAGTACTATAATTTATATTAAATTTTCAATTTAAATAATAGTATCATGTCTAAAACATTCTTATATAATTTATATTTAAAAAAATTAAAATTATAGAATAAAAGAAAAATATTTTTGTTAAAAAATTGATTAAAATTATAGAATAAAAAAATAATTATCTATATTTAATTAGTAATTAGTAACAATGATGAGAAAATTTATATAAAAAATAAAGAAAATTTTTCAAATTAAGAAATTAAAAAAAATAATGTAAAAAAAAATAGAGAGAGAAAGGAGAGGGGAGAAGAGAGAGAGGTATGAGTGAGGTGAGGTGAAGAAAAATGAGATAAGAAAGTTGTGGACCCATAATGAGGAGTTGGGGAAGGAGTTAATAAGTTTGTGGGGCCCACAATTGGGAATTGGAGAAGGAGTTAATAAATCTGTGGGGTCCATAATAGGAGTAAAATTATCCTTGGGCCAAACAAGGAGTTGGGGGGAGTTATTAACTCCTACAAACTTTACTCCCCCAACTCCTCAATCCAAACACCCCCTTAGTATGTAACAATTTAGTACATGTGTACTTTAAAGTTTATAATGATATCTAGTCCCTATCATGAAAATTATTGTTAAAATTTAATGGGATTTCTTCATAGGTAGGATCAATAAACGAATTAGGGATCCAATATGTTTATAAGTTACAAAGTCTAAATCTGTACATAATAAAAATCGACATTTAATTTTGATAAATTTTTTACGGTAGAGATTAAATTATTACAGGTTTGAATGTATAAAGACTAAATTGTTACATATTAAAGTACATAGACTAAATTGTTACCAAATAAAATTCAAGGACTAAATTATAATTCTCTCAAAAGTTTAGGATCAAAAGTGCTTTTTTACAGAAAAAAAAATAGTGCATTTGTGTCATGGGATTGTAAGATATGGAATCTAAGAAACTATTTTTTTTTCAACACGACAGGATATGAGATTGAATCACCCTTGTGATGTTAATGGAGGTTTTATCCGCTTAATTATATTTGAATTTATGGAGGGTAAGGAACTATTTGGTAGGAGGCAATTTGATAATTTATATTTTCTTTGTTTTTCTATTTCTATTACCCTATTTTTGATAAATATGCAAGTATGCATGTTTGGTAATTACTGTTTTTTAAGAAACATTTTTTTTTTTAATATTATATAAGTTTTCGAAACCAAAAATGTAAACTGGATTTTGTTTTTTTTCTTCTTCTTATTTTTTTCTTTTGGATTTCCTAAAATATAAATAAAAGTATTGTTTTATTTTTTTTAAATGTATAATGCACCATAAATATAAAAAATCAAAGTGATATAATATTTTTAATTTTTATATTAAAGAAATTATTTTCGAGTAAAACTTTAGTTTTTTAATTCATTAAAGAAAGAAAAGGAAAAATTGCATATATGGCAGTCTAACACAAAATAATAGCAAATCTAGCACATTCTAAAATGTTTGCAAATATGACACAATTTTAAGCTCTATTACTCAATGATACATGGTTTCTAAACAATTTAGAAATCAAATTTTGGATTGGTTTTGATTTTATTTAGAATTAAACAAAATAATTAGGTTAAGCAAACTTACATTGGTGAAATATGGAGAAAATTTCTGGTGGATTTTTACTTCTTGTATTCCAACGAATCTCCACGTGTTCCACCGAATCTTGAATCTCCACAAGATCTTTCTTCTTATGACTCGAACATATGACTAAGGTTTGTGGACGAACCTCTTGAAAGAAAATCTATAGGAGAAAAATTTGTAGAGAATAATGTATGTAGAAGATCTCTTTCTTTGCCTCAACCCAAGGGTCCTATTTATAGAGACTTATGGTAGAATCTTTATCATAAAATCAAATAATATATTTTAATATCATTGTATTAAAAATATATATTTAATATATTTAAATCTCATTCAAATCTCCTACAATATATATTTATTTATTTGAATCACATTCAAATTTTTATATATGGTTTCCTTTAATGTATCTAATACATTAATATATTATTCTCTTTAATATTTATTGAAATACATTATATATATATTTTCCTTATTTAATATATCCAATATATATTAGACTTTAATTTGATCATTTCAATTTTTTTTCAACTAAATTAATCTTTTTAGTGTTACTATTAGCTACAAATGGGACTTTATGAACCTACAGATTATAAGCTCCAATGATACAGAATTAATTAATTAAACTCTTTAATCAATTAATTTTTATTCATTAACTCTTGGGCACTCCACTATAGATTTAAAGTTGCACTCTTATGTATCGTAGGACAAGTTGCGCCTATGGATATAACCATTAACATGAAAGTTGATCCTTCATGAGTTGTTCATAATTACAGTTGGGTCAAAAGTTCGTTTTACTCCTATAATTACATCTTATACCTTAAGTATCACTGATCCTCTAATGAACAATCTATTTATGATCCAATCATTATCTCATTCCCTCTCGGGCCAGTGAGAGGGTGGGGCCCCATTGTTCAAGTCTAAAAATCAACACTTAAGGAACTACTCATCTACTTTTCTTATATGTGAATGAGTAAATTTTATATTGTGAAACTTATGTTCCCAGCTCTATATTTGCTCAAGTCCCCAAAATGGTAGGCTTATTATTGAATCTCTACAAAAGCCACTCTCACCCATGCAAATCAAAGGACAAGCCCTCATAAACGTTATTCATAACTCACTTAGGATTAAGATTGAGTCGCATATGATTATCCTATTGAAATATTAATCTTCTTAATTAACAAATTTATAAAGAGAGATTAAATATTTCGTGGTCTAATATTATACAAACTTATTGTATATGATACCCCCACTCACATGTCTCCGCATGAATGATTTAGATCAAATCATTTGTAACTATTACAAAGTAGGGTCGTATCAATAGTGTTACCAGGATAAGATACCCAACCCTATCCATATACTATACATCCTTTAAGTTATTTCTTGAACATGATCTCTCCTTTATGTCAACTAATATAAATTACAAATTGTAAATAATAAAATAACTTTTAAATATTAAATAAAAAATTATTGGGCTTTATGACATAAATCCCAATGTGATATACCATATCATGATATATATGTTGGGATTTATGCCCTAAAGCCTCGTAATTAATGCTTTATTTAATAATTGCTAATAATTTTGATTATTTTATTTGCAATATAATATTATCCATTATATGAAAAATCCAAAGTTATTAGTATAATCTTGAACAATATGTGGTTGGCATACTGGAGGATCATGTTCAGGAAATAGCCTGGTCATAGTATATAGATAAGGTTGAGTGCCTTATCCTAGTAATACTATAGATACAGCCCACTTTGTAATAGTTACAAATGATTTGATCCAAATCGTTCATGTGGAGACATGTGAGTGGGGGTATCTTATACAATGAGTTTGTATAAGAATGAACCACAAAATATTTAATCTCTCTTTATAAATCCGTTAATTGAAAAGATTAATATTTCATCAGAATGATCATATGCGACTCGATCTTAATCCTGAGTGAGTTATGAACTCCTGTCTGTGAAGGCTTGTCATTTGATTTGCATGGGTGAAAGTGGCTTTTGTAGCTGATTCAATAAGCCTACTATTTTGAGGACTTGACCAAACAGGGACCTGGAAACACAATCTCACAAGATGAAATTCACTCATTTTCATATAAGGTAAGTAAATGAGTAGTTCCCTTATGTGTTGATTTCGAGACTTGAACAATGGAGCCCTACCCTCTCACTAGCCCGAGATGGAATTATTTTATAATTGGATCATAAAAAAATTGTTCATTAGAGGATCGGTGGTACTTAAGGTGTAAGATGTAATTATAGTGGTAAAACGGACTTTTTGACCCAGCTGTAATTACGAACAACTCATGAAGGATCAACTTGCATGCAACGATTATATCCATGGACACAACTTGTTCTATAGTGCATAAGAGTGCAACTCTAAGTCTATAGTGGAGTGACCTATAGTTAATGAATGAAAATTAATTAATCAAAAAGTTTAATTAATTGATTTTGTATCATTGAAGCTTATAATCTGTAGGTCTATTAGGTCATCTTGCTAGCTCATATAAACAAATAGGAATCAATTTTGCTGAGAGAAATTTTGAAATTTTCAAATTAAAATTTAATATATTTGATATATTAAATGAGGAAAAACATATTTATTATATATGATACATTAAATATTAAAGAAATTATTAATGTATTAAGATACATTAAAGAAAAGATATTTATTAGATTTGAATTAGATTCAAATAAAGAAATAGATGTCGTAGGAGAATTTGGAAAGGTTTGAATATGATTCAAATTGGTTAGATAAATATATCTTAATTTATTAGATATTAAAATATATCATTTAATTATTTTCCCTAAGCCATTATAAATTGGGCCCTAGGGGTGAGCTATTTATGTGCATTCCAAATAAGAGAAAAAAACTCCAGAGAATTCTCTCATTCTATTTTCTAGAAGGTTCCCACAAACATCTTTGATCATTTGTTCGGGTCATAGCAATGAAGACTTTGTGGAAGTCTTAGAATTCAACCTCATTGGAGTTGGAGCACAAGGAGAAAAAGACCCTCCAGAATATTCTCCATATTATTGTCAAGGTATGTTTTGCTTGACCTTAATTTTTATTGTTTAATTCCAAATAAAATCAAAGTCGATTCCAACGCTTCCGCTGTGGGTTTAATTCGATTATTCCCTTCAATATAAGTGATATCTTACTCCATTTACTATTAGATGAATACTGACATGTTCATTTTCTTTTAAGTTTATTATGGATATTGATGACCTTGCTAGAGTGATGTGAAATTATGCAATTTTAGAGTGTCAATGCACAAGTGTACACATTCATTTTATAGCAAGTGGCAAGTAAAATTATCGTATCCACGGAGACTATTAATCCTTCTAATGAACCTAAATTAATTCTTAGTAACTCAGTTGGTAACCATTCAAAATTATCGAGGGAAATGAAATAAAAGAAATCACAAATGCTGGAACAAAATTAATGCTAAAGCATGCAAAACAGAGTAAAGATTCAGAAAACAGGTAACGATTAACTTGTGCTTTAATTAAACGAAAGGCTCGGATTAGAGGTAAGTCATGCATTAGTTAAATTACAAACTGAGTACACATTCATTCCATTCGATTCACTACAGACTACATGGTATTCTCCCGAATCACCGAATATATGCTATCGCAATTAAATTACTTCAGCACAATAAACCCACTGTACTTTATGTGTGTTAGGCGAGTGGCTATCCCTAACCTACCCACTTAGTTAGCTACTAACCTTAACAAGAGGCTAACGTGGTTTTCAAATTTTCAGCCCCTCCTATTCTTCCCAGAAATCAGAGGGACGATGTTCATAACGGCTGGCCAAGCGGAAACAAACTAAGAATAAAACCCCTTAAAAACCAAATCGAAGGAGATGAAGTCTACTCAACTATAACATTAGCTAAAAACAATCATCCTCTAATCCTCACCTTATGGTGATTAGTTCATGCTACAGGAAAAACGGAAAAATAGTAGAAATGTAGACATAATGAAAATAAATACAGAAAACGACTAAATGACAGAATAAAATATAGCAGGGGAAGTCGAAATGCTGCCCCAAGTTTCTTGACCCAGCATCGGCTTCTTTCCGACTGGAAACCTTCCGTTTTGGGCAAAACTCCGGTGGTAGCTCTCTGGTCGACACCCTTCTCCTCCTCTGCTTCCTCTCTTCTGTTATTTCGGGAACCTCACTTCTCCTCCTCCCCTCCAACAACAAAAAAAACGGCTGCTCCATTATAAAAGTCACCCTTTATAAAAACGAGGGCTGATTAGACTTGTCCTTGTGACGTGGCAGACTCTGGTTGGCTGAAAACACGTGACTAGACTGACAGATGCCAGCTCAATTAATGAATAACAGCTCCCACGTGTGAATTTCGTATAAGCCTGAATCGCGAAATTTGCTCCAGCAATTAGTTGTAAAACTGCTGTTCTTGGCTTCTTGAGTCCTCATTAATCCAACCTAATTTAATCACATAAAAGACCTTAATTAGGATAAATTTGCTCTAAAAAATATTACTATATCAAAATCAGCCCTAGAGCAAAATGACTCCAAGCTAGGGAATTTCCAAGATATAATGAGATAAAATATGTCAATTTAGTCCAAAAAATTACAAGCATATAACTCTTAATTTAAGAGTTATCAGATATACATCATCAATAAAATAAAAATGCTATACCAATGATATTTAACTTATGTTTTCTATCTATGATTATTTGTATGCTTATTGGTTATTAGGTCTATCACTATATGCGATACCAATAGAATTAAAAATGGTATATCAATGATATTTGAAATTGTTTTCTATCCATGATTGTTTGTATTGCTCATGGTTATGAGGTTTATCATCGATTAATCATATAAGTAGATTAAAAAAGATAAATTTGTGGTATTTAACTTTTATTGTTTTGATAAGCCTTAGAATTAAAGCTTATTTAACTCCCAATTGCTTAAAATATTTTTGTTTTGACTTAAGATCATTTGAAAATAGTGGAAGATTGCTTGAATTTAAGGAAGAAATGAATGTGATGGCATTTGGAATAGAATTCTAAGTAAGTTGATCTTGTTTGCAGAAATTGTGGAAATTGCAAAATCAAATTGCAAATTCGTGATTCTGCAATTGTTTCTGGAGCAGGGAATGTAAAAATTGCAAAATCGGATTCTACAATTCTGGACAGCAGAAAATTCAAGGAAAAACGAAAAATTTCTGCGCGAAACCCATTTATGGAAAACCAAATTACCACCTGATTTGGTGGAATTGGAGCACGATTTTTGGGCAATCTTCAACCCTAATGAAGGCCTATAAATGGGGAAGAAAAGGAGGAGCTAAGGAGTCGGATTTCGTGGGTTTATTTTCGAAGCTCTGTTTTTATCGAAGTACTGTATTTTTTGTTTTTCAGCCAAGAATTTCAATTCAAGTTTAGTTTCTTCAGTTTTCTACTTGCATTATGGAGAGTTCTTGAAGTACAATCTCTGTTCTCCTTTTGATTTCTTCTTGTAGTCATTTTAAGTTGTAATTTCAATCTTAGTTGGTGGGTTTATTTCAAGAACATTCCTCTGTTTTTCTGCAGATTTTTGCTTTATTTTTTGCTGAGAATTTCAGTTTCTGTCTTTATTTTTTTTTGAATTTTCTTCTTGTATTACCAAAGTTGCTGGTAGTATCATTTTGTTCATCATTCGAATTCGGATTTGGAGGCGTTTTTGGAGCTTTACATCATGGGTTTTAGTCAAAACTCTCCTATGTTTTCTCTTAGTTTTTCCCCTCTGTTTTTCTTTTTTTTATTCTCTGTTTGTTGAACATTCATCATTGAGTTTAAGTGTGGGTTATTCAAAAACAAAGTATTGCTTGGTGAAACAACAATTTTCATTTCCTTAACAAAGTAACTTCAGCAACAATTTTCTTTAATAAAGTATTGTTCATAAATAAGAAATTTTCTGTTTCTTTAGTGCAGTAACAATTTTCATTTCCTTAATGTAACAAACAATTTTAATTTCCCTTAAGCTTTATTCCTAGAGTAATATCGTAGCCAACTTTATTTCTACATGGAGCTTGTGTTAATTTTTAGTTTAGTTGCTTATAGATTTATTATGAGCTAAACTTCTTAGGGGGTTCAAGGATGTGAATTCCCTAAGAAGTAATTGTAGCCTAAATTTCAATGAAAACCAAGCCTACATCTCAATTGTTTGGGTTTTAGTCAAAACTCTCCTATGTTTTCTCTTAGTTTTTCCCCTCTGTTTTTCTTTTTTTTTATTCTCTGTTTGTTGAACATTCATCATTGAGTTTAAGTGTGGGTTATTCAAAAACAAAGTATTGCTTGGTGAAACAACAATTTTCATTTCCTTAACAAAGTAACTTCAGCAACAATTTTCTTTAATAAAGTATTGTTCATAAATAAGAAATTTTCTGTTTCTTTAGTGCAGTAACAATTTTCATTTCCTTAATGTAACAAACAATTTTAATTTCCCTTAAGCTTTATTCCTAGAGTAATATCGTAGCCAACTTTATTTCTACATGGAGCTTGTGTTAATTTTTAGTTTAGTTGCTTATAGATTTATTATGAGCTAAACTTCTTAGGGGGTTCAAGGATGTGAATTCCCTAAGAAGTAATTGTAGCCTAAATTTCAATGAAAACCAAGCCTACATCTCAATTGTTTTCTTGTGTTGAATAAATTTCCGTTGAGATCCTAGATTGATCAACTAGGGTAGCAACTTAAGCTTAGATCTAATACCGACGGGGTTAGTGTTAAGCGGATTTCACACAAGTGATGGAGAAAAAGAGCTTAGACATAAGTCATTCCTTACCCTAGACATAGGGATTAAGGACTCCAAAACCCAAAAATTGTTGAACCAAATAATCTAAGATAGAGGGACTATAGACATATAAGTCACTCACTTAGCCTCCTAAACCCTAAATTCAAGGTGAATAAGAGATGCAATTTTGGTTTACAATTGAGTGTGGAGTAGGTTGGAATTGCAAATTTTGGCTTGCAATTACAACTTAGGGCAATGACATTCTTGAGCCCCATTTTTATCCAAACTCCTTTTGAATTTTCATTCACTAAGTCTATCTAGTTTCCTATCAAATATTGCAATTTCTAGATTCTGCAATTCAATTCTGCAATTTCTGGTTACTCCATTATTGCCATTTCTAGATTCTGCAATTCAATTCTGCAATTTTTCTTATTTCAATTTTTGTCATTTCTGAATTCTGCAATTAGATTCTGCAACTTTTCTTTTTACCAACATACCAACCCAACATTATTTTTGCAATTTAGTTTTCAAAGTTGCAATTTTCCTTACATTTTGCTTAGTAATATTTTTGTTACTCCGTTCCCTGTGGGATTCGATACTTGGTACTCATATACCATTTTATATTACTTCGATCGCGTGCGCTTGCGTGAACATCCAACCATGTTTGCATACTCATTTGTTATTAGGTCTATCATTGATATATCATATCAATAAACAAAACAAAAAAGTATATTAGTAATATTTAGATTTGTTATCTATCAATAATTATTTGTGTGCTCCTTTACTATTAGATATATTGTTAATAATTGTATCAATAAAATAAAATAAAAAATTATATATATGTAATATTTCACTTAGTTTTTTACTAATTGTTGTTTGCATGCTTATTTTCCATTTGGTCTATTACTGATATACCTTATCAATAGGGAAAAAAATGGTGTATATAAATGACATTTAACTTTCATTTAATATGTGTGATAGTTAATTAACATACTTATTTGCTATTAATTCTATCAATGATATACCATATCAATAAGATTAAAAAGTGTATATCGATGATATTACTTGACCATTTTTTTTCTTTCTTTTAATGGTTCTTCCCATGCTCATTTGGCCTATCATCGATCTACCATATCAATAGATTAAAAATAGTAAATCCATGATAACTTAATATCAATAAAAAAAATTTGATAACAAATAACAGTAAATTACTAATAGCAATGTATTACTAATATACCATTTTTTATATCTATTAGCGATAGATTGTGTATCAATGATAGAGATCTATCAGTGATAAACGTAGAAATGGTCTATCAATGATGAACATGGAAATGTTCTATCTATGACAGACGTAAAAATAGTCTTATTAAACATGTATAAATAGTTACTAATAGACATAACAATAGCCAATCGGTAATGAAAAGCTATCATTGATGGACATATTAATGGTCTATCGACAATAGACATCGAATTATTTATCAACAATAGACATAAAAATGGTCGATTAGTGATAGACATCTATTAGTGATTGATGTAGAAATGGGCTATTAGTGATAGGCATAAAAATGGTTTATTAGTGATAGAAGTTTATCATTGATAGACATAAAACTGGTCTATCAGTTATAGACCTGAAAATTCAAAAAATTTCTATATTTACAAATTATTTATTTGTGTGACATATTTGGAAATATGATAACCAATTTTGTCACCCATTACAATGATCCCCAAAAGAAAAAAATATTTTTATTTTTTATAAGGCAAAAATCAATTTCTTTTCCTAAACTTTGGGGGTTGTGTCAATTAAAACCTTAAACTAATAATTGAATCAATTTAAACCCTAAATTTCGTAAGTGTATAGATTTATTCTTAGATTCTGTTTGCAAAACGTTAGTTCACACGTGTGCAGATTTATAATTGTATCAATTAAACTCTTAAACTTTCTTAAATGAATCAATTTAGAACTTCCATTTAGTTTATTTGTTGAGCTTAGTCTAAATGGAGGGTCTAAATTGATTCACTTATGAGGTTGGAGGTTCAACGATTAAGGTATCTACTCGTTTTTATGAAGTTGAAGGTTCAAATTCTCACCTCTAGACTTATTGAGTGAGAGAGAGAGAGAGAGACGACTTGTTTAGTATTGGTTCTAAGTCAAGTCAACAAATCTATCAAGTTAACAAATCTTTTAGAAAAATGTTGAACTTTCAAATTTGTACTATTTTTGGTAAGGGTTATAATGACTTAACCAATTGAATTATATCTAAGACTGACTTTTCTTTTTTCTCTTTAATGTTTCTTGTTTCTACTATCTTGTAAATGTAGTTTTTTTATTTCATTAATTTTAGCTTTGAAAATAATGGTATTCATGGTGTTTGTGTCAATTTGAATGACAAGTAAAATTTAGACGTGGATTCCCTCATTTCCATAATTTTTATTTTTTAGGAGCAAGTTAAAACAAATATTGAATTCCTATGTAATGAATATCTACATTTTATAATTGTTTTAAGTTTTAACAATAATAAGTGAGGTTCTTTTTTTTTTTTTGGGCATATTACCAAAACTACCCCTAAAGTATAGTGGTTGTTGCAATTGCACCTCTAAACTTTTAGTTGTAAAAATTAGACCCTCAAGCTTACAAAATTGTTAAAATTAGAACAAATGCTCTCGCCCTCAAGTCAAGTACACATTTAAAAGGAAAAAAAATCAGAGAATCATTCATTAGAGATTGTACTAATATTATTTAAGAGTCACACACTGTCACAACCCGCCCTAGATTAATTCTACCAAACCTAGGATAAGCTGTGACGGCAGTAGACCCCAAATGTGCAATGGAATCTATTGCCAAGTCTTTAACTCTGCTATCATTATCTAACTTTATATATAAATATCCCATAAACAATGCAAACATGATTTCTCTCTTTACTTACAAAAGATGATATGCAATGACTTGACAAGACTGGTGGCAGATTCTGATTAGCTAACTCCGATTGAAACTCAAGAGCAACCTGGTGGAAAATTAAAAACAAAGAATTAGCTAAAAAGCTTAATGAGTGGTAAGTCAATAAGAAAAATTAACTTTTAGGAAAATCTTTTTACATGGAAAACATAATTCAAACTCTATAAAAAAATGTAAATCATGAAAATTTTTGAACTTCTCAAGATCATGATAATGGAGTGAAATTTGTAGCAAGGTCACTGTTACGAAATCTTTTAGAAACATAAGCTGCGCAAACCAAGATTTCAACTCTTGGAAACAATAACTCTTTAAACAATAACTCTTGAAACATAAATACGGGCCAATAAAAATGTGTATAAAGAAATCTCATAATTTCAACTCTTGAAATGTAAGCATAAACTCTAATCACCAAATTTGTACCCAAAACTCTGTCATACTGGCATAGAGTAATCTCCATACGCACAGCAGAGCAATCTCTATCATACTATGTATCGAGTATTCTCCAAATACATAGCAAAGTATATCTCTATCATATGTGCATGCAGAGTAAACTCTATCATCTGTAATGCTTCAGGACCGGGATTTGGACTTGGATTCGAAATCCGGATTCGGCACCTAATGGCCCCGACATTTCCTTGCATCCCTTGCAACCTGAGCACGCTACATACTATGGAAACACATTCTCATAGCATATGGGTAATCACAATGGGTACAAAAATCTAATGGTTTAAAAATCCACTTTTAACATAAAAATCTTAATTCTCAAACTCTTTCTTAAAATCATGTTCTCTTTCTCTAAACAACTTTTCATAAACTTGAGAGATTTCTGAAATAATATTAGACATTTATAATTTCTCAAATAATCATTAAATCTATAAAATAGTATAAAACATTTCCAAAGTCATATTTTCTCTAAAACCACATGTCATAAATCTCATACATTTCTCAATAAGTATTAAAACTCTTCAAATTCAAATATGCTAAATCATGAATTCAATTTAGTGATCATATGTCACTTTTTTATCAAATTAGTAAATCATCAATATCAATAATAAACAATTTGTGAAATACAAGTAATTTCTTCCAAATTTTCAAATAACTAAATCATTTGCATTAATATTAATTACAATTGATTTCAAATCTCACAAAAATCTCATCAATTACTAAAATAATTGAAATACTTTATAAAATAACCACTCATAGAACTGTTATCGTTGGCGCCCTAAATTGTTTATTAATCTAATTTCCATCCAACCTGAAATTCCAATAGTCATATCACTAATAATAATCCAAGCAAGTTTGTAAACTTTAAACATCAATTAAACCAATTTCAATTCTCCCAACCTCCAATCACATCTCTCTTTTCTCTTTCATCTTATTAATACTCAAGTATATATATATATATATATATATATATATTTGTCTTTATTCTAATTAAACAATACTACTTTCTTTTTCCTCACAAATATCTTTTTTTTTTAATTAAAGAAATACTTCATTTCCCAAACTTTAAATCTCCACGTGAATAATCTCCCAATACACTCTTTTTCATACCCAATAACAATTAATTATTATTATTACTAATTTTCCATGTACATCATCTTCTTCCTCCCATTCCCTCTCATCTTCCTCCATAGCCAAACTTATGGGTGGTTTCTTTCCTCCATTTCCATTTATTTATTTTTTTATATAAATACAAACTCCTATTTTCCTTTCTTTTCTAATTTATATATTTATTAAATACTAGTTGTATTCCATTTTCAAAGTTTCAAATTTATTGTATTTCTATTTTTTCTCAAACTATAATCTCTTCATCAACAATTTCAAAATTGAATATTCCATATATCAAATGCATATATCCAATTGCTAGAAGACCAAAATTAGGTCTTACAAATTATTACTCCCTTTTGTGAATTTCGTCCTTGAAATTCAATTAAGGAGTGCATTTGAACTTCATTTTTTTCATGTCGCATCTTCATTGCACGTTTTCTTTTTCTGAGTTCTTAAAGACATAAGAGGGTGTTACACATACTCAAGTTCACTTCCAATAAAGCTTAAAAGTGGTCCTTACAATTAGTTCATTATTAATTTTTCATTAAAAAATTAATTTATATTAGCTTTCCCTTTTTAAATTTTGGAAATATGTTCATATTGTATCTTTTCTTGTATTAAAATTATTATTATTTTTTAACCAATTTCGATAGAAAATAACTTCAAACTTATCATAGGGACAAATTTTAAGCTTTATTGAAAATACATGAACTAAAATTGAACATTTGAAAGTACAGGGACAAAATGGAACAAAGCTCAAAGTATAGGGACCAAAGTGATATTTTAACCGTTTTTTTCAAAAAAGTAAACACTTTTCAAAATCTTAGTTGTGAGCACTTACTATGTAACGCCCCGCGTTATAAAATTAGGCTATTTTAAGAGTGTTTGGACTTGGTGTGTTCATTAGAGTTCTAATTTAGAAAATTAAAATTTCAGTTTAGTCCTTGAGGTTAGATAAATTAAATTTCTATAATTTTGGCAAAAAGATATTTTTAATTAAATCTTTAATTCCTTGATTTGGAAATTTAATTGTTAGGTTTTATTCTCAATTTCTAAAAGGAACCCAAATCCCCTATTAATTAGATTTTATCCAAATCTTTTGGTACCTTAGAGTTTCAAATTTTGGAAAGTTAAGAGATTCTATATTTTTTTTTCTCTTTTATTTATTGGGCACTTTGCATTTGGAGAAGAAAATGACAAAAGATTAAAAGAAAAAGGAAAAGTGAAGCCCTTACTCTCCATCTTCTTCCTCTCCCTTTCCCTCTTTTTTCACGTTGACAGCCACCACTCCCCATCTCCCTCTCATTTCTTCTTCTTTTCTCAGGCTACCCACGTGAGTAGTAACCCCTCAAGCAAGAGCACGTCTTCAGCCTAGCAGTGGTGCCAACGCGTTCGAGCGGCAGCTCTCCCCCCCACGTCTTTGATAGCATTCGTGTGACACCTAAGCAACAGAAGACTCACGACCTCAGACCACGAGTGTCGACGTCTTCGTCCCCTTCACGGTGTTGGCACGCAACTAACAGCCCTTTAAACAACATATCCGGACAGTTTTCATGGCTCCGAGGCATCTGCAAGCGTGAGCGACAACCATCCCCCTCTTCTAATGTTTGCGTGAGACTTCGTCGAGTGTCACCCAGCTTGAGTTCAAGATCATTTGGTGCCAAAATCGTGATTTCCAACAAGACCCATTTGGATTCGAACCTCGAATCACGTTGGAATCAAGATCCATACTCCAATCAACCTTAATTTGGAGTACCCACGGTCTGTAGGGATTGTTTTGGCGAAGTTGAACTCGTTCGAACACCAACCAGCAAGCATTCATCGTTTCAAACCAATTCGATCCTATTCGAACATTCCTAACACGTATTCGAGCTTATTTGGATCCAATTCAAACGAATTTCTAGTAAGAATCCAAATATGTTTCGTTCGAACCAATTCGAAGTCCTTTCAAACACTTTACAACAAAGACCCAAGTCATTTTTGTTTGGGTTGATTTTGGAGTGCTTGAATTAGCTTTTGAAGCTGTATCTAAGAATCCCTTAAGATAATTTATGAGAGCTTTAGGTAAGTAGGAGTTTGTTTGACTATGTGTATCGTGCTTTATATTTTTCTTGTTTGATTTTGTGCACAACATACCTACTCATATTTTTGGTGTCGTTTGATGAACATGTTTGGATGTTGACTTGTAAAGCTCATCTGATGTTAGCATGTTGATTTACTGAGCATAGCATGTTGATTTACTGAGCTTAGCATGTTGATTTGTTGAGCTTGAAATGTATGTAAGTGATAGTAGGCAAAATGGTGCTATTTTTTGGCTTACTTTTATGCTAGTTTTGCTATGATTATATGTGCTAGCATTTGGAGCAAAATCGGAGAATTTGAGATATTTTGATAAATTTGAGCAACTTAAGGCTATATTTGAGGATTCAAGTGTTGAAGAAGAAGAACATGACATTTGGACTCGAGGGCGTAGCGTTGCAACGCCATTTGAGAAGCTTTTCAACCTTGAAAAACTGCAGGCATAGCGTTGCAATGCTACTCAAATAGATTTTTTTCCCTTTTTACAAAATTTGAAGGGACACGTTGCAACGCTGCTCCTAGCATTGTAACGCTGTCTTGACTCTATAGAAGGGAAGGTTTGTCATTCGTGCAAGGGGAGTCGTTTTTGAGAGACCAAAATCCTAATCTCAATTTCTACATTGTCCAAAGGCTTGGAGGAGAGTTTTGGAGAGCCAAGGAGGAAACTCGAAGCTCGGGATCGTGGACATCACGTCGGGAACGAGTGTTGGCATGCTCCCTTAGTCTAATCTCTTTCCCTTGCTTTTTGTTTTGGATTTAGGAGTTTTGTTATGGACTTATGCATTGTTTATCTATGTATTTAGACAAGTAATGATTGTATGTTTAGAATTTGATGATTTTGTAATTGAATGTTTGTAGTATTATCTTTTATGCATCTCAATTTTATTGCTTAAACCTTTGGCCATGGTTTTGCATGTTAGGTTAGATTTAACTCGAGAGAGTGAATTTATCCATAGAACAATAAATGCATGACTAGATTTAATTTATTGCACTAGAGTGAGTCAATTAATTCTAAAGGCCTTAAGAGAATCAAGTAATACTGTGTTTAGTAATAAAAAATAGACCGATAGGTTGATTTGTTACTATGCATGAGTTCAATTGAGTTCGAGAGAGGATGTTGCTAATTTAGTAATTCTTGGCTTACGATTAAAGGCATGAAATCAATTCTTTATATTCAAAGTTGTGATTTAGTTTAATCAATCATTATGTTTCTCAAGAATTGGACTCGAACCTTGTAAATAGTAGTTTAGGTTTTATTTTATTTGTTTTGACCTCAATCTAAAGTTTTATTTCTCTAAATAAAATTAGGCATAATTAACTTTGATACTTAATTAATCTAAGAACTTCAATCCCTAAGATCGACCTTGGCCACTATTACTGCAAATTTTTAGAGGTCCAATTTATAAAGATCATTTGATAGGGCCTTCAACAAGCCCTCTCATCAGTAAGTTGCGAATGTGTAATTTTATTTGGGTTTAAAACATGGTCTAGGAGCATGCCTAGGAAACATGCATTCTAGTGAGTCTGTGAGAAAGAGTTCAGAGGAGCATCGGGACTTTAGTAACTATTGACAAAGGTCAATGTGATGAGTCTTGAGGAAAGTATCGAGACCTTGGTAACTATGGGGCAAGGGTCGATGCACAGGTCGAGACCTTGGTAACTATTGACAAAAGTCGGTGGAATGAGATTTGAGGCATGTATTGAAACCTTGGTAACTGTGGGCAAGGAAATACATTGCCAAGTCATTGGGACCTTGGTAACTATTGAAAAGGGTCGATACACAGTTCGAACCTTGGTAACTTTTGACAAAGGTAGAACACCGAGCTCCGTAGAGATGTATTGATGCATGGTAACTATGGGTAGGGCCTATGCTTCTTGAAAGGTTAGTCTTGGAGAGCATTGGTAAGGGCTAAGCATGAGTGTTGAGCAAACTGAGCGAGCATGACATGATGCGAAAATTTATGTGTTAGTTCCATGGCATGATGCGAGAATTCATGTGTTAGTTGCATAGCATGGTGCGGAAATTCATGTGTTGAGTGGGTCTTATGCTTATTTACTTGCTTATGTTGCTGAGCATGTTGTTTGTGTTATTAGCTTTGAAGAGCATGTTGGATGTGTGTGAAAAACATGTTGTTTGTCTTGTTTGATGCTTGGTGGCTCACCAGGTGTGAGCTACTTACTGAGTACTTTTGTATTGCCTCTCCCCCAAACAACCAGTTTTGCAGGTTTCAAGTCTCCATGATCTTGGTAATGAAGAGGAAGCGTGATGAGAGGATGCCATTAGCTAGCCTTATAGTTTAATAGAAGTTTCTTTTGAGTAGTTTAATTAACTCTTAGTTGTTTGACTTAATCTTGAACTATGGTTTGACCTGATTTATTTTATCCTTATTCGTTGATACTTTACTTGAAGTGATAGTGTAAGTAGGTTCTTTTGTTTAATTTCAGCTAGTTAGTTTGCTTCTTGTTGGATTTAGATTGCCTTCTATTCTTTAACTTAATGTGTATTAAGTTATGGTTGGAGTAGAGTTGTTGCGATCTATTCAAGTGTTAGAAAAATTTTGGGTAGCTTGTAGTTATGTCGTTATGCTGCTGAAATTTTTGAGGCATTATGGTTGTAAGTTTAGTGACGTTCCCTAAATTAGGTTAAAATTTGGGGGTGTTACAATTGGTATTAGAGCGAAGTTGTTCCGTTAGATTGATCTAGGAAAACTAGGTTCTTAAGGTAGTTTAGAGCTAATGGTCCTTTTTGTTCTCCTCTCCATCACTAGATATGTTGACTTATATTGCGTTAATAGTTGATTGTTTGTTTGTATGGTTATTGATGACTCTTAAAATAAGAGTTATAGAGTATCATTTTAGGATTGAATTGTCATATTTTATTTAATTATACCTTAGAAATTCCCTAACTTTGAATCATTTTTGCTCTATGATTAATTTTGAAGAAGTAAAATTTTTATTAGAGCATTGTTATTTGAATTAACGAGTTTATGTGATTTATTTAGGGTTAATTCAAAGAAGGACTTGTGGAGAGTTGGAACAGCAGTTTTATAACAGTTTGCTGGAGCAAACCAGGAAATTCAGGCTAATATCAATTTCGCACGTGAGAAGACCAATTCATTAAATGAGTTGGCAATTGTCAGATGACTCAGCCTGTTGTAAGCAATGGGAGCTCGCCACGTCGTCAACTATGCCCAGTCAGCCCTCGTCTGGCGCGAAATACCTGTGGTATTTAAGTTCCTGTTGGTAGCCGTTTTACAGAGAGGGGAAGAAGGGAGAAAAAGGGAAGAAAAACAGAAAGCAGATGAGGTTGGTTATCGAAAAAGAACAGAGGAGCTACCCATCTCATTCCGACAAGAAGGAGGCTGCCGGAGCATTCCCAAAAGAAGAAGGAACCGCTGCTGAAGCTATTGCTGAATGCTGGTTCAACCTTTCTGTGGCAACATCTCGTCCTCTTCCTCTTCTTTTCATTTCTTCTTTTCTTAGTTTAACTACATTGTTAGGATGATGCTTTATTTCCGAATTATTTTCTGTGCTTTTCACATTATGACTTGACCCTACAAGGTGAGGATTAGGGAGTGTACGTTTTGATCATTCTTACAGCTTAATACATTGTCTCTAACTCAGTTTGGTTGTTAAGTGCTTTTATTTTGTATCACAACTTCGTTTGGCCAACCAGGTTGTGTAGTGTTTTTTCGATTTCTGGAAAGAATAGAAGGAACTGATTGCTTGATAACCACATTAGCCCCATTGTTAGGGTTAGTAGCTAACTAAGTAGAGGATTAGGAATAATCTCTTGCCTAATGCACATAAGTACAATAGGATAGATAATGCTGAAGTAATGGAAATGAAACAGCAAAATTCTGGTCATTCGGGAGAATACCATGTGAGCTGTAGTGGACTGAGGTATTTGATCAGATGTTTAACCTGTAGAATAGATTAAAACGGACAATTATCCCTAATCCAAGCCTTCCAATTCATTCAAAGTCCAAGTTTAGTTGTTCTCTATTTTTGCAATTTACTCTATTAACTCTGCTTTAGCATTTATTTTGTTCCAGCATTTCTGAATTATTTTATTGTGTTCCATGATGAGTTTAACGGTTACAAATTGAGTTTGTTGAGATTAAATTGTGGCAAATTAGAGAATTACTAGTCTCTGTGGATACGATAATTTTACTTACCACTTGCTACAAAATGAATGTGTACACTTGCGCATTGACATCCTAAAATTGCCAACTCATTCATATTACTCTAGCAAGCGTGTCAGTTATCTTATGACTTGACTGCTTACTATGATTTGTATGCTTTGACATGCATATTGATTGAAGCTTGTTTGCTAGTAGTCATAGGATGTTTCCATAGAAAGATAAGTAGCTTATGGTTATCTTGTGCCTGTTGCTTGCTAGTAGGCGTAGGATGTTGTCGTAGTTAACTAGATAGCTTGTGCTTGATGTTATGCATGTTGGTGGCTAGTAAGCTTAAGTTTACCTTAGAATCAAGGGTAGTGCTTTGTTTCTTAGTTGGCAGTATGTTGGCTTCAAGCAAGTGACACTAAAACCCTAAGAATCAAAGAATTTCCTTAGTAAGTGATGAAGTGGGGTAAACTCTCTCTATGTGAACAAGATCCCCGAAGCAAGGTTGATCAAGTTGGACTTGCAAGACTTCGTCATAAGTTTGGACATGGATTGGTTGGCTTTTAGTTAAGAAATCCTTGGATGTTCTAAGAAAGAAGTTCACTTTAGGTTGCCATTTGGCCTAGGCTTTAAGTTTAAAGGAGTTAAGAAAGGAGGATCAAGGATAGTATCTACCATAGGGACTAAGTGTTTCTTGCAATTTGGTGCTTGAGCTTTTTTTGGCAAATGTTATAGTCTTTTGTATAGGTTTGCTTGAGACGACCTTGTTATCTAAAACACCTTATCGAATGGCACCAACTAAACTGAAGAAACTCAAACTGCAGTTGGAAGTACTTTTGGACAAGGAATTTGTTTTCCTTTAGTGTTTCCCCTTGGATTGGCCCAATCTTGTTTCTAAAGTAAAAGATCAGCTCAATAAGGCTTTGCATCCTCTATCTGGAGTGGACAAAGGGACAGTGAAAAACTAGTATACTCTCCCTTGCATTGTTGACCTTTTGGACCAACCTCAAAGAGTAAAGGTATTCTCGGGGATAGTTTAACAATCAACTTACCATTGGTTAAAGATCAAGGAAGCTGAAGTTCCAAACTTTGCCTTCAAGGCTAAGTACAAATGTTACAAGTTTAATGTGATGTCTTTTGGACTCACTAATGCCTTTCCAGCTCTCATGGATAACTTGAGCTAGAACTTGAAGAGCTTTTTGGACTCATTCATGGTTGTACTTTTAGCGATATATTGGTTTATTCGAAAACTAAGGAGCAACACAAAGAATCCCTCGAGCAAGTTTTGAAGCCTTGAGAAGTAGTCAGTTGTACTCTAAGTTTTCAAAAGAAGTGATTTAGTTGGACAAGGGTGTCTTTCTCAAACATGTGCTTACTAAGGACGATTTTGTAGTGGACCCCGCTATAGTGAAAGCAGTTCGTAGTTGGCCTAGACCTAGTGTAGTGTCTGAGATTCAAAAGTTTCCTTGGAGGTTCAGAGGTCCCTTAGTTTGTCCTATTACTTTAGGAAGTTGTTTGGAATTCTTGCTAGTTTGGTAGCGCCTTGGACTTAGTTGACTCGCAAGATTCAAGGATACTACTGTCACTTGGGGTAAAGATTGCAAAAAGGATTCTTTTCAGGAACAAAAGGAATGACTAACGGTAGTTGGTCAGGTGAAACTTGTGGGTAATTTAATGAGAATTAAGCTCAACCCTAAGTGCAAGTATACACTGCCGATTGCAAGTAATAAGAAAAATATTCCAAGTATCAAATCCCAAGGGAGCGGACACTACAAATTGAAAATGTAACAAGATTGCGACAATACCAACTTTGGTAACCAAACTATAAAAACACAAATATTTGTGGGTGTGATGGTGAAAATAGAACTGAAAAACAAAACTTAAAATGGATTGAAAAGACTCTAAGTGAAATGCAGGGATTCAAGTCCATTTCTGCCCATTAGTAAGATTGCTAACCAATTGTTGTAGCAATCGAACATTTTACAGCACCAATTGCCAATCAATTGCTACATCAATTAGACATGTCACAGGAATCGATTGCTATAACAATAGGGCTTTTTACAAAAATGTGGTAAATAGAATCAACTCCCATTCAGTTTTGATTCAAAACTTTTAAGAGATTAAGTGATTGAACCTTTATGTCTATGGCCAATCAGACTTAGGTGATTGAGATTGCATTCTTGGTTTTAAAGGTTGTCCTATTTCTAGGATCGTGCTAGGCTTATGTCTAAGCTCTTCCTCATTGCTTTTATGAAATCTGTCTTCTTCTAACCCTTTCAGTATTATATTGGACTTAAAAGTAACCCAAGTTGATCATTCAAGGGTTCCACTAAGAAATAAATTCAGTAAAAATAACCCACATTTAAGTTAATACTGATTACTTCGTTGTATTGGCTATTGATCGGTGTTCACGCAAGCGCACGCGATCGAAGTAATATAAAATGGTATCTGAGTACCAAGTATCGAATCCCACAGGGAACGGAGTAACAAAGATTTTGTTTTGCAAAAATGTAAGGAGAATTGCAAATGTGAAAAGTAAAAATGCAAAAATCAAGTTGTTGGTGGAAGATTGAAATTGCTAATTCAATTGCTAATCCAGAATGGCAATGTTGGAAATAACAGAATTGCTAATCCAATTGCTAATCTAATTGCTAATCCGGAATAGCAATGTGCGAAAAGACTAAAATTGCAGAATTAAATTGCTAATCTAAATTGGCAATATGAAATGACAATATAAATGAACTTAAGAGTGAAATGATAAAGGATGGGGCTCAAGAATGTCATTGCCCTAAGTCGTAATTGCAAACCAAAATTGCAATTCCAACCTACTCCACATTCAATTATAGACCAAAATTGCATCTCCTATTACCTCAAAATTGGGTTTTTTTGGAGGCTAAGTGGGGGCTCTATATGTCTATAGTCCCTCCATCATAGATGATTTTGGCTCTCAATTTTATGGGTCTTGGAGTCCTTAATCCCTATGTCTAGGGTAAGGAATGGCTTATGTCTAAGCTCTTTTACTCCATTACTTGTGTGAAATCCGCTTATCACTAACCCTGTCGGTATTAGATCTAAGCTTGAGTTGAAACCCTAGTTGATCAATCTAGGATCTCAACGGAAATAAAATCAACACAAGCAAACAATTGAGATGTAGGCTTGGTTTTTCTTGGAATTTTGGCTACATTTACTTCTTAGGGAATTCACATCCTTGAACCCCCTAAGAAGTTTAGCTCATATTTTTAATGAAAAACATAAAACTAATTTTAAAGAAAGATTTCATAATGAAATTTAATTAAAAAGAAAACAACTTATGAATGGTAAATTGGGTTTTCCTAGAATTTCAAGCAAAATAAATACTTGGAATTAAATCAAGTGGCAAGGGTAGTTATGTAATTTTCCTTCCTTTCTCCTACCTTGATTTAAGTCATTCTCCAGAAGCTAGTTTGAAGGCAACGAAAAACAGAGCAAGAAGTGAGGAAATTAATTTGATGCTATTCCACTTCTTCCTTCCCAATCGATTCAATCTCCTCCACTTTTAGAGCGAATTTGATCTTAACGATTCAAGAACACCTTGAATCGGATTGGAATCTAAGGAAGACGCAGAAAATTGCTTGAACAATCCAAATGGAGAAAAATTCTACTTATGAACTTCGAATGGTCTCGGAATCCCCTATGAAATAGTGTTGCACTCACTCAAAAACAAGAGGTATTACCCAACCCATTCATCATATAGCAAGGAAGGATGCAACACTGTAATTAAAATTTTGGTGGAAATAAACAACTGAAACTTAAGGAAAAACAGAGGAAATATTCGCGCAAGGTTACCCTTGAATGGACTTGAAAACAAACGTAAACTTGAATGAAACTTCAATAAATCGAAACACAAGTAGCTAGGTAATGTTCTGTTAATACAAACTTGAAGAAACTTTGAATGGAAATTGATCAGAAATGTAAACACAGTAGCAAAAACCAGCAAACAGAGCTGTCCAAAAACCCAGAAAAACCAGAAAATAAACTTCCGTTTTGACCCTCGAATCGTCCCCCTTTGTTCGGCGTTCTTCAATCTCCTTATGTAGACCAATGTAGGGTTCCAATTTGCCAAGAATAATGCACTAAATCCCTTGATTTGTGCGAGAAATTCTCTGTCAATTATGGGTTCATCAATCACGAAATTCCCGAAATTTCCTTATTTGCAGCTGCTGAAGATTGCCATTTGGTCGGTTTGGCAATTCGTTTGGCAATTCGTTTGGCAATTCCAAAATTTCCTTATTTGCAGCTGCTGAAGATTGCCATTTGGTCGGTTTGGCAATTGGTTTGGCAATTCGTTTGGCAATTCCTGCAAAATAATCACAATACTTAGAAATCTTTTCCAATTGCTACCATATTTCATTACTTTCTTCTTTCAACCATTTTTCACCATTTTCCATTAATAATAGGACAAACACGAGTTCTTTCGAACAATTTAGGATTTAAATAAGCCTTAATTTCACGGCTTATCAGCTATGCATCCTTACCTTAGGGTATTCATGTTATTGAATCCCTTTGGAAGGTTTAGCTCATGGTTAAGAATAAAAACAATACTGAATTAAAGTAGAAAGCCATGATAACAGTAAATGGAAAAAGTGCTTGATGAAACCAAGGAGTATAAAACTGTATGTAAAAGAGAAATAGTAAAAAACTTAGTGGATATTCTTATATAAATGAAGCCTAAAACAACACAATGAATAACTTATAAGAACAGAATATAAGAACTGAATGTAAAATGTTCTGCTCGATAAAACAACAAGGAAAAATGCAAACTACAACTACTTTTAAGCTAATCTTGATTCAACCGTTAGTTGGTTTTCCTTTTTCTCTCTCGAGTTAGGGGAGATTTTCACAACCCAAGGTTGAGCCAAAGATTGGACTTCGAACTTCCTCAAGTATAGAACTAGAAAGCTTAAGAATACATAATGAAAAATGTAGATAAAAACCGAAAAGACTGTAGCAAAATGAAGATAGAAAAATGCATAAAAAAGTTAGTTTTCCATTTTTTGTGTTTTTTTTCTTCCTTTTTATAAACAATGGTGGCTAGGATTTCTTCACACTCCATATACGGCTTGATGTATGAAATCGTTACTTGATTAAGGAGAAATGAAAGCTAGAATCTTCCAAATTTGATAAATCCCGAAAATATCAAAAATCCTATTTTTTCTGCCTTCCTTGTCCGATTGCTGCAGCAATTCGTTGGCAATCTATCCTTTTCACCAGAATTGCATCAAAAACACCTTAATTAGTGCAAATCATATTCTTTTCTTCCATGTATTGATTTTTCTTTACTTTGAAGAGTTCATGATGTTTTTGTTGGATTTGAAAGATTTTATAAAGAATTTTGCTAATGAATCCAAGCATACTTTCCATTTATGGGCTAAATAATTCTCAATTATGAGAATTATCAGTAGTCTTGGTGTTGACTATTTTTTATGGTATAGGAGGTTTAGTAGTCTACAGTGGTGCGTTAAGAAAAGGACTAGGTTGTAAACTAATGCAACATGGAAAGGTTTTTGTTTACACCTCATGCCAACTAAAGGAGTATGAGCTTAACTACCCCACTCATGACTTGGAACTCGCAATTTTAGTAGTTACTTTAAAGTTTTTGAGGCTTAATCTTTATGGAAAAATGACCCAAATTCATAGGTCATATGAGTTTGAAGTGTTTCCTTGTGCAGATAGAGCTTAACCTAAGACAAAGAGGACGAATAGAACTGGAAAATGATTATAACTAGGTCAGCAAGGCTAATGTAGTGGCATATGCACTTAGCAGTAGAGCGACAAGTTTAGCGTCTTTGGTGTCATCCTAGAGTTCGTTGCTAAGACAAAGTTGGATTGTTAAGAAATTGAGTTGGCAGTGGAAGGCGTTTTAAGTATTGTGGCTCAACTTTTAGTGGTGCCTAGTTGTGGCAGTGATTAGCTTAGCCCCAAATATTTTAGGCCATTTGAGATCTTTGCCACCAACGTCCTCTGCACTACACAACGTGTTTCATAAGTCATTGTTAAGGAAATAAATCAATGACTTTTTGCTTATGTTGAATCAGGAACCTTTATGGTTTACTTATCATATTTATTTTAGTCACTAAACATAATACAACATTTGATAACATGGCTGTGAATATTGTATATTAATGTCACATAGGTAAAAATCAAATCACATAAGTTAGCTATGGGGTATTGAGTGGTTAAGTATTGGATTGGGTATAGAAACAAAAAAAAAAAAAATTATTTCTTTTTAAAGGTTAGAGAGTAATTTGAGATTTAAAATTAGACTAAATATATATTTTAGTTTCTAATGTTTGAATATTTTTTTAAAGTTTAGACTATGTTGTTTAAAAATATTCAATTTAGTCTCTTATGTTTTAAAATTCTTTATTTTAATCTTATACCGTTGGTAAATGTTAAAATTGACCGATGATGATCTTACATGGCAATATGTAGTAAGCTAGTAGAAAGTTAGATGAGGAAAACTTTCAAATTCTTCTCAACTAAGATATTGGTAGAGATTCTTAGATTTTTTTTTTAGATTACTTTTTTCCTCTTCTAAACTTTTGTCAACTCAGTAATTAAGTATTATGTCATGTAAGATTATCATCTACCAATTTTAATATTCATCAATGGTGAAAGACTAAATTAAAAAATATTAAAGCATAAGAGACCAAATTGAAATTTTCTAAATAATAGAAAATAAACTAAAAAAGAGATATTGTAAAAAAAAATGCTAAAAACATTAGGAACCAAGATAAATACTTAACCTTTAAATTTACATTTAATGTTTTTAATTAGAAATTAGGCTCTCATCTAAGTACAGTTCCAGTGGATAAGATGCTTTGTTACTATCACAACTATGAACTGTCAATGGTTTGATTGTCTTGTATTCAAAAAAAAAAAAAAAGTTTGATTGTCTATCCGCAATTGTTAAACTAAAAAAAAATAAAACGTTAAAAGAAAATAGGAAAAATACCCTTTTGGTCCCTGAGTTTTGAGTATAATTTTTATTTCGTCCCTAAGTTTCAAAATGCTACACTTTTATCCCTGAGTTTTGAGTTTAGTTTCCATCTAGTTTCTAGGTTTCAAAATCTTATATTTTTATCCCTGAGTTTTGAGTTTAGTTTCTATTTGGTTCTTAGGTTTCAAGATTTTATACTTTTACCCATGAATTTTCACTAATGCTCACCTTTGGTTGTTGGTGTTAACTTTAAGATAATTAATTTAAAATAATTATGATGTGGAAATTTTCAATTAATTTTAATAGTGCCAAAAAAATTAGTGAAAACTAATTTTATTATAATTAATTTAAATTAATCAATAGAAAATTAACACAAAGAACAAAAGGTGAGCTTTAGGGGGTGTTTGGGATAAGGAGTTGCAGAAAGTAGGAGTTAGTAAGTCTAGGGAATTAGGAAGTCTATGTGTTGGAGTGCAAAGTTGTTTACTCTGGAGTTAAGAAGTGTGTGTTTGGGTTGAAGAGTTGTTTAGTCTAGAGTTCTGAAGTATGTGTTTGTGGTGCAAATTTGTTAAACCTAGAGTTTTGAAGTTTGAGTTCATTTTAGTTGTTCTTTTATCGTTTTTTTCTACAATTTGAGAAAAAATTCATTATTAAGTGCTTCTTACAAGGATTCTAAGAATGAGATTTTTGTTTCTTATTTAATCTCCATAAGAACATTGCACGAATGTAGTAGAAAATAATATGCAATGTAATATTCAATGGCCCACAAGGGCCAATTTCATGAGTACAATAAGAAATATCCTAAGGCCATGAAGGGCCAACTTCATGATTACAACAAAAAATGGCCAATAGCCAAGAAGAGCCAATATCATGATTACAAAACAAAAAAAAAAAAAAAAAAAAATCTATCATGAGTAATTGGTAACAAATTAGTAACAAGGGTTTGTGTGAATAATTACAATAAAAAAATTGTGTTAAGAACCAAAAAAAAAAGTTCAAGGAGGAAGGGTCGAAGTAGGAGACGTCATTACCTGAGCAGGTACATACAATAACCCCTTTTATCTTCCATGGGGACTGATAAGAGTCAATCTGTCTTATGAACATTTGTAAGTATGATGTTCATAAGCGTTATCATATCCTCATTCGACAACGTCGAGGTTAACTGGGATAAGATGTTTGAGACTTCCTTCCATCACGTAGCCTCAAATGCATATTTGGATTGAGTGCAAGTTGCAATCCTCTTTAGTTGGCTATTTTGCATGTCCAATGCAGTTCCAACGACGTCTAGAATTTCAGTGTGATATGACGCTCGTTTTCTCTTTCTCCCTTGCGACATCATTACTTATGCAACTGGCCTACTGTTTGGCATTTCTGGCATTTCTTCCTCGTTAAGGTTGATCGTGCTATCGAACAAAGGAAGTTCGGAGACATAATGTTGAGATTTATGCCCTAAAGCCTCACAATTAATGATTTATTTAATAATCAATAATAATTTTGATTATTTTATTTGTAATATAATATTGTCCATTATATGAAAAATCCAAGGTTATTAGTGTAATCTTGAACAATATGTGGTTGACATACTGGAGGATCATATTCAAGAAATAACCTAAAGGGTCTAGTATATGGATAAAGTTGGGTGCCTTATCTTAGTAACACGATTGATATGACCACTTTATAATAGTTACAAATGATTTGATCCAAATCGTTCATGTGGAGACATGTGAGTGGGGGTATCTTATATAATGAGTTTGTATAAGATTGGACCTTTGAAATATTTAATCTCTCTTTATAAATTTGTTAATCGAGAAGATTAATATTTCTTCAAAATGATCATAGGCAACTCAGTCTTAATCTTGAGTGAGTTATGAACTCCTGCCTGTGAAGGCTTGTCCTTTGATTTGCATGGGTGAGAGTGGCTTTTGTTGTCGATTCAATAAACCTACCATTTTGGGGAATTGACCAAATAGGGAGCTGGGAACATAATATCACAAAATGAAATTCACTTATTCCCTTATAGGGTAAGTAGACGAGTAGTTCCCTTAAGTGCTAATTTCGGGACTTGAACAATGGGGCCCCACCCTCTCACTGGACCGAAAGGGACTTAGTTTATGGTTGTATCATAAACAAATTGTTCATTAGAGGATCAATGGTACTTAAGGTGCAAGATGTAATTACAGGGGTAAAACGGACTTTTGACCAGCTGTAATTACGAACAACTTGTGAAAGATCGACTTGCATGTAATGGTTATATCCATGGACACAACTTGTCCTACATTGTATAAGAGTGCAACTCCAAGTCTATAATGAAGTGACCTTAGAGTTAATGAATGAAAATTAATTAATTAAAGAGTTTAATTAATTAATTTTGTATCATTGGAGCTTATAATCTGTAGGTCCATAAGGTTTCCTTGCTAGCTCATAGTAACACTAAAAGATCAATCTAGTTGAAAGAAAATTTTGAAATGTTCAAATTAATATTTAATATATTAGATATATTAAATATAAAAGAGAAAAATATATTTATTGTATTTGATACATTAAATATTAAAATAATTAATGTATATTAGATACATTAAAGAAAATATATTTATAAAATTTGAATAAGATTCAAATAAATAAATATCATTGGAGATATGAATGAGATTCAAATAAGTATAAGATATATTTTAATATATTAGATATTAGAATATAATATTTTAATTATGGCAAAGATTTGCCCTTGGTCTCTATAAATAGGACCCCTTGGGTTGAGCCATTAGACACAACACGCATCTTCTCAATAGAGAATTAGAGAATTCTCTCTAGACTTTTTCCTCTCCAATCCCTTGTGGATTTTCTTTCAAGAGGCTTCCACAAGCCTTGATCCTGTATTCGAGTCATAGCCAGGAAGACTTTGTGGAGGAGATAAAGTCCCGCCTAAAATATCTCTATATTTATTCCAAGTAAGTTTGCTTAATCTTATTTTTTTAGTTTAATTTTAAATAAAATCAAAGACAATCCAATGCTTCCGTTGCGAAGTGAAACGATCATTCCTTCACATAATAGTCTTGAGATCCTCCCATCTACATGTCATCCCCATGTGGCTTGACATCATTTGATGTCATGCCACTAGGTGTCTCTACACCTGTCCCAATGGCCCGGTCCTTTCTGAAGACGAATGCCAGGTCATCAAAATGAGGAAAAGGCTTGTTCCAAAGCCCATTCGCACTGGGATGACTTTGAATGTCCAAAAAGATAGATTAGTATGAACTAGCTTGGGAGTGTAACTAATAAATTTGATATGAATCTGTTATCTTACTCTGACCCATGTATTGAACACCTTCTTCTCGGCCTCCACGCATTTGAACTCATCATTCCATCCAAATCTGCTGCAACTTGGCCCCAACATCACAATGATCGTTGAATATTGTTTTTTCAGGCTTTTCACCTTGCAGTCTATAGTCGTAGTCAATTAGATTGTACAGGTTGGTATTTTTGCTTTAAGCATGTGTAGTAAATGTGCAAGATACTCGGACTTGAAGGTGCCATTATCGGATCTCCAATAGCGCTCTTGGACGATTGCGACAAGGAATTCTACCAATCTCGCATCTTCAAACCTCGTCCATGAGTGCTTTTTGATTTTGTCCACACCTGTCATTTTCCTACATGCATATGTATATAGCAACTTGGGGTTAATTTTGTTACGTTATATCACCAATAGCTATATAGGATAGTTCATAGAACAACGCATACATTAATTTTTTTTTTAAAAAAACAGTAGATTGGTTGAAACAATTTTTTTTAGGTAGGTTAGTTCACAAAGAACTAGCATTTTGATAGACCACTCATATTCCAATTCAAGATTGAAAAAACCTTTGTTTTTATACAAATCTAATATCCCACTTCAAAATTTGTTGAATTGTATTCTTCCAAGTAGGTTAGTAAAAAAAGCATGAAACTTTATTTTTATAGAGCTCCAATTCATATTTTTTTTAAAGAAATAAATATTTAAAACACCAGCTCATTTTAATCAACCAAATGTCAAAACATAGAATAAATTATTAATATAATAACATCATTAAACACCATACCAAACTAAATAGAGAGTTATTGTAAAATTAAGCACATATTGAACCAAAAGTGATGGCCTCAAAGACATCACCTCAAACGTTTAATCACATTTACATAGGAATCAAATAATAGGTTATAGAAAGAGGGACTGATTATCAAAGACTAAACATAGATGTATATTAAAATTGGCCTCAGAGATACATGTGTTTCATCCATTAGAATGAAATTCCAAAGGAGCTGAAATGGTATAAACAACATGGTCAGTAATTTGAACGAAAGAAACTGAGCAAAACACGGTGAAAAAAATAGAGAGAAAGTGAACTACGAATTGAGGGTGAAAAACATAGAAGAAAAATTAAAAAAAAAATAGAGAAAGTAAATTACGAATTTAGGGTAAACGTACACATATCTTGCGGACGTTAAAAAATAAACAAATAGATCAGAAGAGAGAAGTATATGTAAAAAAATAAAATAAAACAACAAAAAAATGGTGCTCATCATTGGCCTTTAGGGAGAAGAATACAAACCTGTTGGAGAAGCCCCCCTCCCCCCTCCAAGTTCCAAAACGTGTAGACCGCCCCTACCAAGCACTTTCTTGCCCATTGGAACATGCAGCCTCACAAACTCAAACAACAAGCATCGAATGAGAGGAAGCTGCTGTGGATGAGAAAATAGCAACAATTGAGACAAAGACAATGTTACAGCTGAAGATGCGAGACGAGTGGGTCAGAGTTTCAGATCTGGAAATTTTTTTTTACTGATGTCAATAACCAGCGATTAAGGTTCAGATGTGGAAAAAAGAACATGCAGGATTGGAGAAGTGAAGAGGCATGGTTTCAGATCTACCATGGGTCATAAATCTGATTTGGAGCCTAGGGTTTGAGCTGTTAAAAAATGAAAAAAATCGATTCAAACTAAAGAGATAAAGATAAACCAAAAAACAGACAAGAATCGACGAAAGTGAGGTGAATGGGAATGAGACTGTACATCGACAAAATAAAGCACATTGACGGAGCAAAGCATAGAACGATACCACCAAAGAAGAGTGGGAGAAATTGATTGGAAGAAGAGTCGAGAAGACGAACCTCGAAGAGGGGGAGGGAGAGGAGAGAGCATTCGTATAAATAGAATGAGAGAAAAGTGAAAAGTGACTAGTGAGAATGGGAGAACGTGTGGCGCTTAGTTTACTGTGCATACTTCAATAGTGTTTTTTTGTTGAAGTCCAAGTATTTCATTTAATATGTCTGGGCTTTGCTACTCTGTGGGCCAAACGGAGAGTGGACTTCATATGTCCACTCCCCCTAACTCTTATTCTATGGGCCAAATGGGTTCTTAGTGATAAGTGATAACTTAGGGGTAAATTTTAAAATCTTGAAACCTTAAACTAAATAGAAAGAAACAAAACTCAAAACCCAAGGATAAAAATATAAGGGCCTGTTTGGTAGGCAATTTGGATTATGTTTTATGTTTTCAGATTCACTAAGTTCAGTGAATATGTGTTTGGCAAACGTGTTTTCGAAAACTGTTTCCGGATTCTGTGATCCAAATAGTGGAAATTCTGAAAACAACATTTTTATATTTTCATTATATCCAGATTTTGAATTTGAAAATTTATAATGCAGAATTACATTAGAAAAGACTAAAACTTTAATAAATATAGTATTTCATGTTATAAACTCAATTTATTTTTGTTAAATTAAAATATGTATAATATAATATATTATAAATTATATGATATTGTAAAATAATAATTATACAAAATTTATAACAAAAATCATGTTCATAAATTAATTAATGAAAGATTATATTCAATTAAATATTTAGTTTTGCAACTACAACTAGTTAAGATCTATAAATATATTATAGAACATATTTTGAGCAATTATTTAAATTAAAATCCAATTTCTAAATCTACTATCAAACACATATCTGAAAATATGAAATATAACTTTATTTTTATTAAATCTCTTATTTTTAAAATTCTGATTTCAGATTACAAACAGACCCTAACATTTTGAAAGTTAGGAACTAAGTGAAACTATACTACAAACTCGGGATGAAAAGCGTATTTTTTTACAAGAAAATGTTAATATTATTTGAATTTTTATTTTTTAGTTGAATGACAAAAGGCGGTTTGTTCTCAAAGATACAGCAGGCGGGGGCGGTTGCTGTCAACGGTGGTCTCCGATCGACAGTATATATACCAAAACCCAAAGCTTCCGCCATAACTGCAACACTCACAAAGCTCTTCGTCTCCTCGAAGCTTCTCAACTTCTCTTTACAGAGAGAGGAATAAACCTTCAGCTTCTACAGAAGGCAAAGGCTCAAAGCTTTCCTTTCGCTCCAAGTAAGCTTCTGCTCGCACTTTCTACTTCTCCCGTCCTCTTCATCTAATGTGCCCCAAGTCATTTCCCATCTGAACCTGAAATTTCGAGCTCTGTTGTGGCTTCCGTTTCATTTGTTGCTCTAGCGAGTTCAATCGCTTCCGGATTCGACGATGAGCAGAGATGACTGTTTCACGACGCATCTGATTGACAAAAATGGCGAGTTCAACGCCCCTGGCCTGGAGGATTTCGTCCGGAAGGTCAAGTTGGCTGAGTGTGGCCTTTCCTATGCGGTGGTCGCTATCATGGGGCCTCAGAGTAGTGGTATGTGCCTTGTTGAAATCATTTTTGTATTTTTGTGGCTTGCGTTTATACCTACCTAGTATGTCGTTGCATTTTGATCAAAATTTTCAACTATCTCAATATCTTTTCTTTTTAGAGCAGAGATTGTTGTAATTTATCATTCGCTCGCGTGATTTGGCGTGTGTTTTTTTTTTTTTTTTTTAATTATCGAACATGGATTGCCTCTACATTGCTTCGTCAGCCAGTTTGCTTGCAAAAGTTTGGTCCTCGTTGTATTTGTTCTTAATAGTGCAATCTGTGTTGGTCTTCGTGGGAATGCAGATTTTAGGGACTTCAAACTATCTTTTTGATTCCTGCATCAATTGTGTTCTGCGCGTAATTTGTTTGTTGGATAGATTGTTTCGCTAGAGAGCCGAGTTTGTCGATTGAGAATAGATAAAGTTGGGGATGAGAGTGATTGAGGCGAGGTGATGCTCTTCTTACATAATTATATAATTATACATTTTAAAATGAAGGCAATGACAATATTTAAGGAATAAGAATAATGTTGCATCAGCTTTGGCCGGGATCTTTTAAAAATCCTTGTCCATTCACGCGCTAAATATTAGTTAGCATGGCAAAGAAGGAAAAAAAATGTCACAATGTACTATCTTGAGAGGAAGATGGCTTAAAGTCAGAATGTTGCACATAGTGTTGGGAATGCGACCAAAGTTCCACATTGGCTAGGTAAGGAGAAGATCATGGGTATATAAGTAAGGAACAACATCTCTATTGTTATGAGGTCTTTTGGGTTAAACCAGAAGCAAAACCATGAAGGCTTATGGCCAAAGAGAACAATATCATACCATTGTGGAGATATGTGGAGGTTTTGTTGTCCTTAACACAATAGTATTACATCATTCTTCCCTTTTGTCTTTAGGCGTCAGAGAAAGAAAGTGTTGTTGTCTAGTCGATTAGGAATGCCTAGGAGTTCTCTCAATTGTTTTTTCTTGGGAGTAAAGGTCCATAGATCACAGATTCTGTAACCTTACATTCTCTTCTCATTTTATGCATCTGTTGTGCCCAATATACTTGCTAATACTCTGTTCTCCTCCTCCCTCTTGTATGGTCAGGGAAGAGCACGTTACTGAATCATCTTTTCCACACAAATTTTTGGGAGATGGATGCGTACAAGGGAAGGTTCTTTTCCCTACCCTGTGTTTTTTCTTGACATACCCACAGAAACTTTAGAGTTGGGGTTATGCAGGCATAAGAAAATTATACTGGTTCTTAATTCTTATTATATAATTATACTCATTTGCATCTGTTACTATATAAGAATAAGCTAATATATAATATAATTTAGGGTTCAAACTACCAAGGGTATTTGGGTTGCAAAGTGTGTCGGCATTGAGCCCTGCACAATTGCCATGGACTTGGAGGGCACTGATGGAAGAGAAAGAGGAGAGGTAAAAAGTTTGGTTTTGGGATTTCAAAGGTTAGGAGATTTAATTATATACTGATATAAATATTTTAGTTTTAGGAATCTATTAGTTTGTCCATTAGTTATTTTTCTTTGATTTTAGTTTTGGGATTTCTAAGGTTGAGTTTGTTAATTAGTTAGTTTGTAAGTAGTTTACTTGATTAGTGGGTTGAAATCCTCTATAAATTGGGAGGCTTTTGTATTTGCAAGCTTTTTAGATATTATATGTTATATTACGTAATTATATCCTTGTTTATAGGCATCATAGTGGAGTATATTATTTGCTTGTTTATTCACTGTAGGATAACTATTAGTCTCTTTAAAAAAGTTAGAAATTATAGTCCCCCCCCCCCCCCCCCTCCCCCAAAAAAACCCTCTCTCTCAATATTTGGTTGGAGGTTTTTTTTATTTATTTATAAAATCTCCCTAACTTGGGTTTGGATTTGACTTCTATCTATCCCAATTCTTATAACTCATCTCTCTCTCTTTTTTTAATAATTTAATTATTATTATTATTATTTTTTTTTTATAATCGGGAGTTGGAGCTTTGCTCCCCTATACCTGGACACCCGCCCCAAGGCCCAGACCCGGGAGACATCAAGGGTTTTTATTTATTAAGCTCACCCAAGGGCTCGAACCTGAGGCTTTTAAGCCGGTATGACCAAGAGACCCCAAGCCCTTACCAATGAGGCCACCCTTTGGGGGAAAAAATAATTTTATTCTTATTATAATATCTGTTTCCAAACAAGGAAAACACATTAATTAACTCATGAATTCCTGCTGGGTTTTTACGTGCATTCCAGTGAATGGGTTAATATGAAATGAAAGAACCAACGGACGTTTGTACAAGTGTTATTATTGTTAACGTTTTATCCAATTCAATTTATTGTCCATGTTATAATATTTTTGTATACTCTAAATTCTTTCTACTTTCAGGATGATACTACTTTTGAGAAACAAAGTGCGCTATTTGCTTTGGCAATCTCTGATGTTGTTTTGATGAATATGTAAGTTTTGGAGTTAAGCATTGTTTGCTTCCTTTGAATTTTTATTAATGTTGTTGTTATCACAATCATGGCTATTATTACTATTTTTCTAATCAATGAATTTTATTGATAAACAAAAGAATTAGACATCACAGGAAGAAAGGAAAACAACTACAAGAATGAAATCCATACTTCATGTAAAGTAGAAAGTGGATACCTTTTCTATTGGACAAGTCATAACTACCAAGTAGGATTTAAGGGATGAAAATTAGCTCTCTATTAGAAGATTCCACCCAGTTGATGGCTTGATGAGCCTTTGTAGGAGAAAATAGGATTCTAACATTTTTTCCATCAATAGAAAATTACAGGGCTTCTTCAATAGCTCGCTATTAGAAGATTCCTCAATAGGAAATTAAGGGATGAAAAATTAGGTCTCTATTAGAGGATTCCAGCCAGTTGGTGGTTTCATGAGCATTTGTAGGAGAAAATAGGATTCTAACATTTTTTTCAACAATAGCAAATTATAGGGCTTCTTCAATAGGTGGCTGTGAGTCGTATGTGGGTTATCATGTTATAGCATGTATATTAGTCGTGTATTATTGTAAATATCAAGGTTATGTTTAGGTATCCACTAGTGGTGTCTTTTATTATAATTTTACTCTATATTAAAATAGCCTGGCCATATTTATAATGAGTCTTGGTGAATGAAATACATAAAGTTTTCACATATTTAAGGAGGCTTGTAACCTGGAAGTTTCTGATGAGTACAAGTCTACGACAGTTCCTTATTTAAAAATCCTACTCGGTAGCTTACTCTTTCCAATCGGCCATAATTTAGCAAAGAGAAAAAGAGGAGATTAGCAAACTCTTTGGCGGTGGCTTTGTAGGGACACAAGAAAACATGCTTTCAAAAAAAACAAAAACAAAATTCTCCCCTTTCTTGCTGGATCTCCCAAAATTTTCTGTTGAGAGAAAGAAAGAGGTTGTAAGCCTCTTTCCTCTCACATAGCAAACGGAATTTTGATCATTTGCAAGTCCTTTCATGGGTATCTCAGGGAGAGGGAACAATTTTAAACCACATTCCCTTTCTTCTCACATGGAAGCACTATTTTTATCACTTGCAAGTCCTCCATCACTTCTTGGGCATCTCAGAGAGAGAACAATTTGATGTCACATTGCAACCCCCTTTCTTCTCTCATAGGAAGCACTATGACACCAGCTAAAAGTTTATCCATTGCAACTTGCAAGTCCTGTCATGGGCATATCAGATTGCGAGCTGTAAGTGCACCATCCAGAAACAGGCTGATTGTTTTCAAGGCAAAAAAGGGCAGCTTTTTCTGGATGGGACAAGAGCCATTACCATTAGGTTACCCTGTTCTATGGCAGATGGTATAGACAAACGAACTTGTTTGATGTATGAAATATGGGTATTGAGAATCCTACATTGAAAAGATAGGGAGACCTCACATTCTTAATAAGATACATGGGCTACTCCTCCCATTGCCAATTGGTTTTGAGATGGAACCCCGTGTAATCTAACAATGGGTATGATCCCAGTTGCAAAATGTCTATTAAGTTCTGTTTGCCTGATTACATGGAGTACAAATGATTCTGATGTCTTAAGTGGTGATTGGATTTCTTGTAAACCATGCACAGATGGTGCCATGATATTGGTCGAGAGCATGCTGCAAACAGGCCTCTTCTGAAGACAGTCTTTGAGGTAATATCTCTGAGTTTATTTTCTGTTTCTGGTCACCCTTCCGTAAATAACATTTGTCGTATTGCTTTCACTACTAAATGTAGGTAATGATGCGGTTATTCAGCCCTCGTAAAACAACTCTACTGTTTGTTATACGTGACAAGACTAAGGTTGGTCGTTGACTTACGAAGTCAAATGTTCTGTGTTCCTTTCAAAGCTCACGGTTCAGTCTTGTTGAATGTGTTTTCTGATACTCTTGTACTTGGATATGCATGCAGACCCCATTTCGGCATTTGGAGTCTATTCTGAAGGAAGATATTCAGAAGGTATTCCTTTCTTGGGTGCTCTGACTGCAATGCAAAAACTTTAAACACTCGTTCTGGAGAATTAAAATAAACATGTTTAGAAGATTAGTCCTTACCATCTGTCTCCACTCTTTCAAAATGTTGGTGGAGATTCTATAATGCTCAAGAAAGACGAGCATTGTTAAGTAACTGGTAGTTGTTTTGCTGGAAATGTTCTGGAGGTGGGCCTCATAATACAGAATGCCAACTCTGGTTATTGGTTGTGTTTACCAGCTAGGGCAAGAAAACTGATTTGTTTAGGTTCAATATTTCAACCAAATGGATCTGTTCAGATTGAATAGTTTAACTTTCAAGGCTGAGCATCTTAAATTTATTTGAAATCTCTAGTCAGAACGTGGTGGAGGTGGGTCTACTTGGATCATGATGTTCCCTTCTAGTAAAGCTATTTAAGGTCCTTCACTTCAAGTGTCCTCTTCTGAATGATTTATATCCCCTTCTTGGTGTAGATATGGAATGCTGTTCATAAACCAGATTCCCTCAAGGATACACCCCTCAGCGAATTTTTTAATGTAAGTTTGTTAGCATGGTTGGCATTGTATCTTTATTTCAACGTCTATTTGTAGGCATCATCATGTATGTCTAATTGAAATATTTTGGCTTGAAGGTGGAAATCTTTGCTTTGTCAAGCTATGAAGAGAAAGAGAAGAAGTTTAAAGAAGAGGTATTCTTACAATGGCTGGCTCACTAATTTAAGGATTTTACCAACATTTAGTTTCTTTTTAATTAGGGATAGCAAGCGGGTATTTTGCATTGCATTGCAATGTCTAAGGATTCCCTTTCCTATTTGTTAATCTTTTCTTCCTTCCTTCCGCTGATATCTACTGTGAAATTCATTTGCTCATCTTGTATGATCTTCTTATGTAGGTTGCTCAATTGAGGCAACGGTTTTTCCGTTCTATTTCTCCAGGAGGAATTGCAGGTGATCGACGAGGTGTTATCCCTGCTTCAGGATTTTCTTTCAGTGTGCAGCAAATATGGAAAGTCATAAAGGAAAACAAGGACCTGAATCTCCCTGCCCACAAGGTTTTATTTTTACTTTTTCTTTCTCTAGATGAAATAAATTTCATTTTAGGGTTTACGAATGATATATAAGGCAAAGAAAGACAAGATGTTCAACCTTTTATGGAAAAGAAAGGATTTGAAGATGTTCTACATTCCATAAAGTAAAAAAAAAAAAAAACCCTTTGTAATCGATATCCCAGTATCTATGAAGTGCAAAGTATCCTACTCCAAGTACAATCCAAACATAAATATTTACCATAGGGACTTCTTGTACCCCTCTCCTTTCATGTTTTCCATTGTGTTGGCCATGAGTCCATGACTGAGTTGATCTCAATACTCCAAATTGTATAGCCTTTGAAAATTTGAACCAAAAGGAGAAAAAATATGCAAGTTAAAGTAAGGTGCTGGTGCTCCACTGCATATCCACACAAGTCAATGAAGATAAGGTAGAGCATACCAAAGATGATCAGTGTCTTCCTTCATGTGTTTCATGTCTCACTTTTTATGAGTTTGCAAATAAACAAGGAATTTTGATGGGCGGAAACTAAGTGAAGATTATTTAACTTTTGCTTAATCATTTTATCGTATGCACAACTTGATTCTTTTGGGGGGGTGGGGCAGGGATGATTCAAGCTTCCGGATGATAAAAAGATTAAGGCTCAATAGATCAAGCTCTAGTATCTTTAATATGATGAGGAAAGAGATTCTAAGAGTAAAAGAAAAGAAGAAATTGATTGGGCTTCCATCATTTTAATTTCTTTGATATTATCAGAACTATGTATTGCATTCCATTTTCCCCCGGGAAAATTCATTTCCAGCTTCTGATATGAAATTAATTAATATTATCAGGTAATGGTTGCCACCGTGCGGTGTGAAGAGATTGCCAAAGAGAAGTTTAGTCACTTAACCACCGATGAGGTCTGAGATATTTGAACTCCCTTCTCTGTGTTTCCTTTTACTTTGGAATTTTTCTTGACCGGCTTTGATCACTTGAATTGGCTCTTACTTAGAGGTGGTTGGCATTAGATGAAGCGGTCAAAAAGGGTGCTGTATTGGGCTTTGGGAAAAATCTGAGCTCGATCTTAGAATCCTATTTCAAAGAGTATGCTTTCATCTGATTTAGATTATTTATCACTTAAATTAATAACGTTATTTTGACCTATTCTATTCTTCAGGAGTATAAGTTAAAATTTAGATCTACTAACCTCAAAATCTGATACTACCTATGACTGGTGAAAAATGCAGAGAAGAAACAAGTAGTAATATAGTGCAGTGTTTTTCTTCATCGAAACAGGCAGGGAAGAAAAAATAGCCAGCTGCTAATTCTCGTTAATATCATTAACGTTCACTTATGTTTTTAGGAGGATTGGTGTAGCGTTTCTTGAGTGGTGCATGTTTGTTTCTTTGTTGTTTAAATAATCTTTTTGTTCAATAATTTAGCCAAATTATTGCAACATCCATTTGATTTATTAGGACAGGGCAAACTGTTCTAAGTCTGATGTTTTGTGATTCTTGTGCAATTTCCTCATCTCGCTCATGGTTTATCATATCTGCAATTTGCAGTCTTTTATATTTATTTTCTTTTCATAGATATGATACAGAGGCAGCGTTTTTTGATGAAGAAGTGAAAAACGCTAAAAGAAAACAACTAGTGTCAAGAGTATTGGAGGTTAGTCCAACATTCTATTCTATTGCAAAGCTCCCCTCTCACCCTCCTATTCCCAGCTGTGGAGAGAGAGAAAGGTTATATAGCTGATGGCATGTTGGATTTTCAATGTGTAGTGTGTACATATTATTGCTGATTTACTTCCTTCAAGACTGATCTAGTAATTTTTTTTAGTGCCATTTGTGAAGTTTTTCTAACGGATTGCATAAACAATATTACTTGTGTTGGCGGATGCATTGCAAAATTTGAAGAATAATCTGTTTCAACCTTTTGAATTTGGTTTGTGATGCTAGGGAAATTAATTTTACTCTTCAACATCTTGTCAGTGATTATCTACTTAAGAAATTTGCCAAGCAGTAAAACAGATGACAGAAAAAGGATAATGCTGACATAATTAGAATACTGTTCTTACATCAAAAGGTTAACTACATTTTGTGGATGCTTGAAACCCAAAAGGGTAGCACCCAGAACTTGTTATAGCCCTGATGAGATCAGATAAGGGGGATAGAAGAATAGACACCTGAAATCTCTAATCTGAGCACATTTGCTCAACGAGTAATCTGATTCTAACCAGTGTGGATTGACCTAGCGATATCTGCCTTGCAGTTTTTGTATCCTTAATTAGTGATTAGTAAAGGTTCAAATGTAATTTGCTTCACAAAGAAAGGCTCTCTTTGCCCTTTGCTTTCAGTTTGTAGGATTATTATTTGACCGCTGATATGCATTTTGCAGTTTGTGTATCCTTCTTATGTTGTCATGTTGGGTCACCTGCGTTCTAAAGCCTTCGAGAATTTTAAAAAAAGGCTTGAACAGTCTATGAATGATGGAGAAGGATTTGCATCGGCCGTTCGCAAGTGTACCGAAACTTGCATGCTTGAGTTTGACCAAGGATCTGCAGGTGAACTAGCATATTATAGTTTATTCTTTTATTAATTTCCATTTTTTTAGAAGTACAAATATGTGGTTGGTTTGTTTGAGCATTCTGGGAGATTGAAGTCTTCTATGGCTTCAGCAGTTTTTTTTTTTTTTAAATCATTTTGGCACAAGTGTAAGCCAAAAAAATGTTATATATTGTTTCATTCATGTCATATACATAGATATACCCACAAAATAATTAGAATGTAAAAACTCAGGAGGAGACAAATTGCTCATGGGTTCCAATAAGTAATATAAATATCTCAATATACAATCTAAAATTATATGCATGTAACCAGCTTACTAAGCTGGAGCATTTATGTTATCATGCCCAAGATGGTCTATTCATGCCAAGTTTAGGCGTGTGACAAAAAGGAGTTCCATGAAGGATTTGATCATGGTGCTAAAAGAATTCTTAAGTGTTTCTTCTAGCATTAGAAACACTCATGGTGCGGCATTAAGGCCAAATCCAGAGGATGATGCTTCACTTTGTGTTATATTGAGTTTGAGTATCTTGAGAGCATATTATAAGGGGGTCCAAGGCTGCTGGGAGAGAATAGAAAAGAAAAAATCTTTTGATTTTTTTTAAAGTAAGGTAAGTGACAATTTTGAGTGAACATTTGGAGTTCTCTATTATTCTTTTTGCTGAAGACATTCCATTCAAACGTTGAACCTGCATAGATCCTGGTGTGATTTCTTTTTTCTCTCTTATTATTCTTTTATACTGTTGTGGTGGGGGTGGGGAGATACCAACTGGAGGTACAGAGGCTTACAGGAGAAAGATCCCAATGGTTTGAGAGACCATAGACAATGGTCTCTATAACCATGAGAAAGAATAACTAGCTGAAGTAAAGATAAGCGGGAGGTGAACTCCTCGATCAAGGAAGGACCTACAAAATGGAGGTCAAGGGGAGTTCCTCCCCTTGGGAGTCAGGGATCTGGGGAAATTGCGAACAGGGAGGACTTGTACTTTTTTGGTTATTTACACTGTTTCTTTTGGATGTGAACTCTTTTCCAGGTTTATGCCACAGGTTTTTGGTCTAAAGTTTTACCATCCCTCATTGTAATATTTATAAATACGAAAATAAAAATAGCACAAAAAATAATATGGACACAATCTCTGTCTATCTCTCTCCCCTTTTATTTGTTAAAAATGTGGTGGTGGTGTTGCCTGCCGATTAATTTTCAGCAAATTATTTTGTGCTGCACCAGTATTTGAAATCTTTAGGTTGTGTGATACGAGTAGAAATCATATTCTCATATGCTTATTTCCATTAATTAACCAATCTCTGGCTCTTAGATGCCACTGTGCAGCTAGCAAACTGGGACCCTTTGAAATTCCGGGAAAAACTACGCCATGATATTGATAGGCATGCATCATCTGTTCAAAATGAAAAGCTTTCAGAAATGATAGCCAGCTACGAGGTAAGTTTCTGACTTGATGGACTTCGCTTTCTCTACCCCCTTTCATTTTCTTCTCCAGATTGGTGCCTGCTTTACATTTTGTTATGTTAAAGATGTGCATTTTAATCTACAGAAACGCCTTACTGAAGCACTGACTCAACCAGTAAGATCTCTACTTGAAGCTAGTGGGAAGGATACCTGGGCTTCAATAAGAAAGATTGTTCAACATGAGACTGAAATTACCATATCAAAGTTTTCAGCTGATATTGCTGGTTTTGAGTTGGATCAAGAAAAAGTTGACAACATGGTACTAAATCTAAGGAACCATGCTAGAAATGTGGTGGAAAACAGAGCAAGAGAAGAAGCAGGAAAGGTTCTAATGCACATGAAGGATAGGTAGAAAGTGACATTTTTTATCTGACTCATAAATCTCTCTTTGTATTGGTAATTCATTTTCTTCGGTTTCTTCCTTCAGGTTTTCAACGGTCTTTTATCATGACAATGATTCCTTGCCTAGGGCCTGGACTGGGGAGGAAGATATTAGAACTATAACTAAAGATGCCCGTGCAGCGGTGATTTTCTGGGATTTCAATGATTAATCTTAATTCCACTCTATTGTGCCTGTTAATATTTTAAAAGACAAACTATTACTGTCTTGCAGTCCTTGAAGATTTTATCCGTTTTGGCTGCTATACGTTTAGATGAGAAGCCAGATAAGATTGAAAATATTCTCACATCATCTTTGATGAATGAAGCTGTTTCAAGTTCTTCATCAAAAGATAAAAGTTCTGGACCTTCTTCTGACCCTCTTGCCTCAAGTAAATGGGAGGAGGTACTGTAGGAAGATCGTCACTGGCTTGCTTGTGATAATATTATTATGAAACAATCTGCTAACAAAACATGCTTATGAATTAGGTTTCGGCAAAGGATACTCTGATTACACCTGTGCGGTGCAAGTCCTTGTGGAGGCAGTTCAAAGCAGAGACCGAATATATGGTTACTCAAGCTATAACAGCACAGGTCCAGTTTTTCATGCACTTTTTTGCGCTTGCTCTTCTATATATTCGGGTCTTCATTTATCTGATTTTACCTACAAGTTTATTTCAAAGTGTTACTTTTCCTTTTTTTTTTTCTTTTTCCCCTTGTGTTGGTGTGGGGTTCATTACATAACAAATATAGCTTATACCTTATCTATTGCCTCAAGTCTTCAATTTTTATGAAAAAAATCTCGAAGGCAGGTCTAAATCTTAATGATTCAAAAAAATCTGACGATGATGATTACTTGTGTAAAAAGGTCTTCTTGCAATAGAGAATTACAATTTGAAGCTTCATTATGAATGTACAGTATGAGAAGTTGTTGCTTAACTATTTCCTATTTTATCAATTTTCATGTAAGAACACAGAAATCTTAGTTTTGAATCAATTTCATTCTTCTCTGTCTTGTGGTAAGGACGACGACCCTCCACGTATCTCCACAATGGTATAAAATTGTCCACTTTGGACATAAGCCTTTATGGCTTTGCTTTTGGTTTCAACCAAAATGCCTCGTACCATTGGAGATAATCGTCCTCACTTATTTACCTATGATCTTTTGCTTATCTAGCCAATGTGAGATTTTGATTGCAATCTCAACAATCCTCCTGTCGAACAAAGTACCACCAAGTTTTCCCTCAAATAGTCATGTGTCCGTCTAGCTCTTATCTAAGAGGACTCCTTTTCTCTAGAGCACACCGCTAGTCTGATAGAGCTCAACCACGAATCTCCACCATGACTACGTCTTCAAGGCTCACCAACTTCTTTGTTCGGCACTCCAAGATTCTACCGACATTACTAAGTTAGGGTATAGCTCTGATACCACTTCTTAAGGACGACGACCTTCCACAAATTCTCACAATGGTATGACATTGTCCACTTTGGACATAAGCCCTCATGGCTTTACTTTTAGTTTCACCCAAAAGGCCTCATACCATTAAAGATAGTTACCCTCACTTATATACCTATAATTTTCTCCTTATCTAGCCAATGTGGGACTTTGGTCGCAATCCCAACACCTTGTTTATCCATGAGCTTAAATTAGTGATATTTTTGCTTGTATTAACATTTCACGCCTGCTATTTTCAGGAGGCTTATAAGAGAGGTAGCAACTGGCTACCTCCTCCATGGGCAATTCTGGCAATGTTTATCCTCGGCTTCAATGAGATCATCCTTCTATTAAGGTATGAGCAGGATTCTATTATCTTTAGTACAAGTTACATAATAATTGATGCTATTTTTAATGTCTCATTTTCCAGTCCTTAAATCATGTTTACTTTTCCCTTTTTTCTCTTCTGTTAATAATATTAAATGTAACAGGAATCCACTCTACCTCGTCGTTATATTTGTGGTATATCTAATCTCGAAGGCCCTATGGATTCAGATGGACGTAGGGAGGGCGTTCCAAAGTGGGACTGTAAGTAATAAGCTGGATAACATCATAGTGTTCTTGGATCATGGTCGTCTCTATATAGGTTTCTATCTTGCAACACAGACACAAGCATGCTAGTGACATTTATCTTTACCTAGGAAGTGCTCTGAGTCGTGGTTCATTCTTTGCTGCTGATTTTTGTTGTGAAATTCTATAGTCAAATTAACATTTAACTATAATATATGGTTTTCATTTGCATGCATCACTTAGTTTGAAATTATTTTTGCGGATGGTGTTTTTACGTTCTGGTTATGATTTTTCTGATTTTGACTTCCGCTTCTCTCATTTTCGAGCAGTTGGCCGGACTTCTTTCCATTTCATCTCAGTTACTTCCATCTGTTATAAACCTACTTAAAAAACTTGCTGAAGAAGCTCATGGATATACAAATCCCCAAGCAACAAGACCCTCACCCCCATCATCAAACTCCCAGAGTTTCATGAGTCAGATACTTCATTCAAATCCAGATACCAACACAATTCTGGAGTCATCAGCTGTAACCAAGGTCGAGTCGTCAGTGTCATCAAATGTTGAGTCATCCTCCGACAACGAAATTGAATACTCAAGCCCCAGTGTGGTGCACAGGCAGACTGACAGCCTCCGAGAAGCTGATCGGTTCTAATGGAAGTTCATTTCTATGCATGAAAAAAGTCTCCGAGTACGATCGGCTCATCAGAAAATAAAAAGTGGGTTGAATGTAAGTATTTGATGTATACAGGTATAGGAAATAAATTCGGATGTGAAGTCTTCTGGGTACCATAAAGTTGGAATTGATACACATTATGAAACAATATAATCTATATATTAGGAGACGCATAATGTAATATGTAATATATTATATCCTATAACTGTGTAGTGTACAAATTTTATACATATAAATGGCTTGCTATGTTTCAGAGACTGGATCTCATAATTTGATCTACACTGCTTCAAATCCCTTTTCTTCTATCTTGCATTTACCCTTCATGATGGATTTAACTAAATTATGCATTTTTGGCATGTTTTTGTGAATCAATAGTTCATTAATAGCAGGGCATGCCAACAAGAATTTAGTTAAGAGATTTTTACTTTTTGGAAGAGGTTTTAAGGTCTGAAATTCATCATTGATCTGATATTCTTTGAAAAAAACTTGGCAGTTTTTCATCCCACATTTAATGTAATATTCTTTTAAAAGAAGTAAAGCATGCCAAGAGTTCAATAGCTGAGTGAGTTTTATAGAATATATTGATTTTTTTAATGAATGTATAAAAATTTATGGAAGGATGATTGAGATGTGTTAAATAAGAAGTTAATTTGTTTATGAATCCATTTTTATATGTATTTATCAATTTTACATGTAAATTTCTGCAGTTTAATAATCAAACTGCTTCTAAAATGATATTTCAGGACCTGTAAACAATACTTGTGTGAGTTTATGACATTGAATAATAGAGTTTTGTATCATATCAGCATAACATATCAATAATATATTTAGATATATATATATATTTATATACGAGTTTCTCAAAAGTGTTACATTATAAATAGGGAAGAAGATTCGACCCTATAACTTAGAAGGGGAGACATTACCTGACTGCTTGAGCTAATGCTCAGGTCGGCATACACAAACGCTATATAAGTAGAGAAGATAGCAAATGGCCAACAACCAAAAGTGAGCCAAATTGACAAAAGAGGAGGAAAAAAAACAGCAAAACTAACTAAATCTCCTTGCAAATGGGATTTGGGCAAATAATAGTAGTTGTTTGATCACCACATTGAGTCCCCCATGGCCTGGTCCACAACCATATCCATCTCAAACATGGGCCTGGATTGTGAGCCCATGAGCCTGGATGAGGGTGATCCACTGTTACTTGGGCTTGTTGGGCTTAGCCCATAGTTTGAAAATGATGCTGTCTGACGTACCCGCAAGTGCACCACCTCGGCTTGAGCCAGAGCCAGCTGAGTTTGGAGGGCGTCTATCTGCTGCTGCAATGATGATATGGCTCCAACGCACCCGTAGACCGGGTCGCGCACCCGAGCGTTTGCTTCATACACCAAACTGCTTACTGCATCTCCCCGTTGGTGAATTGGCAACTCCTGCAATGTCTACATCATCAACTTCTTTTTCTTGACAAAAAGGTATATGTGAGAATAAGAGAGGCCGTTAACGTCAACTTGATGCAAAGTTTTTAACCTATAAAGTCAATTATTATTTTATTTTTTTAGAATCTTCTTTAATAGAATAGAAGATTGTGGTTAAGTTTTATGTTTACTTCTTATTTTGATCTCTAAACTTCCTAACTTATTTTGTGTAGATCTCTAAATTTTTAAATATTATATTTTAGTTCATTTAACTTTCAAATATTTTGTTTTCATCTCTTAAAACTTGCATAAAAAAAGCTATTTGAACCATTGTCATATAACGAGAATTTCAAACTATTTCAAAATTCCTAACTTTAAATACTTGTCTATATAGACATCTGCTGATTAAGTAGGTACAGAAAATAGATTTGTTAAACAATTTAGAAGTGAATGTGTCAATAAATTAAAATAACTTTTTATATAAGATTCAAGGGTAAAAAACAGTATCTTTGAATTGATGTAAAGTAAACAAATATAAGTTAAAACAATCAAAGTAAAATTTAGATCAAAATTCTAGTGGTTAATATTTATAATATAATAAGTTCAAATTGGATTCTAATTAAGAGTTTGAAAATTGTGCAATATTTAGTTAATAAAGGATGGTATGGTAGTTTCTAATTTGGTTTTTATTTGTTGGCTGTCTAGAAAAGAGGGTTGGGTGGACCCTCTCAATTAACCCAAAAAGTCCACATAAAAACATTTTTTCCCTTCTTTTTTAGCTTAAACATGTTCTTTTTCTTAATAACATTTAAGGCATTTATTAATTAAAAAACAAATAAAAACTTCACGTGAAGTACAAGGAAATTTGAGGAAAAAGGTCAAAAGCTAAAATCCAAAAAGCTTGCGATTAGAGTCATTTTAATTAAAATTTTAGATTTGAAAATTAATTAATTAATTAATGATAGTCTCCTTTATTCTCATAGTGACCTAAGTTGACCCAAGTTCATTAACTAACTATATTTTCTTCTTAGTAGCTTTATGCAAAAATTGATTGATTTTATAGATTTTTTAAAATCAAACTAACGTACATGTGAGATGTTAGTATTTTTTTTTTATTACCTATAAATTAAAACAAAAGGTTATTATAGGCATAGTTTATTATTTTGATTTAGAATAATTACAAAACCCTCACGTGATTTGCATATGTTGCAAACCATGTTCCTCTAAATAATGTGTATATCAATTTGTTAAATTAAATGAAGGGTATCATCTGTAAATTTGTAAATCAAATAAGTCTTCAAAGCAATATTAAAGTTATTGAATGCGATTTATAATCATCCCTATATATTAGGCTATTTTTGTAGTTTCCTAAAATTCTTAGTCTACATCATGAACCTAAATTTAAACTATAAAATCTCTTTTTTCAAAGAGTTGTTTGAATTTTTTTCTTTAAAAGAAAGAAAAGAAAAGAAAAGAAAGAAAGAAATAAAGTGAGAAAAAAAAATTGATGCTTATCTTAAATGAAAAGTGACTTCTTTTTGTATTTTCCACAGCAATATTTTATTAATTATTAAGGTCACAATGAAAGGTTATACCGTTAAAGTTGATAGCTGTAGTGCTCTCAAAAAAAAAAAAAAGAAAAAAAAAAAAAAAAGAAAAGAAAAGAAAAGAAAAAAGTTGATAGCTGTAGGCGTAGCCACCATTTTTTTCTTTAAATTTTGTTAATTTAAAAAAAAAAGATTCTTTTCAAGAAAATTAAATTATAAATTTTGTCATACTATTTTAAACATTTGTATCTTTTTATTCTTTAAAAGTTTTATTTTTTTTTAAATTTCAATTACATCTTTTAAGACATGAATTATATTTTTATGTAGTATAATTATGTTGTTAATATACCACTAAAACATTAATGTGATAAATTTATTTGTGTAGTTATAAGCCATGTGGTGGAAATTTCTCAACCAAAAGTTTTCAACATTTTCATAATAGTATCAACGATAAAATTGTATAATCTAAAGTTGTTGGAGAAACCTTTTTAAAGTGAAGTAGACACAATATTTAAACTATCGGACAATTATAGTTTAATATTAAGGAAAAAAAAAACTATTTTGATAACAGTAAATGACAAAAAGAAAAAAAAAAGTGTGTATATATATATATATATATATTTGTAATTTTTCATAATAAGCTTTTGTCATCCTGTCTCAAAACTGCAGCCAACACAGTCATCAAAGTTTTGGGGCAGTTTTGGTCAAAGATTGTTGCAAAATTCTTAACCCATTTTCATACTGCCCAAAGGGTTACCAAAAAAAAAAAAAAAAAAAAAAAGATCCCCAAGCAAGGAATTCAACTTTGGACTTTAAAAAAAAGTAACAAATGTCTTATCAATTGAGTCAACTTATAATTAGATTGATGTATTTAGCTTATAAATACTATTCCCACCATACCCATGTATTTTTTTGTTTTGTTATATACTTTTAATTTTTACATGTATTTTTAAAATTCAAGTCTAAGTAATTTTGAAAACTAATTTTTTTTTAAAAAAAGTAATATTTGTTTTTGGAATTTAACTCAAAACTCAAATGTTTTCTTAGAAAGATGAAAATCATGGTGAGAAAAGAAAAGAAGTAGAATTTCAAAAAACTAAATAGTTATATCAAACAGGGTGTAAGGAAATTGTCCCGCTTTGAAGAGAATGGTTTCAAAGTTTGAACATAAGGGTGGAATAATAATGATTTATAGTTGAAATTGAAGTGGGAAAAAGGGTGAGAAATAGAAGAAAAAGTAAAAGAAGAAGAAGAAGAAGAAGGGAATGAATGAATGAATGAAAAGTAATTACCTGGAGCATTTTGTTGACATTGCTAGCGCCGAAGACTTTATGAACATTGGCGAACTTATGGGGTTCGTCTGCAGGAAAATATGGAGCAAATACACACTCTTCTGCGCACCTTCTTCTCAGTAGCTTGCATGCTGCGCATGGCGCTGCTCCTCCTTGTTTTCTTCCATTTTCTTTCATCCCCCTTATTCTGTAGGGTATACCCTCTGATCTCTCTGCCTTTTTAAGCAATATTAGGACAACAAAGATGGCTGCTACTCTCTTCTCTAGCTTACACACAAGAGACAGAGAGAGAGAGAGAGTGTTTGGCTGTTTGGATCAAATTTGATGCACACAATTGGACAATGTCCCCTCTCTCTCTTTCTATATATATATAAACTAAGGCATATATGAAAGACCTAGATTCAAAAAGATGGATCTTTTGGTGGGATCCACCTTTTTTCTTTTTTCTTTTTTTCTTTTTTTTTTTTTAATTTGTGGATTTTGGTGGACTAATTAAAAGAAAAATGTTGAATTATAGACTTAATCAATGATGCCATGTTTAACAATCATTTAGTTTTTAAAAATTGAGGACTACTTTCATGTATGGTTTCTTTGTTTTATTATCTACTTTTCATCAATGTTTTCAAAAACTCGGCTAAATTTGGAAAACTTGAAAAAAGTAGTTTTCAAAAACATGTTTTTTTGTGGAATTTAACTAAGAATACAAATGTTTTGTTAAGAAATATGAAATTCATTGTAGAGAATTGATGAGAAAACAAACACAATTTTTAAAAACCAAAAACTAAAAACTTAATTGTTATCAAATGGGGGCTGAACTTTTACACTGGAGTTTATTTGGTCTCTCGTATAGCTTTAAAAAGTGTTTAATAGGTTTCTAAAAGTTTTATTTTGTGTTAATTAGTAGGTTTTTTAACTTTAAAAAGTGTATAGTAGGTCCTCGAACTTTCAATTTTCTGTCTAATAGATCTTTGAGCTTGCAGTTTTGTGTCTAATAGGTTTCTGGACTTTAAAAATGTCTAATAGGTCCCTAAACTTTTGATTTTGTGTCTAATATGTATTTGAGACATTCGAAGTTTTGAAAATCTAATTAATTTATTAGATATAAAACTGAATTTTATGTCTAATAGAACCTATTAGACATAAGATTGAAAGTTCAGAGACCTATTGTGACACCCGAGTTCAGGAGGGGTTCATGAACGAATCGTGACCACATCTGAATGAGAGAGATCCTGAGGATATGCAAGGATGGTTAAGAAAGACTTAAAAGAATTTATAGTTACTACCTATACCAACAAGATGCACCTTTCTTTTTAGTGGCTCAATCATAGAAACTCCAAAATTAAGCGTGCTGAGCCTGGACCAATCCTATGTTGGGTGACCTCCTGGAAATTTTCCTAGTTAGGAAGCATGTGAATGAGGACAAAACATGATGAAAGGACCTGTGTTGATTTGTGATCTTCACTCTCAAAAGCAATTTAAGACAAGTAGGTAGAGTGGCCAAGCTGCAGGGGATGCAGGAGAATGTTAGGGCCATCAGGTGCAGAATTCTGGTCCTAATCTTGGGCCTGGGGCGTTACAGATATTATCAGAGCAAAATCTCTCCTAGTGCGATGTGGTCTGGGGACAAACCAAGGTGAAAGTTGGTGGGCATGTGACATCCGAGTTCAGGAAGGGTACATGAATGGACTGAGACTACATTCGAATAAGAAGGGATCCTGAAACGACGCAAGCATGGTTAAGATAAGCTTAAAAGAATTGATAGTTATACTTATACCAATAAAGTGTACTATCATTTTCAGTGGCTCAACCATAAGAACTCTAAAGTTAAGCGTGCTTAGCATGGAGCAATCCTATGTTGGATGACCTAATTCCTAGAAAATTTCCTAGAAAACATGTGAGTGAAGACAAAATATATTGAAAGAACCTGTGTTGGCCATTTGTGGGGACAATCTTCACTCTCAAAAATAGTTCAAGACAAATAAAGTGATGTAGCCAAGTCGTAGAGGAATGTTGGGGCCATCAGGTGACAAATCAGAATTTTGAATCTTGGTCATGGACGTTGCATCTATTGAACACTAAATTGAAAGTTTAAAAACCCATTAAACACTTTTTGAAGTTCATGGACCTAATAGATAAAAATCTAAAAATTTAGAGACTTAGTAGATACTTTTTAAAGTTTAGAAACCAAATAGATACAAATCTAGGGGGTGTTTGGCCCACCGTTTTGGATTTGATTTGGATTTGGTTGGTTTTGGAATCCAAACCCAAAACAGTGTTTAGGCCACTGTGTTCAAAACCCATGATTTTTGAAACACAACCAGATGGTTTTAAACAATGCAACCCAAACACTGTTTTCTAATTCTCAGGCTTTAGAACACTGTACTTCAAACAATATCTTTTGATTTTCAGGCTTTTAGACCACCCAGAACAACCCTCTCAGGGTTCTGAATCCAAGAGTTCTGATTTTGAAATAGTGGGCCAAACTCCTCCCAAAGTTTAAGGGTTAGACTTGTAATTTAAAAAAAAAAAAAGGAAAAAGAAAAAGAAAAAGAAAAGAAAGAAAGAAGGAACATGGCGTGGGGGATCCAATCTGATTAGATAACTTTAGCCACCCACATTCATTTTGTTTTTCTTGTTTTTCCTCTCTCTCATTTATTTTCTTTTTACTATTTTTTTCTTTACTTTTCTTTTTTTCTTTAGGGGTTCTATTTTTCCTTTCTACATTAACATTATTATCTACTGCATGCGGTGGCCTTACTTTATTTTATTTTATTTTATTACTTTTGTTTTATACCAAATTAGCAAATAACAAACAAAAAACACATGATACCAAATCATTATGAAACGCGTCGTTTTGATTACTCTGCTCTGGAACTGTACATGTAAATAAGACTATAACAGTAGTTAAAGAACTGTTTAAAAAAAGTTGTAAAAGAATTGTTTAAAAAAATAAAAGAAAGATGGTTTCAATATTATTTTAGTCCTTGTACTTTCAATTTTAGTTCATTTTGATCTATGTACATTCAAAACGTCCATTTTAGTCCTTGTAATTTTAAAAAATGATCATTTTGGTCCTTCATTTTCATTTTTATCTCATTTCTTTTGATCATAATTTTCACATGACACGTCACTAATTACTAAATTTTTTAAAATGTAGCCTTAAATTTGTATTACAAGATTTCTATTGGGTATAAAATTTGTGTTTAAATTTTGAAAATATGAACCAAAATTGGTTACATTTTAAAAGTACATAGATCAAAATTGACGTTTTAAAATATAAGCATCAAAATGGACCAAAATTAAAAGTACAAAGATCAAAATAGTATTCTCTGCATTCCGTGCCTATCTTCCATTTTAAGTTTTACAATGCAGTAATCACTATCTATTTTTGAGAATCGGATCCATCTATATCTTTACCTTCTAAATTTTCTTTTCTAAACCCTTTAACTTCATATCTATCTAGTTTTTATACTTCATTCTTTTTTAGTTAATCCTAAATTTTTATGGTCTATTTAATCACTATACTCTAAGTTTCTAAAAAATATATGAACTTTTGAAGTTGTGTCTAATAATAATAGGTCATTACCAATAACAGTTAATTTAATACTTATTGTATGAGTTCTCTAAATCAGCCTATTAATCTTTAAAATAGTATGATCTGTTTGCATATAAATATTAAACTTGTAGGATTAATAACATGAGATATATTCTAACACAAATTTAAAAGTTTAAAATTGTTTTAGAGTACATGGTATTGAAATTAATTTTAGAATAAAACTTACTTTTGGGCCGATCACCATGAATCGTCCCCATTAACCATCATTGAAAATTTTGCAACTATTTTTTTTAAAGGAAAAGTTTCTCTTCTCTCTCCAAAAACATAATCGTGGTTAGGAAGAGAATTGTGCTAACCAGTTAGAACGTAAGTTTTGTCCTTAATTTAAGGATGCTTGCAAATATAGCAACATATTATTAGCTAATAGCAAATATAGCAACCACTTTTTTAATTTTAAAATATAGCAAAAAAAGGATGTCTAGCCCAAAAGAAAACATGAAAAAGACGGCAATACCCTTTGAATAAAGAAAAATAAATGATAGAGGAAGAAGAAAACATGTGCAAGACCAAAGAAAACGATAATATACTAGTGTAGGCTCAGTTTATTTGAAGGAGAAAATACAATAGGTGAAAAGAGTAAATTAGAAAATTTTGAGTATATTGATTTCATTAATAAGAGTAATAAATGAAAGACTTCCACCAAAGTTCGAAATAGAGAAACAATCGTAAGAATCTCTTCAAGAGAACAATCATCCAACAACGTAACTCCTAACGTTGGCATTAATATTACGAAGGTGATTGATATGCAACTAAACCTTTTTTTTTTTTTTTTTGAATTCAACAACATTTGGAGGTGGGGAGATTCGAACATCTGACCTCTTGATCGATGATACATACTAATTACCGTTAAGCTATACTCACTTTGGCATATGCAACTAAACTATGTTAATGAGAAAGAGAAAGATATAAAACTATTTTTTTATTTACTTACTAGGTATATCAATTTTATCAATGATATACTTAATTAACATGAAATATATCATTTAGAACTCTAAAAAATGTATATCATTTATATATTTCATGTGATTGATATACTTCATATTAGATATATTAGTTATATTGATGATATACTTTATTTTAGGTACATCAATGAAATCCAAAGATAACAAGGACAAAATTAGAATAATAAAAAAAAAACGAAAAATCTTATTTCAAGTATTTTTCCATATTTGCAAAACTAAAAAATTGTTGCTAGATTTGTAAATGTAGTAAATATTTTTACTACCCATTCCAAATTCCCTTAATTTAATAATTGATGCATATGTGGATAACAAATTAAAAAGCAAGGTTTAACATGCATATTGAATGGCCTTAACTATGAGCCCCTTTATTTCTCTTATAGGAGTGTTAGTGTGGCCTATTGAGCAAAAACTAACTTGCTAGTCTTAGGAAATTATGGAAACAAGCTTAGGATAAACATAAATATTCACTGTTAATCTCCAATATACTATGTCACTTGAGCCTCTCTATTCCTTATCAAGTAAGGAGAGTTGCTCATATTTGGTCATAGTCACTTAGAGCCCATTTGTTTAATTTTCTCGAAGTTGGACATGGATTTTGATTTGGATAAAAATTATTGATGTTTGTTATATTGGTTTTAAAAATTTTAAACCCATATACTTATTATAGTTTGTTAAAAAAAGTCCCTTGAAACATGAGATTTTTTTTTATCCATCAAATAGATGAGATTTTTTTTTTTCGTGGGACATCTAATTAGGAGAGAGAATGCATGAGAAATCGTGATTTACTTTTTCAACAACCGTGATTTTTCTTCTTTCGGCATAAGTTTGCTTCTTCTAATGTAATCTTCTTCTTCAGAGAGTATCTTTCAACACAATTTTTGGCTAAGGTTAGTAGATCTTTTCTCATTTCTTGTTTTTCTCTTCATATCTTTTTTACTTCTATTTATTTTATGTTTAATTTTGATTTTATTTGGTTATAGGAAGAGAAAAAAAAAACTTCCACTCAAAAAAAGTTTTTGACAATTTTGGTTAGTTCATTATTTAAATTTTAGGAACAAAACCTGCAAAAAAAACACAGACATTTAATTTTCAGACATTAAATTCTATACTATCCAAACACTGATATATTTATTATCTCCAAATATTTAAATTCCAAGTTTTTAACTCCAAGATATTTAATATCAAACAAAACTCATGATCCAAACGGACGGTTAGTTAAGGAAAGCCACAAATGACATAGATTCTCCACTTTTGCATATATTAGGTTCAATTTATCAAATGATCTCAAGTAGTTATGATATTCTTATAGATTTTGGTTTTCTTCAATACTTAGGATCTTTTTATAGATATTGTCGTGATTGTTGTTAAATTGTATGACATTTATTTTAGAGCAATAATGAATTAGAATTTATTAAGTTTCAAGCACATGGACTAAATAGACACAACTTTGAAAGTTTAGAAACTTATTAGACAACTTTTAAAGTATTAGAAATAAATAGACATTACTTTAAAAATTTAGGAACTAAACTTATAATTTAACCATCTATCTATTAGGATGGATTGGTTTCAAATACTATTTTATCATTTCTAGAGCTTCTAGAGCATTAGAATTCATAAAAATATGTAAAGAAAAACTTTTAACAGCCTACAATGTTGTCTAGTATATGAGTATGCTTTATTCCCAAGCAATGGATTTTGTTAATTTCATATAGGTTATTTCTTATCTGCCATGCATCTTTTTATAATATTCCCATAATAAATCAGCGGTTAAAATACTCTTTTGGTCCCTGTACTTTGAAGGTTGTTTGATTTTAGTCCCTGTACTTTGAAATGTTTAAATTTGGTCCCTGTACTTTTAACAAATCTCAAAAATCATCCCCACCGTTAGTTTGGGGTTAGATTGACGTTAAAATTTAATAAAAAAATATTTTCTCTTTCCTCCTGCTTTCTCTCTCCCCGAGTCGCCGCCCTTCGCCGGCTGCAAGCCCTTATTCGTTTCTCTCTTTCCCCACTTCCCCCCTTATTGCAGCCTCCTCCTTCCCCGTTTCCAGTTCCTCCTTCCCCCTCTCTACCTGTTTTTTTTTTTTCGATTTCTTCTACTTGTTACTGTAAAAGTATATTCTGCATGTTACAAAATGATAGCAACACTCGCGGGTGAACGAAAATCGAAAATCTAACGCATTATAAATTGAAACTGAGCTCACTTCTCCAACCCCTTTTTTCCAGGTTCTGAAGCTGAGATTTATCCCAATTTCACTTCAACTCACAAACAAAAAGGTTTGTTCTAAACTTACTCAAAACTACCCCCCCCCCCCCCCCAAAAAAAAAAACAACCTTTCAATTTTCATCTCTGTCCTGAAAAAAAAAAAAAAAAGACCCAATTTTTCTTCTTTTTTTTTTTGGCCTAATTTTGGAGTGGGAAAAGCCAAAAAGGAAATGGAATTATAACGTATAGAATTTGCTAACCTACACCACGCGGTTTTATTTAATATTTTTGCAGACTTGTCAAACGAGGCCTTCAGTTAACTTAAAATACAGAGCCCCTAATCATCTTCTTACAATTTTTGTTTTTTTCTCTTCTTCATTGGCTCATTTCTTTTTGCTGCTCTTTTTTTTCAGAAAAGAAAAAAAAATCGACAGAATGATCGAAAATAACTTTGTTGATGAGATAGATTGCGACAGTTTCTTTGACCACATCGACGACCTCCTCGATTTTCCAGTGGAGGATGTCGACGCTGGCTTGCCGCCGGCGAAGGGCGGCGACTCGGGGAGAGAGAAAGCAGGAGGAAAGAGAAAATATTTTTTTTATTAAATTTTAACGTCAATCTAACCCCAAACTAATGGTGGGGACGATTTTTGAGATTTGTTAAAAGTACAAGGACCAAATTTAAACATTTCAAAGTACAGGGACTAAAATCGAACAACCTTCAAAGTACAGGGACCAAAATAGTATTTTAACCTACATCAGCTCTTAAACTTAGATATGCTTCAAGGGTAGCTTTTTTTTATGAGCTACCTTTTTTATTTAAGAATTTTTATGGAATTTTGTTGCTTTTCAATTTTATCTTTTTAGAGTATACTAAGTGGGGATATCTTCATCTTTTTGGTATGATAGATCATGTAATATTTAGGTTTAGTTGAGAGCAAGGCTATCTAAAGTTCTTGCATAATGTACCGATCAATTTAGATTTTAGACCATAAATAAATTTTAGCTAAGTGCTTCTTGAACTTTTTTGCAATTCATATCTTGAATTTGAATCATAATTGTCAAGGTGAAGCAAATAATAATTAATTAAACCCTTAATCAACCTTATCTTAAAATTTAATGGTCAAACATGGAGGCATCTTTCTCCTAACTTCAAAATTTTGATTTTTGTTTGCTTTAATAATGTTAGTTAATTATTCTCTTAATTATTGTACTTTATATATGAAAAGTAGTGTCATTTAATTTTCTAATTTTCAAATTTATAAAATTAGCTAAATGATCAATAAATTTAAATATAATAATAGCATAAACTTTGTTTCTTAGTAGAGCTAAAATGTAAAGGAATATATAACCAAGCATGTTTTTCAAAGGAAGTCTAAATCCTACTAAAGGCATTATCATGTCTCGTATTTCAAAAAGAAAAAAAAAAAAGAGTTGAAAATAAGCATCACTAAAGAATATATAACCAACTTCATCAAAAAAAAAAAAAAGAGAATATATAACCAACGACCATGTTTTGCACCTGCCTTTAAACTGTATATGAGAATGTAATTTTCTCTTCAAATTAACCATATATGTATCAGTTTGTTTAATATAGTTTACGTTTGGGGTGATTTTGAAATAATCATGAAATTCAAGGTTATATTTGAAACTTTGAAAACTATATATATATATATTGCATAGAAACTTTCAAAACTATAGTTTAATCTAAAATTAGATACAGCATGTGGACTAAAACTTTTTTTTTTTTTTTTTTTTGAGTTCTATAGACTAAAACTTTTGAAGTAGTAAAAATGTGAAGTGAAAAAATATTGATTTTTACCCTCCAACTTTTAATTTCATCAAATTGGACTTTAAACTTAGATAAGTGTTGTAATTTTTCACCTTCTACGTATCTTGATTTATTTGTTCGAAAAACCATTTTAAAAAAAATCCTTCTTGTGTATTTATTGAATTATAAAACATATGTCTAGTATAATATGAAATTGATGAAACTTCATAGATAAAAGACACTAGAGTTGTCAACACGAGTAAAACTCAACAGTTAAAGGCACTGTGATATAATGGATTTGTGATTAGGCCAAATCCATGGCCAAATAAAGGAAACTCCATCCCTAAATACAACAAGAAAATGCACTTTAGTGGCACACAGAAAACGTCGCAGAAAGCCAAATAACGTTATTAAAAGTTTTAGCAATGTACATTGAGATTCGTCATTGTAAACGCTGCTAATGTCGCATCTTCTTAAGTTTTAGCGATGCAATGACGTGTGACTCTTGTGTTTATGGCGTCGATAATAAAAGAGTTTTAGCAACATTGTTTTTTACGACATCAGTAATGAGAACTTTTTGCAATGCTTATTTAAAATGTCGCTAAAAATTAACATTTAGTGACAACTTTTTACTGCTACGCTAAATTCCTAATTTGTTGTAGTGAAGGTTGAGAGAACACTCACTAAAGAACAAAGTTCTATTTTAAAGGAATATTCTAAGCCCTCTTCCTATTCTAAAAGTGGTTTTTAATAGTCTTACAATAAAATAAACAAAGAACCAATTACTAATTAAGAACAAAATTAACCTAAAATTAACAATTGAACTAAATTAACTAAACTAGACTAATTATCTAACAACTCATTTTACATCACATTTACTCTCTCTTAAAGTTGAAGATTCAACTCATCATTTTCACATTTGCTGTACTAAAAAAAACTAACGCAAGAGTTGAATTTTTTAAAAAAATTTCAAAATTTCAAAAATGATAGTCAATCTGCTGCATACATTTATCAAGTTTAATTTTGTGCAAGGTGTGATTTTGATTGAAATTAAATTAGAGTTTAGAGAGATTTTTACCATGTCTTTTGATAAAATTAGCAAGTGAATGTAATGTAAAATTGAATAGATGGTAAAAATTGTAACATTTGTCTAAGACTAAGATCGTTCATTTTGATCAAATTCAAAGTTTAGGGTGAAGATTGATGCCAAATATTAGATTAAAAATTGACTGTTTCTTATAAAGACATGACCAGATTTCTCAAAATAACGATGGGTAACCTTTTGCTGCCGCTAGCATTGCGATGAATTTACCACGTGTCCTATGGGTCAAATATCATTTTGGGACAAAATTTTAAGTCATCCATGCTATTTTTCCAAAAAAAAAAAATCAGTTTGGTCACATCAAATAAAGTTGTGCCTCGTGGTTCGCGGTTTCCATTTCTATTTATTTAAATTTAAATATATTACATTTAACAAAGAATTTTAGGATAAGTCAAGCCAAATGCTTAAACGGCGACGCATGTTGCTTTTTCGAAATTTAATAAATTATTATTATTATTATTTTGAAACCACGGTGAAAAATTTCGGTCGACATGTCGTCAGGGGGGATGTCGTTTCCCCCCCCCCCATTTATACGACATGTCGTCCATATTTCGAGTTTTTTTTTTTAACTTTAAGGCACGTGCAGGGTTTATATATATATATATATATATATTTTTTCTAATTTAATCTTTTCTTTGTTAATAAATAATAAGTAATAGTCTACGTCCACAGGTAGAGGGAGAGAGAATTTTATTATCTTGAGGAGAAATTGAGTACAAAATACAGAGAGCAATTAGATAAGAGTTTAAATGGTGTATAAATAAACTAATTTACATATCACTTAGGTTTCGGGGGCGTTGCCCCCGAACCCCCACTAGGGCGCTTTGCCCCTAGACCCCGACTTGCTGACCGGTCAATGAGACCCCCGTACTTGGTCATTCGAAGCGCTAGATAATAGGTTCAAAGCATTTCTACACTCCAATTTCAATTATCTTAATTTCCCTCCAATTCTCTCAAATTCCCTCAAATTCTCTTAAATTCATTTCAATTCTCTCAAATTTCCTTCATGGTTGTCTAATTGAATATAAATATTACATATATTTAGATATATGATGTTAAGACTTAAGAGTAATCAATTATACTATAATTGAGTCACGACTCACAATTAAGGTTTCATGAAATAATTTTAATAATTTAAATCAATTTCCATATTTTTTTTTCAAATTTCTACTCGCATCGACATTTCAAATTTTCAATTGACATTTATATCTAAATATTATCTTAATTTTTAGATGTGATGCTTAAAAATAGTCCATTATAGTCTAATTTAGTCAAAATCTAAGTTTCATTGGCTAATTCAAACAATTTCCATCAATTTCCACGATTTCCGTAAATTTCCACCGAAATTTCCATCGACATTTCCATAAATTTTGGACCTCGATATTTTCATCGACATCGACATTTCGAACCTTGTTTGAAACAACATTCAGTAAACTGTTTGTATAAAGAAACTTAAATATTATATTCCATTTTTCTATTTGTGGTACTGGGAAGCCAATTTAAATATATTTTGGAGAAAAAATCCATTCTTAATCCTAAACTTGTTAATATATACCATTTTTATCGTAAACTTTAAATTTCATTAAAGTGCTATTTAAATTTAGATAAGTGTTGCAATCTTAACTTTAAACTTAATAGAGTGTTGTAATATTTACTCTTTGATAAGTTTTTATTTGAAAGATTAATAAAAAAGAACAAGTATTCTCATTTTACATTTAGTGAATTATAAAACATATGTGTAGTACAAAATTAATAGTATTTCTAAAGAAAAACGTCCTTGGACCTAAATCTTTGTTGAAGGTCGTGACTATTGGCAAAGTTGTTTGTGCCTTAATAAAATTTTAGAAAAAAATACATTTTTAATTCTTGAGTTTTGAGTTAGGTTGCATTTGGGTTCATAAGGGCCTGTTTGGTATGCAATCTGAAAACAGAATTTTGAAAACAAGGGATTCAATGAAAACAGAGTTGTATTTCATGTTTTCAGATATGTGTTTGGTAGCAGATTTAGAAATTGGATTCCAATTTAAACAATTGTTCAAAATGTGTTCTATAATATATTTATAGACCATTAACTAGTTGTAGTTGCAAAACTAAATATTAGATTGAATATAATCCATTATTAATTAATTTATGAACATGATTTTTATTATAAAATTTGTACAATTATTATTTTACAATATCATATAATTTATAATATATTAAATTATACATATTTTAATTTAACAAAAATAAATTGAGTTTATAACATCAAAAACTATATTTATTAAAGTTTTGGTATTTTCTAATGTAATTCTGCATTTTAAATTTTCAAATTCAAAATCTGGATACAATGAAAACATAAAAAAGTTGTTTTCAGAATTTTCACTATTTGGATCACAGAATCCGGAAACAGTTTTCGAAAACAAGTCTGCCAAACGCATATTCACTGAACTCAGTGAATCTGAAAACATAAAACAGAATCCGGATTGCATACCAAACAGGCCCTAAGTTTTCCAAATCAACAAATATACTCCTGAATTTTGCATTTAGTTTCACTCTTAGACTCTTTATCAACTTTTTTGTTACTTACTAACAGAAAGTTGACGTGACATTTATTTTTTTATTATTTTTATTTCCTATTTTTTAATTAAAAATAATTTTTATTTATTTTTTCTCTTTCTCTTTCTCACTCTTCCTTCTCCCTCCTCCCTCTTCTTTCTACCTCCTCCTCCCATGTATGCCTATTGTCGCCTTCTTCTTCTTTTTTCCCTTCTTCTATATCCATTTCTTTCCCATGTTTTAAAAAATAAATAAATAAATGGAAGGGGAAATCCCCTTCGATTCAATCTAAAACACAGGCCGTTAGAGAAAATTACCGATGACTTAAACATATAAAATAATCAAGTAAGTGAAACCAATTATATTAAATAAATATTTTTATATCATTAAAAATTATAGAAAAAAAAATCAATTTTGACTTTAATATGTTGTATCAATTTGGACCCTAAACTTTTAATTTTATCAAATTAGACCATAAACTTAAATAAGTGTTGCAATTTTTACCCTTATTTCAATTTCTACTAATTCACCTACTAATTTTAATTAAAAAAAATAGTGTAAAAATCTTCATAAGCTCATTCATTTCAATAAAATAAACTTTGCACAAAGATAAGGTTATAATGTAACGCCTCAGGCCCAGGATTCGGACCAGGATTTGGAATCCAGATTCGGCACCTAACGGCCCCAGCATTCTCTTGCATCCTCGCAGCCTGACCACGTTACCTACTTGTCTTGAGTTGCTTGCGAGAGTGAAGACTATCCTCACAAACCAACACAGGTCCTTTCAACATGCTTTGTCCTTGCTCCAAGCCAAGCAAGCTTAACTTTGGAGTTCCTATGATTGAGCCACCGAAAAGAAAGGTGCACCTTGTTGGTATAGGTAATAACTATTAATTCTTTTTAAGCATTTCCTAACCATACTTTCATATCCTCAGGATCCCTTTCATTCAAATGTGGTCTCGGTTCATTCATGTACCCCTCCTAACCTCGGGCGTTACATATAACCAATGCAAAAATTAATCATTAAATAACTTTGTCATAATTCATAAATTCAACAAAAAAATCTAGCTGTAATGTTGTTTTCTCTAAAACTTTATCAATTTCACATCGTACATATGGTTTATAATTCATTGAACGCATGAGAGAAAACTTTTTTTTAATGATATTTGGAGCAAGAACTTATTAGATGGTTAAAATTGCAATATTTTTTAAAGTTTAAGGTTAAAATTGCAATCTTTATCTAAGTTTGAGGTGTAATTTGATGAAGTTGAAAGTTTATGGTGAAAACTAATACAACTTCATAAGTTTAGGAGCTAAAATTGATTTTTTTTCAAAAATTAAATTTTGACATTATTATTTTTGTTTAAGTCCAACTCAACCACACAGGTCAAACATTTGCTCCTATTCACTAAGTACATCTACTATATTTTAATGTAGAGTGAATAATAAAATTATAAAAAAAAGGAGGTTAAACTGAAATTAAAGTCCCAAAATGTAATTTAATGTGCAATTCATAAAAATTAATAGCTTATAGATTAAATTACCAATTTGATGCATATAGTTTGAGCATTGTTGCAATTCGGACTTTATGGTTGGATAAAATCTCATGAATCATCCATATTGTTACACAGTATTACCATATTGATTAAAAATTGATATAAATACGGTTTGAAAAGTTTAACCATGTTATGAGGATTCAATTAAAAAAAATTAAAACGATAAGGATCAATTTAAAATTAAACCCAAAGATAGAAAATTAAAAGTTAAATTACAAGTCAAATCCCTAAACATTCAAGTTTGTGTAAAATAGGTCTTTGAACTTTAAAAAATGTCCAATAGGTCTTTGAACTTTTAATTTTGTGTCTAATAGGTTTCTAAGTTTTAAAAAGTTTTTAATTAGTAAGTCTCTAACCTATTGGTTTTGTGTCTATTAAGACCTCGAGCTTTCAATTTTAATTTGTGTTTAATAAGTCATTAACCTATTCAACATTTTTTTACAACTCACAAACTCATTGGACACAAAATTAAATTTTATGTTCTTTTAGACAAAAAATCAATTTTATGTCTAATAATTCCGTTAATTTTATAAAATATTGAATATGTCAGAGATCAATTAGACACAAAATTAAAAATTCAAAGACCTATTAAACTCAAAATGAAAAGTTCAATTACATGTTAAATATTTTTTAAAATTTAAGAACCAATTAAATACAAATATAAAAAGTTTAAAAACTAAATTTGTAATTTAATTACAATAAAATTGAAACTTTTAAAATGATAATTTTTTTAATACAAAAAATGTGAGGTATGAGAATTTGAACTCTCGACCAAAAGTAGATATCAATTACAGTTGATCAATAAAGTTTTTTTTTTCTTTTGAGTTCACCAACACTTAAGTTGAGATATTCGACGAACTTCTGACATTTTGATCGATGATTCATGCCAAGTACCGCTAAACTCTCCCCCACTTGTGGGCTTCAAAATTTGTGAAATACCCAACAAGTAGAAATCAATATTAATTGGGGAGAAAACGACTTCACAGAGGTTTGAAGACAGGACCTCATTCTTTAATACTATGTTAAACCACCAGTCAACTCAAGAGCTTAAGTTAAGAGGTTATGGTAAATTTAATATTATATCAACACTCTAACAGGGCCCTCTAAAAATTATATGAGATCCACCAATATTTAAAAACTATTTATAAGTTTAAGAATATAGTATGAACAAATAGGATATATTACTAGTTTAATTAAAAAAAATTCGGAACTAAAAGGACAAACTTTGCTAGTTAGTTGGGAAGACTGAAAATGACGGAAGCACATGGTGCACACACCCCATCGTTTAGCCGCATTATTTTATTTTATTTTGGAGACTTTTTGGACGCATTATTTTATTGCTTTTTTTAACGCATTATTTTATAGCTGCATATATATTGTTCGGCTAAAATATCATTTTGATCATTATATTTAGATTTTATTCTATTTTAGTCTTTATATTTTTAAATATCTAATTTTAGTCTTTATACTTTCAATAAAGCTTAAAATTAGTTTATACTATTTGTTTGTTGTTAATTTTTCTTTAAAAAAAAATTAGTCTCTCACTCTTAACTATCCATCTATAAATTTTGGAAGTATGTTCACATGATATCTTTTTTTGTATTAAAATTATTATTATTATTTAACCAATTTTGATCAAAATTAACTTCAAATTTATTATAGAGATCAATTTTAAGCTTTATTAAAAGTACATAAACTAAAATTAGATATTTAAAAATACATAAACAAAAATAGAATAAAGTCTAAAATAGATGGACCAAAATGATACGATAACCTTTGTTTTACTTCGTTATAGCGTTTTTGTTAAAGTTACGCGCACTTTGACTGAATGCCCCTGCCATCACCACGTGGCAACTCTTCACTGCACCACTTATCAATTTGGTCAATTACATCAATTTCTATGATTACTAACATTTTAACCTTTTTTTTCTTTTTCTTTTTCTTTTTTTAACCAAAGGACCAATTTGCTACCAAAAATCTTTTGGCAATTCTCTTTGTTTTGTATAAATTATTTTTGTTGGTCTATTTAATTACCTGTCACGTGACATAAATTCGAAAAAAAAAATTAATGCTACTATTCTACCTCCTATTTCTATCAACCACATGGTTGAACTATTTTTAAATACAATTGATGTGATTAAAAATAAATGGAAGTAGCTTACATTTGTTTATACTATTATATTAAAACTTTACTTTATGAAATTTATTTATACTATTATATTAAAAAATTATTTTATGAACATAATCAAAATTTATCGTCATGTCAGTATTTTGTTAATAGTGTTAACAACCATGATTAAGTAGAAGCTTAATCTAAAATTTCGAGATTTAATTACATTTTTTAAATATTTAGAGACCATGCATGACTCAAGATAATTCAAATGCAAGATACAAAAATAAATAAAAGGTGTGGTTCAAGCTTTTAATTTTCTTCCTAATAGTTAAGATTGAAATCAAAGTGGACCTTTATTTGACCATGTTCAAATACATGAAAGACAGATTTTTTTAAAAAAAAAAATTGATATTTAGATGCACAATATTTGTCAAATTCAAAGTATTTATGGTTTTTTTTTTAAAAAAATTATTTATTCTCATAATGTTAATATTTTTATTTTTCATACAAAAATTGATAAATATATTATGCTAAAAGTTTTAATATATTATCCAAATTGCAACTTTTTGCTCAGTCAAAAGAATATATAATTGCATATTTTTGGTACTAAAGACCTGCCAATAATGGAATTTAAAAGGTTACTCAACTCAACCCCATTGGGTTACTATCTATGGTTAACTACTTGACTTTCCTTTACACAAATCAATGTGAAAAGTGTTCAATCTTAACCATTGGTTTAATTCTTTTTTAAGAAATAATAAATATAGAAAAACAAACTTTATACTATACCTTAGTACTTCTGCCCAAAAAACATATTAAAAAAAAAAAAAACAAAACTCATTACTTATCTGAATCAAGTTTTACTTTATTTCAAAGTTTTAATCATCAATTCACTCATCATTTAAATAAAGGGTAAAATTAATATATTTTTTGTAACTATTTTATTGATTTTTTTTTTTTGCCTAATTTTGGACATTTTATATTAGATTTTTTATTTTTAAAAAAATTGCTCAATCTTCGTTTTTTTTTTCTTTTTTTTAATAAAAAATTATAATTTTAAAAAAAAATCTCTCCTACTTTAAAATTCATTTAAATTTCAATAAGATTTTTCTTTAAAAAAAGGGGAAAAGAAAGAAGAAAAATAAAACACATTCTTACAAACATTTTTTTTAAATGGAAGAATATGAAAATTCAATATCTCTCTAATTCAACGTTGTCTAAGACGAATGTATAATGCTTTAATTAGTGGAATGATATGTTCAAAATGACATGAAATTTTAGTCTTATTTAATTAAACATAATGCTAATTAGATCATATTACATATTTAGTCTTCAGTAGCCAAAGTAAGAGTAGCTTAGCAGTAATTGGCATGTACCCTCGACCAAGAGGTCAGAGGTTCGACTCCCTCAACTCCAAATGTTGTTGAACTCAAAAAAAAATGTCTTGAACATTACTATCTATTAAACCAATAAATTTTAATTTTGCCCTTCAATTTGGAAGAGGCCTTCAATTTAGTTTCAGCTATTAATACTAATAAAAAAAACACCCTTGTGATATGCCTATTAAATTAATGTTTTAGTAAGATGTACCACATAATTGGATAGACTAATGTGCATGTAATATCAATATTCTATTAGTAATGTAAAAAAATAATAATAATAATAACTGTTGTTGCCAAATTTTGGACAGAAGAAATCTCACCTGACCTCTACGTGACAACGACAGTGAATTTGTATTCTTGGGGGAAGAACGCGGCGTGCAAGACAAGAAAAACCTGAATACATGTGTGGTGTAGGCCACACAGGCTCCGATGCTTAAGTCAGAGAGAGTTTTGAGAGAATTTGGGAGTTGTAGGAGAGTGTTGTAAGCTGGAATGAACTTACCTTGCTCTCCCCCTGAGGGAGAGCTTAAATAGCTTCCTTCCTAGATTTTTCGTGGGTTTCTGTCTTCGAATGGGGAAAGGAAAGGTTGAATTGGGCTGAACCGAGGGCACACGGGCCATGAGGAACTGAGGCAAGGCCCAAAATTGGGCCTTGCCAAACTGGTCGGCCTCGGCCTTAACCGAGGCCGACCACGGGCTTCGGCCAAGCCCAAGCCCCGGTCTTCTCCCCTTTAACGTTAGACCATGGCAAGTCCCAAAATGGGGCCTTGCCATGTGGTCTGCCTCGGCCTCGGCGGAGGCCGACCACGGGCTTAGGCTTCGACCCAAGCTCGTTTCTTCGTCCCTTCTCGTCCTGGGTCGGTCTCCTGTCAGTTTCGGTCCGTTTTAACTTCGTATTGGACTTCTTTCCTTATTTGGCCCTTCATTGCAGCCCTTTGGCCAGCCCATTCTTCTTGATCCAATTTCACCCATAACAATAACCATAATCTCAAAAGTTTGGAATAATCAAAACATTTTATACTTTATAGATTAAATTTACCATTTAATTTTGTAAAAAAAAAATTGACCATTTAATCAAAATTTGAAATGTTATGGAGATGAGAAGTTAATTAATCCAAGTTTTAAGGATTGAATGATAAAAGATTACAGTCAAAACGCTTTATAGATTAAATTTACCATTTAATTTTGTAAAAAAAAAATTGACCATTTAATCAAAATTTGAAATGTTATGGAGATGAGAAGTTAATTAATCCAAGTTTTAAGGATTGAATGATAAAAGATTACAGTCAAAACGGAAGGGGTCAATGGCAGTTATATTTATGAATGATTATGTTTTTAGTCCTTTTTGGAGACACTAATTTAAAGCTCCCACTATCTTTTTCTTGAAAAAAAGAGACACATCTTCCCATCAAGGGTTGAAATTTTGGGTAAATTAGTTCCGAGATTATTTAAATTCTAGTTTGATCTTTATATTTTGAATGTTCTATTTTTATTTTTATACTTTATGTAAAGATTTATGTTTAAGTTATTAATATTATATGTGTATTGTATTTGTCAATTAGATCTTAATTTAATTGGTTAATGCATGTACTCTCAACCAAGAAGTTAGAGAGATTCGAATCTCTCAATTTTTAAATGTTGTTGTTGACCTTTAAAAAAATATATATGTATACTGTATTTGACAAAAATCTAACTTTATTTGTCGAAAATGATATTGAATTCATAAATACATAACTTAAGATTTTGTGTTAAATGTAACATTTATATGATATAAAATTTAGTGATAAGAATCAAAACTAATACTTAAAGAAAGTTTAATATCAAAACAAGATATTTAAAATTACAAGAACTAAAAGAAATAATATGAAAATTTATGGATAAAAAATAAGAGTGAAAATTCTCAAATCATTTTTGTAAGTAATGATAACCATGCCAAAATAATATTACAAATTTACAAACATAGTTACAATTCTTTTGTGGCTTAAATAATAATTTCTCCTAAATTCTTGGCTAGAATATAATAATTATAAGTTTAGGTTGAGGTCTAATCGAGTCATTTAAGTTGAAATGGTTGTTATTACCTTCCTAATTTTAGAGATCTATTGAAACATTCTAACTTTTATTTTTGTTTCATTATTGAAAAAAAAAAATAATAATTAAAACAAATGAAATCAATATGTGTGACTATAAGGCTTTTAATGAAAGCGTGACCACTCTAATATTAAACTATAGTTTGCTAACTATATCTTAACTTTAATGAGTATTTGAATAAATGATAGCAAAATTGTCATCTCTATCTTTAAAAGACCGTTAAAAACTATCATCTCAAGCAAATTCTTTTTAATGATGTTGTAGTTTCTAAATATTTTATATATAAATTGTTAATGAATTTTAAAAGGTCGTGAATCATCAACGACAACAACCATCGATTTCACTTTGCGCGTAAAAAAAAAAAAGATTTCAAATAAAAACTAAAACTTGAACTCAAAAAAATATTTAATTAAATAAATAAAAAGTAGAACTAAGGCCCATTGATAATATTTAATTTTTAAAAATTAAATATATAAATATTACTTCTGATCTTCTTTGCTTTTTTTGTTATCTGCTTTTTATATATGTTTTGAAAAACTAAGGCAAATTTTAAAAACTAAAAAAAGTAGTTTTCAAAAATTTATTTTTGTTTTTGAAATTTTGTTAAGAATTCTAATGTTTTCATAAGATAGATAAAATTCATTGTAGAAAAATGAGGAGAAAACAAGCACAATTTTCAAAAATCAAAAATCAAAAACCAAAAACCAAAAACTAAGGCCCCGTTTGATAACCATTTGGTTTTTGGTTTTTGGTTTTTGAAAATTAAGCCTATAAATATTACTTCCACCCTTGGATTTACTTGTTTTGTTATCTAACTTTTACCTATGTTTTCAAAAATCAAGCCATGTTTTGAAAACTAAAAAAAGTAGTTTTCAAAAACTTGTTTTTGTTTTTAGAATTTAGCTATAGAGAAATTGAGAGAAAACAAGCTTAATTTTCAAAAACCAGAAACTAAAAACCAAATGGTTATCAAATAGGGCCTCAATGGTTATCAAACGGTGTCTAAATTATCTATCGTTAGATTTCTATTTTTTTTTTAATTGGTTTCAGACTACAAATTTAAGGTAGCCATACTCCATACCATACAATATAGTCACACATCATAAAATAATATTAAATTATTTTTTGCACAATAATCATTTTACATTATACTTTTTTATTATTTGAACGGACTTTTCAAATAAAATATAGTCTTGATATCAATTTTCAAACATAATTTAGAAATTAAAAAAAAAAAAAAAGGTTCTATTTTATACTTGCATATTTGTTTTGTATACTTAATAATGTGGTTGGTACCTCTCATCTTAGAAAACTAATGGATAGTGTTTAAATTCCAACATGTAACTTTTAAGTAGAATACTTTTTAATATTGATTCATCAAGGTGTATTTAAAAAGTATTATAGACATTATATACTATTTTTTCTCATTTTAAAATTCGTAGTTCTAGCTATTCTTAATAGCACTAGATGAGTCTTCACAAATTCTTTATAAAAAGTCGTAAAATAACTTATTACTTAATTTTTTTAAATTATTTTAAATTTTGAGAAAATTCATTTCAAGACATTTCTCAAATGTGTAGGAAATACTATATTAGTGAAACAAAATGTGTTAAATTCATCAATGAGTCGTTTGCTATATTCCCACAAAATGAATTTCTAGATTCTTGTGTTTGTTTTTAAGAGTTACTAAAATGATTTTTTTTTTTTAGTAGAAGAGTTATTAAGATCTAATGTAATCTTTAAGCTTGGTCCCAACATTTTTTAAAACAAAACTATAAAACAACCATTATATTATTCCACATTTAAAAACATCTCCCCTTATATTGTAAGGGTGCCTAACATTATTCTCCTATTTTCTTGATTTCAAATAAGATTACTTTTCTATTATATAAAACGTGGGTGAAAAGACTATATTTTGACGCTGAGGTTAGTCAATTTTAGTATTTATCAAATAAAATTCTAAAATTAAATAAGTTATGAAATTAAAAATAATCAAGTTAGAAAATTGATATATATATATAAACAACAACAACAACAACTAGTAAGGAGGCGTTTGGCGTGTATAGTTGAGTTGAGTTTGACAGAGTTGAGTTGAGTTGAGTTGAACAAAGTTAGTTTGTCAGTGAGTTTAGAAGTCTGTATTTGGGGTATAGAGTTGGGTTGAGTTGAGTTTAAAAATCTATGTTTGGGGTGCAGAGTTGAATTGAGTTATCAGGAGTATCTGATGTAGTCTTTTGTAACTCGAAGTAAACTGATTTTTAGCTGATTGTTTTTGTTTTCTTTATTTTTTTTTCCAATCATTCATCTATAAACATACTTTCCCAACTTTCCAACACCGAATTTTGATGTTCACTTCAAAAAAACAATATATTTCAACATTGATTTTTTTTTTTTTTTAAAAAAACATCATTCTTTATCTTTCTTTTTATAGAAATTGGCTTCTTCCAAACTATAGGCAATGTAGCCTTGTTTTCTCTTTGTGCTACACATTGAACTTCTTTCAATTTATAGAAATCAAATATTTGTATTACACATTGAACTTCTTTCAATTTATAGAAATCAAATGTTGCATTTTTTATAACAACAAATAGCAATTGATGAATGAAAAAAAGGCAATGTACCTATATTTTTTTTTTCTTTAAACAAAAATTGAACTTCTATCAAACTATTGAAATCTAAGGTTTCATTTTCTAAATACACATTGAACTTCTTTGAAACTTACAAATGATGACTTTATTGTGACCTTTTTCAATTACTAATAGGGTTTTCATTATGAGAGATTTTTTTAAAAAAAAAAAATAAATTGACCATTACGTATTGTTTTTTTTTTTTTTACAAAGGAACATTGTTTGTTTACATTTGTTTAAACACATGTACTAAATTGAACATCTTTGGAAAATATAATGCCAGTATTTTACTTTTTCAAGATGACAAGAAAACGACAATATATTTCAACATTAATGTCATGTAGGAGTGGAATATTTACAAAATATTAGTAGGTTATCAGGGCCTATTTACATGATTCACAAAACATAATTATGGCTCACAAAATATAAGTAATGGTCAACAATGGGTCAAATTCGTAAGTCCAAAGAAAGATTGTTGGAGCAAAAAGTTAGACCAACTAAGTACATGTGCATTTCATATTATTTTGAATCATGGGAGTGTCATCAGTCGTTTGGAATTTTTGCTGGCGATAGTTGTTAGAGACGATACAACCGATTGCCAGATATGGTCGCCAATGATTGTCGTCGATCGTGGGAGATGGTAGTCGACAGTGGCTGTCAGTTGTCGCATATGGCCGTCAATCGTCAAAGAAGGTCGTCGGTCGCTGGAGGTGGGCGCCGGTCACAAGAGGTGGTCATCGGTTGCTAGAGAAGGTCACCAAAGGTGGGCCGCCTATCGCTGGAGAAGGTCGCCTGCGGTGGCCGCCGATCGCTGGAGAAGGTCGCCAGTGGTGGCTGTCGGTCGTTAGAGAAGTAGTGATAAAATATGCTAATAGAGTTACTGTACAAGTCAGTAGAATTAATATCCTAACACTAGCCGGTAGAGTTGAGTTTTTTTATGGGGAGTTAATTTCTCCATGGGCCAAATAGTGAGTTGGATTTAAAACTCAACTCAACTCAATTCAACTCAGAGGGCCAAACGCCTCCTAAATGATATCAAATGGATTAAATTACAAATTTAGTCTATGTGGTTTGGAGGAAGTTAGAATTTAGTTCCTATAGTTTTAAAAGTTAGAATTTCGTCCTTATGATTTGATAAAACCTCATAAATAGTCTCTATGAAACTATTTATGAGAGTTCTATCAAACCATTAGAAAAAATTCTAACTTTGAAAATCATAGAGACTAAATCTTACTTTCTTCTAATTATAGGGATCAAATTTTTAATTTAACCTTTCAAATACAACTAAAAAGATATATACCACAGCCATTTTGTAATTCAACCTTTCGAATACGACCAAAAAAATATACCATCAGCATATATCAACTATCAAATTGTATTATTACTATTATTATTTTTCATGTTCTTCCACCTCCAATTATTTGTTTTTTTTTTTTTTAAAAAAATCTTTAAGCAAGTATTTGGGAGGAAAAAAAGAGGAAAAATAAGAGAAATTAAAAGAAAACGAGTTGACAGATGCCACTTTTGAAATAGATTATTGACAAGGGTGTACAAGTTTTTCCAAACCGAAAAGAAAACAAGTTGCATTTTATATTAGAAAAAAAAATTGATAACCTCAAAAATAATTTCCAAGGGTAGGAAGCATCTTTTTGACTTCAAATATTTTTTAACATTTTTTAATTTTTGTTTAAAAGAAAATACTATTATGAATATTCTCTTAATGAAATGTATTATTGTAAAAATTCTTCACTTAAAAAAATAATCTCAAACATATTTTAGTATTTTAGAAGTCTTTTTTTTTTCTCCCCTTCACTCTATAACGTTAAAATCTGTTCACACGACTACGAGATGCAATATAAAAACATGAAATCATGTCAAATCCCCTTCCCTCCTTAATAATTTAAATTATGTTCAAAGATGTGAAGAAGACTTTTCACACAATCTTGTAGTAAACTAATTTCTCAAGAAGCACTTTTTAGTTAGTACATGAAGGGTCAATCCATAAAGAAAAGGGGTGTGGGTAGTTAAAGAAAAAAACAAACAAAGGAGCCAATAGCAATTTGATAGAATCTACCACTAAGGAAACAGTAATAATGGCAAAATGGCAGGTGAGTTAGGTAAAGGGGAAGGGAAACTAATCAACTACTTGGCAGTTGAAGACAAAGATTGAGCAGTTAGGTGTGTGCAGTCAAAGATGTTGGGAAGAACAAAAACATTTGCTCTATCACCTTAATCATGAGGTGTTTGGCAAAATAGCCTAGCCATGAATAGTAGGAGCAACTTCTGATTTTATATTATTTTAGTACGAACCTTATCGATTGATTCGATAAGTTCCTCTCTCGCTCGTAGGTGCAATGAAGAATATTGCTCAAGATTCTTTTCACGTGAATAAATATCGAGGATGTTAAGAGACTGTTCCTTTCTTCGATATCGCTCTTCTACCATATGTCTTTGATTTTGTTTATGACTCTTCATTGCACAGTTTAGTATAAAAGACGTTGATGGTTTGGAGCAGTGACAACATCTACTTGATATGGGAAAAGATCTTCATTTTTGGGATGAAAAAGAAGAAAGAATTCTTTGCATTTGACTCTAACCCGAAATTTTTGTTAATTGTTATGGGACATGGGATGGATTGATGTTATAAATTAATTATGTAGATTAATAATTATTAAAATATTAATTTCTTTGTGTGTTTAGTATAAAGACATAATATAGTAAAATTAAATAGTTTTCTAATAAAATAATTTTAAATGAGAAAAATGGATTTGTTTTCCCGGTAGGAAACCTAATCTTCATTAAGGATTTTCAAACCCGTTTGAATGGGAGAGCGAAAATGTGGTGAGGATGAGCCCACAAATCTCTATACAATCAAGAACATGGACTGGATTGTTTATAATGTCAACTTACTCTATTTTTATTTTCAAATGTAATCATGCAATATAAGATATTGTTAGACTTTTACGTAGGTCCTTATCTCAACCTTGGTAAAGGTTGATGATTCAATTCCTTCACTTCACAATTGTTGAACTAAAAAAAAGGAAAGAAAAAAAAAACCTTAATATACCATTTTATTATTTCTTGATACGAAGAGAGAAAAAAAAATTGAAATCAATTTCCATATTTGAGTAGAAAAATAAGGCCATCTTTTTGGAGTAAAAGGTGCATATCAATGGGAAAGTCCTCGTCTGTTTGGAGGGAAAGAAAAAGGTCAAATAAAAGAGGAAAAAAGTCAAGAAATTTGGCAATGATTTGTGCCATTTCTTCCCATCAATGTCGGCAAGAAAATTGATTTTCTTGGCATAATTTTGAGAGTGATTTTGAAATGGTTAAAATCACTTTTGTCGTATTCAAGATCACTCTGAAACATACTTTTAATTATTAAAAAAAATTATAGTATGAAAATCGCTTTTAAAAGTTTAAAATCAAACATTAAATTGATTTTGAATAGTTGAACTAAAAAAAAGTTGATTTTGAATGATTGAAAGCATGGTTCGAAGTAATTTTAAACATGACAAAAATAATTTTAACCATTTCCAAATCTCTCCCAAACGTGTCATGCCCACTGATTTTTTAGTTTATGGAAATTTGAATCTAACTAAATAGATTAATTTAGGTGGAGATTTATGATTTATTCGTTAGAAATAGGAAATTGTGATGATTTAACTTGACTACTACGTAGTGGTTTGTTGAAGCCGTTCCCGTGACTTATGACAATAGACTTCAATTTTGGAACTAAAAAAAATGCTTTGAATTTTCAAGAGAGTAAGAGAGAGAAAAAATAAGAGAGGTAGAATTTAAATGTTAAATGACTTATACCTTGTCTAAAATAAGAATTGTATTTATACAACTAACTAATAAGTCATCAATTGGCCAAAGTGAACATAGTCAAGTGATAATTGACATGTACTCTCGACTAAAAGGTCAGAGATCTGAATCTCTCACTCAAATGTTCTTGAACTCAAAAAATAAAAAAGTCATCAATTCTATTGGGCCAATATTTGGGCTTGCATTGGGTGACCCAAACATATAGCGATGTTTTTTGTTTTTTGTTTTCTTTTTGAGTTTAATATCACATGGGAGTAGAGATTCGAACCTCTAATCTTTTGGCCGATGATATAATGCCTTAATCAATTGAGCTATGCTCAAGTTTGCCATATGATGATATTTTTGTTGTGCTTTAGCTCTTGCTTACTACATCGTGATAGACTTGCATTCGAAGTTGATTTCTGCTATTCTATGAAATCTAGTTAGAGATTGTTTACATGCATGATTCTCGATTCAATTAGAGGAATTTTCATAATGCTATGTAGGAAATTACACTTTTCAATGCAGCAATACCTGACCAATTTAAGGTACGGGTTCAAATTAGAAACCTGTTAATTGATAGTATGAAATTTAGAATTATTAAACATATATACTTTGAATTATGAGTAAATGGTACTAGTTTAGTCTTATATTTTCATGTTCTATTTATAACTTTGAAAAAAAGTATGAGAAAATTTAAATAGAAATAACCATATCGTGATTCATAATTAATTAAGGACATATTCAAAGAAATAATTAATTAAAGATCTAATATAAATATAAGAAGATATTTTAGTGGTCATCATTGACTCAAGTGTTATCTTAGATAAGACCTTTAAGGCTCAACTTCTACACGTCCAAAATAGAGAGAAAGGCAAGAAGGAAAATTTGTGAGTTCTTATGAGCAAATCAAGCCAACCTAATAAAGTTTGAAAAAACTACCCTGATTCAAGTTACATACTTAGCATCACATTCTTCTCTACTTTGATATTATTAGTTTACTTTCATAGGGAATGAAAACCACAAACAATCCTAAACAAAATGTTTTAGTTGTTTTAAAGCAAAGTACTACTTGAAGAGTCTTGTGAAAACTAGCATGTCTTTTTAGGACCTCTAATAAGAACAAGTTGCAATTATAAACGGTAGCCGTTTGGGTTGCACAAAGTCACAATCTTTACAAATTTAGGGTTGGACACTAGTCATCGATAGACATAGAGCACAAGTAAGCTATGTTAGTATAAGTCTCTTTAGACCGTAAAAGTTTTAACTTATTCTAGTAAATAGTACATTTTGGTTTCAAGTTTTTCCCCAAAATTTAAAGTTTTCAAATAATCACTTATGTCTCTCTATCTTTCATCTTTATGCTTCTGTGGAGTCCTTATCTTATTTTAAAGCATCAATATTAAGAATTGGAATGAAATTGTCTTATACTATTTTTAAAAAAATATAAAAAAGTTAATGGGTTAGAATCTTAAATACAAAGAATGGGGAAGTGAACAAATAGATTGCCCTTGTATCCAACACAACCATTGCATATACTCATGTCAAGTTTCCAAATTAAATACACAAATATTTCACAAACCCCATCTCATTCCTCAACATGCTCTAAAAGTCAATCCCTCTTCCCACTTTCCCTATCTCTGTCAAAACCACAACAAAACAACATGAAACAAATAAGAAAATTGGCAATGGAAACAAGAAGAGAGCTCATAAACAAACATAGCTAATAATATAAAAGAGCATTCCCCTAAGGCTTATTTTTGCATGTTATATCACCATTCAATCTATTCTAAAGAAACACAACTAATTATATAAAAGACTATTTTCATGGAGTGTATTTTTCATGTTAAATCACCGTTGAACCTAGAAGCTCAAACATATAGATTATAGTATAAACAACTATTCGTTCATATTCTTTAGACTCCGCTCTACTTGTGGGCCTGAAAACTACTAATACCAGCGAACAATCATCAATATCAATGACATTACAGCAATTCAAATACAGAGCCGTGTTCTAATACTACCGTAAATCACTAAACACAAAAACATAAGCCGAAAAGTTACCGTATATCTAATAAGCAATACCTGAAGAAGGAGAATTAGACATCCTTAGCAATGAGTTCGCCATTGACAAGCTCTCTGTAAGCAGAAACAGGCCAGCTGAAGCCTCTAAAGACCAAGCTAGTAGCCAAAGGAACATCAATGATAATCTCCTTCTGGGTGGGCTTCTTATCATCTCTAATGGCGATCAAGTAGCTCCTTCCAACCCACCCAATCCACCCAGCAATGTAAAGGAACAAGAATCCAGGAGTGATGAACTCACCCCAGTGCCTCTGGTCGCCACTCACAATCAAATGGGGCAACCCATCAGCCCCACAAAGCAGGCCCTGCTTCCCGTAGAAGGCGAATCTCCTCTTCGTCTTCTCGATCGACGCATTGATGGCCAGCGCCGGGGCGCTGTCGGGGGCGTATTTCTTTAAAGATGATTCCAATTTCTTGATCTGCTGCTTCTCCCGCTTGGCGAACTGCTGGGACTCCTTGCAGGGGGTGAGGCCAGAGATGTCGGCGACGGCGGGGAGAGGGGCGGAGAGGAGAATGGAGGAGAGGGCCAGGGCGGCGGAGAAGGCCTGCAGAGAGGAGGAGGCCTTCTCATTTTGATTTTGGGAGGCGGAGCAAAGGATTGAGAAAGAGGGCTTTGGCTTTGAAGCCAATGAGGAGCTCAATTTGGGCTTCAAAAGGGGTTTTGAGAGGTTTGTGGGGATTGTGAGAGACATTGTGATGGGTTTTTGGCTCTGAATTTCTTCTGGGTTTGAAGGATTTGGTTATGGCGGAACCAGAAAGAGGAAAAAGAAGAAGATTTGGAGAAAGAGTGTGGAGGGAACGGTTTTAGATTCAGAGAGGATGAGATTAGTGGTGGGAGAGAGAGGGTTTGGATAAGATGAAGAGAGTAAGGAAGCTGAGTTGGATTGTTGTAATTGGCAGAGCCTTTGTTTGGTTATAGCTTTCTGATTCTCTCCTTCTATCTTGGATAAGAGAATTGCCCACTTCAAGTCTTCAACTTCATTGCTCATTTTTTTTTCTATTTTTATTTTTTTTTTCTTTGAAAAATTATAAATGTGTGGCAAACTAGTTGTCTTATTTGCAAATTTATTATGAAGAAAAATAATTTATAAATTAGACAATTTTTTTCGTCGTAAGTATGTCATTGATATCATCGATCATATAGAGATTTTTACTTTTTACGTTTGTGTCATTGTTGTAAAATATTTTAGGGCAAAAGTCGATTTGTACCCTTAAACTTTGGGAGTTGTATCAATTAAGATTTCAAACTAATAATTGTATCAATTTAAATCCTAAACTTTTATAAGTGAATCAATTTAGACTTTCCGTAAGTGATTTATAGCTATTTTCATTTGATTCCATTTTAAAATTAGCTCAAAACCACCTAAATGAAATTATTCTTCTCCCAAAGTCCTACGAAAGTAGCAGAAAAAATTATCATGTAATTCTTTCTAAATAAGTAGAGAAAATTGAGGAAGACAAGAAGATAAAAAAAATGAAATTAATGAAAAATTGCTACTCTCTATTTGATTCCAACATTTCATTCCTATTTATGTTAATCCATGCATTTAAGGAAGTCTTATGCACGTGAGAAAGTTATGCATTAGTAGTTTCAAAATGAAATTCTTATGAAAATTCTAAATTGATTCGCTTATGAAAGTTTGGAATTTTAATTGAAACAATTATTAGTTTGGGGTTTTAACAACTCTAAAGTTTAGGAGTTTGAATGGCTTTTTTTTTTTGCAATATTTTATGATGTGATAAATTTGCTATTTTTAGGTTAGATACGTTTGATTACAAAAGTCTTTCTTTTTTTTCCTTTTTTTTTATGTTTGAGTTCTATCTTTCCTCTGTTTTGTGGTCCAACTTCTTAACATGAGTTTTCTTTTTCTTTTTACATGAATGATGCTAGATATAGATTTTTCCATTTGAGCACACGAACTGAAAAAAAAAAAAAATAGTCAACATGAGTATAGTTCAGCAATTATGGTTATTCCTTCCCATGAGATCAGAAGTTCAAATCCTCACCCCTACATTTGTTGTACTGAAAAAGAAAAAGAAAAAAAAAAACTAAAGATGTAATTTAAGTGACATATCATTTCAATTAATAGATAACTCTTGCACCGTGCAACTCTCTCTATTTCAACAAGTGTATTTAAAGCACTATTTTTAATTTTCTTCCTTGACTAAACACTTCAAGAGGCCTTGGAGTACTAAAAAAAAGAGAGGAAAAAAAAAACCCTTCTAAGGGAGCAAGATCTCTATACTAGAGAATAAAGAGTAAATTTTTTAAGATATTCTCTTGAACTTCTACTTGGAGACGATGGATTCTTACATAAAATTTACTTTTTTTGTTCTAATAAGAAAAAGATAAAATTACTATTTTAGTCCTTACAATTTGTACCTGTTTTCAGTTTAATAGATATAATTTTAAAAGCTTCAATTTAGTCCCTACTATTTTGTTAATTCTCCTAAAACACTACGTAACCAAAATGTTTCCATATAGTTAGAAGTCATCTTATTCTTACATAACATATTATATTTGAACATGGCAAAGAGTGGTAGTGAGCCATCCAAAAAATACATGTCACATAAGAAAACTATCAATATTTGAAAAACAAATCCATAGAGGCTATTGAATCTCTTTAAATCATAAGGATCATATCTTAAAACTAAGCATAATCCAGAAAGACAAATTGTGATTCAACATCAACACATCCAAAAAAGCACAATATATTTTAAGTATGCCAATAGTGTTTTTTTGTAGTTATCAACCGTCAAGTTAGCTCGTATGAATATATATATATATATATATGAATAGAACACAATACATTTGCCTTGTTATATGGACAACCATTCTAATACATTTTAGAACACAAAACTTGCCTGTTGAGTTTATACAGTTACCATCACCAAAAATTCACAAAATGGGAAATTCCCAGCATGCATTACAGTTTTTTTTTCCTACTCTGACTTTAGGCGATATTCTGGCTAAATGCTCAACTGACTGAGAGATACAATTGAATCCTAGACCGAAATTACATGTTGAACTAAGAAAAACGAATAATTTAAACCAAATTACATTTATAACTGGCAAGGTAAAAGCATAATATAATGATCCTAGAGTACAGTAGAAACATAATATTAATTACGACCAAAAGAACAGTCCTCGTGGCTTCCTTCCATGAAAAATGGCAGAAGCAAGCTTATGTCTGCTTAAATTCTTGATCTCGGCCAAGCATATGAGTTTTATGATGTCCTGAAGTAAACAGTCACCTTCTTCAAGTGGTAAATACTCCAGTTCCCAGGTTTGGCAGGGGAAGCATCCGTCGACACGTTCCATGGCATCGGTATACTCCTCACTGCAATGATTTGTTCAGTACTTGGACTACCCAGGTCACACATGCTATGCTACAATATAACAGAAAAGTGGATCCTTGCCATCGAACTTATAAGTGATTTTCATGGGCATGTCTTTTGTGCTCCCTGTCTGCATAAACAGAACGATTCTTGCGGTTTCCATCTTCCAAAGCATGGTGATGGTTATTAGACATAGAATCGTTAAACTTCTTTCCGTCAGAGTGCCAATCAGGTGATCTTCCAGCTTTTCTCTTGCGGCTATTCAAAGCTGGGGAAGCATCATCTAGCATCTCCCCTTCTTCAACTACATTCTCTACTTTGGTCCCCCATGAAGTGTGGCTCTTGGTTCCTGCATGATGTCCACTTAAAGATTCCTCACGAACCTTTCCATCATCTTGGTTATCAACCTTAGACCAGCTTTGCCCCCTTTCCCGCCTGTTTTTCTCATCCTCGGCCGCCAATTCTATACCATCTTCCAGCTCTCTCTCAATGAGATCATCTTCATCCATCACATCTTTCTTCCTGGACATCTCTCCACGTGATTTTCTTCTTTTCTCAAGTGCTGCCTTGACCTTGTCTCTATCAATCATTTTGATAGCTTTGGGAGACTGCCCAACCGGACCTTCCCGAACCTCAACATTTCGACCAACTATACTGCTAGACTTGTGAGATACACCATCATCCCTCCATTCTCCTGCTTCCACAGTCTCACTTTTACTATTATTTTTCTCTCTCTCTTCTCCAACATGCTCTGCGACAGACCTTGTTCTGTCTGAAATATCTCTGCTGTTCTCCTTGTAGGGCAATTCATCAGTTTGATGACTATCTGTTAATTCTGGGTCCACCTTGTGACCAGTAATGGCACTACCCGCCTCTGTAGTGGTCCCATTGTTCTTACCAAGATTCTGGACAGCTCTTTGAGATACCCCATGATTGTCTGCATATGAATGGTCAGGTGCTGAACAAGATGATACTTGCTTTGAAGTCTGTTCCTCAGTTGCAGCCGTAGTTTTTGCTACATTATGATGACTCGGACCCCCACCAGTACTTCCATCTACTTCACTTCCCTGAGCTGGTGGCACCCGATTTTGCTCGTATAGTTCTAGCATTTGATTGCTAACCTCTGCAACAAATACAAATACAATGATTAGTTAGAATTTCCAGTTGCTCAACTCAAAAACTTCAAAAAACAGCACAGTCTGAAACAGCAATATTATCGTAGACGCCACTATTAATCTGGAAAATCTATGACCTAAATCAGATGATAGTATATCACATTCTTGATTATTCTTCACAGCAGTCAAGGAACGAATTGTGAATATCTAAAATCAACTGGTTCAGGTTGGTTTTTTACAATTCTAAAGGGGCGAGAATTACAAATATCAGAGCCACAAACAGCAAAGGCTGTCAATTTTGGTCAGATTATCTCAATTGACAAAATGAAGGGCACCAACCCTCCAATTGGCGAGGGGTCACGTCAAATTCTTGCCACCAAACCTTCTCACCATCCGATGGAAGCTTCACTTTAAGAAACTTGGCAGCAAGAAAAATGGCACCTGCTGCAATGTGATGAGGCTTAAACTGCAGACAGAGTGATGTCCTCAACCTGCCCAAAGAACCAGTCTCAGAGGAGTTTTTTTTATAAGTGTCAGAAAAGTGAATAAAGAGAAGAGGCTATCTAACAGGACTACAGGATTCATGAACAAACCAATAGCTTCTTGATCTTACCCATCATTGACAAAATTCCATGCAACTTGAGCTAATGCGTTCTGGGCAACCTTAAACTTTTTTATTGCTTCAACAAGTGGCTTGTAAGGGTGATGAATATTCAGGTCAAAAGCTAAGGTTGCAAGCACAACTCTCTCACCAAGTAAAATTAACTCCTTTTGTTGCTCATAAACTTCCTACATGTTTTAAAGAGATCGATTAGAAAAAAGTGAAACTACAAAATTTAGTGCAATCATAATTCAAAAATGAAGCGTATGTATGTGAGTGAGAGAGAGAGAGAGACAGAGAGAGAGAGAGAACAGACATATTAGGAAGACCGACAACTTGATAGGTAACTATCACTTCAGTAAGCAAACAAATTAACAGGGTTTAAACAGCATCAGTAAGAGACAACCTTCTGCTTGATCCTCTGGGCAGCAGCAGGATTTTTCATGTGAATAATCTCATAAGAAACAATGATTACATCCTTTAGTGGACGAGGCGTCTCTTCAACCTTCCCAGCAAGGAACATACAGACAGTTGCAATGGTCTGCATATCATACTAATAACATAAGTCTAAATATCCTGATAATAACTCAATATCCATCCTTTCCTCTTTAACATCTACATTCCCCATGTTAGTTGTAACATATTTAATAAAAACCACTTACGAACTAAATGATTGAATCATATGCAGCCTCCTTGATAAACTATTTGTGACTAAAATAAGTAATATAAAAATAAAACCAAACACTTAAACCACAGTAAACCATAACAACTACTACATAAAAAGGGCAAACGATTCTGAAAAATATTTAAACTGAATAAATAATAAATGGATTTTTTTTTCTTTTGAGAATATTACAACACATGGGAGTGGGGATTTGAACCTACAACCTCTTAGAGGAAGTAGGAGTTCCTTAATCGCTAAACTATGCTAGTTCATTATACATAATAAATGGATAAAAATATTACAACAAAATTCTATACTCATGTAAGATATCAATTTTCAGGGAATTAAACCGTAAGTAATTTGCAGATGGTATTACTGAACATAAATGCAGATTTTTCAACAAGGAGTTCATATAATCATTTTAAAGCGTGAAAACAAAAAGATTCAAAATTGTTTATATTTCATGACTCCATATCAGTCGCATTCTTTTCACTGCTAAGAAATCTGAGTGTTCAATGTTACGAGTTAATACAATAAACATTTTTTATTGTACTAGCAAGGACCTAAATGGATATGTGGCCCCTACATAGGCAAGAATTAAACCAAGCGTTGATAGATACACCATGAAAAAAATATCAGGTGCATAGTTATAATTAATCTAAACAAGAAACATACCCTTCTGTCATTCTTTGCATGGGACTGACGAAGAAAGAATCGATGACAGAATATTATAGCTGTGGCTATCGTTACTTGAGGCCTGCATTAAATATGATTTTAGAGATATACTAGTTAAGAAAACAAAATTTCAACCCTTATATAAGATAATTATCCATAATATTATGATGGAACCTTATTATATTTCTTTTGAGTGTGTAATGGTATGAACCTATCTTTTAGTATAGCCAATCATCTCTGTCCTCCAATGTATTAACATGAAAAATATCCTAACTTAACGACTTCAAAACTAAGTGTTTTTTTTTTTTGTTGGGGGGGGGGGGGGGGGGGGGGGGGGGGGGGGGGGGGGGACTGAACCAACCTAATGAAAAGAACAAAACAACCCATATTGAGTAGGCTCAGTTCAACCAATCCACTAAAGCCCGAACATGTACAACCAGCCAAGCAATTGACCTCCTTAGAGATTTTAATCTTCCAAAGCGAGGAAAACAGGGTGGGAACAAAGGGCCAAGGTCACGCAAAATAGAAAATTAAAAAAAATTAAAAGACCTATACGAAAACCTATTTGAAGGATAGGGATCCAAATAGGAATAACCCAAAACTCAAGGAAAAAATGAAACCCATGCAACGGAGAAAGAAAAGAAGACACGTCAAAAGTTACCCTTTCAGACAATGGTCACCCAAAATCGTAAGCCGCATGAAGTGAAATCCTAAGAGAAAGAAAGGACAGAAACTATAGAAGTAGATTTCATAGAAGAAAGGTGATAAAGACAGGGAAAAGAAAGTAAAGGGGCTATCATCCAACAAAAGATTTCCAAAATCCAAGCATCCGGCCAATCACCAATGCTACAAGCAAAGTAGAAATGCAGACAAGCTGCTAACGTTTGAGATGATGGTATTAAAGCATATGCATATGATCTTATCCTAGTGCAGATTTATAAATAGTATGGGCTACATATGCATCTAATTCTTAGTAAAAAGGAACATTCAATTTGAAGAAGCATCTAGAAAAATGTTTTTTTTATAAGAAATAATTTCATTGATGGTACGAAATTACAAAAGAGGGGTCGTAAACCCCAATCCAAGGGAGTTACATCTAGAGAAATGTAAAAAGTTTGTAGACTGATGTCATTCCAATATATTTGGGAGAGGGGATAACGAATCTGGTTTGGTAGCTACACGCTCTTCCAGGTTTGGTAATTGCATCCTTCCCCCAAAGAGAATTACGGAATGCTTGCTTGTACGATCATATCGGGTGAGTTTTTTTTTTAATGAAAAACCAAGCTTTCATTGAGAAAAAATGAAAGAATACACGGGCGTACAAAAAGAGGCCCACAAAAAACGGGAGTCATCTATAAGAAGGGACTCCAGTCAAGCAAAATAAGACTTAAAGAATAGTTACAAAAAAGCCTCGACACCAAAGCCCAAAGAGAAACATAGAATCTAACAAGGGACCACACATCAATAAAAGAACTCTCTCTCCCCTGGAAGATTCTATTATTTCTCTCCCGCCACAGACTCCACAAATAGCACAAACCCCAGCCTGCCACAAAAATAACCCTTTCTCACGAAAAGGCGACCTCAGGAGAAGCTCCATGAACCTCTCTCTACTATCCTGTTGACCAACAAAGCTGAAGTTGAACTGCACAATCATATCAGATGAGTTGCTTTTTTCTAATAAAGGAAACTGGGATTATACGGGATGAGTTGCATTTTAAGTTTGTAAATAATGAAGAATTTTACAAATTTTGCAAAGAAATTCATAATCCCATCTCATACCAAGGAAAATGATTTTTGGCTTATACATCTTATCACTATTGTGTACAAATTTGAAGGTCCTTACCCAAGGATCAAAAAAGTGTGTTTTGTTCAACACAATTTCAAGCAATCAATATGCCTTTGTCTTTAATAGATAAACTCTAGACGCCATTACTGTAGCCAACAAATTAATCAAAGACTCGAGGTCAGCACAGATCCTCAACATACAACTTGGAAAGAGCATAGTAAGGTGGTTTGGGATATTGCGTCATGGGTTACAACCACGAGCATTTCTTACAAAGTTTTCAAACCAAATGACAGACCTAGGTGAAGTATTGGTGGAGGGGCTGAGATGAGATGGCACCTTTTCTCCCTTTATCTTCATTTTTGCAGCCAATTTATTGGGCGACTTCATGGACAAAGGAATAGACATAGGCATCATAAACAGCCTAAAAGTTGATTGTTGGCAAGGAGCAAGTTGTCGCAAGCCAAAGAAGACCTAGAGGATGATTTCAAAGGCACTTTGAACTTGATCAGCATCTTTGACATCATGAACTTAAAGAGAGTGAATGTTCATGCTACGATACATGACTCAAGTGTGCTACTACTAGGTGGAACTTAAATCGCTTATCGATGTCTTTGGGTGATAATACTAAAAGCATCAATTATTGGTTGTTGATCTCAACTCTTATACAAGTGATGCCCAAAAATACTCCAACTTAATTTTTTGTTGCTCGCTAAGTGGATCAAACAATGTATGAGGAATTTCCTGAGGGGTAACAACGATTACAAGGGAATCTAGTAATGGGAAGGTGGTGTCCACTCCCTTGGTTTTAGGGTGCTCAAGATTAGGCAATTTAAGGAAGAATTTTGCCTTCGGTTGCTAGGTGGCTGCGATACTTGATTTTGGAAAAACGTGCTCTTTGGCAACAAGATAATTTTTTTTTTTTTTTATGAAAAACTGAGCGTTCATTGAGAAAAAATGAAAGAATACAAGGGCATACAAAAAAGAAGCCCACAAAAAAAGGGGGAGCCAACTAAAAGAAGGGACTCCAGTCAAGCAAAATCAGACTTAAAGAATAGTTACAAAAAATCCTCAACACCGAAGCCCAAGGAGAAACATAGAATCTAACAAGGAACCACACATCAATAAAAGAACTCTCTCTCCCCCAAAAGATTCTATTATTTCTCTTCCTCCATAGGCTCCACAAAATAGCACAAACCCCGGCCTACCACAAAAATAACCCTTTCTCACGAAAAGGCGAACTAAGGAGAAGTTCCCTGAACCTCTCTCTACTATCCTGTTGACCAACAAAGCTGAAGTTGAACTGCCGAAAGAAACAGTTTCACGCATCTCAGGCAAAGTCACAAGTCCAGAGCATATGATCAAGGTCCTCAGCTACCCGCCTGCACATAATACAACAAAAAGGCCCAACCAAGGGGGACCCCCTGGCCAACAAATGATCCAGGGTGTTAATCCTTCCATGCCAAACCTGCCACGCAAAGAACTTGACCTTCTTTGGAATCTTGACCTTCCACAGAGAGGATAACACAGAATCATTCGACGAACCAGGCCTGACTAAACAATGAAAGAAAGAACTGCATAAGAAGCTTTTGGAGGGCGAAGGACTCCAAAGGCGGACGTCCCTCCTACGAGGATAGAACCAAAACTGACTGATCAGGAATAACAAAGAGGTAGCTTCAGTCGTTTCCCTATTGGTCAACGCCCGACAGAACCCAAGGGAGATAGAAGGAATTGCTTCATGAGGGATCGAAGCCACCGAATGGTTCTTCGAAGATGACAAGTGATATAACGGAGGAAACAAGGAGCAAAGGGGTCTATCCTCCAACCACTGATCCTCCCAAAAGTAAGTGTCCCTCCCATCCCCCACTACATAAAGAACAAACTAAGAAATAATAGAAAGCTCAGACAAAATATCTTTCCACAAGTTTCTGAACGTGCCTAAAACCCCACCAACAGTTCACTCGAAAAGGTGAGGACCATATTTGCTTACAATGACCTTATGCCAGAGAGTATCGGGTTCATGATGGAATCGCCAGATCCACTTAGCCAACAGGGTCTTGTTTCTCACCCTCACATTACCAATCCCTAAACCTCCCAAATCTAGAGGCCTATAAACCACCTCCCAACTCACAAGGTGCGAGCCTTTACTTTCATCCACCCCTTCCCAAAGGAAGTCCCTCATAAGCTTCTCGACCCCCTTACTGACAGAACTGGGGATTTTAAAAAGGGACAAGAAGTAAATTGATATACCGCTCAAAACAGACTGAATAAGGTCTCCCACCTTTAGAGAAGAAACACTTCCTGCAAGACGCCAGCCTTTTACGGATTTTTTCATAGATCGGGTCCCAAAACAAGATACTTCTAGGATTATGACCTAAAGGAAGACCAAGGTAGGAGGATGGAAAAGCACCAACCTCACACCCCACATAAGACGCCCATCTCTCCAGCTTAGAAGGGTCACAATTAAGGCCCAGGAACTGACACTTGCCTCTGTTTATACGGAGACCCGACGTGGCCTCAAAAAAGGTGAGAATCTGAATCAGATTAAGGAAAGAACCTTCCTTTCCGGAGCAGAAGAAGATCGTATCATCTGCGAACTGGAGATGAGACAAAGCTACCTTATTCCTCCCAACCTTGAACCCTTCAACAATATTACCCGCCACCCCTTTTGAAATAATTCTGCTTAGGACATCCACCAATAGGAGAAAAAGGAACGGCGAGAGAGGGTCACCTTGTCTGAGGCCTCTAGAAGCAGTAATCCTACCCCTGGGCTTACAATTAACCAGGATAGAATACCTAACAGACCTGATGCAACTCCAAATCCAAGACCGCCATTTAAAACCAAAACCTTTTTTCGCCAAAACCTTATCTAAGAAGTCCCAATCAACATGATCATAGGCTTTTTCAAAGTCAATCTTAAACATGATCCCCTCCTACTTCTTGAATCTATAATCTTCAATAGCCTCATTAGCAATTAACGCTTGATCCAAAATCTGGATACCATCCAAAAACGCACCTTGAGACTCTGAAATCGTCGTTGGGAGAACCTTTCTAAGCCTATTAGCCAACACTTTAACAATAATCTTATAAACACTAGTCACTAGGCTAATGGGTCTAAAGTCCGTGACCTTCGTAACCGTCTCCTTTTTGGAATCAAACAAACAAAGGTTTCGTTTAAAGTACTGTCCAGAATGCCTCTCTCGTAAAACTCAGCAAAGATTCTTTCGAGATCCTCCTTCAGACCCTCCCAATTATTCTTGGAAAAAAGCCATTGAGAACCCGTCCGGCCCAGGGGCCTTGTTCCTATCACACTCAAAGACAACTCCTTTAATCTCCTCCAAGGTAAAAGGAGAATCCAGAGAATCTTTATCTGTGGCAGAGATGGGGCACCAATCCACACCGTCCACAAACGGTCTGGGAACAGTGACGGGACCAAATAGAGAAGAGAAAAAGGAAAGAACTTCCTCCTCGATCTCCTTATCCCCTTTCAAAACAACTCCAGCCTCATTCTCGAGAGAGCTAATAAAGTTCTTGCTCCTTCTGCCACTAGCCACTCTATGGAAATAGGCTTTATTGCAATCCCCCTCCCTAGCCCACCTAACTTTAGCTTTCTGACTCCAACTCATATTTTCCTTTAGAACAAGCTCCTCAAACTCAACTTTTAACCCCAAACGCTCCTCCCTATTTGACTCGTTGAGCTGCTCCTCTTCCTCAAGCCTATCCAGCGCGTTGAGACATCCCAACACTTCCTGCTTCTTAACCCGCAAGTCTCCAAACACTTCCCGATTCCAAGACTTAAGCACACCTTTGAGGGCTCTCAACTTTCCCATAAACCGATACCCCTCCCACCTTCCTCCCACCTTAGTCTGCCACCATTGAGGGAAAGAGGCTTTAAAAGAGGGGTGAGACGCCATATTCTCAAACTTAAAGGGGCAAGGGCCTCAGTTTAAAGCACCTGAATCTAAACTTAGTGGCCAGTGATCAAACGTAACTCTCGGCCACAAAGACTGACTCACATTAAGGAACACATTCATCCACCCTTTAAACAACAGAAATCTGTCAATCCAACTCTGAAACCTACTGTTAGACCAAGTAAACCTCCCGTTAGCTAATGAAGGATCAAATAAACAACAGTCCTCAATCAGCCAATTAAAGCAACTCATCGACCTAGTCACCCTTCCTCCCGAAGCCTTCTCATGAGGACCACGGACCACATTAAAATCCCCAGCCAAACACCAACAAGGACCACAAACCCAAAAAGCCCCCCAAGCTCTTCCCAAAACTTATTTCTCCCCTTCTACCTAGGAGGCCCGTACACCCCGAAAACCCACTCCTCCACCCCCCCCCCCCGGAAATTTAAAAGACACGAAAATCGAAAAAGACCCTTTAACCACCTCAATGGGCTTGACTACATTGCCATCCCACAACAATATGATTCCCCCATAAGCTCCCACTGACTCCAAACACGCCCACTCAACCTTTCTTCTACCCCAGAGACTCTTAACTAACTCCCGACAACAACTTCCTAACTTAGTCTCAACTAAAATAACGATATCTGGATTTTCTCGCCCAAGCACTTCCTTAACCAAACTACGCTTCACTCTCCCCCCAGCCCTCTAACGTTCCAGGGGAGCACTTTCATTTTAAAACCTCCTTAACCCTGAGATTGGAGCCACCTTTCCGCCCCTCATAGTTCACTGAGCTCTCCAACTTCTTTAATTCCCTGTCCACCTTCTTTTTGCTTCCTCCTATACAATAGGACATTTTCCTTTCAACGATCTGTGTGAAGAATCAACCAAAGGATCACTCTAAATCCCCTCAAGAACATGCCTTTCCGTCCGAGCCACTGGAAAACCCATCGGTTTACCCTCAGCCGAAATTGCTTGCATTCCCGCTGAGGCCAATAAAGAGCTCACCGCAGAACAATGCCCAAAAGAACCACTAAGCTGCCCATTCCACCTAACCAAAGGATTAGGACAGGTAAGATGGTCGCTCACAAAACTCCCAACAGCAAATGAATTGGCTCCCCCCACACATTCCCCTTTTTCCCTCAGCACAAGGCCAGAACGGCACCACAGGCCCAAAAGCCCCCCAAGGGCTAACCAACTGATGAGGCACGACACTCCCAGAACTCGAGAAAGAAAGGGGGACAGCAGAAAAAGAAGGGTTGGGCAAACACTTCGCGTGAAACACTCCAGGCTGAAGAAACGGACCAGGCCAGAGCCAAGGACCCCCAGACAAAGAAGACCCCAGATTCCCTCTATCCTCATAAGTAGAAGGTGAAGAGACTGAAGAAGGAAGACGAACCTGGCTGGCCGGAACTTCGGGATCACCACCGCAGACCGTCGGGCAAGGAACCTCCCCAGTGGAAACCACTCCGTTACACTCCTACATCGCATCAACAAAGTGGTTGGAAACTACCCCTAACGGAGAAAACTGGACTCTGTCATTAACCCCCAAATCAACCGGGAACCCCTCGCTGATCGAACAAACTTGACTCCATGCCCGCACATGAAACTCCACTGTCTCTCGCTTACCTTCAAACAACGACCCAATGCTCGGATTATCCCCATCCTTTAAAATCAGAGAGGACAGAAAAGACTCGTCCTCGAAGAAACTAGCGATAGAAGGGTCTGAGAGATAACCGTCTGGATCAGCCACGTCCCCCGACATACACCTATCCAACTTTCCATCTTGAAAACCGCACTCCCATCCGTAGGCCCAAAGGAGAAACATGTTTCCTAAGTTTGTTTAAGCCCTTTTTGCACATTGCTTCCTCCAAGCCCAAGACAAGAAGGCCCATCCCCTAGCAATTGACCATCGGCCTTCGCCATCCCACTGCCACCCACTGATTTAAGACCCTCTCCAACTCCAAGAGAGTTTTGCCCGAGCAACTCGCAGCCCACCCTCTCTGACCCAGGCCCAATTGAATCCCACCCTTTAAGCAGATCTGCCGAACATTCGATGCCCAATTTTTGTTTTCCTTTTAAACACTCCTTGGAATGGGCCGATAACACTGAACGAAGCCCATCACCCAAACCTGTAACACCTCCCTCTGAGACAGCTCTGCACAACTAATCATCACCCCCAGTGCCTCCTGACACACATTTTCTGCCCCTGTACGAATTTTCCAGAACCAGCTTTCCTCCCTTCACAGAACCAGAGGAAAAACCACCTTCTACACCTCCATCACCGGCGCTCTTCCACGACAAAAACCTCACCAGAAAGTCCACCTCATCGCACGATAAGAAGCATCCCCTCGGAATAAAGCCATCCTTCCTGCCCTTCACAAAGACTCTCACATCCTCTGCCCAATCTTCTCCCTGAATCGACGAGTCCACCTCCCCTTCAAGCCCTCCACAAAGCTCTGCCAATTTTGAGATTATATTCAAATTCCTTAGACGAGGAGGCACATCCAGGAACTTAACCCAACCTTTCAAGAACGATAAACACCTTTCCTCCGCCACCTTCTTAGCGGACCACGGTTCAATTCGCAACGCACAATCCAAAATAACTCCTCTGCCAAAATCCAGCAGCTTTTGTCTTTGAAAATTGTCCCGATAGATGATAACTGCTAAATTCCCACTAAAGGGTTTCACATAGAGTTTCGACCCAAACCGAGATTTAATGCCGCGTTCCACCTTTGCCCATGGGTCATCAACATTTTCCTTCACCAGAATAGTAGAATCTGAGGCCTCAAACAACACGCCCTTATCATCCTTAGCTGAAACTTCCACCACCCCCGAAGATTTCCCATCACCTCTTACCATTTGTGCAAAGGACGACATCAATCGTTCTGGGGGGTTGACGCTACGAACCGGGACCGTCTTAGCTCCCTCGACCCTTTTCCCCAGGCCTCGCTAGCAAATATGGTAGGACGTTAGGGGTCTAGTTCACTCTCAATCACTTTGTAAAACACAAAAGGTGTTCTCACGCCTTTATTAAAAGTTGCGTTTAAGTTAGGGTATGTACAAGAATAAGTTTCCTTGTACCTTAGCCAGCTCCAAAAAACCATCCTCATTAGTTAAGTAGCTTCTAATTCAAAAGATTGTCTCTTGCTCTTGTTTTTCTAAAGATTTTGATGTTAAAAGAAATGTTTCACACCTCCTCCAGATTAATGGTCACCATTTCTTTTCCTCCCACTCAAAAGAGAATAAAAATCTTGGACTCCTTTTGTGGGAAAGTCAACACCTTTTCTTTTTCTCAAATTTTTTGCAGGGCAGATTTTGCATGGGAGAGTAAATAACTTGGACCAAATTCAGAGACATTTTTCCTTGGGCAGTATTGCACCTGCATTGCTGCATTCTTTGTAGGCGGCAAGAGGAGGATATTGAATATTTTGTAGGGATGCCAGTTTGCACAGTCCCTTTGGAACCATTGTTTGACATCGTTGGGTTATGCTTGGCTCATAGTAGAGATTGTTGCTCTATGATTGAGGAGGTGCTATTAAATTCTCCCCTTCAAGACAAGGACAAAGTCTTGTGGCATGCTTGTTTCTTTGTCATGTGGTGGGGTATTCAGCTTGAGAGGAATGACGGGACATTTAGAAAGTAAGAGAGATCGTGTGAGGAGGTTTGGGGTAGCTAGGTTTAAGGCTTCCTTAAGGGCATCTATTATTCACCCCTCTTGTAATTATGAGCTTGGTATGATTCTATTGAATTGGAGTCTACTTCTGTAGTTAGAGTTTGGACTCCTTTTGTGGGTTTTTTTTTATGCCACTGTACATTCTTTCATTTTACTCCATGAAAGTTTGGATTCTTACCAAGTTAGGAAAAAAAAAGACAACAGAAATCTGAACTTATATTGATTCTTTCATCAACATCCATTCAACCGACACCCTAGACCCCTTTTACTCAACCATCCACCTTTGCACCCATCCTCAACAATTGGTTTTCATAATTTAGCTAATTGAGAATAAAGACGAATGGCAGCAGACTTTAACAACAACACTAAAGTTCTCAGTTTAATTGAGGTTAATCCCTTTTAAATAAATTTCTTCTCAAGGTTCCATGCTAGATGAAATTCATTCCAACAATCTTTAATGACTGGTTTAGACGATAGAATAAATAACGAGAAAACACCACAAATAGTGGAGCTGACAAGCTACTTGTCTTCTAAAATCTAGCCCTTGCACTATTCCCATCCTCGAAAGAACATACTGCTGGTATAAAAGTGGGCACGCAAGATTGAATCTTGGGCTCTATACTATCAAGCAAATGAATGTAGTGCGGTTCTTGAAGTGGGTGTGAACTGTGAAGATCAACTGTTGTGTAGAATTCTAAATGGTTCTAAGTCATTACAAGAAAATATGATCTAAATGATAATGCGTGACTTACTAAAAATAAGAGTGGCTTTATTCCAAAAAGTCCTTACTGCAAAACAATTTGCTTCATCTTTTGGAGATGTTCGTAATGGTATGAACACCTTATGGTCAATTGCAATGAAAGATATTCATTGGTGTAAACGCTAAGGGGGTGCTTGGTTCCCTATTTTGGAAGTGGGGAGTATGGATTTGTTTAAACAAACCCATGTTTGGTTGACAATTTTGTTAACCCAGGTTTGCTATAGTACATACTATTCTATCCCCCAGGTTTGCTACAGTACTTTACCTTACTCACCAGGTTTGCTACAGTGTTTTATTCATACTCGCCAAGTTTGCTACAATACATATTTTGTCTTTAATTATGCTTTTAAAATGAATTAAATTTTTAATAAAAATACTTAATTAATGATAACTTTATAATTAATAAATAAATAAATTTAGTTTAAATTTCAAATAGTAATAATTAATTCATAAACCGATATGTCGGCTTTGTTATACTTCATGTCTTAGAGCAATTATAATGACAAATTTATAAGAAGGAATTTCTTTTTATTTTGTTCCTACATTGACAAATATTAGAAAAAAAAAACAATTACAAAACTAACTAAATATTTGATTTACAAAATAATTATTCAAAAAATGTTCGGATTAACAAAAATATTAAAAAACAAATTATTCATTTACAAAGTAATAGTTCATAATTTATAAGAAACTTATTATTATATTTTAAAATTTTTATTAACATATAAATTATAATAAATATTATTTTATTATAAATTCCAAACCACACATGTTATATAAACTTAAATTTAATACGTCAATTTCCATTTGATAAAAAAGGAAAGTCCATTTCTCTAAATCCACAACTTTCCTACACTCTCTTTCTTGTGAAAATGTAAAAATCATGTTATCATAGTCAATTAAAGACATAATATTTGTAAAATTAATTAATTAACCTATTTTGGTTAGTGTATCTTGAAGTTAATAGCTTTTAAAATAATATTATTTAAATTACTTTAACTTTATAACGTTATGTATGAGTTAAATATAGAAAGTTAAGTTCAATAGTAATTTTGATGATAAGTAGTAAATAACTTTTCTTAGCACAGCAAGTTATAAATCTTTAAATAAACAATTGATAACATTTTCTTTATGGTTAAATTTATGTTGGATATATTTGCATAAAAAATATTGTTTATATTTGTTCACACTTTGGTAAATAGTCTAAAAATATTTTCACGAACAATTAAATATTTATTCTATAAAATAATTATTGGAAGAAAACTGAGTGGACAAATGTATTAAAAATATTTTATTTATTATTAAAGTAATACTCTGTAATTTCATCATAAAAGTTACATTTTATATATAATTTAATATATAGTTTTTATTACTTTAATTAAATAATTTCTATTATTTATACAAATTTTAAATATACCAACCAAATACACTTTTAATAAACTCAGGTTTAACAAATTAGAATTTAAACACAGACTTAACAAACCTAGACTTGACACCATCCAAACACTGGTTTAATAAACTCAAACTTAACAAATCTATTTTCTGTACCATCCAAACACAGACTTAATAAACTCAGGCTTAACAAGCCACCCAAACCTGCAAACCAAATGACCCCTAAAGGTTTGAGAGAATCAGAATTCCACTATTCCAGTCACTAAAGAGATATATATATACAAGTGTACAAGAGTAACTTAAATAAGGGAAAGTAAAAAAGTAAGGGAAAGTAAAAAAGACAGTAAAGGACAATATGTCTAAGATATTTACAATAGTCTAACTTTACCAATATAAGCACTATAACAAGGAAAGCGTGAAATGAATGGAATTTTCATCCCTAAGAAAAGGGAAGGAAAGACCATTCATGACTGTATACCCATTAGCCTCATTTCATGTGCTTATAAAATCTTGGCAAAGGTGCTATACAAAAGGCTGAAATCTGTTCTCCCTCACTATCACGGACTACCAATTAGCCTTTGTGGGAGGGAAGCAAATCATAGATGCGTCGTCCCTCATTGCTAATGATGATTGGAACTAAAGGAAAAGCAAAGGCATTGTTTTAAAACTTGATCTCAAGAGAGCTTTTTACAAAGTTGATTGGGACTTCCTTGGCACCATTTTCAATGTTAAAGGCTTTAAGGAAAAATAGGGGAAGTGGATCTAGACAAGTGTCTTGAGTGCAAATTTCTCCATCATCATCAACGGTGAGCCTAGAGGTAGGCCTTGGACAAGGGATCTTGATGTATTAGTAACTAGGGACTTTTAATTTAATTTTCTATTTTATGTTAACTGGCTGTTATGGTTATTTTACTCTTTTAACCGGTTCTCTAGGTAATTAGTTAGTTATTGGTTACTTTGTATAAATACCCCCCTCCATTGTATCAAAGAGTTCATTATTCATATTGAATTAGAAATTCCTTCATTTGGTATACACCAAATTGTTATCAGAGCAATCGTCTGGGCCAATGTTGGTTGCCGCCGATGGAAGACCGGGAAACTCTTGTTGACGTCCATCGCAAGAGAGAGCTTCGTGAGTTGTGCTTGTTGTTCAACAGCCCACATTTATTTACAAGAGGATACCTTTTAGAGTATTCTCTTTTCAAGAAACAAGGGGAAAACTTCAAGGATGGAATTTTACCGCACAAAAAGGGATTTCAAAGCCATAAAATCCACTTTTGGATTTGGATCACGACCAATGGAGGTGGAAAATTATTCAAGAACACACTTAAATCCATACATCAATCGTGAAGCCTTTGAGGAAATCAAGAAAGGGGTGGTCAAAGTTTGACAACTTTCGAATAATACGTCTAGAACTTTTGATTGATTTAACCAAAAAGTTCCGAGAGAAACATATAGCTATTTTAAAATACCAAGCGAAATCATGAATGAAATTGAAGGGAATTGCATAATAAAGGTGAATGAAATCAATAAAAATGACAGGATCTTGGGTGAACGTGAAAGTGCAAAATTTGTGTGCAAAAAGGAAAGAGTGTCGCGCAAAGAGGATGAACATAATTGTAAAACTGAAGATACGAAAGAAGGCATATTGGATACAAACTCACATAACCCCGCAAATATGGAGTCAAGTTGAGCAAAGGGGATGAAGAGGAACCCTGGAACCCACACAAAGATAAAGACCAATCAAGCAAAGGTGAAGAGAAGGACGAAGATGTGTCCGATTCGACGCATGCACGACTCGACTCATTAGTACCCGTTAAGCGAGTTTTGTCCTTTGTGTCCAAAGACCCACGAATCTTGACCCAAAACCATACCCATCATTCTTTAAGCAGTTCAACCCACAAGTTGTATTTTCTACTCCATAATTTTCACGACTCATCTAATTTGAATATTTTCAACATTAGCATGGAGGATTTTTTTTATCGAGCCCATACAGAGATTTTTTCATGGGATTGTTGATTATTTTGTTCATGGGCATGCTTCGAAAAGGCAAAAAAACAAATTTTTTCAGTGGAGATCTTTTCAAACCATCGAAAGAAGTGGCCTCATTACTTCAATCTCTTTTAAAACTCACAGACATTTCTTTTGAGAGGGATAGAATATGATGTAGTAGGATTAGTGATTAATTAGATATCTTGGTCAATTCCTTAGTTAATTAGGATTAGGATTAGTTTATTTAGCCCTTGCTCAAACAGAGTTTGCCTTTAACAACATGCAGAATCAATCAATAGGGAAGTGTCCCTTCGAAATTGTTTATACGTGTGTCCCTCGAATTACTATTGACTTGTCTAATTTACCATCTACTGTTGATGTCAGTTCTGAAGCAGAATTCATGGCTAAAAGGACAGCTGAGATCCATAAAGAAGTCAAAGATCACTTGGAAAAAGCAAACTCATCCTATAAAAACAATGCTAACAAAAGAAGGAAAGATGTTCAATATCAATCGAGAGATTTGGTGATGATACACCTTCGCAAATCAAGATTTCCTATGGGCACATATAACAAACTTAAGGATAGACGGCTTGGTCCCTTCAAGATTTTGGAGAAATATGGAACCAATGCTTATCGGATTGAACTACCCATTGATCTTCATATCAACCCTACATTCAATGTGGCTGATTTGCATCCCTACTATGCTCCAGATGACTTTCATTTAGCATCCTAACTCGAGGACGAGTTAATTTTTAGATGGGTGGATTATGATGTATTAGTAATAGGGGGCTTTTAATTTAATTTTCTATTTTATGTTAACCGGCTGTTATGGCTATTTTACTCCTGTTCTCTAGGTAATTGGTTAGTTATTGGTTACTTTGTATAAATACCCCTCCATTGTATCAAAGAGTTCGTTATTCATATTGAATTAGAAACTCCTTCATTTGGTATACACCAAATCTTTTGTCACCCTTTCTTTTTAGATTAATTTTCAATTGACTTAGTAGACTATTAACACAAAGGCCACAATCATAAGTTAATTTCTGGCTACTCCCCAAGGAGAGGCTCCCTTTTGAATCACCCCCCTTCAGTTCGCCAATGACACACCTCTTTGCTCTAGCTACGAACCAAGAGCTAGCAAAATCTCTCAAAACGTCATTAAAATCTTTGAGGCAACCTTTGGTTATGGTAAATCAAAAATCCTTGGGGAAAAAATGGAAGAGTCTACAATTACCTCTGCTGGTAATATTTTTCTTTGCAAACTTGGTTCCTGGCCTTCCTCCTACTTGAGGCTCCCATTAAACGGAAAGTACGGGTCTAAAAACTTCTGGCTCCCTATCATTGAAAAGGTTTGAGAACAAATTGCACAAATGAAATAATCATTATATCTCCAAAGGTGGAGAATAATGATCATTCAAGTAATTCTCTCAAATTTGCCCCCTACTATTTACCAATAGCATCAACAAGAAAGAACATTGAGAAGATCTTCATAATTTCTTTTTATAAGAAACTAAGTTTTCATAAAGAAATATGAAAGAATGTACAAGGGCATTAAAAAAAACCGAACAAAAGTAACCCAAAAGAACTAAAAATAGAGCTCCGATCCAAAAGAATAAGGCCTAATCAACCATTACAAAGAAAATCTTCATAAATTTCTATTGGAAGGCCAAAAACGATGGCAAAGTACATTAGTAAACTAGCTAAAACTTCTATTTTCAAGGGGAGGTCTTGGGATTGGCAATATTAGAAGCAGAAATGTAGCCATGATGTCAAAGTGGATATGAAGGTATATTGTTGAAAAGAAAACCACTATGGAAAAGAGTCATCTTGGTGAAGAATGGAAATCTAGGCCATAATTCTAGGTTGGTTTTTTTATATAAGAAACCGAGCTTTCAATAAGAAAAAAATGAAAGAATACAAGGGCATCAAAAAACCAAGCCCACAAAAGGAACCCGATTAAAGTAAGGGATTCCAATCAAGTAAAATAAGACCAAGCGAATAATTACAAAAGACCTTAGAAACGGACGCCTGAAGGGAAACATAGAACCTAATAGCGGACCAGACATCACTGAGGATTCTCTCAGTCCCTCTAAAGATTCTATTATTCCTCTCACCCCACAAATCCCACAAAACAGCACAGACCCCCATCCGCCACAAGAATCTCCCCTTCTCACGAAAGGGCGGATGGAGAAAGAACTCTTAGATCATCTCACTGCAACCTCTATGTCTAGTGAACTAAAAGCCAAACACGTCAAAAAAGAGACAACAAACGAAAGGAGCAAAATCGCACCATGGCCAAGCAGCAAACACCTTGTCATTGCCAAGTATGTCATTGCCATAAAATGCACTCTTTCAAAAAAAAATAAAAATTATGCACTCACTATTAAGTGTTTATGTTATGATTGTTGATGACTTAAAGGCTTAAAAGGTTTAGTTTTTTGTGTAGTGATTTTGAAGCATGCATCCACGTAGAAAAAGGTCAGTCATACAGGGTAGGCCTACAAGAGCGCAGGTAAATCAAGAGGCATTGGACCCATCCTTAGAACAACTAGTAGGCCAAAATGAGGACCCACCAGTGGAACAACCACCAAAGCCCAGTGTTTTAAAAGGCGCACCCAGGCGCACGCCTAGGCGCGCCTAGGCGCAAGGCGCACTTGAAGCGCCTCGCCTCGAAGAGGCGAGGCGCGGGTAAGAAGGCGCGGCCTAGGCGCGCGCCTTCCATGAAGCCCCGAGGCGCGCGCCCCACGCGCCTCTAGGGATTATTAAATTTCATTTTGTTTTTAAGTTTTTAAGTCCAAATTGTGGGTTTAGGTTGGTTATTACTTAAAAAAAAATTGTAAAACCTCTTAGGTTTCGGGGGCGTTGCCCCCGAACCCCCACCAGGGCGCTTCGCCCCTGGACCCCGACTCGCTGACCGGGCAGCGAGACCCCCGTACTTGGTCATTCGAAGCGCTTGATAACAAATTCAAGCATTGCTACATGTATACATACACACACACACACACATATATATATATATATATTTTATGGCTTTTTATGTATAGTGCGCCTTACAAAAAAAAGCCCGCGCCTTTTTGTGCGCCTTGCGCCTAGGCTCCAGAGGGCCATTGCGCCTTAGTGCGCCTTGAGCCTTTAAAAACACTGCCAAAGCCTACTGCAGCGTTTTTATTGATAGAGACTTTGCAGACACTTGTCCAAACGACAGTCGCTGGTCAGATGGCCCAGTTGCCTTAGGACAGTAGAAGCATGTCACTAGAAGCAAAGTACTTGAAGGATTTCAAGAAATACGACCCTCGCTCTTTTGGTGGATCATCTGAGGACCCGACGGTAGCAGAAATCTAGTTTTCCTCCATCGAAACAGTTTTCCACTACATTAAGTGTCCAAAGGACCAGAAGGTTCAATGCGTCTTTATGCTACGAGATGACACGTTGTTGTGGTGGGAGTCAGCTAAGTGGTCGATTGATGTCAGTAATGGACCGGTTACCTGGTTGTAGTTCAAGGAAGCATTCTTTAGGAAATACTATCCTGCCATAACACGATTCAAGAAACAAGTAGAACTTTTTGAATCTCAAGTAGGGTAGTAGACTAGTAGATGTTCATGTTGCCTTGCAAAATGAAGCTCAAATATGCAATATAAACCACACAAAGGTATGTGCAAGCGTACACAGCCAAGCAACAAGTCATAAGTATTTATATCGTCTCCACAGGGATTAGAAATAGAACTCTACTTAACTTGAGCTCAATTTTCAGTGAATTCAAAACGGTAACCGAGTGAAATTTGGTTTTTAGCTAAACTAAACATGCTCAATCAAAATTAGCGTCAGTAACAAGATAATAAACACAAAAAATGCTTAAACAACTGAATAAAAGCATCTTATAACAAGGTATAAGAAATGGGCACGGATTAGGAACAGTTTATATCTCTATGAATAAAAAATGTTGCAGCAAGAACTTCGCTCCTCTCCAACCAATCAACATTTAACACGAAAGCCTCCCAAAATTTCCTTACGAAAGGGAGTTTACGAGGATGTCTCGCTTCTCCCCAAATTTGGTGGACATTGAAGCTAAAAAGACTGAACAATTCATCATAGTTTTGAGAGACGAGATTTAAGGCTTCGTGGCAGCTCTCTCTTCACCATATTATGCCACAGCAATACGAGCAGTCAAACTGATAGATAGTCGTACACCGAGTGAGTCCCAAGTGCCCTATGGACCAAGTTCCTCTACAGGGCAAAAGAGAGTTTGATCAGATGTTGATAACTCATATGCAATGGTAACAGGTACACTACCCATTCTTGGCACTACACTTTGGTGTTATTTGACTCAAGTTCTACTCATTCGTTTATTTCTGCATCGTTTGTGAGTCAAGCTAAGTTAGAGTTAGAACCATTAGGATATGTTTTGTTTGTTGTCATCCCAACTGTGGTGAGTTTGCTAGCCAATGAAAAAGTGAAAGTTTGTGAAGTGTTAGTGTCAGATCATCTGTTAGATGTGACACTAATAGTCCTAGACATGAGCAATTTTGATGTTATCCTTAATATGGAATGGTTGGCTGAGAATCACTCAATATTGACTGTTATCATAAGGAAGTTGTGTTAAGGCCATCGTTGCAAGCGAGCTTCAAGTTTAAGGTGTCCAAAACTGAAACCTTTCTTAAGGTGGTCTCTTCATTGAAGGCGATGAAGTTGATTAATCAGGGAGCACAGGGTCTTCTGGCTAGTGTGGTTGACACTAGATGTGCGTAGATTGCAATGGCCTCAGTACCAGTTGTGAGGGAGTTCTTAGATGTGTTCCTTGAAGACCTTCCAGGGCTACCTCCCACACGAGAAGTAGACTTCAGCATTGAGCTCGAGCCAGGGACAGCTCCCATTTCTAAAGCCCTGTATAGAATAGCCTAGCAAAGTTGAAGGAGCTCAAGTTGTAGATCCAGGAGTTGTTAGACAAGGGTTTCATACGCCCTAGTGTGTCGCCTTGGGGTGCTCTAGTCTTATTTATGAAGAAGAAAGATGGGTCTATGCAATTGTGTATAGACTATCGAGAGCTTAAAAAGGCACACCTTCCTTTTCAGTGGCTCAATCATAAGAACTCCAAAGTTGAGCATTCTTGGCTTGGAGCAATCTTATGTTGGGTGACCACCTAAGAATTTTACTAGGAAATATGTGAGTGAGGACAAAGCATGCTAAAATGACTCGTGTTGGTCTATGGGGACAGTCTTCACTCTTAAAAGCAATACAAGACAAGTAGGTAGCGTGACCATGTCACAAGGAATACAGGGGAATGTTGAGGCCATCAGTGCTGAATTCGAATTCCAAATCCTGGTTTGAATCCTGAGCCTGGGGCATTACACAATATTTGGAGACAAGTACCCAAGGAAAGTATAATTTTTTTGGTTGGGAGCTTAGCCACAAAGCACAATACCTCATCCATAAAGTACTCCCAAACTATGTCGCCTTTCCAAACTAGTGTATCATGTGTAATAGAGATGATGAAACACAAAACATAGGCATTTATTTTGATCATGTGACTTCACAAACAAATTCTGGACTTCCATTCTAGTAGCTTTTAGCTAGTAGTCCCTTTGCATATGGATAATAGTAGCTGTCTTCCGGCATTGTTGGTGGGACATCCTTTCGAAAAAGACGAGGTGATCCTACACCCACAACTTATTAGGGCTTTCCTTTGGAGTCTTGGGAAGGAAAGAAACAACAAGATCTTCATAGACAAATTTCAACCTTATCATAAGCTTTTGTGGTGTTCTAATTTTTTCTCCCAACAGGTGTAAATGCTTTTTTTCCTCCTCTCTAAGAGATTTTTTTTGAGTTGGAGGGCTTCTTGTAACCCTTCTCCTCCACTAGGGGTTTCCCCTTCTTTTGTCATTTTATCAATGAAATATTTGTTTCTCGTAGTGTTTTCAAAGCGCAAGGCACACTCTAAGACGACAAGCTCTTTAATCGCCTCAAGGAGAGAGGCGACAAAAAGGCGTTGCCTGATTGAAGCAAGGCACACTTCTAAAGTAATAAATAAATATTATTTATGACAATTATAGATAAAAAAAAATAATTAGATTTTTACAATGTTAAAATATTAACAAATTTATTTAAGTTTCAAATAAAATTAACTTAAATAATGTTGAGAAAAAAAATATATTTGGGAAAAAAATAGAAATAGAAATGCTATTTAAATGGGTAAAAAAACAGTGCTTTGAGTAACGGAGTAGAAATTTTGCCATTTGGCAGTTTGGCTAGCATGCAGTTAGCATTTCCTTAATGCAGGCAGCCAACCCTTCATTTCATTAATGCTGGCCGCCAACACTTCAATTCTTCTAGGAAATGTAAGAAATACAAGAGAGCTTATCATGGCTTTTCTTCTTACTTCCGAATTCCAACTCCTCTTCTTCTTCTTCTTCCTTTTCTTCTTCTTTGATTAACAGCTGATGGATGGTTGAACAAAAAAGATGGCTTCTTCGATTTTTTTCCTATTCTTTTTCTTCAATTCTTCTTCCTTTCTTTGGTTTTTCTTTAATTCTTCTTCTTCAAACTTCCATCCTTCTTCTTAGTCAAAGGATTAAAAAAAAAATTGAAGACAAACAAAGAAAATTTGAAGAACAGTCGAAGAAGAAGTGAAGGCAAGCACCTGTGTCGCCTTGAACATATGTTCAAGGCGACTGAAAGGAGGTGCTCACCTTAGGTACTTGCAAGGCGGTAAGGCCTCCCATCGCCTCGCCTCTCGCCTTAGGCGAGCGCCTAGCTGCACCTCAACAACACTGGTTTCTCATTAAAAAAATCATAAAATTTTCTACAAGGAGACCTTGATTGATACTTGGGATGAGATTAGGTTATGTCAATGTTAGGCACATATTATATCGCAAGGTTTTCCTCGTCAATGTGCAACCAAATATCAAGCAGCTTCTATGTGATTCTCTTCTTTAATCATAAGACTGTCTGATGTAGTAGGATTGGAGTAAATTAAGGTAAATTCATATTAATCTTGGTTACATCCTTGATTAATCCTTTTTAGTTTTCCTTTTTGGATTTTAGTTTGCTTTTAATTATGTATAAATATAGAACCTCTCTCATGTATCCAAAAGTTTTAGTTTATAATAAAGATTTGATTGATTCTGGGAGAGAATTCCTTTTTTATCCTCTTAGACTACACTAAATTGGTAATAAAGCAACCGTCTGAGCCAACGTTGGTTGCTGCCGGTGGAAGACCGAGAAACTCTTGTTGATGCAAATCGCAAGAGGGAGCTTCCTGTGATGTGATCATGACTCAACAATGCACAACTATTTACAAAGGGAATGCCTTTTAGAGTACCCTCTTTCAAGAAAAGATAAGAATTTTCAAGAAAATTGCAAGAATGGAGTACTACAATCCTAGAAGAACATTCAAGGCCAGAAACTTCTCTCTTGGATATGGAACACAACCAAAGAAGGTGGAAGCCCCTTCAAACTATGGTCGAAAGAACTTACTTACCAAACTGTGAACCGACATTTGCAGTCAATTGGAAGCTCAATGGAGGAAATCAACAAGGATAAAAGACCTCAAACACCTTTGAAAATTTTAATTTGCCAAATGAAAAATCATGTGAAAGAGATTCAAGAAAATCAGAAACTCAACCGAAGCCTTGAAATCATGCAAGAAACATCCTCATGCAAAGAAGAAGAGAGCGAAAATGAGGAGAAGTCGTGGAACCCACACAAAGAAGACAAGTCGAACAAAGAAGATAAGTCGTGCGAAGATGAAGATCAAAGACACGAAGAAGAAGACATGATCAGAGAAAGAGAAGTAGTTGCATTTAACCTGAAGTTTGACGAGATCTAATTCGAAGAAGTTGGAAACCCTAAGTACAGTCAATGCAAGGAAAGTGATATAGATGGAATCGAAATTTGAACCCACGATTAAAGACGCGAAGCAAAGATTCGCAACCATGAGCATCAACATGATCGATGATGACAGGAAGCGTCGTCGCTCTTCTAGTTCTAGCAAGCTTGGTGACTTCTTGACCCAATTTCAACACGTGTTATTCGTTGTTGCATGCGATGAGGAGGAAGACAACGCGACCCAACCCGAAACTCGCTAGGCGATTATGGTGTTTTCTGCCCCAAGATCTACGTGACATGATCTGTGTCTGCCCCCCAACCCATCCATTTTAAAGAATCAACTTGGCTCACATACAAGGTGGATGGCTTTATTTTGAACTAGACCACATTAGATTTTTCCCACATTTCTTTCAAGAAATTTTTCTTCATCCGGGAGAATTCGATTTCCTTTAGGAGAATTTTAGTGGCCCTACCGCCATGGCTAGCTGTTGGTGGTCAATTGGTTGTTTCTTCATCTGCGGGTGGTTTTCATTTTCTTTTTAAAACTCGAGGACGAGGTTCTTTTTAGGGAGGGATAGAATATGATGTAGTAAGATTGGGGTAAATTGGGGTAAATTCATATTAATCTTAGTTAAATCCTTAATTAATCCTTTTTAGTTTTCCTTTTTGGATTTTAGTTTTCTTTTAATTCTCTATAAATAGAGAATCCCTCTCTTGTATCCAAATCTTTTGATTCATACTAAAGATTTGATTGATTCTTGGAGAAAAATCTCCTTTTATCCTCTTAGGCTACACCACTATTGTTTAAGAGTATTGCTCTATGTCAATGATAGTGGGGTGTCAATTGTGGTGGAGGCCATTCATCAAAAAGCATGTAATGAATGAAATCAAAGAAAATAAGTTTTATCAACAAGGAGATCTTGATTGATACTTGGGTAGGTGGGAGAGTTCTTATCTCCCTACCCTACTTTTGTGTTCTTAATGAAAATCATGTGACTCTTGACACCCCCCCCCCCCCCCCCCCCCAAAAAAAAAAACCCCTACCAAGGGTGTTTCCCCTACCGAATCCGAAAAGGCAAGAACCTAAATAATCATATCTGTGAACTTCATGGTGCCACTATTTTGGGAATATGGCATGAGAGGAACAATAGACTTGTTAAAGCAAAGTTAATGATGCAGTCAACAGGAGATACTATTCTTGTTTATAGCCTCTATAAAGGTACTTCTACCCAAACTCTTTGGTAAAGGGGTAAATTGGTAATCTTCCCTGTTCCTCAAGTACTTTTTTACATAATAACATATTTTTAACATACATATGGTTTAAAGCTCAAAAGTGTGCATTTTTTTTATAAGACAAAAGCGTGCATTTTAACCTACGATACTTATAACCAAACTGCAATATGAACAAAGGTATCAGATGAATGGGCATCCTATGAGACACTGCATATTTTAAATAAATCCTAGATACACTTGCACAACAATTCTCCATCTACGACATACATAATATTTAGGTAAAACCAAACAGTAAAGTCTTACACTTTAAGCCTCATGCCCAGATCTTGCAAAAATGTGCAGTACGACTTCCGTAAATAAGTCTCCTTTTTCAAGTCAATACCATCTCTTCTTGATGGGGAATTTTCTTCAATTTCCTTTCTGGACATATACCAATGACCTGCTTCGTCTAGCTTGTCTTGAGAACTCTTCGAGGACCCGCCATCAGATGTTCTATGATGTGTTGGATCGAATAGTAGAAATCCAGACATGTGTATCTTTCAATAGTCTAGAACAATGGCAAGTTACTGTATCGATTTAATTCCCTTAAACTAATACAGCTATTTCCTGCCAACAAGATCAAGATAAGTAAAAATTCAGATATAAATCACAAAAATCTACGAATTGACAAAGTCACTGCGACTAACAAAAGATTTTAAATACTAGTTTTTAGTTCAATGACGACCTTACTTAAACAGGATCTATTCTATAGGTTGTACAACTATGTCCTTGAGTTCTAAAGTTTTTAGTTCAATGCAAATTTGGACTGTTTTGAAAACAGTTTTGACTTGGTTCGAAGAAGTGCTTTTTAAAATTGTAATGAAAAGTTAATGTTATTGTTCGCATGGGAATCATCATTCACAATCCATAATTTTGGAATGAATGACTTTATTTAGTTAGTACATTATTTCAACTTGGTTAAAGAAATATTGGAACTCATTCCTACTAAACAAATGTTAAAGCAAAAAATCTCACGACAAATAATAGAAATCTATATGCTAGAAAGACTCCACTTGCTAGCATAGCATACTAACCAGTTTCCTGTAACTCAAGTTTGTTAAATACAACTTCATGCAAAAGAGAACCATGTTCAATTCAATTACTTCAAGCCACTTGGAAAAAATTTCTTTCAGAACTTATGCTCATGTAACCGAATATTTAACTCAAGTTTGTTAAATACAACTTCATGCAAAAGAGAACCATGTTCAATTCAATTACTTCAAGCCACTTGGAAAAAATTTCTTTCAGAACTTATGCTCATGTAACCGAATATTTTCCCTATCCTTCTTCCATTCCCTAGCAATTAGTTATTATGTAGTTCCAAAAAGTGGTTGCAAAGGGGCAGTCACTAAGAAGATGAACCTGGGATTCGATATTCCTTAAACATACGTGACAGCAACTGGGAGAGATGGTAATCCAAGGGGATTTCCTCTGAAGCTTATCAAAGGTGTTAATACAAGCATGGCTAAGCAAAAATTCATCTATAGTAAGCTTACCCATCTACCTACCCTCTTCGGTCATAAGCCCTTCCAACTCTCTATTCCCTTGTTCGCATACTTCCAATAATTTCTTACCAATTAAGCAAAAAAAAAAAAAATCAACTCTGTCTCCAAGCGGGTATATAAAGAAACAGGAAAAATCACTTAAGAAGAGAAAAAAACAGGAAAGTACAAGTCTTCGATCTTTACCTTTGCATTATCCACTCTTGCCACGAAGCTCGTTGACACCCCGATTTTCGCTATCCCAAAATAAGCTCTCAGAATTGGCGAAATCCAAGAGCTTCCGTCCCTGCCAAATGGTAGAACCATACCCATTAGCGAGACGGAGGAGCTAGATCGAGGGAAAGAGATTGAAACCCCAAAAACGACATGAGAGGGTGACGAGAAGTTCAAAAAAAAACCACGGGATTAGAAAAACTCACACAGACGAAACCGTGAGTGTGAGAGCCCGCGAGAGAGATTAGCTGCTAAGGGAGAGCTGGAATCGATAGCAGAGAGAGATTGAGAGGGAGATTGGCGAGAAGCATGGAATTTGGCGATGAAGGTGGTGGACTGTTCTTCTGTGGTGTGCCCTAGATGGTTCGACGGAAGCTGGCATGCGACCGTGCAAATTGATTTATGAGAGAATGGGCAAAGACAGAGCCAAAGACTGAGACTCTAACCTTTTTGAATTAAATTAAATTTACAATGAATTTAACTAATTAATTTTTTTTTATGCATTCTTACGTTAGTTTTGTTTTTTCTATTTTTATTATAATTTTATATTTTTTTAATGTGACTAATTTAAATATAATATATTAGTTATATTATATTATATTGTACTATTTCTGTTATATTATATTATTATAAAAAATTTATATTATTTCTATTATAATATAATTTTTCATATAATATAACATAATTTTAATATAATATAATTTGTTTATTAAGTTGTTTTAATTTTTATTTCTATTATTATTATTTATAATATAATATATATTTTTGTAATAATATATTTTGTTTAATTTATGCAATACTTGTTAATGTAATTTTATAACGATTATTTTTATTTAAATTTGGCATCCAATTATTGACATAGAATTAATTAAAAAATGTAGTAACAATAATTATGTTAAATAATACAAAAATACATTTTAAATAAATTGGTTTACAAAGTCAAAACTTCTTTATAGAGAATATTTTGTTTTTGTCAAATTTTCATTTTGCACTACATCAAATGAGGACCAATGAGCTATTGAAATTTTAAAAAATGTCATTCAATATCGTTGTAATTTTTTTTTCTTTTTGAAATATTTTTTTAAGAAAGAAAGAAACTTTTTAAAATTAATAAACATCCTCTTAAAATTAAAAGAGTATCTTCTAAAATTAAAGTGTTTACATTATTGCTACAATTTTAAGAGACTGATTTTTTTAAAGGAAATTAAGAATAAACTAACAGTAGAGATCAATTTTAAGCTTTATTGAAAGTATAGGGACTAAAATTGGACATTTAAAAGTACAATGACCAAAATGTTATTTTAACATTCTTTTTATTTAACAATCTTTAGTTTAAATTACAAATTTAGTCTCCATAGTTTGAAGAAAGTTAGAATTTAGTCCATGTGATTTTAGAAGTTAAGGGTTATTTGGAGCGTTGGGTGGGTGAAAATAGTCTGAAGTTGTGTAGTCTATGGAGTTAAATAGTTTGTGGCGTTAGATAATTTGTATTTGAGGTGCTGAGTTGTTTACTCTAGGCTAAGTAAGTATGTGCTTAGGGTGCTAAGTTGTTTAGTTTGGGTTTAGGAAATTTGTGTTTAGGGTGTTGAGTTGTCTAACATGGAGTTTCGAAATCTGTGTTTATACTAGTTGTTTTCTACATTTTTGTTGTACTATACAATTAAAGATATATTAGATATTAATTTTTCAAATTTTAAATAATAAAGATTTGTTATCATCAAATGAAATATTTTTTCATTTCCATTTTCGACTATTATCTGATTTAGATTGTTGTTATAGACATTTTTCAAGTAATTTCTTTCGAAATTATCCTAATAGAAAATCTTTGTCTTTAATTAATTCTATTGTTTTTTTTAATATACAGTTTATTAAAGATATTTGTTATAATGACCTAAAAGATATATATATATATATAAGTTAAAAAATTAATTGCATAACAATGTCTGACGTTTAATGTAAAAGATTGTTGAGGAGAATCTTTTGTTCTAATTTTAACTTTTTTTTTTTTGGGAAAGTTATAACTTTAACTTCAACTCTATTACATATTTATTGCCTATAGCTTATAGAAATTTAGCATTTAATGGTTAAACTTAGTATCTATTGTAACTCCATCTTTTATAGATGGTTTTTTTTTTTTTTTTTTTATCTATGATTTCAAAACCTAACGAGTTTTAAGTAAATTTTGTTGTGTTATTATCATATGAAATTAAATGATATTTTTATATAAGAAAAACTACAGGACAATCATATTTTGCTAGTTTTCCTTTAATTTAAAATTATCATCTAAACACAAATGTTAACAACCTAATGTGCAAGTATTTTATCATTGTAATAGTCATTAATGAAACACACCCTTAGCATATTTATAGTTAAACTGTGTCTCTATTGTAGCTTCATCTTTTTCAGTATGTTTGTGTGTAGGATTTTGAATGATTTCCAATTCTAACGAATTTAAATGAACTTTGTTGTTTATTATCATATGAAATTAAATGATATTTTCTATCAAAAAAAGTTATCACCAAAATAGTCATATTTTGCAAGATTTCCTAGAATTTTGAAGTTACTTAACATGTTTTAAATGTCGATGTCGACGAAAATATCAATATCTCGATTTTATAAAAATATCGGTGGAAATATTCGATAAAATGTCTAAGTCGTTGGATAATTATGGAAAAATTATAAAACATATTTAAATTAATAGATAAACATTTTACAGTTTTTAAATATGTTAAAATACTTATTATTAATATGGGAGAGAGGGAGCGAGAGGAAGATGGAGAGAGGAAAAGAGAGAAATATGGAATTCCTCGATAAATGTGCATAATTCAATAGTGAACACTGTTAAAATTAAAATTAAGAAGCCAACTTTGAGCTTAACTCAATTGGTCAAGGCATATGATCTCGATCAAGAGATCAGAAGTTTGAATCCTCTCACTACCACATGATGTTTTACTCAAAAATTAAATTAAATTAACAAGCTTAGCTAAACACGAAGATAGAATTTTTTTTTTTTTTGGATTAAAAATCACTTTTGGTCCATGAACTTCTACGAAGTAACAACTTAGTACCTAAAATTTAGTTTGTAACAACTCCATCCATGTATTTTGAAATTTATAACAATTTAGTTCATGAACTGTCATATGCAATAATTTAGTCATTGTACTTTAAATTGTAACAATTTAATCCCTACCGTTAAAAATCTCTTCAAAATTAATTGTCGATTCCTATCATGTAACAACTTAGTCTTTGTAGTTTATAAACACAATTAGTCCTTAATTAGTTTATCAAACTACATGTAAAAAGTTTCATTAAATCTTAATAATATTTTAAACAATAGAGACTATAGCATTACAAATTTAAAGCACATGGACTAAATTGTTATATACTAAGGTAAGAGGACTAAATTGTTACATACTAAAAAAAGAGGACTAAATTGATATAAACTTAAAAATAGAGGGACTAAATCATTACGAGCTAAAGTTTATAGATTAACATAATTCAAATTAAACATCAAAAGAGAAAACTCTTGTACTTAATCTTGCCGATCACAATCATCAAAAGTTCTGTTGGGGTTGGGAAGCAAATTAATGAAGAGAAGACATGAGAGTTGAACAGAGAATGAGTGGAAGAAACAGGAAATAACATTACAAAATTACAAAATTGTCATTATGACAATTAGCAATTTTTTTTTGAAATTGACATAACCATTCTAAAGCAAATATCACCAAGCATTATTATTATTTGCAAAAAGAAAGCAAATAAATTAAAGAATTGTAAACCAAAAAAGCGAGATTGCGCCTTGTATTTTTTGGGGAATTATAAACCAAAACAATAGTGAATTTGTATTTTTGGGAGAAGAATGCGGCTTGTAAGACAAGAAAAACCTGGACACCGGTGTGGTGTAGGGCACACAAGCTCCGATGCTTAAGTCAGAGAGGGTTTTGAGAGAATTTAGGAGTTTTATGAGAGTTTTGGAAGCTGGAATCAACTTACCTTGCTCTCCCCTCAAGAGAGAGCTTAAATACTTTCCTTCCTAGGATTTTTGTGGGCTTCCATCTTCGAATAGGGAATGAAAGATTTGAACTGGGCTGGATCAGAGGTACACGGCCCATGAGGGATCGAGGTAAAACCCAAAAGTGGGCCTTGCCATCTGGTTGGTCTCGGTCGGTCTGGTTGGCCGTGGCCGGGCCAACCACGGGCTTGGGCTTCGGCCCAAGTTTGTTTCTCATCCCTCTCATTTTGGAATGGTCCCCTATCGGTTTCGATTAGTTTTGACTTCGTATTGGGCCTCTTTCTTCGTTTGGCCTTTCGTTGCAGCCATTTAGCCAATTCATTTTTGTTGGTCCAATTTCACCCATAATTGCACGGTAACATAACTTATCATTTAAAAACAAAAAATCCTTCATGAAGTAAAGTGAACGATTTTGAATTTAGTGTATGTAAGATAGCATCTATTAGTTTTTTTTTTTTTTTTTGAAAATGTAAATACCAACAAAACCATTACACCACTCGATCCCTATAAAGGATGAGGGAGAGAATATCCTCTGGAAAACCATCTTTCCAGCTTAGAGAATTCCCAGAAGAATATGCTAAAGCTGCCAACTCATGAGCCGCCTTATTCTCTTATCTAGGGATATTACAGAAAACAATGGAATTAACATCCTTTGCTCAAAGGAGAATGTCCTCCAAAAAAAAGAAACTTCAGACAAATCAGAAGAGAAACCATTCAAAAGATTGATGACTTCTCTAGAATCTGACTCCACCTGCAAGAGATGACAATCTTCCAAGTCCCACGACTGGGCTTCTTTTAAGCCTTCCAGAATGGCGAAAGCTTCTAACATCTTCACCGGCCAACCACTCGTCATGAATCTACATCCTCCAATCAAAGGTCGACCAGAATTATTGCGAACCAACCAATCCACACCACCTCGGTTTAGTGTACTAGACCAAGCCATATCTGCATTCAGCTGCCAAACGCCGTCTGCTAAGGGCCTTCTATCATTAGGGCTGCGAGGTAAATTGAGAGAGGATAGAGAGGAGTCCTCCTCGTTAGGGCCCCTCAAGACTCTAGGACGCAGGGCCATGGAAACCTCGATTGCGTGGATAAGATCTTTTATAGATGGCCGAGCCATGTTAAACCAAACTTTATTCCTATGGCACCAAATGCTTCCAAGAATTTTAAGGACTCGGTCCAGCTCCTCCTTCGGCCACTCCCTTCGAATTCAATCCCAACAGTCACAAGGATTCCACGAACCCCTGCCCATAGAAAAACATTACAAATTAGCATGGCAAAAATGCTCCCAAACCTTCCTAGCCAACTTACATTCCCACATAATATGAGAGGTTGATTCAAAAGAAGTCCTGCAAAACGAACAACATAAGTCAATTGATATTCCTTTTTTACTCAAATTGAGGGCCGTGGGAATGAGATCAAGTATAATTCTCCCGCAGGTTAATCTAATGTTTGGCATGACATCCACCTTCCAAAGAGCACTCCATATTCCATTGAGAATCCCAGTATTAGATTGCGAGGCCACAATGGACCGAGAAAGAGAAAACCCTAAGTGATACGCACTTTTTACCGAAAACTTCCCTTTTTTGTCCAGCTGCCAAATGATCTCGTCCTCTTTGTGTGTCCCACCTATGGGGCTATTGACAATGTCCATCGCATCGTGAGGGAGAAACGTTTGTTTCACTAAGTCTTCATTCTAGCTCCCATCGTGCTTAAGCAGATCGGCCACCCTTTTGTCGCAAAACGGCTCCGCAACATTGCTCGGCTTGAAATTACCTGCATTGGGGATCCAAGGGTCATTCTTAATATACATGATCGGTGCTTTTCGCTACATGCAAGTGCACGTGATCGAAGTAAGAAAGAAACTGGAAGTACTCCAGAGTATCGTACCCAAGGGAACGGTTTTTAACAAAATCTACTAAGATGACACAAAATTTGTTCGCAAAATGCAATTGTCGTAACCAATGGTGTAAAAATGATTGAGTGGTTGTTTTTGCTAAAGAAAATAAGCGAAAAAGTCAATAATTAAAAATAATGGGTTCCAAGTTGCTTATGCCCATTTGGAAAGAAATGCTACTTAAAATGCAATTGCAATCATAGTTAATACACGAGAACTAAGTAAACCAAATTCAACTCCTATTCGATTTTGCTTCAAAATCTTTAGGAGGCTAAGTGATTAAACCTATATGTCTATGGCTAATCTAACTTAGATAATTTAGCGCACAATTCTGGAGTCTCACCCTATGTCTAGGGTCGATGTTCAGGACTTATGTCTAAGCCTTTTCTTCCATTGCCTTTGTGACATCCTCTTTTTCTTAACCATTTCGGTATTAAGTTCAAGCTTGACAAGCAATTACTAGTTGGCCAGCTAGGTTTACCCTCGTTATTTCAACACAAACAAACAAAGTCTCAAGTGTTAACTAGATTTAATATGATTTTAAGCTTTACATCTCTCCTCTAGGGCATTAACTAACTTGAATCCCTAAAGAAGAATTAGCTCATTATGGAGATAATAAAAACCAAAATTTACTTTGTGTAAAATTCATAATTAATACAATGAAATAAGGAAATTAACCTTAAGGCAAACAATGGTAATTACTAATTACGAATGCCCTACAGAGAAGTAACAATGATGGATTAATAAATTTAAATCAAAATTTCATAAAACATGATACTAGAATTTTCAATCTTTGTAAACAATAAAAACCGAGAAATGAATAAGCTTTATATATGGAGATAAAGAACTTGAAATATGGAATTCAACTTTTCATTTCAATCTCGCCATATACAGGAAATAGGATTTAACCAAGATTAATTCAATAACCAGAAATTAAGCAAAACTTGTAACATCAAAAACAGAATGGTATTAAACCCAAAACAGAACAAAGCTACTGAAACTCCTTACTGTGGTCGATTCAGAATTCTTTTTCAAACTCTTGAATCTTAACCTCTTCAAACCTTCGTTGAGGAGAGATCTAATTCAGGATTTTAAGAGCAAACCGAAACATAAACTAAAGAAAGAAGAAAAAAAAGAAAAAACAATGAAATTGAAACCACTGCTGTTTGAAGACGAGGAAAACAGAGAAACCCACAAAAATAAAGTGCAAAAAACCCCATATATAAAAACGTGCTCCATTGCTTCGATCTCCTTGTTTTTATAGGCATTGAAGGCTAGGGTTTCCATCCTTGTGCTCCTTCAATCATGGGTCAAGGTTTGGGCATGAGTTTAGGCTTGAAATTCTCCTATAAATCAAGCAAAATGCGTGAATCTTGGTAAATTTCCGTAATTTCCGTAATGTTTGATAAGTTCAGAAAATGCAATTGCATTTTCCCTCTTGTTCACTGATAACTCTTAAAATAAGAGTTATAGAGTATCATTTTAGGATTGAATTGTCATATTTTATTTAATTATACCTTAGAAGTTCCCTAACTTTGAATCATTTTTGCTCTATGATTAATTTTGAAGAAGTAAAATTTTTATTAGAGCATTGTTATTTGAATTAACGAGTTTATGTGATTTATTTAGGGTTAATTCAAAGAAGGACTTGTGGAGAGTTGGAACAGCAGTTTTATAACAGTTTCCTGGAGGAAACCAGGAAATTCAGGCTAATATCAATTTCGCACGTGAGAAGACCAATTCATTAAATGAGTTGGCAATTGTCAGATGACTCAGCCTGTTGTAAGCAATGGGAGCTCGCCACGTCGTCAACTATGCCCAGTCAGCCCTCGTTTTGGCCGAAATACCTGTGGTATTTAAGTTCCTCTTGGTAGCCGTTTTACAGGGAGGAGAAGAAGGGAGAAAAAGGGAAGAAAAACAGAAAGCAGAGGAGGCTGGTTATCGGAAAAGAACAGAGGAGCTACCCATCTCATTCCGACGAGAAGAAGGCTGTCGGAGCATTCCTAAAAGAAGAAGGAACCGTTGCTGAAGCTATTGCTGAATGCTGGTTCAACCTTTCTGTGGCAACATCTTGTCCTCTTCCTCTTCTTTTCATTTCTTCTTTTCTTAGTTTAACTACATTGTTAGGATGATGCTTTATTTCCGAATTATTTTCTGTGCTTTTCACATTATGACTTGATCACCTACAAGGTGAGGATTAGGGAGTGTACGTTTTGATCATTCTTACAGCTTAATACATTGTCTCTAACTCAGTTTGGTTGTTAAGTGCTTTTATTTTGTATCACAACTTCGTTTGGCCAACCAGGTTGTGTAGTGTTTTTTCGATTTCTGGAAAGAATAGAAGGAACTGATTGCTTGATAACCACATTAGCCCCATTGTTAGGGTTAGTAGCTAACTAAGTAGAGGATTAGGAATAATCTCTTGCCTAATGCACATAAGTACAGCAGGATAGATAATGCTGAAGTAATGGAAATGAAACAACAAAATTCTGGTAATTCGGGAGAATACCATGTGAGCTGTAGTGGACTGAGGTATTTGATCAGATGTTTAAGCTGTAGAATAGATTAAAACGGACAATTATCCCTAATCCAAGCCTTCCAATTCATTCAAAGTCCAAGTTTAGTTGTTCTCTGTTTTTGCAATTTACTCTATTAACTCTGCTTTAGCATTTATTCTGTTCCAGCATTTCTGAATTATTTTATTGTGTTCCATGATGAGTTTAACGGTTACAAATTGAGTTTGTTGAGATTAAATTGTGGTGTCTCTGTGGATACGATAATTTTACTTACCACTTGCTACAAAATGAATGTGTACACTTGCGCATTGACATCCTAAAATTGCCAACTCATTCATATTACTCTAGCAAGCGTGTCATTCACCACCTTGCCTTCTCAAGGAAATGCAATTGCATTTCATTTGCATTTTCTTCATTTCCTCAAATATGCACAAAAACAATAATTTTAGCCAACTTTCCTTTATCTTTTCAACTTAATTCTTCTTATGAATTTATCTTATAAATGCTATTTTGAGCATGCTCGTTATTCGATAAAATGTGCAAAAATGGCAAGAACATTTCAACAGTATTAGGGCCCACTATACTCCAGAACTTTTGGTAGAAAAGATCATGCATGCCATTCGACCCAGGGGCTTTTGTTGGGTGCATATCTTTTAGCGCTTATTCCACTTCAGCTCTGGTAAACACCTTCACCAATTCTGCATTTTGGGCTTCAGATACTTTCCCCTCAATACAATCGGTTAACTTCTGTATTGCTTTTAAATTTGGGTTGACAAAAACTTGATCGAACTGAAACGTGGGGCTTAAAGAAAATATTTGTAAATTAAAACAAAGCTCCAGTTTAGTGCAAGTGCACACTGTCGATGCAAGTAATATAAAACTGGAAGTATTATAGAGTATTGATCCCACAGGGAACGGATACAACAAAATTCAAGAAAATAAGCAAAGACGTTTTCAAATTGCAATTGTGGGTAGCCAATGTAAAACAATAAGTGGGAAGGTTTTTGTTGTTTTTTAAAAGAAGAAATAAAAATGATAAAAGAGGGATTCAAACGTGGTTTTGCTCCATTGAAAGAAAGTGTGGCCTAATTGCAATTGCAATTCTTTGACTGAACACTTAAGCTTTGTAAACCGAATTCAACACCTATTCGATCTTCTATGAAGTATCTTTAGGAGGCTAAGCGATTAAACCGATATTTCTATGGCTAATAAGAATTTAGTTAATTTTGAAACACAATTCTTTTGGTTTTAAAGGTTTTGCCCTATGTCTAGGGTCAAAAACAAATTCCTATGTCTAGGCTATTTTCCTTTATTGCTTTTATGAAAACCAAATTTTTATCTAATATTTTCAGAATTAGACTCAATTTTTGTATACTAATCTAAGTGATCGATCTAGACTAATAATAAGCATTAAAATCAATAAAAGCAAACAAGCTATAGAGGAAGCAAGGTTGCTCTCACAATTAGGCCTCTATTCTTATCTTTAGGGCATTCACATGTTTGAATCCCAAAGAAGGAATTAGTTCATAATTGAAGAAGAGAAAAACAAAGCTTGAAATAAGAAGAGATTCATAATCAACTTATTAAAAAAAATACAACTCCTGTAAATGAAATTCAAAAGGTATAGGAAATAGCCTTGCGTTAACAACTAAAACTTCTCAAAATCTTCAAAGTAACACTTGTTAATAAGTAAAGAATAAGAATACTAAACTGGACATTGGTCTTTTAAAGAAGCTAAAAGACAAAATGAACTAAAGCAACAAAAGTGCAGAAAGCTAAACTTGAACATTAATTCATAAACAAGAACAAATACCCATTCAAATACCCATTAGCTTCCTTGCTTGATCGATCCAAATACCCATTCAAAGGCAAACAAATCTTCACCTCCTCTAACTTTCGTTGAGGAAGGATCAATCTCGGAATTTTTAGAGTAAAATGAAAAGCAAACTGCTGTAAAATGACAGAAAAAAACGTGAACTACAAATTGTGGGCGAGTAGAGGAAAACCCAGCCACCTTTTGCTTCATTTTCCCCATTTTTTATAGGCATTGAGGGCTAGGGTTTCCATATAAATCATCCTCAATCTATGGACTAACTTCTAGGAATCAAATAGGGATGAAAATCTCCCAAAATCGTGCAAAAATCCCATAAAATCGCTTGATTTCCGTCATTGTCGAATTTTCCAGATTTTTCAGAAATGCAATTGCATTTCTGTTTTTTAGATCTACCAAAATTTTCAGAAATGCAATTGCATTTAAATTGCATTTCTGTTGCATTATTTTTCAGGCTTGTTTTCCGAAGGAATGCAATTGCATTTCCAAAATGGAATGCAATTGCATTTTGTGCATGTTCACAAACTTGTTTGCCCGAAGAAATGCAATTACATTTTCATCAGCATTTCTGGGCTTGCTCACTATCATGCTCTTGCGAAGGAATGCTATTCGGAATGCAATTGCATTTTTCCTTTTTGCTCCAAATCTACACAAAAAGAACAAATTAGTTTAAATTCCATTCTTTTTTCAACTTCTTTTCATTTTTCACTACTCCAACAAGCTTTCAAGAATTTCACTCATCAACACTATCTTTAGCTTGCTCGGTAATCAATAAAGCATACAAAAATGACAAAATAACTTAGTTTAGGGTTAAATAATCCTCATAAATAATAATTATCAGAGGTGTAGAACAAAGTGTCAAAGTGGTTAAGAGCAGTCGTTTCCAGAGCCTCATCTTCCTCCCTCCAAGTTCCATTCTCATCAAAAAGCCCTTCAATGGGGTTGACGTGCTTCCTGTAATTTGCCTTGTGATGGAACCACTTGGTGTTTCGGTCACCCCATTTCAGCCAATCTTCTCTGGATCTAATTTTCCAATATCTCTCTTCCTCTTCATACAAAGCCTCTAGCTCCCCTTCTGCTTTAATAAGGTCAAGTCTCCAGGGCCCCAGCTTGTTGGATGTTATCCCCTGAATCTCAGTTACTTTCCTTCTTATGGCTCCTAGAAGGGAACCATTTAATCTGTTTTGTCCCAACTTTTTAGTTTCCTTAAACAGTCCCCTAACTTATCATGAAACTCCTTGCTGCTGTTAGATTCATTACATGTCCACACCTTGCTAATAATCTCTTTACACTCATCATGGCTGCACCATTTCTCTTCGAATCAATGGAGTCTTTTTCTCTTTTGGCTACCTTGCTCAACACAATTTCTACCCGAATTACAGCTTGCAAGGATGGGACGATGATCCGATCTATGAAGCTTAGGATTATGGACATGAATAGAAGGTTGAAAAGATAACATTTTAGAATTGGCGAAAAATCTATCCAATCTTTCCCAAACCATTTTCCCCTTCTTGTTTCGGTTGGTCCACGTAAATAAATCACCGCAACAGCCAAGATCCAACAAATTACAACTATTAACTGCCTCTCTAAAAGTGTTCATTTGACTAACCTTCCTATTCCTGCCGCTCTCCTTCTCAGCAACGAGTAAGATTTCATTAAAATCCCCCCAATTAGCCATAACATATTACCCATTTCACTGACCCTTTTGAGAAGATCCCAAGAATTGCTCATTTCTTCCGTAATGGGATTCCCATAAAAATTGGTGAATCTCCAACACCCCTCATTCCCTGTGATCAATGAATCAATATGTCCCACAGAATATGATCTAATGTCCACTTTAATCGAAGAAAGCCACATTAAGATAAGACCTCCACTATTTCCAATACGTTCAACACAAAAACACCCCTCCATCCCAAGGTCAACTTTTATTCTTTCTGCTTTACCTCCTCCACATCTAGTTTCAGATAAGAACACAATATGGGAGTTTTCTCTTTCGACTACTTGTCGTAGATGACGAAGTGCCCAAGGATTCCCTAAACCTCGAACATTCCAGCATAGAATTTTCATGGCGATCGGCGGAGGTTGCAAAGTAACCTCCGCCGATAAAACATCATAAATCCATCCATCCGTGCAAATCCTCTTGGGATCAAGGGGAAATTCGGGGGTGATAAGCCTTAGAATTAAGGCTTATTTAACTCCCAATTGCTTAAAATATTCTTGTTTTGTCTCAAGACCAATTGAAATTAGTTTAAAGATTGTTCAATTTAAGAGAGAAATGAATATGGTGGCATTTGGAATAAAGTCTAAATAAATTGGTCTTGGTTGCAGGGAATATGGAAAATGCTAATTCGAAATTGCAAAATCAGATTCTGCAATCTGTGACAGCATGGAAGGGGCAAGAACTATCGATAAACTTGGTGCAAGAAAAGAAACCCATTTATGGGAAGCTAAATTACCGCACGAATTGGAGAAATTGGAGCATGATTTTTGGCTGATTTCAACCTTAGGAAGATCTACAAAAGAGGGAGAAAAAGAAAAGCAAAGGGGATCGAATTTTGGAAGAGGAATTTAGCTCGTAGGTTTTCAATTCTCTGTTTTTACTGCAGAACGTATTTTTCTGTTTTTAGTCGAAGGATTCAATTTCAGTCTTAGTTTTCTTCAGTTTTCTACTTGTATTATGGGAATTGCTTGAAGTGCAATCTCTGTTCTCCATTCGATTTCTTCTTGTTTAAGTGTAAGTTTTAATTCAATCTTTGTTCGTGGGTTTTATTCACGTTGTCACTCTGTTTTTCTGGAAAAATTCTGCTCTGTTTTTGTCCGAAAGATCAGCTAATTTCTGCTCGTTCCTTATCGAATTTCTAATCCAATTCCAGGCAAGCTGGGACTGTTAAGATTCATCAATTCCTAGAAATAGAAAAGGGATGAAGTCAATTGGAAGAGAGAAGAAACTAGGGTCTGTTCTAGAAATTATTTTTGTCGATTAACTTATGCTTTGCACAAGAAAATTTCTATCCTATACTTGTTAATTGTAAGGAAGCTTGACCTTGTTGTTCTGCTAATTGGGTACTGTCATTCACAATTTGTTTCATCATGAAGTTAATATTTTGAGTGGAAATCAATAGCAAATTGCCTTTCAATTCCTATTCATAGTGAGAAGTTTGTGCCTTTCAATTCCTATTCATAGTGAGAAGTTTGGAGGCTTATGTAGCTACTGTATAGCATTATGTTGGCTATTTTACCCAAGTAGTTTATCAATTCATTTAGTTTTAATTATCAGTAGCAAACTTTATTCAATTTTCTTTAACATGATGTTTCCTTCAAAAATTAGTTTTAAGATTTTCATCTTCACTATAAGCTAATACTTCTTAGGGGGGTTCAAGAATATGAATTCCCTAAGAAGTAAATGTAGCCAAAATTTCAATAAAAACCAAGCCTACATCTCAATTGTTTGCTTGTGTTGAATAAATTTCCGTTGAGATCCTAGATCGACCAACTAGGGTAGCAACTCAAGCTTAGATCTAATACCGACAGGGTTAGTGATAAGCGGATTTCACACAAATGATGGAAAAAAATAGCTTAGCCATAAGTCATTCCTTACCTTAGACATAGGGATTAAGGACTCCAAAACCCATAAAATTGTGATCCAAATTATCTAAGATAGAGGGACTATAGACATATAGGTCTCTCACTTAGCCTCCTAAAAACCTAAATTCAAGGTGAATAGGAGATGCAATTTTGGTTTACAATTGAGTGTGGAGTAGGTTGGAATTGTAATTTTGGCTTGCAATTACAACTTAGGACAATGACACTCTTGAGCCCCATTTTTATCCAAGTTCCCTTTGATTTTTCATTCACTTAGTTTATTTAATTTGCTCTTAATTATTGCCAATTCTAGATTCTGCAATTCAATTCTACAATTTTTCGTTATTTCAATATTGTCATTTTTTGATTCTGTAATTAGATTCTGCAATTTTTCTTAACACACCAACTCAACCTTATTTTTGCAATTTTAGTTTTCTAGTTGCAATTTTTTTACACTTTGCTTACAACATTTTTGATACTCCGTTCCCTTGGGATTCGACACTTGGTACTCACATACCATTTATTATTACTTCGATCGCGTGCGCTTGCGTGTACAACCGATCAGGGGGAAACCAAATTGTGTTTCAAACCTTAAACCATACTTTCATGGGACTCTTTCTCTGCTTTCTCCACCCTTGCTACACGCTTCCATTTTTTGAGAGACTTTGATTGGGCATGATGATCTTTCTCTTTATCCTTAGTTTGCTTACTTTCAGTTGCCACTGGATGGGGATGCCCGTTATCGAAGTGTTGAGAGAGTTGTGGTTGAGTATTCAATTCCTTACCCAGCACACTGTGAGAATAATCACTTGATAACGGGCCCATCTTTCCCTTGACCCTATTTTCATTTTTGTCCTCTAGCCCCATCATGGACCATGTTGGATAAGACTTGTCACATATTCAAACTCATGCCCATTTTCAGATTTGTACAATCCTTTGTCTTTCTGTCTCATCCCATTCCCTTATGTTTTGTCTTTCACGTGGAGAGAATCCACTGTTTTTGTCTTGTCTGTCAGTGCGCCGTTTGGAACGGGAATAGAGGATTTCATGCTTTCTTTCTCTCTCTTTTTTTCTGACCCTTCGCTATCAAAACATTTCTCCGTTCTCAACTTCCGTGAGCCCGTCGACGACGATCGCTCCCTATCCGCCGGAATCGCCATCACCTGTTTTCCTTTCGAAGGCGTGCAACCCACCGGCCCCTTTCTGGTAGAGTTCTGCATTTTATTACCGAAGCCTTTCTAATCCTCATCCTCAACGTCGGTTCTTTGACCCTTTGTACTCATATCCTTTGCCTCTGGGACTTTTTTTTGATATGAGCGTTCCCTTCATGTCTCATCCAAGACCCAAATAGAAGTTCACCTTCCGGGATGTCCCTGTGCTTCTCACAATCCTTGAGCAGATGACCAATTAGGTCGCACCCATAGCAGAAGTCTCCTAATTTTTCGTACGAAACCATTAGCCATTTTTCTTTAGCCATGGATCCATTCCTCACTTTAACCCTTCGCTTCAGTGGCTTGTGGAGATCTAATTGAACTTTGACTCTTAGTGTTTGACCCTATCTTCGGCTGCCTTCTACTAAATCCACTATTTCGTATGACCCCACCATGTTTCCCAGAACTTTAGTCATCTTCAGTGTGTGACCTGCAACATGAAGGTTATGAAAATTGTACCCAAAAGGATTCGTACCTGGATTCCAAATGTGATAGACAACTGCTCCCTCTCGGTTCCTCAAACGCGATTAGCCCTCTATCGAAGAACCAAGGCCCGTTTGCCACTGTTCGTTTCTTTTCCCATTCATTGTTGAAATACCACATATAGAGGTTGCGCCCAATTCGTTCAACTTCCACTTGGTCTTCCAAATTCCAGATTTTTGGAATCAATTGGGTAAAAGATTCGGCCTTGATCGATTTTGTTGTTATAATCTTGCAAGCTATTATATTACTCAATTTCTTGTCCGCTTCATCTATGTTGTCGTTGTCTATGTCCATCGTACCTCTGTTTTCCTCTGTTAGCTTCATCCTCGCCATGAACCTGTTAAATTTTTCCTCGTCCATAAGAATGATCCCAAAGTTATCCACCTTTACAACTATAAGTAAACCACTGTCTTCGTCTGAAGCCAAACCCTCCGACCCTCTTCAAAAGTCACCCCAGCGACCACACCGATCCCCTCAACAAGCTCGAAGCTGCCCCTTCCGTCCACTGCCTTTCACTCAAGCTTGAGAGAAAACCGAGACCCACTATCTTTTTCTCTTGTTTTGGTATCTATAGTTATTTCTTTGAAGTAAAACACTTTTTTGATATATGTTCTTCAAAAAGAAAAACACTAGATAAGTACTTATTCCAAACAAAATACTTTTAAATTTATCAAAGCACTAGTAGCCATACAACTAAACATAAAGTAATTTTTTAAAAAACATTTCCGCTCCTTAAATTTATTATTTTTGCTATTTTACATAGTATATCGAACACAACCTTGTATTATCACTCAATTTGGCTATACTACGTGCGTCATACGTGTTTCATAATGTTGAAAATGCAATGCACATATAAAAGTTGAATATAGGATCTTATACATATGGACAGTGGCAGATCCAGAACTTTAAGTTAGGGGGGCACAAATTCAAACGAAGTTAAATTACAAGTTTACTCTTTAAACTTTCAAATTTATGTTTATATAGTCCTTGAACTTTAAAAAAATGTCTAAAAGATTCTTGAACTTTCAATTTTATGTCTAATAAGTCCTTAAATTTTCAAGTTTTGTTTCTATTATGTTTGTAAACTTTTGATTTTGTGTCTAATATACTTTTTCCTTTTTAGTTCATAATTTTGTGTCTAATAAGTCCTTTACCTATTCGACATTTTTTAAAATTTACGTATATGTTAGGTACATATAATTGAAAGTTCATATTTCAATTAGACACAAAATTGAAAGTTTATAAATTTATTGGGCATTTTGAAAATTCAATGACTTATTACATAGAACATTAAAGTTTAGGTCATGCTTCATAACAATTTCGTTTTTAGTTTTATATTTTTTAAATTTGTTCTTGGTTTCATACAATTTCTTTACTATGGTTTTACCTTTGTTAAAGAAATAATTGAATTCTTAGCCAAATTAAAAAAACAAAAACAAGTTTTTGAAAACAATTTTTTTTAGATTTAAAATTTGATTTTGAGAACAGATTAAGAAAGTAGATAACGAAAGAAAAAAAAAACTCATGATGGAAGTGGAATTTATAAGCTTATTTTTTAAAAACTAAATTATTGTTAAATGGGGTAGAGATCTATTAGATACATTTTAAAGTTTGCAAACCTATTAGACACAAATTTAAAAATTTTAAAACTAAACTTGTAAAACTTCATATAGATATAATTTTAGGTGTATTGATATATAACATTTAGATTAAGTAATATTAATTATAAAATTATCATAAGCATTATAAAATTATCTACATAAATATATAAGTAAAAGAATAAAACTTGTTTCTAAAGAAATAAACTTCAAATATTTACCAAAGATTTTTTAAAATAATTATGTTTTTCTTGCAATTAATTTTTCTAAAATAATTTACTAACCATTCAAAAAAAAAAAAAAAATTCTACATTTGTGTATGTATGTTTGCATAATGCAAAATTCAAATAGAATTAAATATTAACTGCTTCCAAGAGTTTTTTTTTTCAAAAAAAGAAATTTAAAGATTGAAGTAATAAAAGGAACAGGAATCAAAGTTCAGTGTGTCCCTCCGTCCAGCCCAGCGTTTTTTTTTTTTTTTTCTTCTTCTTCTTCTTCTTCTAAATCGCAAAACTTCAAATAAACTTGTTTCTAAAAAAATAAACTTCAAATATTTACCAAAGATTTTTTAAAATAATTATGTTTTTCTTGCAATTAATTTTTCTAAAATAATTTACTAACCATTCAAAAAAAAAAAATTATACATTTGTGTATGTATGTTTGCATAATGCAAAATTCAAATAGAATTAAATATTAACTACTTCCAAGAGTTTTTTTTTTTTTTTTTTTTTTTTTTCAAAAAAAGAAATTTAAAGATTGAAGTAATAAAAGGAACATGAATCAAAGTTCAGTGTGTCCCTCCGTCCAGCCCAGCGTTTTCTGTCGTCTTTTTTTTTTTTTTTTTTTTTCTAAATCGAAAAACTTCAAATAAACTTGTTTCTAAAAAAATAAACTTCAAATATTTACCAAATATTTTTTAAAATAATTATGTTTTTCTTGCAATTAATTTTTCTAAAATAATTTACTAACCATTCAAAAAAAATTTCTACATTCGTGTATGTATATTTGCATAATACAAAATTCAAATAGAATTAAATATTAACTGCTTCCAAGAGTTTTTTTTTTCAAAAAAAGAAATTTAAAGATTGAAGTAATAAAAGGAACATGAATTAAAGTCACCGCCGCAAAGAAGAGTCGAAACCCAAGCACTTTTATAAACCAGCGTGCCTCTTGCCAACGAGCTAGAAGCTTACTTAGTTAATATTAAGTCGTCAAACACAAATATATATAATATAATGATAACTTGAGGGGGGCACGTGCCCCCCTGGTCCCTTCGTGGATCTACCCTTGCATATGAAAAATGAAGAAATATACTTTAATATTATTTTTTATTTCAATTTACATCATTTGATTAATCACTTAATTTAAACTAAAATATTATTCTTTCTTTTTTAATTTAGTATTATCTAGTTGTTGACTGAGAAATTTTGGCCAATTCTCAATTGCCACGTCATTATTCGAAATTAATGGCGAAACTATAAATAATTAAATTTGGGACCAATTATAAATTGACATGTGTCCCAAATTTAATTTGAAGACAAAAATTGAGAAGTTCTAAATTAAAGTACCACATGTCTTCATTTGACCAAATAATTAAAGTTAATCTGGTCAAATTGGATTATATGAAATTTGGGTCAAGGTTAAATAAAACCCGAATCCAAATGGTTAAGCCCAAAACCAACCAAAACCCAAGTCCATGGTTGGGCCCAAAGGCCATTAAAGCCCAAGCCCACATGTCATGGAAAGCTCTATAAATAGAAGACTTCTCCCTCATTTGAGGGGTTCAGAAATTTCATTCTCTAGAGAACTCAGAGAGAATTGAGAGCAAGGAAGGCCAAAGTCCTTAGGTGCTAAATACTCCTTGAAGTTTTTAGGTAATGAACACTTCAAGATAAGTCCTTAAGTGCTAAACTTTCTTTGAAAACCAAAGACTCTTCAAGACCAGTTCTTAGGTGCTGAACACTCTTGAAAGACCAAAGACCCTCTAAGACAAGTCCTCATGTACTGAACACTCTTGGATGACCAAAACCCTTCCAAAACAAGTCCTTAGGTGCTAAACACTCTTGGAAAAGTAAAGACCTTCCAAGACAATTCCTGAAGGGAATGAACTTTTCATACTGCAGCGGAATCATTTGATCGTCTTTGATTTATTTAGAATTAAACACAAAATATACAAGGTTGAGCAAAAACTTACATTGAAATAAACATGGAGATTATTCTGGTGGATCTTTATCTCTTCCACAGAGTCTTCCTGGCTATGACTCGAACACAAGACCAAGGCTTGTGGGAGCCTCTTGAAAGAAAATCCCCAAGGGATTGGAGAGAAAGAGGTCTAGAGAGAATTATCTAATTCTCTTTATTGAGGAGATGTCTGTTATGAAGAATGACTCAACCCAAGGGTCCTATTTATAGTGACCAAGGGAAAATTTTTGCCATAATTAAAATATTATATTTTAATATCTAATATATTAAAATATATCTTGTATTTATTTGAATCTCATTCAAATCTCCTACGATATTTATTTACTTGAATATTATTCAAATTCTATAAATATCTTTTATTTAATATATCAAATATACATTAATTATTTTAATATTTAATGAATCAAATACAATAAATATATTTTCCTCTTTTATATTTAATATATCTAATATATTAAATATTAATTTGAACACTTCAAATTAAATATTAAATTTGAATATTTCAATTTTTTTAATATTTAATGTATCAAATACAATAAATATATTTTCCTATTTTATATTAAATATTAATTTGAACATTTCAAAATTTTCTTTCAACTAAATTGATCTTTTAGTGTTACTATGAGCTAGCAAGGGGACCTTATGGACGTACAGATTATAAGCTTAAATGATACAAAATTAATTAATTAAACTCTTTAATTAATTAATTTTCATTCATTAACTATAGGTCACTCCACTATAGACCTAGAGTTGCACTCTTATGCACTGTAGGACAAGTTGTGTCCATAGATATAATCATTACATGCAAGTCGATCATTCACGAGTTGTTCGTAATTACAGTTGGGTCAAAAGTCCATTTTACCCCTATAATTACATCTTGCACCTTAAGTACCACTGATTCTCTAATGAACAATATGTTTATAATCTAATTATAAACTAAGTCCCTCTCGGGCCAATGAGAGGGTGGGGCCCCATTGTTCAAGTCCCGAAATCAGCACTTAAGGGAATTATTCATCTACTTACCCTATATGGGAAGAAGTGAATTCCATATTGTGAGATTATGTTCTCAGCTCCCTATTTGGTCAAGTCCCCAAATGGTAGGCATATTGAATCGGCTACAAAAGCCACTCTCACCCATGCAAATCAAAGGACAAGCCCTCACAGACAGGAGTTCATAACTCACTCAGGATTAAGATCGAGTCGCATATGATCATCCTGATGAAATATTAATCTTCTCAATTAACGAATTTATAAAGAGAGATTAAATATTTCGTGGTCCAGTCTTATACAAACTCATTGTATAAGATACCCCCATTCACATGTCTCCCCATGAATGATTTGGATCAAATCATTTGTAACTATTACAAAGTGTGCCGTATCAATAGTGTTACCAGGATAAGGCACCCAACCTTATCCATATACTATGACTCTTTAGGTTATTTCTTGAACATGATCCTCTTGTATGTCAAGCACATACTGTTCAAGATTACAATAATAACCTTGGATTTTTCATATAATAGATAATATTATATTGAAAATAAAATAATCAAAATTATTATTAATTATTAAATAAATTATTAATTACGAGACTTTAGGGCATAAATCCCAACAAGTCCCTAGGTACTGAACACTCTCGAAAGACCAAAGACTCTCCAAGACAAGTCCTTAGGTGCTAAACGCTCATTGAAGACCAAAGACTCTTCAAGACTTGAAGACTTGAAGACTCTAAAGATTGGTTGAAGCTTCAACCTTGAGAACAAACTACAAAGCCCTCGAGAAAAATTTACATTCGAGAACAAGCTGCAAAGCCCTCAAGACATTTGTACATAAGAGAGAAAGAATCAGAGAATAAACATTAGAGATCGTACCACGCCCACGAAATTAATACAAATTAAATTTATTTACACATGTCTCATTTCTCTTTCTTTGTTGAAATCATGTGTGAATATTGGCACGCCCAGTGGAACCACCTCTACCTCTCATATCTTTCCCTCAACTCAAAGCACAAGTGAAGTGATGACTTTCAAAAGGACTACTTCAATGACTGATGTTATGAGCAACTTGTACACGGGTTTTGTTACCCAGAGTTGCTCCAATGAACTGAGGCTGCAGGACGATAAAGTTTCTATTGCAGGAGAAGTAATGACACTATCGGGGGCATCGACTAACAACAAGTTTTCTGTTAAATGTAACCCTTTGTTCAATCTTGATTCTCATATAGTGTCTGTCATGACAACTGAAACAAGTACTATGGAAGAAAGATTGGAAGATGCAGGAAAAGATCAATACCTTGATGAGGGCAATCGAAGAAAAGGATTCTCAAATCGCATACTTAAAGAGCCAGATTGAGAGTCAGAATGTCGCTGAATCAAGTCAAACTCCTACCATCAAAGATCGCAACAAAAGGAAGGCATTGTGCATAAGGTCAACCACAACCATCCACTTCGATTGCTACATTATCTATCCAACAACTTCAGGATATGATAACGAACTCCATTAAAGCTCAGTATGGTGGGGATTCTCAAAGTTCTCTCTTGTATTCTAAACCATATACTAAGAGAATCGATAATTTGAGACTGCCAACTGGATATCAACCACCAAAGTTCTAGCAATTTGATGGGAGGGGCAATCCAAAGCAACATATTGCTCATTTCATCGAAACATGTGAAAATGCTGGTACACGAGGAGATCTACTGGTTAAGCAGTTTGTTCGAACACTTAAAGGGAACACATTCGACTGGTACACTAATCTAGAGCCTAAGTCGATAGACAATTGGGAGCAGTTTGAAAAAGAATTCCTAAATCGCTTATACAACACAAGACACATCATTAGTATGTTTGAGCTCACCAACTGATATTTCTTATTTATGAGGATTATTTAACCCTAAACTAAGTTATTTTTGTCATTTTTGTATACTTTATTGATTACCGAGCAAGCTAAAAATAGCATTTATAAGATATATTCATGCAAGAAAATTGGCTTAAGTTGAGTTTTTGTGCAGATTTGAAGAAGTGAAGACATTGCAAATGGAAATGCAATTGCATTCCCTTGGGAAGGCAAGGTGAAGAACAAAGAAGAAGAATGCAATTGCATTGCAATTGCATTCTCTGCACCTATCAAGTCATTACGGAAATTAAGGAAATTCACCAAGATTCACGCAGTTTGCTCGATTTATGGAGAATTTCAAGCCCGAACTCATGCCCAACCCTTGACCCATGATTTAAGGAGCATATAGATGGAAACCCTAGCCCTCAATGTCTATACAAATGGGGAAAACGATCCAAAACGTGGCTGGGTTTTCTGCTACTCGCCCACTGTTTGTATTTCACGTTTTTCTGCCAATTTACAGCAGCTTCCTCTTCATTTTTACTCTGTAAATTCCGAGCTTGATCCCTCCTTAACGAGAGTTCGAGGAGGTGAAGATCCATTTGCCTTTGAATGGGTATTTGGATCGATCAAGCAAGGAATTTTCATGAGTTTTGTTACTCTGTTTTTCCATTATGTTTTAATCTTTCATTTTCTGCTCAATTTTAGTTATAAAGTTAGTCTCTGTTTTTCCATGAGTTTTGGGTTAAATACCATTCGGTTTAATGCCTCAAGTTTTGTTTAATTCCTAGTTATTTAATTAGTTTTGGTTGAATTTCATTCCTGTATGTGGCGAAAATACCAATTTTCCTTTGTCCCGAATGAAAGCTTGTTCACGTCTGGCTTCTTTATTTTCTACCAATATTGAAATTCCAAGTATCATGATTGCGAAATTCTGATTTCAACTCCAGCTTTGTTACAAATTTCTTTGTGGGCATTTGTAATTAATCATTCAATTTAGTTGCTGTAGGGTTAATTTTTTTATTCTATTGCATTAATTATGAATTTTACACAAAATAAGTTTTGGGTTTTCATTATTTCCATAATGAGCTAATTTCTTCTTTGGGATTCAAGCATGTGGATGCCCTAAAGATAGGAATAAAGGCCTAATTGTGAGAGCAACCTTGCTTCATCCATAGCTTGTTTGCTTTTATTGATTTTAATGCTTATTATTAGTCTAGATTGATCACCTAAATTAGTATACAAAAATTGAGTCTAATTCTGAAAAGGTTAGATAAAAATTTAGATTTCATAAAAGCAATAAAGGAAAATAGCATAGACATAGGAATTTGTTTTTGACCCTAGACATAGGGTAAAACCTTTAAAACCAAAAGAATTGTGTTTCAAAATTAACTAAGTTCGTATTAGCCATAGAAATATCGGTTTAATTGCTTAGCCTCGTAAAGATACTTCATAGAAGGTCGAATAGGTGTTGAATTCGGTTTACAAAGCTTAAATGTTGAAGTCAAAGGAATGCAATTGCAATTAGGTCGCAATTTCTTTCAATGGAGCAAAAACACGTTTGAATCCCTCTTTTATCATTTTTATTTAGTTTCTTTAGCAAAAACAACCACTCAATCATTTTCACACCATTGGTTACCACAATTGCAATTTGCAAACATATTTTGTGCCTTCTCAGTAGATTTTGTTAAAACCCGTTCCCTTGGGTACAATACTTTGGAATACTTCCAGTTTCTTTATTACTTCGATCACGTGCACTTGCGTGTTGTAGCGAAAGCATAGCGATCACCAACACTAGACAACGAAAATGTGAACCAGTTGTCGACTACATAAATCGTTGGAGAGCCATGAGTCTCGATTGAAAAGATCGTCTCACTGAATTGTCATCTGTGGAGATGCGCATTCAAGGCATGCACTGGGAACTTCTTTACATCCTCCAAGGTATAAAGCCTTGCACCTTTGAAGAATTAGCAACTCGTGCCCACGACATGGAGCTAAGTATTGCTAGTCGAGGAGATAAAGCCTTTCTAGTTCTTGACAAAAGAAAAGAGGGAAATGACATCCAAGAGACTTCAGAAAAAGCTATGGTTATCAATACAACCTCTCTCAAGTTGTCTTCAAAAGGAAAAGACAAGAAGAATGAAGAGCGACAAGGAAATGAAAGGCGTCGCTTAACTTTGAAGGAAAGACAGAAAAAAGTCTATCCTTTTCTTGATTCTGACATTCCTGACATGTTGGATAACTACTGGAAACACGACTGATCGAACTTCTAAAATGTAAACGGCCAGAAGAGATGGAAAAAGTCGATGATCCCAAGTATTGCAAGTATCATTGAGTTATCAGTCATCCAGTGGAGATGTGCTTTGTCGTAAAAGAGCTAATTCTAAGGTTAGCTAAAGAAGGAAAAATTGAGCTAGACCTTGATGAATTAGCTCAAACAAATCATGCTGCAGTGACGAAAGACACATGCAATCAAATACACTATAGTCCACTTCATATTCAAGGAGCGTGTCTAGTCCAATTTGGAACCTTGGAACCTGTATCTATTTGGTTTCAACATGAGGTACCAAAAAATAAACTTCAGGACGTGGTCAAACCTATTGATGATGAAGACAAATGGTTGGCCATTATGTCTCGTTAGAAAAAACCAGGACAACATGTTATTCAAAAAGAACATTGCCCATTCAGAATAAATGACAGATGTCAAAGGAAGAAAAATCCAAGGAAACTTAAACCTTAGAGGAAAGGAAATAAAAAGTGTTCCTAACCTTGCCAATCGGTGACTTAAAGGAATTATTCTCGAGAGATTTCTTCCAGTGGAGAAGGGGGAAGAAAATTTGGCAAGTTCATATTGCACCAATGTGGAAGAAGTTGATGATTCAAAAGAAGCCGAACAAAAGACTTATGTCTTTGATCGCATCAAGTCTTCAATTACTCGACCTTCAGTCTCCCAAAGGATGAGTATGGCTGCGACAAAAGAAGAAAACCAAAGTCCAACTTCTGTATCAACTGAAACTTCAGTTTTTTAAAGGCTAAACCTCTCCACATCGAGGAAAAATCAACTTTCAACATCTATATTTGATCGTCTCAAAGTAACAAATGATCAACATGAAAGGAAGATTAGTTCCTTAAAGGCAGAACTGTTCGATGAAGTGAACAGTGACAAAAAGATTCACAGTCTTGTTTCTTCTCGTATGAAAAGGAAGTTCTCCGTCCTCACAAACACGAAGGGTTCCTTGAAGGAGAAGAAAAATGTCATCATCTTAACAAATCCTACAAATGAAGGATCTGATCAAGACCATGATGAAGACAAGAACATCTAAGATAAAAAGAAAGCTCATTGTCGCAAGAGCCTAAACTGTATGATGCTCTTGGCCCGCATGAGCTTAAAAGGTGAACGGCCCCTAAAAAACAATCTTTGAACTACGTTTTCACTTGATCCCTTCCATTCAAAGGGTATGTAGGCAACTTAAAGGAAAAGAAAACTTTAAGCTCAATCTCCAAAAAGTTTCCATCCCTGTGAAAACAAAATGTTACAAGTTAGATGCATACGAGGGAGCTTGTTCACCTCAAGTTTAGTTCGTCGCTCACTCGCTCTAAAGTTAAGCTCCGTTCCCCTCAAGTTCGGTTCGTTGCTCACTCCCCTAAAGTTCGACCTTCATTCTCCTTAAGTTCGGTTTGTCGCTCACTCCTCTAAAGTTTGAGCTTTGTTCCTCTCAAGTTTGGATCGTCGCTCACCCCCTAAAGTTCGAGCTTCGTGCCCTTCAAGTTTGGTTTGTCGCTCACTCGCTCTAAAGTTTGGGTTTCACTCTCCTTCAAGTATGGGTTCGTGCTTCGCCCTTTCAAGTCTTCGAGTTCAAGTTTTGCTAACTTCAAGCTTAAGTTTAAACATCGCTCACTTGAAGTACAAGTTTGCACATTGCTCTTTTCAAGTTTAAGTTCGAGCGTTGATCGCCTACAAGTTTGGTGAATCGCCTTCAAGTTCGGCGTTCCGCCTCAAATACAGCACTATGCCTACTAGTACGACACTTCGCTTCTAAGTTCGGTGTTCTATCTCCAAGTCAGGAGGCTCCGTCCATTGACTCTCACTACTCCACCAAGTTAGGAGGCTACATCCATCGACGTTCTCTCCCCCGTCAAGTTAGGAGGCTCTGTCTGTTGACGTTTACTCGTCTGCCAAGTTAAGAGGCTCCGTCAGTCGGCGCTAGCTCCTCTGTCAAGTCTAGAGGCTCCATCTGTCAACACGGGCGCTCTGCTAAGTTAGAAGGCTCCATCTGACGACACTCATCCCTCCGCTAAGCCAGGAGGCTGCGTCCATCATCGTTCGCTCCTCTGCCTAGACAGGAGGCTTTGTCTGTCGACATTTGCTCATCCACCAAGTCATGAATTTTTCTGTCGACGCTCGCTTCTCCCTCAAGACAATAGGCTTTGTCCGTCGACATTTGCTCCTCCGCCAAGTTAGGAGGATTTTTCCGTCGGCGCTCGCTCTTCCATCAAGTCCGGAGGCTCCATCTGTCAACACGGGCCCCTCTGCCAAGTCAGGAGGCTGCGTCCGTCGACGTTCGTCCCCTTGCCAAGTCAGGAGGCCGCGTCCATTGTCGTTCGCTCCTCCGCCAAGACAGGAGGCTTTGTCTGTCAACATTTGCTCCTTCGCCAAGTCATGAGGATTCGTCCGTCGGTGCTCGCTCCTCCCCCAAGATAGGATGCTTTGTCCGTCGACATTTGCTTCTCTGCCAAGTCATAAGGATTCGTCCGTCGGCGCTCGCTCCTCCACCAAGTCAAGAGGCGTTGTCCATCGACGATTGATCCTCCACCAAGTTAGGAGGCTTCGTCCATCGACGTTTGCTCCTCCGTCAGGTTAGAAGGGTTCGTCCATCTATGCTCGTTCCTCTCCCAAGTCAGGAGGTTTTGTCCATCGATGTTCGCTCCTTCATCAAGTCAGAAGGATTCGTCCATCAATGTTCGCTCCTCTCCTAAGTTAGGAGGTTTTGTCCATCGACGTTATCTTTGCCAAGTCAGGAGGCTTCGTCTATCAATGCTCTTTCCTCTGACAAGTAAGAAGGTGTCGTCCATTGACGCTTGCTTCTCAATCAAGTCGGGAAGCTTCGTCCATCAACACTTGCTCCTCCACCAAGTCAAGAGGTTCCGTTCGTCGACACTTACTCCTCTCCCAAGTCAAGAAGCCTTTATTCGTCGTCGCTTGCTCCTTTGCCAAGTTAGCTTCAAGTCAATAGTGGCGTCACTGAGCAAATACCGAAGAACCTTGTAGCAAAAAAAAAAAAAAAAACAAAAGAAAAAAAAAAAAAAGAACGGGGAAAAATTCCTCGAGGTGAACTCGATCCCTGCAAATGCGCTCTGATCCCTGCGAAATTAAATGGAGAATTTTGCGGGGATGGGGAATGAAATGAGGGGCGGGGCCGAGGACTGGGAACCCATTCCCCGGCCTCGTCCCACCTCATGAACATCTCTAAATGAACTTAAACCTCATCGAAAGCTAGTACAACACGTTGTCGAAGTGTTGGTCGCGTGGGTCTCAAGCTGTTGCTGAAGGACGCTAGTCGCCAAGGAGACTCGTTAGAGATGTGGTAGGAGAATACGGAAAAAGGAAGGGGGTTGGTCGCCACCTAAACGAAGAAGAGGGAGGAGAAGTGATGAAGGACTTAGGGTTTTCCTTAATTTCCCTTTTTCTTTTAACTTTTAATTCACCAAAAAGACAATTGACCAATAATTAAAAGAGGGAAAATATAAGGTCTCTTAAATCCCAAATTTCCTATTCTTTCTAAAATTAAAACTCCAAGTAAGGAATCTAGGGATAAAATTTAATCAAAAAGGGATTTTTTTTTTTTTTTTTTTTTTTTTTTTTTTTTTTTGAACTTGGGAATAAATTCTAAAACTTGAATTCTTAAACCTTGGAATTAAAGATTTAATTAAAAATCTCTTTCTCCAAAATTCTGGAAACTTAATTTATTGAACTTAGACATTAACTTCAAATTCTAATTTTTCAAATTAGAATTGTAACTAACGACTAAGCCTAATTACATCTAAAATAGGCTAATTTTATAACACGGGGCGTTACAATATTAATCACAATAGTTCAGAATCTAATGTTTTTTTTAATATACTTGTTCAAAAAAAACTTAACTTTATTTTTTTAAAAAGTATTTTAATATTATTTTAATTTCATATTCTCAAAAAACAATTGTTCAATTTTTTAAAAAAAGTTTTTGTTATCTTTTTAAATATGCATTAAAAAACTTTAAATATTAGTTTATTTTTAAAAAAATCTTTTTAAATATGAAGTAAATATTGTTTAATATATAAAAAATAAATAAGCATTGTTGTATCATTTTATTATTCAAATTATTCAAATATGCATTAGTTAGTTGGAAGATTGGATATAAGTATTATTTTATCATTTTATTATTCAAAATTCAAATAGGTTTAATTTATCATTTTATTATTCAAATTATTCAAATTATTCAAATATGCATTAGTTAATTGGAAGATTGAAGATCATAGAGATTTTAGAACTTTTATTCAAATTAGAGACTACATGTGTAGAGATTTTAGAACTTTTATTAAAATTAGGGCAAAAGGGAAAATCTTTAAATTAAGAAGGGAAAAATGAGAAGTTTTTAAATTAATAAAGGGCAAAAGGAGAAATCAAATTTTCTTCCATCAAGTGCCATTTAGATAGTATAGATGTGATTTGAACAATTTGACTCGATTTGATTCCAAGTTTCATAGTCAAAGAATCAACTTTATTGGCACTGAATTTCTTAAACCACAGATTCCTCCCCCAAATTAAAAACTTCATGAAAAAATATATACGCTAAATTATAAAAAAAAAAGAGTAAGCTAAATTATAAAAAAAATACTCTTGAACTTTACCCTTTGTTTAAAAAATACCTTTATTCTTTCAAAAGTTACAATATTACCTTTGACCTTTTATAAATGTTTCAAAACTACCATTGAAATAGAAAATCAGTTACAGTGTTGGACGAAAAGTAGACATGGCAGAACACCGTTCTTTCAGACTTAATCTAGGCAAGCTTTCTAGTCACTACCATGTCATTCCAGGTCATCTCCAGGTCGACTTTTTATCCTATATTCTAACAGATTTCTACTTCAAGGGTAGTTTTGAAACATATATGAAAGGTCAAGAATAATATTGCAACTTTTGAAAGAATATGGTTATTTTTAAACAAAAGACAAGGTTGAAGGATATTTTTTTATAATTTAGTCAAATATATATCTCACTCATATTACAATGACAAGTGCAACACTAAACATCTCATCATTTAGAAGAATTCTAGACATGTTGCATAAGTTGGCATGAGAGTATCTTTAACTTCGACCCACTTCATAAATTTTCCCCTTAGTTATTCTCTTGAGCTCCAACACATATCAAATCTTTATGTACATTTCTAGAAATTTCTTAGGCTTTAAAACGAGTTCGTTGGGTTTTCGAAATCATTCCATTACAAGCCAACCAGGTTTGATCAAGATATCTTATTTGAAGTTGTGGCCAAGATGTTGACTCGTCCTGACGACTGTAGCAGGGGAAAATCCACGTAGGGGCCAAAGGGGGCACATGCCCCTCAAATTATTTTTATTTGTATTTTCTGTTTATATGAAAGTAAATATTTATGATAGTTATGTTTATTTTTTCACAATTTTACATGTTCTTCTAGTTCAATGGTAGGGGGCACGCTTACTTCTTAGAGCTCCTGAGTTCAATCCTTGGTTGTTGCATTTATTAGTTGTCAATAATTTTTTTCAAAAAATAGTGTCAGCCAACCTGTCAATTTTGGGAAAAATACATATATATTTTTAATTATTTGTAAATTATTTTCTACTTTTTAGTTATCAATATATATTTTTTAATTTTTAGTACGTTATTTTTAGTCAACCTGTCAATTTGGAGTTTGACTCCAAGCAGCAAAGGTAGATACAAACAGGTATTGTTCACACGTAATTTCAACAAAGAAATAAGACACTTGAAATGAACTTATATTTGTATTTATTTATGTGGGTGTGGTACAATCTCTAAGTATGATCCTTTGATTCTCCACTTGAGGGCTGGAGTGCTTGTTCTCAAGATTGAAGGTCTTGAAAAGTCTTTGGCCTTCAAAGAGTGTTCAACACCTAAGGACTTTTCTTGAAGGGTCTTTGGTCTTCAAAGAGTGTTTAGCACCTAAGGACTTCAGGGAGTGTTCAACACCTAAGGACTTCAAGGAGTGTTCAACGCCTAAAGACTTTGCTATGAATTCTCTCTCAGTTCTTTGGAGAATTAAATTTCTAAACCTTCAAATGAAGGAGAGCTCCTCTAATTATAGAGCTTTCCATGGGTGATCTTTGGTAGGAAATTTTTGGGGATAAGAAAAGTTTCAGTCTAGTGCAAGTGCACACTGTCAAGCAAGTAGTAAATGAAAATATTTCGTATATCATGTCCCAAGGGAACAAATAGAAATAAAATTCAAGGAAATAGCAAGAAAGTGTTCACAATGCAACCTCGGTAACCAATATAAAATAATTGGGAAAGTTGTTTCCTAGAAAGTAAAAATGAATTAAAGAGGATAATGAAAAGAGGGATTCAAGTATGATCATGCCCCTTTGATTGGAATTGTAGCTTAATTGCAGTTGCAATTGTTGACTTAACACATAAAAGATGTAAACTGAATTCAACTCTTATTCGGCCTTGATCACAAGCATCTTTAGAAGACTAAGCTGTTAAATCCATATTTCTATGGCTAATTCAAACTTAGATAAATAAAAACACAATCCTATTAGTTTTGGAGTCTTGTCCTATGTCTACGGCTAAGTTAAAGTTTTATTTCTAAGTTTTTTTCCTCCATTGCTTTTATGAAAACCACTTTCATCTAACCTTTTCAATATTAGAATTCAAGTATTGACACACCCCACCCCAAATTATCTTAACTAACCTAGGATGAGGCATGCCGACATTAGATCCCTACTAAACCATGGAATCCAATGTCAATCTTTGCAAAATAAATCTTAGTTTTGAAAATCACAAGTGGCTAGCCAAAACTTTATTAACACCAAAATTTATAAAAATTTCGACAGAGTTTCCCCTGAAAACTGAGTAAAACACACCTGAAAAGCAATATATATACTTCCATAATAATATATTCAAACTCCAACCATCATTTCAGAAATTCAATATAAACCCACAAAACTTAAAAGTAGATAAACAGGTGGGTTTCATATTACAAACCAAAGGGAAATCCCAAAATGGCACTAGCCACATTAGTTACACAAAAAAAAGTATTTGTAAAAATGTACATACAAAATGATATGCAAACTATCAAGTCCAATGGCAGATATCGACTTCTGTAGGCTTGTTAGAAACTCAGTCGCTACCTGGAGGAAAAATTTAAGAAGAAAAAATGAGCTGATAGAGCCCAGTGAGTTGTAAGTTAATAGAAAAAAAAATAATAACCTCTCGACATAAAACTTTTATATTAAACAGGAAAATTCAAAGTTCCCTAAAACTTTAAATATTACGCACAGTCTGAATACACAAGATAAGTAAAACGTCACAAAGTTTTGCAACAATAACTTTTAAAATAAAGCACAAAATAATAGACCAACAAACTCATCACCAAACTTGTACCCAAATCCATGTCATACTATGCATCGAGTAATCTCCAGATACATAACATAGCAAATTTATGTCATACGTGCACGTAGAGCAATCTCTAACATCTGTAATGCCTCAGGTCCAGGATTTGGACCAGGATTCGGAATCCGGATTTGGCACCTAATGGCCCCGGCATTCCCCTGCATCCCCTGCGGCCTTGGCACACTATCATACTATAGAAACACATTCTTATAGCATATGGGTAATAACCATGGGTACAATTCTAGTGGTTTGAAAACAATTTCTATATAATAATCATCATAAGTTCTCAAACCCCACACATTCTCAAATTGTGGTTTCATAACTTTAAGCCATAAGTCAAAGATCAACTAAAATCATGATTCAAAAATCAAGTTATTTCTAAAACTCACAAATACTTGATTTCTCCTCAAATAATTGAACTTTTTGCCAATTGGCTACAATCAAGAGATTTTCATAAATTCACCTTTCATAAGCTTAATTAATTCAAATAATTAAGTCATTGTAGCTAAAATTTCAATAAACATAAATCTCTTCAAATTCAAATATGCTAAAAAAAATGAATTCAATTTAGTGATCATATGTCACTTTCTCATCAATTTAGTAAATCATCAATCTCAATAATAATCAATTTGTGAAATACAAGTAATTTCCTCCAATTTTTCAAATAACTAAATCATTTGCAATTGATTTCAAATCTCACAAGAATATCATCAATTACTAAATAATTGAAATACTTTATAAAATAACCACTCACAACTACTACAAACGAGGTTTGTTCGGGTTGTAAATGGTTCCAATCTCCGCTTGCCCTGAAATCATACATTGTCAACATATTACTAACCTCTTAATGCCAAAATTAAAGTGTAACAACACTAAATTATCCAAGCCTTTATATTTCTCACTAACCCAAGAATTTGCCATTCTTTTCCTCATCTTACTCTTCTAATTACCAAGAAATTGAGACAATAACCCAAAATAAAGTTTCCAATAACTTCATTGTAATCCCTCTCCATAAGAAATATCATTCTTTTCATTTCTTCTTCTCCATGAATATATTCTTTGGTTTTCTTTCCCTAAAAAGTTTGCAATTTCTACATACAACTAATCCCCTTCAATCCATACTTTGATAAAACTCATGACCTTCATCAAATTTCCTTCTTTTACTCAATCATCACCATCATCTTTGTTTTCAAGCTAGTTTATGGAGTTTCCAACTAAAGGAAGAAAACCCACAAGGAAACCCACCAAAATAGGTTCTATAACTCATGAGAAACCTTAATCAAAAGTTAGAAAACTTACCAAAAGCTTCAATCCAAGGTTGTGAGATCCCTTTCTTGAATTTTCACACTCCAAAATGGCCCAAAATCAAGAAATCATCTCCTCACTTTCTTCCTCTTCCTCTCTTACGAAAATGGCTTCTCCAACAAAAGCCCTCATTTTGTTTTATTAAACAATAAATAATAAAGCACATGTTTTATATAATAAATAAATATATTTATCCCACTTTCTCTTTTTCTTTTTATTTTTATTTTTATTTTTATTTTCATTATTTAATTAATAAAAAAGAAACCAAATCCTATCCAAAACCATAAATATCCAAATATTTACTTTCTTAATTTTTATACTTTCCTATTATATACAATTTTTTTCCCAAAATGTAGAAATAGGTGTAACAAGTATTATATGCAAAACTAGGTGATCAATCTAGACTTACAATGAACCTTTTAATCAATAAAAATAAACAAGCTATAGAGTTAAGCAAGATTGCTTTTACACTTAGGCTTCAATTTATTTCTCTAGGGCATTCACATTCTTGAATCTCAAAGAAAGGATTAGCTCATGATATAATGGGGAAATAAACAAGATGGGATTAACAGAAACTTCATAACTTAAGGGAGGTAAAACCGAGAGGACCAAAATAATTCTCAAAACAAAAGGCTAAATGCTAGAAATTTGAATTGACTTTATTAAAGAGCCTTGCGGAATTCAATCGTTCTAAAAATTGAATTACAAAACTGAATTAAACAACTAAAAGCAAAAGAGATCAGTACAGAATTAAAATGGAAAATAAAATAGTAGATGAAACAGTACCTAATCTTAAAGTAACGTGAAACAATGCTGAAAATATAAGAAAAGCTGAACTCGACACCTCTACGACCTTCTCTTTTAATTGAGCTCACTCCAAAACTTTTCAAAGTGGAATGGGTCTTGACAATCTACGGTTTTCACCTAGATTGGATCGAGTATGAAGGGTTGTAGACGATGGCGAAGGATGAATTGTAATAGTAAAAACAAAGGAACACCATAATTTTTGCCTAATGAAATTGTTGCTTCTCTCGAGTTGTTCTGCCATTTTTATAGATCGTGAGTAGCTTTCTCCTTCCATAAGTGACTTGGTGCCTGACAATCTTACTGGAAATTAGAAGAAAATCTCATCGGAATCTTCTAAATTAAGTTAAATCTGGGTTTTCCCGCTTTTTCTGCTACTGCCTCAGAATTGCAATTGCAATTGAGTTGCAATTTTCCTATTTTGCTTAAGTCTACACCAACAACAAGGAAATCAATCAGACTTTAAGCTCTTTTCTATCATTTTGAGATATTCCTAGCATGCCCAAGCGATTTGATTTAAACTTGCTTCAATTTGCTAAATTTTGTGGATATACATAAATGAGTTTTCAACAATAACTTGCATTTAGAGGTTAAATAATTCTAAAAAAATGAGAATTATCAATGGGCATGTACGCTTGGGCTTTAATGGCTTTGGGGCCCAACCATCTGACTTGGGCTTTGTTAACTTTTGGGCCTAACAATTTGAATTTAGGTCTTGTTTAATTTTGACCCAAATTCTATATGACTCAATTTGACCAAATTAAGTTTAATTATTTGATTAAATGGTCGATTTTAGGATTTGCCAATTTTTGTCTTCAAATTAAATTTGGAACACGTGTCAATTTATAATTGATCCCAAAAGTAAAATTTTTCATTAATTTGGCATAATGACATGACAATTGGAGATTGACCGAAATTTCTCATTCAACAAGTATATTCACTAAAAAAGTATATAAATATTTTTTAATTTGTAGTAAATTATTTTATGAAAACTAATTGCATAGAAAACTTAATTTTATTTTTTAAAAATCTTTGGTAAAGATTTTAAGTTTCTATCCATTGCATATATATTTATATAGATAATTGTTCAATAGCTTTGTAATTAATATTAGGTTAAATTATAAGTTTAGTCTATAAACTTTCAGGGTTGTGTCTATTTGGTCATTGAATTTTCAATTTTATCTCTAATAGGTCCCTAAATTTTAAAAATACCTAATAGGTCATTGAAATTTCAATTTTGTATCTAATAAGTCATTGACATGTTCGAAATTCTAAAAAATTAATTGATTTATTGGATGTAAAATTAAATTTAATGTCTAATGGGACCTTCAACTTTCAATTTTGTGTTTAGTAGATCTGTAAATTTTAAAGATGTCGAATATGTCAAGAACTTATTAGCTAAAAATTGAAAGTTTAAGAATATATTAAACACTTTTTAAAATTCAGGGACCTCTTGAACACAAAATTAAAAGTTCAAAGATATATATATTAGACATTTTTTAATGTTCAGGGGCTAAATAGACAAACTTGAAAATTCAGGAACTAAACTTGTAATTTAACCTTAATATTACTTAATTTAAACATTATATACTAATGCATCTAATATCATATTTATATAAATTTGTGCCCCATCTGACATCAAATCCTAGATCTGTCATATATATATATATATATATATATATATATATATATATAACAGGCTCTGGTTTAAGATTGGAGAGATACACGAGATTGCTGCTACTAGGTGATTGTTTGGGAAAGCTTTCAAAACTAGAAATCTTACTTTTAATAATTCCATTAATTTGATCTTATTACATCTATCCAAAGGAATATGCACATATCCGACGGTGAAATCTCCTTCATCTCCATCTCCGGCGCCAGGCGACGACAGAGATGCAGGGAGACGAAAGTAGTGACTGAAAAGAAAGAGTACGGCGGTGAAAAGCCAAGAACGGTGAGAGAGAAGAGCTCGAAGAGATCGAGCAAATGGCGTTCTTATGGCTTTGGGAATTGTCACCATTGTTATGTGCTTCCAAAGAGGTTAGTATCCATTGTTATCATCATGATTTCTTAGGCTTTTTGATTAATAAATGTGGAGTTTCTATTTTATTAGGTCAATAACTGACTTTTGGTTCCTAAACTTTCATCAAGGAGACCTTGCTCGATGCTGCGGATTCACTGCCCTCAATGTTGGTAGCGCCTCGACGCTATCACGCTAATTATAAAAGGATTATAGTTTTAGGTCAAATCTTCTTGAATTCCAACAATCGTCCTTAGAATTTCTCCTCTTTCTTTTATTGTCTCTTTACACTTTTAGCCAAATTAGGAAGTTTTGGATCGAACCATGGGGTCAGGATCCATTTTTGTGATGTTTGAGTAAGTTTTCAATGCCAATTCGGAGGTACGTCATGTTTATTTGTAACAATGTGAGAATTTTGTATTGAATTGTCTCCATTCCAGTACTTAAACATCTTTTGATTCTTGAATTCATCATGAGCATGCTTGTATAATTGAATTGACAACTTGATTATGCTTGTTTGTTCATCACTATGTACAATCATTATGATCCGTAATTGTCATCGATCTCATGTTCGCGTTGTAGGGGCTATGCCTCGATTTTGTAGTTTGCATGATAGGCCGTAGATTCAAAGGAGCGTTCTAATAAAATTTGGCTATTCAGTTTAATTAGAATGTCTTAACCAATCCCTATGCTTAATGCAATTAATCTGTTAGCATGGACCACTATCGTCCTCATCGAATTGGGTTAATTTAGAATTAATTTGATGCTAGGTTAAATTAATTTCATTAGGGGACCTTAAGGGTTTTTTTGAGTTTTCTAGTCAAGTTGGTTAAGTGTTTAATTACGAAATTGGATTTGTATTGAGATTTTAGTGAACAAAGTTACAAAAATAAACTTGATAGACTCCGAATTGGTGCCTAGTAAGATCAATTTCTTTCCCCTTGCATTTAATTTCCCTTTTTATGCCCTTTAATTTTCGTTATTGTACATTTCAGTTAAAACCCCCTTTGTTACAGTTCTTTTAATCCAATCATCAAGAAATTATAATTAATTTCCAATTTTTTGTGTTCGACCCGATCACTACTGAATACTACAATTTTTAGTAAGGATCGGTAAATCTAATTTTGACGAGTCTCGACAGCTCGCATCAAAATTTAGCGCCGTTGCTGGGGAATTCAATTGATTATTTTTTCTCTTTGTTTGGATTCCTAACCTTTCTCTTTTGTTTATGATCACTCGTTCTTCGCAAGAAATCGAACTGCAATATTTTTCTTAGATTGCGAATGAAGAGAGGTGCTTAAGGAAGGAAGCAAAAGAGAAAAATGGTGAGCTGAATGCGCATATCAATCATAACCTCGGTGAAGTATCCACAAAAGAAAACATGGCTGAGTGCACCTTAAAACAATTGGCGGCCTCTGATTTGAATCAGCAACCCCTCTACATCACATATCCTGAAACCCAAGGTGACTTCGAACTAAAACCCGATTTAATTCACTAATTACCTATCTTTCGTGGTAGCGCAGGTGAAGATCCGCATGAGCACCTTAAGGAGTTCCATATTGTTTGCTTGGGAATGAAGTCTCGCGGCGTTACAAAGGAGTAAATAAACCTGAGGGCATTCTTGTTTTCATTGAAGGACCAAGCCAATTGGCTGTATTACCTCCCATCGGATTCCATCACCACTTGGCATGAAATGAAGAGGCTTTTTTCGGAGAAATTCTTTCCCGCCTTGAGAGTTGCCAACTTCATAAAAGAGATCTACGAGATTACTCAAATAACTAGGGAGACCCTATACGAGTACTAGGTGCACTTCAAGCGCCTATGTGTGAGTTTGTCCCACCACCAGATCTCTGACCAGTTCCTCATACAATTTTCTACGAAGGGTTACTTCCAACAGAAAGGAGCATGATTGACGCAACTAATGGAGGTGCTTTGGTGAATAAGACCTCGATGGAGGCCAATAACATGATTTTGAGTATGGCGAAGAACTCATAGCAGTTCGGGACATGAGGCCTAGGAGCTTCAAGAGTAGCGATGCAGCTTAGAGAGGTTAGTGAATTAAAAACTCAGGTTTCTGAACTAACATCTCTTGTTTGCCAATTGGTTGTATGGCAAGCACATATGACAAAAATATGTGGTTTATGCTCTAAAGTAGGCCACACTACATATGCATGCCCCTAGCTACTGATAAAGAGCTTGTTAAAGGCTCTATCAAATATACTTATAAACCTAGATCTCTAAAATTTGTAGTAATAGTGGCCAGGATCAATCACAGGGACTGCATTTCTTAATTTAACTAAATACCATTGTTATTACTGCTCAATTTTATCTAGAGAACTGAAACTTGAGATAGAGTCAAATTAAAACCTAAAAATAACTATTTACAAGATTGAAGACAATTTTAGAGAGAAAACATGCAGGCAACATTTTAGCTATGAAGCACCACTTGGTCTGATTAAGAGAAATAAATATATGCAACAATTATAAGCCAAGAGAATCACTAAATTAGTTAGTTGGCTTTTCCAAGCCCAAATAAAATCATGCCAAATTGAGTCCTTAACCTTCCAGTCTAATTCTTCAATTAAGCATGCCAACAAAGTAATTCTTTTACGGCTTCTAATAATAAATTATTCATTCTCATACAGTAATTAACTATTAGTCATACATCCATACTAAGATTCAAGTTCTACTTTCCCAAGCTCAAACTCAATTTCAAAAGCACTTAAACTTTGGCCATGTGCTCAGATTAGAAGCAAGAATAACGTAGCAAAGTATTATAATTAAAAATTAAAGCCAAGTCTCAACAATTGCAGGCCACAAGAGTTCAGCTATTCAAAGTTCGCTATAATAAGATATAATCTTTAAGAAAAGTTCCAAAAACAACAACACAACATTTCAATTTATGAATTTAAACTAAAATATGCTTTTTAGACGAATTCAACTAAATATTTGGCAATTCACCACCTAAACTAAATTAAACACAATTTTAACAATTAAGCACAATATTCAATTAAAATGCAAGGAAATTAGACACAATAAATGTGATTAATTAATACTTATCAGTTACCCATAGCTGGACTAGTTCAATCCACATTCTACTGAATTGTATCCTACTTCGTCAAGAGACGATTTCGAGCAGAAGGTGCCATTGACGAAAGAAAACGTTTCATAAGGTAACTTTTTCAATTGCAAATTGGTATGAATTTGAAATTATCTAATAACAATTCAAGTACCATTTGTAAGTATGTCATTGAGAAATTAATTCCTTGAGAAGCATGTGTCAATAGACACAAAGTGGAGATCTACAATCACAGGTTGAGAAAATTTGTAGTCATTTTTTTATGTATTGTATTTTTGTTATGGTTATTCTTGAATGTCTAGCTACTAGGTACTTTGATTATGATGTTGCTCCTTGTTTATTGCCTTGTTTTCTAGGTATGAGATACTACGAGAGAAAAAAAAACTTAATGCAAAACTAGTCTATTTTTTTAATCTATTCTACTTTTATTAGAGTTATTGTGGATTGTTTAGCTATAAATTTTTACTTGGTACTTTGATTAAGTCTTGCTCCCTATTTATTATCTTGTTTTCTAGGTACGAGAAACTATGAGAAACTACAAGAAAAAAAAAAACAGAATGCAAAAGTAGTCATTTTTTTTCAACTATTCGACCTTTGTTATGCATGATTATTGTGTAATTTCTAACTTTAATTTGTTGATTGGTATCTTGATTAGGGTGTTTCTCATTCTTTAGTGCATTCTCTTCTAAATACGAGAAACTGCGAGAACCATAGATTAATTCAAAAAGTAGTTTTTTTTTTTTTTTTTTTAAATCTATACTCTTGTTATGATTATTTTTAGAATGTCTAGCTATGATTTGATGTTGGGTACTTTGATTGTAGGGCTGCTCTCTGTAGTTGGGTTTGTTGTTGAGATTACGATAGTAGCATTTTGTTGCAGATGATTTTGATTATTTGGAATGGCTTCTTCTACTCGAATCTCTCATTTCGAGCCGTGGAAGAACTTGAAGGTACTTGGATTGGTTGGTGTGAGATTGATTTTAAGCTTGTTATGTTGTATCATAATGTTGAAGGTTATCTTGGCTGCAAGCTCATGTTGAAGACATTAACAAGACCCATTTTCGTGATTTGATGAGTGATGCTGCGATATGCAAATCCTTGATGGTGTATGATAATCGTAGCTTTTTTGGTTTCCTTGGAGTCTTTAATTGATATTTATGCCATCTCTTGGTTCAACCTTTATGATTCTACTTAGTTGTGCTTGATATGTTTTAATTTGATAACAATTTCATTGATGATTTATAGTTTTTGTTAGTGAGTATGATGAGATATTGTTGGATTATTCATGACAATGGGCCACTCTTGACACCATTGGAAAGCTCTTCAAGTTGGCAGAGGTGGGTTTTGTTCGTTGTTATTACTGTATATTGGAAACTGTTGTTCTTTAATATATTTTTCCCTTTCGTCCAATTCAGGCGGCAAATCTTAAGGAAAAAATTAATCGGATGTACAATGGTGAACATGTAAGTGCAGGTTTCTTTTCATTTCCTATTCGTGTAAAATTTTTGTGGAATCAATTGTAAATGATCTAGTAGTCTTGAAGCAAATTTTGACATTTTATGTCTTATTTCTGCATGAAAAAGCATTTAAGATCTTCTCTGCCTTGTTCAAGAGTGTCTAAACTCTGTGTCATCAAGACTTCAACATTGCAAAAAATAGAAGATAATTGTTCTTTTTATCCTCACTTTTTGTGGCCTGTAGATAAACAACACAGAAAATCGGGCACTGCTGCACGTTGCTTTTCGTGCTTCAAGAGATGCAACAATACATAGCAATGGAAAGAATGTTGTGCCTGATGTTTGGAAAGTTCTTAATAAGATCCAAGAATTCTCTGGGAGGGTTCGCAATGGCTCTTGGGTAATCTGTGTTCCTTATTATTTGGCTTGGCTCTAATACTCTTTGCACTTCTTATACTTTGCAAGTTTTGGTAGGTTGGAGCCACAAGAAAACCTCTTAAGGATGTTGTTGCTAATTGCATTGGTGGCAGCTTCTTGGGGCCTCTGTTTGTGCACACTGTACTTCAAACAGGTTGAAAAAATATTTCTTCCTCTTATATGTATTTTATTATTGTTGTTCATCGAGTAGAATCATCTCAAGTCTTGACACATTCAACCAGTTCCGTTGAGTAGAATCATCTCCTAAGTCTCTGATCATTCATTTGGTTCCTTGTAACTTGTTTTCAACTTTATGGCAAAATATAGCTTAAAGAATGTAGCTTTTTATGGTATTTACAGATCCAGAGGCCATTAAGTCTGCAGAAGGACGCCAGTTACGTTTGTAAGTACTTTGTAACACTCCTTTTGTCAATGGAACAATGAAGCAATCATCTTTAGAGAGGCTGAGATTTCATCTCGTCGGAAAAGTAAAGTTGTAAAAGAAGTAGGAATTTCAGAAACTACAGAATTACAACGAGTCAATAGATGAATTATTCATAAATGAAAAGGTTTAGAATAGCATGTAATTTCTAAATTGAAGCATGTCAATGCTCCTTGTTGAAAGAAGATATGCCCAATTGCACTGAGTTGGTTGTGCCAAGATGCAACAATCCTCCTAAATCTCGAACCACCTTTTTTTCAGTAAGAAACCGAGCTTTCAAACCACCTATGTGGAAATATATCATACAGTATTTTAGGAAAATATATTATACAGTATTTTAGGAAATTAGAAACTTTCCTTTCTTGTATTATTTTCAGTGTATTTATCTCCCCTGTGTATGTCAAATGTACATTCAAGAAAATACAATACAAACATCAACATGGTATCAGAGCCCTGTCTCCCCTCACCGACAGCCCTCCCTCTCCTCTTCAACTCTTCCTCCTTCTAGCAGCAGCCGCCGCCGCCATCGTCTGCCGCCTCCCTCGCCGGTGTGATTCACTGTCTCCGCGCCGTTGCTCCTCCACGAAACCCCACGGCTACGAGCATATCAAATCCGCGAGCACCCAGATCCGCTGCAACGCCTCGCCGGAGCCGTTTCCCCTTGCCGCCGAATCCGCTGCAACGCCACCCAGATCACTGTATTTATCCCCTTGCCGCGAGCACCCAGATCTGCTGCAACCACGCTGCCCAAATCCGCGAACACCCTCCCTTGGTATCAGATCCGCGAGCACCCACCCTTAACTCAATCGTGAGAACTCCGACTCTGACCACCGCCGCAAACCTCCTCCGATCCACCGATCCGCAAGATCCGTGCAGCCTCGTCTCCGATCTGCAATCATCGCCGTCCAGATCTGCTAGCCCCGCCGCACAGCCCACGCCCAACTGCTAGCCTGCCGATCTCCTCCTCGTCGATCTCCGTCCAGATCCGTGCTCCGTCTCTGACCAGATCCGCTTGTGTGCTCAACCAGTCCGGCCCACCCAGCACCCGCTCAGTTCACCCACCCGGTTCAGTTCAGCCAAACCAGCTTGGTCCGGTCCGGTCCCGTTCAGCCCCACTGCTCAAAAAAAAAAAAAAAAAAAAAAAAACAGCTTTAATATTTTTTTCTGTTATAATGGAGAAAAGTGATATTTTTCGTCCCATTAGTACAATTCTTAATGGTACGAACTATATCACTTGGGCACACCAAATGAAAAGTTTTTTGATAGGTCGAAAGTTATGGCGAATTGTCACTGGTGATATTTCCAAACCTGTGAAAAGCAAGGATACAACTGAAGAAGATGCCAAATTTCTTGAGCGATTAGAGGACTGGGACAGCAAAAATCGTCAAATAATGACTTGGATTGGTAACACTTCTATTCCTGCCATTCATGTTCAATTTAATGCTTTTGATAATGCTAAAGAACTTTGGGATTTTTTATCTACTCGGTTTCAATCTATCGGACTGGCTCATTATTATCAACTGCATAGCAGTCTTGTTAGTCTAAATAAGGACATTGGTCAATCTGTCAATGAATACCTTGCTGCACTTCAACCTATTTGGACTCAACTCGATCAAGCTAAAATTAGCCAAGATCATCTTCGTCTCATTAAAGTTCTTATGGGACTTCGCCCGGAATATGAGTCTGTTCGTGCTGCCTTGCTACATCGAAATCCCTTACCTACATTAGATGCAGCGATTCGAGAAATTATGTTTGAAGAAAAACGACTTGGCATAGTCTCATCTCCACAAGCTGAAGTTGTGCTCGCAACCACTCATCCACACAATTCATCTGGGTCCCTCTTTTGCAAGAATTGTAAATCTCATGGTCACAAGTTTGCTGATTGTCCCAAAATTGAGTGCAGGTACTGTCACAAACGTGGTCATATCCTAGACAACTGTCCCACTCGACCACATCGCCCTCCGGGTCACTCTACAAAATCCAGAAACTTTTCTAAAGCTAGTTCTTCATCTGTTGCTGCTGCCACCCCATCTGATGATTTCACTCCTCCCAGTTTTCAGATTAGTGATCTTCAGGACTTATTAAAACAGGTGATTTCCTCCAATTCAACTGCCCTTGCTGTCTCATCAGGTAATTCATGGCTTCTTGACTCAGCCTGTTGTAATCATATGACCTCTAACTTTTCTCTTATGTCTTCATCCACCACTGCAAAATCTCTTCCTCCCATCCATGCTGCCGATGGTAATTGTATGACTATTTCTCATATTGGCAAAGTAGACACACCTACTTTAAGTCTTCCCAATACCTATTACGTTCCAAATCTTACTTTTAATCTTGTTTCTGTGGGTCAATTATGTGATCTTGGCCTAATCGTTTGTTTCTCTTCTACTGGTTGTCAGGTTCAGGATCCGCAAACGAGACAGACGATTGGTACGGGTCGCAAAGTGGGAAGATTATTTGAGCTCACATCACTCCAACTCCCAAATTATTCATCTATTTCTGCTCCTGTCACTGACTCTGCAATATATCAGTGGCACCTTCGTCTTGGTCATGCTTCCCCTGACAAACTTCGTCATTTAATTTCTGTTAGCAATTTAAATAATGTTTCCAAATTTATTCCTTTTGATTGTTTGAATTGCAAACTTGCAAAACAACCTGCGTTATCTTTCTCTAAATCATCCTCTATATGTGATACTCCATTTGGCTTAATTCACTCAGATATTTGGGGTCCTGCCCCTATTAGTACTGTCAATGGCTATCGCTATTTTGTTTTATTTGTTGATGACTACTCCCGTTTTACATGGATATATTTTCTTAAAAATCGATCTGCCTTATCCCAGATATACATTGCCTTTGCTAATATGGTTCAAACTCAATTTTCTCGAACCATTAAAATTCTTCGCACAGATAATGCAATGGAGTATAAAGATTCTAGTATTCTGTCATTTCTCACCCAACAAGGTACTCTTATTCAACGATCATGTCCCCATACCTCCCAACAAAATGGGCGAGCGGAACGTAAACATCGTCACATTCTAGATTCTGTCCGTGCTCAACTTCTCTCTGCCTCCTGTCCTGAGAAGTTCTGGGGTGAGGCTGCTCTTACCTCTGTCTATACCATTAATCGGCTTCCTTCTTCAGTTCTTCAGAATATCTCTCCGTTTGAACGATTATATGGTACTCCTCCTTCTTATTCTCATCTTAAAGTCTTTGGATGTGCATGTTTTGTCCTTCTTCATCCTCATGAACATACTAAACTTGAACCTCGTGCACGCCTTTGTTGTTTTCTTGGTTACGGAACTGAACATAAAGGTTTTCGTTGCTGGGATCCCATTTCTAACCGGCTACGCATATCTCGACATGTTACTTTCTGGGAACATACCATGTTTTCTAGTCTTTCGTCATTTCACACCTCTTTCTCGAGTCATCAATCATTTTTTACTGATCTCTCTAATGATCTTTTCCCATCCTCTGAGTCTCCTCCTGAACTTGAGCTTGATCAATCTACACCAGTTTCTGCAACCTCGGATCTACCGTCTGTCACAATTGCTGAACCTGAACCTGATCTGGTCCCTTCTGTCCGTCGATCCACTCGGGTAAGAGAAACTCCTCACCATCTCCAAGATTATCATTGTTTTTCCACTATTGTTTCTTTAGTTGAACCTACCTCTTATAAAGAGGCCAGCACTAACCCTCTCTGGCAGCAAGCAATGAATGAGAAACTACAAGCTTTAGAAAAGACGCAAACATGGGACTATGTTGATTTACCTCCTGGTAAGAGACCTATTGGCTGTAAGTGGATCTATAAAATTAAAACAAACTCCGATGGATCTATCGAATGCTATAAAGCACGTCTTGTTGCAAAGGGCTATTCCCAGGAATATGGCATTGATTATGAGGAGACTTTTGCTCCTGTTGCTCGAATGACCTCAGTTCGCTGTCTCTTAGCTGTTGCAGCTGCCAAACAGTGGCCACTTCTTCAGATGGATGTCAAGAATGCTTTCTTAAATGGCACTTTATCTGAGGAAGTTTACATGACACCTCCACCTGGTGCTTCTTCTCCACCTCAGAAAGTATGTCTCCTTCGTCGTGCGTTATATGGTCTAAAACAAGCTCCACTAGCCTGGTTGCGACATTCAGTTCCACCATAACCCAACTTGGGTTCACTTCCAGTCCCCATGATATAGCATTATTTACCCGACAAACTCCTCATGGTATTGTTCTTCTCCTCTTATATGTTGATGACATGATTATTACAGGTGATGGCCCTCAGGCTATATCTGACCTACAATGTTACCTTGGGAAACATTTTGAAATGAAAGATTTGGGATCACTCAGTTATTTCCTTGGTCTTGAGGTCTCCTATCACACTGATGAGTACTATTTATCTCAAGCAAAATATGCCTCTGATCTTCTCACTCGATCTGGTATTTCTGATTCGGTCACAACACCAACACCTCTTGATCCAAATGTTCGCCTAACCCCTTTTGATGGTGTTCAACTTGAAGATGCCACCTTGTATCGACAACTCGTTGGCAGTCTTATTTATCTGACTGTGACTCGCCCAGATATTGCCTATGTTGTTCACATTGTTAGCCAATTCATGGCTTCTCCTCGGACAATACACTTTACTGTTGTGCTTCGTATTCTTCACTATATTAAGGGCACACTTGGTCATGGACTTCAGTTTTCTTCCAAGTCATCATTAGTACTATCTGGCTATTCTGATGCTGATTGGGCTGGTGATCCCACCGATCGTCGTTCTACCACAGGTTATTGTTTTTACTTAGGGGATTCCCTCATCTCTTGGCGCAGTAAGAAACAAACTGTTGTCTCCAAATCCAGCACTGAATCTGAATATCGTGCACTTGCTGATGCCACTTCTGAATTACTCTGGCTTCGATGGCTTCTTGCTGACATGGGTGTTCGTCAATCATCTGCTACTATACTTCACTGTGACAATCGTAGTGCAGTCCAAATTGCTCACAATGATGTATTCCATGAACGTACCAAGCACATTGAAAATGATTGCCACTTTGTTCGCCATCATCTCTTGAGCAACACTCTCCTCTTACAATCCATCTCCACTACCGAGCAACCAGCTGATATCTTCACAAAAGCCTTGCCTCCAAATCGGTTCACTCAATTACAGCACAAACTCAAGTTGGTTACAACTTTACCACCTTGAGTTTGAGGGAGGGTGTGGAAATATATCATACAGTATTTTAGGAAAATATATTATACAGTATTTTAGGAAATTAGAAACTTTCCTTTCTTGTATTATTTTCAGTGTATTTATCTCCCCTGTGTATGTCAAATGTACATTCAAGAAAATACAATACAAACATCAACAACCTATATGTTAAAAAATGTGAGTAAAAATGTAAGGTGGTTTTAATAACTTTGTTAGGTGAAAAGAGCTCATACCATTGAATCGATAAAAGGTTTCTATAAAAAATAGAGAGATTACTGGAGTTTTCTTGCATACATAAATTGTAATATTTTAAGCTATTTCATTTACTTTTTAATTTTCCATTTTAAAAATACATCCATAAATACTTTGTTTCATTTAAGTAAATGAAAACATGTTTTTACTTTTATCTTCTCTCCCTTTCTTTCTACTTTTGCTATGTTCATTTTGTAATGTCTAGCTATATCTTGGTGTTGGGTAACTTGATTAGGGTGTTTCTCCTTATTTAGTGCATTCTCTTCTAGATACGAGAAACCATAGATTAATTGAAAAAGTAGTTTTATTTATTTTTTATCTATACTCTTGTTATGATTATTTTTAGAATGTCTAGTTATGATTTGGTGCTGAGTACTTTGATTGTAGCGCTGCTCTCTATTTTTTGCCTTGTTTCCTAGGTAGTCACTTTTTTTAACTATTCTACTTTTTCTATGTTAATTTTGTAATGTCTAGCTATGTCTTGGTGTTGAGTAACTTGATTAGGGTGTTTCTCCTACTTTAGTGCATTCTCTTCTAGGTACGAGAAATCATAGATTTATTCAAAAAGCAATTTTTTTTAATCTATACTCTTGTTATGATTATTTTTAGAATATCTAGCTACGATTTGGTGCTGGGTACTTTGATTGTAGGGTTACTCTCTATTTTTTGCCTTGTTTCCTAAGTACGAGAAATTGTCAGAAACTGTGAGAAAAAAAACATAATGCAAAATGAGTCACTTTCTTAACTATTCTACTTTTCTATGTTCATTTTGTCATGTCTAGCTATGTCTTGGTGCTGGGTAATACGAGAAACTGCGAGAAACCATAGATGAATTCAAAAAGTAGTTTTATTTATTTATTTATACTCTTGTTGTGATTATTTTTAGAATGTCTATCTATGATTTGGTGCTGGGTACTTTGATTTGTACGGTTGTCTCTATTTTTTGCCTTGTTTCCTAGGTACGAGAAATTGCGAGAAAAAACATAATGCAAAGTTCTACATTGGTTATGGTTATTATGGAATGTCTAGCTATAATTTGTTGCATGGTACTTTTATTATGGTCTTGCTCCCTATATTGACAATAGAATTCTTGTTGGTTTTTAGGTTTTAGGAATCCATGGCGTTGAGAAACCCCCTCAAATACATGATAAAGCCATCATGTCACTTTCGATCTCAAGTTAGTAGTTGATCCCACATTGGGAAGACAATTGAGAACATTAAATATAAGCTAAACCCTGCTCAACAAGAAATGTTTAGAAGTACTCGCTTTGGTCACTTTCTTGATGTAGATATCATATTTAATGGGCAACTCATCCACTACTTATTATTTAGAGAAGTGGAAGAAGAGAGGGATAATTGCATAAGCTTTATGGTAGGAGGAGAGGTTTGTACCTTTGGACGAGTAGAGTTTGATATAGTTACTGGTTTGTGGTGTAGTCCTAGAAGTTCTTCTTTCCAGCATAGAGTAAATCATAGACTGCGAAAAAAGTTTTTTCATGATAAGGCCACTGTATATGAAAGTGAGTTAGAGAAAATATTTTTGAAATATAAAGGTGATGATGAGTACGGTGTTAAATTGACCTTAATATACCTCATAGAATTAGGTTTGTTGGGGAAAGAGAATAAACTAAAAGTAGACACGACGTTATGGGGGATCATTGATGATTGGCCTACCTTCAATAGTTATGATTGGGACTCTCTTATTTTTTAATGTACATTATGTGGTTGAAAAAAACCTTGAGCAAGACGAAGGAGAAAAAGAAAGGCACCATGGACAGATATACTATAGTGTGATTTCTCCATGCATTACAGGTACATTCAGTATTTTAAATAAATTTTATATGTTTAGCTTTTATAAATAATTGTTTTGGTCATGTATCATAGGTATGGGCATACGAGTCTATATCAACCATAAATGATTGTGTTGCAAAGAAAGTAAGTGATGATGTTATCCCCCGTATGTTATGGTGGTCTTGCACACAATCTCCCTCCTCTAATGTTATACATAGTCAAGTGTTTGACTTATAGAAGGTATACCACATATACATAGTGAATTTCTTACATTCTTATATTAGTTAATTATGTTGTTTGTACTTACTTTCTTATTTTTCAAATTTCTAGATGAAAATTAAAGCGTTCCTTGAGACAACGGAAGGGGAGAAATTATTCGCTAATGTCATTAGGGGAAGACCACCTCCTCAATCTTGTCTCTTGGGTCTCAAGGATTCATTGGCTCAAACATCAAACATTCTCATTGAGAACGTGACAAGCCAGAAAGTGATGAAGAAAAATAATGGCTCCAAGAAAAAACGTAAGTCCAAATCCATGTCCTCGAAGGAGTATCGAGACCTCAAGGCACAAGTCATAAAGTTGGAGAATGGTATGGAGCTTTTGATATCCAGCATTGCAGAAATCAAACTGATGTTATCAAGCATCTTGAAAGACCTTGGGCGAGCGGAACATGTATGCAATTTTATTATACATAGAAAGAAGTTTGTGTTCAACAATACATGTATGTTTTTTCAAAACTTATTATTACAATACAAGGCGATAAAGAAAAAGATGTAGAAAATGAAATTCTAGACAAAAAGAAATTGTCTAACAATAAAACCAATGAAAAACATGAAGAGGTTCGTCGTGAGGTACATCAATTAGAAAATACATAATTGGATGAAGCTGTGAGCACACCGACCATACATTTGATGAAGGAGGATTTGTTTAAAGCTGAAGTGCCAAGTACATATTCCTGGTTGAAAATGCCTAATGATGACTACGAGGAAGTTGAACATAAGGTACAACAACTAATCAAACATGATGAGTTGGTCGTGATGAGTGCCCCAATTAATGAACTACTGATCGAAAATACTCCAATCAGAGATCGTGAGGAGTAAGATGTGACAGAGAGATCACCATTCAAAGTTATACGTCCATATGTTCGCGTTGCAAGTAAGAAACGTGCAAGTGTTTATATTTGTACTCCTTATACGACCCTAAGCAAACGACCTAAGGCTTCCAACACTATTTAACCGTTGAAGGATGATCCAAATGTTTACAATCCCATGCACATTATACAAACGAGCAAGTTAGAAAAACTTAGGCAATGAATCAATGATAAAAACACAAACAATGATTTATGGGGCACAATCACTGAAAAAAAAATCAAAGATATTTTTTAAAGAATTATTTATGTGTCGACATTGGCTGACAGAAGAGGTAAAGTAGTATTTTTAACCTTTAACTTTTTTTTTTTTTTTTTTTTTTTTTTTTTTTTTTTTTTTGTATCATTGGTAGTTTATTTAACTTTGGCATTAACTATGGTTTGTTTTTTATACAACATTTAGATAGGATCTTCCTATTCATTCGTTTAAAGCTTAAGGTCAATGAAAACTTTTGTTCACAGAACTTTTCAACTGCAGACACATTGTTCATGGTCTGTGCAGTTGAATAAAATATATTTAAATGTATATATGTTTATCATATTCATTAATATATGTGTGTGCAACGGAATCTACAAGCAAAGTGGCCCCTATAACAACAATGCATTGAGGAGAAGCGTTCATTCGACTGGCAAGCTGAGTATAGATCGGTCGATTATGTCCTCAGAAGTAATACTAACTTCAAGGATGCATGAGTCAATGTTGATGTTGTATATGCACCATTCAACGTAAAGGGAAACCATTGGGTGTTAGTTTGCTTTGATCTAATTCATTGTGAGATCAAAGTATGAGATTCCCTCCCATTCTACACTACGATAGAGGAGATGACAACGTTGTTAGAGCCAGTAAGAACATTAGTACCATTGATATTACACTCTACCGATTTTTTTACAATGAAGGGTGGAGTGTCTAAACATACAGAACCTTGGTTGATTGTAATGGTAAAGTCAACTCCAATTCAACGTAATTTTTGTGATTGTGATGTATTCACCATTAAGGTTTTTGAATATGTTGTAACTGGTTCTAATTTTGTAAGTTTATGTCATGAAAACATGTGATATTTTAGAAAATAATTGGCTTTCCAACTATGAACTAATACTCGGATATAATGTACGTATATATTATATTGAGAATTTCATTATTTTGTGTATTTTGTTTGAATGTCAAGATGTTTGCTCCCTATTTATTGTCATGTTTTGTAGGTGCGAGAAACTGTGAAAAAACAAACATAACGCAAAGTACCAACTTTTTGATATATTGTATTATTTTTTAGGTACGAGAAATTGGGAGAAACTACAAAAAAAAAAAAATCTTAAAAGTACCAATTATTTATTTATTTTTTATATATGAGGAATTATGAGAAAAAAAAAACAGAACGCAAAGTACCTATTTTTTGATATATTATACTTTTGTTATGGTTTTTGTAGAATGTCTAGATATAATTTGTTGCTCGAAACTTTGATTTGTAGGTACGGGAAACTACGAGAAAAAAAACTACCCACTTTTTGATCTATTGGCTTGTTTTTTAGGTATGAGGAACTGAGAGAAACTACGAGAATTTTTTTTTCTTAAAATACCCATTTTTTCCTTGTTTTGTAGGTACGAGAAATTACGAGAAAAAAAATGGAACGCAAAGTACCTATATTTTGATCTATTATACTTTTGTTATGGTTTTTGTGGAATGTCTAGCTATGATTTGTTGCTCGAAACTTTGATTTGTAGGTACAAGAAACTACGAGAAAGTATGAGAATAAAAATAGAACGCAAAGTACGTACTTTTTGATCTATTGTCTTGTTTTTAGTACAAGGAATTGTAAGAAACTACGAGAAAAAAAAATCTTACAAGTACCCACTTTTTGCCTTGTTTTCTAGGTACAAGAAAATAACTAGAAGGCAACAGTAGTCAATTGTATACTACGATAAGATAGAAAAGATTCATCTCAAACAATAATTAATATAACTAATGCGCTTTCAGTACCACAAACAACAATTAATATAACTAAAACATTTAACATAACAAACAAGTTGTCCATTAATCTCACATTTTACTTTTCGACATATGCAATAGGATTGCGACATGTCAATCTATTATGGTCTCGTTTGTCGCATCTGCCACATTTATGCAATATGAGAGTTTCACCAACTGATGAGATTTTATTTCTTCGGCGCCAACCAACTCTAGCCGCTACTTTGGGAGGTAAGACCTTCATTTCCACATAGTCTATAGGTGTCTTCCACTCCGAGACATTACCAACTAGATAAATAGGCTAATATGCAGCCAACAAACATTCATTAGTATAATAACAATGACATAAACTATATACATTTATCCTTCGAACTCTTGCTACAGCAATTGCATAGGCACATGGTAATTACTCTAGTTGAAACTCTTTACAACTACACTCTCGAGTATTTAGGTCAACAGTCTTCTCGTCATCCACATCCTTCACATGTAATTGATACAATCAATTAAATCAGCCTTCACTGTTAAAGAATGTTCCTATCTTTTCTATACAATTCCTTCTGCCCATTTCGACAAGATGGATGTAACTTTTGAAGCTTCATCTCGACGCTTCCAAAACCATCTTTGTAGTAAAGCTCTCAGATGTTCAACAAATGCAGTAATTGACAATTATCTAGCTTATTTCAAAAGAGCATTCATGCTCTCTGCTATATTCGTAGTCATTCTATTGTATCATCTTCTTAGACAATGCATATGTGCCCAACGTGAAAGGTCAACATCTTCCAAATACTTTCTTACACCATTATCATATGCTAGAATGCGACCCCACGATTCTTGAAATTTTGACTCACGATATGCTCTTGAAGCATTACAAAACAAATGCTCTATTGTTTCAAGAATTTTCTCTCAAACGTTGCACACAAATACCGTAAAATAGGGTGGAAAATACCGAAGCAATAGACTTTGATATGCTTTTATTTCGATCTAATACAAAAACTAAATCATTAACTTCACCTATTGCACCTTTTAACTTTTCTAAGAACCATTTTACCAAATAATCAGCTTCTCTATCGACAATTTTGAATGCAAGGGGAAAATTTTGATTATTACCATCTAAGCAAGTGGAAATTATCAAAGTACCCTATATTTAAGCTTCAAAAATGTTCCATCCATAACTATAGGATGTCACATACAATTTAAAAATCCTCGAACACATGGACCTAATGCCATAAAAAGATATTTGAATAAATGCCCATCTTCAAGTTCAATGTCATAAAATGTACCTGGATTTGCCAGTTTAAGTGTTTCACCATACCGACGCAATAGATTATATGACTCTTCTGGTGATCCACATACTAGCATATATGCATTTTCTCTGGCATGCAACGCTTTTTCATAACTCATATTTATACCATAATCTTATCTCATGTCTTCTATGATGTCACGTGGTTTGTATTGACGACCAATTCCCTTGAATTTTGATTTTATTAATCCACCAATTACTCAAGATTTTGCTTGTCTATGGTCATGATTCAAAATATCAAGTGAAGATGAATGAATGTCTACCTACTTTGAAATCTTGAATATGTTTGAACCCTTCAATTTGACTGCCCGTAGTCTCCATTTACATTTATCATCAACACATCTAACATAAAGAATCTCCTTGGTAGACTTCTTTACTCTAAATTCAAAGTTCTTTTTCATTGCCATCATACTTAATTTCATGGAATTCCCTCTTGCCAAAAAATATTTGTCCTACCTTCAACTCGTCATTTGTAGAGCTTCCTTCTGACCAAATATTTTTATTCATGCATGTCTTTTGGCTACCTGATTGACATTCAACATCACGTTTACTTTTACAATATTTGAAAGACTTCTTTCTTGTGGGATGTCATAGGATTCACAAGTAAAGTTCTTGGCCTCATCAAACTCCAATGCAAAGTTATCTTCTTCTGAATCCTATGATTCTCATCTAGTGGTCTCATTCCTATCATCACTTAAGTCAACTTGAACTACACTATCATCGAATGTTGCATGCACTTGAATTGAAACACTTGTATCTAAGTTCTTTACTTGATTGCTCCCAAAAATAGATTTATTACCTTCAACATGTAAATCTCTGGCTGAGGTCAAACCTTTGTACCTAGGTTCAAATGAGATGTACAGGGGGACTTCAAACATATTTTCACCCAGAAGATAAAATTTCAAATCACGCTCATTCTTTATCTCAAATGGAGGAGTTTGATTTTCATATTTTATCTCATATATGCATCTCAGTTTGATATCAAACTCTTTAGGGTCAACTTCGGTGAGAGCATATACTTCAACCACAAAATCTTTGTGTGTGATTTCTTTACTTACGACAATACCTTTCAACAAACCCCCTTCATATTTTCTTTCTTTGTCATCTCATACTCCACCATAACGAACTAAAACATGAACATGGGTCATCCTTAAATTATCACAAAATCTTTAATTTCTACAAAAAAAAAAAAAGAGGCAAGAGAGGAATGAAGACCACAATCAAAGCTTTAGGGAATAATTTATGGCCAAACATTCCATAATACCCATAACAAAAATAAAATCAATAAAAAAAAAAGACTACTTTTTGCATTATGTTTTTTTTCTCATAATTTCTCGTACTCACAAAACAATGCAAGAAATAAGGAGGAAGCCCATAACTATAATACCAAGCAACTATTTATTGCTAAACACTCCAAAATAACAATAGTAAAAATACAATACATAAAAAAATTGATCATAGTTAAAAACTTTTGCATTCTTCTTTTTTTCTTCTTAGAATTTCATATTTACAAATCAATGTAAGAAAGAGTACAAACCAAAATAACAATTAAATATTCATAGTCAAATACCTCATAAACAACAAAAAAAAAAATTAGCAAATTACTCACATTTTGTTCCTCAAGCAACAAAGTAAAAAGAAGCAATTTTTTTCATTAACAAAAAGTATAAAATTGTGAAGAAAGTTTCTCAAGCCTACCCAAAGAGAGATTTCAAGAAATGGTGTGAAACGTTCTTTTTTTTTTTTTTTTTTTTTTTTTTTTTTTTGCTTGAGGATGAAGGTTGGTGTTGAGCTTTTTTTTTTCCTATTGTCGCTACTGTGCGTGAGAAGGCTGGTTGCTGTCGTCGCTATCCATCGCTGCCAGAGCCAGAGCCATTACCGTCGTCATCGCTTGCTATTCAAACTTTTGGAGTGATGATGTGTGAAGGAGAAATGTTGATGAAGAAGGAGAAAGCTATGTGAGATAAAATGGAGGTGAAGTTAGGGATTTTTCTAAGAAGGGCAACAGAGTAATTTCATACCCTCAAAAGTCCTACTACTCTATAAAAATAAAACTCATCCCAAATCTCTTTAATACCCTTATTTTGTCTTATTTTTGACAATTTCTCAAATTTCTTTACCTGCTATTGATAGTTTCCACAATATTTGGCCACTACACATATTTCAAAATTCAAAACGACCAAAAATGGAGCACACAACATTCAAAAAACCAAACTTCCTCCTACAATTTTCGAGATCAAATAGCAGCTGAGGAATCAAAACATTGATGTAACATGGATAGGGAAAGATTCTTATTCGGAAAAGAAAAAGAAGAGAAGAGGATTGGAATATGTAAAGATATACGATGATTAACAAAGAAGAGTAAACATTAGGTTCGATTCCGAGGTGGAAATCCGACTAAGAAAAAGATGAAGAAATTGGAAAGAACCTGAGAGAGAGGAAGAGAATTGGAAGTGAAAGAGAAATTTGATTTTTGAATAGCAAAACCATGGGAACTGATGAGTGGAGGTCTGTGGGCTTTTCGGTTTGGAAGTGCCACGTCAGACGGGTGTTGGTAGGTCACGTGGAGAGAGAGGTGTGGTCCTTGCCACTTGAGACTAGGGCACGAATTTGATGCAATTTCGACATCCCGCACCTTTTGTTTTGTTGTTTGGGGTTATTCGATGCATCATCAACTCGAAAGACAGGGGCAACCATGATCTTCGAACTAAGTACTTTGCGAAAGAGTGCACGAATAAAGAGATGCACCTTTCTACATTTGAGGAGAAGTATAAGGAAGTGGTGTTCGAGAACGACGATGATGCAGTGAAGGTAACACTGGTGTACTATACGGAGCTTACAATGTTGGGGAAGGATAAAAAGAAGAAGGTTGTCGATCGGTCACTGTTTATGGAGGTGGAGCAGTTGGACTATTTTAACCGCCTAGATTGGGGAACAACAATCTGGGAGAGGACGTTGAAAGGCCTTCAGTTTGGTTTGAGAGGCGAGGCCGAACTATATAAGCATAATGTGGTTTCCAATAAAGACTACATGATGAAGTATAGTCTCACAGGATTTCCACATGCGTTCTAAGTACTACATGTTCCACTAAATTTGCTTCTTACTATGCTTTGGTTACCAACCAAGTTTGATGATACAATTTGGTTTGTTGTAGGTATGAATCTACGAGACCTTGTCCACATTAAAGGGGAAGGCTGCCACCAAGTTGAATGATAATGCAATCCCTCGCATGCTTCGATGGTCGTGCCAACGGTCAGTTACGTTTAAGTGGTTGAAGCTAAACATATTTAAATGTCGGAAGGTTAGAAAGTGGTCTAAAATAATATTTTCCTTTATTGTGTACATAGTATATACATGATGTAATATTCTCACGTTTGCTGTGTGGTGGACTCCAGACGATGGTTACAACAATTCTACACATGTCGGACGTAGAGCGAAAAATGCATTACATGGATGGCAATCAACCGGCCCCCAAAATGATGAAGGGCAATGTTCTTGAAGTGAAACGTAAACATGACCATGGTGATGACAATAACGATGCCATCCAATATCATGATGGTCAAGACAATCACCATTCAAGTGGTGGTGCGGATGCTCAGCAACATGATGCCTCCTCCACTTAATAGGAGGTTGAGGGCAACGTTGCTGAGCATGGGGTCTCACGGCAGCAGAGACGTAAACCATCAGGACGAAGGGAATGCAGTCGGCCATCTACTTCACGTGGAACTCCAACTACTCTGCAACGACTAGATGGTCGGGTTGGACTACTAAAAGCCGACATACAGAGGATGAAGGACGATCTACGAATCATGAAAGATGATCTACAGACTATGAGGGCAACCGACAGACAATTATGTCTTTATTACACACGATGTGTCAGATATTCATCTGTTTGATTACCACTGTACATATATACTTGCATGCATACGTGTCATGTATATTCATCTATTTGATTCCCGATTTGTGCAGGGAAGTAGGCCAGTGGCTGATGTAAGGATCCCCATTGGAGGCGACCATTCAATGGATCATCCGGTTGAAGGGTCCACTGATATAAAGAGCCTGGTTGGAGGAGAAAAAATGGACGATCCAGTTGAAGGGTCAATGGATACACAACCAGATAACGAGAACATTGATAAGATCACTACAGTCAATGAGGGAGAACTCATTTGCCCTCCATCCATTATAATCATCCAAGATGAACAGTACCTCCCTCCATCAAATCTACATGCTGAGGATCCATCACTACCCACTATTTTTCGAATTTTGAAAGAAGAAAATGATTTTAAATTCTTTATTTTGTTTGGAACCCAATAAATTTTGATAAAATTCAAATCAGTAAAAAGTAAAAAATATTGTTTGGATGTTTAGAAGAAATTAAAAGAAAATAATTGTTTTACCATTATACCCTTGTAATTATATATAAATTAAAAAAAAGAACTAAAATTAATCGCCTCTCTTTCTTTTACCATATTTTTAGAGAAAATTTCAATTTTTACTTTTAAAATTTAAATTTGTTAAGTTGTATCAATTTTCACCCTAAACTTTCAATTTTATCAAATTGAACTCTAAACTTAGACAAGTGTTGCAATTTTTACCTAATATTCAATTTCCACTAATTCACTCACTAATTTTAACAAAAAAAACAAGGGTAAAACCTCTATAAACTTATTAATTTCAAATGAAATCAAGTTTTGCACAAATTAACCCTTAAACAACCTTGTCAAAATGCACAAATTTGAATAAAAATTTAGCTCTAATGTCATTCTTTGAAATTTCATCAATTTTGTACCATACATATGATTTAGAATTTATTAAACGAGTATGTAAATACTTTTTTAATCATCTTTCAAACATAAATTAATCAAAGAATTAAAATCGATTCGGGTTGGTTCTCCCTATTATTTGAACCGAACCAACTCATATTCGAGTGAGGGCTTTTCAATCTCTCATTCTATCTCCCATTCTCCGATTCATTTCAAGTTTTCACTTCTCACGCTCTGTAATCCAAATATTCGATCTCTCCCAACCGACGACAGTTTCTCTCCCTGTAATCCAAGTTTTCACTTTTGATTCCTGTGATTGACAATTTTATACCGTTGGATATAAGAGAGAATCTAAAGAAGTATTGCAATTTTATACCCCGCAGCTATTAAGGAGCATGAATATTTTTAGTCACATTGTAGCGGCCTATTGAATAACTTTTCATGAATTACCAAATTTTCATCCATGTCTAACTTAAATCTCGTCTACATTAGATGCCAACTTGGAACCAGACATAAGAGAAAAGAGATTGTTAAGAAAGAAAACAAATACAAACTATAATAATTGAAGTGAAGCAATCCAATGCCTTTCAACAATTTATTTCGAAGCAATCCAATGCCTTTCAACAATTTATTTCATTTGAAGACCTGGAAAATGCAACTGTTCCCCAGCATGGTGAAAGAGGGGGCACTGCAATCCGAAAAATTTCTTGGGGCAACATTTGAAAGATACATGATTTCTTAAGAGTTGGGCCATCAAGAAAGTCACTCAGCGTAAACTTATTAATACGTTAGAAGTAATTAAAATAGGAGCAAGAGAGGAGGAAAATATATGATTGGTTTATGTTACTTGATATCAAAATTCTTGGCCATCAGCAGCAGTTAAATTCTGGGTAGAAGAGTGGGAAGATCAGATGGGACATCCGAACTTGCCTACAAAATAAGATATGACAAAATCATAAATCATAAAAGCTTTTAAATGCAGCAAGGGTAATTATGAAAACATTCAAGAGCTTCATTCACAAGCCTAACATCATGAGTCAAATTCACGAGCAAAACTTCACAATCACTTTGTTGAATAATCATACCTCTAGATATCTTTTCAACAATGTTGTTGTACTGTGGTTAAAGCCTTCAATTGATTCTCCCTTTGTTCGAGATGCATTCAGTTGCTTTCGAACCTGGGTAGCAAGTGACTGCATTCACACATGAAATATATTAGTATAATTACTAAACCTGAAGCCATTGCATACTACGCCAATGGCAGCTCAAGAAAAAAGAACATGTTTTGCGGTCGGATTATTTATTGTATTCTTCATGTATATGATGGGGAGGGGAAAATTCTCCTGAAAGAGCATACCTTCCCCAATTCAACTCCCCATTGGTCAAAAGAATTGATGCCCCAAACGAAACCTTCTACAGCAATTCTATGCTCATAGATCGCCAGCAACTGGCAATATAATTGGCCACAGCATCAGTGGAGCAATTTGGCGAAGAAACTTCAAAAGAGGGTATTTTGAAAATAAAGTAAAACGCTTATCAGAGATGACATACCTGACCAATGTTGTATGCATTTAATGATGGAAGAAGAATGCTGAGAGAAGGCCGGTTGCCAGAAAATGTCTGAAGAAAAGGGATAAAGTTAGGTTGTTGATTCCACTCTGAAGAATAGATACAAGTTAAGAACAAGTGTGCACCTTGTGGGAAATAAGGTTCTCTGGAACATTCTCCTTATGCAATTGCTCTGGAGTCTATAAAAGTCGATGTTTAAGTTATATTTCGAAATGAACAAGATGAGTTCTGACTCCATTTCCACATATGGGGAAGGAAGAAATACAAAATTTGCCCATAGTTTTTCAATGCACGTGCTTGTCATGATAGAAGGATGGTTATTTCAGAGTATTTATAAAAGTGTAAAAACTAACCTTCCCATAGGCTAAGGCATCTGGCTGTGCAAAGAAGTTGGACATGAGCTCATCATGATTACTCACGACCTCACCTGTGAGGCAAACAGAAAATTAGATACTGCAAGAGGAAAGCCTTTATGGGGAGAAATTTACATTTTGGCTTTCTTTTGATCATCTGTTTACAAATTTTCACTAAACTAAAATTGGGGTTCAAATACCTTTTAGGTAAACAGGTTGCTGGCTCTTTACAACACCAATAAAATCACAAGGAATAACACGTCCCTGGAATTTTCAAAGATAATTAGTTCAGATAAATTAGTAATCAATTTATAGCAATAACTGAGAACAGAATTAACAATCATCTCCCATGTCATAAAGTGGCATTTACCGTAAAACAGCTTTCAGCAATATGAGAGAAGCACAAGTGTTTGAGCATGAATTACTGAAAGGCAATTATTTGTGTTAACAAGATTCGTACATACTTGGTGAATTAATTGGTAAAAACTGTGTTGGCCGTTAGTTCCAGGTTCTCCAAAGTCGATCTCTCCAGCCTCATAAGGGAGCGGGACCCCATCAATTGAAACTCCCTTGCCATTACTCTCCATGCTAACCTAGAGTAAAGTGGAATGAGCCGTTAGAATTTATTGTAGGGGAAAGAAATAATTGAAGAGTTTAGCTGCATGCCTGCTGAATGTGTGGAGCAAACTTCTCCAAAGCCTGGGAATAAGGTAAGATGGCCTGGGAAGTAATAGATTTTATTAGAATCAATAAAAACAAAAGATAACTAAAACTTCAAAAAATAGTATATTCTCACAAACCCAACAGATAAAATCACAAGAACTTACTCTCGCAGCATGCCCAAGAAAAGAAACATTCCAGACACTCAACAATCCCAAAAGCACCTAAGGAAATTACAATATTATTAAAAACGTTAGGAAATGCATGACTTTCACATAGATGAAAAGGGTACGAGTTCTAACCATAAATGCATACACAAAAAAATACAACCAAAACTAAAAGAAAGAGACCGCACAGACGTAAAAAACCACAGTAAAGAAAGAAAGAAGAATATGGGAATTTATCAATTGCAACAAGTTAACTATTTTGTTTAGCTTCACCCATACTTACTGGAATATTTTTCTCAAAAGGTGAGGAGTAGAAATGCTGGTCAATGCTTGAAGCTCCCTTCAAGAATCTGTAGGCAAAGAAATACATCGCCTTAGACATCTCAAACTTGAAAAAGATTAATAGAATATATTTGCTTTTTAGATCAGAAAAGAACATATTGTTTCACTTATTACATGACTCAAGCAACTGGTACACTAAATTATAGAACAAGTTTATTTTTTCCTTCGTTGTATTTCATTATAGATCCAAGTGTTGTAAGCTCAACTTGAAGTAACTGTTTGATCATAATAAAGATACGGATAGTGCAAACTGATTGAATAAAAAATCCAAATCAAGGTAGTTCTGATTGACATATACTTCTTTTAAGTATACCAAATTTGAAAATTCAATCAGGTAAATAAAACTCTTGATTATGAACATAGATATAAACTATTCTGTCCTACAGTTTTGTTTAAATACAGATTTTTTTCCATCCAATTCTAACTATGGGTACTTACTAAACAGATAAAGAAACAACTAGAAAAGATGAATGGTTGGTTTCCACCTTACACACAATATTATCCATGTCGACAATAACAATAGGTAAAACTATATTTTAAAATGACAAGGAACCATACTTTTCAACAACTGAGAAGCCATATTGAAGAGACAAAGGCAACACTCCTACAGCACTGCAAACTGCAATCAAATTTCACATCTGTAACTGTTTCATTGGGGGATAGCCAATCAAAAGCATAGAAGCCACAGAAGAATTTCAAATGAGCAAGAAATATTTACCACTATACCGTCCACCAACCCAGTCCCAGAATGCAAAGGCATTGTTAGGATCAATACCAAATTTCTCTACAAGCTGCATCAGCAAATCTACTGGTAATTATACAAGTGGTGAAGCCACGAAAATTTATAAAAGGAACAAAACCTATATACATTATTAAACTCAAAGCAGGAGCAAATGGGCCAGTAAAATCATGAATCAAGAATACAGCTGAAATCTATGGGAGAAGGTGGAAAACAGCACAAGAAAAAGGAAGAATATATATGTGAATAGAGGATAGGATGAGACATTTCTAATATCAATGATTTAAAAGGGGCGCCTTGGGTGCCTCGCCTCATATGAGGTGATGTGACCCCATTTTGGGGCTGTGGCACACTCCACAATTTTTCGCCTTGCCTTGTTTTCTATTTCTTTTCCTTTTCTTCCTTTTCTAATACTAGGAAGAAAGTTGCCATCTTGCCGAGGTGCCCATACTAAACACAATTTCCTAAAAGAAGCTCACATCTCTAGCTATTTTCTCCAAGTCATGCTTTGCAGTATTAATTTTTTTCATATATTTTAGATATTACGTCTCACCTCTCACTGAAGCCCATACTTTATTTTCACATCAAGCTTAAGCTCCTTGGCTATTGGGCTCAATACATTTCTCACTTAACAAAACACTAACTAAAACTAAAACATGTCCTCCATGATATGCTAACTGAATAACAAATTTCCACATTGAAATCAACCAAGCTATGAAGTTGAAAGGTTTTTAATGTAAAGACTGCAGGAAAGGATCAAGCACACAAATCGAACAGCATGAACATCTATCCCCAAAAGCCATAATGCTTCAATTAAAAGAATGTTGGAGAAAAATAAACATGCAAGTGAGTTATCGGGCATGAAGGCGCCACAATTCCCATCCAACAGTACTAAAAGATCAGATCAATGATAATACCGGGAGGTTTGTGCTAACTGCTACCATATGCTTTGCAACAGCAGAAGGCCTGGTATTAAAAAAAACGTGCCATGATTCAGGTTTCATTCATGAGAAATGATAAAATAATACTTACATTCCCATGAAATCAGGGAAAAGAAATTCTGTCTCAATTTGTCAAATGTATAAAACCATTTAAAAAGACACCAAAATAGATAGGTGATTCGTGAATAATTAACATATAATAGACAACCAAATTTATCAAATCTCATATTTAGCATTAACTTGAATTAAATATAGTTAGTAATTGACGCAGAGTATAGCAATTTGAATGCACATAACTCACCAATATGACAAATCCCCACACAAATTAGAGGTAAACTTAAACAAGCACAAAAAAAGAACTCTCCAACTTTTTACATCTTACAAATGTGGTAAGAAAGAATGAACGAGCCTCCCTTTAAACTCTAATAGGTGGATGAACTCATGTCGATGTACCATAGTGATTTTGACATTTATTTGTACTCCCTCTTTGAATCTTGGCTTACCTTTATTGGTTAAATGGCTTGATTAATTAGCAATCTCAGGTGGTTAATTAGCCATTGTGGACTGATTATAGCAGTTAGCTTTTGGTTATGATTAGTTTAATTGGCTTTGATTAGTAGCACATTTACAGTCCAATAGCCAAATGCCCTTGTTCAATGCAATGATAGCAACCAACACCACCGGCTCTGCTACTATCATTGGAAGACCCATCAATGTTTGAAATTCCCAACTAGTTATTTATGTATTTATATCTTATAAATATTCACACTATTTTATGTACTCTACACGAAATCATAGAAGAACATCTTTCAGACTTGGCTCAAAATTAGACCACGAAATTCAAACCATGTAAGGACACTTTGAAGGGACTCAAACCAAATAAAAACTAAATGATAGGAAAAGAGATCAATTGAATAAGTTTACTAACTTATCCTGCATCATCAAGAGTGAGACATTCTACCTAGTTGCTGAAATACATTGCTAAATGCTATGTCAACCTCTCAAATCTATCTACAAAGTATACCATGCAGTGTTTTTAAAGGCTCAAGGCGCAATGGCCCTCTGGAGCTTAGGCGCAAAGCGCAAAAAAGGCGCTGGCTTTTTTTGTAAGGCGCACTATATATAAAAAAACAAACATGAAAAATATGTACGTGTATATATTCACAATAAAAAAAAAAATCTTCATAGGAAGAAATGAAATTTAAACCCAAAAAAACATATAGAAGTCAAGTATTAGTTTGTGAACATAAAGTCAATACTCCATAAAAAAACATGAAACAATACAATACAAATAAAAAATAAGAATCTAAAACATATGACAGAAGCCCTTGCTTTTAGGGTTTTTACAATTTTTTTTTAAAATAATAACTAACCTAAATGCACCATTTGGACTTAAAAAATGAAAAAAAAAAAAAAGAAAAAGAAAAAAAGAAATTCAATAAGCCCTAAAGGGGCGCGCCCATGCCTCGGGGGGCTTCATGGAAGGCGTGCCTTCTTACCAGCGCCTAGGCACGTGTAAGGTTTCCCTTACAAGATGTTGATATTGAAGATAAAAATGCCTTCAGGCGAAACAAACACTCCCAGCCGATTCGAGAGGGCTGGTAATCTCTCCTTGCTTTGCTTCTTACTGTACAAGCAAAATCCCACCGAAAACATACGCATACCCTAGTAACACACACACACATTCCTTAAGTACTCCCTCCCCCTCCCAGGGAAACCAAGTGGTCCCCTTTACAGCCAACGCACTTCCCAAATCTGTTCCCTAACTAACTGATCTGCCCAAATTGTCTCTTTTGCCCTTCCTCTGATAAACAGCTCTAATTGGGGGCCTAACAGCATGCCTTTTAAAACACTATTACCATGCAATGCCTAGATGAAGCAGAAATGCCAAAACAACCAAAACAGTAATATAGTAGATGGCTTCACTAACCCAAGAGCAGCAGAAATCCACTCCCTTAGAGTCCGGGCATTTAACATTGTTTCAGCAGTGGTAAAAGTCTTTGAAACAACCACAACTGCAAACATATTTAATAATTAAAAACAAATAAAGAAGGTACTTATGAAAAGTAGAAGTTTGAATGATAATCCTCTTGGAGAAAAGAACTCGATGAATAAAGAACCTACCCAAAGTAGTTTCAGGGTTTAAACCAGTGATATTTCTCGCCACATCAATGGGATCCACATTAGCAAGACTGCAAGCAAAGCATAGAAATGATGAGCTCTTTTAGCCTGATTTCCAGTAGCACAGAATGGTGAAACTGCAAAACCACAAATCTTAAATATCATATCAACCACCTTAAATGGACCTAAACTGCTATTATACCAACCCCGTCAACCAACCTAAAATAATGTCCTTGTCACAAAAAATTAAGCAAGACAACCTGCAAATATCACAAACTTTCTTGTGTCGCCAATAAAAAATGACGTATTCTTGAAATTTTTTTACAAGCATAGAAAATATATCATTGACAAAGATGATACACGGTACAAAGATACAGTAAAGAATAAAGAAAGAGAGAAAATAAAAACATGTTTTCATTCACTTAAATGAAACGAAGTATTCATGGATGTATTTTTAAAATGGAAAATTAAAAAATAAATGAAATAGCTTAAAATAATGCAATTTATGTATGCAAGAAAACTCCAGTAATCTCTCTACCTTTTACAGAAACCTTTTATCGATTCAATGGTATGAGCTCTTTTCACCTAACAAAATTATTAAAACCACCTCTCATTTTTACTCACATTTTTTAACATATAGGTGGTTTGAAAGCTCGGTTTCTTACCAAAAAAAAATGTGGTTTGAGATTTAGGAGGATTCTTGCATCTCGGCACAACCAACCCAGTGCAATTGGGCATATCTTCTTTCAACAAGGTGCATTGACATGCTTCAATTTAGAAATTACATGCTATTCTAAACCTTTTCATTTATGAATAATTCATCTATTGACCCGTTGTAATTCTGTAGTTTCTGAAAATCCCTACTCCTTTTACAACTTTACTTTTCCGACAAGATGAAATCTCAGCCTCTCTAAAGATGATTGCTTCATTGTTCCATTGACAAAGGGAGTGTCACAGAGTACTTACAAACGTAACTGACGTCCTTCTGCAGACTTAATAGCCTCTGGATCTGTAAATACCATAGAAAGATACTCTCTTTAAGCTTCATTTTGCCATAAAGTTGAAAACAAGTTAAAGGAACCAATTGTATGATTAAAGACTTAGGAGATGATTCTACTCAAAGGAACTGGTTGAATGAGTCAAGACTTGAGAGATGATTCTACTCGATGAACAACTATAATAAATACATATAAGAGGAAGAAATATTTTTCCAACCTGTTTGAAGTGCAGTGTGCACAAACAGAGGCCCCAAGAAGCTACCACCAATGCCAATAGCAACAACATCCTTAAGAGGTTTTCCTGTGGCTCCAACCTACCAAAACTTGCAAAGTATAAGAAGTGCAAAGAGTATTAGAGCCAAGCCAAATAATAAGGAAGACAAATTTACCCAAGAGCCATTGCGAACTCTCTCAGAGAACTCTTGGATCTTATCAAGAACTTTCCAAACATCAGGCACAACATTCTTTCCGTTGCTCTGTATTGTTGCATCTCTTGAAGCACGAAGAGCAACATGCAGCACTGCTCGATTTTCTGTGCTGTTTATCTACAGGCCACAAAAAGTGAGGATAAAAGAACAATTATCTTCTATTTTTTGCAATGTTGAAGTTTGAAGACACAGATTTTAGACACTCATGAACAAGGTAGAGAAGATCTTATATGCTTTTTCACGCAGAAATAAGACATAAAATGTCAAATTTTGCTTCCTGAAGAAAAGAAGACTACTAGATCATTTACTATTGATTCCACAAAAATTTTAACACGAATAGGAAATGAAAAAAAACCTGCACTTACATGTTCACCATTGTACATCCGATTAATTTTTTCCTTGAGATTTGCCGCCTGAATTGGACGAAAGGGAAAAAGATATTAGAGAACAACAGTTTCCACTATACAGTAATAACAACGAACAAAACCCACCTCTGCCAACTTGAAGAGCTTTCCAATGGTGTCAAGAGTGGCCCGTTGTCGTGAATAATCCAACAATAACCCGTCATACTCACTAACAAAAACTATAAATCATCAATGAAATTGTTATCAAATTAAAACATATCAAGCACAACTAAAAGGTTGAACCAAGAGATGGCATAAATATCAATTAAAGACCCCAGGGAAACCAAAAAAGCTACGATTATCATACACCATCAAGGATTTGCATCTCGCAGCATCACTCATCAAATCACGCAAATGGGTCTTGTTAATGTCTTCAACATGAGCCTGCAGCCAAGATAACCTTCAGCATTACGATACAACATAACAAGCTTAAAATCAACCTCATACCAACTAATCCAAGTACCTTAAGGTTCTTCCACGCCTTGGAATCAGAGATTAGAGTAGAAACCATTCCAAATAATCAAAATCACCTACAATAAAACGCTACTTTCGTAATCTCAACAACAAACCTAACTACAGAGAGTAGCCTACAATCAAAGTACCCAACACCAAATCATAGCTAGACATTCTAAAAATAATCATAACAAGAGTATAAAAAAAATAAAAAATAAAAAAAACTACTTTTTGAATTAATCTATGGTTTCTAGCCGTTTCTCGTATCGAGAAGAGAATGCACTAAAGAAGGAGAAACACCCTAATCAAGTTATCCAGCACCAAGACATAGCTAAACATTACAAAATGAACATAGCAAAAGTAAAATAGTTGAAAAAGTGACTCATTTTGCATTCTGTTTTTTTTTTCTCGCAATTTCTCGTACCTAGGAAACAAGGCAAAAAATAAAGAGCAGTCCTACAATCAAAGTACCCAGCACCAAATCATAGCTAGACATTCTAAAAATAATCATAACAAGAGTATAGATTAAAAAAAAAAAAACTACTTTTTGAATTACTCTATGGTTTCTCGCAGTTTCTCGTACCTAGAAGATAATGCACTAAAGAAGGAGAAACACCCTAATCAAGTTACCTAGCACCAAGACATAGCTAGACATTACAAAATGAATATAGAAAAAGTAGAATAATTAAAAAAGTGACTAATTTGCCTTCTATTTTTTTTCTCGCAGTTTCTGGTACCTAGGAAACAAGGCAAAAAATAGAGAGCAGCCCTATAATCAAAGTACCCAATACCAAATCATAGCTAGACATTTTAAAAATAGTCATAGATTAAAAATAAAAAAATAAAAAAAAACTACCTTTTGAATTAATCTAGATTTCTCGCAGTTTCTCATACTCAGAAGAAAATGCACTAAAGAAGGAGAAACACCATAATTAAAATACCAATCAACAAATTAAAGCTAGAAATTACACAATAACCATGCATAACAAAGGTCGAATAGTTAAAAAAATGACTACTTTTGCATTCTGTTTTTTTTCTCGTAGTTTCTCATAGTTTCTCGTACCTAGAAAACAAGACAATAAATAGGGAGCAAGACTTAATCAAAGTACCAAGTAACAATTTATAGCTAAACAATCCACAATAACTTTAATAAAGGTAGAATAGATTTTAAAAAATGACTACTTTTGCATTAAGTTTTTTTTTCTCTCGTATTATCTCATACCTAGAAAACAAGGCAATAAATAAGGAGCAACATCATAATCAAAGTTCCTAGTAGCTAGACATTCAAGAATAACCATAACAAAAATACAATACATAAAAAAATGACTACTTTTGCATTCTATTTTTTTTCCTCGTAGTTTCTCATACCTAGAAAACAGGACAATAAATAGGCAGCAAGACCCAATCAAAGTAAGTAACACTTTATAGCTTGACAATCCACAATAACCCTAACAAAAGTAGAATAGATAAAAAACAATGACTACTTTTGCATTACTTTTTTTCCTCGTAGTTTCTTGTACTAGAAAACAAGGCAATAAATAAGGAGCAACAACATAATCAAAGTACCAAGCAGCTAGACATTCCAGAATAATCGTAGCAAAAATATAATACATAAAAAATTGACTACTTCTGGATTACATTTTTTTTCTCGCAATTTCTCGTATGCATAGAACAATCGAAGAAATAAGAAGGTCATAATCAAAGTATCAAGCAACAATTTATAGCTTGACATTCCACAATAACAATAGTAAAAGTACAAGAAATAAAAAATTGACCATAATTGACCTTCGCAATGTCTCATACTTAGAAACCAATGCAATAAAGAGCACAAACAAACTAACAATCAAATATTCATAGTCAAATACCTCCAAAAAAAAAAAAAAAAAAAAAAAAAAAAAGAAAGAAAGAAAGAAAAAGCAAACAACCCACATTTTGGAATGTTTTGCCATAAATTTTTGCTTTAAATTTTGATTATGGCACTTCATCCTATTTATTGCCTTGTTTTCTAGATACAAGCACCTGTGAGAAACTAGAAAAACCCATAATGCAAGACGAGTCAATTTTTATCTATTATGTTTTTGTTATGGTTATTGTGTAATGTCTAGCTATACTATAAATTAATATGTCGTAATCCGAACACATCTATTTAGTCCAAAAATACAAAGATACATATTCTCACATATATAATCGAACGAAAAGAGAAGTTTTAAATGACTAAAGAGTCCTGACACTATATTTCAAAATAAAATAGTAAACCAAGCATAACCCTTTGATGGAAATCACTTAGAAACGAAGTTTCAAGAAAATATTTTACACAATTATGGACTCAAAATGCTACATCGAAGGATTGAAACTTTGCACATAGCATCAGAAAACTCAATTGGATCTCAAATTAGGCCTGTGGACATTGTGAATTACACCTCCAATACTATTTAACGAAACGACAGTGATATTAACTTACCTAACAAAAATCTTGCTACTGCTATGTAATTTAAGCGAAGAAAAACACACATGAAATCAATTTTTTTCACTTCTTCAAATAGATACAACAAACTGAGAACGGAGATGAGGGATGCAAGAGATGCCGTCGCCGTTTGGGTGAAGATGTTCTGAGTTCGCCGTTCGCTGTTAATTACTCGTTGCCATTTATCGTGGCCGTCTCGTCTGAGTTTTCCAATTGCGATCTCTTAATGTCGAGCGAGAGGTGGAAGAATGCGAGAGATTGAATGTTGGGAATTAGGGTTCAGTTTTTTAAAAGGCAATAATGTCTTTTCATTTTTAAAAAGTCCTATAACTCTATAAATTAAAAAGTTGTCCTAAAACTCTTTTCCTCCTTAAAATTTGTCTCATTTTTTGCAATATCCCCACAAATTCATCTGTAGTAAGCTTACCCATTTACCAACCCTCTTTTCAGTCATAAGCCCTTCCAACTCTCTATTCCCTTTTTCACATACTTCCAATAATTCCTCACTAATTAAGCAAAAAAAACCAACTCTGTCTCCAAGCGGGTATATGAAGAAACAGGAAAAATCAATTAGGGGTTGTTTGGGGCAAGGGTTATAATAACTTGTGTTATAATAACATGTGGAGTACTCTGCACCCCAAACACAGACTATTATAACCCCAGACTAAACAACTCTGCATTTTAAACAATATTATATTATTTCACAGACTATTATAACTCATGTTATTATAACCAGTGCCTCAAACAGCCCCTTAAAAAGAAGCAAAAAACAGGAACGTACAAGTCTTCGATCTTTACTTTTGCAGTAACACTCTTGCCACGAAGCTCGTTGACACCACGATTTTTGCTATCCCAAAATAAGCTCTCAGAATTGGCGAAATCCAAGAGCTTCCGCCCCTGCCGAATAGTAGAACGACACCCATTAGCGAGATGGAGGAGCCAGATCGAGGGAAAGAGATTGAAACCCCAAAAACGACATGAGAGGGTGACGAGAAGTTTACCAAAAAAAAAACCAAGGGATTAGAAAAACTTACACATGCTAAACCGTGAGTGTGAGAGTGGGTTCTAAGGGAGAGCTGGAATCGATAACAGAGAGAGATTGAGAGGGAGATTGGCGAGAAGCTTGGAATTTGGGGATGGAGGTGGTGCAGTGTTCTTTTGTGCTGTGCCCTAGAGGCTTCGACGGCAAAATGATTTATGAGAGAATGTTGCACGGAGAGCCAAACACGTGGGGCTGTTTGGGGTGCATGGTTGTTATAATAGTACGTGGTTAGTTTAGCATAAGTTGAATTAGTGCATGTTTGGGAGTGATGATTGAATTAGTGATTTTGGAAAAAGAGATTTAGGTATAATTGATTTTGTAAAATTGATTTTAATACAATCATATTGATGTTTGGTTCTAAACTTTTAAAAGTGATTTTTAATTATTATGTTTGGTTTCAAAAGTGATTTTAGAATTACTAAATTACTAAAAAGGGCATATTTTTATATTTGAGAAATTATTTAACTAAAAATTATGATAAATATGTATGTTTATTAATTTATTTTTTATTTATTTTAAATTTTTTTTATGCATGATTAATATGTTAAGTAAGAAAAATACGTATAATACATATCAAAAGAAAAATCCAAAAGCCATATATCTCATTTAATCTAGAAATATTTGTATCATTACAAACACTTAAACTAGATATTGTCTATTGAAACACAAACTATATAATAAAGACATTAACATGACATAAGAAGTTCAGCAATTTTTTCCCATTTCGCTTCCATCTCCCTTCCATGACAAGAAGTCTCACTTTCCTCATTAACACTCAACTCGTTTCTTCCATCTCCCGTCCATTTGTTCTTCAACTGTCTATATCCATAATTTCTTCCCGTCTTTTCTTTGAAGTTCTTAATCACATTCCTCCATCCAATTTTACTAAAATGACAGTTAGGTCTATTCCCATTTAAAGTCTCAGCAACACACACTTGTATGAATGAATTAAGAGTAACATCATCCCAAATAGCCTTTGTTTGCTTCTCTTTTTCATCACTAAGAGTTATATCCTTAGACATTCTAAAAAAGAAAATGATAAAATAAAATATTTTAGAGTATAGAAGATAGTATGGAAATGACTGAAAAACAGGGAACAATTGAAGATAATATCACTTCATAAAAGATCAAACTAACCTTTTTTTCTAAGGAAATATAATTAAGAAAAAAGAGTACAATGGAAGGCTAACTACAAAACCCATGATGTACAAACACAAGTATATGCACAAAAATTTCATTATTAGATTGACCAAATCTAAGCTACTTGCTAATTTAGATATCAAGTATGATAACTGAAAAGATTATTCCCGTAATCTTTATTGTTTTTCTTTTTCTGTGTTGGGTTTTCTTGAAAGTAAACAGCCTCATGCAATTATGTGAGTTCTATCTCCAGCCTCATGCACTTTAGAAATTGTATGTTGCTTTTGTGAAGAAAATAATAAACATGCAACTTACACAATAAAGTAAAAAATGAATAAATAAAAGAACAACGACTTTGCCCAACCATTGCCAAGTATACAAGCTGAATGAGGATAAGTATTACTACTCATGTTTAAGAACCAAAAATGACGATAATTTTTGACATGAGAAAACTTTCTAATTTTTAATAGAGAACCACAGTTTAGATTGTAAAGAAACCATGATTACACATCACTGCCAAACCAGCAACATTTCAGCAATAACCGTACCAAATCAGCTTTAGCAATGCCAAGATAGTAACACTCCAAATCATTATGTTGTGAATCTCTATAGCAGAAAATCAGTACATGCCTAAGTTAGAGGTCATGGCCTATTCACATATTAATACCTTCATTATTTGAGGCATTAATTTAGAAATTAGAAGCCATTAAATCATTATTGTTTTATTCTTATCGGTGAAGAATTCCCCCTCACACTCCCTTCTTTTCCTCTCCTTTTCATGACTGTTGCCTTGTACTCTGACCAAATTAGTTGCTATAAATAAATCTTGAGTCTATTTTTCCCTTCCCTTAATTATTCAAAACATCGAAGGATCTTCGCATCAACTCTCAATATAGTATCAACTCTCAATGGTAATATATTAAATATAGAGAGAGAACAAAAGATGTAAAAAGAAAAGGATGCTCGAACAATTTAACTTAAAGAAAATTCTCCATTTTCTTCCCATCCAAACAAAGCTTTCAACAGGGTATTAATAATGGATATGGATTCTTTAGAAGAAAAAAAAACAGCTAAAGAGGCACCGCCTTTGGTAAAAAAGACGTCCAACAAATGGGAAATCAAGAAACTCCTATTTCAAAAACTTCCCTACTAGCATCATCTCTTAAAATCTCACAACCAGAAACGATCGATAACAAAAAAATGCAATAAAATATTCAAACGCCCTGTTTTCTTTAGCAAATAAGAAGCCCTAAACAAGCCAACAACGATCAAGCTCAAATGTCCATTAATCTAGAATTTTACAAGGCTACACAAAACCAATCTCTTCCCCACCACAAAATTTCAAAAATCACAATCGAAACAACCCCAATGAATCCAATTACCCCAAATTGAAACAAAATTACACAAACAAACAAAAAAATTAGTGAAGAAACTACAAGTCCAAAACTCAAACACGAATGAAAATAACACCTACCTGAGAAACCAAAGAAACAATCACGAAAATATGGAGATGTTGCAATGAGAGCTAGGGCTGAAAATGGAGAAACCAAGGAGCCTGTAGTCTAGAGAGCCTCCAGTCGAGTGAGAAAGAAATGAGAGTTGGGATGAAATTTTCTATTTAATATAGGGGCATTTTTGGTATTTCCACCATTGAATAGAATGAGGATAAATATGAGAGGTGATTCCCGGTCCATCACCCAAACAAAAATCACCAACCAACAAGTACTTCAAAAATCAATTTTAAATGATTTCAGATTTTTCCAAAATCAATTGTATCCCTTTGTCAAACATCAACATTTGAGAGAAAACTGATTTTGACAATGGCAAAAGTGATTTTGATCGTACCAAAATTACTCCTAAATATATCCTTATAATAGTCTATCAAATAGAGAGTAATTTAGTTTGTGCTTAGAAAGTTTATGTTTGAAGTGGAAATTTAACATAGTCATAGTCCAATCATATTTGAGAATGATTTAAAAATAAATAAAATAACTTTTTTGTTGTTCAAAATTAGTCTAAAACATATTTTTAATTATTTAAAATCAAAGAGTAATTTTGAATATGACAAAAGTGATTTTAACCATTTCAAAATCATTCCCAAACATGTCCTTCATCTGTGTTTGGAATCATATTTGAATTTTTACTCTCATTTTGGTTTGAGATAAAATTTGAATTAAGCTAAAAATTTGATTTTGAGTAAAGCTTCAAATTTTACAATGACTTGATTTTGAAACATTTAGGCCCGTTTGATAACCATTTAGTTTTTGTTTCAAAAACCAAAAATCATTTTCTCTACAATGGCTTTCGTCATTTGAGTTTTTAGCCAAATTTCAAAAACAAAAATAAGTTTTTGAAAATGACTTTTTTTAGTTTTCAAAACTTGGCTTGGATTTTAAAAATGTATGTAAATAGTAAAAAAGAAAATATGAAAAAAAAGTGTAACTAGTATTTATAGGCTTAATTTCAAAAATAAAAAACTAAAAACTAAGGCCCCGTTTGATAACCATTTAGTTTTTTGTTTTTAATTTTTGAAAATTAAGCTTGTTTTCTCCCAATTTCTCTACAATGATTTTCATCTCCCTTAAGGAATCATTTAAATTATTAGCCAAATTCTAAAAACAAAAACAAGTTTTTGAAAACTATTTTTTTTAGTTTTCAAAACATGGCTTGGTTTTTGAAAACATAGGTAAAAAGTAGATGGCAAAAACAAGTAAAACCATAGGTGGGAGTAGTATTTATAGGCTTAATTTTCAAAAATCAAAAACCAAATGATTATCAAACGGGGCCTAAATGGTTATCAAATTGGACCTTAAAATTGGGATTGGATTTGAAATTTCCTCCCACGGCAACAAAGTTTAGAATATGCCTAATACGAATTCAACCATTATTTCGATTTAGAAGGGCCAAGTGGAAAAAAAAAAAAAAAAACAGAACTGCATTTTTAATCTCTCTTTCTTGGTATCTTGAACAAAGTGGACAACTTCCCCTTTAATTTTTGAATTCAAAAGAGTAATTGAGGATCTTTCCAGAATTCAAATTTTGGTCATTTTACTATAATTTTTCATCATCATTTTCTTTTTATGGATTTCAACTCACCGCTTTCTTCCAATACCACCCCCCCCCCCCCCCCTTTTTTGTAAATTGGGGTCCCAAACAGACCCAAAGACTGCTATTTCTTTTCTTTTTCCTTGGTTAAAAATCAGTTTTGATCAATGAACTTTCATGAAATCATAGCTTAATTAAAAAGATACTAATGGTTACGTACTAACTAAATTGTTAACAAAGTTCATGGACTAAATTGTTACAAACTAAATTTTAGAGACTAAATTGTTGCTTTCATCCTACCGTTAAAGCTTGGAAGGTCTATCTTCATTGTGAATTTTGGACTGCTTGTCGTCTTCTTGGATTTCTATCTCACGATCTTGATTCCCAAGATTGTAGATTTCATCCTCGCCGGAAGATTTAGAGTCTTGTGTTATGAATCTTGGCAATTTGTATATCAAAAACTCTTCTGATCAGTTGAAAGAGCAACTGCTTGAAAGGTACAAAAGAAAAACTTTGTGCCTTTGGATCAGAAACTCTAATACCACTTCGATGAATCAAATTCTCCAAGAAACTCAATGATTTATTGATTGTTCAAATGATAGGCTGACCCAGCCTATTTATACAAGTCAATTCCAACTAATCTTTAACCAACTAACAACTTGTTGGCGGGATAAAATACTAAACTATAAAAATACAGGAAAAACCCTCAATAACAAAAGTTACCTTAAAACAATAAAAGAACTGAGTAAACAATTTAGTGTATACAAGTTAGTTTATGAAGTTATTGCTTTGAAGTAAAACACTTTTTGACATGTGTTTCCAAAAATAAAAAAAGAGACTAGTTAATTACTTACTCCAAATAAACCACTTTTAAATCGATCAAATCATTATTAGCCATACAACTGAACATAATGCAAATTTTTTTGGAAAAAAATCCACTGCTTAAAATTATTACTTTTTACTATTTCACATATTATATCGAACACACTCTTGTATTTATCATTCGATCTGATTAAGAACCTCGCAGTCGAAAAACCAACTTCATTTGCACTGAATTACTCAAGCCACAAGATTTCTCCCCAAATTAAAAACTTCATGAAAAAATACATCTCGCTGAAATTACAATGACAAGTGCAACACTAAACATCTCATCATTTAGAAGAAATCTATACGTGTTGCATAAGCTGGCAGGGAAGAATCTTTTACTTCAACGAGCTTCATAAATATGCCTCTTATATTCTCTTGAGCTCCAACATATCGAAATTTAATTTACATTTCCAGTCCCCTAGACTTTGAGCGAGTTTTGTCGGGTTTTCGAAATCATTCCATTACTAGCCAACCAGGTTTGATCAGGATATCTTGTTTGAAGTTGCGGCCAGTGATTGATGTCGACTCACCCTGACGACGGTAGCACTGCCAAAGGGGAAAAAATGCAAAACGATGAAGCTCTTTAAGACTAACAAAGAATATAACAGGTTCTGGTTTAAGATTATAGAGATACACAACGAGATTGCTAGTACTTGGTGATTGTTTTTCAAAACCAGATATCTTACTTTTAATAATTCCATTAATTTGATCTTATTACAATTATCCAAAGGAGTATGCTCATTAATCCTCTTCCATCCCAAAACCATCAGGGAAAGTATGAAAAGAAGTGATTTGAAATAAATCTAATTGATAAATTTCATACTATGGAAAACAGTTTCAAGCCATTAGTCTCGACATCTGAAAATTGAGAGAGGAAAGCATAAGGTGTGACACTATAAATCCATACTTCTAATGGATGGAAGAAGTGCCATGTTAGCGGCTAAAATGTGAAATCCATACTTATAACATAGCAACCTTTTACTTAGCGGCTAAAATGTGAAATTGACTCGTGGTCATTTTAAATTAATGGGAAACAAATATAAATCCATACTTCTAATGGATGGAAGAAGTGCCATGTTACCAACCTTGTAACAGACAATTGTATCATCAGGGTACATTGCAAACAATTTAGTTCCAAGGCGTGCATGACAAGAATCACAGAGGCTCTCATCGTTGATCTGAACGTGTCCTTGATCTTTCCTCCAATCTGGCCAACCTTGCCTCAAGATCTAGAGCACGGGAGGTATTGTGTACAATCTGGAAAAAATAAGAAGTAATTAAGCTTCCGCATTGTAGTGTGTAAAAAGCAAAAACCAAGCTGTTTGATTAGTTATTTCGGTCCTGTCTCGGTCCTTTTGTAGTCAAAATCCCCCCCCCCCCCCCCCCCCCCCCCCCCCCCCCCCCAACCAAAAAAAAAAAAGATATAACCCATTACATCTGTATCTAATCATAAACAAGAGGAAGAAGTAACTGAGGTTTAAGGTTGGAAGGTTCAAAAGCAGGAAGAGAGGAATGGACGACTGCTGCTTGAGCCTCTATCTTCAGTGCCTTAACAGCGCTAGAAGCACCACAATGACATTACCAAAAGCAGTAATTTCACCACTATCCATTATTTATTTTTAAGTAAGGTGTTGTGTGATTTATAAGATGCCAATAGTTCACACATTTTTCAAATTTTATTTAAGCAATGCATAGTTGTAGAAATTGTCACCAAAAAGACAAATGTTTTTGTTTTCTTTTTTCCTTGAGAAATTAAAAAAAAAAAAAAAAGCCAAAGGAATTGTGCACCATGATTTTCAAAAAGTAATTTGTCATAAGTGGAAAGAGATCAGTTAGGCCATGTTAATAACTATTTGGTTTCTTGTTTTTGAAAATTTTGCTTGTCTTTCTCACCATTTCTCTACAATGGGTTTCATCTTTCTAAGAAAACATTTGAATTCTTAGTCAAATTCCAAAAACAAAACCAAGTTTTTGAAAACTATTTTTTTTTGTTTTTAAAACTTGACTTGGTTTTTGAAAACATAGGTTTAGACTTTTAGTAGATAGCAAAACAAGGAAACCCATGGGTGGAAGTAGTATTTGTAGGTTTAATTTTCAAAAATCAAATGATTATCAAACGGGACCTTAAGTTAATGCAGAAAATGACTACTGGTAGCTTACAACCAGGGGAAGGTGCCATCAGTTTTAAGAGGGAAAACTGGCCCTCATCAAATGAGATCGATTAAAGATGCTAAATAAGAGGGTAAAAGATTAAGTAAAAACTATGGAGAGAGAGAGGAGAAAGAGAGAGTGAGAGAACCTGTCCTTGACAGTGATGATGAAATCGAGCTCTCAACATTTTTAGAATTGTTTCTGAAGCAATTTGAAGTGGCATATCTGGAGACAAAGTCTGCACTTGAAACCAAATTTTGATGAGAACATAAAAGGATATAATTATTTACAAACGGTCAGATGGGGAATAGAAAGGACATTTACAATGGGAGGAGTACAAAATCATAACAATAATTCATCCACAGTCAGAAATCTAATCTTCTTTTTTCATTTAATTTATATGGTTATCTGCTTTCATTTTGGTTTTTTAGGTAAGAAATAGCATAATGATATAGATCAAAATACACTAAAAGGGATGGTTAGATACCTTCTCACCTACAAAGATCAAAGAAAATAACAAACCAGTCTGAGTAGTTAACCATAGAATCACAAAACTCCGTAGACAAGTATACCAGCTGAATATATCTTGAAAAGTTCTACCTTTTCTCTCTGTCAACGACTCACAAAAAATAACAAATTACGTTTATCTTTGCTTGTGAATGAATTGGAGGCCAAAACAGAGATGGTAAAGGAGATCCCTCTGCTATTGCCCTTCTGTATTCTTTCACATATCTTAATGAAAGTATGGTTTATAAAAAGAGAAGAAGAAGAGAAAAATGAAAAAACTAATATAGTTTCTGTTTCTTCTCTATGGATGTTTGTAATTATTCTTCTTTCATTTGGAGAGCTTTTCTGTAATCTTCTTTAGGCAGATTCCTTAACTACCATTTTTTGTATTCTTTTTGAATTCCAGGAAGTTGATGTTTATATATATAAGAATGGGCATATATATATAGGAATGGGTGCATGCTTGAGGGATGGAGCATCTGATACCTCTAAGACTCGCAAAGGATCCAATGATTCTCCATGGTTGTGGAGAAGGCCAACAGCAGCTTTAAACATAGGCTCCTTACCATTTTGAGGATCCAAATACATATCAAGTAACCTACAGTTATCGTGTTGTAAACACAAAGCAATTTTAAAGAATGCACTGAGATCTTAAACGTATCATTGAAATTGAAGTGCTTGGGGCATGTAAAACGGAGAGAACAACAGACAAGCAAACAGAAGAAGGAAATTAACTGCATGTAGGCATCTGATCTGCCAATTTCAGCACAGTACTGCTCAGCAGCTTCACTGTCTTCAAGTTTCCTGACATATCATATAATATTCTGTCAGTAATTGATTATCGTGTTCATGTAAATATATATTTCATAAGATCAATAATGATCCAGGTGTTTGTACATTATAAATTCACACGAGAAGATATTCAAAGTGCAACAAATTGCAGCTAACTAGGCAGTTGCTCCAAGTGAGACAATTCTTCCAATTCCCAATGAAACTCTCTTATTTTTTTAACAAGAAACGAAACTTTTCATTGATATAATGAAAAGAGATTAGTACTCAAAGGATACAAACTCCATGAGGGAGTGAACAGAAAATAAAAACAAAGAAATTAGATTAAGAAAAATGGTCCAAACGGAACAAAGATAAACAAAAATAATTTTTTCAGCTAGTGATTATATGAATTGCAAAGTCTGTCCTACGATGCCCCCAAAATCTATAGCTAAGTTTCTGGACTAGTTATTCCTATTTAGCATCTTTTTAAACTTATAAACGGCTTAACATCTCATATGAAACTTACAAGGCTAGAATCTGGAGCACTAATGCCTCTTGCCCTAGTTTCCGGTATAGAATAGCCTGTCCGGTCATGAAGGAAAAAACCATGAGAAAGAAACTCAGACCAATAATTAAATAATGCCAGCCTGACATGACTTTACATAGAAGAAAAATCCGGCATCTAAAAAAGCTTACTACGCCATCATGTGTAAAGAATTATGACTGAGCATGTGTAAATAAGTAATTGATAGAAAATCTCAGATAAAGAATTCATGCAAAGGATAATGAATAAAATAATATCCAAACAACCTTTTCCAACCATAATTCTGACCCTTCAATCAAGTCTAAAACCTCTTCAGGATCATACAAATCCGAAGACTGTAAAAAGATCTGCAACCTTTCACGGATTGGCTGTTCAAATATTGAGTTAATTCTCTGATCCGATATTTTTGTGTCTGATGATGCTCCTGAATCAAGGTTTTGAGTACTTTCAACTTCGATTGCTGATTTGGCTAATGAGAGAGCATATAGTGAGTGAAATTGAGGATCGCACGATTCTTTCTCTTCAATCAACCACTGAAGATACCTAAACAGATGTGGAGATCAACCAGAAAAGATTTTTATAAGAAACAAAACACAAAATAAGAAAAAAGAATATATATCTATATCTATATATATATGCATATGCGATAAAAAACCTGAGGTATGAATTCAAATGAAAGAGAGCAAGCGACAGTCTAAGGGCCGGGGGAAGAGAGCTCTCCCTCCCAATTCCAATCGAGGAGGATCAAAGAGAGAGGGTGATTACAACAGAATCTACTATAGTTATGAAACCACCCAGATGCATTTAGTTGTAAAGAAAAAAATAATTTATATAGGAAACAAAATATGACTAACACACTTTTCCTTATAGTTTGAGTCTGAATTCTATTTAATCCCTAATAGTTTAAAAACTAACCATTCAGCCCTTGTAGTTTAATAAATAATCACTTCTTATTCATGTCATTGGAAGGCTTACCACCTTCAATTAAGTGGCTGACATGGCAAAGATTATTCAAATGGTTTTAAATGATTTGGCATCCTAATTATGCCCTCCCTTTCCCTCTGTTAAAGGTCTCTCTCCCCTCCATACCAGGTCCCATCTCCCTCCCTTTCTCTCTCTTCTCTCTATATGATCTCTCTCTATTTTATTTTTAGATTTTCTCTCCTCTATCTCCCGTCCTTTTTCTTCTTCTTCTTCTCTTTCTCTCTCAACATCTTTGTTCCATAGAGAGAGAGCTTGCACTTAACAAGAAAAATAATAATATAAGAACAATTACTAAAACAAATTAACAAATTGGAACGAAAAAGTGAGAACTATAAAAAGATTATTGGACTACTCCACTACATCAAAAGGTGCACATCCTACAAACTTTTATGATTGTAATCCTTCTGGAAAACCAAAAGTCATCAAAAAAGAAACCAATTAGTGCGACAGGGTTTAACAAACATGCTCTTCAAATATAGAACAACTTTCCATAAGCATTCTTCAAAAGGGCAATCTAATAATATATTATATTATTTGAACAAGATACAAGTTTCTCATTGATATAATAAAAAGATACAAAAATGTTCAGGGGAAACAAACTCCTAGAAAGAACGAGAGAAAAGCAAAGAAAAGAAAAGAAAGTATAAATAGCTAATGAGGGAAAATGAAAATCTATCAAATCATACACATAATACTGGGAAAAAATGATTGAATTTAGGAAGACTACCATCGTGGCTAGCAATTTTAGGTAGAGGCACGCTTTTTAAGACATGAATTGGCGAACAAGACAGGAACATAACTTAACCTAATTTATCTATTTGGACATCAATAACCAGAGATTATAGGAATATTTCCACTTTTCAAATTCTTGATGATTATGGGCAAGAAAGGTGGGGATTAGATCTCTTAGTCCATTTTCTTCGTACTTCATCTTTTCATAAAATTACCTCTCCTAACCCAAAATTTTTGTTCCTAAAATTACCTTCTGAACCCACGCACCCATGCTAAGGCATCGCTTTGTACTCTATGAGAGAATTTCAAACGTTTCCTATCAACCACTCTAAACAGAACCAGGGGTCCAGGGCACAGAGGAGAAAAAAGTACTTACAAATTTATTGATGGTGAAGTAAATTTATGGAGGTCTGATTTCTCACAAAAGAAAAGGGAAGTAAAATGAAGTAAATTTAAGACATACCTTTGAAGAATTTCTACCTTCTTGGGATCAATAGCCTTTATTATATCATCTGAAATTTATGAAAAAAAGGGTTTCATTAACATAAATGTGCGTTTGGGGGGGGGGGGGGGGGGGGGGGGGGGGTGGTTTGAATAAAGATAAACACAATAATGATGCATTTATAATAGACTTAAAACTATTACATGAGAGATAATATACCGAGAGTTAAAGAAAGTAAGGGGCTGTTTGGGGCAAGGGTTATAATAACCTGTGTTATAATAACCTGTGGAATACTCTGCACCCCAAACACAGACTATTATAACCCCAGACTAAACAACTCTGCATTTTAAACAATATTATATTATTTCACAGACTATTATAACCCACCGACTATTATAACCCCCTGTTATTATAACCCACTCAGTGCCCCAAACAGCCCCTAAGTGAATAGAGAAGCACAAAAATTCAAATATGAAAATGAATGAACTTTAGAAGAAAGAGTAGTCTTCACGGGTGGGGAACTGACTTAAGGATGTTCTCTCTCTTGGCACTCTCGTATCCCTCATTCCTCCCTCTCTTTTATCCCTCGTGCAAATTCAAATATAAAAATCTAATTTTGGTTGACGCTCTCCATATCTTATATTCCATGCTATAAGAGACGTTTGTGCAAATTTTTATGTTTTTAAGAGAGAAAAACCTTAACTTCATTGAAGTGACGAAATTAAAAAAAAAAAAAAAAAAGAGAGAGAGAGAGAGAGAGAGAGAGAGAGAGAGAGAAAAGAAAAAGAAGAAAAAGGCAGATTGCCAATTCCCTCGGAATTACAAAAAAAGTTTCTAATGGGATGTAAGATATGATATAGCAAAATCTTTAAACAAAGAGTAATTTTTACACCAATTCATAGCCAAAAACACTGATGATTCAAGGAAAGGTTTGGTGCAGATTTTGAAGATGTAGCTCTTAACACTTTGAGGTTAGACTTGATCGAATTCAAGGCAATTATTAAGGTTAAAGATAACTAGAGGATTTTTATTGGCTATGATACGCTAGTTAACAATGGTGGTTCATTGATGGTAGTTTTTCATTGAACTACTAAGCAGTGGCAAATGGCATGCTAGCAGAAGTGCAGGGTGATGGCACTTTTGTAGGGAAGATGCAGTAGATTTGACAAGTTCAGGGCATGTTTGGAAGTGATTTTGAACTTGTTAAAATCATTTTTGTTGTATTCAAAATCACTCCAAAACAAGCTTTTAACTATTCAAAATCAATTTTTATGATATGAAAATCGACTTTAAAAGTGTAAAATCAAACATTAAGTTGATTTTGAATGATTAAAGGTATGTTTCAAAGTAATTTTAAACATGACAAAAGTGATTTTAATAATTTTAAAATCACTCCCAAACATGCCCAATCTATTACCAGAAGATTTCCCTTAGCTAACATCGCTGCTTCAACTGGAGGCTGGATAAGGCTACCTGCTCTTTCTCCTAAACTTCTTAAGGGGGCTTCCGACAGATTTGCCACCCTGATTTATCCTCATAGAGTAGGCTTCCTGTTTGCTGAAGCTACTAGTTCCTGAGTTCTCGAAGGAAGGATAAGCTTCGAGGGAGTTTGGGTTTAGGATTCCTCTGGGCCTCAGGTTCAGGGACCATGGAATTTTCCAGCAAAGGGTTTGCAAAAGGCATTACAATAAAGGAGTACACTTCCCTCAAGAATCTTCCTCAAGTGTACAGACTTCAATTCCGTCCAATTCAATAAAGTCCCTCAAGCCTTCTAAGCCTTTATGAATTATTTCCTGAACGTTAGAAGAATCTGAAACATGCAAATTTGTGTTGGTCAAAGGGGTTCAGTAAATTTGAAATGAAGAAGGTTGAGAAAAAGATTTGGGAAAAAGTCCAAATCGTTTTCGATCCAGTCACCTCTTCAAACGAGTGAGATTTTATTTCTGTACAGCTATCAGTCACCTCAACCGATCTAGCCCTGAATAATTCTTCAATTAAACATTCTTGAGTTTACGTAGTCTTTTGTCCATTATTTCTTCTGATTCCATTGTGAATTGCTAAAACCAGCATGCCAACATAAATCTTCCTTAATTGAGTGGGTCGGATAACACTAAGGTGAAGACTCGTGAAGGAGGAGGGGGGAAAATTGAGAACGTGGGTGATTTATTTCAACCAGCCCATGCTCATACTCACACAAACAATTTTTAATTCATTCTCTATAATAATGCTTCTTGATATGAGATGAGGTCAATATTCATGGTTGAAAGTAAATTTTGGATGGGAACATCTCTTTCCCTTTGTTCATATTTTTCCTATTCTGCATTCAAATTGATACGAAAAATCTTGGATCTCTGTTAATAACCCTTCAAATGACTCCTTCCAATCTAGCCATTTGGTTGGGTAATTCCCCCAAAGGAAAAATGCAATGTTGAGTATTGAGCACAACAACTAAAAGTTTGCAGGATAGGAATCGTCATTTCCCCTGACCAGATTCTTGCTGTTTGTCATTGTTCATGATTAGGCTCCTTAACCTTGCTCTAATGTCAAAATAATGCAATCAAACATCTAAGAATATGAACTCCAAAATGCTCGCAGATACAAAAGATTAACCTTCTGGTTAAAGAAGGTGTGTTAGGCTGGTGCTTATGAAGGACAAAGTATTTTTAAAAAAATTGGTAGCATTTTGCTAAAATTTTAAAGAGCTGTAAAAAAATACTTCTGAACCATTAAAATGCTTTTCAAAATTTTTGTTAATCAAAAGCGGTCTGAGAAATTCTCAAAATGGATAACAAGTACATAAAAGTGCTTTTAAATGAAGCATGTAACTAATTTTATTCCAAGAGTGCTTATATAATAATTGCCACTTAAAAACAAATATTTCAAAAGAACATACACTAAGCCAGCCAATTATTAACAAACTAACCAACTAAAACCAATTAACTACTAAAAACTACCCACAAAAACAAACTCAAGAAGAAACTACAGAACTATTCCTACTTTTTTTTTTTTAACAAGAAACGAAACTTTTCATTGAAAAAATGTTGCAATCAAGAGAAGAATTGAAGAATGGTTCACTTAGGGGTATCAAATGTGTGATTTAACCTGCACATATGTAAGACTGCTGGACTACATGGAAAAGTATCCCATAGAAATGCAGGGAAAAATATGACTGACTTCAAGTTTGCATAAAATACCTGGTGCTAATTGAGATGATCTTTTTTCTGATGTCAAAATCTGAATGGCAAAATGCTGGTTGATGTCTGCAATCTGATAAAAGCACACAGTTTGAATTAGAAAAATATCGTACAACGCCTCAGTATTCTTTGCAAATTTTTTAAGTCCACACAACAGTAAAATTGGTTTATACCCATCCAAGATGCTGAAGAACCAATGCTTGATCAGATGACTCCTCAAGAATCTTCGATGCCTCTGCAGCGGCCGTTTCCTTACCAGATATATCTACAACATTGTCTAGAGTACCCTCATCCATAGAGGAGTCCTTCAAAAAGCGAGATGGATAATTTCTTCCCAATATACGCCAAATAGCAAGAGCCTTTGAGCTCATCCCTTTACTTGCATAAAGGAAAGCAAGTGTACGCAAATGTCCAGAGTCCTCTAATAAAGTTTCCAACTCCTCCTGCACCGCCGATTGAAGTTTTCTGTTTTACAATGCATAGGACCACTAAGGTTCTGCAATTACAACATCCTCTAATAGGGTATTTTCTAACCATATCTATCCTGAAGCCATAATTAAACAAATGAACTGTTCAACAGATTGAAAAATTAAAATTTTCTAACAGCATTTAGTTTTATGGAAACTTTTCTCATCCTCTGTGATTTGCCAACTTATACGATTTCAAATAAGAATTTGTCCTCTTACAGAAAGCTGAAAGCTCCATGCTTAGTCTTCATAATGCACTCTAGAAAACTAAACTCTAAGTAAGAAAAAGTTTCTGAAACGTATCTTCTATGACAACTGTGTCTCAGTGTAGCAGTTTCTTTTATACTTGTATTGTGCATCATATTTTTATTTTCTGCCATTTTTCACAACTCTTCTGGAAATATGAGGGCAGCATTCAGTTGGAAAATGGTCTTTCCCTAAGGATCCCTACATGCTTCTTAATCTTCTCCTTTTAGGCCACCCCCTTAGAGGGAAGAAAGAGATCCTTTAGAAAAATCTTGTTCAGGCTTTTTTGCGGTCGATTTGGATAGAAAGAAATCGTGGGATTTGTTATTCAAAGGAAAAAACCTATCCAGTCTTTTTTTATAATGTTCTTTTCCTTGCGTGTTTAATGTAACTCCTTTAGATTGGGGCTCTTCTTTCCCCTCTTTTTTTAAATTTCATATATCAATAAAATTGTTTCTTATTAAAATAATAATTGACTTGTACTGAATAAAACAGGATAGCAAATAATTTTTTTATAAGAAACAAAATTTACTAAACAGAGAAAATTTGCAAGAGGACCAGGAATAGATATATTGGTGTAGTACAGGAGGTAAATTTAAAAAAGCAAGAATGTTTATCTTCAATACAAGAAGTTTTCTTATTATTATTGTACATGTGATACAAGAACATGGACTTTGGACCCCTCTGACGAAGTCTCTTCGAATCCACATTAACTTCCTTGTTTCCTAAACTTCAGAGCATTTTTAATGGGTCAAAAGCATTTTTTTCTACTCTTTAAAATTATAACCACTCTTTACCTTTCATCCAATCAAATAAAAGTTTCTCATTTCCTATTAAAACAAAATGTAGTACGGTGAAGTACCAAGAGGTGGTGAGTGCTAAGAAGCTGTGGGCAATAGTTGGGTTTCCTATTTTTGTGATTTAAGGGGAAAAAATAGTACGAGGAAGTAAAGCATGTTACGGAAAGGTATATCTTGCAAATAAAAGGTGTGGAACTAAAACTAACCATAAAATAATTGGATAAATAACCAACTACCAATTCGCAAAACCTTTTTCCTGTCTCAAGGTTTTTCTTTTCAGCAAGCGACATGTCAGACCGAGTATGCGTAAATAATTAACACAGCAAATAGAAAATGGCTTCTTACATACAACATGCATGACATAATAAGTAAAAGTACGGAGGAACATATGTACACATTATTGTCAAAAAAAAATAAACATAACAAAAGAGAACTACATACCACAACGCAACTGTTTGCAGAAGATGCCAGTTTTTCCATCTTGTCAATAGAATTTAAAGTTCTATATAGGCACATTAAAAGAGTGTCAACTCCCTCTCTAACAGCTGACGTCAAATCTTTTTGGCGGGAAGCCTCTAAGTACCTATATTGACAAATAGAGATATTACTCTCTTTTTTTCAGTGAAGCAGAACCTTTTTTTGAACAAGAAACGAAACTTTTCATTGAATAAAATGAAAAGAGACTAATGCTCAAAAGATACAAGCTCCACAAGGGAGTGAAACAAGAAAAATAAAGATTACAAAGGAAAACAAAAGCAAACCAATTAAACAAATAATCTGAAGAGAAAACTCAACAAAAGGCTTTGAAAGAGAACACCAAGATGCAGCTTTTAAACCAGCAAACTCGAAGCAATCAAGCCAATGAAAGTTCCTATGAATTCTTTCCAACCATAATTTCAACAAAGAGGCTATAACTGCAATGAAAAAAAAGCTCCTTTTGCAATGTGGAAGAGACCGCCAAATGCCTTAATTTCCTCACTTCTAAATTGACTGGAAATAAATGCTCCCCATGCACAACCACCAGAATTAATTCCTTTTGCTCACCAACCAAAGAAATAAATCGAACCCCATGCATAACAACTGGAGCAACTTCCTCATGAAAACCTATGTGGGCAATAAATGCTCATAACCTAGAAGTCAAATCCCCGGATTGCTTGAGAAGAGAGTTTACACCAAGAAATAGCATAATAGATAACAAGATCAAAGAAAGCTTCAAAGGAGAGCTCTTTTTCTTGGAAAACTCTTTGATTTCTTTCTTTCCAAAGTACCCAAAAGAAAGCTCTAATGATGTTCATCCATAACAAGCCTTTAATATTCTTGAAAGGATGTCCCAACAAGACAATGGTGAGAAGACCCTTCACATTTCCTGGGAGAACAAAATACCAACCGAAGGATTTAATAATCCTAATCCAAAATCTCCAAGCAAATGGGCAGAACATAAAGATGTGGTTCTGTGTTTCATCATCTGTTTAGCATAGAGAACACTAGTCGGGGGATAGGGCTATGTATGGCATGCGTCTTTGCAAAACATCTATGGTGTTGATGGCTTTGTGAGCAAGCTCCCAAAGGAAAATTTAATCTTCCTTGGGCATTGTCCTTCCATAAAACTTTAGCCAAAGAAGGCTCGATGAGGCAAGTGCTGTCACCGATGTCAGATAAGAGGGATTTTGTTGAGAAGATTCCATTGGGATTTAGGGGCCATCTCCATGTATTCTCGGTTTGTGAAAGGGTAACAGGGTCAAGGTCAATGCTTAGATCCACCATTCTAAAGCCTCTATGTCTTTCAAATTTCTCCCCAATCTAAGATCCCAAAATCTATGAGTGTCATTCCATACTTCTTTCACCATAGCCTTCTTACAATGAGAGAGACGATAGAGATGAGGGTATCGAGTAGCCAAAGGGGCACTATTGACCCATGGATCAGTCCAAAAGAGTGTATTACCTCCATTTCGAATTTGATGACAAATGCAACTTGTGATGAGGTTTTGCTGTTTTACAATATTTTTCCGAGGACCTTTTGAATTGGCTAGAGAAGCCCAATTCCTGTGGGTGGATGATCCATATTTAGCTTTGATAAGCTTTCTCCATAAAGCATTCTTTTCTTGATTGTATCGCCGAACCCATTTAGCCAAGAGAGCTTTGTTTTTATCAATCATTGACTGTATACCAAGGCCTCCTTGATCGATGGGATGAAGAATATTACTCCATCTAACAAGATGTTGCCCACTGTTATTTAGTCCCCCTCTCCATAAGAAGTTTCTGAACCATCTCTCCATCTCTTGGCCAACCTTGCTTGGCAATTTAAATAATGAAAAGTAGTATGTAGGGAGATTGGATAATGTTGCCTGAAGGAGGGTGAGTCTTCCCTCTTTTGATGTAAAGGATAAGCCCCATGTCGAGAATCTTTTTTCTATCTTTTCTAAAATTGGTGCCCAGAAACCTCGTGTTTTTGTAGCATCGTTGAGCGGTAATCCTAAGTATGTATTCGGCCACACCCCCAATTTGCACCCATAATTCTGAGCGAAAACCTCCATGTCGTTTTGGTCCACATTAATACCAATAATCTCGGTTTTATAAAGATTAATGTTGTGCCCTGATGTCTGTTCAAAAGCCTTGACCACATGGAACATATGCTGAGCTGATAACTCATCTTCAAACTCAGAGAATAGAATGGTGTCGTCTATAAATTGAATGTGATTGATGCTTATGTTTCCATGGTCTAACTGAAAACCTTTGATATGGGCTTCAAAATCAACTTTGGAGACCAAGCGGCTAAAGCTGCCCATAATCATAATAAAAAGAAAGGGTGATAAAGGATCCCCTGCCTAAGACCCCAAGATGCAAGGATCTTACCCCGAGGACGGCCGTTAATGAGGATCAAAAAATTTGCTGAAGAGATACATCCACTGATCCATGTTCTCCATTTAATACCAAAGCCTTTGGCAAGAAGGATATGATCGAGGAAATTCTAATCCACCTTGTCAAAGGCCTTTTCAATATCAAGTTAAATGACTACTCCTTTTTTCTTCTTACGCTGCCATTCATCAATGCGCTCATTGGCCATGAGAGATGCATCGAGGATTTGTCATCCCTCAACAAAAGCGGTTTGGTATTCAATAATGGTATAGGGAAGGATCTTTTTGAGCCACTCATATAAGACTCGGGCAATGATTTTATAGAGGCAAGTGGTGAGGCTAATAGGCCGGAAGTCAGCCACCATTCGAGCGTCATTCTTCTTAGGAATCAAACAGATATATGTCTCGTCGAGGCTAGCATTGATAACCCCATTCTGAAAAAAATCTTGGAACACTCTCATGATGTCGTCTTTGAGGATGTTCCAACATTTTTTAAAGAATTTTGAGGTGAAACCATCAGGACCAAGCGATTTGTCTGTACCAAGTAGTTTGACCGCGTTCCAAACTTCTGTCTCTGTAAAAACCCCTTCCAATTCTGCTACTAAATGATTATGGATAGGACTCCCATTGATGTCATCAGGGAAGGTTGCCAATTCATCTTTTTTAGTGTACAATGTCTTGTAGAAATCAATGAATTCCATGACAATCTCATCTTCGCTAAGGAAGCTTCTACCATGAACTGATAGAATTTCCATAATGGCGTTCTTTCTTTTCTTTGTAGCCATAATGCGGTGAAAAAAACTAGAATTGGTGTCCCCCTCCTCAATCCATCGTTTCTTACACTTTTGTTTCCATTCTTGCTCCTCATAGGTTGCTAATGATACGGTTTCGGCCTTTATAGATCTACGTTGCGTATGCTGCGTTAAGGTAATGGAGCCAATTGATTTCTCTTAGTAGTTATACATCTGAATACCTCTTTGTTCCAAGAATGAAGCCTCTCTTTCAGACATTTTAGCTTCATGATAAAACCGAGACCTAGCCAACCTCTCAGAGGAGTGTTTTTCTACCAATATTCGATCAGAGGCATGAAAGTGTGATGTTGCATCCACATGTTTTCAAATCGGAATGGGAGGGTCCCCATTTAAAACTACCCATTGAGAGAATAAGAGGAAAATTGTCAGATGTTGGGCGATCTAGTTTTCTAACTTCGGCATTGGTGAACTTTTTGAGAACACCTTCCGTAGATAAAAATCTATCAATGAGGGTCAATGTAGGGGGAGAACGGTTATCGGACCAAGTGTAGCGCCCTTTTTTTTTTTTACAAGAAATGAAACTTTTCATTGAAGAAGTGAAAAGAGACTAAGGGCATGTTTGGGAGTGATTTTGAAATGGTTAAAATCACTTTTGTCATGTTTAAAATTACTCTGAAATATGTCTTTAATCATTCAAAATCAATTTAATGTTTGATTTAAAATTTAATGTTTGATTTTACACTTTTAAATGCAATTTTCATATCATAAAAATTAATTTTGAATAATGAAAAGCATGTTTGGAATGTTTTTATATATGACAAAAGTGATTTTAACCATTTTAAAATCACTCCTAAACATGCCCTAATGCTCAAAAGTACAAACTCCACATAGGAGAGAATGAAAAACAGAAATAAACAATAAAAAGATTACAAAGGATAAATAAAAGCATGCCAATTAACATTGATGACATATAATGAAAATCCCTCAAAAGATTTGGAAAGAGCACACCAGCAAGAGGCCTTAAGATGTGCAGAATCAAAGCAAGCAACCCAAGATGAATGCTTATCTTCAAAAGTTCTCTGATTCGAACCATAATTCTGATAAGATGGCCTTTACTGCATTTATCCATAAAAGAGAAGCCTTCGAATTCAACAAAGGCCCAATGAGGAGCTACAAAACGTCGTCCTTAATCCGATTGGAGAAGACCCAACTGACACCAAACTGATGAAAAAGTTTGAACCAACAACTCAAAGCAAAACCACAACCAAAGAAAATGTGAAACAAAGTCTCCCCATCTTGACAACAAAGCGTACAAACAGAAGGTTGCAGCTTAAACATAGGCAATTTTCTTTGCAAGATCTCTGAAGTATTAAGGTGCCCATCCAAGATAATCCAACAAAGAATGCTGATTCTTTTTGGACATTTAGATTTCCATAATGCTTTGAAAAAAGACTTATCAAAATCCGAATTTACCGCTAGATGCTAAGTCAAAGATTTGACTGAGAATAAACCCAAAGTATCAATTGACGAGACTCCGGAATCAGCCATATGATTAATCTTAAACTGAGCTAAGAGTCCCGAAATAGACTGGAACTCAGAAATTTCGTCATCTTTTAACAATCTTCGATACGTGAGAATCCAAGAGTTAGTCGAAGGGTCCAAAAAATCAGAAACCCAACCATTTGGGGAAGTAGAGATCAAGAATAGCACATGGAAGCAAGATTTCAAAGAAGTATCTCCAATCCACAAATCTTCCCAAAAGAGAATACGACGCCCATCCCCTAATTTGAAATGAGCGAAAAAATCAACCTGATTCCAAACTCTCGAAATATTCATCCAAGGACATCTTAAGCTTAAATTTTGCCCGCGATAAGTAACCCAATCACCTGAATTAGAACCATGAATACTAGCGACCACTCTTCTCCAAAACGATGAAGGTTCAACCATAAACCGCCAACCTCATTTGGCCAATAAGGCTTGATTTTTCAACTTTAAAGCAAAAATACCCAAGCCACCCACCCATTTAGAAGAGGTAAATCAATTAATTTTGTATCACTAATAAATTGATTGAAGAGACTCATGCTTCGAGTAACTCTACCATTGGATTTCTCATAGGACCATCGGGAAACGTTGAAATCCTAGCTATCAGCCAATGTTCCATGCATAAACAAGAGAGGTCATAAAGCTCCGGCCAGAAAGGCGGTCTCTCTCTATAACCGATGGGACCATACACTCTTGTGATCCAAAACTGAAAACCGTCAGCAAGGGTAAGGAGGAGGGAGATCGTGAACAAACCTTTGGTGATATCGAAGGTAACGATGGATGGGTCATTCCACATAATAATGATCCCTCCCGATGTGCCGATGTTCCAATGATGTCCAGCTAATGTTTCAACCACTCCATAGGGACTTAATAATGAAATGATCAACAAATGCCAATTTTGTTTCTTGAAGGATGACCAACGTTGGATTGAATTTAAGGAGATATGTTTTGATGAGAGCCCTCTTTTGCCAATCTCCAATGCCTCTCACATTCCAAGAGATGATAATCATGAGGCAACTTCCCCTGCCCCCGCCCCCGCCCCCGCCCCCGTAAGCTTGGATGAAGATTTACTATAATTAACATTAGAAACGAGGCCCGCCAATTCTCTCACCAGTTTGCTCTGTTTTTGGGCCATTTTGAACTTCTTGTTAACGGTAGGGATATGCATGCATGATACACATGTGACTTTTCTCCAGCCAAGGGGCTAAGATACAAAGAGCACTATCTGGGATGGGAGTGATGTAAGCCTGAGAGTCGGATAAGTTGCCACCTTCGGTAGGTTCATCTTGTTCCTCAAGGAGGATGGTGCCAATCTCTATGCAGGATAGATCAATAGTCTTGGAAAAAAGAGCCTGAGTGGCCGATGGTGGAGGCAAGGCAGTGGACAAGGGGCAAGGGCTGGAGGCGTAATCATCGTCGGTGTCCATGATAGGGGGAGAGATTGTGGATTTTTGGCCAGGGACAAGGAAGGTATTATGGTGATTTACAGCTAGCTTATCGGGTGAAGAGACCACAATCTATGGGTCAGGTAAGAGAGATGAGTCGATTAGGTCGGAAGATGTGGTCGGCTTTTGAGAAAAGGGTTGAATGAGGGTTATGGTGGTAGTGAGTGAGGGCTTAGGTGATACAGGCTTTGGGCTTAATGGGGGAGTTGGGCTTTTTGCGAGTGAGGGATTTGGTGATAAAGGATTTGGGCTTAAAGGAGGAGTTGGTTTGTTGCGAGAGAGGTAGAAATGGGCTTAGGCTTAGTGGGTGAGTTTGGGAGATTTAAAGAGGGGCCAGTGTTGACAAGGGTAGGGTACAAAAGTAGGAATTGTGGTGATGTGATAGGAGGACAAGTAAATACATCAATGTCAGTCAAAGGACGAGGTGTAAGAGAAAGATGGCACCTGTCTCGAAGGTATGGTCCCAAAATACTTTCCGATGGACTTCTGGTGTCTCTTTTCCACTGTCCGATTAACCTTCGTTACTTCTCTTTTACCATGTAACATCGTTGTAACCCACAAAGTGAACGGCGATGAAGAAGGGATCGATCTAAACGACTATTGGCGTCGATGATGATGAAGGTAGGGTTATTTCTGCAGGGATGACTCCGGAGGCGTTTCCCTGGACTCGTATGCTTGCTTCCATGAGGTCTAAGAGAGCAGACATCTTCCTAGCTATTTTGACAAAACCTCCACAGGCATCACCCACAAATTTCAAAGTATCCAAGTCCCATTGATGGAGGTTTATAACTTGAATCCATCCTCCGTAAGATGGAGTCATCGAATTTCTCAATTGAGCTTCTATACTCCATCTTTCAAACTCAAGGTAAAAGGCTCTAAAGATTTGCCAATCGAAAGATATACAGAGGTCTGATGATAGATTGGCTTGATCACAACGGAGAATGGCTTTGTCAATGCAAAAAGGATTTAAATGGCTGAAGTCATTGAGAAACAATTGGAGACAACGAGAAATTTTTTACCAATCATCATGAAAATTCCTTCTTCTTACAATCACAACAGAATCCCAATAAGGATTGTTAGGAGGATGGGCGTCCATAGTGTCACAGTCGTAAATCTCCAACCGCGCAGCGCCATGATTTTTCACCCAATATGTTTTTCGCCCATCCTTTGTGGCTTCGTCGGACCTTAGGCGAGGTTGTTCAGCTCAACCAAGCTTCATTTCATTTGCTGCAGAAGTATACTTGGCCATACACGTCGCCCGTACGTGTATTTTCACTCTTTAGCGACTCTAGCCGACTAGCCTCTACGCTAGGCTAAGTCCCAAGGCTCAACCTTGCCTCTACACTAGGCCAACGTCATTAGAGCGCAACGTCGCTTCTCAATTCATCATCTCCAACTTTCCAACATGTCCACAATGTTTCAACATCAGTTTGGAACTTCACAGGGAATCGTTTGGACCCTTCGTTGGGCCAAAACGGCCTTAAAACGCTCAACTGGAACTTACCGGTTGGTTTTGGCATTTACCGGGTGATTATAATGCTTACCGGGTGCAACCAATGCAAACTGGAGCTTTTCGGGGCATTATAATACAAACCAGGACATAATGGGCAATTACCATCCAAACCGAAAACTATCGGGTCCCACTGATGAACAATGATGCCATCCCGAGCCTTGGGAGGTCATCTGACTTAGCGGCTCGCTCGGACATGCTATCGAAATCCTACCCATGGGTTGTCTTCATAATCAGGGCCTCTCAGACATCCATCCATCTGAGTCATATCGAGGCATGAACCCTTCCGTGTCCATGTCGAGTCATTCTCGCATCGCTAGCTGCTACCGGGCCCTATATCCAAACCTCCAACCCATGAGAATGGGCGCAATGTCGGCACACCCGTGCCGCCAGACACTATCCTAGGAAACCCATTCTATAGGAAGAGGCATAAGATGTTATGATATATATATTATTTTGTATATATGTCCTTTATAGTAATTGTACATTCTTTAGTTAGGGTTTCCTTGTGTACCTATATATATGTTAGTCTTTCTTATGAATAATACGAGGCGTATTCTTCTCTCTATACGGAATACATGGTATCAGAGCACCCCTAGGGTTTTAGAAGGTTTTTGGCGATTAGGGTTTTCTCTTTGAGGTTAGGGTTTGAAGTTTGGGTCATCACGTTAGAGTGGCCATTTGTCAACACCACCTACCTCAGGAGGAGCGCCGCCGTCAGGAGAGTCGAAGCGCCGTCGCCGTTTGCCTGAAAAGTCCGCGCGTGAGCCCCACGCGCCGCCGGAAGCTACTGACTTCGCCACCACGCGCCGGCGCGTGAAGGCGCGTGACACCGCCGTTCCATCTTCCGCCGCTTGGGTTTTGTTCGGGTTGCTATTTCCGGCCGATCTGTGTAGTTTGTTTTGACGATACACACTGTTTTGGTCTCGGGTTTGACGATTTTTGTGGGATTAGGTACTGTTTCTTGCTGTCCAGATCTGTTTTTTTTGTCTATTGGGCTTATCTGCTGCCTCTATTTGGTAACTAATGGCTGAGATGAAACCTGTGGTGGTCTCTAATATGGTCCCTCTTTCGTCCAAAATCACGGAACACAAATTAAATGGCTCTAATTACTATGATTGGAGTCGAACAATTCGGTTTTATCTGCGAAGTACAGAGATGGATGATCATATTGATCAGGATGCACCAGAGGATGACACAAGGAAGGCTTGGCTTCGAGATGATGCTAGATTGTATATTCAAATCAAGAATTCGATCGAGACGGAGGTTGTTGGCTTGGTGAATCATTGTGATTCTGTGAAGGAACTGCTCCAGTTTTTAGAGTTCTTATACTCAGGAAAAGAGCAAGTTAATAGAATGTACGAAGTTTGCACAGCCTTCTTTCATGCAGAACAGAAAGAACAGTCTGTTACGAACTATTTTATGCAAGTTAAGAAAGCGTGTGCAGAACTTAATACATTACTTCCATTTAGTACGGATATAAAGGTTCAACAAGCTCAGCGAGAGAAGATGGGTGTCATGAGCTTTCTGAATGGACTTTCGCCAGAATTTGAGATGGCTAAATCACAAATTCTATCTGGATCCGAGATCCCTTCTCTAGACGAAGCCTTTAGTAGAGTCCTCCGTACAGAAAATCTTTCATCTGGTCCATCTGTTCCTCAGTCTCATAGTGCTCTCTTTAGTCGGAATGATTCTAAGGTCACTAAAGGGATGAACATCATCACTCAGAGACCGGGTTCTGATAATCGACGACAAGATTCACAGGATATAATATGTCACTATTGTCGTAAGCCGGGTCACATGAAACGTGACTGTCGAAAATTGTTGAATAAAGGTCGATGGCCTCAAGTTGCTCAGCTTGCCTCCACCAATGATACATCTGAGAGGTCGGTTACTATTTCTGCAGACGAGTTTGCTAAATTCCAGATGTATCAGGAATCATTGCAAGCATCTTCTTCTTCGAATCCTATTGCCACTCTTGCTGAATCAGGTAATACGAATCATTGTCTCTTTACATCCTCCACTAAATGGGTCATAGACTCTGGTGCCACAGCTCATATGACAGGTAATTCTAGCTTATTTTCTACCTCTTTGTCACCTGCACCTTTTCCCACTGTCACTTTGGCTGATGGATCCACATCCTCTGTTCTTGGATCAGGCACCATTAATCTCACCCCGTCTCTCCCTTTGTCTTCTGTTTTGCATTTGCCTCGACTTTCGTTTAACTTGATTTCTGTTAGTAAACTTATTCGTGACCTTAATTGTTTTGTCTCATTTTTTCCTGGCTATTGCTTGTTTCAGGATCGTATGACGAAGAAGATTATTGGTAAAGGATATGAGTCTGAAGGCCTTTACACTTTTGATCAGCAGATACCAAAAACTATGGCCTGTTCTGGTGTTGCATCTCCGTTTGAAGTCCATTGTCGTTTAGGTCATCCGTCTTTGTCAGTGTTAAAGAAAATTCATCCAGAATTTCACTCTTTGTCTTCGTTGAATTGTGAGTCTTGTCAGTTTGCCAAATTTCATCGTCTTAGTTCGAGTCCTAGAGTCCATAAACGAGCTAGTGCTCCGTTTGATTAGTTCATTCTGATGTTTGGGGTCCATGTCCTGTAGTGTCCAAAACTGGATTTCGATACTTTGTTACTTTTGTTGACGATTATTCTCGTCTGACTTGGTTATATTTAATGAAAAATCGTTCTGAGTTACTTACTCATTTTTGTACCTTTCATGCTGAAATTCAAAATCAGTTTAATGCCTCTCTTAAAACTCTTCGAACTGATAATGCTGGTGAATATTTTTCTCATATGCTTGGAGCTTACTTGTGTAAAAATGGGATTATTCATCAATCTTCTTGTGCTGACACTCCATCCCAAAATGGGGTCGCTGAACGAAAAAACCGGCATTTACTTGAAACTGCTCGAGCATTATCCTTTCAAATGCAGGTTCCGAAACATTTTTGGGCCGATGCAGTTTCCACAGCTTGTTTTTTGATTAATAGAATGCCTTCCTCTGTTCTTAATGGTGAAATCCCTTATCGTGTTCTTTGTCCAACAAAAGCCTTGTTTCCTATTACACCAAAGATATTTGGTTGCACTTGTTTTGCTCGGGATGTCAGCCCTCATCGTACTAAGTTAGATCCAAAATCCTTAAAATGCATCTTTCTTGGTTATTCTCGAGTTCAAAAGGGATATCGTTGTTATTGCCCTAGTCTTAACAAGTATCTTGTCTCTCCAGATGTTACGTTTTTTGAAGATATGCCCTTTAGCCCATCCATGTCAAGTCCGTGTCAGGGGGAGGATGACCTACTTATCTATGAGATCGTCTCTCCATCTTCCCTTCCTACTCCATCTTGTCGCAACGGAAATATGTACTCGATTTGTTATCTGAGACAGGAAAACTAGGAGTTAAACCATGTAGTACTCCGATGATACCTAATTTGCAACTCACTAAAGATGGAGAAGCATTTAAAGATCCTGAGAGATACAGAAGACTGGTTGGGAAGTTGAATTATCTGACAGTGACACGACCAGACATTGCTTATTCAGTAAGTGTTGTAAGTCAATATATGTCTTCACCTACCGTGGATCATTGGGCTGCAGTAGAACAAATTTTATGCTACCTAAAAGCTGCACCTGGGCGTGGAATCTTATATAAAGATCATGGTCATACAAAAGTTGAATGTTTTTCAGATGCTGATTGGGCAGGATCTAAAGAAGATAGAAGATCAACGTCTGGATATTGTGTCTTTGTAGGAGGCAATTTGGTGTCATGGAAGAGTAAGAAGCAGAATGTGGTTTCACGTTCAAGTGCTGAGTCAGAGTACAGAGCTATGGCACAATCTGTGTGTGAGATAGTGTGGATACATCAATTTTTGACTGAGATGGGTTTCAATATTACAAACGCTTGCCCACACCATGACACACACATGTGCCATGGGGTAGCTCACTTAGGCCATGAGGCCTAAGGGTGGTGGAGAGCCAACACCATGCCTCCCCCTAAGGTAGACAATTGAGATTTTAGGATCTTCCACCCATGCACATCAATTTGGCGAGGGATCATACGCCAGCGTGGAGCACTCATCTGGACTCCGATTGACACGAAATCTGGCGAGCTTACATCTTGCCCATATACGAAATTAACTGCAAAGCCACTCGTCAAAACTCATGATGGAACCCCAACTTTCGAGGTTATGGCCCAGGGCCCCATCTGACCCCTACTAAGCTTGTCACTGACACCTCGAACGACATGGTTGCTCGCCATTTTGCTTGCATCTCAACTTGGCATTCAAGCCCACTATTCTTGGTGTGTTGGATGATGCACCGTCCTCCTCGGTCGTATCATGACACTTCTATGATTTGGCCCTCATGTGGCCCAATGAACGCCACTCATGTGACGCCTTCTCGCTAATCTTCTCTTGTGGGGGTCACAACCAACTCTCTTCTAGTGTGGTTGTGACACATAGGGTCCACAGAAGGTTTGCCATTGGCAATTAAGGCTACTTTATAAGAGACAGCAGGTTCAGATGGGGTCAATGATGAGAAAGTGTCAATAAAGGACTGCGGGGGAGGATTTTTTGGTAGGTAGGTGGGTTTTGTTGGAGGTTTAATGGTGGTCTTGTTGATCATTGGATGATGGGTTTTTGGTTGGTGAGTCGTCTTTAATGGTGGGTGGGGGCTAGTTGGCTATGAGCTTATAAAAAGCATCCCATCCTTTTCGTTCAGTGCCAACAGGTATGAAAAGTTTATTCAACCCTCCATTGCTGTGAAGAAGGGCTACCTCAGCAAGTGTACCTTTCTTGTTTGAGATTTTTTCAACCCAGATGGTCTATTCAGCAAAACACTCCTCCATGAAGAACTTCTGGTTTAAAGGAGCAAATAGCAGGGTGTGAATGGTAGCTACAAGCCACTTCAAAGGTTTCCATTGTAGAGCTATGAAGAAGGCCCTATCTCTTGTATATTATGAGATCTTAACTCTATTCTCTCGCTATCTACTTTCTAACTCAATGGAGTACTTTCTCTTTTCGATAGTAATTGTTCTCTTCTTCAATGGTGGGTTAATCGCCATGGTCGGAAGTGGGCAGGGTGGGTGTGGTCGTGGTTTCCGGTGAGGTTGGGGTGATGGAATGGGTTGGGACAGAGAGGGATGCGGCATTGGGAGAGTACAGAAGGAAAATATTAAATTGACCAATTTTCCCTAGGTTCCCAAGTTTCATTCTTTCATCCCAACATCAACGGAATTACACTTGAGCCTAAATTGCTTGATTTCATGTTCCAAGTTTCCAGCAAAAATGCGGCCTTCAAGGAAAGAAAATAAAAAACCTGGTCTTCAAGTTCCTCCTTAGGAATACAAGCTAATTTTGATGATAAAAGTAACCATCCAGGTGCTTTCCAAGAAAAACCAAAAAGACCCTTTGGCTCTGACATTTGATCAGAAATGCCAGCCCTAAGAATATAGAATATAGAGCACACCAGCCTTGCTAAACAGCCCAATGGAAAGCACTACACATCCGAAATCCAAAAGCAACAGAGAAGAAACCAACTGAAGGCTAATTGAAAACATGAAGAAATGAGTGAACAACCCCCAAAATCCAAAACCTTAGCAACATGAAAAAATAAAACCAAAATAGAACAGAGGAACTTGACGAAAGAGATCAAAGCAACACAAACACAACTTAACTAACAGATTCCTTCTGATATCAAGGGAGGAATTTCACGCAACTAGAATCCATAAGCTTTAATAAGAGAGGCAAATTTGCAGGCACTGAATAAAAATATATATTGTTCTCCTTGATTCGGAAGGTTCAAATCCCCAAAAAGGTTAGATTTTTTGCCTGCAGATCTCCCATGGGAAAATTAACACCAGGATTATATCCAGAGATTGTCTTCTGCTATGCTTGATCCTCAGTGGTATAGAGTGTGTAAGAAGATTGCAGAAAGTTAGGACCATGTTTTATGAGATTGCCAGCTTACTACAAGGATTTGAGATAGATTCCTGGAGCCTTTTGGTATTCAAATGGCTTGCAGCAGGTCATATCGGCTATGATGGAGGAGCTGTCATTCCACCCCCTTTTCATGATGGAGGGGTGTTTCTTTGGCAGGCAGCGCATTGTTATGGAATATTTGGCTTGAGAAAAATAGGAGAGTCTTCAGTGATGAGGAAAGTCCCAGGGAGCAGGTTTGCACTTTGGTTAGGTTCAATGCCTCCATTTGGGCTTCCGGCATCCGTCCCTAAGGAATCTAGTGGTTACCCTTTCTCTTATTCTTTTGAACGGGAGCCCCTTTTGTAATTTGTAATGTTTTTTCTGTTTTTTGTGTTCTTTTGGCTCCTTCTGGACTGGGCTTTCCTTTTCTGTATTGCCCTTTTTTGTATTACCTAAAAAATCAATAAATAAAATAAAAATACCTGATAATATGTTTTACCGCTGACTCCAACAAATCTGACCTACTTGGTGGATTCCTGAGAAAATCATCATTGACGGCAGTTTCTACTCCAACTTTTTTAAGAAATGTGGCTCTTTGGATGGCAAGCAAGCCATCGTCTATAACATCTTCAAAAGGAGCAGGGGGAGGATGCATTGCCCAATACCGATTTCTGGGAATCTGAAAATTCAAATTTTAAATATTGAAAGTGTGTATTTTTTTTTTATAGAAAAGAAACCTAATTTGAAAATAATTCAAACTCCTAAATTGTGCATCTAGAAATAAAATGGACAACCAAAATTTTCGCATTTAGAAAACAAGTTAACAAAAGAATTACCAAAATCTGCAACTTAAATACTTTTATGGCATTAATGAAAGTTTTGCTTCTTAGAAAAACACATACAAAGAGTAAGCATTTTCAGACCAGCCATATATAAAAATTTAAACTTTATCCCTACCATTGTCAACTTCTTCATTTTTCTCTTTCGAATTCTCTAGTTCCTTTTCAACTAGCCCAATATTAAGTTGAGCTGCAGAAACTTTTCCAATAAGATTTTTTTTTTTTTTTTTTGTAAGAAGCAATTTCATTGATATGAATGAAATAACAAAAGCAGCTGACAGCATCAAGTTATTGGCCAATAGACATGATGCAAGGAAATTATTAATTAACATAAAGAGAAAGTACCAGCAGGGACCAACGATTTGGGTCTTTCATTACAAATGGAAATATTTCAGAAGGCTGCATTGTCTCAGATTGCAAAAAGTGATTTACTGCTTCCTCAAATTGCAAGTCAAAAAGCAAGAGAAATCCAATCTGAGCGTGAACAAAGTATAGCAAATCCTTGGACATTTCACCTGCACACTCTAGGTCCTCTGCCAAAGAGACTGCTTCCTTAAAATTCTTCCTTCTCAGCAAATCTTTAATTTGTTCATCACAAGGCAATTTTTGATAGCACATAACCTAATGATTATCAATAAAATTTAACGGCAAAGTTAAATAACAATTTAAAATAGCTGAGCATCTAGAAACAATTAAACAAGCATCAATCATGAAGATATATACACATTTTCTTCCCTAACATGCATAGTAGGCATTACAATAAATTAAAACAACAAAGAGAATCACATGCCTCACATATATAAAGTTTCTTAAGGATCATAATATTTATATTAGTTCTATCATTTCATCTTCAACAATAACTAGTTGGAACCTTACCTATACGAGGAATTTTAATAAAAGGTGATAAACAAGGTTCCAAAAAAAGGTGGTAGGAGGCTTATGAAATGAAAAATTGCTCATTTATCCAAAGGTGGATGCCTAACTTTAGCTCAATAAGTCTTTCAAATATACCAACTTATTTCATGTCCTTGTTTAAAATACAAAGTGAAGTGGCTAAGCTTTGGGAAAGGAAGACTTGATATTTCTTGTGGCATCAAAATGAAGAAGGAAGATGGATACATTTAATCATATCAAACCCAATTGCTTTGCCTCTTGACTGTGGCATATAGGCTTGGAGAAGTTCTAACATAGGAATATAGCTCTACTTTTAGAACAGGTGAGGGGATCCCCGTATGAACTAGATGCACAATGGCATAGCCGCATAGGATCTTAGGAAGAACAGTTCACAAGAAAAAATTTCAACTTAGTCGGGAAGCCTTTGTCATTTATTGTGAAGCATAAGATTGTGACAAGACAACTTAAGGAACTTCAAACTACATGGATTTTTTTTTTAATAAAAAACCGAGCTTTCATTGAGAAAAAATGAAAGAATACACGGGCATACAAAAGAAAAAGCCCACAAAAAAAGGGAGCCAACTACAAAAATGGGCTCCAGTCAAGCAAAATAAGACTTAAAGAATAGTTACAAAAAAGCCTCGACATCGAAGCCCAAAGAGAAACATAGAATCTAACAAGGGACCACACGTCAATAAAAGAACTCTCTCTCCCCCGAAAGATTCTATTATTTCTCTCCCGCCACAGACTCCACAAAATAGCACAAACCCCAACCTGCCACAAAAACAACCATTTCTCACGAAAAGGTGAACTAAGGAGAAGCTCCGTGAACAGTTCTCTACTATCCTGGTGCCCAACAAAGATGAAGTTAAACTGCCGAAAGAAACAGTTCCAAACATCCCGAGCAAAGTCACAAGTCCAGAGAATATGATCAAGGTCCTCAGTTGCCCTCCTGCAAAGAATGCAACAAAACGGCCCAACCAAGGGGGACCCCCTGGCCAAAATACGATCCAAGGTGTTAGCCCTTTCATGCCAATCCTGGCTCCTGCCACGCAAAGAACTTGACCTTATTTGGAACCTTTACCTTCCACATAGAGGAGAACAAAGACCCACTCGACGAGATAAGACTAACTAAACAATGAAAGAAAGAACTACACGAGAAGCCTTTGGAAGGAGAAGGAATCCAAAGGCAGGCATCCCTCCTATGAGGACAGAACTGGAACTGACTGATCAGGGACAACAAAGAAATAACTTCTATCGTTTCCCTATTGGTCAACGCACGACAGAACCCAAAGGAGGGAGAAGGAATGGCTTCATGAGAAGAGGAAGAGAAAGAAATGAGCAAAGCCATCGACTGGTTCTTCAAAGAGGACAAGTGATATAACCGAGGAAACAAGGAGCAAAGGGGTCTATCCCCCAACCACGGATCCTCCCAAAAGTAAGTGTCCCTCCCATCACCCACCACACAATGAACAAACTGAGAAAGAACAGGAAACTCAGACGAAATATCTTTCTACGGGTTTCTGGAACTGCCGAGAACCCCAACAACGGTCCACGCAAAAGGGTGAGGGCCATATTTGCTTACAATAACCTTGTGCCATAAAGTGTTGGGTTCATGATGGAATCGCCAGATCCATTTAGCCAACAGGGCCTTGTTTCTCGCCCTCACATTACCAATCCCTAAACCTCCCAAGTCGAGTGGCCTAGAGGCCACCTCCCAACTCACAAGGTGCGAGCCTTTACCTTCATCCACCCCTTCCCATAGGAAGTCCCTCATAAGCTTCTCAACCCCCACATTGACAGAACTAGGGATTCTAAACAAGGACAAGAAGTAAGTCGGGATGCCACTCAAAACAAACTGAATAAGGGCAAGTCTCCCACCTTTTGAAAAAAAAATCTTCCTCCAAGACACCAACCTCTTGCGAATCTTGTCAAAGACCGAGTCCCAAAACGAGATACTTCTAAGGTTATGACCTAGGGGAAGACCAAAGGTAGGAGGAAGGGAAAGCACCAACCTCACACCCCACATAAGACGCCCACCTATCCAACTTAGAAGGGTCACAGTTAAGGCCCAAGATCTGACATTTGCCTCTGTTAATTCAAAGCCCCGACATGGCCTCAAAAAACGTAAGAATCTAATTCAGATTATGGAAAGAATCTTCCTTACCGAAACAGAAAAAGAGCGTATCGTCTGCGAACTGGAGGTGAGACAAGGCCACCTTATTCCTCCCAACCTTGAACCCTTCAAAAATATTACCCTCCACCCCTTTTGAAATAATCCTACTTAGGATATCCACCACCAAGAGAAAAAGGAAATGAGAGAGAGGGTCACCTTGTCTGAGGCCTCTAGAAGCAAGAATCCTACTCCTGGGCTTGCCATTAACCAAGATAGAAGACCTAACTGTCCTGATGCAACTCCAAATCCAGGACCGCCATTTAACACCAAAACCTTTTTTCGCCAAAACCTTATCCAAGAAGACCCAATCAACATGATCATAGGCTTTTTCAAAGTCTATCTTAAACAGAATCCCCTCCTGCTTCTTGGATCTATAATCCTCAATAGCCTCATTAGCAATTAAAGCTTGATCCAAAATCTGTCTGCCAACTAAAAACGCTCCTTGAGTTTCAGAAATCGTCGTCGAGAGAACCTTTCTAAGCTTATTAGCCAACACTTTAGCAATAATCTTATAAACACTAGTCACTAGACTAATAGATCTAAAGTCCATGACCTTCGTGACCTTCTCCTTTTTAGGAATCAGACAAACAAAGGTTTCATTCAAAGTGCTATCAAGAATGCCTCTCTCATAAAACTCACTGAAGACTCTCCAAAGATCCTCCTTTAAACCCTCTCAATTATCTAGGAAAAAAGCCATGGAGAACCAATCTAGCCTAGGGGCCTTGTTCCTATCACACTCAAAAACAACGCCTTTAATCTCCTCCAAGGTAAAAGGAGAATCCAGTGAATCTTTATTTGTTGCAGAGATAGAGCACCAGTCCACACCGTCCACAAAAGGCCTGGGACCAGTGGCTGGGCCATACTGAGAAGGAAAAAAAAGAAAGGACTTCCTCCTCGATCTCCTTATCCCCTTTCAGAAGAAACCCAGCCTCATTCTCGAGAGAGCTAATAAAGTTCTTGCTCCTTCTACCACTAGCCACTCTATGGAAATAGGTTGTGTTACAAACTACATGAATTTTGATTTATGCCTTTATCGAGGAATTCTGCTTTTAAGTCTTCTGGTATTCAAAGGGTAGCTCTTCCTCTCAGTTTTTAAAGTTAGTCAAGGTCATGTGCAGCAGGAATTAGTGCTCTTTCCAGATTTGATTTCCGGATTGTTCTTCCTTCTGGTCAGCAGATTGATGCAACTTGGTGGGAGTAGTCTTGGTCGTTTTGGCTCGTTGGTCGGTCAAATTCTTCCTAGGCAGGAAAATTACATTTTAGGAAGATAAATGAGTAACAACTACCCCTAATAAGTCATTTTTTGAGTGACACTTTCGAATAAAAAGACATTCAACAAGTGTTGGGATGACGGTAGCCAATATTAAAGTTGAACATTTAGATGGAACTTGACTGATCAAGAGATGAGGGGATGGATTAGCCAAATGGATGTTTTCCGTGAAAAAGTTCAATAAAGCATTCAAATGTGAGAGTATGGAGTCTCGAAAGTTTGGGCGTTTTGTCTAGCTTGTTTGTTTTTCACTACCTTTCGTCCAAAGATAAATCTCTAACAAAACAAGTGCCCATCTTATATGTAAACAAAAGATGCTCAAGAAAATCAAACATTTTGCTTGGTGTTTCGCAACAAGTAGATCGAATTTGGTTAAATCAAATAATGTGTTTCCAACAATGCAACTCTCCCAAAGTTGGTATGTGTTATGCTATAAACGTAAGAACGTGATAAACCTGTTTAATCATAGCTCTTTTAGCCGTAAATGTTGGAAAAAGCTTTCCACTTATTTTGGTGTCAACTAACGTCACCCAAGGCCGATTCAAGATTTCTTAATTCCAATTTTGCATGGCCAGAAGTTTAAAAATAAAGTTCATCTTATGGGGGACACCAGACCTAGTATAAGGGCAAATGTAAATAAATAGTAAACCACACATCACTAGGATCTCTCTCAACTTCTCTAAAGGTCCTATTATTTCTCTCACCCCGAGTGTTTTTAAAAGCTCAAAGCACACTAAGGCACAATGGCCCTTTGGGGCTTAGGTGCAAGGCGCAAAAAAAGGCGCGGGCTTTTTTTTTGTAAGGTGCACTATATATAAAAAGCCATAAAAAATATATGTATATATACATGTAGCAATGCCTTGAATTTGTTATCAAGCGCTTCGAATGACCAAGTACGGGGAGAAGCCCTAGCGTTTAGAGGTTTTACAATTTTTTTTTAAATAATAACTAACCTAAACCCAGAATTTGGACTTAAAAATTTTTTTAAAAAAAATGAAATTCAATAATCCCTAGAGGCACATGGAGCGCGCGCCTCAGGGGCTTCATGGAAGGCGCACGCCTAGGCCATGCCTTCTTACCAGCACCTCGCTTCTTCAAGGCGAGGCGCTTCACATGCGCCTTGCACCTAGGCGCGCCTTTTAAAACACTGCTCACCCCACAACCCCAACAACATAGCACAAACTCCCGCCTGCCACAAGAACTCTCCCTTCTCCCAAAACAGCGGATGGAGAAGGAACTCCTCGATCATCTCCCTGAGGCCTCTGTGTCTAGCAAACTGAAAGTTGAATCCCTGAAAAAAGAGATCCCAAATAAGCCGAGCAAAGTCGCAGCTCCAAAGAATATGATCAAGGTCCTCCTCAGCCCTCCGACAAAGAATGCAACAAAACAACCCAACCAAAGAAGATATCTTCCTCGTCAGCCAGTCTAAGGTGTTAACTCTCCATGCATGACCTGTCAGAAGAAGAATTGAACCTTCTTTGGAACTTTCACCTTCCACAGAGTAGAAAAAACCAACTCACTGACTGAGGAGGGATCCAATAAGCACTGGAAAAACAATCTGCAAGAGAAACCCTTAGAACGATTGGGACTCCAAAGACGGATATCCCTCCTCCCCAGTCGAAGGACAAACTCCCCAATCAAAGATAAAAGAGCTAGAATGTCTGTCGTTTCCCTATCAGAAAGGGAACGACAGAAGCCAAAAGAGAAGGGAGGAGAGCTCCCATACAGATCCAAGACGTTTCCTTCCTCCTCCCAAAATACGTTTCCTTCCCATCCCCCATGGAAAACTGAACCAAAAGAGAATAGGAAAGGAGCTCAAAGGAGATGTCCTTCCAAGGATTTCTGTAAGTGTCGTTAACCCCACCCAACACCCACTCGAACGAATGAGGACCATATTTACTCACAATAATCCTATACCAAATGGTATTAGACTCAATAGGGAACCGCCAAAGCCATTTAGCCAGCAGGACTTTGTTTCGGATCCTTAAACTCCCTAACTCAAGCCCCCCAAGATTCACCGACTTCCCTACCAAGTCCCAATTTACCAAATGCGCATTCCTACCCTCATCAACCCTGTAGAAAATCCCTCATGAGCTTCTCTAAAGGCTTACAGACAGAACTAGAGGCTCTAAAAAGGGAAAAGAAGTATATAGGAGTACCGCTCCAAACAGAACAAATGAGAGTCAATCTACCCTCTTGGGCGAAAAAGCTTCTCTTCCCGTTAGCCAATCTCTTTTGCACCTTCTCCAAAACAGGGTTCCAAAAGGTGATAGATTTCGGATTATGGCCAAGAGGGAGACCTAAATAGGACTTGGGGAAAGTGACAATCTCACAACCCGCCAAGCCAACCCATCTTTCCAACTTGCCAGGATCAAAATTTAAGACAATTTCCTTTATTAATCTTAAGGCCTAACATGGATTCGAATAAGGCAAGGATGTGGTTCACAACAAGGAAAGACTCCTTACCGGAGCAGAAGAAAATAGTGTCATCCACGAATTGAAGATGAGACAAGGGCATTCTTTCCTAACCCACCTCGAAACCCTAATAGAGTTAGGCAGTTGTCCATGAAAATAGTGGATATGTGTGCAAGCTGCCTTGGACGCTCATGAGTATCAAAAAAATAAAAAAGATCTTATATAGGAAACACATTCTTTTCCATATTTTGTGAGCTACAAGTGGAAAGAAACCAAAGGTTGTTTAACACTACACAGGGGGAAGAGATGAAGGACACAACTAAGTCTTTAGCTTCAACTTGGTCCACTTTGTCAAATTAGTTTGTGACTAGACCTCCTATATGAGGGACAACTAAGTCTTTAGCTTCAACTTGGTGTACTTTGTCAAAACTAGTTTGTGACTAAACCTCCTATATTATGACTTCCAATTTGAGGGTTCTTTGTCAGCACTTGGAATTTTGTTTTTGTTTTTTTTTTTAATAAGAAATAATTTCATTGATGTATGAAATTTACAAATGGGATGGAAAATCCATGATGCTTACAAAAGGCATTCCCAATTTGATAAAAGGGAAGCATAACTATAAGAAGTGAAATCGCTAGACAATTTACACCAAGAGATTGCATAATAGATAACAAGATCGAAAAACGGAATTTTGTTGTATTTTTCACCCATCAATGAAAGTTGTTTTCCATTCCCCATATTCATTCTCTAATTTATCACCTGCTCTATTGCTTTGGCTTTTAAGGGGCTCATCTTCTCTACCTTTAGCTAGTCCACTACTTTGTCTGGGCAGTCGAGTGCCTTGCTTGTCTCTGTTTTGGTTGGTCATCCATTGAAGATTGGAGAAGAAAATCCTTCAACTCAATTTTATTAGAGTCTACTTATGGACTGCTAGGACCAACAGGAACTCTTGGATCTTCAAGGATAGAGAGAAATGCTTTGACGGCTTCTTTGATTCTTTTATCTTTTTGGCTGTCACTTGGTGCAAATTTTCTATTCACTTTTGCAACTATAAATAGCCTATCTTCTCTTATAGCCCAATGAAAATGCTTTTTTTTTTTAATTTCCTTTGGGTAGGGGAGTTTTTCTCCCACCTTTTGTAATATTATCTCATCAACAAAATGCTCATTCAAAAAATATATATATATTCTCTCTATATCCACAAGATCTATCGCACCACTCAATATTTGTCTACGAATTGATCTGTTTTATGTAAACCAGCTACAACATATATGGATCTAGTGAATTTCTTATCCTGTGTTTCATCACAGACCTTTGCATTACAAGAAAAGATAAGATTTGCTTTAACTTAATTAATCAGCATACCTTATTAGTCACAGAAACGGAAATAACATCCCCATTACCATCTTCCTCGTCTGAAACAATGCCAGGTTCAATTCCACTTCCACCAAAAGTAATAGTTTGAATACAACTACCAGTATTCCTATGATATAACTTCAGCTGTCCACTACTTGCAACAACCACATACGAAGATATCTCAGCAACAGAGTTCGGGATATCATGAAACACAAGACTCCCACCAATAGGTTGACCATAAACGTTAACAGTAATGCCTACTCTATCCACCAGTAATAGCACCTTCCACTCTTTCCGTAACAATTTAAGGCATGGGGGACTCGATAATTCTGGCAATTTGAATATTAAACTACTTTCTCCCGTAACACATGAAACAAGATAATAGCCGCTAGCCGTTCCCACAATTATTGAATCATTAAGCCACACCATTGTTGAAACTCCTTCATTACACTGTACCTCTTTCAAAATTAGAAGGGACTCATTGGCATCATCATTATCTCGGTCACTTCTACCAGTTCGACGACCTGAAACAACTTCGAATAGAATCAACCTTTTACCAACTAGAGCTGCAAAAACGCAATTACTTTCTTCACGCGGCCATTCTGATTCCTTGATTTTCAAGCCATTTGTTCGTATCCCACCTCCCAGTCTCTGCAAAAGCCTTTGACTTGGGCTCGCAAATCCTGAATTATTATTATCCACCCTCCCATACAAGCTAGAACTCTCAGACTCACTACTCCTAATTCGTTTCGAAACCAAAGAAACTCCTTTCAAACCCGCCAATCTCTTTACTGGCACTAAAAGAAGCGAATCAACGATATACAAAAACCCATCGGAACAAAGTACTAAAACCTTTTCAATTCCACGAAGCACATGCAAACGGACAACAGAGGAAACGCTAACCGCAACACTCCGCACAAGTGAAAATCCCTCCAATGAAGAGACAATTCTGGGAGCATCCAAGCCAGCAGGTTCAGAACCGAGAGCGCTAGAACTTGAATATTTCGGAGTTACAGAGAACAGAACAAGAGCTCCGGATTTAGTTCCGGCATAAATTAGGGTCTCAGAATCAGAGACGGTGGAGATCGCGAGAGATCGAATTGAAGTGCGAAAATGATTGGATATGTCGAATTCCTCACCGAGTGGTTCCAGAACAGCCCTTTCGGGCTTGGCCATTGGGTGGGTGAGAAGCAAATTGATCCTCCAGAATGCTAGCTCGGAAACGCCATTAATGGAGGATGAAGATGGAATGAAAGTACCTGAAATGAACTGGTAGTTTGATCGGAACTTTGGGCGTTCTTTCGTCGGTAATTTGGCTAAATGTCATCACAACGTTTACAATGGCTCATTTCCTTTTTCCATTTCAATGTTCTTTCTACTCCACAAACCATCACTAATATCTATTAATTTTTTCAACTCAAAAAAAAAAAATATATATATATATATATATATATATATTAATTTTTTTGGTTAAATTATAAAAAATACTCGTGAACTTTGTAATTTATTTCAAGAATATCTCTATTCTTTCAAAGTTGCAATATAATCTTTATCTTTTATTAACATTTCAAAATTATCCATAGAAAATTTGTTAGAATATTGGACAACAAGTGTACGTGACGAAATGTTGTTTTTTCGAACTTAATCTAGGCAAACGTCACAGTCATCGTCATGTCGATTTTCCATCCAAAGTTCGAATGGATTTCTACTATAATAGTAGTTTTGAAAAGTATATGAAAGGTCAATAGTACAATTACAGTTTTTTAAGGAATATGAGTAATTTTAAATAAATGACAAAATTCATAACTATTTTTTTATAATTTAACCGGATACACTATTAAAAAGAGAAAAAATCAATGTTTCTGTATACGTATACCCTGTTAACCTGTCTTGTATCACTTTTAAACTATAAACTTTTATGAGTTAACTGATTTAGAATCCTTTTAAAATCATTGACAAATAATTTTCACACGTGTATAACACTTGCAGAAATTAATGTAATATTATAGAAAAATGATGAAATCAAATAAATAATAGTGATTTTTTTTAATATGAGTGGTTTTCATCCTCTCATCTTCCTCTATTTTTCTCTGAAAATAACTAAATCATTAATAGAGGGTCTAACATTTTTTTTTCGCTAATCACTTTTCTGATTAAATTTAAATATTTGAAAGTACAATAAAAAGATCAAGCAGATAAGAGAATGTACATTCAAAGAGCTCCTCATAAATAAGTTTTGGATTTATATTTTAATTTGATGAGATATGGATTTAATGAGATGTGGATTTGATGATATTTTATCAAAAGGAGTGATTTCTTTTTTTTTTGGGTATTGTTACTTTCCTACAATCATTTTTTTAGTTGGTTAGGGTGAGATGGATATTTACCATTCAAATAATGTAAACTAATTAAAAATAGGAAAAGAATAATCTTTTTTTTTGAAGAAAATGAATGATCAATTCTTACCTTAATTTTCAATTCAAAATAACTCTTCCTTAGACTTGGTAAAGTATATTGATTTTCACCATAAACTTTCAATTTCATCAAATTATAATTTCAACAAGTTATAACCTAGACTCAGCTAAATCTTGCAATTTTTACATTTTCATTCAATTTTCCTAATTCATCCTATAAATTTAACAAAAAATAATGTAAGAATCTTAGAAAACTCACTAATTTCAATAAAATTCAAAATTTGCACAAATTTAAGCTTTCATCATGCACAAACCCAACCATTAAATGAATAAAAAAAAAACTCACAACTTTTTAAAAAACAAGCTCTAATCTTGTATTTCTTTGAAATCCTATCAATATCATACCTACACATATATTTTATGATTCATTGAAAACAAATATGAAAAATATGGGAAAAATTGGATTTGGTTACATTTAGGTCCCTAATGCTTTGTTTAGCATATGGAATTGATAAGAAATTATTTAAAATTCCAAGATTTTAAAAGATGAAAATGATTTAGATTTTTTATTCGCGTTTGAAACCAAATTGATTTGAAATCATTGAAATTAAAATTTCATGTTTGGATGCTCACGAGATATGAAAAGAAAGTGTACCATATGCCCTTATAATTTTGCAGGAGATTATTTTAATTAATAACAAAATATTTTAATATCAAATACATAGAATCATGAAAACATATCATTAATCAAAACAAATCAACTTATTAAATTAAAATTTACGAATGTTATCATTATTGTTAAAAAAAATAATAAAAAAGTTGCAAATGTCTTAATTCAAATGAAACAAAAAAAAAAAAGAATTGAACTCAGCTGAATCTAAACAAAATCCATCAAAAAAAGAATTGATTTATTCTGTTCATGGAAAAAAAAAATCAAAAGAAACAATTTTTTTTTTGTTGATTTCTTCTTCAACCAAAGTATAAAAACATAAAACTAAATAAATATATATATATATATATATATACACACACGCATACATATAAAAAAAACATATTGAATCAATATATAAAAATGAAAAAAAAAACATATTATTCTTATCCAATCAATAAATAATAAAAAATATTTAAGAAGATAAACAAAGCAAAAAAACTCACTCATAGTTTGCTTATCTATAAAAAAAAAAAAATTGTTGAAAATTGAAAAGCTGTATTGAAAAGATTGAAATTATTGTTATTAGTTTAAAAAAAAAACAAATTACAACAGAAAAACAAAATAGAAATCTAACCTTGACTTGAATATAGAAGAAACTACAAAGTTGAATACAAAAGAAACTATCACGAGGCATAAATTTAAAAAAAAAAAAAAAAAAAGATTGGGGTAAAATTGGAAACATATTTTATGAAACTTAAAATCGTGCCAAACCTGACTTATTTGGTACAAATTTTTTTTCCAAAAAAACAAGATTTGAAATCAAATTGATTTGAAATCCCTCACTTTTTTTTTGGCATCAAAACACGTGAAATGATTTCAAATCATAAATTTGAAACCATCCCAAACCATTAGGGTAAGTTTTCAAATTCAACATTTTACCTTCGAGGTTTGAAAAATTAGTTTATTTGGTCCTTGTCGTTGACATTTTTGGTCCCTATTGTCAAATTTCTGTTAAATAGTGTTGACTAGATTTTTAAAAAAATTATTTTTATATTGATTAGGCATAAATATATATTAAAAATATTAAATTTAAAATATGATGTGGCATTAATTTATTAAAAAAATATATTTTTTAAATTTTCGTAAATTAAAATAAAAAATGTGAATAACAAAAACATTAAATATAAAATAAAAAAACACAAAAATAAAATTAAATGTTTTTCTCTTTCATTTTCATCTTTACCTTTCTCATATTCATGTTCATTCTAATTTCTCATGTTCATCTCCATCATTTTTTCTCCTTTTCCTTCCCTTCTTTTTTCTTCTTCCTTTTTTTTTTTTTTAACATTCGTCCCTCCATGGAACGAGAACATTCCATTCTGATATGAAACGAGAGTTGAGGTGGGAAAGATGAAGAGAGAGAATAAAAGGAAAGGGAAGAGAAGGAAGAAGAAGAAAGGAATTTTTATTTTGCTTTATGAAATTAATCTAGAAAGAAAATGAAAAGGGTAAAAAACATGTGTTTTTTTTTTCAATTTTATTGTATTTAATGTTTTGTTGTTAATAATTAAAATATATAAAATTATTAATTTTGTTAAAAATATTTATATTTATTTTATTATATATATATATATATATATATATATATATATATATATATATATATATATATATATATATATATTAAATAAAGAAATGCCACGTCAGCTTAAGAAAATATATAATATATATATATATATATATATATATATATATATATATATATATATATATATATATATAAACCATTTTTCCAAACCTTAAGGGTTAAAATGTTGAATTTGAAAACTCAAGGACCCAAATACAACTAAGCCCAAACCTAAAGTGTATTTTTTCCAATAATTATATATATTAATGATTTATCAAACTAAAAACTATTAGAAGGTAAAAATTGTAACATTTGTTCAAGTTTAAAATAAAGATTACAACATTTATTCAAGTTAAGTTAACATTTGCAACATTTATACAAGTTTAAGATGCAATTTGGTGAAATTGAAAGTACAGGGTAAAAATTGATACACGTTACCAAGTTTAGGGGTAAATTTTGATTTTTTTTTTCTCTTAAAGATGATACTTCTAAATGACATGGCATTATTTTGTGAGGTCTGTTGGAATAGAAATTTTGGCCAATCAGAAATTGCCATGTCATTAATTAAAACTTGGTGACAAAATTATTTATTTAATTAGGGATTATTTAAATTTGCAAGTATCCCTAAATTAAATTAAGGCAAACCCAAATATGCAATTGGGTTATATGAAATTTGGGCCAATTTTAAACAAAGCCCAAATGGGAGGCCCTAATCCAGCAGAGTTTAAGCCCAAAGTCAACCAAGCTCACTCCAAAGGCCAAGACCAAAGTCAACTATGCACAGTCTAAAGGACCTGGCCCAAAGTCCACTAGGCCCAGTCCAACAGTCAGGCCCAAAGTCCACTAGCCTTGGGGAACTCTATAAATAGAGAGATCCCTCATCCACTTTGGAGGTTCAGAAGTTGAAACTCTCCAGAAAACTTAGAGAGAATTCAGAAACAAATACCAGAAAACTCTCTAAACCTTTGAAGATCAAACACTCTCTGAACCAGAGTCTTAAAGACTAGAAGACTTTAAAGATCGAGAACAAGCTGCAAAAGCCCTCGAGACAAATTCACATTCGAGAATAAGCTGCAAAGCCCTCGAAACAAATCCACATTCGAGAACAAGCTGCGAAGCCCTCGAGACAAATCTACATTCGAAAACAAGCTGCAAAAGCCCTCGAGACAGATTCACATTCGAGAACAAGCTGCAAAAGCCCTCGAAACAAACTACATTCGAGAACAAGCTGCAAAAGCCCTCGAGACATATTCACACTCGAGAACAAGCTACAAAGCCCTCGAAACAAATCCACATTCGAGAACAAGCTGCAAAGCCCTCGAGACAAATCTACGTTCGAGAACAAGCTGCAAAACCCTCGAGAAAGATGTACATTTGAGAGAAAGAATCAGAGGAACAAATTAGAGATTGTACTCCACTACATTCAAATTAATACAAATTAAATTCATTTACACGTGTCTCATTTCTCTTTCTTTGTTGAAATTTAGTGTAAACAAATTGGCACGCCCAGTGGGACAATCTCTACCTCTCATCTCTTTCTTTCATCTCAACATCCAAGTGAAGCAATGTCATCCAAAAAGACTTCTTCGATGACTGTTGTCATGAGCAACTCGTACACGGGTTCTGCCACCCAAAATTGCTCCAATGAACTGAGGCTGCAAGACGATAAAGTTTTTATTGCAGGCGAAGTACTGACACTGCCAGGGGCATGGACTAACAACAAGTTCCTGGTCAAGTGCAACCCTTTGTTCGACTTCGATTTTGATGTAGTGTCTGTCATGATGACTGAGACAAACACTATGGAAGAAAGAATGACAAAGATGCAGGAGAAAATCAACATCTTGATGAAGGCGAATGAAGAAAGAGATTCTCAAATTGCATACTTAAAGAGCCAGATTGAGAACCAAAATGTCGCTGAATCAAGTCAAACTCCTACCATCAAAGATTGCAACAAAGGGAAGGTCGTTGTGAAAGAATGTCAACCACAACCCTCCACTTCGATTGCTACATTATCTGTCCAACAACTTTAGGACATGATAATGAACTCCATTAGAGCTTAATATGGTGGGGCTTCTCAAATGTCTCTTTTGTATTCTAAACCATATACTAAAATAATTGATAATTTGAGAACGCCAATTAGATATCAACCACCAAAGTTCCAGCAATTTGATGGAAAAGGTAACCCTAAGCAACACGTTGCTCATTTCATCGAGACATGCAAAAATGTTGGTACACAAGGAGATCTACTGGTTAAACAGTTCGTACGAACGCTGAAAGGGAACGCATTCGACTGGTACACTGATCTAGAGCCTGAGTCGATAGACAGTTGGGAACAATTCGAAAAGGAATTTCTCAACCGCTTCTACAGCACAAGACGAATTGTCAGCATGTTCGAGCTCACCAACACTAGACAACGAAAAGGTGAACCCGTTGTCGACTACATAAATCGTTGGAGAGCCATGACTCTCGATTGCAAAGATCGCCTCACTGAACTGTCAGCTGTGGAGATGTGCATTCAAGGCATGCACTGGGAACTTCTTTACATCCTCCAAGGTATAAAGCCTCTCACCTTTGAAGAACTAGCAACTCGTGCCCACGACATGGAGCTAAGTATTGCCAGTTGAGGAGACAAAGACCTTTTAGTCCCTAACATAAAGAAAGAGGAAAATAACATCCATGAGACTTTAGAAGAGTCTATGGTTGTAAATACAACCCCTCTCAAGTTGTCTTCGAAAGACAAGAGGGTTGAAAAGCGACAAGGAAATGAAAGGCGTCGCTTAACTTTGAAGGAAAGACAGAAAAAAAGTTTATCCTTTTCCTGACTCTAACATTCCTGACATGTTAAAGCAACTACTAGACACATGACTGATCAAACTTCCAGAATGTAAACGGCCGGAAGAGATGGAAAAAGTCGATGATCCCAAGTATTGCAAGTATCATCGAGTTATCAGTCATCTAGTGGAGAGGTGCTTCATCCTAAAAGAGCTAATTCTAAGATTAGCTAAAGAAGGAACAATTGAACTAGATCTCGATGAATTAGCTCAAACAAATCATGCTGCAGTGACAACAAACACATGCAGTCAAATGCACTCTTGTCCGCTTCATGATCAAGGAGTATGTCTAGTCCAATTTGGAACCTTGGAACATGTATCTATTTGGTTTCAACATGAGATACCAAAAAATAAACTTCAAGACATGGTACCTACCAAACTTCAAGATTTCCTTCCAGTGGAAAAAGGGGAAGAAGATTTGGCAAGTTCATACTGCACCAATGTGGAAGAAGTTAATGATTCAAAAGAAGTCGAGCAAATGACTTCTGTCTTTAATCGCATCAAGCCTTCAACTACTCAACCTTCAGTCTTCCAAAGGATGAGTATGGTCGTGACAAAAGAAGAAAACCAAAGTCCAACTTCTGTCTCAACTCGAATTTCAGTCTTCTAAAGGCTAAGCGTATCCACATCGAGGAAAAATCAACCTTCAACATCTGTACTTGATCGTCTCAAAGTAACAAGTGATCAACATGAAAGGAAGATGAAATCCTTGAAGGTGGAACTATTCGATGAAGTGAACAATGACAAAAAGATTCATAGTCTTGTTCCTTGTCGTATGAAAAGGAAGTTCTCCATTCTCACAAACACGGAGGGTTCCTTGAAGGTAAAGAAAAATGTTGTCGTCTTAACAAATCCTAAAAATGAAGGATCTGATCAAGACTATGATGAAGATAAAAACATCTAAAATGTAAAGAAAGCTCCTTGTCGCAAGAGCCTAAACTGCATGATGCTCCTAGCCCGCACGAGCTTAAAATGTAAACGGCCAAAAAAGAAAAATCATTGAACTACGTTATGACTTGATCCCTTTCCTTAAGGGTACATAGGCAACTTAAAATACTTTTAAGTTCAGTCTCCCCAAAAAAAAAATATTTTTTTTCATCCCAGGAAACAAGACGTTGCAAGTTGAGCGAGCTTTAACCCCTTCAAGTTCGGTTTCGTCGCTCACTCCACTAAAGTTCGAGCTTCCACCAACTTCAAGTTCGAAGATTTTTGTCGCTCATTCCACTAAAGTTCGAGCGTCAACCTCTTCAAGTTCGGTTTGTTGCTCACTTCCTCTAAAGTTTGAGCTTCCTTCTCCTTAAGTTTGGTTCGTCGCTCGCTCCCACTAAAGTTCAAGCATCAACAACTTCAAGTTCGGTTTGTCGTTCACTCCACTAAAGTTTGAGCTTCGTTATCCTCAAGTGTGGATTGTGGCTCACCCCCCTAAAGTTCGAGCTTCGTTCCCTTCAAGTTTGGTTTGTCGCTCACTCGCTCACTCGCTCTAAAGTTTGGGTTTCACTCTTCTCCAAGTCTGAGGTTCGCCCTTCGCCCTTTCAAGTCTTCGAGTTCGAGTTTTGCTAACTTCAAGCTTAAGTTCAAACATCGCTCGCTTGAAGTTCAAGTTTGCACTTCGCTCCCTTCAAGTTTAAGTTCGAGCGTTGATCGCCTACAAGTTTGGTGATTCACCTTCAAGTTCGGCGTTCCACCTCAAAATACAGCTAAGTTGGCGTTTCGTTTCCAAGTCAGGAGGCTCCGTTCGTCGGCGCTCGCTCCTCCGTCAAGTTCGGAGGCTTCACTCGTAAACATGGGCTCCTCTGCCAAGTCAGGAGGCTCCGTCCGTCGACGCTCGTCCCTCCGCCAAGTCAGGAGGCTGCGTCTATCGTTATTCGCTCCTCCACCAAGACAGGAGGCTTCGTCCATCGACGCTTGATCCTCCACCAAGTTAGGAGGCTTCGTCCATCGACGTTTGCTCCTCCGTCAAGTCAGAAGGATTCGTCTATCGACGCTCGCTCCTCTCCCAAGTCAGGAGGTTTCGTCCATCGACACTCGCTCCTCCACCAAGTCAAGAGGTTCCATCCGTCGACACTCGCTCCTCTCCCAAGTCAGGAGGTTTCGTCCATCGACGTTTGCTTCTCCGTCAAGTCAGGAAGCTCCGTCCATCGCACTCGTTCCTCCACCAAGTCAAGAGGTTTTGTCCGTTAACACTTACTCCTTTCCCAAGTCAAGAAGTCTCCGTTGGGTCGATCCTTCTCCAAAGTTCGAAGGCTTCGTGGTCGCTCATTCTTCAAAGTTTGAAGGCTTCGTCGTCGCTTCTTCTCCAAGTTTGAAGGCTTCATCGTCCTTCTTCTCCAAGTCCGAAGGCTTCGTCATCGCTTCGTCTCTAAGTTCGAAGGCTGTGCCGTCACCTCGCATTCAAGTTCAAAGGCTTCGTCGTCGCTTCTTCTCCAAGTTCAAAGACTTCGTCGTAGCCTTTTCTCAAAGGTCAAACTTTTCGTCGTCACTTCTTCTTCAAATTCAAAGGTTGCGTCGTCGCTTCGTCTCCAAGTTTGAAGGTTGCGCCGTCACTTCTTCTCCAAGTTCGAACGCTTCGTCGTCGCTTCTTCTCCAAGTTCGAAGGCTTCGTCGTCACTCTTCTCAAAGTTCAAACGCTTCGTCGTCGCTTCTTCTTCAAGTTTGAAGGTTACGCCATCGATCACTTCGTCTTCAAGTTCGAAGGTTGCGTCTCGCCTCGCCTTCAAGTTCAAAGGCTTTGTCGTTGCTTCTTCTCTAAGTTCAAAGGTTACGCCCTCAACTTCACTTGAGTTAGGGTTTGGTCTTCTACAGGTAAAACAAAGAGAAATGTGTCATCCTAAATTCTGCCTGAATCAGGGGTTGGTCACCTTCGAAGTTGAAGAAGACGCCGAAGCTGTCAAAAGGTGCCATCCTGCCACCTGAATCAGGGGTTGGTCACCTTCGAAATAGAAGAAGACGTTGAAGCCGTCGAAAGGTGCCATCCTAAATTCCGTCTGAATCAGGGGTTGGTCACCTTTGAAGTTGAAGAAGACGCCGAAGCTGTCGAAAGGTGCCATCCTACCACCTGAATCAGGGGTTGGTCACCTTCGAAATAGAAGAAGACGTCGAAGCCGTCGAAAGGTGCCATCCTAAATTCCGCCTGAATCAGGGGTTGGTCACCTTCGAAGTTGAAGAAGATGCCGAAGCGGTCGAAAGGTGCCATCCTAGATTTCGCCTGAATCAGGGGTTGGTCACCTTCGAAATAGAAGAGGACGTCGAAGCCGTCGAAAGGTGCCATTAGGGGTGTACAAATAACCCGAATAACCTGGACTACCCAACCCAAACTGTAAGGGTTGGGTTGGGTTAGTTTTTTTTTTTTGGGTTGGGTTGGGTTAATTTTTAAGGAGAACCGAATTTTCGGTTCGGTTCTCGGGTTAGCCATTTTCTGGCTCGGTTCAACAAAAGATGCCCTAGCCCTAGTATAGAATCACTCGCGCCGCTCGTAGCCTCTTCCAACCGTTCATCCGCTCGTCATCTCCTCATCTCGCCGCTCGTCTCCGTCCATTCGTGATCTTGTGGAGCAGCACCAAGGAGCCAAAAGTGATTCAGTTCACAAAAGAACAAGATGAGAATCACTGTAATGACAGCCGACGAACAGATTGTTTCCTTGGATGTTGATCCCAATGAATCTGTAAGCTTCTTCATCTTGTTCATTCAGAAACGCCCAACTCCAATTTCCTGCATTTTCTTGTTTGTTCGATTATACCCACTTTCCTTTTGCCCTAGATTGCTTGCTAATAATTTTCTTAGCTTGATTATAGAATCTGAATTTCTTAATGATTTTATTATCTGGAAGTTTTTTGTTGTACGATTATACCCAATTTCCTGCATTTTCTTAGAGTTCTTCCTTTTTGCTGCCAATTAGGTTGAAAACATGAAAGCTCTGCTTGAGGTTAAGGTGAAAATTTGTCTTTTATGTTGATTATTGTGATGGGTAGATGAGGAAAATTGGGATATGGAAGTTGTGGGAATTGAACATTTGGATCTTTATTAGGATTCTCCTATGCCCGACGCCATGTGCTTCTTCTTCTCTCAAAACCCGGTGACCCAACCCGACCCAACCCGAAAATATTTGGGTTGGGTTGGGTTGGGTTGCTCTAATGGATAGGGTTGAGCGGGTTGGGGAATTGACCAACCCGAATTTTCGGGTTGGTCCAAAAAACCCCCCTAACCCGACCCAACCCAACCCATGTACACCCCTAGGTGCCATCCTAGATTCAGCCTGAATCAGGGGTTGGTCACCTTCGAAATAGAAAAGGACGTCGAAGCCGTCGAAAGGTGCCATCCTAGATTCCGCCTGAATCAGGGGTTGGTCACCTTCGAAATAGAAAAGGACGTCGAAGCCGTCGAAATGTGCCATCCTAGATTCCGCCTGAATCAGGGGTTGGTCACCTTCGAAATAGAAGAATACGTCAAAGCCGTCGAAAGGTGCCATCCTAAATTCCGCCTGAATCAGGGGTTGGTCACCTTCGAAGTTGAAGAAGATGTCGAAGCGGTTGAAAGGTGCCATCATAGATTCTGCCTGAATCAAGGGTTGGTCACATTCGAAATAGAAGAGGACGTCGAAGCCGTCGAAAAGTGTCATCCTAGATTCCGCCTGAATCAGGGGTTGGTCATCTTCGAAATAGAAGAAGCAGCCGAAGCTGTCGAAAAGTGCCATCCTACCACCTGAATCAGGGGTTGGTCACCTTCGAAATAGAAGAAGACGTCGAAGCCGTCGAAATGTGTCATCCTAAATTCCGCCTGAATCAGGGGTTGGTCACCTTCGAAGTTAAAGAAGACATCTCAAAGTTGTAAAGGATATCTTAGCTGCAAGTCAAGAGTAAAAAAAAAAAAAACAAGGGGCACATATATATTGTTTTACAAAAAAAAAATTACCTACCTGTTTACCTTTTTGAGGATTATGATATTATCTTCTATAGGAAAAGTATTTGCAAGTCTTGCAAATGTATTAAAAAAAACGTATAAAAGAAAAAAAAAAAGAAAGAAAGAAAGAAAAAATAGAAAAGGAAAAAAATTGGGACTTGCCTATTCCTCATTCCTCAGTGAGAAGCTTCACTCACTCTTTGTTGATGTGAATTGATGGAAGACCCATCTCCACAATTTATAGTGGAGGAAAAGATAAAATCACATCTAATTTGAATTCAAAGATCATGCCAAGAAGATCAAATCAAAACCAAAATTGGGTAGGATTTCGTCTCAAATTAAAGTTTGGCATATCTTATCTCAAATTAAAAATTGACTGCAAGCCAAATTAAAATTCTATTCCAAATCCAAAGTTCAAATTTGGTAGAATTTTATGTCAAAAAGTAAAATTTGGGCATAATCCAAATTTTATCCCAAATCAAAATTTGATTAAAGTTCAGATGCAAGTTCTATTCCAATTCCAAAATATAATTTGGTAGACTTTTATCTCAAAAAGTAAATTTGGGCATAATCCAAATTTTATCCCAAATCAAAATTTGATTAAAGTTCATATTCAAGTTCTATTTCAATTCCAAAATATAATTGGATAGACTTTTATCTCAAAAAGTGAAACTTGGGCACTCCAAATTCAAGCTTCAAATCAAAATTCATTGGTAGATTCTAAACTATGCCCTAAATAAAAAAAAAGGGTATAATTTGAATACTACTTAAAATTCAAATTAGATAAAATTCAAAATTTGAATTAAGGAGAATATAAATTCTACCGAAATTCAAATCAAAGTTCGATGCCAAGTAAAAAAATCAAAATTATGACCCAAATTCATATTTTGATGAATTGGCACATCAAATGGAGTCCAATTTAGGAGAAGATACCTTAAATTTTGATTCCAAATTATCTTTTTCGAGATTCACTCACACATACTAGTGCATAAATCTCCAAAAGGGGGCATTTGTTGGAATAGAAATTTTGGCCAATCAGAAATTGCCATGTCATTAATTAAAACTTGGTGACAAAATTATTTATTTAATTAGGGATTATTTAAATTTGCAAGTATCCCTAAATTAAATTAAGGCAGACCCAAATATGCAATTGGGTTATATGAAATTTGGGCCAATTTTAAACAAAGCCCAAATGGGAGGCCCTAATCCAGCAGAGTTTAAGCCCAAAGTCAACCAAGCTCACTCTAAAGGCCAAGACCAAAGTCAACTATGCACAGTCTAAAGGACCTGACCCAAAGTCCACTAGACCCAGTCCAACAGTCAGGCCCAAGCCCACTTGGTGGCCTTGGGGAACTCTATAAATAGAGAGCTCCCTCCTCTATTTTGGAGGTTCAGAAGTTGAAACTCTCCAGAGAACTTAGAGAGAATTCAGAAACAAAGACCAAAAAACTCTCTAAACCTTTGAAGATCAAACACTCTCTGAACCAGAGTCTTGAAGACTAGAAGACTTTAAAGATCGAGAACAAGCTGCAAAAGCCCTTGAGACAAATTCACATTCGAGAATAAGCTGCAAAGCCCTCGAAACAAATCCACATTCGAGAACAAGTTGCGAAGCCCTCGAGACAAATCTACATTCGAGAACAAGCTGCAAAAGCCCTCGAGACAGATTCACATTCGAGAACAAGCTGCAAAAGCCCTCGAAACAAATCTACATTCGAGAACAAGCTGGAAAAGCCCTCGAAACAAATCTACATTCGAGAACAAGCTGCAAAAACCTCGAGACATATTCACATTCGAGAACAAGCTACAAAGCCCTCGAAACAAATCCACATTCGAGAACAAGCTGCAAAGCTCTCGAGACAAATCTACGTTCGAGAACAAGCTGCAAAGCCCTCGAGAAAGATGTACATTTGAGAGAAAGAATCAGAGGAACAAATTAGAGATTGTACTCCACTACATTCAAATTAATACAAATTAAATTCATTTACACGTGTCTCATTTCTCTTTCTTTGTTGAAATCTCGTGTTAACAAGGTCAATTGAATAATTTTATTTAACAAAGATTTGATTGAATAATTTTGATATTTTAAAGGTTAAATTGAAACATTCAAAATGTTAACAAAATGGATAAACAGAAATATATATTAAAGAATCAAACTACAGAACTATCCTTTTTTTTTTTTTAATTCACCAATATGTGGAATGAGATATTTGAACTTCTGATCTCTTGGACGAAGTCACACTATGCTCATGTTGGCCCTAAAATTTGTTGTTAACATGTTACATGATACGATAGAATTCACTCCCATTTTTTTTAAAAAAAAAATTATTATTATACTTTTAAAAGTAAATTCACTCCTAAAAATATTGAGAGGGTTATAATCATTTTAATATTGTAATCTTTATGCTCAAAATTTTAGCGATAGAGGTTAAATTTCATAAAATTAATATTTAAAGTATAATTCGGTTATGATTAATTTAGTAAGTTCGATTAATCAAAACAAAATGAGCAAAACATTCAATTATATAGAATTAATATAAAATATTACTGTTTGTCCTAAAACATTAAAGTATTATTTAATTATAAACAAGTCTAATCAACCAACAACCTTTGACCTTTGGAAAAAAAAGACCAACATCCTTTGAATGCATTTCTATCAAAGGAAGCATAACTTGTGATAATTGGTATATACTACTTCTATTGAGGTTAAAGGTTCAAATTTTCATACTCTATACTTGTTGTACTAAAAAAACCTTTCAACGTATTTCTCTAAAATTATTTTATATATCAACATTTTAAAATCATTTATATTTCAAAATGTTTAGAAAATATACCTTGCACATTTAAGCCAAAGTTATACTTAAAAATAATTAATCATTATATAACATTAAATTTAAAAGAATATTAAAAGAAAAAAAAAAGGATAAACCTTCAAACTATATGTATGCTTTTATTTGACACGAGCATAACTCAACTGACATAAAGCTTGTACTCTCGACCATGAGGTCAGAAGTTCGAATCTCCTATCCCACATATTGTCAATATATATATATACACGCACACACTTTTATTTAGTTTTTTTTTGGGTAAGAAAATTGTCCTAACAAACAATTTATTTAGGCCTCGTTAGATAACTATTTGATTTTTGAAAATTAAGCCTATAAATACTACTTCCACCTATTGATTTCTTTGTTATGTTATCTACTTTTTACCTATATTTTCAGAAACCATACCAAGTTTTGAAAATTAATAAAAGTACAACTTTGTTTGATAACCATTTGGTTTTTGAAAATCGTACTTGTTTTTCCATCATTTCTCTACAATGAGTTTCATCTTTCTTATAAAAAAAAACATTTGAATTGTTAACCAAATTTCAAAAACAAAAACAATTTTTGAAAACTACTTTTTTTAATTTTCAAAACTTGGCTTGGTTTGTGAAAACATATGTAAAAAGTAGATAACAGAACAAGAAAACCCACAAGTGAAAATAGTCTTTATAGGCTTAATTTTCAAAAACCAAAAAATAAAAACCAAATGGTTATCAAACGAGACTGTAGTTTTTAAATACTTGTTTTTGTTTTTGAAATTTGACTAAGAATTCAAATGTTTAGTTAAGAAAGATGAAATCCATTATAGAGAATTGAAGAGAAAACAAGCACAATTTCCAAAAATCAAATGGTTATCAAATGAGACCTTATTTATTTATTTTCAATACACTAACAAACAAGTTATATACATTTACTTTTGCAAAAAAAAAAAGTTATATACATTAAAAGAAAAAGAAAGAAAGAAAAGAAAATCCCAAAATTGAGAAAACTGTCATAAAACGTAACTTTCCACATAGTTCTCATCCTGTGTTAATCATTAGTTTATATATACAACAGTTTTCGACTTCGAAGGGCAGAAAGAAAAACACAATTTAATTAAATGACATCTCCCAGAGTAAATTACATTTACTAACCTAAACATAACTATAAGAAAAGAAAAAAAAAATAGCATCTATAATTCTCTCTCTTTATTGGTCATAGGTTCAAATTCCTTCCCCTATGTGTAATGTAATAATATTACATAATATTTTAAAACATTTATGTTGTACAGTAATATTATGGTAAGAATGAATAAACTTACTTGAAGACAAGAAGGTAAGCAAGTGAAGCACCAATAGGAAGATGACTGATAGGCAAAATTTAGTGATAATGCTGGCTGTCCTTAAGCTAGGGTTGCCCTCTTGCCTTTTGCATCTCTAGTCTGAAGACAAAACCACATTTTAAATTTGAATGATTTACTTGTTAAAGAAAAAGTGTGGATGTCTTGTGGTAAAGATGAAAATGAAATTGGAATCAAGCCAGCATCAAAGGGGAGATAAAATTATACTTTGTTATCTACCATCTATAAACAATCATAGAAGTGTTCAAAAGTAAAAGCAAATTTTCAAGACATCTTTTTAGAACCTATCTAGCATTATCAGGAAGCATTTGAATAAGAAAAATATTAACAAATTAAATAAATGTATTTCTAAAACAAAATTTAAAATAGAATGATTATCAAAACAATCTTAATTAATTTGATCCATGTATGATTAAATAGTTAAGTCTATTGGTTGGTTGTCAAAGTGAGCATAGCTCAACGGTAATTGGCACGTACCCTTGACCAAGAGGTCAAAGGTTCAAATCCTCATGCTCTCAAATGTTGTTGAACTAAAAAAAAAAAAAAAAAAAAATCTATTGGTTGATGGAGTACATTAAGAAATTAAATCACTGACAAAATAAAGTATGGATTTATAATATAAAATAACAATTGACTACTACAAATTATATATTAGATCTGTTATTCATGAAAATTGTAAAAGTATTAGCACTGGGTTTTCCTAAAGAAGTTAATATGATACAAATAAACCACATAGAAATGCTTTATAATTGAACTACAGGATTTATTATGTTATTAATAAGTTTAAATCTTATTCCAATCCCTAAATTTTAACACTTATTTCATTTTGGTTATTTTTTAAAGGACCATGTTTTGTTTTTTAAACATTCATTAAAACGACTGAATGCATTAATTTTTGTGTTACATTTAACAAAAAAATATTATTCCACCTATTTCACTATATCAAATAAACATGGTTTAAAATACAAATCCAAGTTGTGCTGTGTAAAGTTCCAATTAGATACACAATAAATTTTTATACAAAGTTGATCAATCAAAATATGACATTCATAAGTACAAAGATCAAAATGAAATATTTGATAAATTTAGAGACAAAGATAGGATTGAAACCTAAAATTATCCTAATTGTATCCATTATCACTATCATCATTATTTTCCTAACCAAAGGATGGGTAAATAAAACTCCCCTAGACATTAAAGGTTGTGCATTCTATCGCAAGTTCTTTTAGTGTACCACCGTTACTATTATTTCAATGATCATTCTATCAAGATGTTGGATATAGAAACACTTTATTTTATATTTTATTTGTTATATCAAGAGTGTCCTGGCCAACTTGCACGTACCTTGACTATTTTCAGCGGACAACTATTTGACCCTACTACACTAGGTTGCCAAAGAAACTCCCACGATATTAAATCCTAAGTGATATGTGATCATCAAGACTTGAACCTATTTTCTCTAACACTTTACTATTTACCATGGCAGCCCATTCGGCCGGAAGCACTTTGAAATTGTAAGAGGAAAGAGAGAGAAGGGAAACTGGGAGGTACCTGGGCAGAGACAGATTTTTTGGAATCCAGGAACTGTCTGTAGATGCCGTACAGTCTTTGCTTCTCAGCATCTGATACTGATGGTCTTGCCTTGCCTGCGGTTGCCTTCAATAGGGCATCAGTAATGATAGGCTTTTGAGCCGGGTCACTAGCGTTAGCGCCATCGAGATGCTCATGAACCGCTGCAAGTTGAGCATCTGAGAGTAGAGCTTGAAGGTCAGCTCCGCTGAATCCTTCTGTCATATAAGCGACTGGCTCCAAATCGACATCACCGGCCAACGGTAGCTGTATGTTGAGTCCATCCATCATTATTAAAAACATTATCATTCAACTTCTAAATTCATATATTAACGAAACGAAACTAATGCGATTAAAAGGAAAATTGACGCATTTGCAGTTTGCACCAAGGTAATTCACAATTGTTCGCGACAATTTAAGCTTTTACCCATCCAACAATCTGGGAATTTCTTAGGTCCAATATATTTTACCCTGGAGGCTATACTCTTAGACAAATTATAATACTCCATCAAAAATGTAGAGTTAGAATGAATAAAATTCTGTTCTACAGCAATAATTGAGCTAGTAAACTAGTTAGTCTACAAGCTTATTTTTCATCTAAAACTATCTCCCACAAATTCTGCCATCGTGAATAAATAAACAGAAAAAATTTAACTCCGCATTGCATTGCATGAAAATATGTGTGCATTTATATCTACGTATATCAAATTTTCTACTCCTTTAAACTGCGAAAATCGTTCTTGAACGGAATGGAAGATGAAACAAGAAAATGGTGAGAAATAGTGGTGTCAGTCACATCACGCATGAGCATAACTGAGACCTTTCGGCCATTAATAGACATTTGTCCCAAGTGGGTAAACCAAAAGGCAACATTGATTTGTAAGCCGTAACAGCAGAGCAATTAGTGAAATAATTAGAGTTTAGAGTCTTAGACACACCAACCTTTGTGGAAAGAACTTGAAGAATATTTAGCCGTTCCATTGGAGAGGGGAAATCACAAAACAGAAGGCGATCCAGTCTGCCAGGTCTTAGCAGTGCGGCATCAAGCAAATCTGGTCTACTGCTTAAAATGAAAAATAAAATGCAACTTACGAAGAAAATGAGAAGCCGGGGAATGGGGGAGCTGAAAACTAGTCAACTATTAAGCATAATGGAATAACAATAACAATAATAATATTAAAATGTATGATTGAAAGCAAGCAATCGCGAGATGAGCAAAATTATTTTAGTTATTGTTGTCGTTGGCCCCTGATTGGTTTAAACGAAGAGATGCTGACCTTGTTGCAGCAAAAACAAATACACCGGTTAGAACTTCAACACCATCCAATTCAGTTAGAAACTGGCAAGCAGGAAAATAGATAGTCTAAATAATTTAATCCAAATGCAATACAGGGTCAAGTAAACAGGAGACCCACTTGATTGACTACACGATCAGTCACTCCAGTATTATCGTGCCCTCTCTTTGGGGCAATTGAATCAAACTCATCAAAGAAAAGAATGCAAGGTGCTGCTGCAGTTGCTTTAGAGAAAATATCACGAACCTGAAACCAATAATTGAGTTTCTGAGCAACATTGGTCCATGATATCTGATCTTCCAAGATACCCATAAAAAGGAATTAAAGGGAACAGTATCTCAGCTTTTATTAATAATAACTAAATTCTAGATCCCCGGAGTAAAAAATCTGTCCTCTTAACCAAGGGGCATAGGTACCAAAACTTAATGCTTGTCAATCAATTCTTAAAATGAGAGGAAAGAGAAGGTTTAGCACATAAAAAATTTCAGCTAACAAGCCAATCAATAAAACTATAAGGTCAATAAAAAGTTAAGCAACTTTATAAGATCTACAAGAAGCATGCTACTCTCAGATCCTTGGGATCAATTTGAATGTGTTAAGAAACCAAACAAACATGATGCTAGTCAACACCAATTAAACGATCATATTAGATGCACTTCATATTTTAAAAAGTGACAAAAAGGGTTAGTCAGTATCTCACAGCTTGTTCAGAAGCACCAATGTATTTGTTTAAAAGTTCAGGCCCTTTGACTGATATAAATCGCAATGAACAAGCAGCAGCAGCAGCACCAACTATGTGGGTCTTGCCACAACCAGGAGGTCCGTATAGGAGGACATTTGACCGTAACCTTAAAGGGGCTTGACCAAAGATATTGGGAAACTTTGAAGGAAATACAAGCATCTGCGCAAAGATGTAGGGAAACTCTGAAGGCAATACAAGCATCTAATACATAAGTGAGAAGCAAAAATATTAAAAACAGAATACTTTAACGTAATGCAGGAAATAAACGGGAACAAATGAAAACATATACTTGAATTACTTAAGATGCACCAGCAGAATTCAATCTTCTAAAGGTACAGTTGCAGGAAATAGCATTTGAACGATTTAGACAACATAATGAAAATTATATATTTCATTTCATGAAGAGTATGCATATCAAAGTTTTTAAAGAGACGCCAAACTAACTCAAAGCAAATAAGGAAAAACTGGTGAGTAAAATAATGTAATATATGCCTGAGATACCTTAAAAGTACAAAAGAAAAGGCCAACACATTATTAGCTAAAGATATAGGACTTAAGGAAGGATGTAGAACGCAAATAGAAAAAATCCAGATATACTGCTAAGGATTTTGCACTTCCCAAGGACACTCAAGCTGGTGTAAGATATTAAGCATTCTTAGCCTGATGACTAGATGGAAACATCAACTTAACTTGATTCTTTGTGGAAACATGAAAAGAATCCACTTGATCTTCATCAGCCTCCTTCACAAAGTGTTGGTCTATTTCCACATGTTTTGATTTAATCAAGCTGAATGGGATTGTAAGTTGATACCTATAGCTACCTCACTCTCACATTTTTTTAAATAAGATACAAAATTTTTCATTGATGAGAGAAAAGTACAAAAAGACAGAGAACGTACACTGACGGAGGAGTTACGGAAAAGGCTTTCTAATTGGTCAACAAAAAACGAAACAAGGCAATTACAAAAATATTTAAATTTCAAAGCCCAAAGTCCATGTATCACCAATGAAAACATAAAAAGGCTTCAAAATAAAGCATATACCTCTTTGATAGAATTCTTAACTTCCACTAAACCACCAACATCATCCCAGCCAGAGCGACCACCTTCTGCAGATGGGTTAGTAATATCACGCATTGAAGCCGGAACAAATCCATTCATTGCCAGAGAAAAATCATTTTCAATTAAAGTGGGATTTTGGTTATGGTTAAGACTCAATGGCAGAAAACGGCTAACGGCAGCATGGACAGCTCTATCGACCAAAATTTCCTGCAAGTGGAATTAATATGATTTTATGTTTTGACTAAATAGCTTGATTTGATAAATGACAGACGATTAAAAATTGGGAATTCGTCTATGAATAGAACGAGGGCTATGGTAAATATAAAAAAAAAAGAAAAGTGTATAAAGCTTGTGGAGTGATGACAAGGAGAAACGTGTCATCAAGAAGTAATATAATATTAAGCAAAATGACATAAATAAATATTTTTCCATTTGAAGTATAAATTAAAATCCATTCCTCCACACCGAAGTAAGAACTTGCAAGCTAATTACCACAGACAATCCACAATTAGTATTTTAAGTTGGCAAGGAGTCGATACTTGAGGTCATTCCATTTGGATACCTCTCTTGATAAAAATGTTGCATTTATAAATTATCATACAAACTAAACAATAAATATATTTTTTTAGTAAGACAGAATAAAAATAAAACGATCTACCATTACAAACAATCAAGCAGAGCAAGGATAGGAACGCAAATAAGAGATGCTTAAATGGAAGAATCTGGAGTCTTAGTAAAACCAAGTGTGTGAATCCAAGGTCTAAAGAATTTTATTGTACAGACTGAATTAAAATGATATAACAAGAGGTAACTTGAACATACATGAAGGACCTTAACCTCAATGGTCATATCCTAATCGCTAGTAACTGTAGTTAGCCATGAAGAAACAGTAGAAGTGCAAGGTGGCTATTAGTAAAGAACCTCACAAAAGAAAAGGGCCAAGCTCAGAACTCCAGAAAACACACAAACACTCAAAAGAAACACATGATCCCCTCGCAAAATTGTTAATCATAAATTATAAAACAATATCTCTAAGAGCAGAACATAGAGAAGTCTAAACTGAAGCAGTAAACTATATATAGACACTGACACACCTCCCATCTAAATAAGGAACTATCCTAAAAAGAACCTCCAATTCCATTCTAACCAAATACCAAAAAAAATGGTGAATATACTGCCTTAACCAAATCCAAAATATCTTTATTTGGTAAGGAAAGAGTAGTAATTTGACATTTATTCCAAAAAAGATCCCCTTACAATTAAGTACCAAACCCAACACCAAAGTTGGAAAACCCTACATCAAATACCATAGGACAACCATTATGGGTTGGCCCAGTAGTCAATAAGGCCATGGGAAAAATAAAAGGCTTAGAAGAAATGGGTTCAATTCATGGTAGTCACCTACCTAGGATTTAATATCCTAGGTATTTCTTAGCAACCAAATGTAGTAGGGTCAAGTAGTTGTCCCATAAGATTAGTCGAGGTGCGCGCTTCCTGGTCCAGACACTTAGGAATAAAAAAAAAACCATAGGATAAATGTTAGTGAACCAACAGATCCTACTGCTATAAAAAATCCTTACACAATATACCATCAGTGTCAGAAGTTTAAAATTTTGAACCTCTCATGGAGTAATTCCAAAGAATTACCCCTCTATTAGCCATGGCCCCGGGAAGAAAATCTCACCTATAGTTACTTCTGCCTTCCACATCCTCAATCATGAAGAATGACAATTAGAAGATTTCCAAAAAGAAAAATAAAAGCAATGAAGTATGATTAATATGAGACAGAACCAGAAGAATGGAGCCTCTAAACTCTCTTGCCCTCCCCATCCCCAACCGTAAATTATTTAGGAGATCTGAGTGAAGCAACGAAAAGGAGTTCAAAGTAATCCCTTAGTTTATATTGATATAAAAATTTGGAAAACATTTTCATGAAATTGTACCATTGATAGATCTGATCATATTGATACTTCAATTCTTGAAATATTTATAAAAATAAAAGTAAAAATTACAACAAAGGGAGAAATAGCTACGTACTAAATCATAAGCATCATAGCCATCACATTTTGAGGCAATGTCTTGTAAGACCACATCTGAACAATTTAAGGAACGTCTCTGTATTTCATGCTTCAGAATAGCAGCTCGTTCTGATGCGGCAGGAGCAGGTAATTCCACATGAAAGTCAAATCTTCCTGATTAATCCAATTGGAGGGGAAAAAACTAGCTTGAGAAAAAATTATAGAAAAACAGGTCAAGAACAAATGCTCTCTGTCAGCAGCTTAGTAGGAAAAAAGAAAAACCTGAAGATCTCAACGATTGTGGTATCTTATCTAGAGTCTGCACAGAAGCCACAAATGCAATAGGACCAACCTGACACGAGCTTTTCCTCTTTTCCTGTTAGTTTTGATGAAAGTGTATCATGCTGACTATGAAAATTAGGAACCAAAACGATGACATCATAATCTTAACAATATAATTTTAGAACAACAATTTGGCTTATCTTCAGCAACATAATTAAATCTGCTCTGATAAATAAGAGGAAATTACCAAATTTAGTACATCAATGTGGAAGCACGAATCAGAACTTCAAATAAAAGTTGTGCAAATAATTTCTATTATTTATAACTTTTTTTTTTCTTTTTCTGATACGGAACTAGTCACCATTGTGATACAATGATCTCTCCAGGTAATCGTAATACACACCAATAAGGACACTTCCTAGGATCCATGGTAGACCACATATAGGAAACCTATCGCACCATTCTTGGATAAGGACCAAGAAAATCAAGCCCATGTCCCACCTAAAGAAGCATCTACCATTATGATTATTCAGAAAGGACTAAGGAGCAACTGGAGCTTCTAAAAAATATGACGAACCAATCACTACAGATAATCCAAACTTGACAGTAGAACTATTGGCACTGGACATGTGGCACAAAACGGTCATTGTTTACAAGATTTAAATGCAAAAAACTGATACTTGAGACTAACATTTCATGGATTGTAAATTAAGGAGCACAAAACCACATGAACGAAGATGTATCATTTTGAATGAATTACAAGCCTTGTATTGGTTACTTTATTGTTCGGATTGCAGATGGTTCATTATACAAAGTGCCAGAAATAACTCTACAATCCTGGACTCGAACAAAAGCTGGTCAACAACTTCTCTAAATCAAAAAAAACGTAAAACTTTCTTTCTTTTTTCTTTAACATAAAATTAAACATTAAAACTAAGTTTTCTCAACGATAAGCAAGAGAAATAGTAAGCATGCTCCCCCAACCCCCTTTACAAAAAAAAGTAAAAGAAAAGAAAGAATTGATTAAAGAAGAATATGTACTCACATAATATAGAAAACTTTGAAAGGTTAATACAAAGCAAGAAATTTAACGCTACTCAAAACCATAGTATAAAATATTTACCCTGCACACAAATGAACATGGAAATGGAAACCACAATAAAGGTATTACCTCATATTCATCTATCACGTCAGTGAGAAACTCTGCTATTGCAGACGTCGATGTGGATGGCTGAAATCCTTCTGAGTCAGATGTTGACAAGATAATGCTGTCTAAGTCATCAAAAACAATGAGAGAAGGTGCATGATCTAAAGCTTCTGATATATAGTTCAATAGTGACTGGCGAATAGTCTGGACTTTTTCAGAAGCAAGTCGAGAACAACATACAAAAACTCTGCAAGAAAAACAAGGATTGATGAGGATACGAAGTTTCACTTGCAAGCTCTAACTAAATAAGAACTCTGGGTGGCGTGCCACAATCTGCATCAATGTACACAGTATTACTTTGCCTCAAAACAACAAATCTGTTTACAGGCCTATAGTCTTGTCCAAGCCACCTTCAGTCTTCCAGCATCATGCCAACCTTTCTTAACCATAGCTAACTTTCCCTACTTAGATACATGTTCACTTCTAAAATATTATTTAGTTTTATTCTGTCCTTAATTTTCTGCATATTAGAATGAGTTTGACCCTCCTCTATTTATCCTAGCTTATTAAACTTATAATCAACAAAATCCTTTCTTCTTTGACAAACAACCCACAATACTTAAAGTTTAGCACGTGAGACTTTCTCTAATTTCGAAAAAAAAAATATAATAATTTGAGATCGAGGGCATCCTTCACAACATGTGCCAAGATGATCAGCTCATTCTTCAATATTTCAGTCAGCTGATCAAGTATAGGCAACAACTGGATGTGTAAAGCATGAATGAATGAGAATGCACATTAGAAGAAACTACAAGTTGAAGAGTTGGCTTTGCACATAAAGAAAGCATAACCTACCCCTTGAACACTACTCAAAGAAAAGAAGACTGTGAAACGAGCATTGATCAAATAAAACCATCACTCTTATACTCCTTTCAAGACTCCAAGTTGCAGACAGTCTCATGAAAGATCTACTGAGTCAAGTTTGAAGACCTCAAATCTAAAGTTAGTCTAATAAAACATTATCACAAAGCTTGAGGGAGAGAGTTGAAGGAAGCCCACAGTCCATCCATGCCTAATTCGGTCTTCCAGCATCACACTAGTTCTTTTTACCTCTACCCATTTTCCTTGGATAGATGAAAAATCATAAAATGTTATTTTGTTCAGTTTTTCAACATCACACTAGTTCTTTTCACCTCTAGCCATTTTCCTTAGGTAGATGAACAATTGTAAAAAATTATTTTATTTGATTCTTTCTTTTAATTAACTTTATGCCAAAATGGAAATAGCCCTCTAACACTATTTATCTGAGGCTGTAAACAATTAATGAATGTACCAAAAAGAAATAAACAATTTACTTCTCAATCAACTTCTTTTTCATTCCTGCAACAAAATCTAATGCAGATTCCAATCAAATAAAATAGACGTAGCATCATAAGTTTTTTCCCCAAGAAGAAACAATTTGAATGAAAAAATTACAAGGAAGAATTGATTATAAAATCAAATCAATAGATCAAAATTAAATCCATGTTTTGAAAGAGAGAAAAAGATAATAATAATACATACACGTGTGCTAAAAGATCTTCGTATTCGTGAAGGAATTTGGCAGCAGCTCTTGCTAATAATGTCTTACCAGAACCCTGCTAACAGAAACAGGCAGATCATTACGGATTAATAATATTGTACATCAAATATATAACATGAACTTACAGAAAAATGTCTGCAATAATTGACAGTTTATCTGTTTCATAAGGGTTTGTACTTTGTCCATAGTAACTCTACCTCGTCTATAAAACATAAACTAATCGAAGATATTTGCAATAATTGACATTTCAAAACTTCCAAAGGAATTTTCTCCTTGTAATATATCATACCATTTGTAGGCAAAACATTACAGGTTATGTTCTCTGTTGGCTAATTTGGCATGAAAAGCTTTTCCTTCTCTTTTTGTATAATTTCATCATATCAATGAAATAGTTGAATGCTTCTCATCAAATACACATGCATGCATGCACACACACACGAAAACATTGCTAATTCCTTAACATCGGCAAAAGTACTTCTTAGGCCGATCAAAATTTCATCCTCCATGTCAAAATAATCAGCAAAAGCTGGACGAAACTAATCCTCCATGTTAACTAGCACTATTTGACCATCCCCATCATAAAAATAATAACCCCCCCCCCCCCAAAAAAAAAAAAAAACTCATCTTCCAGGAATTTTGGTTGTTATAGTTTATATGTAGATTTACGAGCTTATTAATCATTTGTCCTTTATTGTAATTTTACTTTTACTTAGTTTAGGGCTTCCATGCATGCCTATATATATTTGGCTCTATTGTATAGAATGAATTAGAATGCTCTCATGTTTGGTCTCACAATAACATGGTATCAGAGCACTAGGTCTTTCCTAGGGCAATTAGGGTTTTGTGAGTTTTAGGGATTTGTGAACAATTAGGGTTTGAGGTTTGGAACACCTTTTTGGAGGGTTTGGTCTTCTACTTTAGGTTTTGTGTTTCACCACTGCTGCCAAGGTCCGCCGTCGCCACCGTCACCGGAATCCTCCGTCGTCGCTGTCGGAATCCGCCGCCGCCATTGCCTGTTGTCGGCGCATTTTTTTGTCACCTCCCAGACCAAACGAAAGCTCACTTTCCGATCAGCAGGTACGTGAAATCCGGTCGAAAACTCCCTGCGCGTTGACCTCACGCACTGCCTGAAGATTCTGGCGTCATTTGCAACTTACAAAAGATGGAGAACCATTTAAAGATCCTAAGAGATATAGAAGATTGGTTGGAAAGTTGAATTATCTTATAGTGACATGACCAGACATAGCTTATTCGATAAGCATTGTGAGTCAGTTTATGTCTTCACCTACAGTGGATCATTGAGCCGCAGTACAACAAATTCTATGTTATTTGAAAGCTGCACCTGGACATGGAATCTTATATAAAGATCATGGTCATATGACGATTGAGTGTTTTTCAGACGCCGATTGGGAAGGATCAAGAAAAGATAGAAGATTGACTTCTGGCTATTGTGTTTTTGCTGGAGGCAATTTGGTCTCATGGAAAAGTAAGAAACAAAATGTAGTCTCTCGTTCAAGTGCTGAATCAGAATACATAGCTATGGCACAATCAGTATGTGAAATAATGTGGGTACATCAACTATTGATCTAGTTAGGCTTCAATACTACAGTTCCGACCAAGTTGTGGTGTGACAACCACGCTGCCCTTCATATTGCATCCAACCTAGTATTTCATGAGCGAACTAAACATATCGAAATTGATTGTCATTTTGTTCGTGAGAAAATACAACAAGGTTTGGTGTCTACTGGATATGTGAAGACTGGAGAACAATTAGGCGATATTTTCACGAAAGCTTTAAATGAAGTTCGAATAGATTATCTTTGTAACAAGCTAGGCATGATTAACATATATGCTCCAGCTTGAGGGGGAGTGTTATAGTATATATGTAGATTTAGGAGCTTATTAATCATTTGTCCTTTATTGTAATTTTACTTTTACTAGTTTAGGGCTTCCATGTATGCCTATATATATTTGGCTCTATTTTATAGAATAAATTAGAATGCTCTCATATTTGGTCTCACAATAACATTGGCCTTATCTGAAAGGCTTCTTGTTCAAAGTAATCATCAAAACTAACAAATAATTCTCTTTCATGCATACTCGACCTAGTTATTTTTCTTTTTTTTGGAATCAGAAACAATATTACATTGATAAATAAAATTACAAAGACAGGAAGCACACTTCCACCCATCTATGGTTGATTACAAAAATGATCGCCAATTAGCAACTAGAAAAGTAAGTGAATAATCTTTTTTTTTTTTTGGACAAGGAAACAAACACTATTCATTGAATTAATGAAAAGAGGCTAATGCTCAAAATACAAACTCCACGGAGAAGTAAAACAAAATAAAAAGTAAAACAATTACAAAGGATTTTTTTTTATGAAAAACCAAACTTTCATTGAGAAAAAAAATGAAAGAATACAAGGGCCTACAAAAAGAAGTGTTAAATCACCAATCAACCCAAAAGCTTAAGCTGATAGGTTATGGTAAATTTAATTATATCAACACTCTAACACTCCCCCTCACTTGTGGGCTTGGAAATTTGTAAGAGGCCCAACAAGTGGAAATCAATATTAATTGGGGAGGAAACGACTTCACAGGGGTTCGAACTCAAGACCTCCTGCTCTGATACCATATTAAATCACCAATCAACCCAAAAGCTTAAGCTGATAGGTTATGATAAATTTAATTATATCAACACTCTAACAAGAAGAGCCCACAAAAAAAGGGGGAGCTGCTCACAAAAATGGGCTTCAATCTAGTAAAATAAGACCTAGCGGATAATTACAAAAAAGCTTCAACACCGAAGCCCAAAGGGAAACATAGAATCTAACAAGGGACCAAACATCACTAGACAATCTTTTCCGCCCCCTAAAGGTTCTATTGTTTCTCAGTCCACAGGCACCATACAATAGCACTAACCCCTGCCTGCCACAAAAACAACCCTTTCTCTCGAAAAGGCGAAAAAAGAAGGAGCTCCACTAACAACTCTGTACAACTTTGAGGCCTGGCAAAACTATAGCCAAACTCGTTCATAAAACAGCTCCAAACTCCCCGCACAAAAGCACAGTCCCAGAGGATATGGATAAGATCCTCAGCTGCCATCCTACAAAGAATACAACAAAAAGGACCAACCAAAGGGGAGCCTCGAGCCACAATCCGATCAAGGGTGTTAACCCTTCCATGCCAAACCTGCCACGATAAGAACTTAACCTTCTTGGGAACCTTCACCTTCCACAGCAAGGAGAAAGCAGAATCTCTCGAAGGGTTAGGGCAAACAAGCGACTGAAAGAAGGACCCACAAGAGAAACCCTTTGAAGGGCAAGGACTCCAAAGACGAACATCTCCTCGTGTGAGACTCAGCTGGACCTGATTAAGGATGGACAATAACTCGACGACCTCCGTTGTTTCCCTAATAGTCAAAGCCCGACAGAAACCAAAGGAAGGAGAAGGAGGGAATCCAAAGAGGGGCATAGGGCCATCAACCTGAAGGATTGAAGCCACTGTCTGGTTCTTTAAACGGGACAGGTGATACAATCGAGGAAACAAGGAACAGAGGGGACTATCCCCCACCCACCTATCCTCCCAGAAATAGGTTTCTTTCCCATCCCCCACTACACATTGCACAAACTGAGAAAAAACAGGGAGCTCAGAAGAGATTTCTTTCCAAGGGTTTATGCAAGTGCCAAACGCTCCCCCAACAGTCCACTCAAAAGGATAAGGACCATACTTACTTACAATGACTTTATGCCATAAGGTATCAGCTTCATGATGGAATCGCCAAAGCCATTTAGCCAACAGGGACTTATTCCTAGCCCTGACATTACCAACACCTAACCCTCCGAGGGCAATCGGCCTGGAGACAACCTCCCAGCTCACTAGATGAGACCCTTTTCCTTTCCTCCACCCCCTCCCACAAAAAGTCCCTCATTAACTTCTCCAAAACCTTGCTAACCTGACCAGGAATCCTAAGGAGAGACATAAAACAATTACAAAGGATTAATAAAAGCATGCCAATTCAAACTAATATCATAACAAAAATAGCCTTCAAAAGATTTGGAAAGAGCGCACTAGGAAGAAACTTTGAGTTGAATAGAATCAAACCAATCACTTTAACTTAAAAATTTGTCTTCAAAAGTTCTCCGATTTCTTTCGAACCAAATCTCATATAAAATGGCTTTAACCGAATTGAGCCAAAGAAGAGGGGATTTGAAATTCAATGACGGCCCAATAAGTAACGGCAAGACATTATCCCTGAAATTGTTGAAGAATACCCAGCTGACAGAAAAATATTGGAAGTGTTTGAACCAACAATCCAACATAAATCCACATTCGAAAAATAGATGAAACAAGGATTCCCCTTCTGATGAATAAATTGATGGTTGAAGCTTGAACAACGGTAATTTACTTTGCAAAACATCAGAAGTGTTCAAATGCCCATTCAAAAGAATCCAAATAAATACGCTAACTCTTTTAGGACAATTGGATTTCCAAATGGATTTAAAAAGAGATTTATCCATATATGGACTTGCAGCAAGGAATGTGGTCAAAGACTTAACAGAGAAAACACTAGAAGAATCAATGGACCAAGATCTAGAATCAAACTGCAAATTAACCTTCGAATTTACAAGAATCCCCAAAATATTCTGATATTCAACTATTTCATCATTCTTCATCAATCTTTTAAAAATAAAACTCCATGAATTAGAGTTTGAATGCCAAAAATCTGAAACCCAGCTAGCTCGGTTGGAAGAAATTAAAAACAGCAAAGGGAATCTAGATTTTAGAGGATTTGTTGACCATTTCCCAAAGGCAGATTTGTTGACCATTTCCAAGTTTAAAATGAGCTAAATGGTGAACTTGAGACCAAATTTTTGATATATTCATCCATGGACTACGCAAACTTAAGTTTTGGACCTTCGATGTATGCCAATATCCGAGATATACACCATGAATGCTAGCTACAACTCTTTTCCAAAAAAGAGAAGAATCGTCAACAGCAAATCTCCAACCCATTTAGCTAATGTTGCTTGATTTCGCAACTTTAATGCACCAATTCCCAATCCACCAGAATTTGTTGATTTGGAAACTGATTTCCAACTTACTAGATGAGAAACTTTCCCCCCCTCCTTGCCTTCCCAGAAAAAATTCCTGATAAGTTTGTCCAATTGCAAGGAAACTTGAGCCGACATTTCAAAAAGACACATGTAATATAGCGGAATACTCGATAAAACTAAACTACACAAGTTCAATCTACCCCCTCGGGACAAATTAAATCTTCTCCACCTGTCTAACTTCTTATTAACATGATCAATCACCGGCTACCAAAAAGAAATATCTTTAGGATGACCACCCAAAGGTAAACCCAAATAAGTGAAGGGTAAAATAATCGACTTGCAACCAAGAGATTCAACAACCTCCTCCAGTTTAGAATCCTCCACATTTATACCACAAATGGATGATTTTTGCCAATTTATCTTTAGCCCAAAGCATGTTTCAAACAATTCAATAGTCTGAATCAGATTTCCCATCATGAAGTCATCATCTTTGCAAAATACTAAAGTATCATCAGCAAATTGTAAAATAGAAACATGAACCTTATCTTTCCCCACCACAAAACCTTCATATAATCCTTGGTGATACATATTTTCAATCAATGCATTCAACACACCAAAAGAAAAAGGAAAGGTGAAAGAGGATCACCTTGGCAAATACCTCTTGTAGCAATAATTCTTCCTCTTGGACGGCCATTGATGTAGACCCAATATTTTGGGTTCTTGACACACCCAAGGATCCATTGAATCCATTTATCACTGAAATTTTTTAACTTCAATACTGCTTCCAAAAAATCCTAGTCTACACAATCAAAAGCTTTTTCAATATCTAAGTTTTAAGTATCCATCCCTTTCTTTTTTTGACCCTATATTCCTCCACAACTTCATTAGCAATCAGAATAGCGTCCAAAATCTGCCGACCTTCAATAAAGGAGCTTTGATATCTAGATATAATAGATGGCAAAACCTTTTTGAATCTTTCAGCAAGTACCTTGGCTAGAATTTTGTAAGAGGAAGCTAGTAAACTGATGTGCCTGAAATCCTTAACAGATTTAGCAAAATCTTTCTTCTGAATAAGACAAATAAAGTTTTCCTTTTGAGCTGCATTGATATGTCCATTCAAATGAAATTCATTAAAAAATCTGAGCAAATCTAACTTCAGAAGCTTCCAATATTTAATATAAAATTCAACAGTAAAACCATCCGGGCCCGGAGAGTTATTCCTCCCTATACTCTTGATTGCTAGAAGAATTTCCTCATGAGAAAATGGACAAATAAGCAGGCTGTTATCTACACTGGAAACAACCTCCCAATTAAGATTGCAAGGAAAAAATCTAGAACCTGGAAGGCGTGTATATAGATGAGCAAAAAAGTTTATAATTTCCCTTTCAATCTCATGAAAAGACAGCAACATCTCTCCATCAGAAGACATCAACTCAGAAATCAGAAATCTTCGCTTCTTGGCAGCTAAAAACCGATGAAAAATTCCAGTATTTTCATCACCTTCCTTCAACCAATGAAGTTTACATTTTTGGATCAAATTACGTTCCTCAAAAAGATATAGATTCAACAATTCACCTTTTGCCAAAGATCGAATTGATAATTCTTGAGGAGATAAAAGAATGGAATTAGCTTTGGAGTCAAGTGAATAATCTTAGTGGACCAAGTCTGAGGTGCTTCTTGAACAAAATTTCCTACCACACCATCTACAACACTGTCATCAACTCGTTTTTATCCTTGTGGAAAAATTCTCATAAGTTCTTTAGCTGGTTTTAAAAAGCCAGCTTCTTCCATCAATTGTCCATTAATTTTCAGCCTTCTCTAAATATTTTCTTGAATGCAAGAAGCTTCAAACCCATGCGAATTTTAAGTTGGTTTTTCATCCTTTCACGTAATTTCATCTTCAAACCAATGCAATTGTACATCAAATGTATGGTTAAGAAATTTTCCGATTGAATTTGCATTGAATTCCTCTTCGATGAAACACTCTTGAGTTCCTGAAGCCTTTTGTACATTGTTTCTAAGAAGCCCATCAAAAAATTAAAATTTTCTTACTTCAATTTCAAGATTTAAGGTCATTCAGACCCAACTCAACCTTTCTGTGATCTAGATTATCTAAACAACCATGAAAGCTAATTTTAAAATCCTCTGGGTAGAAATAGTCGAGTTTCCTTGAACAATAAGCATTGAATCTTGTAGCATTCTTTTCACCATTCCTTCAAGATCCATTTTGAAATATAGCTTGGACATATACTTTCTCATGATAATCAAAGTAATCAATGTCCTATAAGCAAATATCAACCCTCTTATTTTATTGGAGATCTTTTTTGTAACTATCATGATAAGATTTACTTTTGTATCTATTTCATACATCAATAAAATGGTTTCTCTGTTTCCTATAAAAAAAATGTCCATACAAGCAAATATCGTAGGTTATGATTCATGAGAACAACTTCAAGAGTTATGTTGTTTGCTGGCAAGTTTACAACGTCCTTGGGGAAAGTTCAATTCCAAATGATTTTCTTGTCCTCCATTTTCTCATTTGCCGAATTGCCATTGGTATTGGAATTGGTGAGTGATTGGGAGATAGGTTTAATATATCAACAAGACTTCCCAATTTGAACAATTGTTTGAGCAATTCTTCTGAAGGAAGAAAACGATGTTGTAGATTGAGCACAGCCGCTAAAAGCTCATCAGAAGAAGAATCTTCATTTCCCATTGTAGGATTCTTGTTTGTTGTCATTATTCTTGACTCTAGCTTGGGTTTTGTAATGAGCACCGTGTGCTTTGGTATGAATGTCAATGTATAGAAAATACCTATATTAATTCCTATCCAAAGAAGTTAGGAGGAAGTTCTTGACTTGGCTAAAATAACACCCTCAAATAAATATATGAACTAAAACCAATCATCTGACATATGTCCATGCGATTTCATTGGAGGAATATGTTCCAACAGTCATTTCTTTGACCATGGGCTTCTTCAACTGAAATGTGTTTTTCCTTAATCTACCAAGACCAAGACCTCCGGGGTCTCTGGGAAGAGTGACTAAGTACTATCTTACTTGATGGCAACTTTCATTAGAGCAAGAACCTTCCCGAAAGAAGTTTCTTGTAACCCTGTCCCCGGAAATAAACCTGTGAGCTAAGAAACTGAGAAAAAGATAAGTTGGGAGGCTAAAGAGATCTGATGAAGTGAGGAAAAAGGAGGAAAGAAATTCTCTCAAAAGGAAAATTTTCAACCAAAGAAAGGAAAGAAACCCAACCTTTTCCCTTCTATCCAGCAGAAACCAAGAGTCTGGCTTTCCTTCCATTTTGAATCTATCTTCGTGTTAGTGCTTTTTGTTAAGTAGATTTCAGGATTAGTTCCTTTAATCAGGTAATAGTTGGTTAGTACTTGGTAGGTTACCTTTATATACAGAGGAATAAACTTTAGTGTTAACAACATTTTGGAGGAATAAAGATTTTCTCGAGTATTCTTGGAGCCTAGATGCTAGGCCACATCAAAGGCTTTGTTTCTTTCTTTAAAAAAAGGAACAAGAATAATAGCAACTTTATTGTGTCATATCTTTTGTTTTCATTGAGCTCTAGGGGAAATTACCTCACTTAACCTACTCCAAGAACATCAAAGAACATCAAATTATGGGCTTAATTATAGGCTTAAATCTAATAAAGAAAAGGAACGCACTGGAGGTCCGCATAAGAGAATATGTCCAGGAAGTGGAAGATTGTGGGTCCCAAACCACCTCCCCGCTCTTGGAGATAATAATACCTTTATCCCTGCAACCAAATATGACACTGTGTCAAGGATACTTTAGGCATCAGTAAGGTTGAAAAAAAAAAAAGAAGACAGAGGGATTGAGGCCTCAGAGTGTATGCAACACAGAACAGCGGAAAATTGCCTCTTGAATCAGATATACGACACATAGCATAACGCCTTAAAGGCAGGGCCTACTACAACTTCCAATAACATATATGAATAGATGAATCATAAAGTTTCGAAGTTTTGTTTGTGATTGTGCAGCTATGATTGGTACCCTATAACATGGAAATAATTTTCCATTAGGATTTACGTACATCACTGAACTAATAATAGAAAGTAATTCTTAACTGAACAAAAAAGTGCATGCTGCAAAAAAAGTAACCCTATTTTAATATAACGCTATCAAACTACCGAAGCTGCTGAGTGATCAAATCATTACAGAGAATACGTACTATTAACAACGTTAGGAAGAGATGCATCCAACCAGCTCAGAGAAAATACATCCAAGTTATCAACCTCAACATAAGTCTTCTCTTTGATGGTTGAGAAGGATACCGGGTCACCAAAGTGTAACACTTTAGACAACTCCACACCTCCCAAATTAATGACGCACTTATTTTGATCATCAAAAGAAAGTTTGAATGCATTACTGCATACCCCTTGCAACGGCTCTTGAGAAATAGTCATAACATACAGGATCTCATCTGTCTTAGTTGTGTCTTCTGAAGCATTAAGAGATGCTGAATTTATATTTCCTCTAGTCCTGAACTCAAAGTGAAGCAAGCTTTGGTTTCCCAAAAGCATTGAATTAACTTCAGTTCCTATGCTAGAAGCAATAGCATTAAGATGTGCAAGGATCCATTCTCGAAGAAGAGTTTGTAATCCTTTTTTCACACTTGACAAACAGCGAGAATCCTCATCCTCTCTACTAGGAGATTCATGAGAAAGGACATCAACAACTTGCTCATGAGCTGACAAGTTAGCAACGTCCATATAAGACCATGAGCTAGTCTTGAATAACATATTTTTCCTCTTGACACTGTTATGGCTATCACTTGCCTTCAGATCATTCTTGGCAAGAGGCACGTCATCATCACGTATTTTGAAGTAGCAAAGTGAGAGCGAAGCAGAGGAGAAATCCACCTTCAAATTAACATTCTGTTGCTTTACAAGAACCCCTGCAAGTTCAGATATTCCCATAAGAAACAGAAAACATTGTATACATTAAAGCATCAGGGGACAAAGGTCATCAAGACAATCTTGAAAAATGTATGGCTAATTAACATAGGCAGCTATTCACAGATTGTTTACTATTTATAAACGTAAGAGAATGGCGTTTTGGAAGCTAAAATCTGGAGCTGTTGCCTGCTAATTGAATCTGGAAGAACTTTTTGAAGAAGATTGATTCACGTTTTTAATTAACCTGGATTTATTAAGCCCTGGAATGGAAAACATGAATTTGTAACTATAAAAGGAAATAATTACAAAAGAACTTGAACTTAAGACACCAAAATTGATTCAACAATGAAAGCCAAATTTTAAAACTATACATACAAGGATATACAATTCCTTGCATGAAAGTTTTTTTTTTTTTTTCCCCGTAAGAAACAACACTTTCATTGAGGAACATGGAAGAAAAACAAGGGTATACAAAAAACAAGCCCCACAAGAACGTCCCAATAACTACATAAAAGGACTCCAATCCATCAAAATCAGATCAATATCATAATTACAAAAAGGCCTAGTGACCGACGCCCACAACGAGGCATTAAACCTCACCAACTCCCAAACCTCATCACAAGACCATTCCACCTCTCTAAAAATTTTACTATTCCTCTCAAGCCAAACCCTCCACAACATCACAAAGAAACTAACATGCTACAAAAAAGTGCTCTTCTCACAAAAATGAGAGCCTAGGAGAACCTCCCCAATCACCACAAAACAATCCCTATGTCAAACCAAACATAAATTAAAAGAATCCAACCAACAGGCCCAAAGGGCCTGGGGATATTATAAACAAGTTTTGAACATAGAAGGTACTAAAACACAATCTGTTTTATAGTTTGAGTGGTATTTCCTTCAACCAATCATATAATTATTTCACAGCCATCAAATAGTTTGTTAAGAATCGGAATGCACTGATATGTAATGGTGCAAATTACAAACAGAGTTTCAAAATTAAGAAGCTACCAAAACTTCAATCGCTTTGTGGTCTAAGTGATATTTCCTTCCACCAATTATACACAGATAACAAGAGAGCCATCAAATATTTTGTTAGGAAATGGAAATAAACTGACATACATGAATGCAAGTTGATTCTCAGATAAAGTCTAAGGGAGCGAGCGATCATTATATGTCCTTCATTCACCAAATTTGAATTTAAAAGATAAACAATAGCCTGTTGACTTTCCTCTCCATTAGTTCTTTCTCCACTGTTCCCTTCTGCAGTTGAACCTTTCAACTTCCTCAAATCATTGATCTCACTACGCTTCCCACTCTCTTTCCCTGATGATCTAGGCAATATAGAAACCAACTCAAGAGAATTCGATGAGAAATTTTTAGCTGTTTGTGGATGAATAAAGGCGACAGAAGTAGGCACTACCCGAACCTCAGTGCCTGTACAATTACTATTGTAAATCAATCTCTTGTCTAGATCTTGAACTCGCAACATAGCTTTTGCCTGAACCATACAGGAAGATTGCATGCACGAACCCTTTCCAGAGTCCAGAACTTTCTTGCGTGTCTTTGGAGCAACTACTACCTTAGTTCCGGACACAAGTTGAACTGAAAAACACAAAGGGAAAATAAGATAATTTTAACAAGACCACTTAAAAGCAAATAAATGACTCGACATTTTCCAAATTGTCTCCCAAAAAGTCTTGACAAGAGGAATGTAGTATATGAAGGGTATTGCAGACATATGCAGAAAAAGTGCACACTCTTGAAGCATCTAATGCATCGAAACATAATAACAGATGACTCATAAGAAGATTAAAATGAAGAAAGGTATAGCTGCAACCTCCAGGAATGTATTGTACTTTTTATTATTTTAGAAGAATGTGAGTGTTCAGTTAATAAACGCAAACATCAAGTGATCTCACAGAACTATTGCCTAGCCCTATTGCAATTGAGTTTTTACAATCTACAATCTTGAATATTCCATATTAGCTCTTAATAATAAAAATAAAAAAATCTTGTACGCTTTTATAGCAGTCAATCAATATATTAGCAAAGCAGATAAATTACTAGAAAACAAAGCATTAGGTATCCTCTTACCCACCCCACGCTTAGGAGAGGTAGAAACCACAAGGAATGTAACAACCGTCCGACCATGCAACCACAAAGGAAATCTCATTGCTTCACGAATGACTCTGACCTGCATCATATACAATTTTCTTGAATTCTTTTCATCATTAATAGACAGCTCTTATATGATATCTGGTTATTATTATCTTCTGTCTGCTTCCTTAAATAATTTATTAATCATCATCAAGATTTCAAATAATTTGCTCATGAGATACTGAGGTCAAGGAACTTGTTACCTTCAATCCTCATTATTACTGGTGATAAGAGTAGAAGAAAGACGATAAGCAACATGTGATATTTTGCATAGTAGTTTTCCATGACTGACTGGTACTTCAAAGGAAAGTAATCCCAAACAGACAAGAAAGACAGCATTATCTCACTGAAATACCAAAAAATATGGGGTCGCCAACACATCAACAACTGGAAAAAAAAACCTCCATGTGCAAGAAAAACAAAGAAACCCTATCAACATGTCGGTATACCTTCTTGATGTCAACAACACATGTGGATAATTTTGGCTATTTGTGGTTCCTATGGAAATAATTTTGGGATGTCATTGGAAAGTTATTTCAGACTTGATAAAAAAAAAATTGCAGTTACTCATGTTCTCTTCAATATGAATTTTATTTATATACCCTAACGACCAAAATCATTGAGTGTGCTTTACTCTAAAATAATAGATTTTGAGGGCAAAAAATAAATAACTTGTTTGTTTGAGCATATAGTGTATAAACATAATTAATTTAAAATTCTTTTTCAATAACATGTTGAATGATTTGGAAAATCATGAATTTAGTTTAAATTGTTTTTCCAAATTCTTTTATACAAGCCATTGCATCATTAGAAGCATGTAATTAAATTCTTCAACATCTTGGAGCATCCAATATGTTGTCGTGGTTTTTTAAAAAGTACATATCATAAACTAAATATGATTTTAACGTGAAATTATTAAAATGTAAAAAATTTGAAATATATTTTAAAACATTTATTTTACAGAATATGTCTATACCAACCACAATTGATAGGCTAGTGGTCAACGAGGTTGGAGAAAAAGTAAGGAAACTTTAGAGGGAATGGGTTCAAATCATAGTGGTCACCTACTTAGGATCTAATATTCTACAAGTTTCTTTGGCAATAAAATGTAGCAAGTGGGCTAGAACCCTCGTAAGAGGTTAAAAAGAAAAGAGTCTACCTTTTTGAATTTTTTTTATGAGAAGTCTATACATTTTTTGATAAGAACCAAACAATTTCATAGTTGATATAAAATTACAAAATAGAAGGAAAATCAAATCCCAAGTCAAAAGATTTACAAAAAGCTTTTTCACGTTTAACCTATAGTTGTTAAGAAGAGCGTATAATTTACAACAAGAGAGGGACAAAATAAATATTATCTAAAAAGGTGTAAAAAGTTTTCTCTAAGCTATTGAAAGTTTTGTTGGTCTTTCCAGCCACCAATTCCAAAAATAAGCTCTAATAAATTGAAGCCAAAGAATCTTCTATTACTTAGTGAAAGGATGACTAGTCATAACATAATCATGAAGACCCTTTATGCGGAAAGGGAGAGCCTCCAGTCAATTCAAGGAGGAGAGTGAGCAACTCCATAATCTGTATGCAAAAAAACAAATAAGAAAAGTGTGACTTTGGGATTCAGTCCCTTCTTTGCACGTGATACACCCAACCCAAGGATAGAGCAAGGGAGGAAATGGTACCTCCTTTGTATCAAATAAATCATGGGTGTATATGCTCTGGTGACCAAATTCCCACAAGAATAATTTTACCTTTTTAAGTAACTACAATGGCAAATTTCTCGGTACAACGGGGAACATGATGGAGCATCTATGTTTGTCATGACTGTGGAGAGGGACAAAACAGTGAAGGACCCCAATACATCAAGAAGCTAGCCATTTCTATTTGTAGGGGCAATTTGTGAAATGGACCATAGAGAGCAAATCAACTAAAGCCATCGACTCTTGAATTTTATTATCCGTGAAAGGCCCCCTAAAATCAAATCCCACGTTTTAGTGGATGAATTCCAAGACTCTTTGATTGATGCATGCTTCCGGTTAGAGAGGCAGAAAAGCCTTGGGGACATCTTGTAGAGAGTGTCAAATCCAACCCATCTATCTAACTAAAAGCTGGTGGATAAACCATTGTCCACAAATTGCTTGATTCTGGAATGAATACGCTGCTGACATTTGATAATAGACTTCCATGGCATTTGGATTAGTGCATATGTCCTCATGCCAAGAGCTTAAGTTGATGGAGGCGTATTTAGCAACAATAACCTCCCACCAATGGGAGTTCTTTTTGCACAAGAAATCTTTAAATCCACTTTCCAGAAAGAGTTTGATTTCTCTGTTTAAGGCTACTGATGCCAAAGTCCCTCAACCAATAGATGGACCTTCCTCCAATTCGCAAGATGACAACCCCAAATTGTTTACTCTTTCTCAAAGAAAACCCCTTAAAAGCTTCCCAATCAAGTTAATAACTTTATCAGGCATAGAAAACAAGGTCAATAGTAGACGGGAAGGTTTGAGAGAATAGCTTTAATAATAGTGAGACAAGTAGTCCTCCTTTTATGAAGCTTATTTACACTCTACTATAGGATCCCAAAATATACTAACCTTTTAGAAATTGATATATTGTCACGTCCATATTGTGTTGTGTGCAAGTTCCATGTCCATGTCTGTGTTTCTCTTTTTCATTAGGGTGGAAAAAAGACTCTAAAGTAACTATTTTCCATGTTTTGTCAATGATTAACCACAAAAGTACTTACTCTAAACTCAAGACGCCTTGTCCCAAATTTTCATACATTGAGGACAACAAAGAAAAAGATACTAAAGAGCTTCTCTCCATTTTTGCACAAAAAAGGCTAGCTAGAAGATGAGGAGCAAGGGTGTCTTTACCTGAATTTTTGTCATGAGCATTAAGGCACTCCAAGATAAGAGACTACAAGAACTTGATTTCGGCTACTGTTCTATTTCTATTTTAGGTTTTTTCAACCCAAAGCAAGTATTTATCATGCCTTAAATCTCTAAAAAGAAGGAAAGAAAGGGAGGTGGGGGAGGGAAAAAAAACTTCCAGTTTGCCAAAAGCTTCAAAAGATGCTTCACAAAATCAGACAGCCAGGAAAAAGCTTACCATTGTAAAGAAAAGGAGCAAGAGATATTCCAACCTAAATCCCAGTTTCACTATGCGTCCTCCTTACTCACTATCAACTTAAAGCTTAAAATTTGAGTTCTCAATGAACACTGCAATACTGCATGTCATGCCCCAACCAGCCATCTCAATAGAAACAAATATCCTAACGATGAGGAGAGGAACGACTAAGGATGACTGGAGACACTAACACAGATGAAGCAAAAGACAGGAGCAACAAGAAAGAAAACATGGCAAAAAAGAAGTAATTGTTATTCGATAGAATTTGTGTAATAATTGGATTTGAACCCTAGGCTGAACCCAAAAATAATATCACAACCGAAACCTCTGATAGGAGCAAAATAGTTTTTTTTTTTTTTTTTAACAAAAAAACAAAATTTTTCATTAATGATTGAAAAGTTAAAAAGAGTACAGAAGTGCCAAGTCTACAAATTGTAGACAAAGATAGCACCCATTATCTGTTACACACCACATTATAGTCTAGCGTCGAAAAACATAAGCAAAATGGGTTAAAATCCTCACTAAATCAAATAAGTTTTTCATCCATCCTAGATGTGTGATAAGAAAGGGAATTATAGAACATAGGGATGTATATGAGGGACCTGGTTCAATATGGTTGCCTCAGCAAGCTCTGCATTTAACTCTAGAACTTCCCAGTCATCCTCACCATATGGCTCTATTGAAACTACAGTAGCCTTCGGCACATTAGAAGTAGCTCGAACTTGAACACTGGTATAGTCTGGTAAGGAAATGCAATCTGCAAACTGCTTGGAGACCTACATTAAATTTAAAACTACATGTTGAGTGAATAAGAATTTAATATGACAAAATTCAGGGAAAATTTTGAATACGTCCAAAGAACCACATGCTGCTTATGCTTAACGACAGAAGAATCAAGGAATATGAAGAGAAAAGGAGGCATATTAAAGTTTATGATATTATTTTCCTTTAAATGCCGATAGGATATAGCTAGATTCAATTTTTACAGCAAAATATGATCGAATTAACCATATTAAATTTATAACACAGACATCATATGACTCATTAAAACTTACCATATAGTTGGTTAATAACAGTCAACAAAAAGCAAAGCTACAACTAGAAACATAATCAATCAATGATGCAACATATGGACATTCCAACGAATAGTCCACCATGCATAGCCCATTGACTATACGTTGCAGACACGGGATAATCCTCCTACATGTTGCTGTGTCGATTTTGCTATACTTCTAACACAGAAATTCCACCATTCAACAAGACTCCCTATCCCATCCTCGTCGATATCTAATAAACAAATTATACATCAATGGAAGATAAAACTTTTAATGATCAGTATCTTATGCATTTACATTCCATACACGATGTTTTAAACACTAGCAGCTCTGGTTACCGAAAACTACTGATACCGAAGGAACCCCGGCCAAAAAGCAAGGTAAAAAGAAGAAAGACGACAAACGGTAAATCCATTGAATTCTATCAGTTTTTAAGCACAACCTTAAACTTGCCGACGATATATTCTAGAACAGTCATCATAAACGCTCATAGTTGAAGAATTCTGCTCCAGACGTGTTAGTTGATTGAGAAATAACATTCACAAACTTAGAAAATGGTTCTCAATTGTCACCATAGCCATATTCGAATAGACTAAGTAATAATAAACACAAATATATGGAAAAGAAAAAAAAAGCAGGTCTAACACGAAGAGGTTCTAAATGAAATAAAAGCCGAAGACGAGGAGCACGTAAGAGTTGAGGTACCTCAATTGCAGAAGAAGACGAGGTAGCGCCAGACCAAGAAACCGTCCAGACCTCATCGGAAGAGGAATCGCGAAGTTCAAGAACGAGGAATTCAGGGAGACCGCCCATGGCCGAGCCAGAACCAGACCGCCTCTCGAGAGTTTGGATGAGAACGAGAGGAAGTGACACAAAACAGTTCTCCATCCCTCCCACAGTCCTCACCTCCAACTCCATGGTATTCAGGAATTGAATTTCCACAAACGGAAACCCGCAGCAGAAGCGAGTGAATTAGATGGCGCAATGCGATTCCAATACCGAATTAAGTCGGCCGCGTGTAATGAAAATGAAAATTGAGTGCCTCAGAATGATGGCTACGACGCCGGCCTTCACGCCGACGAAAAGAGAGAGAGTTCTAAGCGCTCTCCGATCCCGACTTTGTCCGGCAATGACGGTTTTGCGAGTTTGGAGTTGAAGTCGCACCCGGTTCAGTTGTCGCTCGCCGTCATGTAGTGTAGTCGTCGGAGCAGAAAGTTGTTGGTGTTTTGTGCAAAGTTGGAATGAAATTGTTGCGAACTTCAATGACACCCATCACATTATCTGACTGCGCACGAATTTTAAAAGGTGTGTGACTCGCTTTAAAACTTTAATTTTGTGTTAAATGAAAAATGGCTTAAAGCATGTACTTATAATGTTTCTCGTTTTTCTTAATCATTTTCTTTTTTAAAATTAAACCCATAAATATTACTTACACATGTATTTTCTTATTTTCTTATTATTTATTTTTTACCTATATTTTAAAAAAGTGAGCCAAGTTTTTAAAATTAAAAAAAAAAAAAAAAAAAAAAGTAATTTCAAAAAGTAATTTTTATCTTTAGAATTTAACTAAAAGTTCAAATATTTTGTTAAGAAATATGAAATTCACTATAGATAATTGATGAGAAAACAAACACAATTTTCAAAAATTAAAAATCAAGGTCCCGTTTGATAACCATTTGATTTTTTGTTTTTAAAAATTAAGCCTATAAATACTACTCACATCCATGGATCTACTTGTTTTGTTATCTACCTTTTACCTATGTTTTTAAAAACCAAGCCATGTTTTGAAAACTAAAAAAAATAGTTTTCAAAAACTTGATTTTGTTTTTAGAATTTGGCTAATAATTCAAATGCTTCCTTAAGGGAGATGAAAATTATTGTACAAAAATTAGGAGAAAACAAGCTTAATTTTCAAAAAATAAAAATAAAAAACTAAATGGTTATCAAACGGGGTCCAAATGATTATCAAATTGGTCTAAATTGCAAATTTAGTAAATGAATGAGGTTTGTATCTATTTGGCCCATGAACTTTCAAAATTATAAATTCACTTTTTAATTTTTTTAAATTCACAAATCTACTAGACATAAAATTTAAATTTTAGGGTTTCATTGGACATAAAATTTAAATCAATATCTAATAGATCAATTCCTTTTAAAAAATTTCAAAATTATCAGATATCTATTAGATACACAATTGAAAGTTTAGACCTATTAAACAAAAAATTGAAAGTTTAGGGACCTATTAAACACTTTTGAAAGTTTAGGGATGAAATAGATACAAACCTCAAAGTTTAGAGATTAAACTTATAATTTAACATTTAAAAACTAAAAAGAGAAACATGTTTGATAACTATTTTTGTTTCTTATTTCTTAAAAAAAAAAAAAAAAATAGAAATGTCTTTGATAACTGTTTCTTGTTTTTTAGTTGAAATAAAATTTAATACATATATTAAAATAAAAAAAATAACATGCATTAAAACAAATTTTAAACCATTATAAAGAGTTTAGAGTATTTACTCTGTCCCAAAGCAAAATAAAAAAAAATAAAAAAAATAAACAGTAGGAAAAAAAAATACACTTTTGATCATTAAGGCTTGGGTTTGGTTGCATTTAGAAATGTCCACGCCCCCATTTGAATCCACATCCCCGCGAAATTCCCTCGTTAAATTTTGCAGGGATCGGGTTCCCCGTGGAGAATTATTCCCCGTTTAGTTTTTTTTTCCTTTTTTAAAAATCAAATAATTTTTTTGATAAATTTTCAAATAGTTAATTTTTATGGAAAATATCAATTAATTTTTAATTACATTGTTAATTATTCATCAAAATTCTTAATTTAAATAGTTATTTTTCTATTAAAAAAATATCTATTTAAAGATAAAATTCTTGAACATCCTAATAAAAAACAAAACAATATTACATACAAAATTATCCATTTAATTCATACATATAATTAAAATGTTTAACTATATGATTCAAACATATCCAATAATTTAAATCATTAACAATAAACTTTTAAATGACATATATATACTTATACACATATATACATATATATTAAAAATTAAAATATAAATATAAAAAAAAATTAAACAGGGCGGGGAACGGGGACGGGGAATACATTCCCCGTCCCCGTTCCCGTTTAGCTCGCGGGGAATTTTTTCCCCCCATTCCTCGCCTAAACGGGGATTCCCCGCCCCGTTAAGGTGGGTCCCCACGGGGCCTCGTCCCCACAGGGAAAATGGACATCCCTAGTTGCATTTGGATCTCTGAGTTTTCAAACTCTACATTTTAGTCCCTAAGGTTTGGAAAAATAGTTTATTTGGTCCATGCCATTAGTTTTCCATTAGCGTAGGCCCCGTTTGATAACCATTTGGTTTTTGGTTTTTGGTTTTTGAAAATTAAGCCTATAAATGCTACTCCCACCTATGGATTTACTTGTTTTGTTTTTTCCTTTTTACCTATGTTTTCAAAAATCAAGCCATGTTTTGAAAACTAAAAAAAGTAGTTTCCAAAAACTTGTTTTTGTTTTTAGAATTTGGCTAAGAATTCAAATACTTCCTTAAGGGAGATGAAAACTATTGTAGAGAAATTGAGAGAAAACAAGCTTAATTTTCAAAAACTAAAAACCAAAAATCAAATGTTATCAAACGGGTCGTAGCTAACAAAAAGCTAATTGTATATTTGTTTATTGTTTTTTTAAGTTGATGTGGCATTTCTTTATTATTTTTTTTAATTTTTAAATTAAAATTAAAATAAATATTTAAAATATCATTTTTAATTTCTTTTGTTTATTCTCTCTCCCATCCCCTCAGTCATTATATCATTGACCAAAAGGTCAAACGTTAGAATCTCTACCTCCATATGTTGTTGAATTAAAAAAAAAAAAAAGAGAAAGTCTAATTTCATGTCCAATATATTTCTGAACTAATTTTGTATTCTGGCATGTCCGCAGTTATATTTTATTTTTATTTTTTAGCAAACAATTTTAAAATTAAGATATTGCAATTTTGAAAGTTTAAAGATTAACGTAGTTGAGAATTTAGATTTGTAATGATTGAGTAATTGAATATTACTGTGTATCGTTTAATCTTTTGAAACTCAAAAAAAATGAAAACAAACAAAACTCTAGAGATTGAATAAAACTTATTTGTAACTGACCTGAGTTAAGAAAATTTAAACTTAACAACACATTTCTAATCACTTTACTTCTACATAAGTCTAGTCTGCGACCTAACTAAGTTACACTGTAGGTGTTTTTTTGTTAATTTATTTTATTTTCTTTTCCTTTTTCATTTTCTTGCAAGAAATAGCTTTGGTTATTACCTTTTTTAAGAATTTAGCCTAGCTCGGGCTGGGTTAAAAAAAATGATCGATTTTTTGTCTTTTAATTATAAAAGTACAAATGGAATGGAAGTTCTAAAGTAGTAATTGATATTAAGTACTAATTCAAACTAATTAGACTTTTATTTAAGAAAAAATACCATTGCATGTGAAATATCTAATTGTCAACATACTATTGGGACATTCAACTTATTGGTGTCAACTCCAATATGAATTCCTCCCAAATAGGCATTGACAGTCCTGAGATCTCAACATTAACAAACTTGGCAGAGTATTCATAGGTTTTTCTAATGGCTGAGTTTCCATTTAAGTTTTCTCCCTTGCTTATTTTTAAACCAAAGTCACTAGTGTTCTTAGACCTTTCAAAGCCTACAAAGGTCACTTTGTCAATTATCAGTTTTTGGTTCAAAGCAAATCCTTCATTTATAACTTGAGATTTAACCACTAACTTTCTCCCAACTGCTTCACTATAAAATCTTACCAGACTCCAATCACCTCCCTCTACTCCCATTTCTACCACTTCTCCATCATCTAAGAAAACCTCTCCATTGCTACTCTGACCATGGCTGACGACTACCAATAGCTTGAATGCGGTCTCGCGAGCTGCTCGCGTCGTCATTGCTCTCCGTGCAATGCCAAAATATTTCCTTCCCTAATGTGCACGTTTATATGATCGATCAGCAGGAGCATCAAGAGTGATTTGTTGCCCTGACTTTACAATCACTGACTCTGAATAGTTAAAGAGGCCAAACCAGTTTCCTGCAGGAAAATATGCATCAACAGAAACAGCTCCCTCCTTTAGAACAGGAGAAACCAATACACCTTCACCAAGTAGAAACTGAGAGTTGATTTCATAAGTGTTGATATCTTGAGGGAATGAGAAGAAGAGAGGGCGTGCAATTGGTGTCCCCTTTTTGTGTGCCTCATACATCAAAGTGTAGAAGTAAGGAAGTAGGCGATAACGAAGCGCAAGCACCTTCCTGGCCGATGCAGCAACCGTATCCCAAAGATAAAGCTCTTGACGAATGGATCCTTTGCCAGAATGATCTCTGGCAAATGGGTAAAATGCACCTAACTGCAAAAGTTGAACAAGTTTTGATTTCAGTAAGTTGTATTTTTCCTACCAAAAAAGGAAACTTCAGTATTTTGGTAAACATCAACTTCCAAACATTGCCTAGAATAATACAATGGCGTGAGAACTTCCACCTGAATCCAACGTCGGCAAAGCTCTTCAGTCGTATCTTCAAAAAATCCACATATGTCAGCACCAATCATTGGAATCCCAAAGAGCCCAAAGTTTAAAATGGATGGAATTGTGTACCCTAAATCATTCCACGTCGCAGCATTATCTCCAGTCCAATGTGCTGTGTACTTCCCAGAGCCTACAAAAGTTGATCTTGACAGAACAAATGGTCTTTTGCCCGTTACTTTTACTAACGAGGCATGAGTAGCCTTTGACTCTAAAAGACCATATAAATTATGAGTATTATACTCTGTCAAGTTACCAAAATGAATACTTGATGCTGGTAGAGTTTTATTGTTAATGGGACGCAACACTCCAGCATTGTTGATCTTGTAAGGAGGGTCATCAAGGTTAGAAAATGGGCTGGTTGAAGAAGTTATAAAATTTGCTATCTCATTCATATCAAGCCAAAGACCATCAAATGGAACAATATCTCGAAATAATTCAATCTCACCACCCCAAAAAGTCTCACTGTTTGGATGAAGAAAATCAGGGAAGTAAACAGGTCCAGGCCAAACCTCACCCAAGTATGGAACCCCATCGTACTTTATAAAGATATCAGCTTTTGTCCCTCGGATGTGTGTTCCATCTGTTTCTATTCAATACTGAATAATCTCTTTCTTATCTATATCCCCCTTGGAAATAGGAAAGACTCGATTAAAGAACAGAAAGTCACTTGTACAAATATCAGTTTCTATTCAAAGTCATTGTCTCGGTAAAAGCCAAAGATCAAATAACTAACCTGATGTTGCAAAAACTAGTGGAAACAGGAAAGAAAGTGAACAAATCACCAATCCTTGAAATCTTCTATTCTATATAAATTGAACTTCTATGTTCGATGCACAAATTAAAAAAACGAACTGCTCCTGGATAGAGATGAAATTGCAAAAGAATCCCACAAACATAAATATCGATACAATAGAAACACTTACCAAACGACCAATAGGGCATGGGTGCAGGCCGCCCAATAAGCTCAGTATACTGATCTATCACTGAAACTGGTGATGGACCTGCAAAGAAGTACAAATCGATGATTCCACAAATAGCCTTGTACGTAACCCTATCGCCAGAGTATATAATATCCATGCCGTTACTGTTCAGTAACAGAACTCCATGCGTCGTCCCTGCCGCAACTTTTCCATCGCGAGACGGCGACCTGACGTCAATGTAGAACGGATGTGTACCGTATAGGTTCACGTCGAGTTTAAAACTTTCGATATCGGCGTTCCAAAGCGTCAGAGTTTTATTTTTATCCGGCACGAGCTTGAACGACTCCCTGGTTTGCTCGCCAATGCCAAAGAGAGACGATCTATCCTTGGAAAGCGAAGAGGATAGTTGAATGTACTGATCCTTGAAGAGGAGAAAGGTCTCCGAATCGGAGAAATCCGGTGACGTGTCGAAGAGAACATCACCGGACGACCGCCGGAGCACGGAGAAGCCGAACGGTGCGGTGTTGCGGAGGCTGAAAGTGAGGTCTGAAGCCGGATCGGAGATGAAAGCGGATTCCGACGAGTCAAGGTGGTTTTCCGGCGGGGAACAGATTCGGGAGTTGGATCGACGGGGAATTTTGTGGTCTGGTATCTCCCATCGTTCGCGCGTTGAGTCTGTTATTCGTATTCTCAGCCGGTCCTTGGCTTCAAAACTGCATATGCATTAGCATATTTATTTTGTAAGGGATTTGAAATCGGTGGTTTTTTTTTTTTTTTTTTTTTTTTTAAGGGGTTTGAAATCGGTTTATTATTATTATTATTATTATTATTTAAAATCCCGTTCCTAAGATTTTAAGATTTCAAAAAATCTGTTTTCAATTTTATTTCAATCTGTACGATAGTTTTTCTCTATTCAACTTCATACTATCGATATTTCTTTTATATTCAGACTTAACGTAATTAAAGCAAATTCAAAGTTAGGATTCTATTTTGTTCTTCCATTGTATTTTGCTATTTTTAAAAAAATTGATAACAATAATTTTAAACTTTTCAATGCATCTTTTACATTTTCAACGAATTTTTGTTTATAGACAAGCAAACCATAAGTGAGTTTTTTTTTTCATCTTCTTAAACATTTATTTGGTAGGAATAATATGTTTTTTTCCCTTTTTATATATTGATTCAATCAAATTTTTCTTGTATATTTTTTTAGTTTTATGTTTTCATATATGGATTGAAGAAGAAATCAACCAAAAAAAAAATGATTCTTTTGATTTTTTTTTCATTTTTTTTCACATAGCTCGACAAAATAAATCAAATCCCTTTTGATGGATTTTGTTTAGATTCAGCTGGGTTCAATTTTTTTTTCATTTAAATTAAGACATTTGTAATTTTTTTATTTTCATTTTTAACAATAATGATAACATTTGTAAATTTTAATTTCATAAGTTGATTTGTTTTGATTATTGGTATGTTTTCATGATGATATGTATTTGATATTAAAATATTTTGTTATTAATTAAAATAATCTCCTACAAAATTTATAAGGGCATAACAATAAAATGTTATACTTTCTTTTCATTTCTCGTGAGCATCCAAACAAGAAATTTTAATTTCATTGATTTAAAATCAATTTAGTTCCAAACGCAAATAAGAATTTGAAATCATTTCCATCTTTTTAAATTCTGGTTTGAAAACAAAATTTTAAAAACAAAAAATTCAATAAAAATAGAGTTATATTTCATATTTTCAAATATATATTTGAAAGTAGGTTTAGAAATTGGATCCCAATTTAAAATTTATTCTATAATATATTTATAGATTATAAAACTAATTGTAGTTGCAAAACTAAATATTAAGTTGAATATAAACCATTATTAATTTATTTATTAACATATTTTTTTGTTATAAATTTTGTATAATTATTGTTTTACAATATCATATAATTTATAATATATTATACATATTTTAATTTAACAAAAATAAATTAAGTTTATAATATGAAATACTATATTTATTAAAGTTTTTCTCTTTTTTAATATAATTGTGCATTTAAAATTTCAAATCCAAAATCTGGATGTAATAAAAATATGAAAAATACTGTTCAAAATTTTTACTATTTGGATCACATAATTTGGAAATGATTTTTAAAAATACATATGCCAAATACATATTCATTGAATGAATCGAAAAACATAAAACAGAATCCAGATTGTTTATCACATAGACGCACTAGCAAATTAACCTTTTAGAAAAATATGCAAAATCATGAGACTATTTCAAGTACTTTTAATATTAGTTGTGCAATTTAAGAGTAAAAACTTGATAAAATAGGTATTCTATATACAATTTTTTAGTTAAATCATAGCAGAGTGTGAGAGATCAAACCAACATTTAAAATGGTAATTGGGAGTGAAGGATTTAAATTTTTGATTTCTTAATCGAAGGTATATGTCAATTACTATTAAACTATTCTTAATTTGACTTTTTAATTTTACAGTTTATTATTTAAAATTGTTATCTCAAAAAAAAAAAATTGTCATGTCAGCAAATTCTACTTGACTATTAATTTTCATTTCATGTCTATCTTTATGTTGGGTCACATAAGTATATTCTAACAAAAGAACACAGAAGATTACAAAATAGAGATTATATATATATATATATATATATATATATATATATATATATATATATATATATATATATCCACACACGTCATTGACGTGGAAAATTACCAAAAAGTGAAACCTAACCTACAATGATGGAACAGATGCAAATTACAGTTTTCTTTTTCTTTTTTTTTTTTTTTTTTTTTTTCTGGTAAATAAGTTCTCTCCATTTTGAAAAAAGAAAAGAAAAGAAAAGAAATCAATTTGTTGCCTCCCAAGTCCCAAGCCAACTACATACATTAATCTTCTTCTGAAAAAAGAAAAAGAAGAATCGATCTTTAGTCCTAAAGGTTTCAATTTTGAAATTGCATCTCAAACTTAGATATCTCCCTTTGATAACTATTTATTTTTTAGTTTTTGATTTTTAAAAATTGTGCTTGTTTTCTCACAATTTCTCTCAATAATGGTTTTCATATTCTCTACAATAGTTTTTATCTTTCTTAAGAAAACATTTGAGTTGCTAGCCAAATTCCAAAAACAAAAACAAATTTTTAAAAACTACTTTTTTTAGTTTTCAAAACTTGGCTTAGTTTTTGAAAATATAGGTAAAAAGTAAATAGAAAACATGGAAACTCATAGGTGGAAGTAGTATTTATAGGCTTAATTTTCAAAAACCAAAAACTAAAAACCAAATGGTTTTCAAACGGAACCTTAACTTTAAATCTTAAAAAGTGTTGCAATTTTAAGCCTTTGATTTTTTCTTTTCACAATATTGTTAAATTTTTTTTTTTATATGTATTCAATGAATTATAAAACATATGTATTATGCAAAACTGATAAGATTTTAAAGAAAAACAACATTAAAGTTAAATTTTTGTTGAAATTTGTGAGTTTTGACAGTTATTTCATGGTTAATTTGTACATTGATCAAACTTCATTTTGTGTAAAAGTTTATTTTGTTGAAATCAGTAAGTTTATGTAGATTTTTACCTTTTTTAATAAAAAATTGTAGGTGAACTAGCAAAAATTGGATAGAGGGTAAAGATTGCTACATTTGTTTAAGTTTAGGATATAATTTGATGAAATTGAAAGTTTTGGGTAAAAATTGTTTCAAATTACAAGCGTTGCTAAAATGTAACTGCTTCTTAATAACCATAATATATATGTCCAAAAATATGTACAGGCTCCTAATAATCATGAAATACAAAGGTATAGTACTTTTACAAATTTTCTCTCACGCATTCAAAACTATATAGGTTACATATGTACATGCTCCTAATAATCATGAAATACAAAGGTATAGTACTTTTATATATGTATAGGTTAAATTATCAAAAATACCCTTGAACTATGGGGTTGGTTTCAATTATACTCCTGAACTTTAAAAATTTTCATTTTAACCTTTGAACTTTGAAGTTTGTTTCAAAACAACCCTTGAAGGATTTTTTTTTTTAAAATTCATGGATGGAAAATGATCTTTTTGCATTTATATTGTTGCTCATATGAACATATTTGAACCTATACGTTGAAAAAAAAATTAAAACATATACAAATACGTCATTTTTCGTCCATAAATTTAACGGAAAAAACCTTCAAGGGTTGTTTTGAAACAAACTTAAAAGTTCAAGAGTTAAGGTCATGTTTGATAACCATTTGAGTTTTTGTTTTTAGTTTTTGAAAATTAAGCTTGTTTTCTCTCAATTTCTCTACAATAGTTTTCATCTCCCTTAAATAACCATTTGAATTCTTAGCCAAATTCTAAAAACAAAAACAAGTTTTTGGAAACTATTTTTTTTAGTTTTCAAAACATGGCTTGGTTTTTGAAAACATAGGTAAAAAGGAGATAACAAAACAAGTAAATCCATAGGTGTGAGTAGCATTTATAGACTTAATTTTCAAAAACCAAAAATCAAAAACCAAATAGTTATCAAACGGGGCCTAAAATAAAAATTTTCAAAGTTCAAGAGTATAATGGAAACCAACCCCATAGTTTAAGGGGATTTTTGATAATTTAGCCCATATTATATATCAATCAAAGATAAGCAAACAGTACATCAGAAAGAAAAAATAAAAAGTAGAAGAAATTTACTTACCTGGCTTGTAGGCACAGTTTCTCAACATCAGGTCCGTAGACGGAGGACCTTCTAATCAGGTCAAGATCGGCGGTCAACGACTCGCCGGCGGAATCAACATGCACCGATCTAATTCGGTATCCATATCCAACGGCGAAATCTCCTCCATCTCCATCTCCACCTCCGATGCCGGCCGACGGCGGAGATGCAGGGAGACGAAAGTAGTAACTGAAAAGAAAAAGTACGACGGCGAGAAGCAGAGAGCGGCGGCGGAGAAGAGCTTGAAGAGATCGAGAAAATGACGTTGTTATGGCACTGGGAATAGTCGCCATTGTTATCGTGCTCGTGCATGGAGTGGGAGTGAAGCCAATTGAAGCTCTTCTTAATTATCTGCTCCCAAAAAGCTCTTCTTATATTATCCATCGTTTTACCATGATTAATTTCTTAGCCTTTTTTTTTAATTAAGAAAATGTGGTATTTCTATGTTATTTAGCCAATGGCGGCTTCTGAAAGATATTATTGATATTGGAAAAGGGTTGGCCGCTGACTCAACAGCAGCTTTAAAAAGTGGAGTGAAGACAGGAAAATGGCATGACATTTCATTTTAGGGCAAATTATACTAAATACTTTTGATCTTTAGGATAAGTTTTAAGAAAAATTTGTATAGAAGACTCATTTTCACGCGCATCGATGCCATTTGACCAGTATTTTGAAATTAATGACTATGACTCTTTCCGTACTTTGCATCATGTCCAAATTACCGTGAGGGTATCGTATTCTCATTCTTGTTCTAACTCTAGCTCTCTAGTTCTCGCTCTCTCTCTAGCTCGTTCTCGTTCCCGCTCTAGCTCGTTTTCTCTCTTGCTCTAGCTCGTTCTCGCTCTCGCTGAAGCTTTGCTGCTCTAGCTCTTCTCTGACGTAATTTTTTCTTGTTTTTTTTTTTCTTTAGATTTTGAACCACTCATTTGAGCAATAGCTAGAGCAAGAGCGTTTCCCCCTACAAGAGCGTGAACAAACAAGACCGCCTCATACTACTCTCATGTGTAATTTTGTGAGCTATGCCACGTCAAAATGGGTCATATTTCATTATTTTCATATTGCAGGTCATCAATCATTAAAAGCGCTGGAAAACGGGTCATCCATACAAAAACTCCAAGTTTTAATTATATTGCTCTTAAATTTTGAAAAGTTCATTTTTACCATTGTACTTTGAAATTTATTTCAAAAAATATCGTTGAAGAGTTTTTTTGTTTGTTAAAAGATGAAAATTGATACAACGGCTAATATGTAAAAATTGAAAGATATACATGACATCATTTACAACATCATTCATGTAAATTGACGTGACATCTGATGTGTACAAATTGATTATTTCATAAAAAATTGATATTTTTTAGAACAATTTCAAAGTTCAAGGGTATTTTTTGGAACAATTTTCAAAATTTAATGGTAAAAAATAGAACTTTTCAAAGTCTAAAAATTTAATTGAAACCTACTCAAAATTTAGAGATATTTTGTATTATTTAACTTTGATTTTACTATGAAAAGAAAAAGTTCATCACAGACATGTTACTAAAAGAAGAGATATAATACACAAAGAAAATAGTTTTTGAACTTTAGTTTGTAATGATTTAGTATATGTAATTATAATTTTGTAATAATTTAGACCCCGTTTGATAACCATTTAGGCCCATTTTGATAACTATTTGGTTTTGGTTTTTGGTTTTTGAAAATTAAGCCTATAAATACTACTTTCACCAATGGGTTTGCTTGTTTTGTTACCTACTTTTTACATATGTTTTTAAAAACCAAGCAAAGTTTTAAAAATAAAATAAGTAGTTTTCAAAAACTTATTTTTGTTTTTGAAATTTGGTTAAGAATTCTAATATTTTCATAAGAAAGGTGAAATTTATCGTAGAGAAATGATGGAAAAACAAGAACAATTTTTAAAAACCAAATGGTTATCAACGGGGTCATAGTTTTTTATTTTTAGTTTTTGAAAATTAAGCTTGTTTTCTCCCAATTTCTCTACAATGAATTTCATTTTTCTTAAGCAAACATTTGAATTCTTGGCCAAATTTTAAAAATAAAAACAAGTTTTCAAAAATTACCTTTTTTAGTTTTCAAAACTTGGCTTGGTTTTTGAAAACATAGGTTAAAAGTAGGTAACAAAGCAAGACAACCCATAGGTGGAAGTAGTATTTATAAGCTCAATTTTCAAAAACCAAAAACCAAAAATAAAGTGGTTATCAAATGGTGCCTTAGTTTTTAAATTTAAATTCGTAACAATATGCACTTGGAAAAATATAATTGAGATTTAAAAGAATTTTTTTTATATATGTTGTGAAAAATTGTTAAGATACAATCTAATTTTTTACCTTTTTTTTAATTGATTCTTCAGCTCGTGATTGAATCCCAAACAACTCCTGAATATTGTTGGGATTTATACCCTAAAGCCTCGTAATTAATTAACGGATTTAATAATTAATAATTATTTTGATTATTTTATTTGCAATATAATATTATCCATTATATGAAAAATCCAAGGTTATTAGTGTAATCTTGAACAATATGTGGTTGACATACGAGATATCATGTTCAAGAAATAACCTAAAGGGTCATAATATATGGATAAGGTTGGGTGCCTTATCCTGGTAACACTATTGATACGACCCACTTTGTAATAGTTTCAAATGATTTGATCCAAATCATTCATGTGGAGACATGTGAGTGGTATAAGACTGGTATCTTATACAATGAGTTTGTATAAGACTGGACCACGAAATATTTAATCTATCTTTATAAATCCGTTAATTGAGAAGATTAATATTTCATCAGGATGATCATATGTGACTCGATCTTAATCTTGAGTGAGTTATGAACTCTTGCCTGTGAGGACTTGTAACTTTTGTAACCGATTCAATATGCCTACCATTTTGGGGACTTTACCAAATAGGGAGCTGAGAACATAATCTCACAAGATGAAATTCACTCATTCCCATATAGGGTACGTAGATGAGTAGTTCCCTTAAGTGCTGATTTCGGGACTTGAACAATGGGGCCCCACCCTCTCACTGGCTCGAGAGGGACTTAGTTTATAATTAGATTATAAACAAATTGTTCATTAGAGGATCAATGGTACTTAAGATGCAAGATGTAATTATAGGGATAAAACGGACTTTTGACCTAGCTGTAATTACGAACAACTCATGAAAGATCAACTTACATATAATGATTATATCTATGGACATAACTTGCCCTACAGTGCATAAGAGTGCAACTCTAAGTCTATAGTGGAGTGACCTATAGTTAATGCATGAAAATTAATTAATTAAAGAGTTTAATTAATTAATTTTGTATCATTGGAGCTTATAATCTGTAGGTCCATAAGGTCCCTTTGCTAGTTCATAGTAACACTAAAAGATCAATTTAGTTGAAAGAAAATTTTGAAATGTTTAAATTAATATTAATTTGAAGTGTTCAAATTAATATTTAATATATTAGATATATTAAATATAAAAGAAGAAAATATATTTATTGTATTTGATATATTAAATATTAAAATTTGAAATGTTGAAATTTAATATTTAATTTGAAGTGTTCAAATTAATATTTAATATATTAGATATATTAAATATAAAAGAGGAAAATATATTTATTGTATTTGATACATTAAATATTAAAATAATTAATGTATATTTGATATAATAAATAAAAGATATTTATAGAATTTAAATAAGATTCAAATATATAAATATCATAGGAGATTTGAATGAGATTCGAATAAATATAAGATATATTTTAATATATTAGATATTAAAATATAATATTTTAATTATGACAAAGATTTTCCCTTGGTCTCTATAAATAGGACCCTTGGGTTAAGCCATTTTATACAACACACATCTCCTCAATAGAGAGAATTAAATAATTCTCTCTAGACCTCTTCCTCTCCAATCCTTTGTGGATTTTCTTTCAAAAGGCTCCCACAAGCCTTGGTCCTGTGTTCGAGTCATAGCCAGGAAGACTTTGTGGAAGAGATAATGATCCGCCAGAAGAATCTCCATATTTTCAAGGTATGTTATGCTTAACCATAAAATTATTATTTAATTCTAAATAAACTCAAACTGATTCCTACGCTTCCGCTTGGGTTTAATTAGATTATTCCCTTCATAGTAGTCCACAGATCTCTGACATTATTGTGTCCCATTACCTGTGTGGCAACTTCTGAAGTCATCGAATTATACAACCAACCAAGAAGGAGTTTATCAACAGCTACCTAAGACTCAAACTTAGGATCGTCTGTGAGGCAGAGTGATGACTACTAACTCCAAAAAGCGCAAGTGCACGCTATCTCGCAAGTAATATGTGGAAGTACTCCAAGTATCGAACCCTAGGAAATGGTTAACAACTATTTTAATTTAGCAGCAAAAGCCTCCTTAAAGCTTGCAACCAAAGTTAACCAACAATGATAATTTTTGTGAGGTGAGTAAAAAGATACTAGAAAAATAAGAAGATAGTAATGTTGGGATTTATGCCCTAAAGCCTCATAATTAATTATTTATTTAATAATTAATAATAATTTTGATTATTTTATTTGCAATATAATATTATCCATTATATGAAAAATCTAAGGTTATTAGTGTAATCTTGAACAGTATGTGGTTGACATACAAGAGGATCGTGTTCAAGAAATAACCTAAAGAGTCATAGTATATGAATAAGGTTGGGTGCCTTATCTTGGTAACACTATTGATACGACCCACTTTGTAATAGTTACAAATGATTTGATCCAAATCATTCATGTTGAAACATGTGAGTGGGGGTATCTTATACAATGAATTTGTATAAGACTAGACCACGAAATATTTAATCTCTTTTTATAAATCCTTTAATCGAGAAGATTAATATTTTATCATGATGATCATGTGCGACTCGATCTTAATCCTAAGTGAGTTATGAACTCCTGCCTGTGAGGGCTTGTCCTTTGATTTGCATGAGTGAAAGTGGCTTTTGTAGCCGATTCAATATGTCTACCATTTTGGGGACTTGACCAAATAGGGAACTGGGAACATAATCTCACAAGATGAAATTCACTCATTCCCATATAGGGTAAGTAGATGAGTAGTTCCCTTAAGTGCTGATTTCGGGACTTGAACAATAGGGCCCCACTCTCTCACTGGCTCGAGAGGGACTTAGTTTATAATTAGATTATAAATAGATTGTTCATTAGAGGATCAGTGGTACTTAAGGTGCAAGATGTAATTATAGGGGTAAAACGGACTTTTGACCCAGCTATAATTACGAACAACTCGTGAATGATCGACTTGCATGTAATGATTAATATCTATGGACACAACTTGTCCTACAGTGCATAAGAGTGCAACTCTAAGTCTATAGTGGAGTGACCTAGAGTTAATGAATGAAAATTAATTAATTAAAGAGTTTAATTAATTAATTTGGTATCATTGAAGCTTATAATCTATAGGTCCATAAGGTCCCCTTGCTAGTTCATAGTAACACTAAAAAGATCAATTTAGTTGAAAGAAAAAATTGAAGTGTTCAAATTAATATTTAATATATTAGATATATGAAATATAAAAGAGGAAAATATATTTATTGTATTTGATACATTAAATATTAAAATTTGAAATGTTCAAATTAATATTTAATTTGAAGTGTTCAAATTAATATTTAATAAATAAGATATATTAAATATAAAAGAGGAAAATATATTTATTGTATTTGATACATTAAATATTAAAATAATTAATGTATATTAGATACATTAAATAAAAGATATTTATTAAATTTGAATTGGATTCAAATTAAGAAATAAATGTCGTAAGAGAATTTTAAACGGTTTGAATAAGATTCAAATTGATTAGATAAATGTATTTTAATATATTAGATATCAAAATATTTTATTTAATTATTTTCCCTAGACCACTATAAATAGGACCCTAGGGGTGAGTCATTGTGCATTTTTCATAACACACATCTCCTCAATAGAGAGAATTAGAGAATTCTCTCTAGACCTCTTCCTTTCCAATCCCTTGTGGATTTTCTTTCAAAAGGCTCCCACAAGCCTTGGTCCTGTATTCGAGTCATAGTCAGGAAGACTTTGTGAAAAAGATAAAGATCCGCCAGAAGAAACTCCATATTTTCAAGGTATGTTATGCTTAACCATAATATTATTATTTAATTCTAAATAAACTCAAACCGATTCTTATGCTTCCGCTTGGGTTTAATTAGATATTTCCTTCAAGTAAAAACACTAATGAAAAATGGAGGATTCAAGTCTGGTTCAACCTCAAGGAGAATGCGTCCATCATGCGTATGCAATTTGCTCAACTAGGCCCAACTAATTATGAGATTACTGCCCACATGTGCATGCATCTATCTCTTTCGAGTTCTATACGGTTCAAGAAAAATGCTACTAAATTACGCCTGCAAACCTACCCTAACCTACACTTAACAAAGTGAATCAAGTTCAACACATATTCAACATTTTTCTAAGTACTTTTAGGAGACTAAGCAATTTAAACACATATGTCTATGGCTAAATTTACTTACTTGAATTGCTAATGCAAAGAGCAAGCACAAGTGCACGCTGTCCAACAAGTAATATATGAAAGTATTCCAAGTATCGAACCCAAGGAAACGGTTAACAAAGAACTTTTCAGTTAACAACATAAGTACTTTCAAGTTGCAACCAAAGATAACCAACTAAATAAGATGTTTTTAGGGGTTTTATGCAATGAAAATAAAGGAACCTAAAAGAATAGATAAGAAAATAGTAATGAGAAGCAGGGGGTTCAAATTTATTTCAACCCTGAGGAAATGCGCCTACCATGCGCATGCAAACTTACTTAACTAGGTTTAGCTATTTCAGAGATTCTACCTCTTGCGCCCGTATACTGCCTTTTTCGAGTTCTATGCGATTTAGACAAAATGCTACTAAAATGTGCCCGCAACCTATCCTAACCGACATTTAACACCATGAATCAAGTTCAACACCTATTCAGCCATTTTCTAAGTGCTTTTAGGGGACTAAGCAATTAAACACATATGTCTATGGCTAATTTTAACTTAGATAAATAAGGAACACAACTCAATGATTTTAAAGGTTATTGTCTTATGTCTAAGTACAAAAAGCGAAGTTCTATGTCTAGACTCTTCTCTTAAATTGCTTTTATGAAAACGCGTGCTCGATCCAACTCTTTCAGTATTGAATCTCACACAGACTATGCTAACTCAAGTGATCAGTTTAAGCTAACAATGAAACTTAAACTCAATAAAAGCAAACGATGCTAAATGTTAAGCAAAGTTAGTAGAATCACATGGTGTGGCTTATCTCCTTTTTAGGGTATCCAGTTCATTAAATCCCCTCCAAGGAGTTTAGCTACTCATTGAAAAGAAAATTAAAGTGCAGAAAATAAAAAGAAAACTTGATTGAGAAAAGATAAACTTCATTGAAATAAAAAGTGCAGAATTGAAACAATAATAACTTGAAACAAAACTTGAATTACAACTTGAAGTATTGAAATTAAATAGATAAAGCAGAAACTTACAACTTGATGGAAGAATAAAACAGTAACTAAACTTGAAAGAAAAACAGAACGTGCAAAACTTAAATGAAAGCGATAAAGAATCCGAAGTTTGTTCATTCTTTCTAACTTTGTTCAACCTCTTTCGAGGAGAACAAATGCTTACACTCCCTTCTTTCGAAGTTCATGTCTGAATGAAGTATGAACAGAACTTGGGGGAGACTCGGTAGGGCGGCTGAAAAGAAAAGAAAAACTGCGAAATTTGGAGAAGAATATAGAAATCCGAGCTCTCTTGAAATTGAAGTTTGAGCCACCTTTTATATTCCTCAAGGCCTAGGGTTTGCTGCCAAGATCAGTGTGGAGAGGCCTGACCGATCATATCCCTTGATCTTCGAAGATTTGATTGAGAATATTTGATTTTATATGCAAATCTCGCAAATTTGAGAGAACCTGCCGAAAAAGTTCAGATGCGGCCGCATAGTTGAGCGCAATTGTGTTGTTGTTATCGAAATGGCCTAAATGCGGCTGCATAGTTGGGCGCATTTTGAGCTCTTCCTGCAACATTTGAAATTTGGTTTCTGCTCTCAATTGCTGGCACATCCTGGTCGCATATCTCTTGATTCATCTTTCTTTTTCCTCAGTTGCGGCCAGAATGTGGGCGCATTTGAGTTATTTTTCAGCTTCTACACAAAATCAACAAAAATTAACATTTTCTTAACAAAAATGACTCTAAATACACCTAAAAACTTATTTTTACCAAATCAAGACTTCAGACACATGCAAAACTTGTTTTTACTTAAATTTGCCCTAAATGACATGAATTATAACATTAAACACTCGCCTTCTAAGCAAATAGCTTAGTTTTTAGAGCCAAATAACACTCATAAATGAGCGTTATCATGAATGAAGAACACAACTTAATTGACTCTAAAGGTTTTTTCCCTATTTCTAAATACAAAAAGCAAAGTTCTATTTTTAGACTCTTTTCCTAGATTGCTTTTATGAAAACTCGTGTTTTACCCAACCTTTTCAGTATTGAATCTTACACAAACTATGCTAACCTAAATGGCCAATTTAAGCTAACAATGAAACTTAAACTTCAATAAAAGCAAAGAATACTAAGTGTTGAGCAAAAGTTACTTAAACATATGGTGGGGCTTCCTTCATTCTTAGGGTGCCTACTTCATTGAATCCCCTTGAAGGAGTTTAGCTCATAGTGGTAAAGAAAAGAGAAGTAGAAAAGGTAGAAGAAAAACTTGAAGGTAAAGAATGATACTTCATTGAAAAGAATGAATTTTAATACATCGTGAAGTTTGTAAATACAAAGATACAACTAGAATGAAGAACCGAATTGAAACTACAACTAAAAACTTGAATTAGAAAACTAAAAAATGATTTACAACTTGAACTAAAGAACAAAATCAGCAACTAAACTTCTAAGAATAACAAAAAGAACGACTTAATGGAAATACGAAGGACCCTAGGCTAGTTCCTCATTTCTATCTTGCTCAACTTTTTTCAAGAAGAACAAGAACTTACACCTCCTTCTAACAAGTTAGTGTCCGAATGGAGTGTGAACAGAACCTAGGGGAGACTCGGAGTGGCAACATGAAAGAAAGAAAAAATGACAGAATGTTGGAGAATGTAGGAATTCGAGCTCCCTTGAAATTGATGCTTGAGCCGCCTTTTATAGACTTCAAAGTCTACGGTTTGTTGTCGAGATCAGTGTGATAAGGCTTGGATGACAAGATTCCTTGATTTGAGGAGATTTAGTCGAAAATCTCATAAAAATCTGTCAATTCTGAGATTCTGGAAAAATCTGTTGAGTTAGGTTCAGATGCGCTTGCTGCCGGAAGGATGGCGCATCTTCTCTGCTTCAACACTTAGAAAAATTTCTGCACTTGTTCTCCAATTGCAGTCGCAACCCTAGCGCATTTTGGTCCATTTCCAGCCTATTCACAAATACAACAAAACTTAATACTTTCTTGACAAAATTGACTCTATTTACACATATTTCTTACCTTTTCACTAATCATGACTTCAAACACTTGCAAAGCTTGTTTATAATTAAAATCACTTTAAATAGCATAAAATATAACAATAAACACTTGCTTTCTTAACAATAAGCTGGGTTTTTAGGGCTAAATAACACTCATAAATGAGTTGTTGGGATTTATGCCCTCAAGCCTCGTAATTAATAATTTATTTAATAATTAATAATAATTTTAATTATTTTATTTGCAATATAATATTATCCATTATATGAAAAATCCAAGGTTATTATTGTAATCTTGAACAGTATGTGGTTGACATACGAGAGGATCATGTTCAAGAAATAACCTAAAGGGTCATAGTATATGGATAAGGTTTGGTGCCTTATCCTGGTAACACTATTGATACGGCCCACTTTGTAATAGTTACAAATGATTTGATCCAAATCATTCATGTGGAGACATGTGAGTGGGGGTATCTTATACAATGAGTTTGTATAAGACTGGACCACGAAATATTTAATCTCTCTTTATAAATCCGTTAATTGAGAAGATTAATATTTCATCAGGATGATCATATGCGACTCGATCTTAATCCTAAGTGAGTTATGAACTCCTGCCTGTGAGGGCTTGTCCTTTGATTTGCATGGGTGAGAGTGGCTTTTGTAGCCGATTCAATATGCCTACCATTTTGGGGACTTGACCAAATAGGGAGCTGGGAACATAATCTCACAAGATGGAATTCACTTCTTCCCATATAGGGTAAGTAGATGAGTAGTTCCCTTAAGTGCTGATTTCGGGACTTGAACAATGGGGTCCCACCCTCTCACTGGCCCGAGAGGGACTTAGTTTATGATTAGATTATAAACAGATTGTTCATTAGAGGATCAGTGGTACTTAAGGTGCAAGATGTAATTATAGGGGTAAAACGGACTTTTGACCCAGCTGTAATTACGAACAACTCGTGAAGGATCTACTTGCATGTAGTGATTATATATATGGACACAACTTGTCCTACAGTGCATAAGAGTGCAACTCTAGGTCTATAGTGGAGTCACCTAGAGTTAATGAATGAAAATTAATTAATTAAAGAGTTTAATTAATTGATTTTGTATCATTGGAGCTTATAATCTGTAGGTCCATAAGGTCCCATTGCTAGCTCACAGTAACACTAAAAGATCAATTTAGTTGAAAGAGAAATTTGAAATGTTCAAATTAATATTTAATTTGAAGTGTTCAAATTAATATTTAATATATTAGATATATTAAATATAAAAGAAGAAAATATATTTATTGTATTTGATACATTAAATATGAAAATAATTAATGTATATTAGATACACTAAAGAAAAGATATTTATTAAATTTGAATTGGATTCAAATTAGGAAATAAATGTCGTAGGAGAATTTTAAAAGGTTTGAATATGATTCAAATTGTTTAGATAAATATATTTTAATATATTAGATATTAAAATATATTATTTTATTATCTTCCCTAGACCACTATAAATAGGACCCTAGGGGTGAACCATTGTGCATTCTGAACAACACACATCTCCTCAAAGAGAGAATTAGAGAATTCTCTCTAAACCTCTTTCTCTTTAATCCCTTGAGGATTTTCTTTCAAGAGGCTCCCACAAGCCTTTATTTTTTGTTAGAGTCATAGCAAGGAAGACTTTGTGGAGGAGATAAAGACCCGCCAGAAGAATCTCCATATTTTCAAGGTATTTATTGCTTAACCCTTGTATTTTAGTTTAATTCTAAATAAATCAAAGACGATTCCTATGCTTCCGCTGTGGGTTTAATTCGATTATTCCCTTCATGAGTATTATCACAAAGGAACTTGATGCTCCAAAGGCGTCTACGGCAACTGGAGTTGAATCATCTGTATTGCTTGTTGCTTCAGTAGTCTCGGTCAGAAAAGTTGGCGGACAAGGTATTTCACCATGAGATGTCCATGTAATTTGTAACTATGCAAGATCGACAGGACAAGATTTTTCCACAATAAGAAATTACTACGATCGAGCTTAATCGTTGTGACTTGATTAAGCAACTGATTTAAAGGAGGTCTACTAAAGGTTGAGTTGGCTGAGGAGGCAGATGAAGAAATCAAGCTTAAGGAGGCGTTGACCATGATTGCTCTAATACCGAATCAGGAAACAGAAAGAAATCTTGAGGAAATGTTTCTATATTTTATATATTCAATCGAGAAGCATAAAAGCTCCCTTTATACTCACTTTATATAATTGACACCCTTTGGAATTAGGGTTTTGTTGAATAACGGAAAAAATAAAGAATAAAAAAAAGGGCAAAATGCACTTTTGGTCATCGAGGTTTGGGATTGATGTCTATGTGGTTTTCGAAGTTTGAAACGAGACACTTTAGTCCCTTAAGTTTGAAAAATGATTCTAAATGGTCCCTTAACTTAACTTTAACTTAATGCAATAATGATTTGACCATTATGGCTAAAATCTCAGCTAAAATCGTGGAGCCAATATCTCACAAAATTCCTAGATTTTAGGAGATTTGCAGATTTCCCTTTCATTTTCAGATCTATCAAAATTGCAATTGCAATTCAATTGCATTTCTATTGCATTCTTCAAATTCCTGCACAAAAACATCAAGTAAGTGTGTTTTCATTTTCTTTTGCTTTATTTTCTCCATTTACTTAATTTAAAAGGCTTCCAACAATAATTCCATTTAAACTAACTATTTGCTAGCCTTTTTATCTAATAACACATAAAATAACAAGAATAACTAAGTATAAAGGCCAAATAATTCTCATAAATGAGAATTATCACAACCCCACTTCTATTCTCACATAGGTGATATTGATTAAGAGTATTCTGTCATTACTCCTCTTGTAAACAAGATATCAACATGACCTTAGCATCAACAGATCACACACTCTACAACATCATAGAAATGGGAAGAAACTATAAGTTTCTTAGTGTGTCGACTATAAATTATCCAACTAGTTTGCCTATTGAACTTAGATCTTGGGATCTCCAGTCAACTAGGTTAGGTTACCATCATATAATTTATTTCATAGGCTTTAGCACCATTTTCCTCGATGTATATGTTACTTGCTCTCTTGACAATCCTTTTGTTAAAGGATCTATAAGTTTCTTAGTCTCCATGCTATCAGTAATCCAATTAGCATCACTAAATCCTTCCAGTACATGTGGATCCCTTGTATAATGTAATCCATAGTCTAGAGCATACTTCAAGTACCTTAGAACTCTGATTAAAGCATTCCAATGATCATTCCCAAGATTGCTAGTGTATCTTACCAACCTTCCTATTGAATAAACAATATCAGGTCTTGTACAATTCATTATGTACATTAAGCTACCAACAACTTTAGAGTATTCTAGAGAAAACACACCTTCATCATTGTTCTTCTTTAACTTACAATTTGGATCGAATGGAGTAACGATTGGTTTACTCTCAAATTGATCAAATTTTCTCAACACTTTCTCTATATAGTGAGATTGAGAAAGTACGTATCCACTTGAATTTCTTGTTATACAGATTCCAAGTATAACATCAGCAATACCAAGGTCTTTCATATCAAAGTTGGATTTCAACATCTTTTTAGTGGAATCAATGACACTTCTATTTGTGCCCATTATCAACATATCATCTACATACAAGCAAATAATGACACAATGTTGATCTATGGTTTTAACATAGACACATTTATCACACTCATTTATCTTGAATCCATTTGATAACATAATGTGATCAAACTTTTCATGTCATTGTTTGGGTGCTTGTTTCAACCCATAAAGAGACTTAACTAGTTTGCAAACTTTATCTTTAAGTCCCTTTGCAACAAACCCTTCAGGTTGTTCCATATATATTTATTCATCTAAATCTCCATTTAAAAATGCAATTTTTACATCCATTTTGTGTATTTCTAAATTTTGTAAAGCTGCTATTGTGATTAACATCCTTATAGATGTAATCCTCGTCACTGGAGAATAGATATCAAAGAAATCTAGCCATTCTTTTTTATGAAAGTCTTTAGCTACTAAACGAGCTTTGTATTTATCAATAGTGCCATTAGCCTTTAGCTTTCTTTTAAAAATTCATTTTACTTCCAATTGGTTTACTTCTAGGAGGTAAATCAACCAATACCTAGGTATTGTTATGCAAAATGGATTCTATTTCATTATTGATAGCTTCCTTCCAATAAGTGCATCTGGAGATGACACAGCTTCTTGAAAAGTTTGAGGCTCACCTTCAATCATACAAGTTATGAAATAAGTTCCAAATGAAGTAAGTTTCTTAGCTATTTTGCTTCTTCTAGGTTCAAACTCAGTTTTATGATCGTCTTGACCTTTTGAAGAGTTAGCCTCATAATTCCTTTTGACATCACTACTTCTGTGTCTTTCCTCTTTCAAAGGAAATATATCCTCAAAGAATTCAACTTCAATAGATTCCATAATAGTATTATTGGTAATATCAGGTATTTCTGATTTAATTACCAGGAATCTATAAGCAGCACTATGCATTGCATAACCTATAAAAACACAATCAATTGTTTTAGGTCCCAGTTTAGTCCTTTTTGGTAAAGGAACTTGTACATTTGCCAAACATTCCCACACTTTCAACATTTTATATGAAGGTAATTTTCTATTCCACACTTCATAATGCAACTTATTAGTCTTATTATGTGGAATTTTGTTTCGAATAAAATTTGATGTAAGCAAAGCCTCCCCCCACAAATTATGGGATAAACCTAAACTATTTAACATGCAATTAACCATGTCCTTTAAAGTTCGGTTCTTTCTTTCAGCTACACCATTTTTTTTGTGGTGTATAAGGTGTTGTAGTTTGAGGGATTATACCATTAACTTAACAGAATTCATAAAGTGATGAAGATTCATATTCACCACCTCTATCTGATCTAAGAACCTTTACTTTCTTCTCAAGTTGATTTTCAACTTCTACCTTATATGCTTTAAAAACATCTAAGGTTTCATCTTTACTATGTAATAAATATACATAATAATATTTACTACAGTCATCAACGAATGTGACAAAATACTTCTTACTGCCCTCTTGTAGGGGTACTTTTCATGTCACATACATCACTGTGGATTAAATCAAGAACCTCACATATGAAAATGACTTTCTAGCAAACTTTGATTCAACACAAACTTCGCATTTATGTCTATTATCAATGTTGAAATTAGGCAATAGTCCTAAATTTACCATTCTATGTAAAGAATGATAATTGACATGCCCCAACCTAGAATGTCATACATCACACAACTCAACAATATAAGCAGAAGAGTTGTTATTATTATTCTTGGGCATTTATGCCAATACATTCAGTTTGAACATGCCATCATTCAGATAGCTTTTTCCCACATACATACCCCCCTTTGTCAGAATAAATTTATCAGACTCAAATACAAGCTTGAACTCATTCTTATTAAGTAGAGTTCATGACACTAGATTTTTTCGAATCTCTAGCACATGCCACACATTATTGAGGGTAAGTATCTTTCCAGAAGTCCATTTCAACAGGATCTTCCCTTTGCCTTCCACAGAGGCAGTTGAAGCATTTCCCATGTATAGCTTATCGCTACCATCTAGCTTCTCATATGAGGTGAACAATGACTTGTCCTTACAAATGTGCCTAGTAGCACCAGTATCAATCCACCAATCTTTGGTGTCTGAAGTCATATTTACCTAAGAAATGATAGCAACTAGATCGTCATTTTCCATAATATTGGCCTGATGGTTTGAGCTTTGTCCCTTTTTGTGTCGACAAGTTGCAACCGTATGACTACTCTTACCACAAACCCAACAGTTTCCATGAATGCACTTGTTGATGTCATTCCTTCGTCCAAGATTCACATTTTTCTTCTTGGATTGTTTCTTCTTGGGACGCCTTGAAGCTTTGGCAACCTGAGCTTTGGCTTCAACTTCTAGTGTAGATTTGTCTACTTTTCTATTATCCTCTTCTATGCGAAGTTTAATAGCAAGATTCTTCATGGACAATTCATTTCGCTTGTGTTTGAGATAGCATTTGAAGTCCTTCCAAGAATGAAGTAACTTCTCACTCACAGCAACAACTTGGAATAGTTCACTGATGTTCAATCCTTCACTTTGCAATTCACTAATGATCATTTGCAATTCTTCCATTTGATTAACTACCAATTTTGGCATCAATCATCTTATAATCTAAGAATTTTCCTACAAGGAATTTCTTAATACCAGCATCTTCCAGCTTATACTTATTGTCTAATGCCTCCCACAATTGCCTTGAAGTATTGTAGGTGATAACTCTTAATTTAAGAGTTATATGCTTGTATTTTTTGGACTAAATTGCCATATTTTATCTCATTGTATCTTGAAAATTCCCTAGCTTGGAGTCATTTTGCTCTAGGACTGATTTTGATATAGTAATATTTTTATTAGAGCAAATTTATCTTAATTAAAGTCTTTTATGTGATTAATTTAGGATGGATTAATGAGGACTCAAGAAGCCAAGAACAGCAGTTTTACAACTAACTGCTGGAGCAAATTTCACGATTCAGGCTTATACAAAATTCGCACGTGGGAGCTGTTATTCATTAATTGAGCTGGAATCTGTCAGTCCAGTCACTCGTTTTCAACCAACCAGAGCCCGCCACGTCGCAAGGACAAGTCTAATCAGCCCTCATTTTCATAAAGGGTGACTATTATAATGGGGCAGCCGTTTTTGTTGAAGAGAGGAGGAGGAGAGAGGTGAAGTTCCCGAAATAACAGAAGGGAGGAAGGAGCTGTCGAGAGAAGCTTCGACTAGGGAGCCACCGCCGGAGTTTTGCCAAAAACGGAAGGTTTCCAATCGGAGCAGATGCCGATGCTGGGGCAAGAAACTTGGGGCAGCATTTCGACTTCTCCTGCTATATTTTCTTCTGTCATTTAGTCGTTTTATGTATTTATTTTCATTATGTCTACATTTCTACTGTTTTTCCGTTTTCACTGTAGCATGAACTAATCACCATAAGGTGAGGATTAGAGGATGAGTGTTTTTGGCTAATGTTATAGTTGAGTAGACTTCTTCTCCTTCGATTTGGTTTTTAAGGGGTTTTATTCTTAGTTTGTTTCCGCTTGGCCAGCCGTTATGAACATCGTCCCTCTGATTTCTGGGAAGAATAGGAGGGGCTGAAAACTTGAAAACCACGTTAGCCTCTTGTTTAGGTTAGTAGCTAACTAAGTGGGTAGGTTAGGGATAGCCACTTGCCTAACGCACATAAAGTACAGTGGGTATATTGTGCTGAAGTAATTTAATTGCGACATCATATATTCGGTGATTCGGGAGAATACCGTGTAGCCTGTAGTGAATCGAATGGAATGAATGTGTACTCAGTTCGTAACTTAGCTAATGCATGACTTACCTCTAATCCGAGCCTTCCCTTTAATTAAAAGTACAAGTTAATTGTTCTCTGTTTTCTGAATCTTTACTTTGTTTTGCATGCTTTAGCATTACTTTTGTTCCAGCATTTATGATTTCTTTTATTGCATCTCTATCGATAATTTTGAATGGTTACCAACTGAGTTACTGAGAATTAATTTGGGTTCAGTAGAAAGATCAATAGTCTCCGAGGATACGATAATTTTACTTGCCACTTGCTATAAAAAGGATGTGTACACTTGCACATTGACACTCTAATTTGCACAATTGTTCACATTGCTCTAGCAAACGCATCAGTAGGCATTGCAATAGACATTATACAGGGTGTCTTCAAGACTACTAAGTATATAATTGTGGCATAGGAAGTCTGAATGCATCCATGCTTGCTTGGCAGCTTCAGTTTCAGGAGTGACAACTGTCGCTACGGGTTTGCGACGCGGAGCGGCCAACTTTATTTCCAAAAGGTGGAACATGGAGTCGCCACCAGTCTTATTTAGAGGGTGTGACTGGGCACCCAAAAATGTGTTGAGATGATCTACGAATAAAAGATTTTGGATTTGGGGGTCGTTTGTGTATGGGGAAGGTATTAGCACCCCACAACACTCGTTCAATGAAACGAAATTTTACAATTCTTGTGTTATTTCAAAAGAAAATGACATTTGTAAAAAAAAAGTTTTTGGTTTTGATTTTTAAATGTCCCATGTGTTTACTGATCATTATTCTTAAATTAAATAATGAGTAATAATTATGGGTGGCATAAAGCCATTCAAAATTTATTTGAATTTAATTTGGCATCCCAAAATAAATTCATCACCTGAAGAATATTAGAGAATCAACATCTTGATTTCCTAATTTCCATCATAGGAAAGTTTTTTTTTTAGGAAGATGTTTGGTTTATTAATTTAAAAACATGTGTGATAAAATGATTCTTTTTAAGGAAATTCTTTATTATTTTTCTAATTTTAAAGAAGTGAAACTTTAAAAAAAAAAAAAATTTAGATTTGATTTAATGCTTTGAAAAGAAATCAATAGGATGTTTTTTTTAGAGAAATCAAAATTCTCTTTAAGAAAATCATTTTATGGAAATGCTCTTTATAAAACTATTTTTCCTTTGTACTTTTTTATGGAAAAGATTTTTTTTAAAGGAAAACTTCAAATTTAGACAAAACAAAGTTTCCTAGAAAAAACTCCCTTTGATGAAAATGCTCTTTATGAAAGTATTTTTTGTATCCTTTATAAAAAAAAGTTTTTTTTTTATTTTTTTTTATTTTTTAAGATGGAAAACTTCAATCAAATATTTTTCCTTTTAAATAACTTCTTTTTTTTTTTAAGAAAAAAAAACTTTTTCATGCAATTTTTTTTTTTTTTTTGTATTTTTATAGAAAATATAATAAAAAAGGAAGAATTCATGAAAAGATAAATAACTCTAAGTTCCTAGCTAAATAGCATGCAAATATAAAAAATAAAAAGACATAATACATGCTTGTAATTGTTATGCTAAATAGAATGTTACACCAAAATAAAAACAATGAATGAAAAATAAAATGTTACACCAAAGATTACTGTTGTATAAAAGGTAGTATTACCGGAGAGAAGAAATTGCCACAAGCTACCTTGGGAGGGATCAATTGGTTGAGTGGAGCAAGTAAAGAAGAGGATTTTCTCTTTTTACTTCAAAAAAAATTTAAAAAAAAATGTATGTTGGGGTCAAAAAACGTGAGTGAGAGAGGGGGGAGATTTTGTGGGGGAAGAGAGAATACGTGGGGGAGATTTGAGAGAGAACTTTTGTGGGAGGAGAGAGAATATGTGGGAGAAATTTAGGAGAAGATATTCTATGTTGGAGAAAAAAAACGTGGAGATGGCTTGATGAGAGAGAAATATGTGGGTGGTTGAGGGAAAATGTGTGAGGGAGAGAAATTGTGTATCTAGAAGAGATGGTTTCCTCCCTTTTTATAGCCCAAACCCCAATTTTAACTAAGGAAAAGAATAAAATAAAACCTAAAGGGAATAAAATAAAACAAAATAATATCAAATAACACCTAAATAAATGATTGAGTTAATCCTTCCAAAAATTTCAAAATTTGATTTGTCCATAATGAAATCTCCTTCCCAAATAAAAGAATATATTTGGCTTAATTAAAAACACCAAATCTTCAAATATTTGATTTGACAAATTAATTAGTCAATAAGATATTTGCTCTAATTAACTTTTACCAAATTTTACATATTTGATTTGGCTAATTAATTTTTACCAAGATATACTCATTTTCCTTTATTTTCTCTTTTTTTACAAAAATGCAAAATAAAATAAAATAACGGACAAATTTAGGGGTCTACAACAACTTCTAGTGGGTTAATTGGGCATTCTTCCTTCAAGATGTGAGCAAGGTTTAGCGTAGTAAGATAAAATATCATCTTTTGTTGCCATCTTTTGTTGCCATCTTTTGAAGTTTTCTCCCTTGAATTTCTCTAGTTTTTCAACATGAGTTTTGAGGATGGTCGATCCCATCATGGTAGAAACAGTACCATTAGTGGATGAGTTTACAGCCATTAGCTCAGTTAATTGTCTTCAGATTATTGGAAATAATAATTCGCTGTGTATAAGAACTGAGTAACACTAGCAAATTTGATTACAACTTAACTGACAACAAATAATTATAGTTTAAACAATAATACAAGCACTGTATGTAACAACAATTTCAAAACATAAGAACAAAAGATAATAAGTAGTCGAGACACGCTTACAGAGCTCTGTCCTGAAGACAATTATTCGCTTTGCATGAGTTGCAAGCAGACTACAACAATCGTCTCAACAGGATACAACGACTAACTCCGGTAGAACAATAATCTCGAACTACCCGGATCTGACAGAACCTCTGGTGTAAGGCCCCAGGCCAAGGATTCGGACCAGGATTTGGAATCCGGATTCGGCACCTAACGGCCCCGGTATTCCCCTACATCCCCTGCGACCTGGCCATGTCACCGTACTTGACTTGAGCTGCTTGCGAGAGTGAAGACTGTCCCCACAACCCAACACAGGTCCTTTCAGCATGCTTTGTCCTCACTCACATGCTTCCTAGGAAAATTCCTAGGAGGTCACCCAACAGAGGATTGCTCCAAGCCAAACACGCTTAACTTTGGAGTTCTTATGATTGAGCCACCGAAAAGGAAAGTGCACCTTGTTGGTATAGGTAGTAGCAATCAATTCTTTTAAGCCTTTCTTAACCATGCCTTGCATAGCCTCAGGATCCCTCTTATTCTGATGTGGTCTCGGTTCATTCATGTACCCCTCCTGAACTCGGGCGTTACATCTGGATACTTGCTCTCAACTTGACTCAAGATTAAAGAGAAAAAAGAGAGAAGAGAAGAACTCTTCAATTAGAATGTGATACTCCAAAATGGAATGAGATGCTTCAAATGAAGAAACAAGTTACTATTTATAGTCTAGCAACTTAGTAACTCTTCAAAAATAAAATTAATATAAATAATATGAAACATACATAAAAAGTAACTCAATTGTGTAGTTACTTGTAAAAATTCAAACATAACTCAAAATTTAAATTTTAAGTTAAATTTGTAAAAGAAACATCAACACATTTTGATGTTTCAAACCATTTTAAAACTTTTGAATTTCAAGTCAAGTAACAACAACATAAATGAAACATCAATTCATTTTTTATGTTTCAAACCAACACTTTCTTTCACAAAATTTTACTGTAAAATACTATATATATATATATATATATATATATATATGTTATTTATTGTAATAATTTTATTTTATTAAGTTTGGAACGAGAAATCGTTTATCTTTTTATTTTGAATATGATTAATTTGAACATCAATTTTTTTTTAATACATTAACCTTTTTAAATACTAATTTCTTAAAGTGTAATACGAGTTAGTTTAAAATATTTTTTCTTATCTTCAAATCATAAAATTATATATATTTTTGAGCTATTAATTAAAAAAAATAACCTTAAAAAAGATAAAATTGCTATTTTTTATAAGTAATTTAAGTTTAAATTAAAAAAAAAATTGTAGATGACATGTGGAGGAAGTGAGATAGGAAGATTTTATCAATTAAAAAAAATTGTTATGTATTACTCTAATTTATATTAGAATTTTAATTTAAATAATAGTATTATATCTAAAACATTTTTATATAATTTATATTTAAAAAATAAAATTATAGAATAAAAAGAAAAATATTTTCTTTAAAAATGTATTAAAATTATAGGATAAAAATAGAAATATTTTTTTAAATTAAAATTTTTTTAAAAAATTATGAAACAAAAATTTGGAGAGATAGAGGAGAGAAGAGAAAGAGAATTGAGAAATTGAAAGTGAGATGAGGTGAATAACGTGGCTCTACTGAATTTTCCTTGTTTTCCCTCTCCTCGAAAATATGAAAGTTGACATTAATCCTTTCATAATCATACCATACAAATTGGTGTACTCTTCGAGCTCCCAAAAAAGACATTATATGGGCTAGATTAAAAGGGTCAGTCGTCCTAAAATTAAGATTCATTTCTTGTTATCTAATAGATTTATAAATTTTAAAGAATCTGACCTCCAAACTCCTGCCATCCCTCAACTTTCTTTATTTTAACTTTTAAATTTTTTTACGAACTAGCATGTTCAACTTATATATCATCAATTAGAAGACCAACTGATTAAAGCATGTACTTTAATTAAAACTTGGTAAGAGGTTTGAATTCTGCAACTTAAAAAACCTTTAAATTTTTTCTGTCATTTCATTGTTTTTTTTTTTAAAAAAAAAAACAACCCTTTTTTGTTTTTACCATTGTTTTGTTTACTATTAACAAATCACAATTTGCACCTCAAAAACATAGGTAGGGATTGTAATCTTGTATTAGCAACTTTAACTCTCTAACTCTAAGATCATGTTCGTTTCATTGGTTTTGACGTGAGTTTTTTTTAGAATGATATTAAAAATCCATATTTGTTTTGTGGATGTTTGCTTTTTTAAAACTAAGTTAATTATTATCCATGGATAAAAATATGTCATGAACCATGGGATTATATTATCTTTATGGAGATGAGATTTTTTTACTAGGGACTTTTTTTTTCTTGAGAAATCAAAATAATTTCTCGCTCCAAATATTGTTAAAAGAAATTATCTCTTATGCGTTCAATGAATTATAAAACATATGATGATATGAAATTGATAGAATTCTAGAGAAAAATAACATTAGATCTATTTTTTTTTTGTTGAAATTTATGAATTTTAGCAAAGTTATGGTTAATTTGTGCATTGGTCGAACTTATTTTTGTGCAAAACTTTATTTTATTGAAATTAATGAGTGTATGAAAAATTTTATATTGTTTTTTTGTTAAAATTACTGTGCAAATTAGCAGCATTTGAACTGAGGGTAAAAATTGCAACACTTGTTTAAGTTTAGGGTTCAATTTTATGAAATTGATAATTTAGGGTCTAAATTGATACAACCTCACAAGTTTAGGGTCAAGTTTGATTTTTTTCCCTATTAAGTAGTAACATCTTAGAAGTTCAAAATTCAAATGAGTTATTTTTCTAAAGTTGAAATATTATAATAGAACTTTGAAACTTGAAAGTTTAGAACTCAAAATAAAATAAACTTAAAACAATAAGAAACCAAAAATATTAATTCAAAGGAAACTATTTGCCTACACATATTAGTAGAAAAATACTTTCTTATATAGCAAGATAAATGAGGAAAATTTTCTAATAATACGAAGTCTATAAAATAAAGTAGGTTAAATTACAATTTTAGTCCCCAAACTTTAAGGTTTGTATCTATTTGGTCCCTGAACTTTCAAAATTATAAATTTAGTCCTTGAACTTTCAAAATTTTTAAAATTCATGGATCTACTAGACACAAAATTAAAATTTTAGAGTTTCATTAGACATACAATTAAAATTTATATCTAATGGATTAATTAATTTTTAAAAAATTTGAATTTGTCAAGGACTTATTATTAGACACAAAATTGAAAGTCTAGGGACTAAATTTATAATTTAATCAATAAAATAATATATCACTTAAAAATGTGTTAAATGGTTAAGGAAAGAAATATTAAAGAAAATTCCTAATAAATGGATCCTACCAAAGTTTTGGGTTGATAAAAGTTAAAAAGTTATGGGTTAACTACATGGATAACACATTTGAATCCCAAATTTACACAAATAACCCATTTTGTTAATATTTTCAACTTTGTCACTTTTCAAGCCAATAGAAACAAAAATTATCATTGACGTTACATTTTGACCCCTTTTGTTTATTTGTAGTTAACTTAAATTAAAAAATTAGGAAAGGGAAAAAATGTAGGGAGATATTGATCATAATCCTTTGGATTCTATATTCCCTCCAAATCTTGGGATTTTTGCACCGATAGCCCAAAATTTTGGGCCCATTGTCGATCTAACTCACCTTTTCAAGATAAGGTTGCATAATCTTTGGTGGCGTCATCATTTGAAACGAATTTATGCTCTTGCTCTCAATGTAAAACAACCATTTTCTCCCTTTATTTTCCTTTCATCTCCTTCCTCTTTGGGATTTTTGTACGGATTCTTCTTCCTTCTCCTCTATTTTCTCCCTCATTCGTTGTTCATCTTCATCGACTAGCACCCCAACTCTAGTTGTTGGCAGAATCGATGGCGAGGCCAAATTGAGACGTTTTCGGGGAGGTTGGGATCGTGGAGTAGGGTTTCAGCAACGTTGGCGTCGGAGATGGAGAGCCCCATACGAGGCCCTTTGGGTAGGGATTTGGGGATTAGAATATATCATATGGGGGTTTTGAGCTAGGGTTTACGAGAGGAACAACTGGAAGAAGAAGAAGAAAATTGCAGATGGGGGTTCGTTCTCTTCCTTTCGTTCTTGTTTGCTTTCTCTTCCTCTCACTCTCGTTCTCGTTCACTTTCTCTTCCTCTCACTCTCGTTCTCGTTCACTTTCTCTTCCTCTCGCTATCTTTCTTGTTCACTCTCTTTCTCGTTATTTTTTTATTGAGAGCAAATCGAACATTTCGCATGAATGTTGACGTTGGCAAAAGATTAGATAGCTAGACTTATTTTGAGCACGTAGATTAGATAGACAATAGGCACAATATTTTGGGTCATCCATACAAAAATCCATTCCACCTTCTAAACGTAATCTAGGGCCACAAATGTTTCCTCATTCAACTTCCCTACAAACCCCATTTGTTTATTTCTCCACGACTGAATTCTTCAACGGAGAGGGCTCTGGACGACGACAGCTTCTTGAAAGGGTGAATATTAAGAATGCGGAAGCAATTTTGGATCTTGAGCACTCTAATTTGATCAATTTTATCATACAAAAACATGCTCAAAACTGGAAAAAACTGGAAAGTATGAACACATACCTTTGTAGCTCAAAATCTCCAAATTCTTTGCAAATCTTGGATCACCAACACTACTTGGACCACCACTAGAGTCTTCCCTACTATTCTCAGCCCTTGGAATAGATTGTGGGATCTTTGATTGAGAGAAATTGGGAGAAGAATGAGTAAAGATCTAAATAAAAAAAGCTAGAGAGTTTTCTACAAAAATCTCTTGTTTTTCTAATCTTCTTTCTCCATTGTGTTTCTTCTCTATTTATAGAAAGCCACAAGCTTAGTGAAGAAGCCAATTGAATGAAGATAAACTTCAAACAAGAAGCTTTGTGAAGAAGCCAATTGAAATAAGATATGCTTCAAGCAATAAGCTTGGTGAAGAAGTTATGAACTTGGTCCATATTTCATTTCCAAATGAATTTGAATTCTTTTTTAATTTTAATTCAAAATTAATATAAAATTAATTTTAAATTAAAATCAATTTTTAATTAATTAAACAATTTAATTAATTTTAAATAAATATTTAATTTAATATCAAATATCAAATTAAATAATTGGACCAATCCTAATTTCTCAAAACGAACGTTCGAACATGAATCCCTATTCATGTTTTAAACCGAACAAATATTTAAATCATATTTAAATATTTCCACCTCTTCTTTATCATAGTTTAATTCATAATTAAGCTATGATACGTTAAGTATATCGCACATAATTAACTTTTTCTCCCAAATTCGAATTTGAACAATTCAAATTCTTTTCTCTCAAATTATTCCAAGGCTTAGTCTGAGCTAGTAAGGGGACCTAATGGACATACAGATCGTGAGCTCCAACGATACGAGATTAACCGGCCAAACTCTTTAGCCTAGCTAATCAACATTCGTTAACCATCGGGACACTCCACTAAAGCCCAGTGGCTGCACTCTTCTCACTGTAGATATATTTCTGTCCACTCGATATAACCATGATTAGTAAGTCGATCCTTCACAGGTTGTTCGTAATTACAGCTGGGTCAAATAAACCGTTTTACCCCTGTAATTACTTCATGTTCCTTAAGTCCCACTGATCCTCTAATGAACAATTTGGTTTGTGGTCCAACCAACAAACCGTATCCCTCTCGGGCCAACGAGAGGGTGGGCCCATTGTTCAAGACCTGGAGTCAGTACTTAAGGGAACAACCTCTCTACTAAACCCTAAAGCGGGTAGGAGTGAATTCCATCTCGCATGACTATGTTCCCAACTATCTATCCGGTCTTATCCCCAAAATGGGAGGCTTATTGATTCGGCGATCTCGGGCCACTCTCACCCATGCAAATCTAAGGATAATCTCGAATAAACAGGAGTTCATAGCACGCTCAGGATTAAGATCGAGTTACCTAGGTCATCGTATGAATATAGTCAGTTAAAACAGTAAACGGAGTTAAAAAGTCTAAGTGACTATTTCGTGATCCAGTCTTATGCAAACTCATTGCATAGGACGCCCCGACTCGCATGTCTCCACATGAACGATTTAGGATCACATCGTTAGTACTATACAAAGTGGGCCGCGTCCATAGTGTCCCCAGGATAAGGTACCCAGCCCTATCCCTATACTATAGACCGTTCTGGTTATAACTCGAACTTGATCCACTTTTATGTCATACATAAAGTTCAAGTATACATACTATAGCCAAGGGTACTTAGTTCATTGGATTTGGGTTATTGAATACACAATTCACTTTATTCAATAACACATTTACTGAATAAACCTCAATAACATCTTTATAGTAAAATAGAATATACATTCAGTTTACAAAACCACGAGTTTTAGGACATAAAACCCAACACTTCTATCAATAACGACGAGCGGTTACAACTACGACGACATGCGGTTACAACAATGGTTGATTTCTTAATGACGACAATGGATTTCTGCAACAATTGAGAGTCTGAATGGCGAGATTTTCTATTTGAAGGCTTCAACCTCTGACAATGGCGACAGCGGGATTTTGAACAGCGGGCCTCCATCGTTGACAATCTCCGATTGTTATCGACGGGCTTTTGAACGGCAAGACGACAAGCTTCTTAACACTACATTCTGACTGGCAATTTCTAAACGACCTCCAACTGCTATCGGGCTTCCATAGTCGACAATAAGGATCCTAACGGTGGTCTTCTTTTTCGAGCATAACATAGGTCTATTTCCATTTTTTTTCTATTATAGCTAAATTTAGAAATTATATTTGGGGTTTATGCCAAATAATAGAAGAACATGTAACGACCAACATTTTCAGGAATTAATTAAAGTTTTAATTTTGAGATTTGAATTAATTGTAAGGCCAATTTCATGTTTAAAGTTGTGTTGAAAGTTAATTTTAGAGATTCGTGATAAGCCTTAGATTAAGGCTTATTTAACTACCATTTGCTTAAGATATTCTTGTTTTGTCTTAAGATCAATTGAAAATAATTGGAAGATTGCTTAAATTTAAGAAAGAAATGAATATGTTTGCATTTGGGATAAATTTCTAAGTAAATTGATCTTGTTTTTAGGAATTGTGAGAATTGCAAAATCAAATTGCAGAATCAGATTTTGCAATTCTGGACAGCATATAATATCAAGGGTTTATGAAGTTGAAAGCCGAGCAACGAAACCCATTTTTGGAAAACTCAATTTCCGCACAAATTGGGGGGATTGGAGTGCGATTTTTGGCAAATTTCAACCCTAGGAAGATCTACAAAAGAGGAGGGAAGAAGCTCGAAGAATCAATTCGGATTTTTTTTTGGGCGATTTCAAGGATCGATGTTCATGGGGTTTTGGGGTTTTTCGAACCTCTGTTTTTCGTTCTTCTTCTGTTTTTAGCCAAGAAATTCACTTTTAATCTCGGTTTTTCTTCAGTTTTGTATTTTGGAGAGATGCTTGAACAATTTCTATTCTTCAATTGATGTACTTTTGAATTAAGTTGGAGTTTAATTTCAAGATTTAGTTGGTGGGTTTATTTCACGTTGTTACTCTGTTTTCCTGCATTTTTTTTTTAGTTCTTTTGTATCACAAATAGTTACTGTTTTTTGTTTATTTTCCTTCTCGAATGCCGAATAGTTGTGGGAGTTCCTGTAACACCCTCTTATGTCTTTAAGAACTCAGAAAAAGAAAACATGCAATAAATATGCAACATGGAAAAATGAAGTTCAAATGCATTCCTTAATTGAATTTCGAGGACGAAATTCTCAAAATGGAGTAATAATTTGTAAGACCTAATTTTGGTCTTCTAGCAATTGGATATATGCATTTGATATATGGATTATTCAATTTTGAAATTGTTGATGGAGAAATTATAGTTTGAGACAAAATAGAAATACAAGTAATTTGAAACTTTGAAAATGAAATACAAATTGTATTTAATAAATATATATATTAGAAAAGAAAGGAAAATGGGAGTTTGTATTGTATTATATTGGAAGGAAGGAAGTTGGAAAAGAATATATATATATTATAAAAATAATATTAATAAAATAAAAGAAGCTTATAGTGGAAGCTTTTGGTTTTAATTTAAAAAAAAAAAAGAAAAAAGAAAAAAAAAAAAAGAAATTTCGTGTGGCTTTTGTTAAGCCACACAAAAAGAGTGTTTTAATAAAAATAAGAAAATGAAAATGAAAAAGAGAGGGAGGAGTGTTCTGGAAAAGGAGGAGAAAAGAAAAAATGAAGAAAGAAATGAAGAGAAGGAGAAAGGGAGAAGAGAAAATTGAGGAGCTTAAGCATGCCAAGCATGAAATTGAAAGTGGTGTTGAGAGGCTCAAGCAAGAAGATTTATATTGGTAAGTTTTTTTTTGGGAAACCATGAAAATAGGTGGTTTTTAAAGAGAGTTTTATGGATTTTTCTTTTTTTGATTGTGGAATTCTTATGGATACTTTGAAATAGGAGGATGAAGTTTGTAGTTTGCTTATGTTATTATGTGGGTATGTTGAAAGTTAAGAAATGGAATTTGGGTAATTGAAATGTTCAATTTTGTTGGGAGGTTGTTTTAATTTTAGGGAAGGAAAGATAAATTAGTAAAGAGAAAAGTTTGCCAAGAGAAATTACTAGAAACTTAATTTAAGAAAGCTTAAAAGATTAGAGAGTCGTAAGAAAAAGTAAAGGTATGGATTGGAAGGAAGAAAAACATAGTGTTGTGGAAGAAGTTGAGAAAATGAAGAAGAAGAAGAAGAAGGGTAATTAGGTAAATTGAAAAGGGAAATGATTGTATGGTATAAAGTGGAGTTGTGAGGAGAGAAAAGTGGACTTGAAATTGGATGTCTCACTTGGGAGACATAGTTTGGAAATATAAAAATTATTTATATTTTAAGAAATGATGGATTGTGGAAGAAAGAGAAGAAAATATTAGTTAATTGGAGAAAATGACAAAATACTTCATGGGTTTTGAAAAGAAAAGAATTAGAAATGATAAAATAGTTTTATTTGGGAAAAGACAATTAGTATATTGGTGAATGTTGGGATGAGAAAGAAGGCATAATTTGGAAAATTGGAATAAGGGAAATAGATTGGAAATTAGTTAATTCGATTAAGATGAAATTCATGTTATTTCTCTTTTGGAATTAGTTTGTAAATTGGTGATTTGGTTATTGGAAATTTCAGATTGGACAGAAATTGGACTAGCATATGATTTGAAGAATCGACGTTGATATTTCTGTGAGTGGTTTATTTTACGAATTGTTTTCATTATTTGATTATTATTATAGATTTTTAAGAATTCTATAATTATGTGTGAATTTAGAGAAATTGCAAAGAGATTTTTAGAGAATTGTTATGAGTTTCCAAAATGGTATTGAAATTCCAATATTTTATGCTTTTAGCATAAATTATTATTTGAGAAATATTTGAGATATTTTATGATTATTGAGATGTTTGCAGAGTTTAAATGTTTATTGAGAAATGTATGACTTTCATGGGATGTAATTTCAAAGAAAATCTGACTTTTGAAAATGTTTATATTATTTGAGAGATTTGATAATTATTTGAGAAATTATAAATGTTTAATGTTATTTCAGAAATCTCTCAAGTTTACGAACAATTGTCTAGAGAAATATATAATTTTCAGAAAGAGTTTGAGATCTTGAAAAGTTAAGAATTTTTATGATTTAAAGTGATTTGTGATTTAAGAGGTTTATGTTGGAAGTGGTTTTCAAACCACTAGATCTTTGTACCCATGGTGATTACCCGATATGCTATGAGAATGTGTTTCCATAGTATGCTAGCGTGCTCAGGCCACAGGGGATGCAGGGGAATGCCGGGGCCATTAGATGCCAAATCCGGATTCCAAATCCTGGTCCAAATCCTGGACCTGAAGCATTACAGATGTTAGAGTTTGCTCTACGTGCACGTATGACAGAGATATGTTCTGCTATGTATCTAGAGATTACTCGGTACATAGTATGATAGAGATTTGGGTACAGATTTGGTGATGAATTTCACTAGTTATGTTTATGCTTTCTAAAGCTATAATTACGGATTTTCTTATCTGTGTTTTTATGAACTTGTGTTTATGTTTTCAAGAATTGTTGACTTAAGAGTTGTTGTTTCAAGAGATGTTTATTTACAGACTTTAATGCCTTAAAATGATTTCGAAGGTTTCTAAACTATTCGTGATTTGCATTATTTCACATAGTTATGAACTTATGTTTAGTAAGAAAATAATTTCCTTGAAAATGTATTTTCTTATGAATCACCACTCATTGGGCTTTTTAGCTCATTCTTTTGTTTTTAATTTTTCCACCAGGTTGCTCTTGAGTTTCCATCAGAGATTGCTAATCAGAATCTGCCACTAGTCTTATCAAGTAATTGCATATCATCTAGTGTAAGTAAAGGGAAAATGTTTTACTGTGCTGTTATTGGGGTATCCATAGATAAAGTTAGATAATGAAAGAAGAGATAAAGACTTGGCAATAGATTCCATTGCACACATATGGGGTCTACTGCCGTCATAGCTCATCCTAGGTTTGGTAGAGTTAATCTGGGGTGGGTTGTGACAGTTCCCCTTGGCTCTCAGTCGAATTCAAGTGCGAATTAATCTGTGGGGTAATCCAGTTTCGTTTGCAAGTTCTTTAGAATTCGTTCTTGATTTCATCTTTATATTGATGCAAGTTTGTCCCATTTAATTTCTGCACTTTTCTTCAGTTTATCCAGTCCGATTCAAGAGTTTCTTGAATCGTTAAGATTAATTGTTTCCTAAAGTGGAGGAGATTGAATCGATTGGATTAATTGTTTCTTCAATTCAATTTCTGTGGAAGTGTGTTTTTATTCCATTTATGTTTGTGGGAATGATAAAGCTTCTATGGCAGAAGGAAGGAGACTAAAAATTTACTTAGTTTCCCTTGATGTTTTTGCTTAAATTCCATTAAGCATCCTTGCTTGAATTCCTTGTAGTTTTGCCAAGAATAACATTCCAAGTTATTGTTCAATTATCTAATTTACACAATTTCTAATATGAACTTTTTCTCAAAAATTAGTTTTAAGATTTTTATCTTTAATATGAGCTAAAACTTCTTAGGGGGTTCAAAAATGTGAATTCCCTAAGAAGTAATTGTAGACTAAATTCCAATGAAAATCAAACCTACATTTCAATTGTTTGCTTGTGTTGATCAAATTTCCGTTGAGATCCTAGATTGATCAACTAGGGTAGCAACTCAAGCTTAGATCTAATACCGACGGGTTAGTGATAAGCGGATTTCACACAAGTGATGGAGAAAAGAACTTAGACATAAGCCAATCCTTACCCTAGACATAGGGATTAAGGACTTCAAAACCCATAAAATTGTGAGCCAAATTATCTAAGATAGAGGGACTATAGACATATAGGTCTCTCACTTAGCCTCTTAAAAACCTAAATTCAAGGTAAATAGGAGATGCGATTTTGGTTTACAATTGAGTGTGGAGTAGGTTGAAATTGTAATTTTGGCTTGCAATTACGACTTAGGGCAATGACATTCTTGAGCCCCATATTTATCTAGAATTCCCTTTGCAATTTCACAATTTCATTTGCTAAGTCTATTTAGTTGTTATTCCAATATTGCCATTTTAGATTCTGCAATATTTTTTTTCTTATTTCGATTATTGTCATTTTTAGATTATGCAATTAGATTCTGCAATTTTTATTTTTCACCAACACACCAACCCAACATTGTTTTTGCATTTTTAGTTTTCAATTTGCAATTTTCCTTACACTTTGCTTGACATTATTTTTGTTACTCCGTTCCCTGTGGGATTCGATACTTGGTACTCAGATACCATTTTTGTCACACCCCCTCCCGAACCACCTGCTATCTTAGCCCGGAAGATGGCGTGAAGCCAACAGGCATCGTTTCATTACTTAACGATACCTATGACCCTTTTAACTCCTGATAAACAATCCATACCTGTATACGAGATACTATACATATCACACAGCAGAAACTAGGAATCTTATTACACATACCTACGGGGCGGTTCTGGTTAAACCTAACTTGAACAAGCCAAACACGACCAGACGTGCTTTATACACCCAAGATCACTAGTTCCATATACAACATAACTACACATCCCTATTAAGTTATGTACAATACGAGCAGACTTGCTATACTACACCATCCACATACAAAATATCAGACTCGTAGAGCGTTCAGCAGGCTGTGGCAGGATCTCAGGCATCGGGAGCTCGATCTCTACCTGAAAGGTTGGAAAACATTGAAAGAATGAGCTGGGAAGCTCAGTGAGTGACTGAGTTTAAAACTATTAACTCGTAAATCAAAACATATAACATCAATAGCTTTTACAGAAGTCCAGCAAGTGTATCAAAAATATTAATCATTTTAAACATATGACAAACTAGTTGTGTAAGCCTCGCCCAGTACAATCAACGCTCATTCTACGATGTAGTGGGGCCCGCCCAGCACTCCCATCGTCTTTGTCGTAGTGGGGCTCGCCCAGCACTCACGACAGCATTATTGTCACGGAGTACACTCAACGTCGACAACAGAAAATGACCTGTGTGCACACGGTACTATACAACCTCGGGCTCAGTATCTCAACCATTAACTAATTCAGGTCTCGGAGAAACACATGAAAACCTTTAACAGTTCTTGCTAACACATGTAGACTTGGAATTAAGGTATTTCTTCTAGTTTCAGAAAAACCGGTAAACATATGCTCACAACGAACAATTTAAATCATTTTTAGGAAACCATATATGCTTATGAATACGTGCTCAAGAGACCATAAATCTTTAAGCTACATTATTCTTAGGAAGTCTTTTCTTTTTATGAACACAAGTTCAAGCATAGAATTTATTTTCAGAATTCATTTTGTCACTCATAGCGTTAATATTAGATTCTCGGTCCGTAAACTTGTCCTATTTCTTCTTGGCCTGCCAAACAACACAAAACCAAGTATTAGAATCTCGGCCTCATGAATTTAAGGTTTAGGATTGCAAAAACCCTCCCATCTATTTCCTGCACTTTATAGATTTTATACCCTAAACTCACACACCTATAACTTTTCCATTACTTGCTCAAAAATGATGTTCTTTATACCAAACTCTTCCTTTTTGAACCCTCTAAAACTTATCTGAAGGAGTGAAATCGAAATTCCTAAAGGATGTGTCTGCAACTACCGTGAAAGTCATTTTCCCCCAAACACGTTTCTGCTAAACCAGAACTATTTTCCTCCTGCAACCCGAAACTAACCTGGAATTTAAAGCAATTTCCAAACAAATTATAACCACGACTTCTTCATGAAAGTTATAGGAAATTAAATCAGCTTTCCATCCATACCTAATACAGCTTCTAATTCGAAGTCTACAGATCAGTACATCCCAAAAACCATAGGTTCCCCGGATTTGACAGTAAAAACACTCCTCTGACTTCCCTTTCAAAAACCCATAACATAACTTCAGATTTTTCTCAAGCTTCCTTCACGAAAATTGTTCTAAAATGAGTTAACTTTCAAGGAAATCAAACCTCACCTCTTAATACTTCTTGTGGAGCTCAGAATGATCCAAACATCAGATGTAGTCAGGATTGATCACAAACTTTGTCATGCAACTTGAATTGAACCTTTCCCTTTCTTCTTCAATTTCAACTTCAGAATCTCCTTCTTCTTCTTTTCAGACTCTCTCCCTCAAGACTCCTCTGTTTTCCTCTGGTAAATGAGACCCTAAATTGGGTTTAAATACATATATGTTTTGTAAAATGAATATATAAAAAAAACTCACACTTTTCCTCTTTTTTTCTTTTTTTTCTTTTTTTTTCCCCTTTTTCCTATTTCCTCCTTTTCTTTTTTTTTTTTTTTTTTACTTTTTCTTCTTTCTTTTTTTTTAAACAAAACCCCACACATTTCATCCCAAACAATTGTTTTGAACACATTCTTTTTAGAAAAAATTCAAGGATAAATCTCGAGAAATCTCGGTTTTACAATTTTATATTACTTCGATCGCGTGCGCTTGCGTGTAACAGCTGATCAATTCGCATAATTGAAATTTGAGAAATTGGAGGGTGAATAGGGAAGAAAGAAGGGAAAAAGTGAATTAATTGGTTTGGGGGCAATTTTGTTAATTAGGTGACTTTGAGCAAAGCCCAAGCCCAAGGAGAAGCCAAACCCAAATATCCATCTCTATTATTTTTATACTGCACGCAACCCTAGGTCAAGCCAAGCAGTCATCTTCCCCAACCTTCTCCTCTTCCTCCATGAAAAACAACCTCCACCATTAATCCCTCTTTCTCTCTCCCTTTCACTACCAAGAGACCCATCTATTCAAAAGCTTCTTCTTCTTCAACAAACATCCATCGTTGGATTTGTCCTTCACGCCACGGTATTGTTCACGCGCGACACTGTTCACGACGCGCACTGTTCATACCGTGATACTATTCATACTGACTGTTCACACCGCGATTACTGTTCATGCCGCCGCCGTTCCGATCAGCCTCTTCCAGTCTGACGAGCCTTCAATTGTGGGTAAGCAATTGGTTTCTACATAGTTCTTTGATGATCTTGGTTGGGTAAGATTTAATTCATGAATCTTGACTTTGTACAAGCGTGTCGTTGTCCAGTAGGATTTGGACTGTTGGAGCGAAATTTTCGATAAGTCACGAAGATCCTTGAGTTTTGGGCTGTATGGTAGATCAATTGAAAATAAGATTAATCCATGGATCTTATGACTTAAATTCAGTTTTACCCACCAATTTACGATTAAGTTAAATGCTATAGAATTAATTCTAATTTTGGGAATTTAGTTGGTGGAAGAAACTTTGGGCTCAATTATGGATTGTAGGGATCTTTACTAACCTTAAGGATGACTTTGATTAGGCCCCAAATCGTTTGACCGAGGTTCAAGGCAGTATAATTTTTGGTGAGCATTTGGGTGAATTGGATTCTCGAGCTTAGTCAAGGTAAGGGACTTTATGCTGGTATACTTAAATGCAAGTTAGGAACTGAATTGAAAAACTACATTTGAAATGAAAAGCTTTTATAAATGTTTTATTATGATTTTTGATGAATTTTAAAATGTTTTATTATATATGAAAATGGATTTTCACTTGTTGATTGCCAAATATTCTTGTGAATGTGATGCATGAGTTATGGTTTATGATTTATGATGAATGATATGAGAATGTTGCCTTGTGTTGCATCATTGAATGAAAATTTAAAATGCTTTGGGACCTCATGCATACATGTGTATTTTGTTGGGTTTTATGTCCTAAAACTCGTGGTTTTGTAAACTGAATGTATATTCTATTTTGCAATAAAGTTGTTATTGAGGTTTATATAGTAAAGTTGTTATTGAATAAAGTGAATTGTGTATTCCATAACCCAAATCCAATGAACTAAGAACCCTTGACTATAAGATGTAAACTTGAACTTTATGTATGACATAAAAGTGGATCAAGTTCGAGTAATAGTCAGAACGGTCTATAGTATAGTGATAGTGCTGGGTACCTTATCCTGGGGACACTATGGACGCGGCCAACTTTGTATAGTACTAACGATGTGATCCTGAATCGTTCATGTGGAGACATGAAAGTGGGGGCGTCCTATGCAATGAGTTTGCATAAGACTGGACAGCGAAATAGTCACTTAGACTTTTTAACTCCGTTTACTGTTTTAACTGACTATTTTCATACGATGACCTAGGTAACTCGATCTTAATCCTGAGTGTGCTATGAACTCCTGTTTATTTGAGATTATCCTTAAATTTGCATGGGTGAGAGTGGCCCGAAATCGCCGACTCAATAAGCCTCCCATTTTGGGGACAAGACCGGGTAGATAGTTGGGAACATAGTCATGCGAGATGGAATTCACTCCTACCCGCTTTAGGGTTTAGTAGAGAGGTTGTTCCCTTAAGTGCTGACTCCGGGTCTTGAACAATGGGCCCACCCTCTCATTGGCCCGAGAGGGATTCGGTTTGTTGGTCGGACCACAAACCAATTGTTCATTAGAGGATCAGTGGGACTTAAGGAACAAGAAGTAATTACAGGGGTAAAACGGTTTATTTGACCCAGCTGTAATTATGAATGACTTGTGAAGGATCGACTTATTAATCATGGTTATATCGAGTGGACAGAAATATATCTACAGTGAGGAAAGTGCAGCCACTGGGCTTTAGTGGAGTGTCCCGGTGGTTAACGAATGTTGATTAGCTAGGCTAAAGAGTTTAGCCGGTTAATCTCGTATCGTTGGAGCTCATGATTTGTAGGTCCATTAGGTTCCCATTACTAGCTCGGACTAAGCCTTGTAACAATTTGAGAGAAAAGAATTTGAATTGTTCAAATTCGATTTTGGGAGAAAACGTTAGTTATATGTGATATACTTAACGTTTCATAGCTTAATTATGAATTAAACTATGATAAAGAAGAGGTGGACATATTTAAATTTGATTTAAATATTGGTTCGGTTTAAAACATGAATAGGGATTCATGTTCGAACGTTCGATTTGAGAAATCGGGATTGGTCCAATTATTTAATTTGATATTTGATATTAAATTAAATAATTATTTAAAATTAATTAAATTGTTTAATTAATTAAAAATTTGATTTTAATTTAAAATTAATTTTATATTAATTTTTGAATTAAAATTAAAAAGAAATTCAAATTCATTTTGGAATGGGTTTTGGACCAAATTCATCAATTGATGAATAACCTACTTGCTTTTTCAAATTCACCAAAATTGCCCACCTCCTTCTTGATTTATCCTCATCACTCATGTGTTGGCTTCTTCACAAAGCTTAAAGAAGCTTGTGGTTTATTTTAAATAAGAAGAAACACCATGGGTAAGGAAAATTTTGCAGAAAATTCTCTAATTCTCGGGTTTAGACCTTTTCCCCTTCTTCCAAATTCTCTCAATTAAGGATCCCACAATCCGTTCCAAGGCCTGAGGATAGTAGGGAAGATCCTAAGGGTGATCCACGAAGTGTTCGTGATCAGAAATTGGCCAAGGATTAGGAGAATTTTGAGCATCAAATGTAGTGTTCTTATTCTCTGTTTTTCCAGTTTTGAGCATGTTTTTTGTATGATAAAATTGATCAAATTAGAGTGCTTAAGATCCAAAATTGCTTCCGCTTTCTTAATATTAACTCTTTCATATTTTCATGCTGAAATGATTTCGAAGGCTGTGGCAATTACCCTCCTAAAATTATAGATGTTCATCTAAATGAAAAGGAACCTGAAAGGGTTAAATGAAAAGAAACCTGAAAAGATTAAATGAAAAGGAATATGAAAAGGTTAAATGAAAAGGAAATGTTAGGTTGGGATAATTGCCCACATTAAGCCGAAGAGAAAAGTTTAAAGGGAAACGTTTCCACTATGAAAATGTTTTAGGTCCCACTAGAAAAAAAAAGTTTTAAAAAAATCACTTTGTATGTGTTTGCATATCCTGACCCCGGTAGTGAGGTCACTTACTGAGTATTTTAAATACTCACCATTTTCAAAAATGTTTTTCTTTTCAGGCAAAAACAAAGACATATCTTAGGCGATTGACAAGGCAGTGAAAGGGTCATGGGTGACTTTGAGAATCATGACTTCCGTATTTAGATAATGTGTTAGTTAAAACATATTTTGTTTAGTAAACAATGTGTTGTGAAACTATTTCAACTAATTGAACGTTATAATTCATATTATGTTTTGAAGTGATTTTTAAAGGGATCCCGAGCATAAAGATTTTTGATTGTTTAGCAAAAAGTTTAATTCTTTCTGTCTTTTACCAAAGATTTTTAATTTTCTTCAGCATGCATGTAGTAACGTCCCTATAAAGTCTAATAGGCAAAGTCGGGTCGTTATAGAACACAAATTATATTTGGGGTTTATATCAAATAGTAAGTGAAGAAGTTTATTTCATAGCATGATTTTTTTTTCCATATCATACAGTGTTATATCAAGTGTTTATTTCATAGCATGGTTTATATCAAATGATTTTTTTTCCATGTAAATGCTTCATTATGGAACATTGCTTATATTTGGGGGAATCAACATAGTTCATAGAGAATGGTTTATATGGAACTTTTAATCTTAACTTGTGCTGTTTATATCATAGCATGGTTTATAAAGATGTATGTAATTAATGTTATAACAATGTATGCTAATGCCAACAAGAGCACAACTCAACTAACATAAAGTATGTGCTTATGACCAAGAGGTCATAAGTTCGAATCCCCCACCCCATATTGTTGAACTAAAAAAAAAAACAATATATGTTGATGTAGTAAAAAAAAAAAGAGAGAATAAAATATACCATTAATTACACCATTAATTACATGATATTATTGTGATTTAACATTTCCATAATGAAGTGCACTATGATTATTACTTATATAAAAGATAATAAGATTACATACATATGCTTATATAATATATTTCTATTCATATATTTATGAGTATAATGTATTGAATAGTATAATTAATGACGTTTATAGCACATATACCACGAACAAATTATTACGTTTATAAAACTAAACGCTAATTAATAAAAAACATCGATAAGAAAAGAAAATTTTAACATCAATAAAAAAAAATTAAAAAAATTAAAAAAATAAAAAGTCGTCATCAAAAAATATAAAACTAAACACTAACTAAAAAAAAAAAACAATGAAAAAGTAAGTGTGTCTTGCCGTAATAAGGACAATATGAATAAGAAAAACAAAAAAAAAGTTTATTATAAAAAACTATAATAATTAACAAACTGGAAAAAAAAATTGGAGGACCATTTCTGATATTAGAGGTTGACAGCCAACTATATGATGGATTCAAAATTGTAGGGAAGGTATTTGGACGGCACAAAAGATGGAGAGAGGAGAGCGTGACTTCCGGTGGGGCAAATAAAATTGAAATGAGGGCAAAGATGAGAGACATGTAATTAATGGTATAATTATTTACTTAAATTGAATGATTTCATTATGGAAACATTAAATCACAATAATATCATTGTTATAAAGATGTGCAGAATTTTCAAGGATATAAATGAGATAAAATTGTTGCAGAAATTTGGGTGATGATAGGTTGAAATTTTTTTTTCCAAATTGTGACATTTGTGAAATGTAGAGTTGAAAATATGTTGTTTGGCATAATTTCTATACAATCAAACCCTAAGTCTTCATATTGATTTTCCGTTTTCTTAAATCGAAATTGTAACCACCGTTGAATTATAATGTGTGTTTCAATAAGACTCTCAAACTATAAAATCATTACAATCAAACTTAAAGTTCTTTACATTGATTTTCTTTTCTTAAATCGAAATGGTAACTCCAACATTGATCCAAATTCCAAAATTTTATAATGTTTGATATAACATTTTTCAAATTTTATAAAGTTTTAAAAATTAGGTTAAATTGTAACAACTCTATACTTAAGGATTTAATTGTAGCATTCCAATAGGGTCCAAACTTAAAACAAAGAAAGCAAAGGAATCTATAGGTGGAAGTAGTGTTTGTAAGCTTAATTTTCAAAAGCTAAACAAAAAAATAAATGATTATCAAATAGGGTCTTAGTGCTATTTCTTCTAGGAGTTTGTATGCTAGAATTCTCATACTTCATATTTGTTATATATATAATCACTTTTTTTAGAACAATAAATATGGAAGTGAAGATTTAAACTTTTTATTCATTTTTAGTGTTTAGTAAACCTGATTATTAATTAATCTAAAGAAATCACTTTTTAAATTATGTTGATTCGTAAAATCTGGTTATATGTAGCTTTTGGAATTGACTTCCAAAAAAATATGATGGTTCATTTGCGGCTATTATTAAAGCCACATCAATCCCAAACTATACATAATTTTTTTCTCCTTTTTCATTCCCTTGTAAGAAAATAGCTTTGGTTATTATTTTCTTTTAAGAATATAGCCTGGCCTAAGGTCGGAATAAATGATTGTTTTTTTTTCTTTTGACAAGTATAAATGAGATAGAAGTTCTGCAGTAGTGGTTGATATTCAATACTAATTCAAACTAATTAAACTTTATAGTTGAACCATTATCGTTGAAAGCTAACTTATGCATAACTCAACTGGTTAAAACATATGTCCTCGACCAAGAGGTCAAAGGTTCTACGACGCCACCCCCACTTATTGAATTAAAAAAAAAAACTATTCATTGATGAATCAGTATTCTTTTATTAAGATAACGTACTATTACATGTTATTCGGACGTTCAACTTATTGGTGTCAACTCCAATATGAATTCCTCCCAAATAGGAATTGACAGTCCTGAGATCTCAACATTGACAAACTTGGCAGAGTACTCATAGGTTTTTCTGATTGCTGAATTTCCATTCAAGTTTGCTCCCTTACTTATATTTAAACCAAAGCCATCCATTTTCTTAAGCCTTTCAAAGCCTACAAAGGTCACTTTGTCAATGATAAGTTTTTTGCTCAAAGCAAACCCTCCATTTGTAACCTGAGACTTGACTAGTAACTTACTCCCAACAACTTCACTATAAAATCTTACCAGACTCCAATTACCTCCCTCTGCTCCCATTTCTACCACTTCTCCATCATCTAAGAAAACCTCTCCATTGCTGCTCTGACCATGGCTGACGACTATCAAAAGCTTGAATGCGGTCTCTCGAGCTACTCGTGACGTCATCGCCTCTCCGTGCAACACCAAAATATTGCCTTCCCTAATGTGCACGTTTATGTGATCAGCAGGAGCATCAAGAGTGATTTGTTGCCCTGACTTTACAGTCACTGTCTTTGAATAGTTAAAGAGGCTAAACCAGTTTCCTGCAGGGAAATATGCATCAACAGAAACAGCTCCCTCCTTCAGAACTGGAGAAACCAATACACCTTCACCAAGTAGAAACTGAGAGTTGATTTCATAGGTCTTGATATCATGAGGGAATGAGAAGAAGAGAGGGCGTGCAATAGGTGTCCCATTTTTGTGTGCCTCATACATCAAAGTGTAGAAGTAAGGAAGTAGACGATAACGAAGCGCAAGCACCTTCCTGGCCGATGCAGCAACCGAATCCCAAAGATAAAGCTCTTGACGAATGGATCCTTTATCAGAATGATCTCTGGCAAATGGGTAAAATGCACCTAACTGCAAAAGTTGAACAAGTTTTGGTTTCAGTAAGTTGTATCTTTCCTACCAAAAAAGGGAAACTTTGCTTTGGTAAATACCATCTTCCAAACGTTAGAATAATAAAATGGCGAGAGAACTTTCACCTGAATCCAACGTCGACAAAGTTCTTCTGTCGTATCTCCAGAAAACCCACATATGTCAGCACCAACCATTGGAATTCCAAAGAGTCCAAAGTTTAAAATGGTTGGAATTGTGTACCCTAAATCATTCCATGTCGCAGCATTATCTCCAGTCCAATGTGCTGTGTACTTCCCAGAGCCTACAAAAGTTGATCTTGACAGAACAAATGGTCTTTTGCCCGTTACTTTTACTAATGAGGCATGAGTAGCCCTCGACTCTAAGAAACCATATAAGTTATGAGTATTATACTCTGTCAAGTTGCCAAAATGAAGACTTGATGCTGGCACAGTCTTATTGTTAATGGGACGTTGGACTCTAGCATTGTTAATCTTGTAAGGAGGGTTATCAAGGTTAGAAAATGGGCTGGTTGAAGATGTTATAAAATTTGATATCTCATTCATATCAATCCAAAGACCATCAAATGGAACAATGTCTCGAAATAATTTAATCTCACCACTCCAAAAGATCTCACTGGTAGGATGAAGAAAATCAGGAAAGTAAACAGGACCAGGCCAAACCTCACCCAAGTATGGAACTCCGTCGAATTTTATAAAGATATCGGCTTCTATTCCTCGGATGTATGTTCCATATGTCTTGTTGGTACTAATACCTGCAGGACATTAACAGTGTATGAGAAAAGACATCAGAAGTTGATTGCGTGTGGGTGCAAAAATGTCAAAAGGAAGAAAGGAAAAGGAAAAGAAATATTTCCTCATATGAAAACAATTGCACTGCTTAAAGAACGTACCGGGATCCAAGATGAGCACATATTTTTGTCCATTTTGGTGAAGATCATCAACAAATTTCTTCATCTTCTCCACAGGAAAATTGATGGGATCAAAAGTAAAATCCTTATACCCATCCATGTAATCGATGTCTGTCCACATAACTTCAAGAGGTATACCGGCTTTGGCATAACGAGCAACAACACTCTCAATGTCAGAAACATTCTTGTAGCCATAACGACATTGGTGAAACCCTTCAACACAACAACATTTAGTTTACTTATTCCTTGTGGCATAGAATGATTAAAAAAAATGAATAGCTCAACTAAATGATAAATTATAGTGTCAATTCTCAATGAATGCACGTGATTTCCTTTGAATAAAGTGATTAGGGACAAGCAATTAGCTAGTATCAGTTCACTTAGATCTGAATTCGGTTTTAAGTTTTAGCAAAATATTGAATAATCTCATTCTTATCTATCCCATCGAATTACCAAAAACTCAATTAAAAAATAGAAAGTCAAGTGTAGACATATCAGTTTCAATTCAAATTCTTTGTTTCTGTAAAAGCTACAGAATCAAATCATTAACCTGATGTTGCAAAAACTAGAGGAAAAAACGTGAATGAATCACCAATTCTTGAACTCTTCTATTCTATATAAATTGAACTTTTCTGTATGATGCACAAATTCAAAAGAATCCTACAAATTCAAAAACTAACTGCATAAATATCGAGACAATAGGAACACTTACCAAACGACCAATAAGGCATGGGTGCAGGCCGCCCAATAAGCTCAGTATACTGATCTATCACCGAAATCGGCGACGGACCCGAAAAGAAGTATAAATCAATGATTCCACCAATAGCCTTATACGTAATCCTATCGCCGGAGTATATAATATCCATGCCATTACTGTTCAGCAACAGAACTCCATGCGTCGTCCCTGCCGCCACTTTACCATCGCGAGACGGCGATCGGACGTCAATGTAGAAAGGATGTGCACCGTAGAGGTTCACGTCGATATTAACACTACCAATATCAGCATTCCAAAGTGTCAGAGTTTTAGTTTTATTCGGCACGAGCTTGAACGACTCCCTGGTTTGCTCGCCAATGCCAAAGAGAGAGGATCTATCCTTTGGAAGCGAAGAGGATAGTTGTATGTATTGATCCTTGAAGACGAGAAAAGTCTCCGAATCGGAGAAATCCGGCGAGGTGTCGAAGAGGACATCGCCGGACGACCGCCTGAGCACGGAAAAGCCGAACGGTGCGGTGTTGCGGAGGCTGAAAGTGAGGTCGGAAGCTGGATCGGAGATGAAAGCGGTTTCCGGCGAGTTGACGTGGTTTTCCGGCAGGGAACGAATTCGGGAGTTGGATCGACGGGGAATTATGTGGTCCGGTATCTCCCACCGTTCGCGAGTTGAATCTGTTATTCGTATTCTCAACCGATCTTTGGTTTCAAAACTGCAATAGCATATTTATGCTCTAATTATTTAATTTTTTGAGGGTTAAAATACAACTACGGTTAAATTACCACTTTTTCATGACCAATTTGACATTTTTTAAAATTTTCAAATCAATAAAATACAAAATTGTCATATTAGACATAAAATTATTTGAATGGATTCATTTTTGCATTGTTATATGAGCTAGTTTAGGCATGGATTTCGACTTTTATCAATCATACATTTTTTTAAATAACATTTTTTTTAGTTCAACAATAAGTGAGAATGGAGATTCGAAGCTCTCACCTCTTGGTCAAGAGCATATGTTTTATGTCAGTTGAACTATGCTCGGTCTGAATTCCTTAAATAATACTTATTTATTTATTTATGGCAAAAATATTGTGTTTTTTCTTTCATTTTTATAGCGTAACTTGATTTTAAAAGTGACATTAGTTTCAACATTTACTTAATTTGAGAATTTATTTTCTTGAAACTAAAACGTTAATATTAAAACCTCATATACTTAAAATATTATGGTAAAAAATAATATTCCTTAAAAAAAAAAAATAATAAGACATGGGAAATTACTAAAATGGGGGAAGATAATATATTATAATTTATAAGTTAAAATATCAAGGTCAATGTAAGATTACATTCCATTTTAGTCATGTTATTTTCAAATGTCAATTTTTAGTCCCATGTACTTTCAATAAATTCTAAAATTAGTCATTCAAAGTTAATTTTTATCGAATAGAGAAGAGCACTATGGTTCTTGCAATAACTGGTAAACTTATGGCATTTCATACTCGCATTTTATGGTTGTGGGAAACAAGTGTGATAGGTGCAGCTGGAAAATGAAAGAAAAGAAGACTTCAACTATGACTGTGAGAAGAAAAAAAAGGGAGGCAGACAATTAAAAAAAAAAAAAAAGGAACAACCTAGTCACACAGTTTTTTAAAAAATGTATAGTCACGATAACATGAATAGACGACATGCAATCGAATTGGGTATAGTTCGTCGGACAAACTTCATCCAGCTAATAAAAACAACAATATTTTTATAAATAGTTTAAAAAACATTATATTTTAAAAATAACAATATAAAAAAATTTCTAAAAGACACCATGCGAATATGCTTCCATTTATAAAGGGAAAACTAATACTAAATATATTTAGGAAAATTTAACAATAAACTAAATGTAGTGACTAATTTTAAGATTTATTGAAAGTAAAAATACTAAAATTGAACATCTGAAATTACATATACTAAAATGAAATCAAACTTGAACTATAGGGATTAAAATGATATTTTAAGTTTTAACCTATATTATATAGATACCTGATGTTGACGTGGAAATTACCAGAGAGAGAAATCGTACCATGATTGAACAAATGCAAATTACAAATTTATTTATTTATCGTTACAATTTTTCTGGTAAATCTATCCATTTTGATCAGAAAAATCAATTTCTTTCCTCTCAACTAAATACATTCATCAGAATCATAAAGTAAAAAGATAAATAAAATAACCAAATATTAAATTAAAAAATTAAAGTTAGAATTTAGCCTTTAAAAGAAATTGAAGAAATTAAGTTAAAATATCATTTTGGTTCCTGTATTTTAAGTCTCATTTTGTTTTAGTCTTTATATTTTTAAATATTTAAATTTAGTCAATGTACTCTCAATAAAGCTTCAAATTGATCCATTATGTTATTTTAAAGTTAATTTTTATTGAAATTGGTTAAATAATAATAATAATTTTAAACATAATGTGAATAAATTTTTAAAATTTATAAAGGAAAGCCTAATAGAAATTAATTTTTTTTTTAGAAAAGTTAACGGTAGAGACTAATTTTAAATTTTATTAAAAATATAAAGACTAAATTTTGATATTTAAAATTATATATACTAAAATAAAGTAAAAACCAAAATACACGATTAAAATGATATTTTACTCCAGAAATTAAAAGTAGAAAGAAATTTACCATGGCTTGGAAAAAAAAAATTACCTGGCTTGGAGGCTTAACCTCTCAACATCGGGACCATAAACGGAGGATTTTCTGAGCAGGTCAAGATCGGCGGTCAACGACTTACCGGCGGGATCAACGTGCACCGATCTAATTCGGTATCCATATCCGACGGCCAAGTCTTCTCTATTCTCGCCGCCGGCGAACGGCAGAGATGCAGTTAGACGAAAGAAGCAACTGAAAAGAAAGAGTAGTACGACGGCGAAAAGTAGAGGACGGCGATCGAGAAGAGCTTGAAGAGATGGAGAAAATGGCGTTCTCATGGCTTTGGAACCAGTCGCCATAGTTATCGTTGCGAGTGAGGAGTATGAAGCTCTTCTTATCCGTGGTTGACAAATAGGGGGTTAATTTTATAGATAATGAGATTTAAATAACCAATGACAAAATTGTTTTGAAATAAATAATTTATAAAATGTAAAAAAAAAGAAAAGAAATTACAAATCTAAGGGAATCATGAAAAGTATTGATTACCTCTTTACCTCTTTTTATTTATTTTTTTCTTTATTTAATTAAATGCACCATATTAAATTACCTATTTCGTTTTCATGTACATGATTTACTTCATTTTATTGACCATAAGTTTGTCACTTTGGTTGTTTAAAATGAGCTTCTTTTTTGGACTCATTTCTCATTTGCTTCCTTTTTAACTACTCATTTCGTTTTCTTGTGCTTTGAACTACTAGATTCAATTAATGTTCAAAATTTTATGTTGGGGCACTTAAGAGTTAGCGTTGGAATTTATGAGATTCATCACTTGATTATACTGAGGTTGTTTGTTTGTTTGATCCTATAATTAGCAAACGCCTAAAAACAATTTTTTTTTTTTTAAAAAAATTTGAAATTTAATATGAGTGAAATTGGACCAACAAGAATGGGCTGGCTAAAGGGCTACAATAAATGGTCAAACAAGGAAAGAAACCCAATACGAAGTCACAACAAACCGAAACCGACAAAGGACCAACCAGGATGAGAAAGAACGAAGAAGCGGGCTTGGGCTTGGTCGGCCTCGACTGAGGCTGAGGCCGGCCACATGGCAAGGCCACTATTCGGGCCTTGCCTCGGTCTATCATTGAAGGAACAAGAATTTGGGCTTGGGTCGAAGCCCAAGGCCGAGGGCGACCACATGGCAAAGCCCATGTTTGGGCCTTGCCTCGGTCCCTCATGGCCCGTGTGCCCTCGGTCCAGCCCAATTCGATCTTTCCTTTCCCCATTCGAAGACGGAAGCCCACGAAAAACTCTAGGAATGAAACTATTTAAGCTCTCTCTTGAGGGGAGAGCATGGTAAGTTCATTCCAGCCTCCAAAGTTACCCCTCATTCTCAAAACCCTAAATTGTCACATCATTCGCTCTCTGACTTAAGCATCAGAGCTTGTGTGGCAAGCACCACACCGGTGTTCAGATCTTTCTTGTCTTGCAGGCCACGTTCTTTCCTGAACTACAAATTCACTGTGGTTGTCACGTGGAGGTCAGGTGAGATTCTCCTGTCCAAAATTTGGCAACAACAAAATTAAATTGCACACATATCTAATAATCGATAAGTATTTTAGGTTTAACACATACAAATGATAAAATATTGCTAAAAAACTCATGTACCACACGGTAGTCTTCTTCTTGGACGGGCTTCACGACGAGGTTGAGGAAAATCAAAGTGTGGTTGATGGTGAATTATATCATCAATATCTTGTTGCACAATAAGTGGTAGTGGATCTTGTGCATAATACTATTAGTTATGACCAGAACTTGAAGCAATGTTAGTATGAACATCTGGTGAGGACATATGAGAAGCTTGAATTTGATCATCAACTACATGAGACTCTTGGTCAACGTGTGTCTCTGGAATGTCTTCAGCTTATTGTCATTGGCGCCTACGACGAGCACGTGTCCTATCGGTGTCAGCAACAATTAGTCTTATTGTTTGTTGAATTATATCAGTTATCATTGTGACATATTGCTCACACATAAATTCTAAAGCAGGTAAACTTTGTTCTATTGAATATTGTTGTACATTGTGAACAAAATTATTCTACAATGTATATATATATATATATATATATATATATATATATATATATATATATATATATATATATATATATATATATATATATATATATATATATATATATAATGGAATTTAATAAAAGCAAATTTAGTAGATACTTTTTTACCGTGCAAGCATAATAAACGTCATTGCGTGTGATATACCTCATCGTGATAAAGTCATACCAAGATATGTAATCATCAGATACTGTCGGTCGTAAATCATATAAATCAGTCCAAAAAAAATACAAAATACTCCAAATTAGCCCAATTATTCTCATAGCTAAAATTATAGATCATATAAAAAAAACATGTAGATCGAACCAAAATCAATCCGAAAACAAATAGATCATTGCAAAAATATACAAAACACTCCAAAATAAGCCCAAAACTACAACTAAAATTATAGATCAAATAAAAAAAATTAAGTAGATTGGTCCAAAATCAGTTCACCAAACAAGTAGATTGGTCTAAAATAAATAAAAAAACATGTAGATCAGTTCAAAAACCATGTATATCGGTACTAAAATAAGTCAAAAAAATACATAGATCCGTCCAAAATAAATTTAAATAGATATGACTAAAATTGAGCATAAACATGCAAAATATTCAAACAATAGTCAAAAGAAAAAAGAAAAAAAAAAACTGAAGTCAGTGGTGAATAATGCAAAGGTTTGAGGGGCTTGCGGTTGGTGGCGACTGGGAGGCAGTTTTGCATGAAACAACGAACTGGTGAGGAGAATCGGCGGTGTGATGGATTTTACAGAAAATTGGCAAGGAGAGAGAGAGGCACGAGGGGTTCTAAAAGCTGGTGGGGCACTTAAAGAGACCACCAAATCATGTACGTGGTACACAATATCCAAATGGAAATCATGTACATGGTACATGAGATCCATAAAAAAAATCGTGTACCACGTACATGAGTTACGTGTCAACCACCTAGCGCTGATGTGGCATGGAAAACTTGTACGTAGTACACAAGTTTGCCCTTCCTCGTGGGCGTGGGCTGCGTTTCATGAACCTATACGTGAACACGGGCCACGACTTAGCTAAATTGTGGCCCATGTACACGAATCATCTACCTTAAATTTAACAACACTCTCAAAATGACCATATTTTTTGTTTTTTTTTTTTTTTTAAATTTACATTATTTTAGAAAGAAATTCACAAATAGGGGTTTTAGACATTTCTTTTTTCCGTCTTTTTGATTGGGAAAGTGGTATTTTATTTGGCCAATGGCTTGGCTGCTTCAGGAAGACATTTTTTATTACTGGAAAAACTTTGGCCAGTGACTAGCAACGGGGTAAAAAAGTGAAAGGTGAAGACGAAACAACGTGGAAATTTAGAAGCGGAAATCGGGGGAAAGATTTGCAGTACCAAAACTTTCAACGAAAATGATTATTGAACAAGAAAGTGGCCTTTGATTTTGCTATGGGATGCGATCAAAGCTCATCCCCAATCGAAAGAAAAAGTTCACCCAGACCTGAAAGGAAGAGAAAATCGGCAAAGGGAAAATTAAAATGGCAAAACAGAACAAAATTGCCTTCTGGGTTTTCTTATTCTCCTTCAAATTGGCTTTATCTCGGAAGCAAAATCTGATGGCAAAGCCATAGAAAGGTTGAAGGTAGAGATGGGATTTGAGGGTTTGTTTTACTGTGAGTAGTAAAGGGACCTTCAATGGCAGCATGGCTTTGTGCTGGAAGGAAGACGTTCAAGTAAGAATTTACTAAATTCTTTCTCTAGTATTCAAATTGATGCAACCATTTGTATGAATGATTCTTTTGTGGAGATTTGTGGGGTTTTATGGGAATTATTTGACTTAGAGAAGAAGACCTTATTCTTAGGGGATTATCAAACCAAAGTAGTCTTCTCTGTGGCTGGTTGGGGAAGATTTGAATGGAATTTTAAGTGAAAATGAAAGAATATGGTTGACTTGGAAAGTGTTACACAAGCTTTAGATGACTGTATTGCAACTTGTTCACCTGGTCAAGTAAGAGAAAAAAGGTCAAGCAATTTTGGGAAAACTAGATAGGCTATTGGGTAATAAAAAGACTGTAAATCTCTTTCTCTTAGCCAGAGTCCACCATTTAGATGTTGGGGAATTCTGATCACAACGTCATTAGAAATTTAAGATCATTCTTGTTAATAGGAATGACACTGAGGGCTTTAAACGAGAAGGAAATCTTTGTGTACTTAGGCTAAAACAAGCTTTATGTCTGTCCCTCAGGCTCCAAGTTTAAAGGGAGGATAAAGGAAGTACAGAGGAAGATTAATGATGTTATCGCTGATAGAAATGGAACTGACTAAGTGCTTTTATTGTTGGGTGGTTAATCACCGACGACTCTTTTGTGATGGACTTCCTTTATTTGCTTGAGGAAATGAAATTGAGATCTAACTTTTTTATTGTTCTAAAACTTGATAGTTGATATGATCATATGAGTAAGGTTTATGATAGAGCTGAGTGAGTGTTGTACATCAAAGAGAATATGACTAGGATGAGTTTCAACTAGATGTGAGTCAATAAGACTGTGTTGTGTTGAGAGTGTCAGCTACTCCACATTATTAATGGTCATCCTCATTCAACCCATAATATGGTTTTTGTCAAGGAATCCCTTTTTCCTTTATTTATTTTTTTGTATTTTTTTAAAATTTGTGCATATAGCTTTTCTTACCCTCTCTAGCACCAACCATCTCATGGAACAGAAAGACTTTTAAGTCTACAGAAATCATTTACACCCATGGAAAGGCTTTTGGTCTAATCTAAAATATCAGCTATCACGTTCAATCATTCTTCAGATTCTGATATTGTTGATATCACAAAGGTTTTGTGTATTAAACCATACCAAATAGCTTGGTCTCTGTCCTATTATCTCTAGAAACAAAATTGAAGGCATGAATTTCTTAACAGAAGGTGGGAACAAATCCTTAAAGCTTTCGGTCTTTGTTTATGTTTGCCAGGGGATGTTTTGGATTGGATGTTAGAAGCTTTAAATGGGTGTAGCCTTAGAGGAAAAGCGAGAATTTTGTGGAGATGTGTTGTCTGGGCTTTCGTTTGGGAGCTTTGGAGGGAAAGGAATAGAAGAATATTTGCAGATAAATCCTTTACTTTTGAATCTTTACAACAATATACAAATTACTTCTTCTTTGTAGTGTCTAAGACATAAGAAATTCTTTTGTAATTATAGCCTAAATCAAATCCTCAAAGATTGAGAGGTTGTGCTTCATTAGTATTGTTTGGTATAGGATCTTCGTGGCTTCCTCTTGACACAACCTTGTTCCTTCTCACGAAGTTGGTTTCCTTTGTATCTGCTTGTCACAAGACTTCCAATTTTTCTCTAACTCGTTGTTGACATCAACTTGTCACAGACATCGAAGACGGCTTCCAACAAGAAAAACTGCGAGGGTTTGCACAACCTGCCAAACTAACCTGGCTCTAATACCACTTGTCACATTAAAAGAGACGAGGTAACTCTCTAGATGTTTGGCTAGAAAAACAAGTTTTCTTCTGAGGTTAAAGTTGTAGTTGAAGTCATTCCCAATTATATTACGAGTTATCTAAAACTCTCAAAGAAGTGTTATAATAATTTGTTTGGAATCATTTCCAACTTCTGATAAGTTAACAACAGGAACTCTTGTTGGGAGAAAAATATATATGCGGAAACACACAAACTATAATTTATCTCCCTTTCCACAGGTTAAGCCAAACAAGTTAGAGTCACAAAAATAAATAAAGAGATAATGAAAAGAGACGACACCGAAAATTATATTAGTTCACCCCAAACTCTAGACTACATCCAGTCTTTTGCAACTACATGTTCTACTAAAATCTAGAGATTACAAGAAACCTTCAAAATCCACGCTACAAACTAACCCTTAATATCCCAATAAAGATTATTGACTTTTAAGTACAACCTAGTAGCTTGAAATAAACAACAAATAACACAACCCCTCGATATAAGAAAGAAACACTCTTTTCTCTCTCAAAACACCTTACTGCCCACACTAAAACACTCAAACACACACTGTGTATGATTTCACGAGAAGCAAAAACCGGTCACTCACAACTCTATGCTTGCCGCAAACTACATATAAATATGTATACAAAACAAAGACCTAATGGGCCTTAAAACGAGTGGGCTGAAGCTTCAAATTAAGAAAGAACATTGCGCTCACGTCAGGGATTTTCCGTCACAGCGTCTCAACGTTTTGAACTTGTAGCGTCGTCACTCCATGTTTTGTGAGGCGTCGAGACGTGTCTCGCGCTGTCCTTGGGGTCTTCTTGCTGTTGCAGCCAATTTTGGCTCCACAATCCTAACAACTCTAGAGGTGTACAATTGTAGCTTGGAACAGATAAATATATATAGGCATGCTAAAATCTCAAAGAGGCTTGGTTTCAAGGACTTTAAGACTTTAAATAAAGCTCTTCTAGCTAAACAAGCTCTTCTAGTTGTTGTTGAGTTCATTAATAAGCTCTTGGAATTTTGTGGCTTTCTCTGTTTTATGGGTTTTCTCCAGTCCAGAGTTTAAACTTCGTTTTTAGAGCTTCCCTGATGTTTTGGAGGTTTTTTATGGTCTTCGGTGGCCTTTTGTGGTGTTTCTGCAGGCTCTCTTTCATATTTGGCTTGAAGAGTTTCTTTCTTTGCAAGCGTTCTCTTTGGTTCTTTCAGCCTCTACTTCTCTGCAAGCTTGTTCTACTTAGTTTTTTAGTTCTTTTTTCACTCATTTGTGGAGTTTGTATCTCTTGAGCATTAGTCTCTTTTTTCATTTATTCAATGAAAAGTTTCGTTTCTTGTTCAAGAAAACCGATCATAAAAACACAAACTACTTGTGGCTTAGATTCTAAAAGGCAATATTTTCTTGAAGAGATGGCTAAGATATCCCAATAGAATGGCATCGATTCGTGTGCAGTTGGTGCGAGAAAACAATAATTAAAAAGAAGAAGAAGTAGAAGGAACTCCATCTCAGGCTCCATCCCGTATCAAATCAGAGTTTTTTAATTCCATTAAGGTTGACACTGTGCTGAAAATCAACATTCCTAGCTTTGAAGAAGTAGAAAAGAAGATAACTGATGGTTAGGTATAACTTGGTAAGGAAATGGGCAAAGTAGATATGATGGTTGGACTAAGTAAATCTCTCTCAGTTAATCCTTCCAACTTCCAAACCACCAAAACATCACATTAGGAATAGACAGTCATACCACCCAAAGAAATAACTGCACAAATTTTAGCTAAAAAGCCTCTTTACTTCTCAAACTCAACAAAGTTCAAAACTGATTGGTTTATAAATACCCCCCATCTGATCTTTCCTTTTCGTTGCATCCAAAATAAGAAACAAAACAAGACACACTCAATTTGGCAATTCCCATGGCTTCTTTACAGTCTGAAGCAGCAGCAGCAAAAGCAAATGTTGGTGAGTACAACCATCTTGCAGTGGCAAAGCCAAAGAGTAATTGGCGATGGGGCCTTCTTTGCCTGAGACTGGTGGCTTCTTTTGCCACTGCCTCAGCAACCCTTGTGATGGCTCTGAACAAGGAGTCCAAATCTGTTGTTGTTGCCACCATTGGAAATGATCCAATTACAGCCACTGTAGCTGCTCGGTTTCAGCACACTCCTGCTTTTGTGTAAGCTTCTTAATTGTGCCTATGTTTTGTTTTCTTTTTTGAAGCTTGTGGTTCTTACTTTTTAGTGTGGTTTTAAACAGAATGTGAATTGATTATCCCCAATAACCATTTGGTTTTTGAAAATTAAGCATATAAATGTTACTTCCATCTATGAGTTTCTTTGTTTTATTATATTCTTTTTACATATATTTTCAAAAACCAAGTCAAATTTTAAAAACTAAAAAAATGTGGGCCCTGTTTGATAATCATTTAGTTTTTAAAAATTGTGTTTGTTTTCTCATCATTTCTCTATCACGAGTTTCGTTTTTATTAAGCAAACATTTGAATTCTTAACCAAATTCCAAAAACAAAAACAAGTTTTTGAAAACGTATGTAAAAAGTAGATAACAAAACAAAGAAACCCATAGATGGAAATAGTACTTATAGATTTAATTTTCACAAACCAAAAACAAAAAATCAAATGGTTATCAAACAGAGCCGTAATTTTCAAAATTTTATTTTTGTATTTAGAATTTAGCTAAAAACTCAAATGTTTCTTCAAGAAAGACAAAAACTATTGTAGAAAAAATGAAAATTATTATAAAAAAATAGTGAGAAAACAAACATAATTTTTAAAAATAAAAAATTAAATGGTTATTAATTAGGATGAATAAAAATCCCTAGAAAACCTGATGAAATGTTAGGATCTTCAACATACATTCAGAAAAAGCTTGGCAGCTCAACAAACTTATTTACGAAGATTTATTTTTTAAAGAAAAAAGGGTGCCCGAAACTTCGGCTGAATTTTCACTGGCCAAAGTGCATTCGTTTAGCGGCCAAGCTTTTTCTATCACTATTTTTACTATTCACTTTTTGTGAATCTTGCTTCTCTCATGATTTTTTTTTTCTATTTCTTAGATTAAAAAAGTGGTCGTTATTAAATAAATGGTTAAAAAAGACATTTGGTCCATGTAATTTTAATGTTTTAAATATTAAAGTTTAATGAAGTGATTAAAAGATAAGTTCCTATCTTTTTAAATTTGTAATAATTTAGTCATTGAACTTTAATATGTGATAATTTAAGTCCCGTTTGATAGTCATTTAGTTTTTATAAATTAAACTTATAAATACTATTTCCACTCATGAATTTTCTTGTTTTGTTTTTTACTTTTTATTCATATTTTCAAAAACCAAGCTAAGTTTTGAAAACTAAAAAAAATAATTTTTTGGAATTTGGCTAAGAATTCAAATGTTATCTTAAGAAATATGAACCTCATTGTAGAAAATTGATGAGAAAATGAGCACAATTTTCAAAAACTAAATAGTTATCAAACGAAGCTTTAGTCATTGTAATTTTAAATTTGTAACAGTTTAGTTCTTACCGTAAAAAATCCGGTGAAGTGTCGATCTTTAGTAGGGAACATTTTAGTTCCAATCTTAATGAGATTCTGCATGGTGAGACTAAATCATTAAAAATTTTAAATTTACTAAATTGTAATATACTAAAGTTTAGAGACTAAATTGTTACTAATTTGAAAGTAAAAGAGCTAAATTATTACATATTAAAATTTAAAGACTAGATTAAATTATTATTTCAATTAAAGCACAAGGATGAAAAGTACTTTTACCCTTAATAGAGTCTCAATCTAGTCCATTAACTTCATTTACGGTGTTCTAGTAATTAGTATTTAGACTTTGTCCAATCTCTTAAAAGCTAGAAATCCCACCAATTAAGAAAAGAATCAAAATAATACACATCTCTAAGTATCGTGTAGCTTTTGATATTTTCGATGTGAAGCATTTATTTTAATCTTACATATTTGAAAAAGAAACCCCATCAGACCCCATGAAAGAAAGAAAGAAAAAAAAGAGGTCAAGATTCTATTCAGTATGTCAATGAATTAAAAAATATATATATGTATATATATATATATATTTCGAGATTGGGTTGACACAACTACAAAAGTTACTAAATGGGTTATTTAACTAAGGTTAAATTATACAAAATACCTTTGAACTTTGGGATAGGTTTCAATTATGCCTTTAAACTTTCATTTTTATCCTTGAATTTTGAAATTTGTTCCAAAAAATACCATTGAACTTTGAAATTGTTCTAAAAAATATCCTTTTTGTTAAAAGAAAATATAGAAATTGACAGGGTGGCTAATGTGTAAAAATTAGAAGACTTATTGTTAAACCCAAAAAAAATAAATAGAAGACTTACGTGATATTATTTACAACTACATAGAAGATTATGATTGTTATTACAATTTATTTCATCTCAAAAGATATTGTTAAAATAATTTACATAACTAATTTTTGCACATGATGTGAAGTATGCCTTTCAATTTGTACACATTAGTCATCACGTCAATTTCCATCTTATTTTAATGAAAAACTCTTTAATGGTATTTTTTTGAAACAAAATTCAAAGTTTAAGGGTAAAAATGAAAATTTTCAATGTCTAAGAGCATAATTAAAATTTAATTTAAAGTTAGAGGTATTTTGTATAATTTAACCTCTAACCGATATTTAATTAACTAAAAACACTATTCCTAAAATCTATAGGGCTAAGGGTCTGTTTGAGATTTACTTTTGCCAGAGTAAAAAATAATTATGTTAGAATCTTAACCTTCTAATATGTTTGGTAAAATTAATTATTCATTAACAACTTATCTATTTCACTTGTCAATTTTCTCTTAGTAAAAGTGCATACCTACTAGCTTTAAAAAAAACTTTCCCAAAAATCTATCATATTCTCTAACAAAATTTTTAAACTTTCAATCATATATATATATATATATATATATATATATATATATCAATGAAATTTTGATTGATTCAATTTGATCAAGTAAGTAATTTGAATTAAACAAAATAACTTGCAATTTAAATGATATAAATTTTTAAACAATTAACTTATAATAAAATAGATATTAAATAATAATATAAAAATAATATATCTACTTTAGTTGAATATTATTTGACCAAATAACATAATATGCTTTTTAAAATTTAAAATTGGAATTTAACAGTAATTTAGTTCATGTTAGTTTTTGTCTTGAATGTCTTCCGAGTAGTGTAAAGTTGGGAATATGTAATTGTTGCAGATTCTTCGTCGTAGCAAATGGAATGGCCACTCTACACAACTGGCTAATGATAGCCCTTGAAATTGTTGGGCCCAACTTCCATTTCCATGGCTTCCGCCTTCCAATTATCGCCATTTTAGATATGGTAAATTAATTATTAAATATACCTCCACCTTCTTCATCTATCAAATTTGTGTCTGATAAACTGATCAATCTCAAATGCATCCGCCGCAGACGACGGTGGCTCTTGCATCCGCGGGCGACGGCGCGGCGACGTTCATGGCGGCGCTTGGGAAGCACGGAAACAAGCACGCCAGATGGAACAAGATCTGCGACAAAGTCTCCACCTACTGCGACCATGGCGCGGGTGCGCTCATTGCTTCCTTCGTCGGCCTCTGTCTTCTTCTTCTCATCAGCGCCATCTCCATTATCAAGCTGCTCAAACACAAGCCCGGCACCTCCTTCGCATCGCCATAGCCTACCATCCTTGCGTCTGCGTTGTTGTTTTCTTGCTTGCTTGATTTATGATTATTGTGTTTGGTTGGTTCTCTTGTAATTTTTTTACGTCATTCGCTCGCAACTCCCCGTGAATGAAAAATTTCAACGTCGTAAACTTAATTCATGAATTTGTTGGGCTAAAGTGTATTTCTTTCCTTCGGCTTTTGTGTGTTTTGGCCGAATACATATTTGGGTTAACTATCTCGTTGAGACCTCAAATTACATCAATATCGATTTTTTTCCAAATCGAATACTCCCGTGCTCGTCGTCATCATAAGTCCTCGCCATCGCCCAGTAGCATACATGCTTGTTCTTGAAAATTTTCAAACCATCGCCATATGTTACTTATTGTGCTCATAGTCCACCAACCATCAACCAATGACAAATGTATATATCTAAACTACAAAGGTTATTTATACTATGTATATATCTGTTCATACTAGGTAAATAGTTTTTCATACTAGGCGCGCACACACACACACACACACACACACACATATATATATATATATATATATATATATATATATATATATATATATATATATATATATATATATATATTGCACACTATTTGGGTTACAAAGCTTAGAGGTTACCTACAATATATATATTTGTTTGAATGTGGTAAATAGTTTTTCATGATAATTTTTGGGAACGGAATATCTTATCGGGAGATAGCACAAAACACAACTAGGGTTTTATTGAGATACGACAAACCTAAAAGGCTTAATTATAGTAACCAAAAGTAAATCTAATAACATATTTCAAATAAGCAAATCTAAACCAAATAACTTAATCTAAAACTAAATCAAATTGCAAATCTAAAATAAATCGAACTCATGATAGTTGCGAATTCCAACTGCCAATGTGATTGCCAAAGTCTAGCTGCAAATGCCAACCAATGCCAATGCATATGCATATTTAGATACCGAAGCAAATGCAAATTCGTTTTTTTTAAAAACAATTGTAAACTACAAATGTTGATGCCAAAGTAGATGCCAAATCAAAGTTTTTTTTTATAAAACAAATGGCAAATTCCAACATCAAACTCATAGAAGCACCAATGCAAACTCCAACGCTGACGCAAATGCCAATGCTAATTTCATGCCAATTTAAATTCCAAATGCCTATCCATGCAAATTTCAATGCCAAATTTCCATGGATCTTCATCATTTTCATCTTCTTCATTTTCTTCCACCTCCATATTAATAGAAGACACACAAACCGTCAAAATATATGTGTGTGTATATATATATATATATATATATATATATATATATATATATATATATATATATATATATTGCAAGGTAAATGGATAAGGAACTATGAAGATATAATATTAAACGAGGGTATATTAGAAAGAAAAAAACTAATTTTAGAAAATTTCAAAATCGTGAAAAATATAACAAACCAAAAGAGTCTATAGCGATATAAATGAGTTGCAAACAAAACAAAGTGATGGAAAAAGCAAAAAAAAAAAAAACAATTGAAGACAAAACAGTGAAATTGGATAATATAGTGTTATAATGATATGTAATACTAAAATGATTTACCTTCAATGAAAAATATCTATGGTAAATATATTGATATGAAAATTAATGGTAAATATATTGACATGTAATTAATTGTAAAATCATTTGCCTTTAATTAGCAATATAATTATGAAAAATATCCTATACAATAAGTTCATAAATATAAAAATATACAAAAAATTTAAGGGTAAAATTTTAAAAAAAAATTGAGCCAAATTAAAGCTGAATTTTCTTCTAAAAACTGACATTTGTGAAACAAAGGTTTCAAAATGAGCTATTTGACTTAATTTCTATATATATTTATACTATATTTCAACCTAAGCTAAATATTTATTTTACTCCCTAGTTTCAAAAAAGGAAAAGGTTAAAATATAATTTTGGTCCCTGTACTTTGAGCTTTATTCAATTTCGGTCCATGTACTTTCAAATGTCTAATTTTAGTTCTTATACTTTCAATAAAACTTAAAATTGGTCCCTATGATAAATTCGAAGTTACTTTTTTTTTTTTTAATCAAAATTGGTTAAATAATAATAATGATAGTTTCAATATAAGAAAAGACACAATGTGAACATATTTCCAAAATTTATAGAAGAAAAGCTAATAAAGACTAATTTTTTTAAAGAAAAATTAACTATAAAATAATAGTAAGGACTAATTTTAAGTTTTATTGAAAGTATAGAGACCAAAATGGAACAAAGCTCAACGTACATGGACCAAAATGGTATTTGAACCGAGAAAAAATTACTCCCTAGTGTTTTTTTTTTTTTGGTATTTTTTCAATTCAATCCCTATTGTTTAAAAATTCTCAATCTGATATTTTACGTTTTGACAATTTTTAATTATACGCTAAAATGAGCATAACTCAATGGATAACTGACATGTACTCTCGATCAAAATGTCAAAAGTTCAAATCTCTTTACCCAAAAAAAAAAAAATCAATTATACTCTCATTGTGAGTGCATATTAAATTTGGCCATAGAATTTTTATTTTTATTTTATATTTTAAGTACAGGCCATAGGCTCTCTTTAAAGGAATCAGAATTGAGAAATGTGGAAAAGAATTTCATGATTAAAAATGATCTAATTAATTGGTTAAATATTTTATTTTATTAATTTGTTAAAATATAATTTTTTTGTTAGATAACATATGCGGATAAAATTAGTCTATATTTTCTATTAATAATTTTTCTCTAATAAAAATTATACTAAATCTTTTTAGTTTAGATAGATTTTATTATAAAGTATTACAAATTTATATTTCCTTTGCCAATTATTTAATTTTACTTAGTTGTTATTAATTAATATCAATTAAATGGCTAGAATATAATTCATTATTATTAAATATCATGCCAAAGAGAGCATAGCTCAACTGACATATTGAATGTGCTAACGACCACGAGGTCTGTGGTTCGAATCCCTCCAACTCCTATTGTACTAAAAAAATATATATATATCATTAAATATCATAACAATAAAATTCAATAATATTTCATACTAATAAAAATTATATTAGTATCTTTTAATTGGTATAATTCTATAATCAAAGGGAGAAGGAACAAACTTCTAAACCGAAATTTTCAACTTCGATCAAAGAAAGGCTGCAATCTTAATTCCGCTTCATCATTTCTAACCAAACCAATCCCCCATTTAATTCGCCCTTTGTTTCATTGAAACTTGATTTCTCTTTTTCTTTTCTTTTTCCCTCTATTAGCATACTATTTAGTTAATAAATTTTTAATTAATTAGAAATATCAAATATGAAAGAGATATTCTAGTAAATATCACATGTCTGATTCTTATTTTGATTCAAGAAAATTGTTAGTAGACAATATCAATAGGCTTTTGATTTCGATTTAAGACAATTTCTAAGAAATAGCATCAAAAGAATAGCATTTCTAATCCGATTGGTTTTCATTCCAATTCCTAGTAAGTAAACATAGCTTTGAGACATGAAAGTTTCTAATTTCCCTTCTAAATTTCTAAGAATTTGGAATAAACTTTGACTTTTCTTCTTTCATGTGGCCTAACTTCTCATATAATTTGTTATCAACTTATCACTAATATATATAATACTATTTTTTTTGAAAGATATATATATATATTTATTTATCTATATATAAGGTATGGGGATGATTTGATTTCATTTCCATCTTGGTACCTAAAATCAAAATAGGCAAAAAGAATAATTTCCATCCTCGTTTTTTTTTTTTTTTTTTTGTTTGAAGAATTTCCATTCTCGTTACTCTTAAAAATAGGGAAGGAAAAGTTGACATTCTTGTATAATCAAGAATATTCATAACAATAATTGACCTAGATATTGACCTTTTTTTAAAATTTATTTTTAGAAATATCGTAATGATCATAATTATTACTAATTGATAGTTTTTTTTAGTGTAGAAAAGATACTAGGCAAGATCATTTTTTAAATTTTTTTTAGGATAGTAATAATAATTAAAAAAAAAACAGTATTTTGTCGTTTTCATATTTTTATGTTTTATTAAATTTACTATTCATATATAATTTGAACAGCTTGCAGTTTCAATATGGTCGTTGGAGCATAATACACAAAAACTAAAACAATTTAGTGGAAACTACTTTCTTACAAAAATTTCTATAATAATCTAATGGATTATTTATTACGAAAACTATTAACATTCCATACCAAAATCCTCTATTTGAAAACATTTTATAAATTGAGTACAAAAATACTCGATAGGAAATTTATGTATCATGTTTTGAAATTAATTTTTCTTCAAGCCATTCGTAGTCACCATACAATAGGTCAATATTACAAAATTCTTATCAAACCTTTAATACACCTGTCAAAACTTTCAATAAATAAAATATTTCAAAATTAAAACTATCAGTCAATCACTACTTTCAAATAACAAAACTTTTACATTTGAATAATAATAATAATAATAATAATAATAATAAATCTTTCAATCAATCAATACTTTCTAATATCAAAGTGGAAAGATGTAGTATTTTGGTAGCTTTTACAATAGAAGTGGGTACTCGTTGGTAACACTAATCAATCGATTAGGTTATCCATTGTTAACACCAATCACTTGATCAAGTTACCTATTGTTAACACCAATCGACAACTTTGAGTAGATTGACAATTGACCAAAACAATCAATACACTTAAGTGTGAGATTACGTGAGTGAATAACACATACATAAATTTTTATTTCAAAAGAATGTGTCAAACCACAAATGTGCATTCCTACAAATAAACTAGAACAATTCCATCAATTATAGTTTAGACTACCACCACAAATATGCATAACATTCAAAAAACAAAGAACGACACATCCAAATAGCCTTACTTTATTGATCAAATTTATTTTAGTAACATTTAAACAAAACACACCATTTCAATAAAGGTTAAATTATAGGTTTAGTCCTTAAACTTTCAAGTTTGTATCTATTTAATCTTTAAACTTTAAAAAGTGTCTAGTATGTCTCTAAACTTTTAATTTTATGTCTAATATGTCCATGAACTTTAAAAATGTCTAATAGCTAGGTCCTTGAACTTTCAACTTTGTGTCTAACATATCCCTGAACTTTAAAAAAGTCTAATAGCTATATGTCTCTAAACTTTTAATTTTATGTCTAATATGTCCATGAACTTTAAAAATGTCTAATAGCTAGGTCCCTGAACTTTCAACTTTGTGTCTAATAGCTATGTCGTCGAACTTTCAATTTTGTGTCTAATAGTAATGGTCCCTAGTATATTTGAAAATTATAATAATTAACTTATTTATTAGATATAATATTGAATTTTATGTTTATTGGGATCCTAAACTTTTAATTTTGTATTTAGTAAGTTCGTGAATTTAAAAAAATGTCAAATAGGTCAAGAATTTATTAGGTAACAAATTAAAAATTCAAGGGCTTATTGAGCACAAAATTGAAAGTTTAAGGAACTATTAGGTACTTTTAAAGTTCAATGACCTATTTGAAACAAAATTAAAAGTTTAAATACATATTAGACCCTACATATTAGATACTTTTTAAAATTTATAGACCAAATAAACACAAATCTGAAAATTGAAGAACTAAACTTGTAATTTAATCTTCAATAAACAATTTTGATTAAAAAAATCATAGAATCAAATAATACATAATTTTCAATAATTGTCGTAAGTGACAAAACAGACAGAAATTACTCCCAATTCGAAATCAAACGTACTGAAAACAAAATTATACTCATCAGTATTTCAAAATATATTTATAAAAAAGAAAGATTGATTCTCAAAAAGTCAATTAAACAAGAATTTTCAAAATACCTTTCAAAAAGACTTTTCCAATCAATTAAAATAATTTAAAATACTTTTCACAACAACTAATCAAAATCAATAAACAGAAAAATAGAAAAAATGCCCCGTTTGATAACCATTTGATTTTTCGTTTTTGGTTTTTGAAAATTAAGCTTGTTTTCTCTCAATTTCTGTACAATGGTTTTCATCTCCCTTAAGCAAGCATTTGAATTCTTAGCTAAATTCTAAAAACAAAAACAAGTTTTTGAAAACTACTTTTTTTAGTTTTCAAAGCATGGCTTGGTTTTTTAAAACATAGATAAAAGGTAGATAACAAAACAAGTAAATCTCAGGGTGGGAGTAGTATTTATAGGCTTAATTTTCATCAAACGGGGCCTAGTCACCAAACTCAATTACACAATGTTTTCATGAAAGATACAAACATTTCACCATCAAAATTTTCAAAAGAGCATAGAAATCATCCACAAAATTTTTAGGAGTATTGGAGGTTTTTTTTTTTTAAGCATTGGAGTTAATCAAAGCCTTAACATAAACTTCAATCTACTTACTTTTCCAACTCAAATCCTTTTAATAAGACAACTAATTTTTGCTTATAAAAAAATCAGATGTGAAATTTGTTTTAAAATATCTAAAAAAATCAAAGAAAACGTGAAATTTTCTTGCCAAAATTAAAAAAAAAAATCCAAATATTACTAAAACAGTTGGAAGAATTTCTTGTGCAAGAAGAGCCAAAAGTAATACAAAAACAATCTATAAAATACAAAAATTCAAATATGATAATTTTCATAATCTTCCGTACTGATTAGCTTTATGAAAAGAAACTAGAGGGAATAAGACAAAATTAATTTGTGAAATTTTCTATCAAAATCTCTAAAACTTTCACTGTCATCGAAAAACCATAAAAATTCAAGATCTAAAGTTGTTCTTCCAAAATTGAAATTTTATAACAAAAATATTAAAGAGAAAACTTAGGCCCGGTTTGGTTTGTGATCCGTAAATATTTTTCGAAAACAAAAAATTCAGTTGAAAACAAAAACAAAATTCTTATTTTCATTATAGTTGAAAACACGTTTGGTTCCCATTTAAATACTTTAATTTTTAATTCAAAATTTTAAAACTGTGTTTGGTTGAAATTTGAAAATGTAGGAAAAGATTAATGTGTTTTATAGAATCAATTCTTGAAGAAAAAACTAATATAATTATTTCTTACTATAGCGAATTTGAACTTATTGTTGTCGAAAAGGAAAAGGAAGATTGTGGAGATAGCAAAGATAGCAGAAGGAAAGATGGTTCAAAAGATTTTTTGTTTCTTGAAATACAAGCCGTAAAATTTATAAAATGAATAAAACCTTTCCAACCAGAAAAAGGAAAAAACATTATTTCCAGTAAGAGAGAAAAAAAACCATTTATCGAAAATGATTAATGTTCATACAACGTTTTGCTAGTTAAATCGATAGTATAATCATCTATAAATATTTTCAATAACTTTGGTTTATTGATCCTTATTTTTTGTAGTTTTTATAATAAAAATTTATTCATAAAAATTTAATGATAGATCCACTTTGTAGATAGAGGTACGCTTATGAGTTTTGAAGAAAAAAGATAAATTGTAATATTCAATTTTGTTATTTTGATGAAAACCGTGTTTTTTAAGGAATGTATCTATTGTTTCATAATTTTTAAAACAAAGAAAACAACAATTTGTCGTTTTTGAAAATATGCCTTTTTTGGAGTTGTTTTTGAAAACAATTGTACCAAACGCATTTTCATCGTTTTTCTTGTATTTTTTGTTTTCGAAAACATAAAAATGAAAATGGATCACGAACCAAATAGGGACCTTACCTATTTTGAAGAGAAACACCGTTTTTTTTTTGGCTAAATTATAGAAAATACCTCTGAACTATGAGTTTTTTTTTTCAATAATACTCTTGAACTTTAAAAAGTTTCAAAAATATTCCCGATATTTCAAATTTGTTCAAAAATACCCTTACTGTTAAGCTTTGGATGGAAAACATTAAAGTTTAATTAATACCCTTGACTTTTCAAAAAATTCAAAAACTTACTGGAAAACGCTTCTTCTTCTTCATCTCTCTGCAAATTCTTCTTCCATGAAAATTAATTAGAAGCTTTGCTTATTTGCCATGTATTCATATTCCATAAGTTTTTCTTCTCCTTCAACACATCAACCCAAGAACTTGACCAAATTCTTATGTTGAAGCTACAAGATGACTTTTGTTTCGTTCTTGAATTCTTTATATTCTTGACTTGATAGTGTTGACAACCTTTTCACTATTATTTCCTCACCAATCACTATCATCAGCTTTTCATAAATTCATTTTAGGCAAAATACATGAAAGTATTGTTATATAGTGATTCTTACACTTCTTAAATATTAAAAAAATAATCATGTATGATGTATCAAACTTTTGATTAATTAACCTTGTAAACTGGACAAAATCTGCATTCATCAAGTTTATTAGCATTTGAAAGATCGTAACAATAATTTGACAAAATAAGCTCCAAAAATCCAAAATCTTTAACCATAACCCTTTCTTGTAACTTTCCAAAGACAAAAATAAAAAATAAAAATTACACCTCTCTTCCTTCACCACTCATTCATTGTAATTGAAAACCATATTAATCTCCTGCTTATCAATAACACACACTGAGCAAGAAGAAAGACAAAAAAAAAACTTCCATATTTTTCTTCCATTGATCTTCTTTACACTTTTAAAAAAAGAAAGCTCGATTTAAAATTTTGTTTTTATTTGGTATTCTATTGTACATAGTCTTTATAAGTAAAGCTTTGTATTAATTTTTATGGAGGAAGAATTTGCAGAGAGAAGAAGAAAAAGAAGAAACGTTTTTCAGTAAGAATATTTTTGAATTTTTTTTTTGAAAGATCAAGGATATTAATGAAACTTTAATGTTTTCCATATAAAAACTTAACGGTAAGAGTATTTTTGAAATTTTTTGAAAGATCAAGTGTATTAATAAATTTTTTTAAAGTTCAAGAGTATTATTGAAACGAGGTACAAAGTTCAAGAGTATTTTTTATAATGTAGTTTTTTTTGTTTTTTGTTTTTTTTTCACGTAAACCCCATGTGGAAAAACATTTGGAAAACCATGGCCAAAGTCAAAATCTCCAAATTTTCAAAACAGAGTAATTTTAAAGTCAACTTTATCTACACCAATCTGTTCTTAAATCCATTTGGAGAAAAAAAAACAAAAATTTCAATTTTAATTAAAAAAAAATTAAAAACCTATAAATATCAAATTCAAATTTATTAAAAGTTTGTCTTTAAATAAATAACAGTTTTTAAATACAATTTTCTAATGGAAGATAAACTTATTTAAAACCAACAAATTACACCAATAGAGTTTATAATTCAAAAAGTAATTTTATTCTAAAGAAAATAATTATCTTCAAAATCTATAAAAGTAATATTTTATTTTCAAAATTAAGATTTCATTAAAAGAGAATATTGATATTAAGAATAACTTGATTTAACTGTGATGTATATTTAAATTTATGTAAAATTTTAAAAATGATATATTTTTTCCAAACAGTTTTTATAATAAGAAAATAGAAAAATAGTTTTTTAAAAGGTTATTGTACAGGATATTAAAAAACAATGCACCCAAAAAAAGTTTCTATAAATTTTATTTTCCAAGCTTCCAATTTCCAAGTGGCCTTTCTAGTTTCTAACACAGCCCTCCAAATTGGGTTTATATATATATATATTATTAATTTTTTTTAGAAGAACCCCAAAAGTACAATTAATTTTAATTAACAATATCTTAAATCCATTTCAAGTCCCATAAATTTATAATCGACAGCTTTAAACATTTGTTGATATTATATCCTTATAGGTAGCTTTAAACATTTATTTATATAGAACTCAAAAAAGATTTTTTTTTTTTTTTTTGTTAATATATAGATATCTATTCATTATGTAAATGAACCAAATATGTGTTAATATTATATTTTTGTTAAATAATTAATAAAAAAAATCTTAAAACATAAAATTTGGTTCAATATCATCTTCATTTAATATATGAATGTTAAAAAATTTAATTAAGTGCACTAAATTTTAATTTAATGTCTAATAAGTCTTCGTTATTAACTAACCACCAGCCACGATGGCCAAAGTTACATTGACAACCAAATGTAGTAGAATCAGACAGTTGTCCATAAGAATAGTTAAGGTGTCGTAAGCTGGCCCAAACATTTACGAATATAAAAAAAAAAGAGTATTTGTTATACTTACCTAAGCTTATTGTATTAATTAAGAATCATGTGATAGACAATTGAAATAAGTCAAACATATTAATTTCTAGGTGTTAAACGAAATGATAATGAACTAAAAAAAAGAAATAAACATAATTCAACCCTAATAAAATTTAATTAATACTAAAAAAACAGTTTTTAAAATAAACATAATTCAACCCTAAAAAAAGTGCTACATAAAATTTAATTAATACTAAAAAAGGAAAAAAAAAGTGAAACTCAATATAGACTTATTAAACACACAATTAAAATTTAAAATCATAATAAAAACTTTCTAAATTTTAGGAGGAAAAAAAAGCCCAACCACTAAAATTCCAAAAACACAATTAAAATATTTTAAATTTCAAAGACTGAATATAGACCCCATTAAAAAAGTCGATCACCAAAATTTACAATTCAACGATTAAAAAAAAAAAAAAAGAAGAACAAAAATTCAAATAACTATTTTTTTTAAAAAAAATTGATAGATTTAGAGAAAGATCAGAGAAAAAAAAGTAGGAATAAGAATCAAAATAAGATTCAAAGCTCCCATTCACATTTGGCTATTCGTGAACTCAATCTCAAGCGAATTCCATTCGGCAGATGCCTTCTTCTTCTTCTTTATCTCTCTCTCTCTCTGATCAAATTGCTTGAATTGCAATCCAAGGCTTCCGAGTACATTGTACGATAAAAGAGGACTGTAACCGACCACTGAATCGGTAAACCATAGTTAAAACTCAAAAGCACTTTTGGATTGGATTGGATTTGGATTCACGAGCCAATCGACTCCGAGTTTTGGCTGTTGCCTGGTTTCGGTTTCACCGCTTTCCGTTAAACCGCGTGCTTTTAGCGGGTTTTCTTTCTCTCTCCATCTCTGTGAATTTTCTTTCTTTAACCTTTGCTCTGTCAGGCCCCCTTCTCTTTCTTTTGTTTCTCTGTTTTTTTTTTTCCTTTTCCAATTAGAATTCCTCAATTTCCTCTGTTGAAGAAAAGATCCATTCGGGAATTTTCGAAACCACTTCCCATTTATTGTTCTTCCTGCCTTATTTATTTACCACCCCCGTCAATTATTTCGTCATTATTTGTTCTTGTACCGTTCTATACAACCGGATTTTTCGTAATTAAGTATTAGAGGAGAGAGAAAGATTGCGGTTTCGGATTCGGTTTCGGTTTGGGGTTCAATTCAACCTCACCCCCTTTGAGTCTTTACCCTTATTGAGGTACCCTTTTTTTACTTTTTGTTTTTGTGTATTTTCTCTTTTTCAATGGAAGCTTTCTGTACAAACAATGGATTGCGTTTTGCCCATCCTTCCCTTTCTTTTCGTTTTTTACTCATGAATTCTTTCTGATTGTCCGTTTCTTCCTAACCAAACAATTTCCGTTTACTGGGTCAATTTTATATATTTAATAAAATTATCGTCCATTTGGTATTTTTCATTTATCTTTTGGAATTTTGGAAACTGGGTTTCAATGAACACATACAATTGATTATCATTTGGGTCTTCTTCTTCTTAGAATTCAGTCATAATTCTCGAGGGTGTGATTTTGTAAATCAGCCCATTTACATCCAATAAAGCTCTTGGTTGAGACAATCGAGAAACATTCCTTCCTGGAATGCTTTTGCTTTTGCAGCTCTCTTGAATTGGGGGGTAAGCACTAGATATGTTAACTTCTGTCCTGAATAGGATATCTGATTGTTGCAGATAGGTTAATTAGGCTCATGCAGGACCTTATTTTCTCTGATAATTTTGCAGATTTTCGTAGTTTTGCAAACGGGTTTGAATTTTGCATGTTTGCTTGATGAATTAGGTTTTCACGACATTGCAGCCAATGGACCAGAATAAATTGGGAGCAGATTCTCATGCAAAAGGGGTGAGATTTCTGATTTCTTTTCTTGAAATTGAATATATGTTGGAATTATTTATGATTGTTGTTCGGGTAAATTTACCATTGTAAATATACTCTATTAATCGGACCTTTTGATTGCACAGATCTTCTTCTCCTTCTATTCTAGAATAAAATCATAGATTTTTCTTGTTTAACTTTTGTTCTCCAATTTTATTCTTACTTTTGTTTGTTTACCTGGTGATCATAGGTTTGCAATTTGCTAATTATAATTCTTCAATTTTTGCTGCTTGGTCATCTTTAGACTTGGCGAATTGTCACTAGTTTGAGGAGAAAACATGTTCAATAATATAATAATAATAAAAAGGTGTATTGTTATGTTAACTTCTTGTTGGTGATGTTTTCGAGTGATTTGAATATTGTTTTAATAGCCTGAGCCCTAGGCACTGTATAATCTGCCTTTAGAACAGAGAATCAGAGCACATTTTAAAAAAAAAATTCTATTCATCCACTAGGATTCCAAGTCAAGTTACGATCTCGACTAATCTTTATTGTTAACAATGATCCATATTTGAATTTGATAATGTCAAACTTATAAAAGATTGTCTTCTATACACTAGATTTTCTTCAAAACTTGTTGTCAGGAAACTTGTTAATTTAGACGGTTAGTAGGTTTTGGTTTTCTATCTCAAAGGTCCACTTCTTTGTTTTTCGCTCTCACAAGAAGTTCTAAGGTCTTATTCCTTTTCTTCTGATCGTAGTAAATTGGCTATTCTGCACCTATTTTGTTTTTATACTTTGTGACTTGTATTCATTTCATTATTTGAAACATTGATGGTCTTTTTTCTAATTTGTTCACCTTCACCCCATAATATCTACCTTGCCCTATCACCAGGATGCTTTGTTGAAGTGGGTCTGGAGCTAACTTTGGGGGATTATTATTATTATTATTTTTTTTGGTAGAAACCGAGCTTTCATTGAGCATAAATGAAAAAATACAAAAGGGGCATACAAAAACAACCGAGCTTTCCTTGGGGGGTTATTTTTATTTATCTATTTATTTGACTATTCTTCCTCTATCATTTCATGTTTTTTCAATTTTTGAGCTAATTTCTTTTCTGGATGTCCTGGTGTTTTTGTTGTGCTAAGCTAGACATATATTTAAATCAATACACTATCCTTCCTCACTGGAGTTTTCTTTTTCCAGGATTATTCTTCCAAGAGCAGTCATAAAAGTAACCAGACTGTTGAGAGGTTAGGAAGTCCTAAGCATCAGAAGGTACATAACTTGAACACCATTTTTAGATGCCGTGGCAATTGATTAGCCAAGAAACTTTAGTAATAAGTGGGAAAATGCATGATTTGGATGAGAGCGATTCAGTCAAGACTTTTTCTTGTACACTTAATGTTCATATTAAATGCCTTTCCTCTGTGGGTGGAATCTGTGGCTGTGGTTTGTTGGTCTTTATGAGTTAATTACTTCCGACAGAATCTGAGGTAGATAACCAACATTCTACTTTTTGACCTATTAGTGTTGCCCACACTTTAGATTCTGGGAGTTAAGAACACCTTTTTCTCTCGTCCATTTGCTTGCTTGCTTGGTCCTATGATCTTTTTTCAAGCTATTCAATTTGCCTTGATGCAGGGTTCTTCTAATTAACATTCTATTCCACTTATTTTTAGACACCGCATTATTACAAAGTCTGGCATTATTTAGTCGTATGCAATCATTGAATTGTGGTGTGATTAAAAGAGAGCCCTGATACATATATTGTTTGAGTTGTTTCTGAGCTTCGTGGTGGAGTTCCTTAGCTAGGGAGTTTTGTGCAATATTTTCCTTCCAGGGTCATGTTTTGCATTCTTATATAAATATACTAATATATCGTGATTGATGTATGTATCTTTTCCAAAAAATTTAAGTACCATTTATTAGCACCTCCTTTTGTCATGTTGCAGATTTCAGCTAGATGGAACCCAGAAGAAGCGTGCAGGCCTTTAATTGATGAAGCACCTGTATTTTATCCTACTGTTGAGGTAATATCCTTCATTACAAAAATTATTGCACAACTTCTTCTACTTCTTTTTATTATTTATTATTATTTTTAAGTCTGTGTGTTTCTTTTATACAAACTTGTTTTTATCCACTTTTAATATTCATTAGGAATTTGAAAATACACTTGGGTACATAGCTAAGATTCGTCCTCAAGCAGAATCTTATGGTATATGCCGGATTGTCCCTCCGCCTTCTTGGAATCCACCATGTGTTCTCAAGGAGAAATGTATATGGGAAAATGCCAAGTTTTCTACTCGTATTCAGCAAGTTGATTTGCTACAAAATAGGGAGCCCATGAAAAAGAAAAGTAGAGGCCGAAAACGCAAGCGAAGGAAGCACTCGAAAGTAGGGACATCAGCTAGAAGCACCAATCTTGGTGTAGAAGCAAATGCTACTTCTGAGTCTGATGAAAAATTTGGATTCAATTCTGGGTCAGATTTCACTCTCAAAGAATTCCAGGCATGTGCAGACTATTTTAAGGAATGTTATTTTGGAATTAAGCAGGCTCAAGAGGATTTAAATTTTGATATCGAATCTAGCAAGAGAAGGGAGCCTTCTGTGGAGGATATAGAGGGTGAATACTGGCGGATAGTTGAAAAATCTACAGAAGAGGTTGAGGTATAGAAATACTGTCTTTTACTAGTTTTTGTATTTCTTAAATATTTGCACGTTAGTGAGTTCACTGTTTTATTATATGCCATATTGCAGGTTTACTATGGAGCTGATATAGAATCAGCAACATTTGGCAGTGGCTTTCCCAAGGCCTCACCCATGGTAACTGAAGGAAATTTGGATCCGTATGTAAAGTCAGGTTGGAATCCTAATAACTTCCCTCGCTTGCCAGGTTCTGTTCTGTGTTTTGAGGAAAGTGATATATCGGGAGTTCTAGTTCCATGGCTCTATGTCGGAATGTGCTTTTCATCATTTTGTTGGGTAAGTTTGTCTTCTTTTGTTAAGGAGAGTGGAGACCTCTCGTCTTCACGTATCCCTTTTGTAATTATTCTTGTTGAATGAAATGTCTCTCATCAAAAGAAATCACCATCCTTCACCTCTCCCTTTAGGTCTCTTATACCCAAAATCCATCTGCTCTTCAATTAACTTTTGAATGTCAATATTAAATAAAATGTAGAAAATAATCTGTTAATAACTGACAATGATAGCTTAGTCTATGTATTCACTGTTAACTTATTTAGTAGCTAAGGACTCCGTTGTCTCTAAAGAAGGTGCAGAGATGAGGAGACCTTTTAGGTTATTGCAAGAATTATAACTCTATGCTTCCGAAAAACTGGGTTGATGTCTATTTCCTTTCAATAGCTTTTTTTTTTTTTTTTTTTTTTTAAACTATTCCTAAAAACTGAGTGCTTTGCACTTGGACCCAATGTATCTCACTACTGCAATCGATTATATAGAACAGGAAAACAAAGACACTGAAAAAGTAATGCCTTTTAGTTCTTTTTTATCTTTGACATTAAAAAAAATCTGAAGGTTGTAGAACTACGTACTGTCATGATGGAAGCCATACGGCTTTTTGCTTATTTATCATCTATTGCATCTTTCTCTCTTTTGTAATAAAATGAATTTTGATATTTAGCATAGTTAGATGATTTTTGGGTCTTCAGTTTATTTGAAGAAACATTTGGAAAATTCTTACTTGTGCTGTTGATTATCTGGTTAAATGCCGACTGTGTATGAAAGATTTAATATTTCTCTTCTCAAAAGTCATTCCAGGTTTTTTTGTTGTGATTTTGTCCAGCATGTTGAAGACCATCATCTTTACTCTTTAAACTATATGCACTGGGGCGATCCAAAAGTATGGTATGGAGTTCCTGGAAGCCATGCGCCTTCTTTAGAAGCTGCAATGAAAAAACATTTGCCTGATTTGTTTGAAGAACAGCCAGATTTACTTCATGAATTGGTAATTTGATCAATTTATTATTTTCCAAACCGTGCTGGAATGAACTCCTGCAAACATAAACATCTCATCTAAGTTGTGGTTTGTAGAAGTGTTGGTTTGTTATCGTCCATAGTCTTAACTACACATTCACATAGATATCATTTAATTGTCTTTCAAATAGTTTGTATTCTCGGGACATATTTTCTATTAACAATAGAATGATGGACTCTTGTACATACCTAGTCCAATTCATTTGATGGTTGGGGACACCTAGTGTAGTGGATCATGAGTCATTGAATATAACTTTTACTGCACCTTCTAAATACATGCTATACGTTTCAGCCTTCTACTTTGAATGTGGTCAACTGGTGTGCTTGATAACTTTCTGTCAAATCTTCAATTGTCTCGCTAGAAGCCATTATGTGTCCTAGTATCATGTTGCATTCTCTCTTTATCTCCTCTCCCTTTTTTCTAAAAGCTTTTAAGAATTATGACTTTTTTCTTGCAACAGGTCACTCAATTATCTCCTTCAGTTCTCAAATCTGAAGGAGTACCTGTGTATCGAGTGGTCCAGAATTCCAGGGAGTTTGTTCTTACCTTTCCAAGGGCATATCACGCAGGATTTAATTGTGGTTTCAACTGTGCTGAGGCTGTGAATGTGGCACCGGTTGACTGGTTGATTCATGGGCAAAATGCTGTGGAACTTTATAGTGCACAACGACATAGGACATCACTTTCACATGATAAATTGTTATTTGGATCAGCTCGGGAAGCTGCCCAGGCCCTTTGGGAGCTATCAGTTCTAGAAAAGAAAACTCCAAGTAATCAAAGTTGGAAAAGTGTGTGTGGAAAAGATGAAGATCTTACAGAAGCGATCAAGGTAAACTGTTCTTTCTCTTCCTCTCAATATCCTTTGTTTGCATTTGCATAGTCTAAATGAATGTGCCACTGAGTGAGCTGTAGGGCTTAACCATATTAGTTCATGATGTACTAAAACTGATGTTATCGTGTTAATATTCACAGACAAGGGTGAAGATGGAGGAGGAAAGAATGAATTGCCTTCCAACTCTTATGAAGTTGCAAAAGATGGAAAGTGAGATTGATTGCAAAAGTGAGAGAGAGTGTTATGCCTGCTTTTACGACTTATATCTCTCTTCAACCACATGCAAGTGTTCCCCCGATCGATTCTCATGCCTTAAGCATGCTAGTAACTTTTGCTCGTGTCCAGTAGGTGACAGGTGTGTGCTCTTTCGCTACAGTATAAATGAGCTGCACACACTTGTTGGAGCATTAGAAGAGGGATTAGATGCCATTAAAGAATGGGCTGCAAGATACTGTAAAATGGAAAAGAACGATGAATCTGTAGCTAAGGTGGAGTTGGACAGCGAATTAATTGAAAAACCATCTTTGTCCCCAGAAATAATAGATAAGCTAAAGAGAACAGACGTCCCATGCAGTTCATCTAGTCATGCTTCTTCAGAAGTAGTGCAGTCAGAGTCTCATCGGGGATCGCTTAGCTTAAATACTTCCCATCTTAGTTCAGATAGTCAGAATGACATTGTAAATAGTGAAGTTATGGTAATAAATAAAGAAGAGAAGGTGGGGCAGGAGTGCTGCATTGATTTGAACCTTGAAATAATTTCTGATGAGAATGGTAGTTGTGGGCCTCACGAATCTGATAGAAAGATAATCATTGATTTGGAGGAAACGTACACTTCGGTGTTTGGAGAAAAAGACGTTTGTAAAGCATCACATGAATCAGATTTAATGGAACTTGACACTGATCATGTAAACACTTCTCCGGTTATTGATTTCTCTTCAAGTTTAAAAGATGGTGGGAGAATGTGCGGATCTAATGGTAGTAAGTTGTTTGGAGTTGATCTTTCACAGTCGCAGTCAGCATTTCCATCTAACAATTCCTCAAAAGTAGAAACTCTAAAACACTTGGACAAAAGGATACCATCTTGGACAAGTTCTCCTTGGAATTTGGTTCCTTCTGTTGAACCTATAAATATTGGAACAATTATGTTTGGAAAGCCTTGGCACTGCAAGAAGGCCATATTTCCAAAAGGTATTACATTATTTGACACAACAATAAATGATTAGCTTTAATTTCCTAATACAGAGGATTCCCTTTTTTATTATTTTTTTTTCTTTGACTTCTTCAGGTTTTCGAAGCCGAGTTAAATTCTTTAGTGTGCTTAACCCAACTAGTATTGTTACCTACACATCAGAAGTTCTTGATGGTGGGCTCCTGGGACCTCTATTCAAGGTGAGTCACCTCCTCGGTTTCTACAATTTTATGTTTCAAGATTGTTTTCATACTTGTTTTGTTTTCCTTGAAATGTCAAAAGTTGGCATTTCCTCTTTGTGCCTTTCCATTTTCATGCTGAAGTGTTCAGGAGGGACAAAAATTTCAAATGGTTTTTTAACATGCACGAGTTATTCTTTCGCAGCTAGTAAAAAAATTGAGATGTGTTCAACAGAACCTATATGTTTCTCTATTTAGTAACAATTTAGAGCGTTTCCCTAATTATTCAATCTGTTTTCTCAAAAACTAGTATTATAGCTTTTGCAGGACAGAGTCTCATATAGAGAGCTCTAAGAAATTTTTTTCTGTATTAATTGTTCATTCTGTGGAATTATATTCAGGTGACCTTGGAAGAATCTCCCAGTGAGAACTTCACTAATGCCTCAGCAACCAAATGCTGGGACATGGTAGTACAGAGATTAAACCAAGAAATCGAAAGACAGAACCTTAGATTGGGAGGAACAGCTCCTTTGCAGCTTTTGGAGGAAGTTAATGGACTTGAAATGTTTGGATTTCTTTCACCTCACGTTATTCAGGTAGGGCCGGGCCTAGCTTAAATAGCTTTAATCAAATTAATTGCTATCTCCACCTGAACACGATCCTTGATGTTCGTTGTCAGTCCCTTCTTGGTGCATTGCAATATCGAGTCATTCGGCCATGGTTTTGACATTGTTCTGATTTTCTCTGTTAATAATGTGCTTCTAATTTCTTATTTCAGGCTATCGAGGCCCTTGATCTTAAACACCAGTGTATGGAGTATTGGAACCACCGGCATCACGGCATACCCAAAAATTCAGGTGACAACACTAACTGCAAAAGTTCTGCTTTAAGATTGAATTTCTCTTCGGACGAAACAAGTGCAACTGCTTTTGATATCAATAGGGAAGAGGATGAGAATGTCAATCCAACTATAGGAATGGAAGAGCATCATCAAAATGAAGAGGTTCGGTCAGTTTTAAAGGGACTGTTAGATAAAGCAAGTCCTGGAGAATTGAGCGTGCTGCGGAGCATATTCTGCACAGAACTGCAAACTACTGAATGGAGATCAGAATTTGCAGCAATGATAAAAGAAAAACAGGAAAAATGTAGATAGTTAAGTAAAAGATATAGGAGCCATCATTCTTTCTAATTCAAGCTTTAGCTCGTTCTTGGTCATTTATCGAGTCTATTCTCTCTAACGATTCATAATTGGAACGGGAGATCCTATTCCTAGCTTAGACTTTGTGCACAAATTAAATTATTCTGCTGCTGTGGCCTACTCTACTCATGGCTTTTTAGCTAGCTGTCTGAGATTTGCTATTTGACAGACAGAGCGAGCGCCATCGACGATGATTATGATATGATTGGCGCTGCTCTCGTCGTAGGAGATTCTGCTAATTTTGCTGACTATATGTGTAATTCAGTCTTACAGTTCAATTTACTACTAGGATGTTGGTTTATCAGAGTCCAGAGCTTGTCTTTCTTCTCTCTTGATTCAAACTCTGAGCTGAATTATATCTGGAATCTGTAACTTAGAGAACACTTAGTGCAGCTGGTGGTAGATTGGTATTGGTGAGTCTGGTTGCCAATTTTGACCAATATTCTTTTACTAAACAAAAATCTGCTATATCTGATGTGTAACTTTGACCAGTTATTAAAATTTTACTTTAAATTTCTTTTTAATATATTAAATACAATGTTACTACTAGAATATTAGCCCAACTCTCTCATTGACTGTTCTTTCACTTTTAAGCTGAGCACTTAATACACTTGCAGAGCACTTGATGTCTTGAACATTCATTTTAAATACCCACATGGGGATCATCTTATTCAATGTCATTTTCCTCTCAAGTTCATGCATACAACTTTTAAGACTTTCTGTCAAGGAAACTAAAAAAAACTATTTCATTGATAAAATAAAAGGTGTATTACAAAAAAAAAAAGCTAATCTATTAGGTGAACGCTCCATTGTTTCTTTCACACTAGAGAATCCAATAAAAAGCTCTGCTGATGGATAGGTAGTAGTGATCAATATGGTTTGAACTTATTTCCTCTAAATTGTAGACTATTTATTTTTGCTTTTTCGAACTATTAGGTTAATCTATGATGTTCAATCATATACCTATCTTGTAAGTGCAGTTTGCTTTTACTGTGACTCTATCTGGTTTTCCTTTATTTACGCTACTTCATGGCTTATTTTGCCTCTATGCTAAGATAAAGATTATTTGAATGTATTGTTGCATCATTTTCAACCTTTATTATTCAGCACTTTATGGTAATCCTATTTCTACACTGAAACCTTCTAAAGATGAGACAAAGATGAGTATTGTCCTTTAACTAAGCCAAGAGAGGTATAAAATGCTTGTTGTGTGACTTCTGACATACTAAAGTCAAATATTTTCAATAATGTATAATCATTGGAAATATTAATAAAAGTTTGTTCCTTACATATCTCTACTTGTGATTTAAAGACATCGAATTAAAAAGTAATTATATATATATATAAGGAGATGTTTGGCTCCTGACTTGAGTTGAGTTGAGTTGGATTTTAAACTCAACTCACCGTTTGGCCCATGAAAAATTAACTCACCATAAAAAACTCAATTCTACTGACTTGCTATAATGTTAGGATATTAACTCCAACGACTAGCGGTCACCGCCGGCGACCTTCTCCGGCGACCAACGACTATCATCGGTGACTAACGACCACCGTCGACGACCTTCTCTAACGACCGACGGCCATATGCAGCAACTGACGGCCACTGCTAACTACCTTCTCCGACAATTGACAACAATCGTTGGTGACCATATCCGGCAACTGGCATTCACCACCTGCGACTGTCTCCTGTGTCTATCGCTGGCAACAATTTCCAGCGACCGGCGAGACTCCCATGGTTCAAAATAATAGGAAATGCACATGTATTTAGTTGGTCTGACTCTCTGCTCCAACAATCTTTTTTCGAACTTACGAACTCGACCTATTGTTAGCCGTTACTTATATTTTGTGAATCATGTAAATAGGCCATTGATGATCTACTAGTATTTTGTGAATATTCCACTCCTAAATGACACTAATGTTGAAATATATTATCGTTTTCTTGTCATCTTAAAAAAATAAAATACTAGCATTCTCTTTTCCAAAGATGTTCAATTTAGTACATGTGTTTAAACAAATGTAAACAAACAATGTTCCTTTGTAAAAAATAAAAAAATAAAAAAACGTAATGGTCAATGTGTTTTTTTGTATAAAAAAACTCCCTCATAATGAAGACCCTATTAGTGATTGAAAAAGTTCATAATAAGGTCCTCACTTGTAAGTTTCAAAGAAATTCAATGTGTGTTTAGAAAATGAAACTTTAGATTTTTATATTTTGATAGAAGTTCAATTTGTGTTTAAAGAAAAAAAAAATACAAGTACATTACATTTTTTCCATTCATCAATTGCTATTTGTTTTTATAAAGAATGCAATATTTGATTTCTATAAATTGAAAGAAGTTCAATGTGTAATGCAAATATTTGATTTCTTTAAATTGAAAAAAGTTCAATGTGTAATGCAAATATTTACTTTCTATAAATTGAAAGAAGTTCAATGTGTAGCAGAAAGAGAAAACAAAGCTACATTGCCTATAATTTGGAAGATGTCAATTTCTAAAAAAAAAAAGATAAAGAATGATTTTTTTTAAAAAAAATATATAAATGGTGAAATATATTGTTTTTTTGAAGTGGACATCTGAATTCAGTGTTGGAAAATTGAAAAAAATATGTTTCTAGATGAATGATTGGAAAGAATAAAAATAAAGGAACAAAAACAGTTAGTTAAAAATCAGTCTACTTCGAGTTACGAAAAACTGCACCAAATACCTCTGACAACTCAACTCAACTCTGCACTCCAAACATAGACTTTTGAACTCACTAACAAATTAACTCTGTCCAACTCAACTCAACTTTGTATGCCAAATGCCCTTTTAAGTTTCTTCAATTAATTGATTTAATCATTTTAATAAAGTATTATGGAAAAGGAACCAACTAAAATAAGAAAATCTCCAAGTTTAAGAAAATTATATACTGAAGATACACATCTGCATGTAATGAGAATAGAACCCAGTTTAATTAGCTACACTCAAATACAAAAAATAATGAAATAAAATAATAATAATAAATTACTATTTTTTAGTCCTCGGAGTTTGAGCTTTTTTAATTTGATTTGATTATGTCTAAAGGTTAAACTAATACTAGTTGGGGATTAGGTTGAATGTAATTGTATTAGGATTTAAGTTTTGTAGAAAATACAGAAAATTAAGTAGATTTTCAAGTAGGGGCAGAAAAAGAAGGTAGATTTTAGGAATTAGTATTTGACCCACCCCTTTTTCACGCAACCCATTTCCTTTTTGTCCAATTACCTACTTTCTTTTCTTTTTTTAACCAGCTGAAACCCCTGCAATTAATTTTTAACATTAATTTATTACCTTTCTTTCTCACGTCGAAAGAAAGTGTCAGCATAAAAAAATTATTGCCTAGTAAATGCAAAGATATTTTGAGATATTTAACCAAATTAGAGAGACTCTCAAACCATAAAGACGACTTAAATGATAATTGACCTAACAAATATGTATAATATGAAAATTCAATCTAAACTTAAAACAACCGTCTAATGAAATATAGAAATATTATTTTGTATAGATTGTTAAGTTCTTGCATCAAAATACATGTGCCAACATGAATATAACTCAATGATGAAGATTTGAAGAAAAAAAAAATCAAAACACATGCCAAGGAAACAAAAAATCGACACACATAAACATAAAATTCAATACTATTTTCATCCTCCTTTTAGCTTTCAAATATAAACTTTCTTCCTACACTCATTACCATCAATAAGTTAGTTACATATAAAACTAAGTAAACCAGATATATCCAAAGCCCTACAAATAACACACTTCATATTGAGAGAATTCTCAACCCCCCTCTAATTTTTCAAAATTAGTCAAATAGGGTTAAAATGGAAAAAAAAAAAAAAAGTGATAAAACTGTTGGAGCAAGGATGGGAATGCAATTCCATACCCTCCCACTCAATTGGAATTCTTTGTCATGATGAGACTAATTTTGACCATAGGCATATAGACTAATGGTGAATGAAACCAACTTTTGACTAGTTTGTGCAAGGTTGACCTAGTCTCTTCTTCGTATGGTCAAATTCTTGACTAGTCATAAGCTGCTTAAAATATGATCAAGTCAACATTCTTAATCTTAAATACTAAGGAAACATCCTCCAAGAAATCTACCAACAGTATTTTGAGCTAAAATAAACCTAATACTAGTTCTGTCCTAACAGGTTTAACAAATGATAGATTTCAAGAAAGCTCATAACCTAGTGATGTAGAGCTTGACACTCTCTCCCACCTAAATTTGCGATATACTCGACATAAGCACGTATTCAAAACACCTAGCATATAAATCCAGCATTTTAGTAATGTGGCATGCGATGTAATCGTCTGCCATCTTGTCTATCTATTCCCTTTTTCCATGGACAATCTAACTTTTCACATGTTACCATCTCATAAGGCGAGGTACATATTATTAGGTTCTTCTCACAATCATAAGAAGCTCTAGTACACTTGCAAACAGAGGGCCAACTTTACATGACCACCAATATATGCAACATAGCGACTAGCTTTGACCTTCCATGGTGTCATGAGGGGAGCAAATTCAACACCCAACCATTTTATGCAAGGATGTTATGGTCCCTTCTGCATATTCAAGTTGTTGGCTAGTGACAGACTAAAGTTAAAGATGGACTGTATTCCAAGTACAAATGAGGACCTTTGTTGCTCTGGACCCTAAAAATTGAAAACTCCAAAGAATTAAGGAAAGGAATTACCCTATCTGTTGGAGCTGATACCCTTAAATCAACTTCATTATAGGCAATAGGGTGTCGGTAGGAGCCAAAAGCGTTTCCAATGAACATCCAAATGTCAAAATATAAATTCTTATACCTCAGCGATTAAGGCAGAAAAGCAAGCATAAGCCTTTGACTGTTCATGAACAATGAAGTGTTGAGTTGCTTGCTCGCCAAATTATGCCACATTCTTTTCAGGTCTTCTCTTCAAATGATCTCATCTGCAAACTAATAAGAGGAAGAGGAAAATATGTACTTAAATTTAGGTATAGAAAGCAATAGACGAGGGGAAAATCAGAACTGAATTTTGACATTCTTCTCTCCATGTTTTTAATATTATGTACATGAGTCTCAAAGGCTAAGGTGCTTTCAGCAATTGGCAAACAAAACTCTGATAATGGCTTTCATTTGCTTTTCTTGTAAAACCCACGTATGGTATAAATTTTTAACACACAACTTAAAAAGCAATTACACTATAATTGCAAGATGAAACCATTATTTTTAAAAGAAGTTCTCAAAATATATAGGAGTTCGTGATTCCAAAGATCATGTGAGGTCATTTTCATCCAATGGTCCTTCATGCTCTTCTGCCGCATCAGTCTTCAGTGCACTCACATCGCCTGTTGGCAGTTTTCTAGCAAGCCTGATAATCTGCAGGAATTTCATTTCGGTCAAAGGAGGTAGAAGAATCACATTCCATGACACAACATTGAAAACGAAGCAAAACTAATAATGCTACATTACCAAATCTAACATTTCTTTACATAATTTCAAAGTGAGGTACTGAGTAAAAAGAGTTTCTGAGGAAAATTGTTTCAAAGGAATCATGAAACTTTTAAGTTTTTATAACTTGATGTAGAAGTCCATCGGTCATACAAAATCAATTTTCACCCAAAATTTTGGGAAATCTCTCATTGTTGCATTTAGAATTACATTTGTCAGGTAGTGATGTATTCTCAGTTGTCTTGAAGTTCCAAAATGAAACCAGTACTATAAGGAAAAAAATGTTTCCATTTCTTTCTTAGCACGTTCTCTTTACAATGCACCTTGGAATTTCAAAGTAAAGTTACATTTTTCTTTGCACTTCTATCTCTTCCTTTTCAAAATGGAGAATTTTTCCCATGGGAAGTAAAAGATGATCTGGTTGTAATTTACAAACAACTATAAACTTTTCACATCAATTGAAATGTAAAAACAGAATGGAACAGAACATTTACCACATGGTCAAGATGAGAAATAGTGCTTGACTGAGCCACGCGCTTGATTTCCTCAGCATCACCTTCCGTATAAGCAGATATTAGCTTACTAGCAGCACGGTATTGGTCAGTTCTCAAAAAGGCATCAACTCTGCGAAGAGGAAATAATAGAAATTCAGCCCACAAGTACTTTTTTAGGATGTTTCTTTTTTATATATCCGTGAGTATCCAGAACAGCTTGCACGCACCTCGACTAATCTCACGAAACAACTGTTGACCCTAACTACCTATGGTTGCCAAGAAAACTCGTAAGATATTCAATCCTAAGTAGATAGTCATCATGGCTTGAACCCATTCCCTCTAAGTCTTTTATTATTTTCCTAGCCCTTATTGACCACTAGGCCAACCCATGGTGGTTACTCTTTTTGGATGTTGTTGTTCTATAAAATATTAAAAAGGAACAACAATTTTCTCTTTTCAAAATAACATATATTTTCACTAAAGTCTCAAAAGCTAACCATCAACAGTTCTATCTTGGATAAGGAAAGCTTATTTGATCATTCGGCAGCTTAAATATTCCTACTATTTGTCTAAGTTAAAAGAAAATATCAATTCAAAAACAACATCTGTACCGTGGAGATAAGGGAGAAGAGAGAAAAAGATTGTGCAGATGGCAATAAAAGAGTTATCTTCCACTAGCTTGTCCTTAGATTAGGGGAAGGTCAATTTAGCTACTCCGCTGCTGTTATATATTTAATGTTAATCTAAGATAGAAAAAATGCATATATGTGCGTCTGATTTAGGCAAAATAAAGACAGCCATCTTAGCCTCCTTCCTCTTTACTTTGCCTAACATTCCCAATTACTTTGTTCGTCCCATACCAAGTCTACATAACAGACATTTATCATTTTCTGGACTCGATTGATGTTGGGTTGGGTAAAATATCTCTTCTTGTACAAGTGTAAAACAATAAAATGGAGATAATAACCAATGCAGACACTTCTTAATTTTAAAGATCTCATTTTGAAATTTAAAGGACACAGTTGTACAACCTATAAAGATCCTGTTAAAAGTGGATCCCATTTACAATTGCTTTTTGCAATTGGATCAAAATCAGGTATATAATTGAGTACCTACCCAAGGCTAACTGGAGAATGACCAACCTTGACTTTAATCAAGTAATACGAAGTATGAAAATCTGGGAAGCAGATGAAAAGATAATCATGATATAGTTCAGAAATAATACTCACTGTGAACAGTCATTGTAGCACTTCTCAGCTTGTTTGAAGTCATGGGCGTAAAGGTAAACAATGATGGCACTAAGATATGCCTGGAATTAACAAATATATTATTTGCAGTAAGTTTCATTGCTAGATAGATATTAGCAGCACAACACTGCAGTTTATCTCTTTCAACTAGTAATCATTCTCTTTCTTTCATTTGTCAACTGTTGAACAATAAACGAACTTTTCTTTGATTAATAAAAAGAAACAAAGAAGTATCAACTTCCATTTATGTCAATTGGAAAGTCTTTTTAAACTTCATTGACTTCTGTAAATTAGCCTATAAATGCAATAACAGTAAATCTAAAAATCATCAATGTGATAGAAAGATAACAATTTTCTTCTAGGAAACTCATTTAACAAGCTTGTTTCAATGATAAGGAAAAATTCATTGCAGATCAATATAAGAAAAGGCAAAGGTAGAACCTCCCCCCCACCTTGCCCTGGCTGTGGGTGGCATTGCATTTGTCAGCCGCCAAACCCCATCGCAACAGCAATTCTGCAGCATCGGAATATCTACATGGAAAAAGACAACATTTTTATCAGCAATTAAAACCTTTTATACATGTACAAAAGGAAGCTCATATATGAGCTAAAATTTAGATTCATTCAGAAATTACTGTGCATTAGCAATAGATTAACAGTTCAATATTCTCTCTAAAGAGAGTAATATATCTTCTGATAAGAGGTTATAGACCAGAAAAGTACAAGAGAAGATTACTTGGCTAAAAGTAACAGATAATTACATCAAATAAGAAACAGATGGGCAAGTGAACCTGAAAGGCTGAAAGCCATTGAGGATATAGTGATATGAAAGATTCAAATTTCATAGTTATACTTCAAAGGGTTGTCCTTTTTCTTTTTCTTCTTCTTTTTTGTTTTTTTTAATAAGAAACCTGCAAAATGCATTACTTAAATAGCAAGAACAGCCTAGGGGCCAGGGGAGGAGAGATCCCCCTCCCAAAATCTAGCATTTGCCTAAAAATGTAGTAGTCATGTTATCTATTGATAAAATAAATAAGGGGAAAAATCAATTTAAACTCCCCTAAACTTTGGGGGTTGTATCAATTAAAACTCCAAACTAAAAATTGTATCAATTTAAACTCTAAACTTTCATAAGTGGATCAATTGAGACGTATTAGTGATTTATAGCTATTTTCACGTGATTCCCTTTAAAATTAGCTCAAAATCACCTAAATAAAATTATTCTTCTCTCAAAGTCCTACCAAAGTAGTAAGAAAAATTATAATGTAATTCTTTCTAAATAAGTAGAAAAAAATAGAGGAAGACGAGAAGATGAAAAACTGCTCATATTAATTAAAAAATGCTATTATTTGATTTGATTTAAGCATTTCTCTCTAATTTACTTTAATCCTTGTATTTAAATAAGTCTTATACACGTGTGAAAGTTAAGCATTAATGGTTTTAAAATGAAATGCTAATGGAGGGCCTAAATTGATTCACTTATGAAAGTTTAGGATTTAATTGATACAATTATCAGTTTGGGGTTTTAAGTGATACAACCACCAAAGTTTAGAAGTATAAATTGATTTTTTCCCAATAAATAATATGTTCAACAAAATAATAGAACCCAAACTCTTCTAAGACAAAGGACTTATTTATTTCAAATTGAATGGATGGAGCGACAATGTTGTCAAGATAACCAAGAGTTAAAAGGAAAGGGTGCCTGGAATCATTTATGTTTTTCTTCCCTCTTCTCCTCATTCTATTCAGGCCAACTATGCTCTATCCATCGAGTAAAAAGAAACTAATAAAGCCATTTTCTGTTGAGAACCAAAAAAAGGGAAAGCCTAGGGGACAGGGGACGTATTTAGCCATCACTTCTATTAAACCTTTTGCATTTTCAACAGCACATGGGTATAAAAAGGTTTCATTGTGAAATAGCTAATAATGAGATAGTGAAATAATTCAATACTTTAAGGCTTTTGATTATGGCAGTTTCAAAATAATTCAAAACTTACTTCTCTAGTTTTACAAAAACACTTGTGGCATCACGATATAAATCAAAGGCCATTTGTTCTCTGCCATCCTCTTCCAGAAGTGTACAGGCATCCATGTATAACGTGATAGCTTCATCTGGCTTGCCATCTTCCAAAGCACTGTAAGGAGATAAACAATTAAAATGTTCACAGGCATCTATGGCAAGATATACTTGTATCAACTTGCATGTTCGTAAAATATAACAGCAGTGACATAGTCCCTTAAGTTACAGACAGTTATGGTTCATCCATCTCAGTGAAGGGAGGATACAATAGTCCATTGAGGAGCTTATTTAGTAATTATTGTCTTTGACCTATGGCTACTCAAGCATGAATGAGCAAATAAAACACAAGTGCTACTGTGCATGAAGAAGGACAGTAGTCATAAAAGATAAGGAGTTATGGTGACTTATAAACTACTTGAACCAACATAGAGGCAAAAGGTCAAAACTATTGTGTAAATTTTTTTCTTTTAATATGAAACAGAAAAGCTATTGGGTAATTGAGTGACAAAAACTACTGCTAGAGAAATTCCAATGGCAAAGAAACGTAAGCAACCAAAATTCCTTTCCTTGAGAATTAAGATTTATTACTACTTCTCATCTTGATCACAGTGAATAAATTTGCTTTAGTTTAATTATTTTTGACATAGAAAATTTATTTAGAATTATCATATGCTTTATATCCTTGTATTATAAAGCAAAATTTATTTGGTTTTCTCATTTTAAAAAGAAATCCTTGCATTGAGGAAGCTTCATATTTTCTGGATTGTTTACATGTTACTTAATTCTGCTAATGTTGGTGACTGCACAAAGCTAACTTATAGCCTTTTTTTTGGATAAGAAACAATTTAATTAAGAATAAAAGAATACAAAAGAAGAATAAGAAATCTAGCCTCAAGCAGTTTCGTTGAAAGACGAAAGTTATATGATGTTGCATAAAACATAAACTTACTGAGCACCCTTTGCTAAAGCATCAGATGCAGGTTGTGATCTTCCACACAGAACATACAACTCGGATGCCCTTCTATAAAAGTCAGCAACTTCAATCAAGTTACCCAGTTCCTTTGCAAGAGCAGCAGCAGATTCCATATGCTTAGCAGCATCCCAGGGTCTAATTAGTGGTGAAGGACTTAAAGGGAGAAAACACACAGATAAAGAAATAAATCAATGCAGGCCAAAGAATGGCCATCTACCAATTCAGGAAATAAGGATACGAGGAGAGCATCTCTTGCCCTTTTGAAGCTTTTTCAAACGCAATCTTTGCTTTCTCATGGTTATTTCGGACTCTATACGCATTCGCTACAGCAGAAAGACAGTTTTTTATTTGTTTTCCGGGGAGAAAAGAATATCAGCAAGTAATGCAAATATCTCCAATTTTCACGTTCTTACATCCAATTAGAAAGCTTAACTAAACTATGCGTACAGAAAACAACATACCAGCCTGTTCATAAAGGACAGTAGCACTTTTCCAATCAGCACTCCATCTTGTCATACTGAGTTTTGTGCTATAGATTTGACAGAAAATAAAGAAAATGAATACAGATCAAAGAAAATTAAATTGCTAAGTTCAAACAGAAATTCTGGCCAATTAACTTCCCAATCCATCCGATCCACCTTCTTCATACTCATTCCCAATGTAATACTCGAAGAACAAATCAATATTAAGCTTGGCTTAAAACCCACATTCTTATGGACAAATTGATCACATTTTCCTCTTTCCTTTTCATTTCCGATAGGCACATCAAGCTAGCTAGCACTTAACAGAATCCATAACGAGAACTAAAAAGAAAAAAAATTCAAATCCCAAAAGAGCCTCAGAAGCTCAGCACCGTTCATGGAGTCCATAAGAAGTAAAAAGAAACTTCAAAGAAGTCAGATGACACAAGTGAAGAGAATCTTGCAGAGAGCGATGGAGAGAAGAAAACTAACAATTTATCGGCTTTGATCATTAGCTTTTCGGCATCGGAACTGGCCATGATTTCTGTTCGTGTTCTGGAATTGCCTCTCTTCTTCTTTGTTGATTGAACGTGATTTTGCTCGACGCCTGATCGAGCTGTACTTCCAACTTCCCTTTACGATTACACCATTGCATCGAATCGATAAGACAGGTAAGATTCTGCCTTTACTTATCTGTTCTAAATAAGGAACAAATAAACCAAGAAATGTAATATTGCAATATCGCTATCAAATACAAGGTTAAATTACATAATTATTTTATGATTTTTTTTAATTTATTATTTTATGTTTTTTTTTTTTTTTTTTTTTTTTTTTTTTTTTTTTTTTTTTTGAGTTTAACAACATTTGGGAGTTGGGATTTGAACCTCTAACCTCTATGCTCACTTTTGCTAATCTTTTTGAGTTCAACAATGTGTAGAGACAAGAATTCGAATATGAAGGGTACAAGTATAATAATGTTATTAATGTAATACTCAAGTTAGCAATTTATTTTATGAATTTAGATGTTTAAAGTTAGGGTAAAATATACTTCTATTTGGTCATTGAATTTTGAAAACCAACACTTTTAGTCCTTGAGATTTGAATCTAGTTTTTATTTGGTCATTTAGATTTCAAAAGTGACATGTTTGGTCCTCAAAGTTTAAATTTGATTTTTAATTCGTCTTTGAAGTTTGCAATTGATTTCTAATTAGTCCATGGAGTTTGACATTGATTTATGTCCTTGAGTATTAAAAAAATGCTAAATTATAAAAAAATACTCTCATCTTTGCCCTTGTTTCAAACATACCCATATTCTTTCAAAAATTACAATATTACCCTTGACCCTTTTATAAATGTTTCAAAATTATCATTGGAGTAGAAAAATCGTTAGAAAGTTGAACGAAAAGTTGACGTATTTGAATGTCGTTCTTTCAGACTTAATCCTCATAAGCTTCCTAGTCACCGCCACGTCGTTTTAGGTCATCGCCACATTGATTTTTCGTCCAACATTCTAACATATTTCTACTCCAATGGTAGTTTTGAAACATTTATGAAATGTTAAGGGTAATATTGCAACTTTTGAAAGAATAAAGGTATTTTTGAAACAAGAGACAAAGCTCAAGGGAATTTTTTTATAATTTCTCCTAAAAATAAATAAATAAATAAATAAATATATATATATATATATATATATATATAATTCCCAACTCATTTAAAAATTCATATCATGAAAGTCTAGTATATATGTTAACTACCATGTTATCATTTCGTTCGGTCAACTAATATCAACTTTACTAGGGACCATTTAGGAATCAATTTTAAACTTTAGGAATTAATTAGAAATCAAATTCAAACTTCAGAACCCAATGTGTCACTTTTGAAACTTCAAAGACCAAATATAAACTAAGTTCAAATCTTAAGGACCAAAAGTGTTGGTTTTGAAAATTCAGGGACCAAATAGAAACTAAATTCAAATTATAAGAACGAAAAGTGTATTTTACCTTTAAAGTTATCTCATTTAAAAATGTTTTAATTACTTTTTAAGTTGTAATTTTTTTTTTTGTTTATACCATTAACTAAATGGTTATGTAACATTAGGCAAATGTTGATTAATTAAATGGTTATGTAACATGTTTATTAGGCAAATATTGATTGGTTTCATATAGCAAGGTAGATCATTGAGAAAGAAATAGATAGTTTGAGAAAATAGAATAGGGCATATTATAAAATGATATTTGATATATTATTTTAGGAAAATGTAGGTTGCATATGTCCCTTATTTCATCTATAACCTTTTGGTTGATGGTACAATACCTTAATCACTTGAGCTATGCTCAAGTTAGCTTTTATAGTTTTGTTAAGTCTCTTAAAATATTCTTGTTGTTAAATGATAATATTTTTGTATGACATGTTTTGAATGTGATAGAAAAATTGTCCAAAAAAAAAAAAAGAACAAAGAAAAAAGAATGTGACAAAAAAGATATTGTACTTGCATTTAGGACAACTTACTCAATGAGGTTGCAGGCTGTCTCTTTAAGATTTAAATCTTAAACTTATCTGTCTCTAATAACTACTGGATACAAAAGCGAGATACTCTTATTATTTCTCTTTCATACATCTAATGATGCAAAACTATCACCCTCATTGTAGCGATTCCCTCATCATTTAGACTAAAATGAGTGTTGGACATCTTTAAAATTTGAGTCGGGTTAAAAGTAAAGAAAGCTATGAGATACACTTTTTGGAAATGTGACGAAATGAGTATTGGTCATATTCAAAATCCACCCCTAAAGATAAACTTTTGGGTCACTAATATTTAAGTTTGGTGCATATTTAATCTCTTAAAGTTTCAAAAGAGACTTTAATCCCTGAAATTGATTATATGAAGTTAGTTGTGTTGATGATAATTTGTTTATTTAGTAAGGAACTAAATAGTTGTATTGATAATAAACCTCAGTTGGTCCATGAAGTTTATTAAATAGTGTCTATTTGGTCCTTAAAATTAGGATACAACTAAATAGTGTTTGAATAGTGTTAATTGTTTGAATGTAGTTAAAATTGGACTAAATAATGTATATTTAGTCATTAACGTTTTTAAAATGTCTATTTTAAAATTTATTATCAACGATAAGATTTCAAAATAGACATTTAGTCTTTAATGTTAACCAAATAGACAACTTTTTAAAGTTCAAGAATCTATTAAGTTAAATTATACAAAATACTCTTGAATTTTGGAGTAGGTTTCAATTATGCTATTACACTTTAAAAAATTTCATTTTAACCCTTGTACTTTAAAATTGTTCCAAAAAATATCCTCACAAAATCTTTTCATTAAAATAAAGGACAGAAATTGACGCGACAATTAATTGTAAAAATTAGAAATGTATATGTCATCATTTACAACTCACTTTCAACTATATAGAAGATTAAGAACATTTTAACTATTCATTTCAACCCAAAAGATATAGTTGACATCATTTACAAAGCATTTACAAAGTCAATTTTACACATTAATCATCAACTGCCCGTCATTTTATACGAATGATGTTGTAAATAATGTCATGTGTGAGTTCTAATTTTTACACATCACTAAGTCCATCTCCATTTATCATTTTACTCGAAAAATCTATAAGATTTTTTTTTGGAATAATTCTAAAGTTTAGCAAGTGAAACTTTTCAAAGTTTGAAAACATAATTGAAACCTACCACAAAATTGAGGCATATTTCAATATATCAAATGCAACCTTAGAGGTTAAGAGAATAAATTTATTAATTTAACGTTAAATAAAATATAAATAAATCAAGACCTTCGTGGCCAAGGCCCCAAACAACTAGAAACTATTCAAGGAAGCCGCTACATTTTAGTTGGCAATTTTGTACCATTTGATGTCCGTCACATTTTAGTGGACAATTTTATACCATAAATGTGACAATTTTATACCATTGAATGTAGGAGAGAGAAATTACAAATTACTTCAATTTTATATATAACAATTATTAGAGGCATTAAGATTTTCAAATTCATACTTGACTCTTAGTAAGAGACGTACATGTTGGAGCGGTCTCAGCCGTATTTGTCACTGAGTCTCTGCCTCTAGCCTCCTTATCCAATTCCACTCCATTGCTTGAATCTGAACTGAAAAAGTTATTGGCAGTAGCAGAGAAGACGAATGAGAGTGGGCATGGCTGCTTCGCTTTCAACTTCTCCCTACACATGCTCCTCCAAATTCATTATTTTGCGCAAGTTTAGCCCCAGGATCAAACTCGGAAGAAATTGCTTCAGAATTTCTGCCTCAACCTCCGTTCTTGCCGGTGGATCTCCTCTCCTTCAAGCAGCCAAGCATACTGTATGATTTTCATCTAACTAGCATTTTTCCGATAAGGGTTTTGAATCAATGTCTCGACTCATAGTGTTTACTCGTTCTGGTAAAGGAAATGCATGAGCGCTCTGTTTTAGGACTCTTCTTGGTGTAATCATAATGTGACTGTAAGGCGTAGCGTTGCTTGCATTTTTGTATGTGATTTTATTTTTACCTAGCGTGTAGAACTGGTGAATTAATTAGAGCAAATAAGTATGACAAAAACGAGAGAAGCAGAGATACAGAGATTCGCCGCACTTGCAAGTTATAATTGCAAGCTAATAAAAGGTGTGGATTATGAATGAAGTGTTAGCATCGGAATCTCTCGATGGATGAATGTGAATTGGGGCCATTCAGTTTGCATGAATTGACAGAAAAGTTGTTCATTACTCTTCTTGCACCTTGGTGAAATCTGGCCGAAAGAGGACCTTCCGGTTGAGAAATCTTTGAAGGGTATTAGTGGAATGATTGATAGATAGTCTAAATTGGAATGTTTTTTTGAGGAGTCAATAATTTATGTTTTGTGATCGTTTGATTTATGTGTGAACTAATTTTGCTAATGCATTTGTTAATTAGAGGGTGTATTCTGGAGGAAAATGACTGACGTGAGTCTTTGTAATTCTAGGTGGACGCGTACGTAAAAAGTGGAATGGTTATTGGCTTGGGGTCTGGTCAAGCTTCGGGCATGGCTATTCAGTATCTTGGCCGGCTGCTTCGAACAGGTGCTTTGAAAGATATAGTAGGGATACCCATGTGAGTTACTATCCTCTGAATTCATTGACGATGTCTGATACTTTCTGCATGTTTTCATCATTTGCCTAATTCCGATCTGAACTCCATTAAAACAATTGGCAGTTTGTAATCATTCTCTTCTTTCTTACTGACACTGGATAGGATTGATATGAAATAAACATTTTTGGAAATAAGTAAAATCTCCTTAGAATTATAAAGTTAATAAAGATTTACAGTGAATATCTCTTGAAGCCATTGGAGATGTTAGGCCAAAAGCCAAATTGGGATTCTTTACACCAAATTCCAACTACTTTGTTGTTATTAAATTTATGAAGGCCTATTTTACATTGAGGTTTCGTTTTGAATGCTGACCATATGACATGTCTCCATGTTCTCCAGTTGAGCGACTTCCAACTTGTTGAAGACATTTGTGAAAGAAAAAAATGACTTTCACAATTATTGTAATTAAATTTATAATTTAAAATTCCGTGACTTTCTTCTATATACTTTCCATTCTTAACGCACTATGTCAATATTTCTGAAAGACAAAATGATTTTCTTTGTACCTTTCATTCTTAACGCACTGTGTCAGTTTCTTTGGCTTGATGCAGGTCCATAACAAGTGCGAGTGAAGCTGCCAAGGCAGGAATTCCACTAGACCAGTTCAATGATAGTTCTCAAGTGAGTTAAAACATTTAATTCTTAATTCATTGTGCTCCTTACTGGAGTACATTTTTAAGCCCCAAGGCTGTCTCTAAGTTTAGTTAAGAAGAGAAAATCTTTAAATGGTAGATGAGAGTTTCCTCATGTTTGTTTGATGTTTCTTTGTCATCGGGGTGCATTAATGAAATTGGAATAGATTGCGGAATTTTTTTGGCCTCCCAAGTTACAAGAAACTCAGATAATGAACCAGAGAACCCTAATAGATTGCAGAGCTTTTGTGGCCTCCTAAGGTTCTCATAAGAATTCTGATACCTCGTTGATAAAAAATTAGTAACTGTTGTGAACTCAGTTAAGGCCCGGACACTCACAGATATCAAAAAAAGAAACAAAAAAACCAATGAGGAGTTATGAAGTCCCTAATAGTGAATAATAAAATAGAACTGCATTCTAAATATTCTTCAAAGGTTTTTGGGCATTAAAGGTGAACAGTTCATTTTTTTTCCCCTGTGATGAGAGATTATTTATATTCTGAACATTTTTTCTGTGTAAATAATGGTACTTATCAAATTTTTATTTTTTGGAACTTTATTTTGTATTATTTTTTCTATGAAGTAAACAATGAGTTTGTTCTTTTGTAGATTGATTTTTCATTTGATGATGCTGATATTATGGAAGAAGGAACACTAATTGCTGTCATTGGGCATCGGAAACTGCAAGTGGAAGATTCAATAATCCAAGAGAAGGTGAATAAAATGTTATGTGTCCTACCTTTTCTAAAATCTCCTAAATCAATGGGCTTATGAATTTCGACCTATAACAGGGAAAAGATCCTGAAATCTGGAAGGTCCGATCATTTATATCTATCAGAAACAATTTTGGTTTTAATGTTCAACAGCAATTTGGTGTCAATGTCATGTGAAGACTTAAACCTTCAAGACCTTGAATATTATATAATTGTTGTGTTAAATGTTCATTTCTTGTCTTTCATTTATTTGCAGTCTATATTAAATGCCTCCAACCAGCTTGCATTCATGATAAAAGAAAGCCAATATATGGGTGGCCTTGAGGGTTCGATTCCAGTTCTAGTGAATTCTGTGAGAAGACATCAATATCATCTATAGTATGGCTTACATATGACATAGACTATCAGATAGCTAATGAAGAAACACTGAAATTTATTTTCAGCTTAATTGGATGCAAACTGCAGAAGAAATTGATGATCTCTTTTTAGGCGATGCAGAGGTAAGCTTTTTACTGACGCCTATTACCTTGTTGTCAAACTTTACATGCTACTTTTGCTAAGTGGACTCGCTTGATTTTATTAGTTACCTAAGTAAAGCTCAGAAAGCCAAACACGTTAGTTTGACCAGCTTATAAATAGATTACATATCTAGAAACTGTCCAGTTTTATATGCCGCATGCTCATTATAGTTTTTTCTTTTTGTGGAATGCTTTATCAATTAATTTAAATTGTGACAAAGATAATCTAAGGTTGGTAACTTTGTACATAAGTCAAAATTCAAGCTTAAAAGAAAGAAGAATTCAAAAGTGTGGCCAGGGTTAACTGCAGATCTAGCACAGCAATATAAAGGTTTAAGTTGTTCCGTCTGATCTTTCTATTTCAATTTTGAATAACGTTTTGTGAATCAATACATTACATATCCTATTTAACTATGCTCAACATATGGAAATATTGAATTGTTTGCTTTTCTTTGTCATTAGCTATGTATCTTTTAAGTAGGATCTTCCATAAGGGAAAGAGGTCCTTATTCAGTAAAAGTCATGTAGTAATTTTATTTGGTCAAACAAATGATGTTCCCTGGTGAGAGATGTCAATCATAAACATGTCTTCAATATGAAACGGTAACCTTTGGTTTCTAAGCATCATTATTTAGCAGGGAAAGAACAAATAATGATTCATTTAGTTATTTTAATAGTTCTTGTCAGATTTTTTAAGCTTTGCCATAACATTGAATTTTCCATGTTAAGGTATGGAGGAGGCCATCAATAGGGCATGCAGGTCCCCTTGGGGGCGACTTCCCACTTGTCACTAGAGAAGGCCATAACGTTCTGGATGTCATATTTACATCTCCAATATCAAGCCTAGGTGCGTGATAACTTTTTTCCACCTCTACTTTCATTTCTTCATAGATGACATGAAATAGTTTCTAAGGACATGAAATGCATTTGCAGCTAATGTAGCAGAAAGTCTTGATCAGATTGATGGAGTCGTAGATCATGGAGTCATTTCTAAATTTCCGTCAGTATTTCTCTCAATTGCTTCTCTTTTTGCTTATGTGACATTCTTCTTGCTTGGTCCTATGTATCGGATGCCTGTCTGCATACTCTTACCCCATTTTCAAAATTATCCTTCCAGCAGCTTTAAGTCCAATAAATTCACTTTGTCGAATTGATGTTATTCATAGCAGACAAACAATACTTCTGAATGTACTTCATTCCACATTCTTCTCTGTTTAATCCTCACACGTCCTTAACTATACAGCACCGTGCACCGTGCACTTTTTTTTTTTGCTATTAACACACTGGATTTAAGTTTTGATAAGTTGAATTCTTCCTTATACTTTCCCATGTGTTATAGTTGCACAGCAGTTATTGCATCAGAAAGCGGGCTGCAAATTGTCGATAATCTACAGAGGAATATGGCATAGAGTGATTGCAGTGTACAGATCAATGCCATCACAGGTAATTTTGCAAGTCACGGATGTTCCAACTTAAATTTTGTGGAAATTATTATGTAAACCATGACAGGGGCTACATAAAATCCTTTTCTACTGTTGATATTAGATGAATCTATGGGTTTTAGATGACGTTAAAAGTATTCAATTTTACGTCGTGCTAGATCTTTATATTCGTCCCAGAGTTCTTTATAAATCTCATCAACCAATATGCCTGTACGTGAAACTGCTATACATTCTTTAATCATTTATAGTAGAAAGTAATGCAAGTAATTAGTGTATTTGATTTACAGGTCTCACCCAAACTTAAATTGAACTCTCATTCCAATCATTAGTAAAAACGAACTTCTTACAAAAAAGATAGTTGATTAGTCTCTAAGCTGTACACTTCTTTTCTTTCCTTTCTTAGTCCAGGTTGACTTGGTAGAAACGAAGGATTTAATTCACATACTTTTTTTTTATGAGAAACAAGAAAAATGCATTCTAAGAGGCAAATCGCCCATCAAATCAACCTAAGGGACCAAGGGATAAGGCATCCCCTCTTCTGAAGGAAGGGTTACAAAGACTTTCCAATCTAATTCTATGATGTCTATAGAGTAGTTACAAAATAACCTATGCTGAGCACTCCAATTAGAGGCCGTAAACTGTACAAATCACAAAAAGAAGAAAGAGAGGACAGCTTATCTGAGAACACTCTTGAATTTCTCTCCTTCCTAGAAGATTAACACATACTTCTTACAAACAAGCAATGCCGAATGAGAGCCTGGCGTTGAGCCATATTGAATAGGAGCAGTATCATTCCCACAAGAACCCAAGGAGTACAGCCACCAATTTCTTCAGCCTCTGCCTTGTGCTCCAAAATGGTCGGAACACGGCAGCCCTGAGACCCCCACTTCCCAGCAGCGACTCCTGCCGAGTCCTTCTGAGTCAACCAACTCACCACCACGAGTAGGGCGATAGGCACCGCTCGTAAAGGCCAACCGCCACAAGCCAACCTTTTGGGACTGTATATTGCAATGGGATTGCAGAGCCCCTTACTATGGCCAGCACAATTGTAGTACAGAGAAGGCCTCGCAAAAAGGAAGTAAGAGAAGGAACGACATGTGGGGACATGGAAGGTGAATATGAGAACAAGTAGGAGAAGAGAAGGGAAGGGTGAGGGATCGGAAGTAAGAAAATGTGTAAAAGAGGAGACTTTTGACATTATGGGAATCATGGGGATCAGAGAGAAATGGTTGAAAAGTTCAAATCCTGCAGAAGTAAGTGTTGGCAGTTTGAGTAAATTAAGGTTTGAAATTCCAACTGTAATTGACGGTTTGGTCTGGTGGGCAACTGATGAGAGAGGACGTGGAGGATTAACCGTGGGAAAAGTGGTGATTTTAACTGCTTACTCTCTAGAGGTTAATTTCCTTCTAAGATGATAAGGAGAAAAAGGAGAGGCAGAAGGATCATTTTATTCTATTTTTGAGTTTGAATGGAGTTTTTTTTTTTTTTTTTTTCCCTTCTTATTTCTCTCTCTCTCTCTCTCTCTTTCTCTCTTCCAACAACATTTGAGAGTGGGAGGATTCAAACTTTTGACCTCTTGGTTGATGGTACATGTCAATTAAGTTTGAATGGAGTTGGAAACTTTGGATTGCAATTGATATTTGTGATCAAATAGATTTTTCTATCGTTAAAAGTTAGTTTCTTATTGAAATGAAATCCTCAAAAAATTATTGGTAATTCTAGTCAACTCAGATTTGTTTATGAAAACAACATAGTTCACTAGGCTCCGTTTGATAACCATTTTAGTTTTTGATTTTTAGTTTGATAACTATTTTAGGCTCCGTTTGATAACCATTTGATTTTTGGTTTTTGGTTTTCAAAAATTAAGCTTGTTTTCTCTCAATTTCTCTACAATGGTTTTCATCTCCCTTAAGGGAGCATTTGCATTCTAACCAAATTCTAAAAACAAAAACAAGTTTTTAAAAACTACTTTTTTTAGTTTTCAAAACATGACTTGATTTTTGAACCATAGGTAAATGGTAGATAACAAAACAAGTAAATACATGGATGAGAGTAGTATTTATAGGCTTAATTTTCAAAAACCAAAAACCAAAAACTAAGGCCCCGTTTGATAACCATTTGGTTTTTGGTTTTTGGTTTTTGAAAATTAAGCGTGTTTTCTCCCAATTTCTCTACAATGGTTTTCATCTCTCTTAAGGAAGCATTTGAATTCTTAGCCAAAAACTAAAAACAAAGACAAGTTTTTGAAAACGAAGAGTAGTTTTCAAAACATGGCTTGGTTTTTGAAAACATAGGTAAAAAATAGATAACAAAACAAGTATATACATAGGTGAGAGTAGTATTTATAGGCTTAATTTTTAAAAACCAAAAACCAAATGGTTATCAAACGGAGCCTAAATGGTTATCAAACGAGGCCTTAGTTTTTGGTTTTTAGTTTTCTGTTTTTAAAAAATAAAAACATAGATGTTTGGTAATGGTTTTTGGTTTTCAGTTTTCTAAAACAGAACCAAAACATGTTTGATAGATGTTTTCTATTTTCTATTTTTTTTTAATTTATTTAATTTATTATTATTTTTTTAATCATTGATTGGTTTGATAATTGCTTTTAATTTTTTTAAGACCTTTATGACAAAAAAATATAAAATTATTATTTTATAATATAATTTTGGTTAAATATGCCAAATGATCCCTAATTTTTAGGCCATTCTAAATTTGGTACTCAATCTTTAAAATTCTCAAATTTACGTAGTAAAAATTCTCGACTAGATTCTTTTGTAACAAATTATTAACAAAAAGTTGTTGAATCAATTTTTTTTACACATTTAGATGTGTGGATGTCCTTTAAATGTTGATTGACACCTGAAACACAACTTGCTTATCTACAAAATCTATTCTACTCATTAACAAAATCTATTTCCTCAAGGTGACATGCCCAAATATGTTAACAAAACAATATTTTAACGACATACCTTACCAAATAACTTAATTGAAGATTTTAATACATTTAGAGTGAAATTAAGAATTTTAAAAGATTAAGTACAAAATTAATAATTACTTAAATAATTAAAGATAGTTTGATATACGTCGCGTATAATTTATTTTAATAAATTATATATAAAATTAACTCGCTCCAATATGCTTATTTAAAAAATAATAATAAGATGAAAAACTTATTTCAAAACAAAAAATAATATGAAAAGCTTGTTTTTTTTTTTCCTTTTTTCAGTTTAATAAGAAGAAAAGTTCACACACGCAAAAAACAAAAAGTGAATTATATTATAGGGCATGGCAATTTCTTTTTTTTTTTAAAAACAACGCATTAATCATTATCATTATGAAAATAAAAGCCGTGGTCCACTGAAAAATGAAATCTGGATTTTGAAAATAGAATTTTTTTGTTTTCAAAATTCCTACATAATTTTGAAAACGTTTTTATAATTTTAAAAACTAAAACTTGAATTGGTTGCCAAACAAACATGGTTTTCAAAAACCAAAACCTAAAAACCAAAAACAGAAAATCAATTAGTTATCAAACGCCCATTAGAATTAGTGCTTGAATTGGTTTTTTTTTTCTTTTAAAAAAAGATTAGTGCTTGAATTTATTTATTTTTTTACCAATTTTGGAAATTAAAATGGCTTATTAACTTAAAGTAGTTCATTTGGGGGAAAAAAAAGATGGAAAGAAAAACTCGTATTAAGGGGATGTTTAATATCCAGTTTTAATTAGTCTTGATTTATGTAACTTAAGGTTAAGATTTAAGAAGTCCAAGTTTGAGTAACACATGTTGAGCTTGTACACTATAGGAACTTGACTTTATATAATTTGCATTTGTTTTGTGAGGGGTAATGGTAAAAATGTGTAGCCTTTGGGTGCAAATTCTTAAGTGAGATAAATAACCTCATCAAATATTGATTCAACTTCAAAATCTTAGGTCCCGTTTGATAACCATTTAGATTTTAGTTTTTTATTTTTTAAAAATTAAGCTTATAAAAACTACTTCCACTCATGGGTTTCTTTATTTTGTTATCTACTTTTTATTAATATTTTCAAAATTCAAACCAAGTTTTGAAAACTAAAAAAAATAGTTTTTAAAAATTTGTTTTTGTTTTTGAAATTTGGCTAAGAATTCAATTGTTTTCATAAAAAAAATGAAAACCATCCATTGTAAGAAAATTGTGAGAAACCAAATACAATTTTCAAAAACCAAATAGTTATCAAAATAGGACTTCAAATACTCAAATCTAGCTCTGTATTCCAAATGTCTTTAAGATTTAAGTTCTCCAATGTTTGTCAACAATAAAAGAGTCACATAATAAATTAGTTGAAATGGATGCATGCATGTGCACCTATGCACCAGCACCCAATGTATATCATCCTTATACAGCATGTGCTAACATCTTTACATCTATGCATTTGCTTGTGGCATTGTAGGCAATTTTACATATTAATGCTAAACTCTATTCATCTCATTTGGATATGGATATTTAATATTTTTTAGTTTGGATATTTAATAGAACAATATTTGGCTGTATACTAGTGTGTAGGTATCTTCCTACACACCACCATTAAATTTCTGACAACTAAGAGAGAAAGTAAAAAATGAATTTTTTCACCTTTCTCTCTCTTAGTTGTCAAAAATTTAACGATGGTGTGTAGAAAGATATCTACATATTGGTATGCAATCAATTTTTTTTTGGTTGAAAAGAGCCAAGTATTTTCTTATTTAATATCCAAGTAGTTTGTATACCAATCTAGTGTAACTCAGTGGATAAGATACTTATTACCATCATAAAAGTTTTGATAAACTCTACTCTTGCAATTGTGGAACTAAAAAAAAGTTGAATATACTTGAGAAATTAAATTGATCTGACCTAATAAAATATTTATACATTTCTTTACAGGTTTTGCTCGTTACGTTTAAACTTATTTAATTAAAGTAGATATGATAGAATAAACTATAATGGTTAATTTTTAATATTGTATTATTGTTTGATAATTATTAAATCCCTACTAATGTCATCAATTTTTTATCATGTATTTAAACAAAATGATATTTTGCAAAGGTAATTCAACCCAACGCTTAAATCATCATGAAATCAAAAGTATGAGTTGTTTAATCATAATATATTTAATATTTTCAATTCATTCTTTAACACAATCTTATCGTATACTTATAACAAAATTATATCTTGTCATACTAATTCAATCCGAGGTTTAAATCATCACTAAATCAAAAGATTTGAGTTTTGCAACTATATTTAATGTTTTCAAATTCATTTTTAACACAATCCTTGCTAGTATGGGCTTCCATCAATAATGTTGTTCTAAGGAAAATGAGGACCAATGATCCAAGATGCTACCTCTCTATGATGCATTCATTATTAATAACCAATCATATCCAATACATAATAACAAATGGGATGGCTACCTATACCACAAACAATATTATAAAAATAGAGACTACAAAAATGTAGATAGTAATGGTATCCTCCTACTTCTATGTGAGCAAAGAAGCAATCCTCCTCAAAGTCAGTAGCACCACAAATGATCCTCCCTCTTCTTTCAGTCTTTCTGCTATGAGCTGCCATCACCAATGTGCTTCAAAGAGACAAAACCAAAGAGTTTCCATAGCCATTGAGATGTGACTTTTGCCATCTCCATGCGACCCGTAAACTTTCTTGAAGATCGGTGTGTTGCGCTGTCCAGTTCAGTTCGTTCTTGATCTTCGTTGGGTTGCTGAATACTTCGGCATAGTCACCCGGTCGACGAGGGAGATAGTCGACTTTGATGTCCACCCCAGTTGCCTTCTTGCACGCCTCCACGAATTCCTTCACTGATCGGCCTGATCAAAGACATTCGAAAACTACCTTCAGATTGCCATGTCTAGGTTGCTTCTTCATCAATGAGATGAAAAGTGGGGAAGTAAAAAGGAAAATGTATACTACTGCAGCATTTTCTTTTCATCCTACCTTTTCCTGTCCCGACGTTGTAGATTCCGACTTTGCCAGGGGTTGCTTTCTCCAGAGCTTTTACATGAGCGTCCACAAGATCGGTGACGTCGATATAATCGCGTATGCAAGTCCCATCATGTGTTTTGTAGTCTGTTCCTTTGACCTGAAAACATCACAAGAATAGAAAAGCAATTACCAACTTAATCACATATCTTAAACATTAATTCCCTAGCTGCATCTTGTAACTATACAATAACTTCATGCTTGCTAAACTATATATTTCGATATATGAATTAACAAATTACCTTAAGCCCAGAAATAATGCCACGGGCAGCATCGAAACAAGCACCCGAAATGCGTCCGTGCTCACGAAGCTCAGGTCTAGGAGCTTCCCCAAGTCTGCCCTCTGGATCAGAACCAATCACATTGAAGTATCTGGACAATTTTCAACACACTCATGAATCAGATTGCTTATACTGATGATTCATTGACATTCAACAAAAACTTAATAAAGGCAGTTCCAAATTCATCCTTCTTCCGGAGATGCACTGCATTTCTCATATTTATTTAGTGCAGTAAATTACCAAAAAAAACTGAAATTTGAAAATTTTAAACAACCACCCTTTATAAGATCAGTTATCCGGTAAAATAACAACCTTAAGATCATGACTGCCATCTTTGAATTTTTTGAAAAGTCAAGGATGATTTCTTCTGCCATCTTCTTGGCTTTTCCATAAGGATTAATTGGGGCCTGCAACCAAGCAAATCAAATTTTCATCAGCCTAACTCCAAATAAACAAACCAAACCAAATACATCATGTTGAAGAAACAAACCAAATAAAAGCATGGCCAACAAAATCAAAATCTTTCCATAAATATACAAATACAAGAGCTGATGCACACGACGCGAACCTGAGGAGTTTCTTCAGTGATAGGCATTTTTTCTGGCTCTCCATATGTAGCACATGTACTAGAATATATCAATGTCTTCACACCATGTGCTGCCATTGATTCTAATACTGTCAAGGTATTTGAAGTAATATTGTGATAATACCTACACAACAAGAAATACCATGCTCAGCAATGATTTACTTAATAACACCCAAAACTCGAAGCGTCTCCTCCATGTTTTCTCATTTCTCAACCCTAAAGAAAACAAGAAGCTTTTTCTGATTCTCTTTCCCACAATGAAAGCTGTTTTATTCATTCACGTTTAAAGATGTATATCAACAGGTTGACAAGGACAATGAAGTTGGAGTTATGATCATGGACAAACTTTTTAACATCATCCATCCATTCATAAAATGTTGGCTATCTATCAATCTGCATATGCATATGAACTCTCAAATCCATTTACGAAGAGGAAAACAATCTTCTGCCACAATCTACATGATAATGAGAGAGACCAGAGACCATCAACCAAAAAAATAACAATTCTAACAGTTTATACTCACTTCAGAGGATCAAGGGTGCTTTCCCCAACATATGCAACCGCTGCGAAATGCATGACAGCATCAAAAGCATTCTCTGAAAATATTTTATTAACCTGAACATATCAGTTAAGGCAACATTGGTCTTCAAGGCAGCTAATTCTTCAGAAATATATATCATAATGAGTCACATAGGAAGGATACAGATTTTGCATCTCCTAAGTCAGCATGGATGAACTGAAGCCTTCCATAGTCTGGAAACAATTCTTGCAAAACCTTTACAGCACCTAGATTTCCTCGTGATAGGTTGTCCTGGCAATAAGGAATTATTCACAAATGAAGGGTATAACACCAAAGACTTGAAAAGGGTACGGTCTTAAGAATTCTATAGGGGACATACCACTATTGTTACACGGTACGAGTCCTGTAATAGTCGAAGTGCGGCATGTGAACCGATATATCCTGCACCTCCTGTTACTAGGACATGAGTGACTCCTGGTTGATGAATTGCAAACTGGAAGGAAAAGAAGACGAACAACTTTAGAAGTTGCATAAAGACAATGGTTCTCTTAGGAAAAGGTGATTCTCAACACTTATTTTTTCGATAAGGAAAGTTATTTCATTGCTCAAGAAAGGCAGGATAAGAAATAAGAAATCCTCTCGATAAGCCAAGGAGTTTTAAAAATACCAAAAGAGGAGTAATTATAAAATTGATTACAGAGAGCACCAAATATAAGAGGTTTATCTAAGAGAGAGAAATTATGAATGATTTGACTGCTGCCCAAATATCAGATCATAAATTCCAAACTAAAATTAGAGAACAACAAAGTTGAAGAAAATCTCATTAAGGAACACGGTAATATAAGAACTGAAAATTTTATTGAAAATGGCAGCACTATTTTAAACAGGAAGAGAGAAGAGCGAATGATGAATAAATACAAATCTTGGAGCAAAGAACAATTTTCAGCCTCTTAGGTCAGAACAACAATAAATGATGACATCAGCCACATGTTAGAAACAGCCTACAAATAGAATGCATACAGACCCTACATTTTTTTAGGAATAATTCTCCTATTGCAAAGGTAGAGTTTTTTGATGTTTAATGGCCAAAAGAAAAATAGGAATACATGAAAAAACTGACATTAAAGCGGTATAAAAGTATGAAACATGATGTAGAAGTTCAAAAGAAAGCGATTGGCAGCTGTATTACATAAAGTTTGCTTAAACCAGACTCGTATCAAATATGATCTGGTAGATGCCGTGCCACATAACAAGTGAAAGCTGAAGATTCATCCAACAGGAATTGTAGACTTTCAATGGAAAAGAATATAACCCACGGTGAAACTAACTCGGTCAGTAGTCATATAAAGCCATAAAAGAATCATTAGAGATTGAGAGCTACCGGGGTTGGGGTGCTAAAATTTGGGGATTGCTTGAGCATAATAATACAAATTGCTGTAAGTGAAGCAGCCAAAATGATCTTTCCTACAAAATTGCTCTTCCGTTTGGGATCTGGATAATCCATACCTATAAGGGAAAAGGAGGTAAATGTAAGAAAAACAAGAAAATAAGCTTCAATATCTTAAAGAGCTACAACTTTCACATATTTTCAAGCAACTTAAAAGTTTGAAACACCCATGCATGCAGTCAACCTGCAATAAACATAGATTTTTTTAAAACACTACAGAAGAGAAACTCACCTCCAAATGACACAGATCTACCAAACCTTGATTGATTTCTCGGCCTACCAAAACTGAGCATTTGGGAAATTGCTCTATCCTTCTTTATATTACAGAAAGTAACTCAAAGAGTCCACTTTAAGGATGGATCTGTGGTGTAATATCCTGTAAAATTAACACCCTAAATTTATCAGTAAATTCTGTAAGTAAACCAGCCACAAATGTGAACCCTCAAGATATGATCACTTTTAAATCTCACACTTCTGAATGAGAACTTCCAACAAGCAGAAATCAGAAGCAAAGCCAAATTTAAATAACATTTCTAGTTTTGAAAATTTTGAGAAAATGCAAAAAATAATTTCTTCTTTCAAACTACATAACAAGGATGAAAGAAACAAAAGAAAAAACAGAAACCACGTCCACTTCATAGATGCTGATATGATTAGAAAGCATATAATGCAAATTATAGTAATCAACCATGCATGAGTAGAAACAAACTAACAATAAGATCCCAAATTTCACATGACAGATCAATTCCCATTTCGAGTTAACATTATAAGAAAGGCAAGAGAAATTTCTCTTCAAAAACGACAATCACCTCACCGATCATTTTCACTTAAACCAAGAAAAACAAGTAAGAACACAGAAATCAATCCCTAACAGAAAAGCAGGAGAATCAAAGGAAGAAAATCACACATAAAAACAAAAAGGAAAAATAAGTAACGTAATTAATTAAAAGAGAAAAAAAAAACGTTCACGTCCAGCTAACTGAACGGCTTTGATCGCAAAGAAGTAACTGAAACAAGAAAAAATGCCAAACAAGACACAAACAGTAGAAAGAAAAACATACAAATAACTCCATTTCCATTCCCATTTCGGATTTCAGTGAATCAAAAGATCTTCAAAAGCAAGAGTCACAAAGCAAATCATCAAGAATTGAAGCGGAAACAGATTGCATCAATCCAAGCAAGACCCAGAAAAGGAAAACACCAAAAACAAAAGAGAACGTTACCAGAAATTGAATGGAAGTCCCGGGGACGAATGAAATTGGAAGAAAAAAAACAGAAAGAACCAAAATGAAAATGTGGGTATCAGAGAAAATGAGAGAGAAAGAGAAGGGAAGGACGTAAAATGGGGTGGTAGGTTAAAAAAGAAACGTTGCCAATCGAAACAGAAAGTAAATGAAATGGAAAGAAATGAGAGAAGAAGGGGAAAGGTAAAGAGAGAGAGAAGTAAGAAAGGGAAGGTGCAGTTCTGTTTGGAGCGGACGGAGCAGGAGCTGTCTGTGTGTCCACATTGTATTTGCGCGTATACCTCACGGTGCATAAGATTTCTGAATTTCCCCTCCTACTTTATTGGGGAAATTCAATCGAATAATTTGTGTATAAGATAATTAATGAGAGATTCTATTATTTGTAGATTATTAGTTTTCTCCCTCTTTTTTTTTTTTTTTTTTTTTTAATTCTTTGGTGTAGATGCGAGAATTCGGTCACATGTCCACGTCAGCTCCTCACCAAAGTGATTGGTCGATTATGGAGGGAAGAAGCTCGCCTTGGTGCGGTGTCATACCCAACACACTCCGATGTATGTCAATGCTTAGAGTGAAGTGGGGTCGAAGTAAGCTAAGGTAGTGTTACATGCCTCTATATGGTGAGACGAGTCCCTTATATTTATACATTTTTTCATTGTCCTATTGTTAGGGTCAAACTTGGCATGACATCATAAAATAAGGAGAAGAGTGATGCATGTCTAAGCTTAGTTTATACTCGGCTTGGTAGGCTGCATCCTTTGTCCGTACTTAGTTGCTATTCCTCGGCTCGAGCCTCATAAAGGTCGCACTAGGGGTCAATTGTTTGCACGGCCCATGTGACTCTTAGGGGGTCCACGGGCTCCAGATCTTACCCATAACATTTGATATCAAAAAGTTACAAATAAATTCTAAATATTTCATATCATTTTTAGTACAAATTTAGGGTGAGGAATTGAACCTTTAAGCTCGTTGAAGGTAATAGGCATGCCTCTATCCCCTAAGATACGCTTAGATCGACAAATTTAAACATTTCTTGATGTGTAAAAAAACACACTTTTTAAATGTGTCATATCTATCATGGTAAAACATTAAAATGTAATTTATATTTTATTTTTAAAATAAGAGTGACACAAATTAGAGTACGAAACACATCAACCTGAGCATAGCTCAACTAGTTTAAACATATACTCCCGACTAAAAGATCTAAGGTTCGAATCTCTCCACTCCACAGTTGTTAAACTAAAAAAAAAATTAGAGTACGAAACACAAATCCTATTTTCTTTTTATGAATTAGGTAAATAAGGGACTAAGAGAAAAAGATCACACCCTCAAATAATTGGTGTTTAGTAATAGTATGAGCAGTAGAGTTCATATATTGCATTTTATGATATGAAAAGAAAAGCCATCAAAGTCTTAGGGCTTAAGCCATAAGTTTGATATTCTAGATCACAAAATTTACATCTAAAAGGTTTATGAAAGTGCTACAAGTCATTGTCTCAATTCTTAACCATTATTAGTGGTTGGTTTTCATCAACTTCAAGAGTTTTCATACTTACAATATAGTTCAACAAATTTTGATACAACCTTTTCTCACCCAGCAACACATTTATTCTCTTCATTCTTAATGATAATGTCCTAACTTGGTTTTTCCTTTGAAGGGTTCTAGTAACATCCTCTTTCCCCTTATGGATCACAAAGGGAGAGGAAATTTCCAATAACATGCTTGAAAAGAATCATATCAAGGAAGAACAAATGAATGAAGCATTCAACTTTAGCATTTGATTTAATATTTCTAAAAAAAGAAACAAAACAATTTCGAATAGACCATGATTTTTATGCGTTTTATAAACTACTATGCATAAAATTATTTTAACTCCTCAAACATACTACGGGATACAAACTAATAAGAAAAACCTTTGTGTTAAAAAATGTTTTAGGTAACAAATAAAATTTTAGGTGAGGAGTATTTAGCTAAATTCTGGTGAAAGGAGGAGAAGTAGTGGCTCGAAATAGATCGTTTTAGGTTTTTTTTTTTTCTTGCATCTACGATAAAGAACATTAATAGGAATCCCTTGTAAATGATATTGGAGAAAGAAGGTAGAATACGACAATAGAGGAGTAACAAACAAGAGCATAGCCAATTTTAACCAATGCAAACTTATCATGAAAATGCCAAACAAGACTTAATAGCCCTTTTTATTGAAAAAAACTTAGAAGAATGGAAATGATAGAAAGGAGTATCATTTGTTGAAGTATTCCTTAATAAGCTTCTCTCCCCACTTATCACACTCCATCAATGAGGTTAGAATTTGAGGATTTCTGATTTTAGAATCCAATTATTTGCACTCTTCCATAAAATTAAACAATTCCCCTCTACTTTGCACTAAAATTGAAGAAACTATAATTGTAGTAAGAAAGTTTAATTTTATTAGTTGAACTTGTACTTAGTTTCCAAATCTATTTTTTAAAATTATATTCTTGAATTTTGAATTTTAATTTTACTCTATCTTTAACATTATTAATTAAATGATAACACAACATACCTAAGTCTATTTAGATTAATGATTTAGGTTGGTTTACACATAAACATATTGAAGAAATGCCAAATGGAAAGTTGGGCAGTTTAAAAATATAAGGTAACATGTACAACATATCCTTTTTTTCAATGCAATATATCAAAACATTTTTATATAACATCTCACTCTATTTTGACTAGCTATCTACTTCTAAATCAACATGTCTTATTTTTTATTTTTTATTTTTTATAGTTGAACAACATGTTGGAGTGGGGATTTAAACTTCAGATATTTTGATTGTGAACATATGTTTTAACCAGTTAAGCTATGTTTATGTTGATACTTCTAAATTAACATGTCAAATACAAACATACCACATCATCATTTATTTTAATAGTGTTAATAATACAATCTACGTAAAGTTACAATTTAAAATTCAAAAACATAATTAAAATAATTTAAATTTAAAAAAATAAATAGATTTAGCTATCAAAATTTATAATTTAGCCTAATAATCTTTTGGAAAAAAAAATCAATTTATGCCCCCAAACTATTGAATCAATTAAAAACCTTAAACTAATAATATAGTAACAATTAAAATCCTAAACTTTCAAAAGTGAATCGATTTAGACCTTAGAATTTCGTTTTAAAATCATTAATACATAATTCTCACATGCGTGTAAGACTTTTTTAAATGCAAATATTAATGCAATATTAGAGAGAAATGTTGACATCAAGTAGATGGCAATGATTTTCATTACGTGATAATTTTTCTTGTTGCATTGATAGGATTTTAAAATAAAAATAATTTTATTTAGGTAATTTTGAGTTGATTTTAAATGAAATCAAGTGAAAATAGTTATGAATCACTAACAATGGGTCTAAATTGATTCCCGTTTAAGAGTTTACTTGACACAATTATTAGTTTAAAATTTAAATTGATTAAACTTGCAGGTATAGATTGATTTTTGTGGGTTTGCTCTCTAGTTAGCCAAAGTCTGCTTTTTTACAAACTTATTAAAGGGGGAGAGCGCCAAGACGAACGACGTCAAGGAGAACGTTAAGTTAAACTACAAATTTGATCTTTATAGTTTGAAAAATGTTAGAGTTTAGTTCTTGTGGTTTGAAAAGTTGGAATTTTATCACTATAATTTGATAGAAGAAGTTTATAAATAGTTTCAATCGTTAGAAATTACTAACAAATTGACTTATTACCCTTAAAAGCTACTAATTGATTGAATGAATACGTGACGTGATAGCTTACTGCTAGTGAAAGGGACAATGAAAGTTTTTTCAAAAAAGTAAAAATTTTGGAAAAGGGTACTTTGGGTAGTGGAAAAAGGGCCAATGAAAATCATATCAGAATTCATAACGCAATGCGGTGGTAGGCGTAGGAGGCGGTGAGGCTGTGTCGAGTGTACGGAACAGTCAACTAAAAAGGTGACACTTGGCAACAATATCAGTATTGTCTAATGGCCCTTTTCTTCCGTGGGCCATCTTTTTTTTTTTTTTTCATTAATTTTGCACTTTTTAGATTGGAAAAAAATCATTTTTGACTATAAACCTGACATGTTGTATCAATTTTAATTCTAAATTTTTAAATTTATCCATTTAAACATCAAATTTAGTAGATTATATCAATTTTAACCCTAAACTTAAATAAGTGTATCAATTTACACAAGTTTTTGTTTCAATCCCTGTTAAAAAGGTTTCTCACACATGTCTAAAGTCATGTGTTGCTCTATGATAGATACTTATTTGTTACTTTTTTAAAATATAAAATTACTGAAGAAAATTGGAGTAGACTTGCCGAAATGTTTTTCAATTTAAGGACATAGTTTTTTTTTTTTTCACTTCTTATCTTCTCTGTTTTGTTTTCATTTCATTAATGGAACGTTTTTCAATTTCAGGGTAGAATTCTACTTGGTTCATTGACTTTTGGTAGAAACTGTTGGGTTTTGTGTCCTAAAACTACTGGTTTTGTAAACTGAATGTATATTCTATTTTACTATAAAGATGTTATTGAGGTTTATTCAGTAAATGTGTTATTGAATAAAGTGAATTGTGTATTCTATAACCCAAATCCAATGAACAAAGAACCCTTGGCTATAGTATGTATACTTGAACTTTATTTATGACATAAAAGTGGATCAAGTTCGAGTAATAGCCAAAATGGTCTATAGTATAAGGATAAGGCTGGGTACCTTATTCTGGAGACACTATGGACGCGACCCACTTTGTATAGTACTAACGATGTGATCCTGAATAGTTCATGTGGAGACATGCGAGTGGGGGCGTCCTATGCAATGAGTTTGCATAAGACCGGACCGCGAAATAGCCACTTAGACTTCATAACTCCGTTTACTGTTTTAACTGACTATATTCATACGATGACCTAGGTAACTCGATCTTAATCTTGAGCATGCTATGAACTCCTGTTTATTCGGGATTATCCTTAGATTTGCATGGGTGAGAGTGGCCCGAGATCGCCGACTCAATAAGCCTCCCATTTTGAGGATAATACCGGATAGATAGTTGGGAACATAGTCATGTGAGATGGAATTCACTCCTACCTGCTTTAAGGATTAGTAGAGAGGTTGTTCCCTTAAGTGCTGACTCCGGGTCTTGAACAATGGGCCCATCCTCTCATTGGCCCGAGAGGGATTTGGTTTGTTGGTTGGACCACAAACCAATTATTCATTACAGGATCAGTGGGACTTAAGGAACAAGTTAGTAATTACAGGGGTAAAACGGTTTATTTGACCCAGCTGTAATTACGAACGACCTGTGAAGGATCGACTTACTAATCATGGTTATATCGAGTGGACAGAAATATATCGACAGTGAGGAGAGTGCAGCCACTGGGCTTTAGTGGAGTGTCCCGGTGGTTAACGAATGTTGATTAGCTAGGCTAAAGAGTTTGGCTGGTTAATCTCGTATCGTTGGAGCTCATGATCTGTAGGTCCATTAGGTCCTCTTACTAGCTCAGACTAAGCCTTGGAATAATTTGAGAGAAAAGAATTTGAATTGTTCAAATTCGGTTTTGGGAGTAAACGTTAATTATATGCGATATACTTAACGTACTATAATTTAATTATGAATTAAAACCACAAGGAAGAGAGAAGAACATATTTAAATGTGATTTAAATATTTGTTCGGTTTAATACATGAATAGGGATTCATGTACAAACGATTGGTCATAAAAGAGAGGGATTGATCTAATTATTTAATTAATATTTGATATTAAATAATTAAATGGTTTAATTAAATGGTTTAATTAATTAATCAAGTTTGTTTTTAAAATTAATTTTGATTTAATTGAAACTTGACTAATCCTATCCAACCAAGTATTGTCTTCCATAGGAAGCCTAATGAAGTTTGATTAGTGCCTATAAATGGGATGAAACACAAAAGGATTGTGTGAATTTCTTTGATATTTTTTTTAAAAACTATCTTGAGCTCTCTTCCTTCTCTCTAAAAATTCTCTTAACAAAGGATCCCACAATCCATTCCAAGGGCTGAGAATAGTAGGGAAGACTCTAGTGGTGGTCCAAGTAGTGTTGGTGATCCAAGATTTGCAAAGAATTTGAAGAATTTGAGCTACAAAGGTATGTGTTCATACTTTCTGTTTTTTTCCAGTTTTGAGCATGTTTTTGTTTGGTTAAATTGATGTACTTTGAGTGCTCGAGATCCAAAATTGCTTCCGCTTTCTTAATATTAACTCTTTCAGAAACAAAGCTTATTTACACAAAAATTTTCTTCAATGAAGTATTCTCATTCTCAAATTGGTTGCCAATATTAGCTTGTTGTTCTCTTTATTTCTCGTGGGCCTCAAGCTCAATTTGTCTTCTATCCTCCGTAAGATCGTCGACAAGGTTGGCTACAACCAGTTCATTGGAATTCATGGACATCGCTCTGTCCATCATCGCCTTTCCTATTCTCGCCCGCATTTTAGCAGAGCTCAAACTCCTCACCACCAAAGTCGGCGAAACCTCCATGGCCGCTGTCGTAGTCTGGATCTTCCTCACAATCATCATTGCTGGTAACGACACTAAAGGCGAGGGGGAACACAAGATTCTATTTGTTTCCATTGAGTCCTACTTTGGAGAGTTGCATTCGTGGTTTTTAATGACCCGATCCTGAATGATTTAGCTATTTTTTTCGTAATTTTTTTTAATAACAAATAAGTACCTATCATAGAGCAACACATGATTTTGGACATGTGTGGAAAACTTTTGTAATGGTGATTGAAATGGAAACTTAGTTGAATGTGTAAATTAATACACTTATTCAAGTTTATGGTTAAAATTGATACAACCTACCAAGTTTGAGGTTTAATTGATGAAATTGAAAGTTTATGGTTAAAATTGATACAACTTGCCAAGTTTAGGGTCAAAATTGATTTTTCACTTCTAGATATTCAAATATCATAAATATTTTCAGATTTTTTTTTAGTACAATAATATGTGTTGGGTGAAGATTCAAACCTCTGACTTTGACTATTGAAACTACATGTTTTATGCCAATTGATAGATTGGGTATCTTGTCTCTTAAGTTTTAAGTTTAAGAATGTGACATTTTTTATAGGTGAAGTTTCACACATCATTCAAATTGCTTTTTAAAATCACTAATTTTAGAATGATTTTGCGATTGATTTTATTTACTTCCCATTTAAGAAGGTTGTGTAAATGAAAAGAATCATATAAAATATTAATGAACTTGTTGCGTGGTATATATAAAATTTGATGATATTATAAGTTACTTTTATCATTGAATTTGTTCAGTTAGATTTGTGTTAATATCATTTAATGGACATGGACTAAAACTATTACATACTAAAGTTTATAGACTAAATTTGAAAGTACTAAGGACTAAATTGTTACAATCTACCGTTTACGAACTAAATTGTTACTTTCATAAAAGTTAAGGGACGAAAAAGTATTTTTTAACCTATAAAAGAATCAGTAATACTTTTATCGAATAAACATTAAAATAGGTTAAGCCCCTGATATAAAGTTTAAAGTTTAAGATCCACCACTGGTTAGTTGGTACATAGAACTCATTAGAGGTTCAAAATATTCCACTTCCACATATATCTTTATATTAAAAAAAAAAAATACTCAAGTTATTTGAATACCTCGAGCTTTCTAATATCTTACTATGTTTCTACTTTTAAAAAAAATATTTAAAATTTCAAACGTAATTCTTTTTTTTTTTTTTTTTTACAATATGTGGGATGGAGATTCGAACATCTAATCTCTTAATTGATGGTACACACTTTATGTCAGTTAAGTCATGATTATGTTGGCAAATGCAATTCTTTATTATATATAAATTTAAGTATAAAAATCTTTATAATTTTCAAGTAATGGTTTTATTTTTGTTTTTTGAGAAAATGAATGATTTTACTTATAATTCATATCAAAATAATATTTTAGAACATAAGCATGGAGAAGAAGTATCTCTCTAAATATGAATTTGAAAGTAAGCGTGAAAAAAAAGTTTAATTTATATAATTGTACAAAGCAAATTTTAATCTATTAAAGTTAGGTCCATAGTCATAATTACTAACAAATATTTGATTACAAAACATGATGCTTCATGATTTTCCTAAGAGAGAGAGCGGGAAAAGGAAGAGTTTAAGAATGTAATGATTAGTGAAGGAAAAAGGTCCCAATTGGTTGTCAAAGATATTTTTGGTTGGTTTATAAACAACTATTTCAAAATTAAAGATCAAATAGAAAATTAATATTTTATTGGGAAAAAAAATCAAAATTTTGAGAATGATTTTAGAAATAGTAATTTTAGCAAAATTGATTTGTTTATAATTGATTTATTAAAAGTGATTTTCACATGATCATTTTAATGTTTGGTTTTATACTTTTTATAGTGATTTTCATACAATCAAAAGTGATTTTCAATGACTAATCGTTCAAAATCACTTTTGTCATGTTCAAAATTACTCTGAAACATGTCTTTAATCATTCAAAATCAATTTAATGTTTGATATTACACTTTTAAATGCATTTTTCATACCATAAAAATTGATTTTGAATAATTAAAAGCATATTTTATAGTAATTTTAAATACGAAAAAATTGATTTTAACAATTTCAAAATTACTCCCAAACATGCCCTAAGTGATATGCTTTGGAGTGGTTTTAGAATAAGTGTTTTAAGCTAAGTGATTTAATTATAATTAGTTTTGTAAAAGTGTTTAGTTATAAATCATTTTAATATTTGATTCCACAATTGTAAAAGAGATTTTAATTTAATTAAAAGTACTTTTTAATGATTAATGCTTATTTTCAAAGGTAGTTTTAGAATCATCAATTTACTAAAAAGAGTATTACATTTGAGATTAAAAAAATTAGAAGTCAGTAGATAAAAGTTATATAGAGAGAAATAAAAATTTAAGAGAGAAAAAATAAAAAAAGCTAAAGAAAAGTTTCAAAGAAAAAAAATGTTAGAGACAATGAGACATAACAAATTTAGAGAGAGTGACAAAAATTTAGAAAGAGAAAATTTTAGTAGAGAGAACAAAAAACCAAAGATAAGAAATAAAGTTAGAGAGATATACAAAAAATTTTGTGGAAAATGACAAATTTTAAATAGAAAAACTTTAACAAGGAAAAAAAGTTAAGAGTCAATGACAAAAAAATTCAAGAGCAAAAAGTAAGAGAAAGAGGTAAAAATTAGAGAGCAAACAAATTAAAGAGATACAAACATTTTAGAAAGGAAAGAAACAACTTTTCTCAAAATTTTAGGACAAAATAAAGTGAAATAGAAGGATTTTTTTAAATATGAAAAGTAGACATTTTAAAAACAAAATCACTTACAATCACTTAACACAGATCACTTGGGAATCACCTCCCAAGTGATTGACTAGAAATCACTTAAAATGATTTTAAATACTTCCAAAATCACTTACTCACTATTGTCAAACATCACAATTTTGAAAAAGAAGTGATCTTGGCATGTCAAAAGTGATTTTGATCATTCCAAAATCACTCCCAAACATGATCTTACATAAAGTTGTATCAATTTTCACCTTAAACTTTCAATTTAATCAATTTAGACTCTAAAACTTAGATAAGTGTTTTAATTTTTACTCCATATTCAAATTTCGTTGATTCACCCCCTATTTTTAGCGAAAAGATAGTGTAAAAAACTTCAAAAGCTCACTAATTAAAGGAAAATTAACTTTTTCCCCCAAATTAAATTTGATTAATGCACAAAATCAACTATTAAATAACTGCACCAAAACTTACAATTTTCAATAAAAAAAGCATCTCTAATGTCGTTTTTGTCTAAATGCAATCAATTGCATATTAAATATATATTTTATAATTCATGAGATGCACATGAGAATACTTTTTTCAAACGAAAACCTACCATAAGGTATAAGTTGCGACAATTTTTAAAGTTTAAGGTGAACGGTGTAACACTTATCCAAGTTTAAGGTGCAATTTGATTAAATTCAAAGTTTAGGATAAAAACTGATACACCTTGTCAAGTTTAGGGTTAAAAATGATATTTTTCCCTATTTTATTTATAGAGTTTGAAAACACGGTGTTGGATATATAGGACAACAACAGAAATTGTATCAAAGAACAACATGATATTCTTGTACATGGAAATCATAATAAACAAAGAAATAGATTTTCTTTAAAAAAAAAAAAAAAAAAAAGAGTCAAACTTAATTATATAATTTTGTTTAAATAATGTGGCCATACTTTTGAATTTAGAAATTTGACAACTATGTGAGTTTTTTTTAAAACATAGAAGACAAAAATGATGTCTTTGGTAGATCTGATTTTTGAAAATGACATATGAAAATATAAGTTTATTTTTTCTCATTATTAGGAAGAAAAATAATTTTCTTATAACCCACATATTCAAATCATCACCAACCAAACAATAATGTCTGTCTGTTTAGGGATTATGATGACATGCCAATATGTCATTGCCAACTTGTTTCTATTTTGCAAATATTCTGCCTCTTGTTAAGCTGGCCTACTTTTTGGTCTTATTGGACCATTTCATTTCATTTTTAAAAGACTTGCTTTGTTCCACACTCTCTCTCTTTCTTATTTGAAATGATAAAATAACTTCTCACTTTAACTAATTTTAATTATGCCAACACATTTACTCTCATCTTTGCCCAATAGGAAGATCTTTTGTTCACATAATTGAAGGGTATGCAAAAAGGGAGAGTTCCATTACACACACCATGATTTGTCAGCTAGCACAAGTGAAAAGTTGGAGAGAGAAAAAATGAAGGGCTTTAGGGATCTTGCTTAGTTTCCGACAAGTTAAGTTCTGTGTAGCGCAATGATATGAGCCGAAGGACCTCCATCAAGCTTCAAACATGTCATTCAAGAACAACCACGGGCATATCAAGAGAGAATAAGTTTGAGAAAAGTTTAACAACTGGCACCAATGGACGAGACGACTTCAAAAACCTATAAATGAAGATACCAAATGAAGGAGCTCTTTCATGCACAATTTATGAACTTTTTTAAGTAATTTTATATTTTTTCAATTTTGCCCCCCTAGGTCATGTTTAGAGTAGGGTATTTTTGTCTTTTTCATCATTTCTCAATTTTACCCCTCGCCTAGCCCATTTAAGTTTCGGCCTGACCTAATATTTTAAGGTTTATTATTTTCTATTAATTATTTATTTACACATTCCTCTTCCTATAGCTAGATACTTGAATACCTATATAAGGCAAAGTATACATTGTATTTCACAGTTTTTGAGTTTTGAGATTAATTAGAAATATCTTATGAAAGTGTTCGACTCTTTAATTAAGAAATTTGTTGTGTCTCAAGAGTTTTAATCATAAGGCAATTCGTATCTAACACAAATCTTAAAGTTAATGTAAATTGATTCGGAGGTACTATGGTTTGGAGATTAATAGGAGAATCTTCAATTCCATAGTGTAGTCATATCATTGGATCAAAAACTAAGTTTATGTTTATATAAATTTGTTTATCACAAATTAGAGATTATTTATTAACTCCATAGGCTACATACACTCGTATAATTATACTTAAACTCAATATAATAAACTAATCTTTTTAGCTAAAGTGTACTCAATGGTAATTGTATGTACCTTCGACCAAGAGGTCAGAGGTTCAAATCTCTCCACCCCAAATATTGTTGAACTCAATAAATAAATAAACTGGTATTTTATACTCTATATTATACTCTCTCTTTATATATATAAATCATAAACCTACAAATCTAGGTTTCTTTAACTTTATTTCTTTGTATAATCAAAACACCAATTATACAAATTTAGGTTTTTCAATCCTATATTTTATAAACTCACACCCTACTAAAATCATGTGCAAGACTCTTCTAATTAATTAACTTGTCATATTGCTAATCATACCTTACTTAACTAATTAAGATATTTATAATTTTTGTTATAGGTTGTAAGTTCAAGCCAAATTTTTTTGGTTGAATGGTAGAGTTAACTTTCCAAATATTTAATATAGTTTCATAAATGAAATTGTTGCATGGCCCTTTAACTTGGGATATAATCAACCAATGGCAAAAATAAGGGCCAATTTAATAGCTACCCATCCCACCATTATCCCACCTGTGAAGTAGAATCAACCATTGAGCAATGCCTATCACAACATTAAATGCCTCAACTTTCCTTTTTACTCACAAGAACCCCTTGGGGATGGGTCGTTGAGATCCTCCCCACGTGTATTTTATTTTTGTTCTTTTTCTTTATCAATGAAATGAAATGAGTAGAGAAAGATTTAAATTCTAGATATAAAAAATATCTACATCAATTAGACTTTACCGACTAGTGTAAACTTAGTTGCTCAAATAACAATCTATTTATGACATGTCTTTGTCTAACACGCGACCAACTTGAATACCTCCCTTGATATAGTTTGTAATTCTTGCTTGCATTTAGTTAACTTATTGACTTACAATTAATAATGTACATTGGACAAGAATCAAATAAGTGAATTCTCATATCGTACCATTATTCAACTAAGAATACTATTTTAAAAGGTGATAATTTATCTTAAACTCTTCTTAAGAGTTTCATTCTTACACAGTTCTACCTATGATGAAGATTTCTAATGAAATAAAACTAACTTTCGATAAATTGACTCCTAACTCTATAAATAAGAACTTCTAAGTTCTACCAACTATTTGAAGCACACATTTTTCATACAACATAGAAGCCTTGCTGCTCTCTTTCCCTCTTCTTTTCCATCTCTTCCCAACAAGATCATTAGTCTTTCCCTGTTTTCAATTCTTAAATGGTGCATTTGGAAGCCTTATGAATCCTATTCGTATTCTGTTAGAATCATTCTTAAGGATTTAAACAATACACACACAATATCATGAAATTAAAAGTTGTTTGATAATTTTCAAAACTTCGATCTTTAAAAGAAAACAGCTCAATTTTTAAAAAATGCCGAAGCACAAAAGGCCAAAAAAAAAAAATCCAATTTTCAAGTGTAAGAGTATTGATTTTCATTTTGTAGTGTCTTTCTGTAATACATAAACTAACCTCATGAGAATGAATCAAGAAGAATTATTTCCTATCAGATTATGTTAAATCTGCATTACAGCAGGTTGCGTTTCATCTGCACAAACAATTTCTTCAAGTTTATGGTCACCTACACTAATTCTAGTTCTGCAAAATTCTTTACAACTCAATAGCAGATTCTGAAACACCGGATTTGGTGAGTCATTTCTAGTAAGAAGCATGCTAACCTTATGAATTAACTGAACAACAGTATCCTTAGGAAACCTTTTCTCTTTGAGTAAATTTAGCCAAGCCGATTCAGAGAAATGATGTGCATCGCTGCTATGATGATTGGAAATGCAAGAGAGAGCTTCGGAGTAGTCGCCTCTCGCAAGCTTCACACAAAACCTTTCTTTAATTAGCGGAGGCGGCAGAGCCCGATCAGCCTGAACTAGGTGCTTCCATGTTGTTTCCAGAAGCTCATCCTGTTAAACAAAAGTCCCTGATTAATTGAGAGCAAAAACTTAACGAATTTAAGCGATCAACTTGACCTAGTTTACTCCTTTGGTAGAGCAGGAAAATTACAACAAATCAACCACAGATCATAAAGACATCTAGTTTCAATTGTCAGTATAATCACTGGGTAAACAAACAGCAGCAGAACTCGACTTCCAGGCATAAATGTGAACCCCATGATATACATAAGTCTTCAGTAGAAGTAGCCAACATACAATTCATTCTTGAATTTCATGACAGATTACAAAATGAATTGATTCAGTGTCGTGCCTTTTCAATACTTCAACAAGATTTTGAATCAGCATAAAGTCGTGGGAAAATGGCTGAATTCTACTGATTCCTCCCTATTCTAACCATAAAGAAATTCAGTAGAAATGTCAGCAATCCTTCCACTACTCCAATTATATCTCTAATTATCTTTAAATTCCTTCAACATCAGCAAAATATTTAAAAATTAGGTTAAAATATCATTTTAGTCCCCGTGCTTAGGGTCTTGTTCTATTTCAGTCCTTGTATTTTTAAATACCCAAATTTAGTCCTTATACTTTCAATAAATCTTAAAATTCGTCCCTGCGATTAGTTTATTGCTAACTTTTTCAAAAAAAAATTAGTCTCTATTGGTCTTCCTTCTATAAATTTTGGAAGTATATTCATATAGTATCTTTTCTTGAATGAAAATTATTATTATTATTTTACAAAGTTTGATGCAAAATAACTTTAAACTAACCATAAGGACTAATTTTAAGATTTATTGAAAGTATAAAGACTAAATTTGGACATTTGAAAGCACAGGGGCTAAAATAGATGAGACCCAAAGTATAGGAACCAAAATAGTATTTTAACCTAAAAATTATCATCAATTATAAGCAACTTTCCTATAGCCACCTTGCACTATAAATATTAAACTGTTCAAATTAAAATGGGCTAGCGGTGGGATATATAACATATAAAGGAGGACAAACAAGCAAAACAGAAGAAGTTGAATTTAAAAAGTCCACCTTTCCAGCCCTTCCAGCCTCCAATATCATCCGCAGATGACGTTTTGGGTTCAAGTGATACCCATAAAGAAGCATTTGGTTATAGAAATAGCCAAGATCATCCCATCTCTTTTCTGCAAAAGATGCATCGAGCATGGTGTTGAACGTGTAGATATCTGGTAATACTCGATCCCTATAGTCAGATACAGTGCCGATATTTTGTCCATGTTCTGAAAAATTCTGAAACAGCTCTCTAGCTTCCTCAAACATCCCATGTTCCAGGTAACCTTTCAGCAAAATATTATAAGTAACAAGATTGGGGCAGCAGAAGGCCTTCATGTAGTTGAATATATAGACTGCACTTTGTAAGTTTTTTGAGTCCAAACAAGCTTGAATCAAACCAGTGTAAGTCACTACAAGAGGCTTATTAGCAACTTTACATATCTTCTCAACCTGTAAACAGAGCAAGGCCGTCGTGAGGTACATAATCTATTTAGTAATTATCATTCCTGTAATTACACAACCATCAGGAAGTGCAGTCGTGAATTGATTGTTAATATCATTTCATTAATTTTAGGAACATGAAGGCAGCATTGACTTATTGTTTGTGGCCGTTTAAATTAAGGATTATTATCATCCAGGAATAGGTCGAAAATCTCAACCTTTCTATTCATCAGGCTTAAGAAATTCACTTCAATTTGTTTTAAATGACATCCCAATATATTTCATCATTAAAAGAGACGAGCACAAAAAAACATTAAAAAAAAGTCTTACATATAAAAATAGCGTTTGAAGACATTTAATCATAGAACTCAATGTTATAGAAGATGTAAATATAACTATTTCTTTATCCATTTAGCTAACTAAACTAGAAATAAGCCTCCACACTGACAACTATTTGCTACAGGTATCAAATCAAGAGGACTAACCAAACAGAGTCCATCCAATATTTACTAGCAAATGTCTTATGATACAACGCCTCTAGTTTCCCAGGAAATCTCTGGTATCATTAAACAGCCAAAGTAACATTGGTTTTGAAAGGTCCTAAGATCCCCTGAGTTTGAGGGTAAAGAAATAACGCTACACTTTTCAAGGTAGCCTCCACCTTCTGATATCCATGCCCTCCCAAAGAAAGTTTCAAATTTCTTGTTTAAATGAAAAGGCTAGCTCAACAGGTATCTCAGAAATGGAAAAACAGAATTTGGGACTGTTATTGAACAAGGGTGAGTTTGCATCCTTTGAAATGAACTATTTCTTCCACCTCTGAAGCTTACAAGATATCTCCTTTATAATTGGATTTGAATTATGAAGAAATATAATTGACTTCCCAATGGAGAGGCCAAGAATATTACGATGCAAGCAATTCACTGAGAAGGAGAGGGCCGAGGCCAAAGAATTATAATAAGGCCAATCATAAAATTGTAGGCTAGATTAAGGCAGGCTCAAAGATTTTGAAAATTTTGAAGATATGGTGATAAGTGAACCTCAATATTTCTTGAAGAAAACAGAGGGTGTAATAAAAAAATTATAAAAAAAACCATTATATCGTTTGACTAATCATTGAGTCAACTAATTAATTTTTAAATAATAACCCACTTCTCTCTTAAGGAGATGAGAGCTCAAACTCAGAGGAAATCATTTTGAATTTTGAACCATCTCAAAAACTAAAATAAGACTTCTGCACTGATAAACAATTTTTTTTTAAAAAAATCCGGATAAGAAGCAATCAAAAGAAAATTTTTAGAAAAAAAATCAAAATTTAAACAGGAGAAAAAAAAATAATACTAATAAAAGGCAGAAAGGAACGACAAAGATTTACAACGAAATACCTGCATCAGGGCTTCTTTGCACCTTCCAGCACTACAAAGACAACGAGCAAAGTCGTAATAAAGGGCTGCAGACCCTACTATCCCTCGTCTTTCCATGTTCTGAATGGCCAGCACAGCCTCATCAGTTTTACCTTCTTTCCAAAGTGTATTGACAAGAACTGGAAGTTTGACAAGCTAAATGCCATTAGCATTTAGCAATTATATAACTGGAAAGAAATAAGCACACTGCGACTACCTTTATATGTTAAAGCATTAGGAATGGAAGACCTCTGCACTTTTCTGAAGAACTCGTGAACTAAGTTATACTTGCCACATTCAAGCATCACCTGTCATCAGTGGAAAAGGTTTCATATAGTAAATAGAATACCTCAACTCTAGGCTTACTTGCATATTAAAATGGAAATTCAGCATAATCAAATAAACTAAGAGATATCAATTTTCAACGTCAAAATTTTGCAAGTAAACAACGCAAAAGATCAAGTTATAAGATGAAAAATCAGAAGCTAGTGGCCTAGTTTCATCAAATGCTTACCAAATCCTTTTAAGTTATGGTAGCATGACTTTCAAAATTTAATACTACAAAAAGATCAAATTATTTGTCTTAACCTAAATTGAAAATCTAGGGGCAGTTTAAGAGTTGGCTTAAAAACCCAACTTTTCGTTTTATAAAGGAGGGAAAAAACTTGTGAAGATAATTAGGTAACTGGTTTTAAAAATGGGGTTCCCTTGATTCATTTTCATGGGTGCATGAACTAAAAATTTCTTTTCAAAAATCCTGAATCTGTGAACAATAATTTCAAGTACACATTGAACTCAACCATCTACCAAATAGCTTATTAATATCCTAATGAAGGATAGACACTAATCCTTCAAAAACTGCTTCTGGTAAGTGAGGGTCAATCTAGAAATGCATCCCTGACAAAGTCCAAGCGTGCATTTTCTAGGCTTACCATATAGTGCCTTACTTTAAAGTAACCTCTTACAACCAGGACTAATCCTCTTTCAAGACTCAGAACCCAGTACGTCCACTCCATGTCCATGCGATGCTTTAAACCATTTACTTTCTACTAATCCAAAAGTAAGAATAAGATTTTAATACTAACATCTGACTAGATTCAATGCAACCTAATGAGTGAAAATTCCTTCCTGGATGCACAAAATCAAGCATTTTTCATTCACAGCATCTCAAGCATTAGAAAAATCATTCTGAATTTCAAAATAAACTTGCAACCCACATGAACAAAGTAAAGAAACAACTACCTCCATGACCAAACCATATGTGGACATAGAAGGCTGTAGACCTTGTTTCTTTAATTCCTGCAAGACCCAAAATGCCCCTTCCCAATTCTTTCGCTTAACACAAGCATTTAAAACCTGAAAGCAAAAAAAGGCTACCATAAATGAACAACTTGAAAGAAAGTCATGGACGATTTCCATAAAGAATTCATGTCGATTCCTTTAAACTTTTTATTAGCATTTCATAGCACTAATAAATAAATATGACAATGAGTTAAGGTTATACATTTGAAGAGAGAGGTTGAAAAAATATTACTTTTAAAAGAAAAACATATACTTTCTTGAACCAAATGGAGGAAGCAATGGAGAAGCCTTACCTTAATGACTGAGTAACTTCAAATATTATGAAAAAGGGTAGAAAAATGGAATTGGCAAGAGTATTTTGGGTGGAAATGAAAATGTGGATAAAATCAACCATACTCTGAAGATTTAACTCTGTAATTTCATACCATCTATTAACGTCAACGTTTCCTACCATAATATATATATATATATATAGGGGGAAAAAAACCCTCTGAAAGCTCATAAAATTTTAGATTGTCAGGGACTCTCACTTCATTACATCCCTTTATATTTTTGTAATTTGTTTTGGGATTTTTCTCCTTTTTTGATTGTCATCAATTGGTGTTCCTTTGTGTAATATTTCTCTCTTTTTTGGTTGCCCATTTTTGTTGTAGAACCGAGAATTTTCCTATGGCCTCTTCTTATATTTCTTTCTTTTATCGTAATGGAAGTGGTGCTTTTATCCAAAAGAAAAAAAAAAAAAAAAAAAGAAATTCAATCCCAACCATGTATACAAAATATATATTTTTACTCAATAGTAGAAACATGATGAGTAAATATTCACTAGATTCTTATCATAATTGAATTAACACTAGATTGTTATCATAATTGAATCTTCATATCTAAAGTAAACATTTCATGTGCAAAACTGAACATGCTAGAAAAAAAAATCATAACAAGAATATATTGCTCATTAACATTTTTCACACCAAATTGCTCATTCTTACATTAACCAATTACTATCCGTAAAATATAGAATAAGGATATCTATCAATTACAACTCACCGCATTATAGATAACTATATCAGGTTGCAGCCTTGGGTCCCACTTTTCAAGTGCCCCTGTTTTAAATTTCTTCTTTGGAGGAGACCGCATGCTATCAATCACATCAAAGAGTTCCCTCATATATCCTGCTTGTCCAAGAGTGACAGCAATACTATGATATGCTACTAAGTCAGGATATGAGGAAAAGTGTTGCTGAAGGGAAACGGAGATAAATCAACCAGGGTTAGTTTAATTCTATCAATTTCTGCATCTATTTACATAAACATGCACAGACCCAAGACTGCAGAACCCTCGTGAAGGTAGTTATCTGCCTACCTGCATCGCATGGAATACATTGAGTGCCTCCACAGGTCTCCTCGCTTTCCCAAGTACATCAAGGGCAGTGGTGTATATAAATCTGGGAAGAAGTCAGAGAACATACATGGTAACAGGGCAACGTAAGAAAATAAATATCTTTTCCATTTTAAGATTGTTTATGTTTTCTATTTAATTTGAATCATTCAGCATTCTTGTTGGTTTACAATTCAATTGATTAGCATATAAATTATTAGACTAAAATTTGAATTCTGTCTAATTAGATTTTATTAGTACAAGATTCTTTACAAAAGTTTAGGATGCCATCTTTATATTTGTAAGAATGGATTAAGTATAAAATCTGTTGAGCACATTCCCCTCCCCCACGCCTCTTCATCATTCCCTTTTATCCTCTCTTGTCCTTATTGAACTTCCTCAGGTGTTCTACATCTAAATGAAATCAGAACAAGTTTTTTTCTTCCCTCACAGTATTCACATTTAATTCCTGGATGCTGCTCATTGCATTTTCATATAACTACCAATGAGCAACATTTACTGTTGTTATATGAAAATGGAATTTTCTATGAGCATTTATGATAAACGATTTAACCCAATGGATTAAAATAAATATGAGTGCTAACATAGCCCTTTACCACTTTACCACTAAGGATGAAGAAAATGCCGAAGACAAAACTTGAGAAATAGTTGATCATATTAGTGATAACGACAAAGATGTTAAAAATGATATAATAAATTATTTAAGAAAACAATTGATTGATCTTTTTTTCTTTTAATCTTTTGCACCTCTATACGATCATTATTTTAGTAATACATTGTTAATGAATTTTTTAAATCTAAATTGAAATTTATATCTCCTATCTTCAAGAGAAAAAGCATCGCAGCCCGCAGGCCACTCTTAGTCTTTTAAAACAATATGGCCGAGAACTTTTCTAAAACTTTCACTACATTAATCAAGTAGAGAAGATGAGAAATAGGGAAACACCTTAGCTTGTGTGACTTGAAGCGTTCACGCATTTGAAGCCATTCGATGACTTGTAGCACTCGCCTCCAATTTCCTAGCTTACCCAAAACTTGAATAACCCTTAATATTGAGTGATCGGAATATCTAATCTTTGCACTCCTCATCATTTGAGAAAACATCCACTCAGGCATATCAATGTCAGCACCATTCAATCTGTTAAAATGAAGTACTTCAAATGAATCAATATGGAAAGACTAATGGAGCATTAAGTCATTAATACTATCATCAATTAGTAACTGTGATTAAATGATATAATTCTGAAAATTCAAATAATTGATAATTGATTAATATTCTTGGAATCCCCTCATAGTATATTCAAGTGCAGACTAGTAAATTATATTTCAAATCATAACAGATGTTGGAGATGATTTTGGGAAAGGTCTACATATAACGAATAACTCAAGAACCAGCAATGTATGCGTGAGACTGAGAGATAAAAAGAAATATAAAACAATAGGCTAGTAACAGTTCATGACCCTAATTTGAACGCATGAACATATATCTCAATGGAATTGAGTTATAACCAAATGCAAGTTCTAAAAGCATATCTTCATTATGTTTTTGAAACAAGGATGGTGGAAGAGAAGGAGGAAAAAGAAAAAAGAGAAATTTTCATTTTTACCAAATATTTAGCTCAGTAAACTTCTATGTTTTTTGAATTGAACTCTAACTTGAATAAATGGTGAAGTTAATATTCTTCGAAAGTAAATCAGAAAATTGCCTATAAATTACTCAAGATTCAACCAAAACAGCACTAAAAATCAAGCACAGAAATACTTAGACTCATCCCTGAAAAAAAAAAGCACCTAGATTTAACCACATAACATTCAAACCAAGCTAAAAAAAATATTAGCACAACGAGAAAAATCGGTACCCACAAAAACAACCTTGTCCACCCATAGTAATGCTCCTAACTAGTAAAAACTAACTGAGTATTAATTTCACAAACTATTCGAGTTTAAAGTTTAATTGGTTTAAATTTAAAGTTCAATATTACAATTGCGTACTAAGTAATAAAAAAAATATAAATAAATAAATAAAAGTACCTATCCGATAAGGGATTAGTTATGATCTCAAACTTGTACCAAGTCAATTTTAAACTTTCAGCAAGAGAAGTGAGCAAGGGACAGCAAACCTCTTTGAAAGCATCTGAATTCTCTCTTCCATTTCCATCTTTGAAACTCTTGGTTTATCCATGATGTCTAATGCATCAAAATTGTTGAAGGCTGCATGTTCTACCTCCAAGCTACTGTCTTCAGTAATTTCAAGGAATGGCTTACCACTTTTGGATAACCCTTGGTACGACTGCTCGGTTTTCTTTCTACCAAGCTTGTCGCCTGGAATATAGTTCCTTGCGAGCTGAACACCAGATTTCCCAACCTTCAGAACATCCTTAGCTGGTTTCGTGTCATCATCAGCCCAAATCTTTTCCGACATTTTCACAGAACTTCCATCACATACTCGGTGCCTTTCTCTTTTGACATCCAATGTATTAGCCTTAAAATTAAGAGTCTCGTTGTTTGACCTTCGTACTTTTGGATCAATGTAATTCGACCAGTTTCCTTTCCTTTTCTCTTCATGTTGTTTATCATTAACCTGTGAGTCAAAAGGGGTCACCTTGCCTTTAACCTCGTCCTTTGATCTTGTAACTCCTTTCCTTTTATGATCAAATTTATTTCCTGAAAGATCTTTTTTAAGCATAATTCTCTCTGTATTATTGAACAAATCTTTCCGATCAACACGTTTAAACATGTTCTTTACATCCACATTACCTTGAACATCAGTCACTTTGTTTTTTTCATTATCTATTTTAGAAATGGAAATGCTTTCAGCACTCTTTGTACTCGCATTTTCCTTCATCTTCAGTTTATTAGAATCGTCCAAATGCGGAGCAACCTCTCCCTGTTTATCTATTTTAGAAATGGAAGTGCTTTCAGCACTCTTTGCACTCTCATATTCCCTCATCTTCAGTCTATTAGGATCATCCGACTGCCTCTTAAACCTCCTAGTTCTAACGGACTCCATAACTTTCACATATTCATCGAAGGATGGCTTAAATTGAAAATCCTTTTCGAGGGGATTCCCATTTGGCAATCGAAGATCAGATTCCCCATTCGATGAAGCCTTAATTGCTCCACATTTATGTCCCCTATACTGAAAAACTCTATTCTTTGCATCGCCAACATTTAAGTCAGTTCCAGAAATCAAACTAGGAAAGAACGAAAACCCGAATAAAGTATAGGGATTCTGTGTATAATGTAGTGCCGGAAACCCATTTCTTTCACAACAAGGAATACACAAATTTGCATTCGCCATTATCACTCCCACCATTTCGAAGCTAATCCTATTCCATGAATAAATCCAATACACTCCAAACGAACACTCCAAACGAAGTAGAAACACAGAGTAAATATCAAAACACAAAAGTAAAAGCAAGAAAAACTAACTGCCCTTTGTACGTCACCAGTTGGAGTACTTTCCAGAATGACGGCGGAGCAAGCTCTCCCCTGAATCTCACGACACGACTACATCATTATTCTCGGCTGTTCCTGTTCAATCTGCGGCTGAAAAGGCATTCTAGCAAATTGCACCGACCTAATTCTCAAAAGCAGATAATACTTAACCTCAGCAATTCCGTGCCGTGATTATACAGAACCGTTCACACCTTCTCCGGCAATCGGCGGCTCCGGAGGGCATTTTAGGTTCTCGCACCGACCTATTGGTCGGTGGAAAACTCGGTCAATACTTTACCTCTGCAATTCAGTGCCGTGATTGAACAGACCGCCCACACACAGCCACAACTTCTCCGGCAATGGACGGTGCTCTGAGGGAGAGACGAAAGTGAGTTTCTTCTTTACGAGAGCAAACACAGAAGGGATTTGGATAAGTATCCTCCCAGTCCAAAAATCTATCGACTATAGAAATAGATGATGAATTACATTTTTTTGTTCAATCGGTCGCTAAATTAAAGAAGGAAAAAATGCAATTTTACTCCTTAACTAGACGATTTGTATTAATTTTGATCCTAAACTTTCAATTTTATTAAATTAGTGTTACAATTTTAATTCCAAATTTTAAAAAGTATAGCAATTTTAACTCTCTAATAAGTTTCCTTTTGAAAAAACTATTATCATATACATTTAATAAATTCTAAAATATATGTATGGTACAAAATTGATAAGATTTCAAAGAAAAACAATATTAGAGCTAAATTTTTGTTGAAGTTTGTGAATTTTTACAAGGTTATTCAATTGTTAATTTGTGTATTGATCGAACTTAATTTTATTGAAATTAATAAGTTTATAGAGATTTTTATATTGTTTTTTGTTAAAATTAGTGGGTGAATTAAGATTTAGGATCTAATTTGATGAAATTGAAAATTTTGGGTTAAAATTGATGCAATTGGATAAGTTTAGGGTTAAAATTGAATTTTTCCCTTTAAAAAATAAATGGGTTAAAAAACACTTTTAAATCTTTAAACTTTGGTTAAATTACAAATTTAGTCTTTGAACCTTGAGGTTTATGTCTTTTTAGTCCCTAAAGTTTTAAAATTACAAATTTAGTTTTTGAACTTTTGAATTTTTTAAAATTCACTTATACTAGACATAAAATTAAAATTTTAGAGCTCATTTAGACATAAATTTCAATTTTATATCTAATAGACCAATTAACTTTTAAAATTTTTGAATTTGTCAAGGACCTATTAGACAAAGAATTGGAAATTTAAGGATCTATTAGACATTTTTGAAAATTCAAGGACCAAATAAACATAAACCTCAAAAGTTTAAGGACTAAACTTGTAATTTAACCTTAAACTTTTTAGGAAGTTACAATTTAGCCTTGAAACTTTAGTTTCAATTTAGTGCCTATACTTTCAATTTTGTGACAGTATAGTCTCTATACTTTAAATGTAACAATTTAGTCCCTATTTTTTAAAATTTGTAACAATTTAATATTGAAAAAATATTTCTAAGATTTAATAGGATTTCTTATAATCATTAAATTGATTAGAGACCAAATGTAATTTACGAACTTCAAAGACTAACTCCTTACATAATAAAAACTGATACTTAATTTTGATGAGATTTTATATGATAGAGATTAAATTGTTACAATTTTTTAAGTACATAGACTAAATTGTTACAAATTATGTAAATTCAATTTTTTTAGACCCAAACTCTCAATTGCACACATTTACTTTTTGCAAATTACAAATCCAAAAAAATTAAATTTCATACCAAAAAAAATGTAGGTTAAAATACCATTTTGTTAAGGAAGATGAAATTTATTGTAGAGAATTGATGAGAAAACAAGCACAATTTTTAAAAATCAAATGATTATCAAACGTGGCCTAATTACCTCACTTTTCCTCTCTTTTGAATCATCTCATCTCCCAAAATTGCTAAATATTTCTCTCAAATACTACAATGATTCTATCACAAAGCTTCATCTTTTTCCACTTTTCGTAGAAAAAAAATTATTTTGAGAGATGAGTTTATTGTTGAGGACTCAAATTTGTAGAATTACTCTTGTAAGAGTTACTTTATGAGTTTTAAATTTTTTTCTATCATTTTCTAGAGATTTGTATTAAGGTGTGAGTGCACCTAGAAATTTAAGTGTTTGGTTGAATTTTGAACCTAAAAAAGAATTTTTAGTGATTGGATCATGAACTTGTTTAAAATGATCGTAGTAGTTTGATCTTGAACTTGTTTTAAAATATCAGTATAGGTTGGGTCCTAAACCTATAAAAGGATTGGTAGAAGTTTACTCTTGAACTCCAAAAAAGAGTGATTGACCGGTTTGGTTCTCACTCATAACTCCGTAAGAAAGTCATTGCAATAAAATACTCAAAAAGAGTCACGGAGAGTGGAGTAAGGATTTCCGAACCACTATATAAAATTTCTTAGTGTCATCTTTTTTTCTCTACTTTTTTTAATTTTTTCTATTTAATTATTTTTGTGAGTAGATTGCATGCAATTAGATAAAATTGTTGAATATTTCTAGCATATTTTAGGGTGTGTATTCAATTAATTCTTATGAAATTATTTTAGTTTAAACTTCAAAAAATAAATAAATTTCATTGAACAACCATATTCACTCTCTAATCTTGTCATACGATCCTACATGTATGATTTAAGTAACATACATGTGTCACACTATGGTTTCTTCAGTTCAAATTTCTTGTACTATCATTTTTTTCCTCTCTCAAATAGTCTACAAAATGGACAACCTATTACACCCTACTAAACTTGAACACTTTTTAAATGTATATAGCACATAACATGGGTTGATGCAATCAATTATCTCTTCTCATATATTTTTATCATCAATAATCATAATGTGCATGAATCATCAATTTTGATACTAACATAAGATTGAAGCAAATACTTTAGCACCAAGTAATCTATTAGATTATCTTGAAGTTTACCAAATTCTTATTTAATAAGGCCAATATGAGATGGAATCTAAAAGACGATAGAAATCGAAGGTCTTTGGAGAGGGCTCATAATATTTTATTTTTTGTTTCACAATTCTCACCTACTTATAAACAATGTATTAAATTTCCATCGACATGATACCATGGACATGTCCACATGTCCATGGATTCGACATCGACATTTTCATTATATATTGTACAAAATTGATGAAATATTAGAAAAAAAAGCAACAAAATGTAACCTAACGTGCATATAATATTATAACAAATATTTTAATTCATTTAAAAAATATAAAATATTTATTTATTTTTTAAAATATATATTTTTTAATTTTTACATAAATATCTATCGACATCAACATTTTATCGATATTTCCATTAACATGTTCATAAAATTGAAACTTCGACATTTCCGTCAACATGTTCATAAAATTGAAGTTTCAACATTTTTATCGACATCGATATTTTAGGCTTTGCTCATAGATATTTATATCGTTTGGGTAGAAAAAATCCTCTTTTCATCTCCCACCTCATGTTATTATGTATATTGACATTTTTAGGTGATGTTTAGTTTACATTAATTAACATTAGTTATCAAACCAAACCATTTTCTTTTTCATACTTTTAGGTTTGAAATTTTGCTATGATATCCAAAAAGTACTTTTAGAAAATCAAATCTCTATACATATTATTTAAAAAAATCATCTCCATCTCCAACTCTCCATATTTTGTTTAAAAAAGAAAAACAAAATTAGGTTAAATTACAAATTTCGCCTAACTTTTAAAGTTGTGTCTAACTATAAAATATAAAATAGAAAGTTTAAAATTCTATTAGACACAAAATTAAAGGTTTAAGAATCGACACACATTTTTTAAAGTTTATGACATACTAATAACAAAGTTGAAAATTAAGAGACCTATTAAATACTTTTTAAAACTATCAATCCAACCCTTAATTTTCGTTGCCAACATGAACACAACTCAACAGTAATTAAGATGTACTCCTCTTAAGGTCGGAGGTTCAAATCTTCATACCCGACATTTGTTGTACTAAAAAAACCTTGAATTTCACTTTTATTTATTTATTTATTTTTGTTTTTTGGGAAAATGATAAAGTGAAAGGAATTGGGATAATGTTAAATAAGTCATGAGATAACCTAATGTGCTGGCCCATTTTATAAATTCAAAACCAACCAACCACTTTTATTTGCAATATAATTTTTTCTGTGGGATCTGAGGTCAGAAAGGCCATGACTCAATTCTAACTGATTGAGTCACTTGTCTCACTAGGCCATGCCTGTCACCTCTTCATGTATAATTTAATTTATTACTTGGCTACCACTAAAATCAATCAAAACTATTTTTTCAAAAAATCAATCAAAACTACATCGTTTTCATACCTAAAAAATATATTAGATTATATCAAAGTAAAGTATTAGTTATGTTATCATTAAGTTCAATAATCTCATCCAATAATATTGAGGTAGAAAAAGTAATGTTATAATTTCTAAAAGCTAAAGGATCAACAACACGATTAAAAGTTACATTAAAAAAGATTAAGAATTTGTGAATGCTAAATCAATACTAAGTGGTTAAGGTATCTACTTCTCTAGTAAAAATCGGAGACTCAAATCTCTACTCTCACATTTGTTGAATTAAAAAAGTAATAATAGACAAACATGGATCTCTCTTGCTTTAAAATTAGGTTAAATAATCAAATAAAACTCAACTTTAAGCTTATAGATTAAAGTATTTTGATCATATTTAATACTCACATTTACTCATGGGTTTGAAAACTAACATAAAGGCTCAAAAACTTCTTATTTGTGGGCTTGAGAATAAACAAAATACTCAATAAGTTATTGTGGATATTCATTAATAAGAAAATATCTAATATTGTAAAAGTTTGAACATAGTAGCTCCAATTCTAATATCATCATATTATTATATTACTATTAAACTAAAAAATTTGGGCTGACAAATTAGAGTGTATTTAATATTTTTTATGTATTTTTTAAGAAAAACATTTATTTACAAATCAATCTAGGACATAAATTGGTGATCAAACCACCCAAGAAGATGTTAATTGAGGTCCTAAAATCAATTATCATCATTGCAAAAAGGGAAAATATTGCAACAAGACAAAAAGATGATGCAAGACCCACTTATTTCCACAAGTGCTTATCTTATATAAATATAACAAAAGCAAAGTTAGGTCATTTAAAAAGGAGGAAAAAAAAAGTCGCTTTTTTTTTCCCACCATTTATTTGGGAAGAAAAAGGGGGGAAATGTGGAGGTGAATAAGGTGTGAAATATCTTTAATTTAATATGGCCTACAACTTTTGTATGGCTACAAAATTAACTTTGAAAAACTTCAAGCATATATATTAAACTAAATTTGAGTGGAATTAATATTACATTATTTAACAAAAATGATAAGCACTTCTATTAAATTTCCATTCCTCTTTTGGATAGAACTTTGAAATTTTTTTGTCAAATTCTTATGTGTACTATGAGTACTCTCTTGATTTTGGTTGGACATGTGGGGAAGATATATAAGAAAATTAGCAATGTTTCAAGAGGAGAGAGAAAAAAGGAGGAGAGAGAAAGTGAAAAAAATATATTCTTGAGGAAAAATATTATTCTTTTGTGTGTATATAAGATCTTATTTTAATCTATAAATGCTTTTGTCTTTATTAATTATTAAATTTAAATTTTATGACATAACTTAAAAGATACATCTATATTATGCATGTAAATTTAGTAGAAAAATCAAAATAAGCTTCAAACATTTTATGACATAACTTGAAAGATACATCTATATTATGCATGTAAATTTAGTAGAAAAATCAAAACAAACTAATTTTGTTTGAAGTTCTAGGACATGAAAATTTACATGATCAAAATAAATATAGAGGATTTGAATATATATATTTTAATATATCTTTAATAAGTTGATCTATTTCTTTAGCTAAAGTTTTGCTAAATAAAAAACAAAACTTAGATTCTTATGATAAATTATCTTATAAGTTCTATCTTAAAAAATTTCTCTCAATCCACTATTAGATTCTTGGGATATTAACTTATGGAAAATTTCACAAAATCAAAGTTAAAAGTTAATTCTATTTGACTCTATCAATCGTTTTCACAATTTTCATCTTAATTTTTTTTTTTTATATATTTTTAGTGTCATCTACTATGCAACTTCAATTATATCTCTTGACTTATATATTAAAATATTGTTGACAAAACTTCTTGTTAATAAATATGAAATCAACCCATCATGACCATTTTCTTTTCGCAAATGAAGATATACATGATTCAAATAATTTTCTTACCACAATTTCAATCCCATTAAAAACAAATGGTTGAGGTTTAATTTTTCAAAATCAAAACACAACCAAGAAACCCAAGGTTCTAAGCAACCCTTTGATTTGAATATATATCATCCACAATCAAAACCACTCATAATTAATTATGGGTTGCTCATCTTTTTATGAGAAGGGGCCTACATTTATAAATATTTGCCTCCATTATGCTTCCTTTTTTGTCTTTTGCTATCTCCCCCCCTTTCTCCCTCTCATTTAATCTAAAATAGAACCCTAATTAAAATCTCAAGAATTCTATATTCGCAGATATATAACAATATTGAAAACTGTTATAGAAAATTCTCTCACAATTTTTTTTTTTGAGTTCAACAGCATTTGGGGTAGAGGATTTGAACCTATGATTTCTTGGTCATAAGTACGCTCTTGTTGACAACTCCCTTACTACTTTATTTCACCATATTGGTATGTTTCTTTTCATAAACAAAGCAAGAAATTCTTTATACCTAACTTAAATTCACTTCATGACATTTAAAAAAAAAAAAAAAAAAAAGCAATCTTTTTACACAAATTAGAACAAAAAATCCATCTCGTAAAATTCAATTTTTAGTTCAATTCAATAATATAAACAAGAACCCAACTTCTCTTTTTTCTCTAATTAATGTGCTATTTTTTAACTCAATCCAAACAGTTCATTTCCACTATTTTTTGTTTCAAACTTTTACATAAAAAGAAAAAAACATATGAACTAGATTCTTTAATTTGTACAACAAAGCCAAAATTTACCATCATCAGTCAAATTTTCCTTCCCCTAGCTATGGAGGCAAAAACAAAACCAGTCTGAGCCGGCCATGACAAAAAAATTTCACAGTACTGTCAAAAGTTTCATGGTTAGCTTTGAAGACGAAGACAAGTGATCGGAAACCGCCATAGCAACCGAGCTCGGCGGAGATGCAACAAAAGAAATTGAATTTCTCCGATATCGTCATTTTTTCATTATTCTTACCGATCAATTCCTCGAGATCTATCTTGGGAGTTCTTGAGATCGTTGAGGTAAATTTTGACGTCGACGGTGTTAAACGGGTTGGTCACCGGATTCCCGCCGTTTTCCTCGAACGCGACGCGGAGGCGGCCGATGAGGGCTTCGAGGCTGGTCCACGGCTGCCGGGTGGGGCAATCGCAGTAGAGATCCGCCGGGTAGCGGTGGCCGAAGTTGCTGCAGGTGGCGGCGTGGACCTTGGTCTGGCCGAATCCGTCGAGGTAGCAGAGGAACTCGACGACATTTGCTCCGCTGCAGCCCGCGAGGCTCAATGTCGGGCAGCGGCTTCTTAAATACTGCCGGAAGTTATTCCAGTCCCGCCGTTTCTGGCTCTCGTACCGGCTGAACAATGGCGGCGGTCGGACCGACATCTGCGGCAGCGTGACAGACGGGTAGTATTGGCCGTAGAAACCATCGGAGGAGGATTGGGAGGCGATCGGGGTGGAGGAGCTCCGACGTCTGAGAGCGGCGGCGGCCGCGGCGGCGACGGCGGCTGACATGGCAAAAAACAGGGGATTTTGTAATTTTTTTTTTGGTGTGTGTATGATAATTGGGCAATGATTTGAAGTGGGTATTGTGGGATTGAATTGGAATTGGAGAGGGAAGTGATTTTTATTTGAAATGAGGATTAAATTTTTGGAGAGAGAGAGAGAGATAGAAGAACAGAGGACAGAGGAAAAAAACAGAGAATGAGGAAAGACGGAGAGACATGGAAGAGAATATAAAGAGATTTTGAAGGTGGAAGACAGAGGGCAAAGGGAGAAAGAGTGTGGGGCCCACTGGAGACAAAGGTGGGCCCACAGCATTGACAGAGCCACGTCATGGAATTAAGTGACCATTTTTCTAGTATCTTGCACGTCATGTGATATTGTGGCTGTGGATAAGTAGCTTTACTTTTACACATGGTAACTTTATAATTTATCAACTATGACTATATAGTACCCTCAAAAAATAAAATAAAAATACATAGTTCAAACGATCAACATATATAATTTCAATTAAAATATTAAAGGTTTGAATTTTCACTCTCACATGTTGTTGAATTAAAGCATATATTTTTATTTAAAAAATCAAAAATTTGAATCTTTACAAAATTTTCTTTTTTAGTTCAACAAATTTAGAGTGTGATGAAATCATAAATATTTGGGATGCCTTATTCATTGAGGTATGTTTAGATTGATGGTAAAAAAATTAATTTATTAGTTTAGTCTCTAAAAAAGTCTAGGTTAAATTACAAGTTTAATCTCTGAACTTATAAATTTGTATCCATTTGGCCACTGAACTTTAAAAATTGTTTAATAAGTTCTTGAACTTTCATATTTGTGTTTATTTGGTCTTTAAACTTTAAAAAAAATGTTTAATAAGTTCTTGAACTTTCGATTTTGTGTCTAATAGGTTCATAAATTTTCAATTATGTGTCTAATAGGTCCTTCACCTATTCGATATTTTTTAAAATTCATGGATATACTAGACAAAAATTTGAAAGTTCAAGTTTTATTAAAAATAAAATTCAATTTTTATATCTAATAGATTAATTAATTTTTTTTTTTTTTGCAATATATTAAAGAGACCTATTAGACACAAAATTGAAAGTTCATGAATCTATTAGACAATTCAAAGTTCATAAATCAAATAGATACAAGTGTAAAAGATTAGGAACTACACTTGTAATTTAACCAAAAATTTAATGTTAAAATGAATGGGTAAATATGATTTCCTTTTTCTTCTTTCTCTTGAGAGTACGTGGATTTTAGCTTGAAGCCTAGCTAATAACTTAATAAGTACCAACCATATATAAATTGGGTTGTTACTTTTATTGGAAATTTGTGGTTAAGAAGATATAGGGTTTTTTTTTTTTTTTTTCTAATGGTCGGATAGAGTTATTTTTGTGGATGTGGTTTTCAAGGATATATTCCCAGTAGGTTTTTCCTATAATTGACTATTTCGGCATCAATTTTTTCTTCTATCTACTTCATATAGTTTGGAGATTTCTAGGACTATTTTTTATTTAAATTTTTTTTAGTTCAAAAACACGTAGGAGTGAAATTTGAACTTTTGATCTTTTGGTTGATGATACATGAGTTATGTTTAGATTAGTCCAGCTAAATTCTATTTTATGGTTGATTTTGGATGTTTGGTTAGTTACGTTTTATGTGATTTATTAGTTCGTTTGAACAAATTTATATTGACTAATTTTTTACAATAAAAATCTAGTCATCTCACAACTAAAATAACATGGATAACACTTATACATATGCGAGGTTCAAATCCTCAACCCCACACATTGTTGAACTAAAAAAAACATATTATATTATGTTACAGAGTCAATTGCAAAACATACATCACTTAAATATTAGGTTTGAATCTTATTTTTGTGCATGTACTTTGAAAACGTCAATTTCAACCTCTATACTTTTAACTTTTATCTACTTCAGTCATTATACTATTAAAATATTTGTTTTGGTATTTTTTTAATACAAAAATACGATAATATTTCAAGAAATTTATTGTGTATAGTGTTATACTAAAATTGTAATTACAAAAAAAAAAAAAAAAAAAAAAAAAAAAAAAAAAAGACAGAAAAAACAAAGGGACCAAAACGATCCATGGACAAAAATGAATATTTTGAAAGTATAGAGACTAAAAGTAGGAAAAAATTGAGAGTATAAGGTCTAAGTGGACATTTCAAAAGTAAAAACCAAAATAAAGTAAAACTAAAATATCAAGTACTAAAATATGATTTAAACCCAAATATCATTAGTATCAAGTGAAACCATTATATTGTACTTGATTTTTTTAAAAGAACAATGAACAATTTTATAATTTTATTCCAAAATTAAGTTGTAGATAGGGTATTAAATTTATGTCAACATGTCCATAGATTCAAATCAACCTAAGGTTTCCTTTTCAAAAAAAAAAAAAAAATCAACATAAGATTGAATCAACACTTCTATTATCTTAGAGATAAAATTCTAATTTATTAATTTAAATATATATTTTTTAATATCCATCAACGTGGATATCAATATTATATCAACATTTTCTCAAACATGCTCATAAAATGAAGACCTCGACATCTTCGTGACCATCTAAAGCTTTGCTTATAAGGAGAAATTGGTAAAAATAAAAAATATTTTTGGAGTGATGTATAATGCAAAGAATTGACATATGCTCTTCCATGTTTTATTGCGCCTTGTACGATTCTGTGATGATTAATGCTCGAATAAAATGTGACGTGACCTTTTTACTTTGGACAAATGTATATTTCCCGTTATAAGATAATCTTTTTAAATTGGATTTGTTAGGACATTGTCATTTCCTTTTTTTTTTCTTGGAATTTCTCTAAAATAATAATAATAATAATTGAGTATTTTTCTCCAAATTCCAAAATGCCCTCTCTTATTGGATTACTTCCATTATTAAAATTAAATTCCATTCCTCACGCTCTCAATTATTTAATTCCCAGATGTCTGAATATGCCTTATGCTCAATAATTACATCTTTTCAAGTTAACTTGCTCTAATCATATCCAATCTTGAATTTAAAAAAAAAAAAAAAAATTCACATCCAAGCTGATTATTATAGGAAATAAATTATATAATCAAATACCCATTTGAAACTTTGATCTATTTAGTTTAGATTATTGTATAATTGTATTTGAATTGTTACTAATGGTTCATAATGTTTTCAATATTTCAATTTGTGCCTATATACTATGTATACTAACATGAGCATAGTTCAATAGTTAATTCATCTACTTATTTCTTTGAGATCGGAAGTTCAAATTCCTATCTTCAAATTTGTTGTACTAAAAAAATAGCCAATGTCAGAGAAAAAAAAATCAAATTGCTATTCTTTTTCATAAAATCAAAAAAAAAAAAAATATTTAGAGAATTTTTATATCTAGAAGATAGAGTAATCTATTGCGTTTCAAAAAAGATAAGAGTAATCTATGCCATGGTAAATAATTATAAATATTTTACTTGGTAATAAAATATTTCAAGTAATGATTTTTTTTAAAAAAAATAGGAGCAAAAAATAAATATAATTAAGGATGGGGATAAGAGAGGAGGGTCCAACAATTACTGATGAAACCCTTTCATTGAACTCAAAAGTTTGTTAATAAAATGTTTATCAATTTTTTTTTAGAGTAATACATTATAATTCGAAAGAGATGGCTTTAAATTTTATTTTACAATCCACAAATAAACATTGATCTATCGAATTTTTTGAGTTTAGATTATATTTTTATATGTGTAACATGTTACCACATTTCAAATATTATTTTCCAAGTTTAGGATTCGGGCAAGGATATAATAAATGTAATATCCATTTTTCCCATCCTTAAAATATAATTTTCTTCCTTCTTAAAAAAATACATATTCTTAGGAGAAAAAAAATTCTCTATTAATTCCATTCACATATTATTTTCAAATAAATTATTTTATCATCCTCGAACATACATCACACGAAACGAATAATAAAAAAAATTCTTCTTATTAGTTTAATGTCTAATTTTTAAATTTTATTTTATTCTAACCATCTTTATATCTTAAAATATTATGTTTTGGTCTTTGTTTAAAATTAAAATTTAATTTGATGATTGTCTTAAAAAAAAGTTAGGACATGTTTGGTAGGAAATCTTAAAACATAATTTTGAAAACAAAGATTCAATAAAAATAGAGTTGTATTTCATATTTTCAAATATATGTTTAGAAACAGATTTAGAAATTAGATTTCAATTTAAATAATTATTAAAAATGTGTTCTATAATATATTTGCAGACTATGAAACAAGTTGTCGTTGCAAAACTAAATGTTAAGTTGAATATAAATCATTATTAATTAATTTATGAACATATTTTATTTTTTATATATTTTGTATAATTATTATTTTATAATATCATATAATTTATAATATAATATATTATGCATATTTTAATTTAATAAAAATAAATTGAATTTGTAAAAATATTGTTTTCAGAATTTCTATTATTTGAATCACATAATTTATAAACATTTTTCCAAAACACATCTACAAATGCATATTTTCTAAAAGAATTCGAAAACATAAAATAGAATCTAGATTGCTTACCAAACAAGTCCTTATAGATTCAAACAATGTATATATATATATATATTAACATGTCTTGTTTTCTTATTGCGACATCTATGATCTTGAATAACTAAAATTTCCAACAAAATCTTTAATTCTGTAAATTTATTTTTCATGGGAATAACGTATACATGTCCACACTATGATCATTCTCACGTTATAAGCTATTAATTATCCATGGACATCTACTTAATAAATAGAAAACATATCACACATTATTTTTTGTCTATTGAATCATGACAAACATTTCTACAGTTGAAATAAAAAATTTGAAACTTATTAAAACTTAAGAAATTAAAATTGAGTCTTTTAAACTTTAAAGACTAATTAAAAACAAACAAATATAATATTATAACTTTTTTCTACTAAATGTTCTCAACATATGTAGTTGATTTTAAAATTGCCCCAAAACATTTTAAAATCAACTACATATGTTAATGATACTTCAAAATTGCCCCTAAACATTTTAAAAGTTTCAATTTTACCTGTGGTCAAAGAAAAAAAAAAGTTTCAATTTTACCTCAAAAATTTTAATTTGTTAAAAAAAATAATCCTACTCTAGCAAAACTTTTAAAACGTTTGGAGCAAAACTAAAACTAAATCAACTACACAGAATGCCCCCAACGTATATAGTTGGCTTCAATTTCTCCCAATCTTTTAATTTGCATTAGACATTTAACTAAAAGTAGCTAAAGAAAGATTTTTTTTTTTAAAAAAAAAAATTAGGAGTTGAATGGAAACTTTTAAAATGTTCAAAACAAGATTAAAACCAACTATATATGTTCTAGGCATGACATATTATAAGTTTGGCCATGTACAAATTAACCAATAAACAAATTTGCCAAAATTCATAAATTTTAATAAAAATATTTAGCTCTAATGTCATTTTTCTTTAAAATTTTATCAATTTCATATTGTCCATGTATTTTATAATTCATTGAACGCATACAAGAAAACTTCTTTTAACGAAATTTGGAGTGAGAACTTATTAGATGGTTAAAATTGCAACACTTATCTAAGTTTGAAGTGTAATTTGATGAGATTGAAAGTTTATGGTTAAAATTGATACAAGTTGACAAGTTTAGAGGTCAAAATTAATTTTTTTTTAGAAAAAATAAATTAAAAAATTAGGAGTTGAATTGAAACTTTTAAAATGTTAAAAACAACATTAAAACAACTATATAAGTTCCAGGCATTGCATATAACATATATATATTTTTTAGTTCAACAACATATGTGAGTGAGGATTTAAACCTCGAACTTTTTGATCAAAGATATATGAATTATCCAGTTAAACTATGTTTGAGTTAGGATATAATTAACATAATTAAGATATTATTACTTTATTCTAGGTGGTGCCACCACCACCAACCCTTTTGATTTCTCTCTCTCTTAAATCATTTTTCTTTCTCTCTCCTCTTTTCTCCCTCTGTGACGACAAATACACACTGTGCTTAGTTGGAGAAAAGGAAATATATAAAGTGAAAAAAAAAAAGAAAAAAGAAACCTAACAAAAAGATAAGAAGAACACCACTTTTCATTAAAGTCTACCTAAATTTACTATTCATTTTGAATATCAAATAATATTTTTCACACTTTTATCATATAATTTATTTTTCTTTCTTTTTCTTTAATTTCAAATGTCGTATTTGATTATTACCGATAAATCTTGAGGTAGATCTCTTCGAATAATAATTCTTCTAAGTTAGATGCTGAATTCAAGATATTATTGTAAGTTGAAATATTTGAAAGTCTCTTAGTTGACTGTTTTCTTTATACCATTTTTAAAGATGCCCTCTTGAAATCGTTATAGCAGTTAAATATATATGCTGGAATTTTAACGAGATGAAATAACCTATAGAAATTACACATGCACTATAGTATAATATATGCGGAAATACATAATGATGTTACAAAAAATTAAACTAAATTGCATAAAAATATAATAATTGAGTATATTTTATGTTAGGACATGTTTGTAATGACTTTCTAATTAAGTGTTTAAAAAATGAATTTTTAAGTGTTAACAACGTGTTTTTAAGTATTTGGAAAGTCATTCCAAATAGGCCTTTTAGTCAATACGATCATAATTAAGTGGATAAGGCGCCTATAACCATATCAAAAATTGACGGTTCGATCCTCATCTCTAATTATTGAACTAAAAAAAGAAAAGAGAGAGAGAATGTATTTTATGTTAAGAGGTGAGGAGTAATTAAAGGAACAAACCTAATCATAGTTTAATGGCCCCGCTTGATAACCATTTGATTTTTAAAAATTAAGCTTATAAATACTACTTTCATCTATGAGTTTCCTTGTTTTGTTATCTACTTTTTACATATATTTCTAAAAATCAAGTCAAATTTTGAAAACTTAAAAAAAATAGTTTTCAAAAACTTGTTTTTGTTTTTGGAATTTAGCTAAGAATTCAAATGTTTTCTTAAGAAAGATGCAACTTATTATAGAGAAATGATAAGAAAACAAACACAATTTTTGAAAACCAAAAACCAAATGGTTATCAAACAAGGGCTAAAGAATTCACTATTTGGTTGAACATGTATATAATTTTCGAAGATGTCTCCCCTACGTATCTCGAAAACTAAATCTAGGACAAAATTTCAAATCCCATTTTAAATATATATGGAATTCTAATTCCATTAAAAAATAAGTCCAACTAAGATTCCGATCGATCCTACAAGAACTTTCTCCATAACTCTAATTATAATGCAACTCTTACTCAAATGACTTAAAATGAGTGAAATGGACATGACAAATAATAGAAATTGTAGTGGTGGAATTGGAAGGGAATTAAATAATAATAAGGGAGAGTGTTTGTTTGTAATTGAAAAAGACATTTGACTCCAAAGGCAAATATATATATATATATATATATATATATATATATAATGGAGCCACCATTAATGGAGTTTGAAGGAGTGAAGAGATGGAACTATGTTTGATTGGGATATTTGGAAAGGGTTAGGGTAGACCATTGGTGGCCACAATTCCAAAGCCCACTTAGGTATCATTTAAGAGGATCATATATCATGTGAAAGTGATGCCCTAATTTGTTCTCTACTACTTTTTTTTTTTTTTTTTTTTAATCACTTCATTTGAGAAATAGGGTATCACTTTCTATTTTGTCAATTGATTTTTTTTAAGAAGTTTTATTAATCAATTCTATTTTATTACGACTAAAGGTAAATCAATTGTTCTAAATCTTTAAAAATTCCATTAGTATAATTTTTTTAAAGAAAGTTGCAATTGTAATTTGTTTTAAGAAAATGCATATTTATAAAAAATTTAAAAACGAAGCTAGCTATTTATTTTTTTATAAAAAAAAAATCATAAAAACATATAGGTTAAAATACCATTTTGGTCCCTATACTTTGAGTTTCATTTCATTTTAGTCTATTTACTTTCAAATGTCCGATTTTAGTCTATGTACCTTCTTAAAATTGATAACTACCGTTAGTTTGAAGTTAATTTTTATAGAAATTAGTTAAATAATAATAATAATTTTCATGCAAGAAAAGACACAATGTAAACATATTTTCAAAATTTATAGAATGAAAGCTAATAGAAACTATTTTTTTAAAAGAAAAGTTAACAAGAAACTAACAATAAGGGCCAATTTTAAGCTTTATCAAAAGTACATTGACTAAAATAGAATAAAATTCAAAATATAGTGACCAAAATGGTATTTTAACCAAACATATACTTAGGTAAATATGTTAAAAGTTCATTAATTTTTTAAAAGAATAAAAATTAATACATATAAAAATGATTAAAAAAAAATTAAAGGCCATATATATACTGGTGGGCCATGGCCCCTACCCCTAAATCTGCGCCAACTTAGAAGGTAAATCAATATAATGCTCAAAAGTACATAAATCAAATATTGTAATGTGACATAAATTTGTCTTTTCGATATTTTCTTGACATTTAAAGTATGATATTTAAAGTATGAGTTAACTCAAGTATTAATATATGTTCAAAAAAAAAAAAAACCCTTTAAGTATTAATATGATGTGCCTAACATGTGGACTATTATAAGAGATGAAAAGTAATTAATAATACAGGTTTCAACATATATTGGATGATTTTTTAGAATTTGGTATACTATTAATCATCACTAGATCTAAAAGTTTAAATTGAAGATTAAAGTAAATTTGAAATTAGAAATCCATCTTCTAAATTTGTTTCTATGTTTCTTTACTCTTTGCTTTGCCTTTATTTATCATTGTCATTTTGCATTTATTGAGTATTTGTATAACCTATATCCATATTGAATTTTAAAAGGCGTCAATGTTAACACTATAAATATTTCTATATATTTTTACAATTATATGTTATTGTTCTATTTTAAGTTTAAGTTTGCATGATTTCACTTTTATCAAACATAAATATGAAATCTTCAACGTGGAGTGTCGCATTTCTTAATCATTGTTATCGACAAATCAACAGATATCATATTTTTGAGATTTCAATAACATCAAACAACAATATTCTCCATCCATACGATGAGTTCTTCTTCCACACGAATCATTATCTAGAAATAACGACAACAACAACAACACGTCAACAACGACATCGAAATCATCGTGTGGGCATTGTCGATCCAACTTTCTTGCTTAAGAACAATAATTTTTCAACGACAACCAACATGGATAATAATTTACTCCACAAACAGTAAACTTTGAACCAAACAGTCCATGTTAAGAGCTCCTAATGCTATATGCAAAGGCACAGACAATAGTACAAATAGCTAGGCATGCTCTTTACTTCCAATTTTGCCTTCAATATGAACAGCTCAAGGCATTCACACAAATGAACAAGAAGAACCAAAGAGGATTGAATTAGTTGAACAATAATTGAAATGTTAATTTTTTTTTTTTTTTTTTATAAAAAAAACCATCTTTTCTATTTTGTTAATTAATGTTTTTATTCCCTTTATGTGTGTCTACAAAATATATATATATATATATATATATATATTAGTTTGATAAGCATTTTGTTTTTACAAATTAATTAAGCTTGTTTTTGTACTAATAACAACGTCTTTGTTTTGTAATTTTGGGAATTTTCTAAAATCTTAATCTATAAAAAACTAAAAATAAGTTTTTGTACATTCTTAGAAGAGTAAAGTAATAGAATAAATAAGACGCTAATAAACAAGATTATTCGTTAAAAACGAGAAAGATTATTGTTATTGGCCAAGTGTTGGCAATATCATAAGCAAGTGAAGTATAGAATAAATAAGACGCTAGTAAACAAGATTATTCGTTAAAAACGAGAAAGATTATTGTTATTGGCCAAGTGTTGACAATATCATAAGCAACAATGTCAAATTGGATAGTTATACCATTAGTGAATAGTTATACAAATAGTAGTGGATAACTATTTTGATTCGGGACTATTAATATGCTATATAGAATAAATAATAATTTGGTAGAGATGTTGAGCTCAAAATAAAATCATTCTAATATCATATAAAACCACTACTAAATCCAAAAATTTTAGTCTTTTTTTTTTTAATAATTAGCTTTCAACAGAAAAAAAAATCGTAAATTAATTTAGGCACGCCATCATATCACAAGGTTGAATATATTAATTTTGATTAAAAAATATCAATACAAATTCGAGGGAGAAAGAAGTGATATTACAAATATTTAAAATTAAAATATATTATTGTAATACTCACGTTAAATCACAACTAGATCCAAAAGTGACAGATTTAAATCCCGTTAATTCATTACCGATAAATTTAAGGGTGTAGCAATCATATCAGAAGATGACTTATATTCTATGATCAAAGAGGAGCCCTAAAAGAAAGGATATGGTCCTAGGTCTGCCACATGACCAACTGAAAAGCCATGAACTATGCAATAGTAGTGCTCCAAATGACACAAATAACTGGATGAAAGTGAAATCATCTTCCTTTGTTGATAGAGATATAGGATGTGACAAAAAGCCCTAACGTTCCGTTTACTCAACGAGAATCGAAATGAGTTGGAACAAGAACAAACAAACATTAAATGTAAAATTACAATAATAGAATAGAAATGTGTCAAAATGAGAATAAAGGACAAATTCACTTCTTATTACCAACTTTTAAGATTTATTGAAAGTACATAGACTAAATTTGGACATTTGAAACTATCGAGAACTAAAATAGAATGAAACTAAAAGTAGAAATTTGTCTTAAAGGTTAGATGTACCAATTCTCACCCCTACATATTGTTGAACAATAAAAAAAATTATAAATCTTAGTCACATAATTCATTCAAGCAAACAGAATATATAAACCAACTAATTCCTAAAACTTTTTGTCTGATGCTTCATTAAAATGGGATAATTACATTATAGAAAAAGATTTTTTTGAACAAAGGAAAGGAGATTTTTTGGGGAAGGAAAGATTTTTTTTTTCCTTTGAAAAGAAAGGGCATATATTTCTTTTCTTTTTTCTTCTAATGTTCTCTCTCCTATTAGCTTCTTAATTTTCCTTTTTTTTTTTTTTTAATTTACTCTTGTGATTTTCAGTTTTCCTTTTTAGTCAATTTTTATAACTTATATATACAAAGTTTGAAAAGTTGAAAGACTGGTAAGCAGAAAAAATCTTAAATTGATCAAAAAACAAAAAAGTAAACAAAAAAAATCTTAACATACCCCAACTTGAAGAATATTAAAATTTTTAAAGGAATGTTATATGATCTAGTTTTAAAATTTGCTGTGAAAACACATTTTAAAATATTAACTGTCTTCATATAGTACATAGAATAACGAATGACACATATTTGTATACTATAATATAATATATTCAATGCTTTAAATTATGATATTTGAGAACTATTTTACGGAAGTTTCTAAATCCCAATTTAAGAGTGACTTTTTCAACCCTTTCAAATCATCAAATGCTTTTGATGTTTATTTTAGACCATTCAATCTTCAACTTGTACCATGAAATCTATATATATCTTCATTAAAAAAAAAAATGGCCTTTAGCTTCGGTTAGTTAAGCATTTTCCTCTTTAAATGTCTACCGAACTTTATTAATGTCAAATTGTTTACTTTACTGTTACGAAAAGAGACTTCAATATAGTTCAATTATATATTGAAATAAATAGTATAACGATAGATCAAACAAAAAGTCAACACACCTTTGATAACATTTTTGTTCGTCTTTAACCTTATCGTGTTACATTTGAATTCTTCTACCACATTTTGACATTAATTACGAAAAATCCATCTATTTTCCACTAAACTATATAGTTTTCAAAATGAAAAAAAAAAAAAAAAAATCAGAGATCCAAACAAAACCAAAAAGTTGAAACATAAATAATAGCTACTAAAAATGTAAATGTGTGAACCTTTTCATATTTATCAATCAATGGTTGGCATGGCAATTGGATTCATCTTTCACTATTCAAATTTCAAAGTGACAACTGGTGCATGTTCTTAAAAATTAATTTCATGTTCTTGAAGATGCCAGCTAATTTTCACACTCTCCATTTTTTTTTTTTTTAGTACAACACAGATTTGCTTTTAAGGTTTGAGCTGGCAATTATGCTTTTTTAGATTGTTCTGTTGTAACTAACATCAAATGTTTTGGCATCAGATTCACAAGAACAGATTTGGAACATTAATTATTTGCCAAACATGGCAGAAATTTAAATTCATTGAATTCCTTCTAAACTATGATTTTTTTTTTCAGGAAGTTCTAAAGTATGATATTATTGATTACTTCAAAACATTATTAGCCGACTTTACGCCTTTTAATTAAATAATAATTATTTTAATTGTTCTAAAACTTCGTCCCCAAGTCTTTTTTTTGATAAGCTTATCAAGGAAAAAAAGTCTTTGCTGGTAAATATTTTGACAGCTATACTTTGAATCTTTAACGTTAGAAAAACAAAAGCAGAACTTTTCAACTTTGAAAGGACCAATTAGAATAAAGAGTAAATTTTACAAACCAAATTAAAATTGAGTATAATTTTTAGAGACTAAAACTATATATAAACTAAAAAGTGACATGACTTGTTTTCTTCTTGTGTAACATTTACCAATCTTGAATTATCAAAATTTTCTAGCCAAATTTCTTTTCAATTTCTGTGAAAGTGTTGTATAACATACCCGTATGGTCATTTCATGTAATGTCCTATTACTTATACGCAGATGTTCATTGCCAATAAAGTAGATCGTGTCATGTTTCATTAATTTTTAAACTTGGATTTTAACAATGGGGATTGATTTTTACCTTTTAACTTTGAGGGATTGAAAACGACCTTTTTCAACTAATCCGAGCATAGTTTAGTGAATAAAACATCAATTATCATCTTAGATATCGATGGTTCAATCCCCCCACACCGCAATTGTTGAATTTTTTTTTCTTTCAAAAAAGACCCTTTTCAACTTTAGAGATCAAAACTATATTTTAACTTAAATATATTTCATAAATGTTGAAATATTATTTTGGCCACTGTACAAGGTTTTTGTTCATTTTGGTCCTTGTACTTTTAGCTTTGATTCATTTTGGTCCCTATACTTTGAACCAAAGCCAAAAGTACAAAAACGAAAATAGTATTTAAACCTTTCATAAATCATACGCTCAAACTCATCCAACCATTTATATTGTCAACCCAACAATTTTGTTCATTGTTGAAAGTCATTGTTGAGGGAAGGTGAGAAAGCAACAAGTCGAATTTGATTTCTAATTATTGATGAAGAGAACCGACTGTGATAAGTAGAAGGCTATAGCATTACGTCAAGTTTTATCATTAATAATTTACAACCTTTCACATTTACAATAGCTGGTGCTAGCTATGCCTTGTCCCACAAGGCATGCATATTAAGACTTTGTCCAAGTCCATGAGTTTATGTTTTCGTTCTCATCGGTTTGATTTGGATAGACTTTAGTTTCATCGGTTCTAACTTCTAATTGATTTAGTCCCTTTGAACTGGTTTAATTTCGACATCGATTTTTTGTTTTTCTTAAATCAGCAGCTCTATTCTACATCAGTTTTGACCAAAAGTGGATCCAAACTCCAATCTTACTCTCGTATGGAATGGTTCGTAGCTAAGTTTTACACCCGAACCGAGCAATCACATCCTAACGTCGGAGTTTGCTATGAATCTAACCCTTTTCTTAAAGATGAACCTAAAAGAAGAAAAAAGGACAATGGAATACGGAAAGGGTCATAGGAGGGAGACAGAGAGAGAGATGATTAGAATAGAGATGGGGAGAATGGACAAAGCTTTAACATCATATCATTAATGAGTTGAGGCAGAGGGTCTTATCATTCTTTGGTGTCCACAAAATTTATAATTTAGAAAAATCTCAGTGTCCTTTTCTTAGTTCTAATGGGTCAAAGCATTGGGATCTATGTGGGTCTTCCCATATTTCATCTGATCAATTATTGTTCATACACTTTTTTCTTGGTTTCTGTCTCTCTCAGGCTTTCTTTGTTCTGTGTGAACTAAGCTAATAATTGAGCCTACATTTACTATATCTGATTTTAAAAAAAGGGAAGAGTTCAAATGCATAAACGGTATAATTCTATGATCTCATTGAAGTTTTTTTTAGTTCAATAACATGTAGAGATAGGAATAGAAACCTCTACCCTGTTGGTCAATGATATAATAGCATTACTCTCTTCTTATCTCTATTGTATACTAAACAGATCAACAAAATGAAAATATGCTTACTTTATCTAGCCCCATTGCATGTAAGACCATTAATGCTCTTTTGTCTAACACTGACATTTCAATTTCTAAGTGTGCTTTTGAATTGTCAATCTTGTAAAACAGTTTCTGATAATGATTTACTCAAAAGTTGTGGTTGCATTGGAAGGTAGAGTTGAGGAACATACCCTTCTTTTTTCAGTTCTAAAAGAAGACTATCCAACACAGAATAGATCTGAGCAGTGAGCAGATGGCTTCCATCTGCTGCAACGAACATGTGAGTGGCATTGTTGACCTCGATCCAGCTATAACCAGGAACCTTTCGAACTCCTCGTTCTTTCATTATGCTTCGTACTTTAAGCACCTTCCTCCATTTTCCAGCCCCAGCCTGCACATTTGCAAGCAATACATAGTAGCCAGAGTTCAGAGGGTCTAAATCAAATAGATGTTTTGCTGCCACTTCGGCGAGCTCAACATTTCCATGAACGTGGCATGCCCCGAGTAGCGTTCCCCATACACCAGCATCTGGAGGGAATGGCATGCTATTTATGGTTTCAAATGCTTCATCCAAACGGCCTGCACGGCCAAACAAATCAACCACGCAGGCATAGTGCTCCATTCGAGCTAGGATCCCGAATTCCTCTATCATGAGGTGGTAATATCTAATTCCTTCATCAACTTGGCCAGCATGGCCGCAAGCAGATATGATACCAAGAAAGGTGACATGGTCCGGTTGGATGTCGTTTTTCAACATTTCGTGGAACAAAGTAAGACATTCCTTCAAATCACCATGGTTGCCATAGGCAGAAATGATGCTATTCCAGGAGACTTCATTTTTCCCTTGCATCATGTCGAACACTCGCCGAGAGAAGTTCAAGTTTCCACACTTAGCATACATGTCTATTAGTGAACTTTCAGCATAAAGGTCAGATCTTAAGGGGCCTTTGATCATGAAGCCATGTATCTCTTTTCCATAATGGAGAGCAGGTAAGTTTGCACAAGCAGATAAAGCGCCAGATATGCTCACACAGTCGTACTGAGTTCCCTCCATTCCCATCTGACGGAAAAGATCGATGGCCTCCCTCGGTCTGCCGTTCTGGGAACAACTTGTGATCATGGAGTTCCAGCAAATAGCATCCTTTTCAGTCATTCTGTTAAAAACTCGACGAGCAAGATCCAATCTTCCACATTTTGCATACATGTCCAGAACAGCACTGCCTACGTGACATTTTTCATCAAGCCTATTTTTTATGATACTACCATGCAATTCCTTTCCTAAGTTTAAAGCGGCCAAACCGGCAAAAGCTGGAAAAACACTCGCAAAAGTCACAGAAGTTGGCTTCATTCTCTCTTGCAGCAACCATCTAAATGCCTCCAATGCTTCTGTGTTCATCCCATGAAGCACGTACCCTGAAATCATGGCCGTGCACATTACTGTATCGAACAAACTACTTTGACGCAAAATTTTTCGCGCCATTTCCACATCCCTGCACTTGAAGTATATATCAATTAGAGCACTTTTCAAGAACACATCTAAAACTACAGCTTGTCTTACAATGTAACCATGAATTTCCTTACAATGTTTGAGACTAAGCAACTCAGTAACACATGGAAGAAAACTTGCAAAAGTGATCGAGTCGGGCTTCATTCCTGCAGATATCATCCCACGGAACAAATGCTCGGCCTCACTCATCAAACCATTCTGTACATATCCAGAAATTATTCCATTCCAACTCACCAAGTCACTTTGCGGCATTATATCAAACAGTTTACGTGCAGCTTGTAAGCATCGACATTTCGAATACATTGCCAATAATGTATTAGCCACCGGAGAATCCAACTCCAACCCACAACAAACAGCAAGCCCGTGAAGTTGAGTACCTAACTCGAGCATTGCCTCCAAGGCACAAACAGATAAAACACAAGCAAAGGTTACCGAATTGGGCTTAATCTCACTATGCCTCATTTCCAAAAAGACCTTAATAGCATTACCAGAGTCTCCATTTTTCACATAACCATTCAACATAACATTCCACAAAACACAATCCTTCTGAGGAATATTATCAAACAGATACTGTGCAACACTCAAGTGACCGTTTTCAGCATACAACTTGATTAAAGAACTACCCACAAAGGCATCCTCCTTAAGACCCATTAAATTAACAGTCTCATGAACAATCTTACCCATCTTCACATTGTTCAAAGCACCGCAGGCTTTAATCACATAAGGAAATGTATACTTATCAGGAGAAATTCCAGCACCCAACATCTTAAAATAAAACAATAAGGCATAATTAAACAAACCCATCATTGAAAACCCTCTAATCATCCAATTCCAAGGCAAAGTAAATCCCAATTGAAGAGTATAAAACAAGTTCTTGGTATCCTCGAGACTGCCAGTAAGCACATACATACCCAAAATCCTAGGACCCAAATCTCCATTTTGGGTGATTCCACTAACAATCGCTTGGGTGTGAGATTGCTTACCTTGACGAAGAAGAGAATGGTGGTTACAAGCTTGAAAGATCGATGCCAGTACAGCTTCGGCATTTGACGAAAACAGAGTGGGGTTTATTGGGTTTTTGCAGTTGGATTGAGTGGAAAAGAGAAACTCGAATCGAGAGAAATGAGGAAGAAATCTGTAAGATGAGAAACGAAATTTGTAGAACATGCTTAGTGGATCAAATCGTGTTCATTAGGCGAAGGCCCAGCCCGCCCCCACGAAACTTTTGCTCTTAATCCCGCTCGTGGATTGAATTTCTATCAATACTCAATAGGCCGTTGCTTTCAATTTCAATTGACGGTTAGAAATGGAATAATATTCATCAGAGAGAAAATAGAGGAACGATGCAAAATGTACAAGGAAATTACATTGGTGGTCAAAATTATTATATGTATTTTACAAAATCACTACTTTTATTTTTTTTTCAAAAATGTCACAAACTTAAGACTTATTTTTCTTCTCAAAAGATTTTTTTTTTGTTTAAACTTGCTGCTATATAAAAAAAAATGGAAAAACATATTTTTATTTTACCACTTATGTAATTACTTCTATATTTTTTTAGTACAACAAATAAATGTAGGGTGAGAATTTGAACGTTCGACCTTTAGAGAATGAGTAAATGCCCTAACAAAAGCTATACTCATGATGGTTTAAATGTTTGTCTACATAGAGAGAGATGGATGAATGTTTGGTTGATGTTTTTTATAAGTTTATTTTATTTTTTGGAAATAATGACTTTTTAATGAGTTGGATTTATGTTAATTTAGATAAAATATTAAAAATATAGCAGCTAAAAGATAATTACAAATATAACAAAACCAAAATTGATGTGTAAAGGTATGTTTAGTTCGTAATCTAAAAGCAAAAATTTTAAAACAAAAGATCTAATGGAAGATTTAGTTGAATTTCATATTTTTACTATTTTTTTAATATGTGTTTGGTAGTAAAATTAAAATATAAAAAATAATGTTTTTAAAAAATAAATCCACTAAACACAAATTCACTTCATTCATTTGATTCAATAAGTCCAAAAACAAAAAATTGAATCCAAACAAATACTAAACAAACCTTAACTTATTCGATGATCTAACATGATTGTATAAATACATTAATGGATATTTCAAGAAAAACACATTACTTGCTGTTGATTTACCCATTTTAATATTTTCTATAATTATAATTATGTTTTAAACGATATATTTATAATTACTTTTAAAAATTACATGTTTGTAAATAGGTTATATTATTTTTTTTAAAAAAAGAAGCAACCACAGATTTTCAAGCTGAGAATTGGGCTAAGCCCATTTCATTATTTGGACATGAAGGATTTTTTCAGAAGCCCATTTTGTAGGGACATTTGCTAACAAATGTTTTCCTTTTCTTTCTCTAATTGATAGTAAAAGTTATGGGTAAATTGGATGAATATTGTGTTAAAAAAAAAAGAAAAGGTAAAACGAGATTATTTGAAACAATTTGGAAAAAACAAACTGTTTGGTTGTCTCTATTTGAGTTCGTCTCTTGCTCTACGAATTAAAAAAAAAATCCTCAATTTCAAGAGCTGTGAGCCAAAATGATTTAACGGTCCATCATGTTTTATGTTTTTTAATTTTGCAAAAAGAATGATTGAATAATGATTGTATATATATATTTTAATTTTTTTGTTTGGCTCTCACAACGAATTGCCTCCCCGTTTTTTTTAATCATAATGAAATGGTTAAAAACATAATTATTTATTATTTTAATTTTTAACTTAATGATTAGAAAATAATTGTATTACTTTGTATTTTTAAAATACCAAATGCTTGGATATATGGAGTGAAATGATTACAAATATTTTTTTTATTGTGTTATTTCATTCTTGTGTTATATTCTTTTTAAAAAAATCCATTTACATAATATTCTTTTTCTAAAAATTGATCTAAATAATTACATAATTCTAGGAATTAATTTTGAGCGTAACCATTTTACAAGTTGTTTTTTCTTTGTAATAAATTACTAAATAGTTTTAAACCAAATCCAATTACACTAATACTATTTGTGAATGACAAAGTAATTTTAAAGAAAATCCAATTACATTATTCAAAATTGACGACCAGAAAATGATCCCCTATGATGCCTAGATCGACCTTGGTGAGTCATACAATGTCCATGATCACCACGACCTCGCGTATTTGAAGATTGACCTTCCTCCCAATTGCTTATACCCTCACTACGAGATTGATATGTCACAAACTAATCTTGAGTACTGTGATGAGCATGTAAGAACTGACCTTCTTCCGTAGTGATTACTCCTGGATTCTCAAATGAAGAGAAGTTTGTCGAAAATGTTTCATACATCAAAGGAGTGTGCATCATGAATTCAGAAGTATAGGGGTTGGAGCTTCATTTCCTATTACATGTTGAAGTGGATCTTCTTGATGTTCAATTGGATCCTCTTGATTCTCAACTTGATCATCTTGATCATTTTGACCTTGAACCGAAATATCTCCATTGAAACGTCAAACTCGATATATAGATGTTAGATGTTCGAGAGACTTTCTACCAGTTATAGTTAGGTTCGCAAATTTGTCTTGAAAATAAATTTAAACAATTTCAAGCTTTGAATATATCTAGTCTTGAACTTAATAAATAAATTATTACCAAGTAATTTTGTGTAGCTCATGCTTTTGTGATGAACCTGAATGAATGAACGTTTCACTCTGCAGCGGAAGCATTGGATCGTCTTTGATTTTATTTAAAATTAAACTAAAAATTAAGGTTAAGCAAACTTACTTAGAGTAAATATGGAGATATGTCTGACAGATCTTTATCTCCTCCATAAAATCTTCATGACTATGACTCAAACACAGGACCAAGACTTGTGAGAGCCTCTTGAAAAAAAATCCAAAAGGGATTGGAGAGGAAGATGTCTAGAGAGAATTCTCTAATTCTTTATTGAGGAGATATGTGTTGTGTCTAATGGCCCAACCCAAGGGTCCTATTTATAGAGACCAAAGGTAGATCTTTGCCATAATTAAAATATTATAATTTAATATCTAATATATTAAAATATATCTTATACTTATTTGAATCTCATTCAAATCTCCTACGATATTTATTTATTTGAATCTTATTCAGATTTATAAATATATTTTATTTAATGTATCAAATATACATTAATTATTTTAATATTTAATGTATCAAATACAATAAATATATTTTGCCTCTTTTATATTTAATATATTAAATATTAATTTGAACACTTCAAATTAATTGGTAAATTTGAACATTTCAAATTTTAATATTTAAAATATCAAATACAATAAATATATTTTCCTCTTTTATATTTAATATATCTAATATATTAAATATTAATTTGAACACTTCAAATTAATATTAATTTGAACATTTCAAAATTTTCTTTCAACTAAATTGAACTTTTAGTGTTACTATGAGCTAAAAAAGAGACCTTATGGACCTACTGATTATAAGCTCCAATGATACAAAATTAATTAATTAAACTCTTTAATTAATTAATTTTCATTCATTAACTATAGGTCACTCCACTATAGACCTAGAGTTGCACTCTTATGTATTGTAGGAGAAGTTGTGTACATAGATATAATCATTACATGCAAGTCAATCCTTCACGAGTTGTTCGTAATTACAGCTGGGTCAAAAGTCCGATTTACCCCTATAATTACATCTTGCACCTTAAGTACCACTGATCCTCTAATGAACAATCTGCTTATAATTACAGTTAGAGGGTGGGGCCCCATTGTTCAAGTCTCGAAATCAGCACTTAAGGTAATTACTCATCTACTTACCCTATATTGGAAGAGTGAATTCCATCTTGTGAGATTATATTTCTAGCTCCCTATTTGGTCAAGTCCCCAAAATGGTAGACATATTGAATCGGCTACAAAAATTACTCTCACTCATGAATCAAATGACAAGCCCTCACAGGCAGGAGTTTATAACTCACTCAGGATTAAGATCGAGTCGCATATGATCATCCTAATGAAATATTAATCTTTTCAATTAACGAATTTATAAAGAGAGATTAAATATTTTGTGGTCTAGTCTTATACAAACTCATTGTATAAGATACCCCCACTCACATATCTCCACATGAATGATTTAGATCAAATCATTTGTAACTATTACAAAGTGGGTTGTATCAATAGTGTTACTAGGATAAGACATTAAACCTTATCCATATATTATGACCCTTTAGGTTATTTTTTGAACATGATCTTCTCGTATGTCAACCACATACTGTTTAAGATTACACTAATAACCTTGGATTTTTGGGTTGCCAAGATCAGTCAACCAAACCCTTGTGTGGTTCAATCAACCTTCCGGGCCACTTCCGGAGCACCTAAGTGCTCAAGAGTTTTGTGTGTTTCATGCTTTAATTGCATGACATGATTGGTTGTATCTTAGAGTAGGCTATTAGATTTTGACTCTAATTTACCATATCTGGATTCAGACCCAGACTTTTTCCTTTCATTTTGATGATCGACCATGTTGTTTTTCATTTCTTCTTTCTTGTAAACCTTGGTTAAGAGGAAGATTGAATCAGGCTAAACCAATAACACCAAGGACTGAGAATGTTCATGACACACGCCCCTAGAGCAAGAGGTTGGGCCATTTTGGCCTAATCTCCTCTTTTATGTCGTCCATTTTAAGCCTCGGTTAATTCTTGATTCATTCCTCTGTTGTCAAACTGATCCAAAATATGACTAGACTTTGAATTTTCTCAGGTTTAAAGGCTCCAAAGTGAGCCTTGGATCATCGGTAGGATAGCTCATCCAACCTCGTGAGGATGACTTTTTGTGGCTTCTTGCTTATTTGAAAGCAATTCTTTTGCCAATTGTAACTTCATTTCTGGTAGGCACGACAAGAGGATAAGAAACTATGAGCAGGGCTTGAAATCTGGAGAAAAAAACTGGTTGGGTCTGGTCGGCCTCGGCCTCGGCTTGCTATTTCTTAATCATCTTCTGCTCTGTAGAGTTTTCTCTTGCGTTTTCTGTTTCTTTCTCCTCTATATTGTAACACTTTTTACCAATGAATGCGAGATTCATCTTTGGATTTCCACTTATTTTCATCGTCTTACTTTTATGAACTTTTCATTCAAAAAAGAAAACTCTAATAAGTAAATCAATGTCTCACTATACATAATTTTAACTAAGAAGAAACCTCATGTCCATGTGCCAAAAACTAAAAAGTTCGTAAGAGCTTACTTGAGGAGGGTTGACCTTGGCCTAGGCCTTTTCTTCACTTAGTTTTCCTTCTTCTGATTCTCACTAGGACTTGTTCAGTAAGCTTCGACTTCTTTCTTTATTGGGACAACCATAGTTAGTTTTGAGCTTTCAGGAAACTCCCTCTTCATGTGCCTCAACTTGAAAAGTTCATACAACCTTGTTTGTTAGGGTCGACCTCGACTTAAGGGAGGGACGACCTCGACCCTCTTTGTATTTTTCTGATTTCTGTGTTGTCTTAGTATTCCAAGTGCTTTTTGTTTAATAGGAAAACATATCCCCTAAGTAGCTTCTTTACCATTTGTTCATTAGGGAGGCGTATTCCCTACGTAGCTTTTCTACATTTTGTTCAATAGGGAGGCATATCTCCTAAGTAGCTTCTATGCTTTTTGTTCAATAGGGAGGAATATCCTCTATGTAGCTTCTTTGCCTTTTGTTTAATAGGGAGGCATATTCCTTAAGTAGCCCCTTACTTAAGGAGGATATTGCTTGTAGGAAGATCTCTTTGTTTGAGTATAAATTCGTTTTCAAAACATAATTTGTATTGATCAACTTAAAATGAGTAATGACAAACCTAGCCTATTACATAAGACTTGCTAACTTATCAAATGAATTTAATGAATCTAAACTCAATAAACATAATTTGATTAAAAAAAAAATTAGAAGCTAAACTAACTCTATATGAAGAAGTTTTGGGGTCGGCCTCGGCCTCGATCTCTTTTCAGCACGTACATTGATGTATTCCTTCAAAAAGCCATTTCGAATTAGTGCCTTAATGTCATCCTTTAGCTCTAAGCAGTCTCGGGTCATATGTCCATGATCTTCATGGTAGAGACAATATTTTTGTATATCTCTCTTGTTTGATTATGTTTTCATCTTTTCAGGTCGCTTTAATAAGTTTGAATGGTGTACCTCCATTAGAATTTATTCAAAGGGAACTGATGTTGGAGTGTACTTCTCGAACTTTCTAGATGGGTGGCCAAGTCGGAGTGATTTCTGGTAATCCATCTTCTGTCTTTTGGCCTCTTGATGTAACATCTCACTTGACCTTTTTCTATCATTTAATTGATCTGATCTTCTTTCAAGCTCATCAGTTTTCTTCTTTGTACGGAGCAATTCTTCTGCACGCACGTACTTTTGAGCTCGAGTGATGAGTTTTACATACGATGTAGGTTTTCTCTTTTTCAAAGACCGTATGAGTCTTCATCTCTGAGTCCATTAACTATGGCCATCAATGCTGCTCCATCAGTGCAATCCTCAACACGTAAAGCTTCACTATTGAATCGAGCAATATATACTCGTAGGGTTTCTTTGGATCATTGTTTGATGGAAAGCATGTGAGTTGCTGGCTTGCGTTGATCTCTTCCTCCCAAGAATTATGTCACGAATGCTCGAGCTAATTCCTTGAACGAACCTATAGATCCTCTTTTTATGTTGCGAAACTAATTTCTTGTTGGTTCCACTAGAGTGAATGCGAAGGCTATGCATCTAATTGCATCGTCCACTCCATGAAGTTCCATCTATGATTTGTACACGTCCAGATGCACTATAGGGTCTTTGGTTCCATCATAGGGTTTGATCTTTGGAACTTTGAATGTGGGAGGTAGTTTCACATTCATGATTTCATCAGTAAAAGGTGAATCTACCCGTTTTATTAAAGTATCAATATCAAACCCTACATTTTTTACCTCGTGCATATTTCTTTGGATATGGTCTAACTCACTTTGAATCTTCAATAATTCTTCCCTCCATGGCTGACTGTTCACTTCATCTTTGGCCCCAGAATTTGCCTCGGCCTCAGCTCTTTGTTGTTTTTCCACTCGATAACACTTCTCAGATTCGTCGCTTTAGTACCTGGAAGATTGCTCGCCTTGACTTCGAATAAGGCTCTCTGTCGCTTCTTTTCCTCGATTACGCTTCATAAATCCATCCTCGCATTGATCCAACGCTAGGGTTTTATCCTTGCTTGGCCTCGGCCTCAGTTTGACCTCTTTTACCTTGGATTTTTTATGTTATTGGGATTTATGCCCTAAAATCTCGTAATTAATAATTTATTTAATAATTAATAATAATTTTGATTATTTTATTTGCAATATAATATTATCCATTATATGAAAAATTCAAGGTTATTAGTGTAATCTTGAACAGTATGTGGTTGACATATGGGAGGATCATGTTCAAGAAATAACCTAAAGAGTCATAGTATATGGATAAGGTTGGGTGCCTTATCTTGGTAACAGTATTGATACGGCACACTTTGTAATAGTTACAAATGATTTGATCCAAATCGTTCATTTGGAGACATGTGAGTGGGGGTATATTATACAATGAGTTTGTATAAGACTAGACCACGAAATATTTAATCTCTCTTTATAAATCCGTTAATTTAGAAGATTAATATTTCATCAAAATGATCATATGCGACTCGATTTTAATCCTGAATGAGTTATGAACTCCTGCCTGTGAGAGCTTGTCCTTTGATTTGCATGGGTGAGAGTGGTTTTGGTAGTCGATTCAATATGCCTACCATTTTGGGGACTTGACCAAATAGGGAGTTGGGAACATAATCTCACAAGATGGAATTCACTCTCTCCCATATAGGGAAAGTAGATGAGTAGTTCCCTTAAGTGCTGATTTCGGGACTTGAACAATGGGGCCCCACCCTCTCATTAGCCCGAGAGAGACTTAGTTTATAATTAGATTATAAACAGATTGTTCATTAGAGGATCAGTGGTACTTAAGGTGCAAGATGTAATTATAGGGGTAAAACGGACTTTTGACTCAACTATAATTACGAACAACTCATGAAGGATCGACTTGCATGTAATGATTATATCTATGGACACAACTTATCCTACAGTGCATAAGAGTGCAACTCCAGGTCTATAGTGGAGTGACCTATAGTTAATGAATGAAAATTAATTAATTATAGAGTTTAATTAATTAATTTTGTATCATTGGAGCTTATAATCTGTAGGTCCATAACCCCTTGCTAGCTCATAGTAACACTAAAAGATCAATTTAGTTGAAAGAAAAATTTGAAATGTTCAAATTAATATTTAATTTGAAGTGTTCAAATTAATATTTAATTTGAAGTGTTCAAATTAATATTTAATATATTAGATATATTAAATATAAAAGAGAAAAATATATTTATTGTATTTAATACATGAAATATTAAAATAATTAATGTATATTAGATACATTAAAGAAAATATATTTATTCAATTTGAATTGGATTCAAATTAGAAAATAGATGTCATAGGAGAATTTTAAAAGGTTTGAATAAGATTCAAATTGGTTAGATAAATATATTTTACTATATTAGATATTAAAATATATTATTTAATTATTTTCCCTAGACCACTATAAATAGGACCCTAAGGGTGAGCCATTGAGCATTCCTCATAGAACACACATCTCCTCAATAGAGAATTAGAGAATTATCTCTAGACTTTTTCCCCTCCAATCTTTTAAGGATTTTCTTTCAAGAGGCTCTCACAAGCCTTGATATTATGTTAGAGTCATAGCCAGGAAGACTTTGTGGAGGAGATAAAGACCTGCCAAAATATTCTCCATATTTACTCCAAGTAAGTTTGCTTAACCTTAATTTTTAGTTTAATTTTAAATAAAATCAAATACGATACAATGCTTCCGCTGCGGAGTGAAACGTTCATTCCTGCAGATGTCAAGTATATGACGGATTTTGTTTCGTTTGTTCGGCTTACCTTGCTTCCTTGTTGGTCATGTTGATCTAGTCGCTTTTCAACCAGAATCGCTTGAACGATCTGGTCGGCCCTGGCCTCTTCGTGATTGGCCTCGGCCAACAAGGGCTGGTCAGCCTCGGCTTCGGTCGACAGATTTCGGACAACTTTGATTTGATCTTCGAAGCATGTTCTTCCATTCAAATCAATTTCGTCTTGATTCCAATTGCAATTTCCCATAATGTTGTTCATTCTTGAATGCACACAATATGTAGATTCTTTCAAGCAAGCTTGATTTTCTTCCCTACAGACGGTGCCAACTGTTGTTGCCTAATTTTGGACATGAGAACGCACATGACCTCCATGTGACATCAATGGTGAATTTGTTTGAGGGGTAAAAACGTTGCCTGCAAGATAAGAAAGATCTGAACACCGGTGTAGTGACACACGGGCTTCGTTGCTTAAGTCAGAGAGTGAATAAGTGTGACAAGTTAGGGTTTTTAGAATGAGGAAGAACTTACCTTCTTCATCATGAAGATGAGCATTTATAGTGCTTTTCTAGGGCGAAATCCTCAATCCATGGCGAATTAGGAAAGGGAACATGTCGAAGACGGGCTGGACCAAGTTAATGGAGCCAAAGGAGGTGGGCCCGACCCCATGGGTGGGTTGACCCATGTGGTCGGCCTCGGTTTAGGAATTTGGGCTTCCAGGCCCAAATTCCTGCCTCCTTTATCTCTTAGAGGCCGGTCTCTTTTTTATTTTGGTCCAATTTGATCCGTTTTAACTCGTTTTGAGCTATTCTTTGCACATTTGCCCTTCCATTTCTTTTATAATCCAAATGTGTCCTTATAGTCGAATTTTACCCATAACAATTATTATTATTATTACTTCAACACTATGTAGGGTAGAAGATTTGAACCTCTAACATCTTGATTGTAAATATATATCTTAATCGGTGCTCAAGTTAACCAAAAAAGAAATAGAAAAAAAAGTTAAGTTCAGTGAAGGTAGTAAAAGAATAATATGATAAAAGAAATAAATTCAAAAACCACAGTTAATATCATTACAATTCTACCTTTGTACTTTCATTGAGTATTTATCTAACTAATTAAACTGTTAAAAAATATTGATTAAATTACAAGCTTAATTCTTAAACTTTGTCTATTTGGTTTCTAAACTTTAAAAAAATTCTAATAGATCTCTAACTTTCAATTTTGTGTCCAAGAGGTCCATGAACTTTAAAAGTGTCAAATAGGTCCTTAAACGTTCAATTGCGTATCTAATAGGTAGAGAGATGTCCATTTTCTTCTCGGGGACGAGGCCCCGAGGGGACCCACCTTAACTGGACGGGGTGATACGACCCCAAATTTTAACCTAACTTAAGGGACATTACTAAACCAACAACCATTATACCCCAAAAATTTCGGCAGCATAACGGCGTAACTACAACAATACCAAAATTTTTCTAGTACCTGTTAGACAACAAAATGCAATTCTATACTCAGAATCACCAAGGATCACTCCAAACTCCAAATTTCCAACCCAATAACCATTAGGAATCAGAACCACCAACATTCTAAACATATGAAAAGCACAACATGTTTTTAAATTCAAAGTCAAGCTCAAGATGAAACTCCAACTAAGGTAAACAACTCAAAGTCCACTACAAATGCCCAACCCAAGGGACAAACAACTATTAAACCCAAGAAAACTTCATCTATAATTTAAATATCAGAGTCACAAGCCAAATGAACCGAAATTTAACTCTTTGGACAGCAAAAGGAGATAATGATATCCCGATTAACTAGGTCCATCTACTAACAAGATAAAACTAAACTAAGTCCAACAAATGCAACACTAATTGAGTAACATATGATTAGGGTCTTTCTCTTCTCAAGTCTCCTCCTCAGCACCACCAAGCTCGTCATAATCATCATCACCTACAAAATCTGTGAGTGGGTCAGTACACAACCGTACTGGCAAGTAGCTCACACCTGCGGAGCCACCAACCAATTTACAAGGCAAAACATCATGTTATTCATAATAATTATAAACTTAGGCATGCTCATCATACATGGAAAGTATGTAGCGATCACAACATACTAGACCCATAAATCAACATCTCATGCAAAGTCAAGTCAACCTAATCTCAAACCTTGAGTTCACTCCATGCTCATACTATAACTCGCATAAAGTTTTCTAAGGCCGACTCCTTCGAGACACACGTTGACCCTCGTTGATTTTATTCAGGGCCACCGACATTCTCTGTCGACCCCAACTATTTACATCTAGGGCCACCGACGCGCTTCGTCGGCCCCAACTGATGCTATCCAGGGCCACCGACATTCTCCGTCGGCCCCAACTAATTTTTCATCAAAGACCATCAACGTTCTCAAAGATCTCACATACTTGTCTTTCTAGATTCAGTGCACTGACCCTAACTATCTTAAAGTAAGGCCATCGATGCTACTCTAAGTCCTATTGTGACATACCACCCCTCGACCATTTTTACCCAAGGCACCTGGTACTCACTCAACTTTCCTTTTTCACACAAGATTATCCGACCTTTAAAACTCATCAGAATTTATGACTCCTACATTATGCTTTTTAAACCATGCAAAAACTATAGACACATTCATAACATGCTTTGAAAACCCAAGCTAACAACTCATCGTAATATCATAAGATCAAACAAATCCCCACAAGACAACATGCTCATCACAAAAGATCATTACAACATACTAAGCATCACAACATCCCAAGTATCAACTAAGCACAACAAAATCTTAGAACATATGGAGGTTCAAGTGAAATAATCATATAAATAATAATATAACGAAATTTGGCACACAACATGCTAACACACAAGCAAACAGACCCCATAGGTAGAATTCTACTTACAACGTTCCTAGGATATTCCAAGGTATTCCTACACGATAAGTTAAAGATTTAGAAGTTAGAAAATAACTCCAAAGCCTAGATTGAAACTAAAGGAGTATTTGGAAGGATTTTCTTACCTAAAGAGAACTTTGAGCCTTACTCGAATACTCCAAATTAAGCCCAATCTACGAACGCAAGTTTACAAGAATTAGAAATCAATCTAACGCATATTATTTTAGTTCGAAGGATTTAAAGACTTGCTGAAACTTATTGGAACTTATTGAACTAATCCAAACGAGCTCGAATTATTGTTGGTTGGTATTCGAGAGTGTTTAAATCAACCTAAAACTGCAACGCAAGGTTCCTACACGTTAGGACCTAAGCCATAACACTTAAAGTGATTTGCGAAAAGTCCAAAACATGTTAAAACTTACCCAACAGTGCCAAAGCGACTGAAACTCTACTGTAAATCCCGTTTTTGGACAGTAAATGGCTTCGAATGTGGACTATTCGGAGTCCAAACAAGCTAAAATCACAAATAAGAGATGTTTAAGGCATGGGTAATCCAAAACTAAAGTCGATTAGGCATGGGTAAGTGACAAACCTCGTCAAACAAGAAGGAACTCACGTTGGTCTACTGTAAATCCCGTTTTTTGCAGAAAACTACTTCGAATATGGGCTGTTTTGAGTCCAAACAAGATAAAATTACAAATCAAAGGTGCTTAGGGTATGGGTAATCCAAAACTAAAGTTTATTTGGCAAGGGTATGTGACAAACCTCAACAAAAGGGAGGAAAACGTATGGATTTGGTGTTGTTGCTGCAAGACTCGAGGGAGAAGAAGAAAGAGTCGCCGCCGTCGTGTGGAAGATCGCTAGAGAGGGAGTGTTGGTCGAAGAAGGAGAAACGAAAAGGAGAGATGGCATGTGGCTTCAACGTGAGGGAGAGGGGAGGAAGAAAGAAGAAGAAGATGAAGGTCTTAGGGCTTTTTTTTCTCTTTTTTTTTTAATTTTTAATTCCTTCTCTCTTTTAATTCTCCAAAAGTAAAAAGACAATAAGTAAAAGGAAACATTCTAGAATTTAGGAATTCCTAATTTTAAACTCTTCAAGATTTGAAAAAGATCCTAAATAATTGAGGATTTGGGTTTCTCTTGAATTTTATAGATAGAATCTAAAATTAAACTTCCAAAGTTTAGGAATTAAAGATTTTTAACTAAAAATCTCTTTTTCCTAAAATTATTAGAAATTTTAATTTACCAACTTAAAGGATAAACTAATAAAATTATAATTTTCAAGATTAGAACTATAACGAATAATTGAGTCTCAATATTCTAAAATAGCCTAATTTTATAACGCGGGGCGTTACACGGGGAATCCCCGTTTAGGCGAGGAATGGGGGAGGGAGTGGGGGAAAAAAATTTCCTGCGAGCTAAACGGGGACGGGGAACATTCCCCATCCCCGTGCCCCGCCCCGTTTAATAATTTATTTGTGTGTGTGTGTGTGTGGATTAATTGGATAATTTGATATGTAATATTGTTTTGTTTTTATTAGGAGGTTCAATAATTTTATCTTTAAATATATATTTTTTAATAGAAAATTAACTATTTAAATTAAAAATTTTGGTGAATAATTAACAATGTAATTGAAAATTAATGAATATTTTCCATAGAAGTTAACTATTTTAAAATTTATCAAAAAAATTATTTGATTATTAAAAAAAGAAAAAAACTAAACGAAGAATAATTCCCCGCAGGGAACCCGTTCCTCGCAAATTCCCCGCGGGGAATTCCCATCACGATCCCGGCGAAACTTGAAGGGGAATTTTGCAGGGATGGGGATTCAAATGGGGGGAGGGGACAGGGACGGGGAAGCCATCCCCGTCCCTGCCCCGCCCCATGGACATCTTTACTAATAGGTCCTTGACCTAGTGAAGTTTTTTTTTATTTTTATTATTTTTATTATTTTTATTTAATTCATGGATCTACTAGACACAAATTGAAAGTCTACGGGTTCTATATATTAGACATGATTGGTTAATTTTTAGAAATTTTGTATATGTTAGGGGCCTATTAGACACAAAATTGAAAATTTGAGGATCCAGTAGACACTTTTAAAAGTTCAAGGACCAAACATACACAAATCTAAAAGTTCATGGACTAAACTTGTAATTCAATCTTTTTTTTACGGCATTAAATTGTTAATATAATGTTACATCATACTTTTATGACTTCATTAGTAGCCATATTTACAAAAATACATGAACCGCGTCTAAGTTATTAGATCTACTACAATTAAACTCTCAAATTATAGGACTTATGTTAAAACCAAACATTGAAGTTGATCTAATTATACCTCCAAACTTACAAAACGTTTGCAATTAAAAACCCAATCACACTAACACAATTATAACAATATATATATATATATACATATATATATAGTTTTAATTACAATGATTTTGTGAGTTTAAAGAGGCAAATTCAATATTTCATGAATGATTTTTGCCACATATTTCTATTATATAATACAAAGTCAAATTGTAATAATATAATATTGGCAATATAATATTGTTAAAGTAGAAATGTCCAAAAGAAAAAGAACGCATTGTTATATTATTACTTTTGTTTAATAAGAAAAGCCTCACATCATTGCTTCTAAACTAATGGGAAATTTCATTTCACCATTATTATATTCATGATTATGAAATGAAAATATATTTGAAAGGCATGCATCAACTGAGCAAATCTAACCTAATTACTAGGATTTTTTATAAAAGGGGAAAAATAAAATAGAAAAGGTAAAAATTTAATAATTATATGTCAATCAAGAAAAACCTACATCTCTTTCTGCTCAAAATTCATCATTGAAATGCACTCATGTATGCCCATGAAGCCTAGGGCTCACCCTACTCTAAACACTAAGGTTCCCTTTTTCAAATATGCACATAATTAATTACATATCATTTGTTCCATTAAATAAGAGAGAAGGTGCAAAGTTTTTTTTCTTCTTTTTTTAGTTCAACTAATATGTAGGGAGTGAAAATTTGAACCTTCGATGACCTTTAGGTTGACGTTATAATGTCTTAATTAGTTGAGTTATGTTTAGATTGGTAAAAGGTTTGGAGTTAGAATGTTCATGTTGAACGACTTTAAAAAGGTATATTTTGCTTTTAAATTAGATTTCTATATTTTAGGATCATAAATTAGATTTCATTTAGGTATATATCCTTGACAAAAAAATGAAAGGTTTAAATCCTCATCCACGCACATTTTGTCGAACTCAAAAGAAAAAATAAGTTGAATCTATATTTTGCTATGTGAGACATCTATCTATTTCATGGGCAAACATAAAATCTATACGACATAAATTTATATTTCTAAAAAACATCTCTCTCAATTATATACTTTTTTTTTTTAATTTCAAGCTACAAAGCTCAGCTCTTATTGAAATTGATGTAAAACATCTAAAAATATTGTTCAAAATATTAATAAAAAACGTTGATGTTAGACTATTCTAGCTAGAAAGGATTGAAGAAAACACATAAATACATAAACATGATTTAAATTTATGTATTTGAAATTTCCTTATATGCATAAGTTATAAAAAGATTATCATTATCATATTAGTACTCTTTTTGATGAGTTGTGTTCGGATTGACTATTATATTAGAACTCATCACACTAATCTTGTAGAAACTTCGAGTAATATTTCTTTGTAGGCTAAATATATATTTCAATCTCTATTGTTTGGATATTTTTTCAATTTAATTTCTATTGTTTAAAAAGTAAAGATTTTGTTATTTATGTTTGAACATTAATTTATCATCAACCAATTTTAATATTCACAATGGTAAAGAACTAAATTGAAAAATCTCATAACATTAGAGATTAAATTAAAAAAAATTTAAATAATAGATGATTAAATTAAAAAAATATTCAAACATTTAAAACTAAAACATATATTTAGCCTTTTGATATCTAAAAAAAGAACTTCAATAATTTATTTCGAAATATTTCCATCTTTTTTTTTTTTTTTGAAACATCGAAATATTTCCATCTATGAAAAGGCTATCTAAAATATTGATATGTAATTTTTTTTTTCCGAGTTCAACAGGTAGATTTTCTCTTTTCTTTTCTTTCTTTTTTTTTTATTTTAAAAAAACTACGGTAGATTTAGTACATGTGAAAAAAGGATTTTCATTTTGTGGGGAAAAATTTGAGAATTTGATGTCTAATCTTTCACTCTGGAATTAATGCTCAATAATTATTCCTTTGAAATGACGGATGATTGAAAGAGAGGCATTTTTCTTTTGGTGATATGAATTAACAAATGGATTTGACAGAATTTTGTGTCAACCACTTGGTAAATATGAAATACAATATATATTTGATGTTTTTAAAATGACTAAATTATAGAAAATGCCATTTAACTTTGTGCTTCGTTTTCAATAATATCGATCATTGAACTTTACAAATTTTCATTAATATCTTTGATCTTTCAAAAAAATTTAAAAATATCTTTACCATTAAGTTTTAGATGAAAAACGTTAAAGTTTCATTAGTACCTTTGACCTTTCAAAAAAAAAAAAAAAAATTTCATGGAAAATATTTCTTCCATTTCTTATTCTCTCTGTAAATTCTTCTTCCACATAAAAATTAATGCAAAATTTTACTTATAAAGATTGTGTGCAATAGAACACTAGATGAAAACAAAATATTAAATTGAGCTTTCTCTTTTTAAAAATGTAAAGAAGAAAAGTGCAAGAAAAAAAGGAAGTTTTTTTTTCCCTTTTGTTCTCTCTATTTGTGTTTGTTATTGACAAGCAGGAGATTTTTTTTATTATGATTTTTTTTTGGTCTTTGGAGAGTTACAAGGGAGAGTTATCGTTATGGATTTTGGGTTATTTGCAATTTATAATATCTATTATACAAACATCTTAGCTAGGTTATTAGTGTAATCTTGAACGGTATGTAGTTGACATACGGGAGAATCATGTTTAAGAAATAACCTAAATTGTCTATAGTATATCTTGGTAACTATAATGAGTTTGTATAAAATTGAACTATGAAATATTTAATCTCTTTATAAATCTATTAATTGAGAAGATTAATATTTCAACAAGATGATCATATGTGACTCGAACTTAACCTTGAGTGAGTTATGAACTCTTGCATGTGAGGACTTGTCTTTTGATTTGCATAGGTGGGAATGACTTTTATAGCCAATTCAATAAACCTACCATTTTGGGAACTTGACCAAATAGGAAACTGGGAACATAAGTTTTCACAAGATAGAATTCACTCATTCTCATATAGCTAGGGAAAGTAGATGAGTAGTTCCCTTAAATGTTGATTTTGGGACTTGAACAATAGAGCTTCACCCTCTTACTGGCCCAAGAGGAACTTAGTTTATAATTGGATTATAAACAAATTGTTCTATTAGAGTGACCTAGAATTAATGAATGAAAGTTGATTGATTAAAGAGTTTAATTAATTAATTTTGTATCATTAGAGCATATAATTTGTAGGTCTATAAGGTCTCATTGATAGCTCATAGTAACATTAAAAAGATCAATTTAATTGAAAGAAAAATTTGAAATGTTCAAATTAATATTTAATATATTTGATATATTAAATGAGGAAAATATTTATTTATTGTATTTGATATATTAAATATTAAAGAAAATAATATATTATGTATTAGATACATTATACTAATGGAAATAATATATATTAAATTTGAATAAGATTCAAATAAGTAAATATATATGTTGTATGAGATTTAAGATATTTGAATAAGATTCAAATATGTTAAATATATATATTAGATATTATAATATATTTTTTTATTTTGATAAAGATTCTATCTAAGTCCCTAGACCATTGGGTTTAGCCAAAAGTAAGATCTCTACAGAGAAAGAAACTCTCAAAAATTTTCCTCCAAATTCTCTTTTTCTTTCAAATGGTTCCCACAAGCCTTGGTTCGTGTTCCAGTCATAGCCAAGATTCGAGATTCGCTGGGACATGAGAAGTCAAAGACCCGCCAGAACTATATCTATTATTTTAAGAAGTATTTATTTGCTTAACCTTATTATTTTAGTTTAATGATCTAAATAAATCAAAGTCGATCCCAAACTTGATCTCTAAATTGTTTAGAAAATATAGTTTGCAAGGTGAAGTGTTCATTCTTAATCAGCTACGACCTTTCAAATGCTAATAAACTTGAAGGCGAGTTTGGTCTAGTTTACAAGGCTAATTAATCAAAAGTTTGATACATTATTTTTTTTAATATTTAAGAAGTGTAAGAACCACTATGTATGAAAATGTTTTCATTTATTTTGCTTGAAATCAATTTAGAGAAAACTAATAGGTAGTGACTGATGAGAAAATAACAATGAAAAGACTATCAACAAAATTAAGTCAAAGACACAGAAAATTCAAGAATGAAGCAAAAGTCATCTTGAAGCTTCAACATAAGAATCTAGTTAGGCTCTTGGCATGCTATGTTGAAGGAAAATAAAAACTTATGGTCTATGAATACATGACAAATAGGCAAAGCTTCTCATTAATTTTCATGAAGGAAGAATTTGCAGAGAGAGGGAAAAATAAGAAACTTTTTCGTATTTTTGAAATTTTTTGAAAAGTTAAAGGTATTAATGAAACTTTAACGTTTTCTATTCAAAACTTGTATTTTTTTTTAACATTTTTGAAAGACCAAAGATATTTTTAAAACGTTTTAAAATTTTAGGGTATTTTTGAAACTTTTTAAAGTTCAAGGGTATTGTTGAAACGAGACCCATAGTTTAGGAACATTTTCTATAATTAGCCTTTTAAAATTAAAGGGTTAAGTATTGATGTTAAAGGATCCATTGATATTTCTAATATATCCTAAAGATATCACAAATATAAATATCTGACGTCAACATTTGTGTTCATATAGGCTATAAAATTGTTATTCATCCAATAACATTTTAAGATCAATATTGAATTAATATTTATAAATCTAAAAACTTGCTTCAAGAAATGTTATTTTTTTCTTTTTTCATAATCCAATTAATAATTACATACTTTGAAAAATCTTATTGAGCTGCTGCTGCTGATCTCATTTTCTCTTATTCTGAAAAATATAACAATTATTATTAAACAAAGTTTGCTAGAGCAAAATAAATATATATTCCGAATCATTCTCAAGACTTTCTTTTTTAATTTTATATTTTTTATTTTATGAAAAGCATGCTATATCAAGAAGGCATTGAGGGCATGTATTATTTTTTTATTTAATTTCCTGAAAGTCAAATAAAATTCTAACCGCACAAAAACTATATAAATTAATTAATATAATGAAGAAAATTGTACATCTTATGACGTTATGCGTTTTTCTCCCTTTTTTTTTGTTTGTTTTTTATTAATCTTAATTAATATAGATAAGCTGCAATACTACTTGTATTTTCACATGAGACATCAAAGTCAAATCTATATTAAAATAGTAAATTAATAAAGTGTATTAAATTTTGTCCTTATCATTAGAAAAATCTTATTAAAATACGTGCTAATCACACAAAACAAGTTTTTATTATAAAATTACTCAAGAATAATTTAAAAGTTTCCCAAAAGAAACATAGCATAGAACCGAGTTGTTACAATTACCAATACAAGACCACCACGTAGAGAGAGAGGCTATTAAAAAAAAACGAAAAAGAACCTCAATTATTATATCATTATGTATCTTTTTAAAGTTTTAATTTTGTATTGAATTTTTTCATTTGAGTTCTTACCATCTTTAAATGTTAAAATTCATTGATGAAATGATGAGGTGATACAAAAATAAATTTTAGGTTCAATTACAAGTTTAACCTATGAACTTTGAGTTTTGTGTATATTTTAGTCAATGAATTTTCAGATGTATCTAATAGATCCCTGAACTTTTAATTTTGTGTCTAACAAGTTCCTGACAAATTCGAAATTTTAAAAATAAATTGATCTATTAGATATAAATTTGAAATTTATGTCTAATGGAACTCTAAAATTTTAATTTTGTATCTAGTAAATACGTGAATTTTAAAAAATTCAAAAGTTCAGATACTAAATTTGTAATTTTGAAAGTTCATATACTATTTTAAAAGTTATACATTTTCTAATTGCCACTTTTTTTGCATATTATTGAATTAATATATATATATATATATATATATATATATATATATATATATATATATATGGCTACTAATCACTCAAAAAAGCGAAAAACGAAAACTTTACTTTCACTCATGGTATTAAATTTCCATCGACATGTCGATATTTCCATCGATATTTCCACATGTCCATGGGTTTGACATTGACATAAGAGAGGAATCGACATTTCTACTATACCGTACAAAATTGATGAAATATTAAAAAAAAATAGCAAGAAAATGTAACTTAATGTGAATATAATAATATAACAAGTATTTTAACTCATTTAAAAAGTGTAAAATGTTCATTTATTAATTAAAATTTTTTTTTTGAATTTTTTGTTTTTAAAAAATTTCCAAAAATATCCATCGACATCAATATTTTATCGATATTTCCATCGACATTTCCATAAAATTAAGACTTCGACATTTCCGTCGACATCGACATTTTAAACTTTGTTTCCACTTCATATTTATCTAACATCTAATAATGTATACGACTAAAAATGATTTCTTTTACAATATGCACTCATTCTTGTTTTTAACCGTTTAGTGATAGACATTAAGTAGATTTTAACCGAACATCGACATACAACAAAAAGAAGAAAAAAAAAATATTTATAGTGTACATAAAAATGAAGAAAAAAACAAACCCTCATGGCCAAAAGTAGGGTCTTGAATGATTTCCTCCACTTCCAAAAGATACAAGCCAAAGCCAAGTCCCATCTTTACATCAAATCTCTTTCCCCTTTTCTTCTTTCTTTTCTTGCACAGTCATGGCATCCATTGGATGTACTTGATTCCACTGTTCATATCTTCTGTTCTTCAGCTTTCTGTCCCATCCACACCACCCCATATTAATTCCCAAAAGGAATATGGGTCTCACTGCCCTTGCTTCCAATCATCCAACAATCCAATTTATGTTATCACAAATCATTAAGACCCCTACCCTTAATTCATTTCAACTCCAAATATTTTACCTCCTTAGATTTAGGTTAGATTACAAATTATATCCCATCGTTTCAATCATTTCTATATTAACTATGCACATTTCGTATACTTCTAAACGGTTTTAAAACACTTCTCTCTAACTATTTTTGCCTTATTGATCGATCTCATATGAAAGTTAGCTAGTGCATAAGTTGCTTAATTAACCGTATGAACCACATGTTATGTGTAACTTGCCAACCTAATTTTTAACACAAATTGACAAAATAAGATAGAGTAAAATAACTCAATTACGAGAGTATTAATGAAACCCTTCAATACCCACATGTTTGAATTTAGACCACCATGACAGCATTAAAGATATAGCTAGCTAGCTAGTATGATCGAGACAGACCATGCGTTCATTAACCCTAGTGATCTATATGTAGACCCTATCAAAATTGACATATTAATTAACATGTAATAGTGATTTTTAATACATAGGGATATGATTTTACACACATTCCATGAACTACACAAAGTGTAATCTGCAAAACCCTAAAGAAATGATAATCCAAGAAATAATGTCTCTCTCACCCAAAAAAAAAAAAAAAAAGGGTTCACTGATCCCTTTTTGCTCAATACAATTAAGCTCACCCCAAGAGAAAACCAAAAAACAAAAAACAAAAAGCACTAACTTATAAAAGTAAATAAGAGCTAGCTAGCTGCATGTGGTATATAATATATAAAAATATAATATATATAAATTGTTTTTGATATTGATCTGTATATAGCTCTCTCTGTTTAAACTGTGGTCTGATAATTACCCTCCATCAACCTCCTTTGGCTTCCTTGAACAAGCTCCCATTTGAATTCTCAGCCCAATCATAGAGCTCCAAAAATGGATCTTTACTGCACTCCTCATCATTTCCTGTACTAAAGCCATGGTTACTGAACAGCAGCAGATTTTTGTTCATCGGGTCCGTTAAATGATGATGATGATCATGAGGATGATGATCGTGGTCGTTCATTTGATCAGCAAATTCGGCGAAAATTAAGTCGTAGGGGAACTCCTGATGATCTCCCTCCACCTGATGTTCGTTTGCTATTGTTGCTGTTGCTTTTTCTGTCGTTTGGTCTTCGTCCATCTCTTCCTCCTTTACGGCTGTGGTTGCCAAGTTTTCATTGTTGCGCTCATGTTTCGGGCTTGTTTTACTGGCGGTGGCGGGGGCGGTGGCGGTGACAGTGGTGGGGGTGGAGGTTCGGGAAGGGTGGGAGCGAGTTGAGCCTGCAAGGGCGTTGCGTTGAGTGGGCCATGGGTGGTTGTGCTCCGAGGTGTAGGTGATGACGAGCATGTTGGGGTCGGTGCGGCTGCGCTCGACCTGCTTTCGGGCGGAGCAGCCCTTGGAGCTGCTGCACCTGTAATATCCTCTGAAGAAGAGAAGGAAGGAACAAGGCTAAGGTAATGTATATGATGAAGATATGATGGTTGTTGTAAAATGAGAAGATAAATGGTAGATATTGAGGGTTTTGAAGAAGTGTGAATATGATATTTTTAAGTTCAAATATTTTTGTAACGTATAAAAGGAGATATATCATAAGTTTATTTGAAGGACCAAAGTATATTGTAACCAAAATTAAAGGGTTTTGGTTCAATGTTAATATGGCTTTCACGCAAGATCATAAAAGACCAAAATAGTAACCAAAATTAAAGAGTTTAAACCACGGAAGTTAATAGAGCATTTGAGTTCATTAAAGTATCTATCATGTGAGTTTTGTTTAAAATATTTCTAAAGTAGGTTTGGTAACGATTTTAGTTTTAGTTTTTTCTTCTAAGAATTGTGCTTATTTAAATTTTAAATTGTAAAAATAGTTTTAAAAAATGGTAAATTTTCAAAAATAAAATTTTAAAAAGTCAAAAACCAGAACTTATTAAGAAACAAGTTTAGTTTTAATTTTAAAAACACATCTAAAAGAAAACCATTATCCACTAATCAATTCTTATTGCAAGCTTCTAAACCTTAAATCAACTACATTTTGACAAGTCAAACCGTCACTAATAAATGATAATACTAATTATCAGCTCAAACACCTTAATCAACAACCTCAGCTAGAAATGATCTAAAACAAATATCGCCATTAAAAATCAAACATCTCAAAACTAAAGAAGAAGACTAATTTTTTTAAAACCAAAAAAAAAAAAGTATATATCAAAGGTGACAATACATGTAATTATTAGTTATCTATCCAAAATTTTCAAACCACTTGAAAATCTGATGAGTAAATGATGAGTGAGATTCAAAAAATTATTGGGAGTCAATTTCTTGTCAGATAGAGAGAGATAAGATAAGAAAAAGAGCTACAAAAACTTGCAGCATTGGCATTGATTTCTGGAAAACAATTTTTTTTTAAAATTTTTTTTGAAAATACTTGAGTGCAGTCCGAGTTACACCCATATTCATGTAGCCCACTTTTTCTAAATATATATATTTTTTACTGCTATATATTTCAACTGGACTGCATGAAGATAGGTGTAACCTGTATTCCTCTTTTTTTTTTTTTTTTTTTTTTCTCTTTCCTATTTAAGGAAAAATAGTTTAAGTGAAAATCTCATAAAAGGAAATTAAAAATAATAAGATTTTTTTTTTACAAAATTGACCTTGGATATGGAGATCCTTTGATGGGTTTTTGTCCGTACTTCCTCCATGCCCATAGATCAGAAGGAACCACTTCGCCGCTGCTTGATCGGCTGTTCACCGGCGCCGGCGCCGGAATGCACACCACCTTCTTCACTTGGCTCTTCCTATAAACAACCAACAACATTAGTTCATTCATTCATGTATAAATTAATTTACTTTCGGTTTGATTACGATTTTGTTTCGTGTGTAGTAGTTTTATTTGTTTCATATCAAGTTATTGTTTTCTTCGTTTTTTTTTTTTTTTAATTTGGCTAAGACTTTATCGTTGTGTGTTCTAAAAATGAAATTTTTAGGCAAAGAAAACGAGGAGTGAATACAAGGTTAGTTTTTATTTATTATTATTATTTTTTCATAGGAACTTGAAGAACAAAATTGTTATTGGATGGGGTTTTAGTTGTGTATGTGAGGGGAAGAATTTGTCTTAGTTCTTCCATTCTTTAGGTGGGTTTGAAGAGAATAAGAAAATTTTATGGTTAATTGAACAAAAAAAACATATAATACAAATTAGGACTACAAAAGATGGACCTTTTTAGCAACTTAAGCTAATTTAATCTAGAATGATCTTCGTAGTCTATATTAATAACATGGGATAGTATAGTAGCAGTTATTTTCTATTGATCAGCATAGATTTATCATCGATCATGTTTTTGTTCATAATTATTTTTAAATAAAGTTGAAAAAAATATTAAAAACACATTGATATGCCCAAAAAAAAAAAAAGGTTCTCTCTCTTCTTCCAATCTTAGTACCTAAACGCAAAAGTTTCAATGGGTCAAAAACATAAGAATTATCTCTTGAAGTCATAGCTTCATACTCCTACTTCTTTCTTTGGATTAGAGAGTTGGAACCAAAGTACCCTAAAAAACCCTATAGAGAAAAAAGCTATACAATGTTTAATTAATTTTCTAAAACCCAAAATTGGTGGAATTTCCCATAAGGGCTACTACCATCAATTTTGAATTCTCTCCAACGGTGGGAATAGTGTTTTAATTACTCCCCTAATTAATCAACAATCATGAAACTTAATTTATGGGAAAACCAAGCAACCCAAAATTTGAATTCATTTCAAACCCGACAAAGAAAAATGAAAAGCACAAACCAAAATATGAATTGATCTTAATGCAATTAGAAGAAAATCAAGTAAAAATAAAACTAAGAAAACTAATTGTCATATCTTAGTTATAGTTTAATACTAAAGTTGTTCTTATGATGATTCAAGTATAGTTGAGTAAATAAACATTAGGTAACTCTAAAGATCGATAGTTTATATCTTATTTCGAACTCATTAATGTTCTTCTTACCTTCTTTTAATGGCCGGATTTTGCGGAGGAGAGATCTGCAGCCCGGAATTATCCATTAAGCAAAGCGGGTTAGAGCCACTGCTCGGAACCATGCCACCGCCGCAAGCCGAAGCTTTTGTCGTCGAAGTCGAGCTCGGAGAATTCCCCACCGCCGCTTGCGACTCACATGGAGGAGTACTAATTACACCATCACCCACTTTCGAACTCGGAGAGATCTGCAACATTCGCGAAAATATATTACGCGGCCGGTCCGCCGCCGCCAAGCCCCCACCTCCTCCGCCGTCAGAAGCAAAATTGAAAGCAGAAAAATGAGGATGAAGAAACGGATCTCGAGCACTACTACCAGTGGAAAACAACAACGGATCTCCAAAACTCATGGAAGAGTCATCAGCGGGAAGGTGAGGCCAGAGCCGCCGGTCGCCGGAAGAAGGGTCCAGAGAGAATTCCGATGAGAGACCGGCGGCTGAACTTGCTCGAATTACATCAGTCAAATCACCAGCTTGCTGATAATTATTATTGTCCATCTGATCAAACAAACTGCAGAACATATTTTGTAGTTGTCTGTCTTGGCCGGAGACCAATCGGAAAACATGCAGAATTTTTGTCGCCGGCGAGTTCAGAGAGAGAGAAATTGGAAATGGGGTTTTCTTTTTTTTTTTTGGTTAATGGAGAATTGAATTTTTGAGAGAGAATTATAGAGAGAGAGATAAATGGGACGCTGACTTTCTCTCTCACAAAAACCAGTTCTATTCCATACGCAACATAAGGAGAGAAACGATGAGAGAGAAAGAGAGAGATAATAATAAATTAAAAGTGGAGGGGTTGAAGTGAGATGCGTGAAGAGTCAAATTTAAGCAGTTTTGGGGGTTGATTGTGAAATTTGGGGGAATTATGGGGTTGATTTGTGATTTGGAGAATTTCCTTCAAAGACCAAAAAAAGTTAAATATCATTTTGGTCCGTGTACTTTGAGTTTCATTTAATTTTAGTCCTTATAGTTTCAAATATCTAATTTTAATATATGTACTTTTAATAAAACATAAAATTAGTTCATATTATTAGGTTGAAGTTAATTTTTATCGAAATTAATTAAATAATAATAATAATTTTTAGATAAAAAAAAGGCACAAATACATTTTTAAAATTTATAGAAAAAAATAATTTTTTTAGAAAAGTTAACAATAAATCAATAATGTGGTTCAATTTTAAACTTTATTAAAAGTACAAAAGACTAAAATTAGACATATTTTCTATTTTTAAATTTAACAATAAACTAATAATATGGACCAAAATTCAAAGTACATGACCAAAATTGTATTTTAAATATATATATATATATATATATATATATATATATATATAATGTTATATTATTTTATATATTGAATTTAAAAAATAATAATAATAAAGAAAGACCGGAAGAAAAGTCATTTTTGGAAAACAAGTGATGGGAAAGTAAAGAAGGCGGCAAGTAGCCGCATTTTTCGGAGAACGCTTCGATTCTCTTCTCTCCGTTCAATTATTTTTCTTTTTCCTATTTCCTTCTTCTTCTTTTTCCATAAATTAATTTTTACCATTTTTATTTTTATTTATTTATTTTTTTGAATGGGATGGCATTATAGAAGCACTATGAGGAGAAATTATTTGGTGAAACCACCATAATATAACTGATAGTTTTTTAACGTTAGATGGAGAGAGAGGAGTACCTCAAATTTATATCCAATGGTTATTAGGAAATATAAGAATTATTGAATCTACATTCAACGATTATTATAAAGCAACCACATTATAGAAGTCTCATTGAACAATTTGTCATAATTTTCTATTTTCAAATTTATAGAAATGAAGATTTTGCAAATTGGGCGATCAATTTCTACTACCAATATATGATAATGAAAAATACATATTGGGTTTAGCAAGAATTTAGAGATTAGGAAAATGAAGAACAAAATTGAAGACGTGGACTCGGTAGCTTGATATAGCATACTAATAACTCTCAAGGAAAAAATGATATTATACGAGTCTTAGCATAGAGTGAATTTTCTTGAGCCAAGAGACTTTTTTTTTTCTTTCTAGAGATTAAAGAGAAAAAGGTGTTAAACTTAAAGGAGAGAGCACATATGAAATAAAGAAGAAAGTGAAGAATGAATTGATATGAATTCCATTAAAACAAAGCCTTATATAGGCTTCAATACAACTAAGTTTAGTGCTTCCATAAAATTAGGATAAACATAAGAATAGGAAGCAAACCTATGGAATAGGTAATTTGACTTAACAAAAAAGACTTATTCAAATTTAACACCCTCCCTTAAACTAAAAACTATGCAATTAGTATTTAGTTTAGACTAGACAAAGGGACAACACCAAGCAAATTCCGAAGCTTCACAAATGTTGCTAATTTGAGAGGCTTGGTTAAAATATCAGCAACTTGATCTTCACTCCTACAGTAGCTTAGTTTGATGATTCCATCATTTGTAAGATCCCTTAAGTAATGGTATCTTACATCAATGTGTTTGCTTCGTCCATGCAAGACAGGATTCTTTGAGAGCTTGATTGCTGAAGTGTTATCACAATAAATGATAGATGCTTCTTCTTGCTTATAATGCAACTTCTCAAGAATGTTCCTCAACCAGATGGCTTGACATGCACATAATGTTGCTGCTACAAATTCAGCTTCAGTGGTAGATAATGTGACAATTGACTGCTTTTTGGAAGACCATGAGATAGCTCCTGAACCAAACATGAAAACATACCCTGAAGTACTTTTTCTGTCATCTAAATCTCATGCATAATCACTGTCGCTAAAACCAACGAGGTTTAGTTCTCTTCTTGTTTGATAAAATATGCCAAGATCAGGAGTCCCTTTTAAGTAACGTAAGATTCTTTTGGCAGCAAGGAGATGAAGTTCAGTTGGAGATTCCATAAATCTGCTAATTAAACTTACAGCATACATAATATCAGGCCTTGTAGCTGTCAAGTACATCAAGCTTCCAACCATTTGCTTATAGAGAGTACTATTGACCTTCTTTCCTTCATGGTCCTTTGTGAGCTTCAAACTGGGTTCAACTGGAGTTGTGGCTGAGTTGCAATTCTTCATTTGAAACTTGTCCAAGATCTCCAGTGTATATTTCTTCTGATTTATGAAAATTCCAGCTATTGATTGCATTACCTCAATGCCGAGAAAATAATGCATCATCCCTAGATCTGTCATTTCAAACTCTGCCATCATGGACTGCTTGAATTCTTCAAACATAACTGAATCATTGCCTGTGTAAATCAAATCATGTACATACAAACATACTATCAAAATCTTATTCAGAGGTTGAAATTTAATAAAGAGAGTATGTTCATATGGACATTTTTCAAATCCAACTCTAATAAAGTAGGCCTCAATTCGACTATACCAAGCCCTAGGAGCTTGCTTCAAGCCATATAAAGCTTTCTTCAATCGATATACCTTTCCTTTGTTATTTTGTTGAACATAGCCAGGGGGTTGATCTACGAAAACCTCTTCATTCAAGTTTCCATGCAGAAAGGCTGATTTTACATCCATTTGAAGAATTTTCCAATTGTTTTGTGCTGCCAATGCTACCACCATTCGAATAGTATCGTGTCTTGCAACTGGAGCGAAAACTTCATTGTAATCAATGCCAATTTGTTGCTTGTACCCCTTTGCAACTAGACGAGCCTTGTACTTGTCTACTTGGCCATCTTTATTCAGCTTCGTTTTATAAACCCATTTAACACCAATGGATTTTTGCCCTTCAGGAAGTTCTGATAGCTCCCAAGTGTTGTTTTTCTCTATCGACTTAATCTCTTCATCCATGGCCTGCTTCCATTTTATATCTTTGACAGCTTCTTCAAAAGTTAATGGATCACATTCTGATAATAAAGCATAATGAACAAGTGCCTCATCAGAAAGATCACCACCAACATCATAATCTTCCATCCATGCTGGTCTTCTTCTAACTCGTTGTGATCTTGAGCTTGTACCTTCTGTTTGAGCCTCAGTAGCCTCAACTGATTGTTGCACTGGATTTCCAGGTTGTGATGACAAAGATACATCATTGTCTTCAAAGTTCACAGGTATTGGTTGTTGCTCCAGAGTGTCTTCTGTCCAATTCCAAGTGTTTAGTTCATCAAATATAACATCTCGACTAATTACAATTTTACCTGTGATTGGATTGAATAATTTGTAAGCCTTTGATTGCTCACTAATGCCAAGAAAGACACATTTTTGACCTTTATCATCTAGCTTCTTCCTCTTCTCGTCAGGAATGTGTGCATATGCAATGCACCCGAACACTTTAAAGTGGTCAACCGATGGTTTACGCCCATCCCAAGCTTCTTGAGGAGTCATATTTTTAACCGAAAAAGTGGGACTTCGATTTAAAACATGAACACCCCAATTTACTGCTTCTGGCCAGAATTGCTTTGGAACTCTTCCATTTGCAATCATACTTCGAACCATGTTGAGGATAGTACGGTTCTTTCTTTCAGCAACACCATTTTGTTGAGGTGTGTAAGCTGCTGTCAACTGGCGTCGAATTCCATGCTCAGCACAAAAATTTACAAATTCTTGTGACATGTATTCTCCTCCACGATCCGTTCGAAGGGTTTTGATTTTCCTTCCAATTTCATTTTCAACAACCGCTTTAAAGCTCTTGAAAATTGAGAATGCTTCTGACCTTTCCTGCAAGAAATAAATCCAAGTTTTCCTGCAAAAATCATCAATGAAAGAAATAAAATATTTCTTATTCCCATTTGATATTGGGTTTATTGGGCCACATATGTCGGAATGAATCAACTCCAACGGTTTACGTGCTCTCCATGCTTTGCCTTTTGGAAAATTTTCACGATGTTGTTTGCCAACGACACATTCTTTACATATTTTTATAGGAGGAGAAATTTGGGGAAGGCCAACCACCATTTTCTTTTGAGAAAGGACCTGCAAACCTTTGAAATTCAGGTGGGCATATCGCAAATGCCAAAGCCACGTGGAGTCTTGATCTACATTAGTCTTGAAACATAATTCCAAACCTTCTAGTTTGAGTGGAAACAGCCTATTTGAGGCCATTTCAACACGAGCTATCAATCCTCTCCTTGGATCATATATCTCACAGGCGCCTTCTTTGATGGTTGTGACATAACCCTTCTCTTGTAGCTGTCCAACACTCAATAAATTGCTTCTCAAATCAGGAATATAAAACACATTTGATATAGTCTCAACATTGCCCCTTTTGGTCTTAATTTGAATATTGCCTTTACCCACAATATTTACTTTAGAATTATCACCAAACGATACAGTAGAATGATAATTTTCATCCAAATGAGAAAAGAGAGACTTGTTACCGCACATATGATTGTTGCAGCCAGTATCTATATACCATATGTTTGGTCCAAGTTCATCATTGTGGTGACACGTCATCAATAGTGTTTCTTGCTCCTTTTTCTCTAGGAAATTGGATTGCTCTTCTTTGTCATGGTTAAGGTTGGTCCTGCATTCAGACTTGTAATGACCAAACTTATGGCAACGATAGCATTTAATGTTGGACTTATCAAATCTCGAGTTGTTGTTGGACGTTTGGTTGTGTTGATCATGTCCACCACCTCTTCCTCTTCCTTGCCATTTTCCACGACCTCGACCACGACCCCTATTTAATCCCCTTCCTGCTGAGTTTTCACCATGGGTTGAAGTCTTCAAGGCTTGTTCTTCAGTTGGACTTGTATTTGACGTCATTCTCTGCTCATGCACAAGTAAAGAACTTTGTAATTCATCAATTGATAAGTTATCGATATCTTTTGATTCCTCAATTGAACAAACCACATATGCAAATTTAGAATCCATCGACCGAAGAATCTTTTCAACCACAGCTACATCTTCAATCTTCTCTCCATGGATCCGCATCTTATTTACTATAGCCAAGGTCCGTGAGAAGTACACATCCACGGACTCACCTTGCTTCATTTGAAGAATCTCGAACTCTTTGCGAAGAGTTTGGAGTTGCTGTCTTTTCACCCTCGTTGTGCCTTGATACTTTTTCTTCATGGAGTCCCAAATTTGCTTGCATGTATCTTTTTGCAAAATGGTCTCCAAGATGGCACGATCAATGGCTTGGAATAAATAATTCTTTGCCTTAAGATCCTTCAATTTTCGTTCCTCTAGCTTCTTTTGTTCAGCTTCTGACAAGACAACTCCAGTTGCTGGTTCATTCACTCCTGCTTCAACAATGGTCCAATACTCTTTGGACCGCAGAAAATTTTCCATCAACATGCTCCAATGATCATAATGACCATCAAAGCGAGGAATTGCTGGTTGCACATAGTTGTCTGAGGCCATTGCTTTTGCTTGCTAGCTATCGTGGAAGATAAATGAACAACTTGGCTCTGATACCACTTGTTAAACTTAAAGGAGAGAGCACATATGAAATAAAGAAGAAAGTGAAGAATGAATTGATATGAATTCCATTAAAACAAAGCCTTATATAGGCTTCAATACAACTAAGTTTAGTGCTTCCATAAAATTAGGATAAACATAAGAATAGGAAGCAAACCTATGGAATAGGTAATTTGACTTAACAAAAAAGACTTATTCAAATTTAACAAAAGGTTATAGTATATGGTGCTTTGTTGATTTCTTCCCTTCTTTGTGTTTCCATAAGTTGGCATATGGAATGAAACAAATAACATCATCTATGTGGGTGTCTTATTTGAAAAATTACAAAATAAATAGTAAAATCAGGACATCTTAACGAGAATTTCTTTTAGTACAACAAATATAGAGATATAGCAATTTGAACCTTCAACTTCAAAGAAATGAGTATCTGTCAATTATCGTTGAGATATGTTTACTTTGGTATCTTAATGAGAATTAAATTAAATAACTTCTCAAAGTTAATCAATAAATAACATATAAAAAAATTAAAATCATGAAAAAAATGTCTAAATCCAAACTAAACCACGAAGTCAAGCAGGTATGGAAACTCAAACTCAACAATAAAATGTCTATAAATCAATCTAAATTAAAAGCATTCAGCAATTGATAACATTGGAAGAATTAATGCTAATGGACACGATAATGTCTCATTTAACCATAAGAATACTTAAATCTTGCTTCCATTTAAATAATAATAATAATAAATTAATCTACGTACTAAAGTCTTGAATGATATATTTTTTTTAGTTCAACACAACATGTAGGGTTCAGAGTTTGAACATTTAATCTTTTGGTCGATGATCGATATAATGTTTTAACCAATTGAGTTAGGTTAAAGTAATTAACATTTTAAATGATAATTTTGGCCAAATTTTTTTTTTTAGTTCACAAAACAAGTAATGAATTTTAGAAGAAATATTATTATTTGGATCATACATAAATAGAATTATAAATTTTTTTCATATACCAATAAAGATAATTATCTAAATTTAAACCACAAAAAATCATGGATTAACAAAACAACCAAAACATTCTCTTACCGGATCGAAAACAAATTCCACGTTGTAATAAATATATATATTTAACTATATTGATTAATTAATTGCTAAAATCAATTTCCACTGCAGAAAATAAATTTAAAAACTATTAAAATAATTTGTCGAAAATCTCGGGCACATGTGTTTGCAAGAATTCGACCGAAATCTCATTTATTGATGCCTTCAACTTTCATATTATTAATTTGGCCATTTAATAATAAGCATAGAATATAATATAATAAATTAAAATTTTACTTATTTATTGGAATACGTGTATTTAAGCGGCGGTTTATTAAAAAATTGTACATTAAAAATAAATACATACGTACCTAATACGTCTCTTCCATAGTAAACAACTAATTTTTTATCCATATAATTTTTTATATTTAGCGAGAGGGAGAGATAAAGTTTAGGCCGCATTTACCAACCCGTAAACGTAGTAAATCAAACGTAATTTAGAATTGTGAGTCCCACTCGATTACGTTTGTTTGCGTTTACTGTGTCTCGCAATCAGTGGCAGATCCATAACTTTATGTCGGGGGCACAAAATTCATATGAAGTTAAATAACAAGGTTGGTATATAAACTTTTAAATTTGTGTCTATATGGTCTCTAAACTTTAAAAAGTGTTTAATAGGTCTTTGAATTTTCAATCTTGTGTCTAATAGATCTTTGAAGTTTCAATTTTGTATCCAATAAGTCTATGACACATTTAAGATTTAAAAAAAATTAAATTTTCTATGAACTATAAAATTTAATTTTGTGTCTAATAAATCATCAACCTATTCGACATTTTTTAAAATTAATATATTTATTAGTTATAAAATTGAAAGTTTAAAGTTCAGTTAGATACAAAATTAAATTTTATGTTTAATAGAACAATTAATTTACTTTTTTTTTTAATATGTCTAAGACCTATTAGATACAAAATAGAAAGTTTAATAGCCTATTAGACACATTTTAAAATTTAATAACTAAACTTGTAATTTAACTTACATATAAATATAATTTTAAATGTATTGATATATAATATTTAGATTAAGTTATATTAATTACAAAATTATTATCTACCTAAATATATAAGAAAAAAAAATTAAACTTGAAATATTTAATATTTTAAATATAGAATTAAGTTTTTTTATGTCATGATTTTTTCTAAAATATTTATTAAATATTATTATTATTATTATTATTATTTTGAATATATATTTGTGTAAAATTCAAAAATGGACTAAATTCTAACCAGAAACTTACTAATATTAAAATTAGAACTCAAGAAAGAAAAAACTTACTAAAATTAAAATAATATGTAAATATATGTATATTGCAAAATTTAAAATTGAGAATAAAATAATCATATATATATATATATATATATATATATATATATATATATATATATATATATATATATATATATATATATATATCAAATGAAAAATAGAAAATAAATAAAATGAAAGGAGGTGCACTCATTACGTACTTATGTTATTTTCAACGAAGATAGCTATACATATATAATAAAAAAAAATAATTTCAAGGGGTACTTGTCCCTCCTGGCCTCAACGTGGATCCGCTCCTGCCCGCAATAGAAATGAGGTGTGGGACCCACCTTGGGATCCGCAATCCATCTCTGTAATTAAATTACACCCAAATCATCTTCAATCTGATTACAAAAATTTATTACGTGGGACTAACTGTACTTGTTGAGCGCACTTTACATTAATTGACCTTTCTCTTTCGTCCACATGGTGATTTTCCTCAATGTTCTCATACCGATTGCTGAAACTCTTATCGATATCGTTGGCCATATTTTATGTGAGTTTATCGATATGGGTATGCTGTAAGCGGTAGTGATAATGCGATTTTAATATATATTTTTTATGCTTGGGTTTTGACCTTACCATATTTTGATCGAGATGAGATCAATAATATATATTTTTTATGCGTGAGTTTTGGTCATACCATATTTGGATCGATATAATGAAATCGATATCGATAATATATATTTTTTGTGCGTGAGTTTTGGCCCGACTATATTTTGATCAAACAAATATATATTTTTTAGGCTTGAGTTTTGGCAACCATATTTTAAATCGAGATGATGAGATTGATATCAATATCGATATTGGTAACACGATTAATTTGTTTATTATTAGGGGGGCATAATGGTAATCGTGCATTAATAGGGTGTATTTTTTTCCCAAAGAAATTATTACTATTTTTTTTAGTTTAACAACATTTGAAGGTGGGGGATTTGAACTTGAGGGTACATGCCAATTAGGGTACAATTTTATTAAATATATAAATATCTTTCATGTAAATTCATTATTAATAACTAATATTTATAAAATATAAGAGACCATAAAGCTATAAATATTGCATAAGTTTCTTAGTTTAGTGCTTTTTTTTTCTTCATATTTTAAAATGAAAATCTTACTTAAAAAAAGGTGACATACACTTCTTTTTTTATTTTTTTAGAATTTGACTAGAATTTTAAAACTATATTACAAAATAAAGAAACTTTGCTAGCAAACAAGTATAATTTTTAAAATAGGGAACCAAAAATAAATAAAATAATTTAAAATTAAATAATGATCAACTCTTTCCATCTTACAAAAGCCACAAAACCTTCCAATGAAATTTCCATTATAGGATAGTTAGAAACTTCAATATTTTCAGATTATCTAACCTAAAAAAAAGAAAAAGAATATATATATATGTACATGTATATGTATATGTATATATATACGTATACATATATGTACAGATTATGAAACTTCTAATGCAATTGGATAATTGGATCTTTATGGTTAAAAAATTGGTTAAAGAAAATGTCCATTTAAAAATTGGTTAAATTAAAAATTTAATTTCTATGGTTTGAAATTTAGTCTCAAAGATTTTAAAAGTTAAAATTCCGTCCATTTGATAAAACTTCATAAATAGTTTTTATGATTTTATAAAACCCTCCTAAATAGCTTTTGAGAGTTTTATCAAATTATAGGACAAATTCTAACTGTTAAAATTATAGGAATTCTAACTATAGAGACCAAAATTTGCCACCTTGAAAATTAAAAGGTATATTTTCTATTATAATTGTATTAAATTGAGATTCTTTTGTCTGTGAAAATGCTACTCCAAACTTTCAAATTGTAGATAAGAAAGGGGAAAAAAATTAAAAAAATAATTATTATCATGAATAAATAAAGATTGCACTCCTTATCATTGAACAATTAGATTGAAAATAATGCATAATGAATCTTTGCTTTGAATATTTTCAATAATTCTGAAATATATGAGACAAAAAGGGATCTTCTTTCCCTAAAAAATACAGAAATTTCAAAATTTGAAGGATCTGTTTGATGATGATTTTTTTTTTTAATTCTATTTTTTAAAAAAATTGCAATAATAAACCATCATAGATTGGCTTAGTAGTCAAATAAGGGCTATGGGAAAAATTAAGCCTAAAAATATTACTTCCACCTATGAGTTTCCTTATTTTGTTATCCAACTTTTACCTATGTTTTCAAAAACTAAAGTTTTGAAAACTGCAAAAAATAGTTTTTAAAAAGTAGTTTTTGTTTTTGAAATTTAGCTAAGAATTCAAATGTTTTCTTAAGAGAGATGAAAATCATTGTAGAGAGCTGTAGAGAAATAATTAGAAAGCAAGCATAATTTCAAAAATCAAATGGTTATCAAACAGGGCTCAAGTTAGTAATTTTATCTTGTGTTTTATTATTTTTTTAACAAAAATTACCATACCCATTTTATGAAAAATTGAATTCTAATTCTTGTTGCCAAATTTTGGCAGGGAGAAATCTAACCTGACCTTCACATGACAACCACGGTAAATTTGTAATTTGAGGAAAAGAGGTGACCTGCAAAAGAAAAAAAAACTAGGTACTGATGTGGCATTTGCCACACTAGCTCTGATGCTTAAGTCAGATAGGAAGAAAAGTTTAGCAAGCAAGAGTTTAGAGAATGAGGGTTGAAGTTGAACTCCATTTTTTTGAGTCATAATGACGTATTTATAGAACCTTTGTTTTCCATATTCCTTTTTAGATAAGGATATAAAAGGTTTTCCCTTCTATTTAAGAATTGTATTTGAAAAGGTTAATCTTATCAAAATTCTCCTGTAATCCAGGTTTATTTCTTTAGTCAAATTTCACCAAAAACATTAATAATCGTTATCAATTGGGGGTCTAAAGAAAATTATTAACTTTCTAATTTTTAAATTTCATTTTAAAAAAATGAAATGACTTTTTTATTTTAAAAATTAAATTTTGGAACAATAACTAGGAAATTAAATAAAATTCATTGTGTCCAAAAACACAAATTCCTTTCCAAAAAGTTCAAGAAAGTCCCACATTGTAATTTAACAAATTTAGGATCTTGAAATCCAAATATAATAACAACATTCTCAAGGGATGAATGGTTAATATATATATATTCATAGTTTATTAGTAATCCTTTTTCCTCTCATAGATGTAAAATCAATAATAAATAAATTGAATAATAAAATTAAAGTTGTTAGTAAATGAGAACACACAAAGTCGTGTGTTTTCATTGGCAATAGTGCAATGAACCATGTGCCAAAGGCTCTCTCTTCTTTCCCCATTATTAAAATTAGCTTAAAAAATCAAGTTTTGAATCTTGACTTGCTTGACTCACAAACTTATTTTTTAGTTTCAAAAAGTAAAGAAAAAAAATAAGACGATTCGATAATTATTTAATTTTTAATTTTTGGTTTAATTAAACCTATAAATACTACTTCCACTTATTAGTTTCTATATTTTTTTATCTACTTTTTACATATGTTTTCAAAAACCAAGCTAAGTTTTGAAAAAAAAATAGTTTTCAAAAACTTATTTTTGTTTTTGGAATTTGGCTAGAAACTCAAATGTTTCCTTAAGATGGAAACTATTATAGAGAAGATGAAAACTATTATAGAAAAATTGTGAAAAAATAAGTACAATTTTCAAAAACAAAAAATTCAATAGTTATCAAACGGGACCTTAATTTTTTATTTTTAAAAATTGTGCTTGTTTTCTCACAATTTCTCTACAATGATTTTTATATTCTCTACGATGGTTTCCATCTTTCTTAAAGAAACATTTGAGTTTCTAGCAAAATTCTAAAAATAAAAACTACTTTTTGAAAACTACTTTTTTTTTTTTGTTTTTAAAATTTGGCTTGGTTTTGAAAACAAATGTACAAAGTAGATAACAAAACATGGAAATCTATAAGTGGAAGTAGTATTTATAGGCTTAATTTAGCACACATTGCAAAGATGCCATTTCGAGCAAAAGTGTTAACATAAAAAATAAAATTAAGTAATATTAGACCCACTTTTTTCTCCACACTCACCCCAAAAAATTTAGTATTTACCGACAAATTTTTGGTGTAACCGTTTCAACGACGTTGCAACTAATGTCATTAAAATTGACTTACAGCGACGCACGTTGGAGTCGCTAAATGTATAGTTTTAGTGACATACTTAATTTCGTTGCTAAAGTCTAAGAAGAGGCAGAGTTACCGACATTTTTACCGACAAAATTTTCATGTAGCTAGAACTTTTTGTGACATTTTTGGTATTTACTGACTCTTTTGCGTGTGGTTAGAAGTGTAATTTCCTCCAATGACTTTTCCTTTTTTCCACTAAACAAAAAAATAATAGGTTTCTTGTTATGATTCTCTTCCTTCCAATCAATCCCCATCTCAAATTTCATTTTACTTTTGATGCTTAAAAGATTTGATGAATTCTATGGAAATTGCACTAACACCCATTGAATTCAAGAGAGAGAGATGGGCTTCCACTCAAGTCTTTTGAAAGTCAACATGAGTTGACTTTTCTGACAAAGAGATATTGGTGGGTGTAATGCAAATTGTGGGGTTGGATTTCATATTCCCTTTTTTTTTTTTTTGTAAATCAAAATTCTTTTTAGTGTTGTAAAATTGAGAGGCGAAATCGGGCACCAAAACTTTACCAAAACATATAATAATAATAATAATAATAATAATAATAATAATAATAATAATAATAATACAAAAGATGAAATATAAAAGAATATATATATATATATATATATAGTATAAACAAAAGAAAGTGGAGATTTATGGCAAATTAAAAACAAAAATTAGAGAAAATGGGAGGAAAAATTAGTGTATTTGCTTTTCCAAAAATCTCTCTATTTATAGGCAATTTAAGAGAGGATGATGTGGTACATTTGGACACCAATCTATGGCCTTTAGAAGACACTTTGGCTATGGAGAAAATGCCACTTGGCATGGATAACAAATGGGCATGTGGAATGGGCATTTACATATGTCATATTCACAATACTCCCCCTTAAATGCCCATTTATATAAAATATGCCTCGTTAAAACCTTACTAGGGAAAAACCCAATGGGAAGAAAAACCCTAGTGAAGGAAAAAGAGTACATATTTTATATAGTTTACTATAATACATTCACTCCCCCTCATGGAGACATCAATTAAAGTCTTTGAGTCGCCGCATTCCAATGCTATATACTAATTTATCGAAGGTTGCAGTTGGTAATGCCTTTGTAAATAAGTCAGCCAGGTTATCTTTTGAACAAATTTGTTGTACAGTGATATCGCCATTTTCTTCAAGATCATGAGTATAGAAGAGCTTTGGTGAGATATGCTTTGTTCTATCTCCTTTGATATATCCTCCCTTGATTTGAGCTATACATGCTGTGTTGTCTTCGTATAACATCGTTGGAAGAAGTTTACTTGAAGACAAGCCACATGTCTGATGAATGTGTTGTGTCATCGATCTTAGCCATACACATTCTCGACTTGCTTCATGAATAGCGAGTATTTCAGCATGATTTGAAGAAGTGGCCGTTATAGTCTGTTTCACTGATCGCCACGATATAGCAGTTCCTCCACATGTGAATAGATAACCTGTCTGAGATCTAGCTTTGTGTGGGTCAGATAGATAACCAGAATCTGCATAACCAACTAGATCATACTTTGATTTGTTAGAATAAAATAAACCCATATCAATTGTCCCTCGAAGATATCGGAGTACATGCTTAACTCCGTTCCAATGTCTTTTTGTAGGACATGAACTATATCTAGCTAATAAATTTACTGAAAATGCAATATCTGGTCTTGTGTTATTAGCCAAATACATAAGTGCACCAATTGCACTAAGATATGGTACTTCAGGACCAAGTAGTTCTTCATTGTCATCTCGAGGTCGAAATATATCTTTCTTTATATCCAGTGAACGAACTTCCATTGGAATGTTCAATGGATGTGCTTTATCCATATAGAATCTTTTTAAGATTTTCTCTGTATAAGTTGATTGATGAACAAATATCTCATCTGCTAAATGTTCAATTTGCAAACCAAGGCAAAATTTTGTTTTTCCAAGATCTTTCATCTCGAATTCTTTCTTAAGATATTCTATTGCCTTGGATAACTCTTCAGGAGTTCCAATTATATTTAAGTCATCAACATATACAGTTATAATAGCAAATATTGACTGAGATTTCTTTATAAAAACGCACGGACATATTGGATTATTTGGGTATCCTTCTTTCAACAGATATTCACTTAGGCGATTATACCACATTCGTCCTGATTGTTTTAATCCATATAATGATCTCTGTAACTTTATTGAATACAATTCCCGAGAACTTGATTCATATGTTTCTGGTATTTTAAATCCTTCCGGGATTTTCATATAAATGTCATTATCCAGAGATCCATATAAATACGCCGTGACTACATCCATTAGATGCATATCAAGCTTTTCATATACAGTCAGACCAATCAAATATCTTAGCGTTATTGCATCCACCACAGGAGAATATGTCTTCTCATAATCAATACCAGGCCTTTGCGAGAATCCTTGTGCAACAAGTCTCGCTTTATATCTTGTGACTTCATTCTTTTCATTTCTTTTCCTTACAAATACCCATTTATATCCCACAGGTTTGACGTTTTTCGGTGTTGGGACTACTGGTCCAAAAACCTCACGTTTTGAAAGTGAGTTCAACTCTGCTTGGATTGCTTCTTTCCACTTCGGCCAATCCTTTCTACGTTGACATTCTATGATAGATTTTGGGTCGAAATCGTCACTTTCATGAATAATATCGTGAGCAACATTATAAGAAAAAATGTTGTCAATAATGATATCATTTCGGTTCCATCTCTTTCCTATTGTAACATAGTTTATAGAAATTTCATTATTATCCTCAAGCATTTGATTTTCACCAATACTCTTTTGAGTAGTTGTATTCTGGATTTCTTCTGGAACATCCATACCTTTTATCGAATCATTTTGATTCTCAACTACTTTTCTTTTTCGAGGATTTTTATCTTTAGAACCTATTGGTCTACCACGCTTCTGGCATGCTCCAGACTCATTATTGACAACTTGTTCCTTTGGGATATCAACTTTTGATGGAGCATTTGCAGCTGGTATATATGATTTAGTCACACTTTTAGTATCTGTGAATGCATCTGGTAGTTGATTTGCTATATTTTGCAAATGAATTATCTTTTGAACTTCAAGTTCACATTGATTTCTACGAGAATCTAAATGAGATAATAACAATGCATTCCATGTAATTTCTTTTTCCAACTTCTTAATTCCTCCCCCTAATGTTGGAAAATTTGTTTCATTAAAATGACAATCAGCAAATCGTGCAGTAAATACATCACCCGTCAGGGGTTCAAGATATTTAATAATTGATGGGGAATCAAAACCAACATATATTCCTAACCTCCTTTGAGGACCCATCTTAGTACGTTGTGGTGGAGCAATCGGTACATATACTGCACATCCAAAAATTCTTAGATGGGAAATATTTGGCTGCTGGCCATAAGCTAATTGAATTGGGGAGTATTTATTATAAGCTACTGGCCTAATACGTGCCAGTGATGCAGCATGCAAAATAGCATGACCCCATACTGATGTAGGAAGTTTAGCTCTCATAAGCAATGGTCTTGCAATTAGTTGCAGACGTTTTATAAATGATTCTGCTAGACCATTTTGTGTATGAACGTGAGCTACAGGATGTTCAACACTTATCCCAATTGACATACAATAATTTAAAAGTTTGGGATGTAAATTCACCAGCATTATCAAGTCGAATGGTCTTAATTGTATTATCAGAAAATTGTGCTTTTAACTTAATTATTTGAGCAAGTAATCTTGCAAATGCAAGATTTCGACTTGATAATAAGCATACATGTGACCATCTGCTGGATGCGTCAATTAATACCATAAAATATCTAAATGGACCACTTGGTGGGTTAATAGGTCCACAAATATCACCTTGAATTCGCTCTAAAAATGCAGGTGATTCAATCCCCACTTTAGCTGGTGATGGTCTAATAATTAATTTCCCTTGAGAACAAGCATCACATGACAACTCATTGGATTGAAGAATCTTCTGGCTCTTTAAAGGATGTCCATGTGAATTCTCAATAATTTTTCTCATCATTATTGACCCTGGATGACCCAATCGATCATGCCAAACACTGAATATTTCTGGATTCATGAACTTCGGGTTCATTATTGCATAACTTTTGATTACTCATATATGAGTATAGTATAATCCAGAAGAAAAAGCAGGCAGTGTTTCTAATATACGTTTTTCATGTGAAACAATAGATGTTATATAGAGACACTCTATATTATTTTTACAATCAATTTCAACATGATAATTATTTTCACGTATATCTTTAAAACTTAATAAGTTTCTTTTTGATTTGCTAGAGAACAGAGCATTATTAATTGTAAATCTTGTTCCTCTAGGCAAAATAAAGTTTGCATTTCCAAAACCTTCAATCAGATTTGCAGAACCTGATATAGTATTGACTTTTGCTTCCAGCATTGTCAATCTAGTAAAATATTTTCTATTTATGAGTATCGTGTGCGTAGTTGCGCAGTCTGCCAGACATAAATCCTCATTGCTCATTTTCGAATTACTCAACATATTGAAATTGTTCATATTTCTTCATTGAAAAGAAAAGAAAAACGATTACAAAGAGTCTTAAATATATATACAAACAAAACAACAACAAAAATATACTAAACAGTATTTAATTATATATTTTCATACAAATCATCCTCTACTTGTTTGATTGCATCAATTCTCTCTCCAGGAGATTCAAAATAATCAGCTACATCAAGATGCATCATATTGGAGGGGTCAAACACATCATCTTCTTGAATGGCAAGATTTATCTCCACATTCTTTCCTTTTCCTTTTTCCTTCAGGGAAGCTTGATAGAGATCAACAAGGTGTTTTGACGTACGACAGGTACGTGACCAGTGCCCAGTCATTCCGCACCGGAAACATTTATGTTCATCACCTTTCGAACTTCTATCTTGTGGAGCCTTTCCTTTATGATCATCACTTCGTGTGGGTTTCTTAAAATTATAATGCCCACCACGAAAATAGGTATTTCTTCCTCTACCGCGGTCCCGACCTCGACCACGACCACGACCTCGACCACGGTTATTAAAATTCACAACATTCACTTCAGGGAATGGTGTTGCTCCAGTTGGTCGGGATTCGTGATTTTTCATCAATAACTCGTTATTTTGTTCAGCAACGAGAAGACATGAGATAAGTTCAGAATATTTTGCAAAACCCTTCTCTCGATATTGCTGCTGCAGGAGCATATTCGAGACATGAAAAGTGGAAAATGTCTTCTCTAACATATCAACATCAGTAATCTTTTCTCCACATAATTTTAATTTTGAACTAATTCTGAAGAGTGCGGAATTATACTCACTTACTGATTTAAAGTCCTGCAACCTTAGATGCATCCAATCATAACGAGCTTTTGGAAGAATAACTGTTTTTTGATGATCGTACCTTTCTTTCAAACCTTGCCATAGAACATAGGAATTTTTTATTGTAAGATACTCTATTTTCAATCCCTCGTGAAGATGATGGCGAAGGAAGATCAGGGCTTTTGCTTTTTCTTGATTTGATGCATCATTTCCTTCTTTAATTGTTTCTCCAAGATTCATAGAATCTAAATTGACCTCAGCGTCAAGGATCCATGACAAGTAGTTATTTCCATTAATATCCAGGGCCGCAAATTCTAGCTTTGTAAGGTTTGCCATAATAACACTATCAAAATAATAATATATATTTATATTAGAAATTTAACATAAACCAAATGCGTAAAAATGGCTTACCTATAAGACTTACCTTTAGCGGGAAAAATGACAGAGATTCGTGCTGATAACGTGTTGTAAAATTGAGAGGCGAAACCGGGCACCAAAACTTTACCAAAACATATAATAATAATAATAATAATAATAATAATAATAATAATAATAATACAAAAGATGAAATATAAAAGAATATATATATATATATATAGTATAAACAAAAGAAAGTGGAGATTTATGGCAAATTAAAAACAAAAATTAGAGAAAATGGGAGGAAAAATTAGTGTATTTGCTTTTCCAAAAATCTCTCTATTTATAGGCAATTTAAGAGAGGATGATGTGGTACATTTGGACACCAATCTATGGCCTTTAGAAGACACTTTGGCTATGGAGAAAATGCCACTTGGCATGGATAACAAATGGGCATGTGGAATGGGCATTTACATATGTCATATTCACAATATTTAGTATGATATGAACATCACTACCATTTTTCTCCACTTTTCATGATCTATATAGAAAGCCAAAAGCTAGCATTGTATTTTTCTTCTCTTTTCCTTTTATTTTAACACTTCAAGCAAAAGAAAGTGTGCAAAATGGTGTTTGAAAAATTCCCTTTAGTCTTTAGGTTATAATTAACAACCAACATCATGCCTATAATATTTTTATAATTGATTTATTTTTCATGATCCATGCATGAACATAATATATACCAAAGTGAAATAAATAAGAGAATCATGACCTAGATCCTATTAAAACCAATTTAAATTTTTAACTCGAACTAATGCAATAAATAATGGTCTAGATTAACCAAGTATATCTTAAGTTAAAAATGAACACAATATGTGAGATAGATAAAAAGAGACTAGTGAATGATTTATGTATTATTATTATTTTAACCAAAGATACATTATTAAAACTAAAGAAGTAAAATATTTAAAGAAACACTTGAAGAGGGCAACAAAAGCTTTGACTCCTCATCCCAAATCTCATTTGAAGCTCTAAGATCATAGGGCACAATGTGGTTGCTTTCTAATAACCATTAGATAAAGATTTGAAAGTCTACTTATCCCAGTATAATTATTGGATACAAGCTAAAATACTTTTGTTGTTACTCTCTCATAAATCATACGGTGTAAAACTATCATCTATATTGTGACAATCTTTTTTAATAATTTCTTAAAGCCAAATATCTTCTAGACTCTCATCCACTGCGATTTGCATCGTTTCGTGGGCTAATCGAATACGTGTATTAGAAACCATAACTTATATATATTTATGTGTGTGTATATATACATAGCAATAATTCAACAACAACATTTGGAGATGGGGGATTCGAATCTCTAACCTCTTGGTCAAGAGTACATACCAATTACCGCTAAGTTATGCTCGAAGTGAATAATCGAATTAAACACACAGCGGAAACATAAGAATCGTCTTTGATTTATTTAGAATTAAACTAAAATACAAGGGTTAAGCAATAAATACCTTGAAAATAATATTATGGAGAATATTCTGGCGGATCTTATCTCTTCCACAAAGTCTCCCTAGCTATGACTCGAACACATGACCAAGGCTTGTGGGAGCCTCTTGAAAGAAAATCCACAAAGGATTGGAGAGGAAGAGGTCTAGAGAGAATTTTGTAATTCTCTCTATTGAGGAGATGTGTGTTGTTAAGAAATCACAATGACTCACCCCTAGGGTCCTATTTATAGTGGTCTAGGGAAAATAATTAAATAATATATTTTAATATCTAATATATTAAAATACATTTATCTAATCAATTTGAATCTTATTCAAACCGTTTAAAATTCTCCTACGACATTTATTTCCTAATTTGAATCCAATTCAAATTTAATAAATATATTTTATTTAATGTATCTAATATACATTAATTATTTTAATATTTAATGTATCAAATACAATAAATATATTTTCCTCTTTTATATTTAATATATCTTATATATTAAATATTAATTTAAACACTTCAAATTAAATATTAATTTGAACATTTCAAATTTTTCTTTCAACTAAATTGATCTTTTTAGTGTTTCTATGAGCTAGCAAGGGAACCTTATGGACCTACAGATTATAAGCTCCAATGATACAAAATTAATTAATTAAACTCTTTAATTAATCAATTTTCATTCATTAACTCTAGGGTCACTCCACTATAGACTTAAATTAACCTTCTCAATTAACGGATTTATAAAGAAAGATTAAATATTTCGTGGTCCAGCCTTATACAAACTTATTGTATAAGATACCCCCACTCACATGTCTCCACATGAATGATACTGATCAAATCATTTGTAACTATTACAAAGTGGGCCGTATCAATAGCGTTACCAGGATAAGGCACCCAACCTTATCCATATACTATGACCCTTTAGGTTATTTATTGAACATGATCCTCTCGTATGTCAACCACATACTGTTCAAGATTACACTAATAACCTTGGATTTTTCATATAATGGATAATATTATAATGTAAATAAAATAATCAAAATTATTATTGCTTATTAAATAAATTATTAATTACAAGGCTTTAGAGCATAAATCCCAACAATGCTCACTTTAACATAACTTTTATATATTTATGTGTGTGTATATATACATAGCAATAATTCTAGGTTTTTTTGTATTTGTTCAATGGTTAGACTATAATAGGAAGTCTATGGGTCCAAATTTTAGATCTCATTTATAATATGTTGAAATTAAATAATCTTAATATAATTGTCTTTTAATATATTCTTTCTTAAATTAAGTGGGATTCTTCATTTCTACCCTTTTCATATTATAGTAGTTTTTTACTGCCCATTTTATAAATAAGTAATAATAACCACATGTCAATCACTAAAAAAATAAATCTTAAAAAATTCCGAACATTCAACTTAATAAACGTCAAATTTTCTACCTATATATAAATATACTGGATGCCAAAGTGAGCATAGTTCAACGATAATTGACATATCACAAAAGTTCTTCATTGCTTCTGTAAATTGACCCAATAAGTAGTTAACTTTTTACGGTTTCAAATTGCCAAGGTCCCAAGAGAGGAAGAGATTTTACTAATCGGCGATGACTGAACGTAGGCCACGCGAGAGCAACAAGTGGCGAAGGAAACTTGAAGACGGAGGGCGAGGGAGACAACCGTCCCTAGTGGTGAAGGAAACGAGTCAAACCGAGAGAGAGAAACGTGAAGATGTGAGGGAATGAAATTTTGAGGAGATGGGGAGGCGAGATTTGGAGGAGACGGGGAGGAGGGAATGAGATTTTGGAAAAAAAAATTCCCTAATTAAGTTTTTTTTTTTTAAAAACTTTTAGTGACTTGGTAAATCTTTTAGCGACATCATGCAATGTTACTAAAATTCACATTTTTAGAAATGGAGGAGTTACGACGTTGCTGAAAGTATCAGCGCGTCACTAATAATCATTTTTTGTGTTGTGTATTTTACAATGTCACTAAAAAGTACGTTTCACCGACTTATTTTGACTACGTCGCTAAAAAGTTGTTGCTAAAAGTGCATTTTCTTGTAGTGATAGGTTAAAATACCATTTTAGTTCATGTACTTTGAGTTTCATTTCATTTTAGTCATTGTATGTTTAAATGTCCAAATTTAATCCATGTACTTTAAATAAATCTAAAAAATGGTCCCTACAGCTAGTTTGGGGTTAGTCTAACATTAAAAATGAAAAAAAAAATTCTCTCTCCTCAAGCTTTCTCTTTTTCCAATTCTCTCTTTCTTTTAACTTTCTCTCTCCTTCATCTTTATTTCTGGTTTCTCCTTCTTTACTTCTTCGACCACCCCTCCCATCATTATTGGAAAAATTGTCGGACATCAACATCTCTAAACACCTTCCTCTGCACTGGTATTGCTTCACGAAAACAAGGCGAAGATTGGCCACCAGACTAGTCTAATCAACGACATCATGGCCAACGAATGCTTCGCCTACACTGACGTCGATCTCACCACTCACAAGGTCACCAATTAATTCTCCATCGACGTCGACTTCTCACACTGATCAGACTAAAACATGGGGCTTTTAAGAAAATATTTTTAATTCAAAACAAGCTCCAGTCTAGTGCAAGTGCACACTGTCGATATAAGTAATATAAAACTAGAAGTATTCCAGAGTATCGATCCCACAAGGTACGGATACAACAAAATTCAAGAGAATAAGCAAAGACGTTTTCAAATTACAATTGTGGGTAACCAATGTAAAACAATAAGTGGGATGATTTTTGTTGTTTTTTAAAAGAAGAAATAAAAATGATAAAAGAGGGATTCAAACGTGTTTTTGCTCCATTGAAAGAATTGTGGCCTAATTGCAATTGTAATCCTTTGACTCAACACTTAAGCTTTGTAAACCGAATTCAACACCTATTCGACCTTTTATGAAGTATCGTTAGGAGGCTAAGCGATTAAACCAATATTTCTATGGCTAATACGAACTTAGTTAATTTTGAAACACAATTCTTTTGGTTTTAAAGGTTTTGCTCTATGTCTAGGGTCAAAAGCAAATTCTTATGTCTAGGCTTTTTTCTTTTATTGCTTTTATGAAAACTAAATTTTTATCTAACATTTTCAGAATTAGATTGAATTTTTGTATACTAATCTAGGTGATCAATCTAGACTAATAATAAGTATTAAAATCAATAAAAACAAACAAGCTATAGAAGAAGTAAGGTTTCTCTCACAATTAGGCATTTATTCCTATCTTTAGGGCATTCACATGCTTGAATCCCAAAGAAGGAATTAGCTCATTATGGAAGAAATGAAAATCAACAATTTAATTGTTATAAAACTCATAATTCACAAATGACTAAAAAGAGAAGAGAAATTTAAAAACTAACAACCCAACTGATTTTTATTGAGAAAATACTTGAATAAGATTAATCCAACAACTTCAAAAGTACTCACAAAAATTCAAGGACAGAAACAACCTTTAAATGAAATTCAGATTCTTGTAGAAATATAAACTTCAAGAGCAAACTATTCTTAATGAAGAAGATAACTGAATCAAAGGAATAAAAAACTAACTCAAATTCAACAACTTGCAAAATAAGAATTACACAAAAGCTGGCTGTAAAAATAACATGAACGAAAATAAAACAGAAGAACTATTCTGGAATTTAACACAACTATAAACCAGTAGTTTCCTTGCATAATCGATCCAAATACTCATTCAGAGGTAAATGGATCTTCACCTCCTCTAACTTTCGTTGAGGAGGGATCAACCTCAGAAATTACAGAGCTAGGATGAAGAGAAAACTGTTGTAAAAAAGACAGAAAAACGCTGAACTACGAACTGTGGGCGAGCAGAAAAAACCCAACTATGTTTTGCTTCGTTTTTCCCATTTTTATAGGCATTGGGGGCTAGGGTTTCCATATTTGTGCTCTTTCAATCATGGGTCAAGGTTTGGGCATGAGTTTGGGCTGAAAAATCTCCTAAAAAATGAATAAACTCCATGAATTTTGGCATTTTCCCGTGAGTTCAGCAATTTCTAGATTTTCTAGAAAATTCAATTGCATTTCAAAAGTGGAATGCAATTTCATTTTTCCCTTTGTTCACCATCTTGTTTTTCCACGGAAATGCAATTGCATTTCAAAAGTGAAATGCAATTGCATTTTCATATTTGCTCCAAACCTACAACAACAAACTTGTTTTCCCGAAATGCAATTGCATTTCCAAAATAGAATGCAATTGCATTTTTGTACTTGCTCCAAACCTACACAAAAAATAACAAATTAGCTTAATTTCCATTCTCTTTTCAACTTCTTTCCTCTTTTTCAATACTCCGACAAGCTTTTATGAATTTATCTCATAAACATTATTTTTAGCTTGCTCGTTATTCAACAAAACATACAAAAATGACAAGAACAACTTAGTTTAGGGTTAAATAATCCTCATAAATGAGAATTATCACACGTCTACCACTCTCTTTCTCTATTTCCATATATATGTACTTCGACCACCCCTCTCTCTCCCCCCTCTTTCTCTCTCCTCTACAAAAATGGGCTATGGTTGCCTCAACGAAACTGACCCTGGAGGCACCTTCAGTGTGTAACCTTCCAACTCTCTGATGGCGTCGCTTCATTCCCCACTCCCATTCCCAACCGAAGGAGAAGACGACTTCTCGTTATCTCCCTCATCTCTCTCTCATTGTTGTCGTCAATCTCTCTGCCATGTTCCTTGTCGAACTCCAAACCTCCTTCTCTACCCAATCCGACCTCAACCTCCCTCAAAAATAAACTCAGGCCATTTCCAAGACCTGCAGCCAAACTCGTTCCCGACTCTCTGTGTCAACTCACTCCTTGATTTTTTTGGATCTCTCAAAGCCAACAAACAGGATCTCGAACAAGTAAATAAGGAAAAAAGGGAAGAAACCAAAAATAAAGATGAAGGAGAGAGAAAGTTACAAGAAGGCTAAATTATAGAAAATACCCCTGAGTCTTATTCAAACCCGTCCTTACCGTTATCCTAATGGATGGAATTCCAGCATTTAACGTTGAAAATTCAAAGATCCTACATGGAATCGACGTGGTTGGATGAAACGAGAAGCCAAGGTTTAATGGACCTTCCTCTTCATCCTCTCGTATTATCTGAACCTTAATTTCCCTTCCGCTTTCTTTACCCTCATTTTGTCCCCTTCTTCCATGGCTTCCCCCAAAATCCCTATTCAAATGATTCACTTTCATTTCCAACATTTGGATGTTCGCCTGTAACTGAAGTGTGAGGGTTTATCTCACAGATCTGAACCTCGAGAGTCCAGTGATAGCATATCAGAGAGAAAATGGTTTTATTCTTTACTGATGTTTTAGAGAATATATTGGTCAATTTAAATAGGACTTATTGTTCGCACGAGATTTCTGGAGAAATTTGATTTGTGGAAATGAACTTGATTTTATTGAATTTGGAGTAGTGTTACAGTCTCTAATATATATAATCCTCTGATGTTTTCTCTCGGAATGTAGACTCTAATATGAGGGTTAATGAGCTTGTTCTCAGATGGAGGGAGATTGAATCTTCGATCTATAGTTGGTGAAGAGACGATCAATTTGTTGAAGTCTTCCAGTCGTTGAATCTTCTGAATTTTGAATCTTGAATCTTCCGAATTCTTTGGATTCTCTGATTGAACTTGAAGCTTCTGAATTCTGACTCTTGAAGACTCTGAACTCTCTGGCTGAATGCTCTGGATTTTGACTCTTTTGAATGCCTTCAAATGAAGGGTGGTCTCCTCTATTTATAGAGTTTGAAAGACCTTATATGGGCTTGGGCTTTGTTGACTTTGGGCCTAAGTTTTGGGCTTGGGCTTATTTGGACTTAATCCAATCTATTTTTAATAGACTTGGATTATTTAAATTTAGCCCAATTTCTTTTTTATGATCTAGGACTAAACTAGTTTTGAGCCCAACTGCCATGTGACATAATTTGATTGGACATACTTAAGTTGTCCAATGGATCAATACTAGACATGCGACATTATTTAATTTGCCAATTTTTCATGTCTTTTAATTTAATTTGAGTACACACGTAAATTTGTAATTTGTCCCAAATTCATCAATATATTTTTATCATTAATTAAAATTAATGATATGACAATTTGTGATTGGCCGAAATTTCTCATTCAACAAATGCCCCCTTTTCGAGATTTATACACAAGTATGCAGTGGATGGATCTCGAAAAAGATACTTTAGAATCAAAATATGTGATGATTTTGACTTCCTTGGATGAAATTTAGGATGTCCGTGAATTTTTGTTTGAGTTTGGAATGAAATTTGAACTTGAATCATATTCAAATTTCTCCCTATTGAAAATTGGAGTATTCCCAAATTTTGATTTGAGATTTTTTTTTTTTTTTTGCCAAAATAATATGGATCTTGGAAGAAAATTTGGAGTATGCCCAAATTTTGATTTAAGAAATTGTGCCAAAATTATATGGATCTTGGCTTGAATTTGGAATGAAATTTGGATTTGAGACTTACTCAATTTTTTATTTGGGAGAAATTTTAGAATATGCCCAAATTTCGATTTAAGAAATTGTGCCAAAATTTTATGGATCTTTGCTTGAATTTGGAATGGAATTTGGATTTGAGACTTACTCAAATTTTTTATTTGGGAGAAAATTTGAAGTATACCCAAATTTCGATTTGAGAAATTTTGCCAAAGATCTTGGCTTGAATTTGGAATAAAATTTGATTTGGTATAGAACTCCAATTTGGGATAGAATTTGATGTATTTTTCAATTTTAGAATTGAGTAATCCCAAATATAGCAATTTTGAATTTTACCCAAATCTTGGTTTGGAGTAAAATTTGGGATTTCAACCAATTGATTTTATCGAAATTTTGAATTCAAGTAAATTTTATTCTATTCTCTTGAATTTGGAATTGAATTAAATTTACTCTAACTGGACTTTACTTTACTTGCTCGAATTTGGGATAGTATGAGATGTGTTTCTAATTTTGGAGTTGAATTTGATTTGAGGTAAAACTGTGAATTCCACCCAAAATTACCCAAACTTTGGTTTAGGTTGGATTGAAAACAAATGATATTTCTCCAATTTTGATTTGGAGTAGAATTTGCAGCCTAGAATTAATCCAATTTTGCTCAAATTTTGATTGGATTTTGACATTTACTTAACATTCAAGTCTTGATTGGGAGTAAAAATTGGGATTTCAACCGAGCTCCGATTTGGAATAACAAATTGAACATTTCAATGGAGTAAAATTTGAGTCAAATTTTGGTTCCAGAGAATTTAGGCTGATTCTAAGTGAGAATGGACCAAATCAAGCTTGAAATTGAATCAGCAAATCTCATGAATTCCCAATTTTCTCTATATATATTAGTAAAAATGCATGGGTATTTATCAAATAAAGCCTTTGGAGTCATCTTCAGGCTGCTGTCGAGGATATCTGGGATGATTTTGCTTTGCACGTCCCTCACTGGTTAGTACCGAGAGTTCGCTGGAGTGTCGCCGTCAGTGCGTGGGCCTCGTCGGCTCGCGAGTATGAGGGTCAACAATGGGCTGGCTTCGTTCACAAGTTCGAATCTAACGCCGATGGGTCGTGCTGAGTTCGTGGATCTCGCTGGAATGTGGGTTATCGTCGACCGCCATTAGTTTACTGTGATGAGTATTTGAGGTGTCTTCAAAATGAGCTGGCTAAAGGAAGAAGAAGCTTTCGTGAAGAAGAAGTTGCAGGAAAAAAAAAAGGCAATTCTTTTTTGGGAAAAATGCATTTTTAACCCCTAAACTTTGTATGTTGTATCAATTTTAATCCTGAACTTTCAATTTCATCAATTTAAACCTCAAACTTTGCAAATTGTAACAATTTTAACCCTAAACTTTTAATTTCATCAATTTAAACCTCGAATAAGTGTATCAATTTACACCATCGTTTAAGTTTCCATTTCAATCCTTATTAGAAAAGTTTTCCACACATGTCTAAAGTCACGTGTTGCTTTATAATAGGTACGTAGTTGTTATTTTTTTTAAAAAAAAAATTAAAATTGGAGTAGACTCTCCATAATGTCTTTCAATTTAGAGCATGACTTTTTTTCACTTTTTTTTTTATTTCTTATCTTATCTGATTCTGCTACTCTTTTTTTTTTTTCATTTAATTAATTGGGGGTATTTCAATTGTAAGACATGATTCTACTCAATTCACTGGCTTTTAGTAGAAACAAAGCTTATTTACACCATATTTTTCTCAATGGAGTACTCTCCTTTTTGAATCGTTTGCCAATATTTTTTTTTAAATTTCTCATTGACCTTTAGCTTGATTTGTCCTCCATCCACTGCAATGGACGTGGGACTTGCAAAATCATCTAACTCGTTATAATTTTGTCTTTTTTCTCTCCAGCATCGATGTCACTTTAATCCCCTGAAAGATTGTCGACGGGGTCGACAAGGTCGGCTGGACCAGTTCGTTGTGTTCATGGGTGTCATTTTGTCTGCCATCGTTTTTCCTGTTCTCTCCCGCATTTTAGCTGAGCTCAATCTTCTTTATACTTGTCGTCATTGGTATCGACACCGATGGCGAGGGAGACACACAAGTGTTCATTTTGTGTGAGTCCTACTTTCGAAAGTCGAGTTTGTGGTTTTCATGATGGTGGCGATTCGATCTGGAATTGTTTAATTATTCTTTTAGTAAATTTATTTTTTTTAAAATAACAAATAAATACCTATCATAGAGCAACATGTGACTTTAGACATATGTGGGAAATATTTCTAATGGTGATTGAAACGAAAACTTGAACGAAGGTGTAAATTGATACACTTATTCAAGTTTGAGGTTTAAATTGATGAAATTAAAAGTTTAGGGTTTAAATTGATACAATTTGTAAAGTTTGAGGTTTAAATTGATGAAATTAAAAGTTTAGGGTTTAAATTGATACAATTTGTAAAGTTTGAGGTTTAAATTGATGAAGTTAAAAGTTTAGGGTTAAAATTGATACAATTTGCAAAGTTTGAGGTTTAAATTGATGAAATTGAAAGTTCAGGGTTAAAATTGATACAACATGCAAAGTTTAAGGGTCAAAAATGCTTTTTTCCCTTCTTTTTTTCTTTTCTTTTTTTTTTCAATGGGAGCAAGGCCATTATTAAGAGAGAGAATGTCTCAGCTTTCATTTAATGTGTGCAGAGAAGCATGTCACTCATGAAGAGAAAGGTTTTTTTTAGTACGTTTTCTTCTCCTTTTTTTTTTCTTTCTTCTTTTTATTTTAATCTTTTTTTTACAAACTTTTTAACCATTTTCTTATGGATTTTTTTTTCATTTTTTTTAATGCAAACTTTTTTTTTTATTATTTATTTTCTTTTGCTAATCATATATTTTTTTTAGCCACTCTATACCCGTCAAACTTTGAAGACAGAGCGAATGCCGTCAGACTTTGAAGACAAAACGGAAGCCGTCAGACTTTGAAGACAGAGCGGAAGCTGTCAGACTTTGAAGATGGAACGGCACACTCGACTTGGAAGATGAAGCGACACCCTCGACTTTGAAGAAAGAGCGACACCCTCAACTTGGAAGAGAGAGCGGCAACCTCGACTTGAGAGAGGCAGCGGCAACCTCAACTTGGGAGAGAGAGTGACGACGAAGCCTTTGAGCTTGAAGAAGACGACGAATCCTATAGACTTAAAAGTGGAGTGACGACCAAAGGAAGCCCTTTTATATGTAGTCAATTTGTAGCATCTTGTTGACTTGTTGTGTCACCACCTTTAATTGGGTTGGGCATCATCAATTTGTTGTGTTGCCCCCAGTAGGGATGAACATTTTCAATTTGCAGTATCATGCTTCTATAGTCATGAAAGTCCTTTTTTTTTTTTTGGAGAGACTGAACTTAAAGTTTTCTTTAAGTTGCGTACGTACCCTTGAAGAAAATGGATCAAGTCATAACGTAGTTCAGAATTTTTTTGTTTTGTTTATTTTTATTTTTATTTTGTTTTGTTTTTTATTTTGTTTTTTTTTACCATTCACCTTTTAAGCTCATGTGGGTTAAGAGCATCATGCAGATTAAGCTCTTGCAATAAGGAGCATTTTCATTCTAAGTGCTCTTTTTCGCTGATTGAGCTACTTCATTGAGATCCAACTCAATCTTCCCTTCTTGAGCCAACTTCAAAACTAATTCTTTTAGGACAAAACATTTTTCCACAGGATGACTGATGACTCAATGATATAAAAGTTGTTCCAACATATCAGGAACGTCAAAATCAGGAAAATGATAGATTTTTTCTTACCTTTCCCTCAAAGTTATGTGACGCTTCTCATTTCCTTGTTGCTTCTCAATCTGCTTGCCTTTTCCTTTTGAAGATGACTTGAAAAGAGTTGTATTGACAACCATAGACTCTTCTGAAGGTAACTCGATGTTATTTCTTTCTTCCCTTAAGTTAGGGACTAGAAGGTCTTTGTCTCCTCAACTAGCAACTCAGCTTCATATCGTGGGCGTGAGTTGCTAGTTCTTCAAAAGTGCGAGGTTTTATACCTTGGAGGATGTAGAGTAGTCTCCAGTGCATGCCTTGGGTGCACATCTCAACAGCAGATAGCTCAGTGAGTCGATCTTTATAATCAAGACTTAAAGCTCTCCATCGATTTATGTAGTCGACAACTGGTTCACCTTTCTGTTGTCTAATTTTGGTGAGTTCAAGCATGTTGACGATTCTTCTTGTGCTGTAGAAGCGGTTGAGGAACTCCTTTTCAAACTGCTCCCAACTGTCAATAGTCTCTTGCTTGAGGTCAGTATACCAGTCGAAAGCGTTTCCCTTCAGTGTTCGGACAAATTACTTTACTAGTAGATTGATAAGCCTTAGAATTAAGGCTTATTTAACTCCCAAGTGCTTAAAATATTCTTGTTTGGCCTAAGATCAATTGAAAATAGTGGAAGATTGCTTGAATTTAAGGAAGAAATGAATGTGATAGCATTTGGAATAGAATTCTAAGTAAATTGAGTTTCTTTTGCAGAAATTATGGAAATTGCAAAATCTGATTTTGCAATTCTGGGCAGATGAATTATGGAAAATGAAAAGTTGCGCAAACGAAGAAACCCATTTATGGAAAAATCAATTTTCGCACAAATTGAGGGATTGGAGCGCGATTTTTGGCAAATTTCAACCCTAGAAAGATCTACAAAAGAGGGGGGAAGAAGGAAAAAGACTCAATTCGGATTTTTGGAGCGATTTGAAGGATCAATTGTTCGTGGGTTTTTATGTTTTCTCGAAGGCTCTGTTCTCGTTCTTCTTCTGTTTTTAGCCAAGAAATTCACTTTTAATCTCGGTTTTTCTTCAGTTTTGTATTTTTGAGAGATGCTTGAACAATCTCTATTCTTCAATTGATGTATTTTTGAATTAAGCTTGAGTTTAATTTCAAGTTAGTTTGTGGGTTTATTTTCAAAAATAATGCTCTGTTTTTTCTGCAACTTTTTGGTTTCTATTTTTGTTGAAGAGTGCAGCTGATGTTTTCTGATTTCTTCGAATTTTTCTTGTAATACCGATAGACTTAGCAGTCCCAAGTCATTGTTAGTTCGATTCCTTCGTTGTGTTACATTTTTGTTTAATTAAAATTCTGTTTTTCATGTGTTCATTGGGTTGCTCTTGTTCTTCGATAATCTGAAATTTTTCTATTTTCCTTCAATTGTCCAATCCGATTTAAGTAGTTCGTGAATCGTTAAGACCAATCGTTCCAAAAAAAAAAATGTAGAGGTTGAGTCAATTGGAAGGGAAAAGGTTGTGTTAAACAATTAATAATTGAATTTTTGAAATAAGTTGATTTCATCCTCTGTTTTTTTTTAGTCCAGTATGTGGGAAGTATTGTTTTTATTCAATTAAAGTTTGTGGGAAATGTTTAAAGCTAGTTAAACTAAAGGGCAGAAGGAAGAAGAATAAAAATTCATTTAGTTGCCTTTGAGTTTTTGCTTTAATCCTTGTTGAAAATCCTTTTTGCTAAATTTCTGGTGGTTTTGCCGAGAATAATTTTACAAGGTATTGTTTTAATTATTCAATTTGCATAACTTTAATATGAACTTTTCCTCAAAACTTAGTTTTAAGATTTTTATCTTTAATATGAGCTAAAACTTCTTAGGGGGTTCAAGGATGTGAATTCCCTAAGAAGTAATTGTAGCCTAAATTTCAAAGAAAACCAAGCCTACATTTCAATTGTTTGCTTGTGTTGATCAAATTTCCGTTGAGATCCTAGATTGATCAACTAGGGTACCAACTCAAACTTAGATCTAATACCGACGGGGTTAGTGATAAGCGGATTTCATACAAGTGATGGAGAAAAAGAGCTTAGACATAAGCCAATTTCTTACCCTAGACATAGGGATTAAGGACTCCAAAACCCATAAAATTGTGAGCCAAATTATCTAAGATAGAGGGACTATAGACATATAGGTCTCTCACTTATTCTCCTAAAAACCTAAATTCAAGGAAAATAGGAGATGCAATTTTGGTTTACAATTGAGTGTGGAGTAGGTTGGACTTGCAATTTTGGTTTACAATTACGACTTAGGGCAATGACATTCTTGAGCCCCATTTTTATCCAAATTCATTTTGCAATTTCATTTTCCAAGTTTATCTAAATTGCTATCCAAAATTGTCATTTCTAGATTCTGCAATTTTTCTTAATTCGTTTATTGTCATTATTAGATTCTACAATTAGAATCTGCAATTTTTATTTCTCACCAACATACCAACCCAACTTTGTTTTTGCAAATTTTTGTTTTCAAGTTGCAATTTTCCTTACACTTTTGCTTTACAATATTTTTGTTACTCCGTTCCCTGTGGGATTCGATACTTGGTACTCATATACGAATTTATATTACTTCGATCGCGTGCGCTTGCGTGTATCAGCCGATCATAGATCTCCTCTGGTACCGGCATTTTCGCATGTTTCGACGAAGTGAGTAATGTGTTGCTTAGGATTGCCCTTATCGTCGAATTGTTGAAACTTCGGTGGTTGGTATCCGCTAGGCATCCTTAGGTTGTCAATCCTTTTAGTATACAACTTGGAATGCAAGAGGGAATTCTGACTAGGTCCACCATATTGTGCTCTGATAGAGTTCATGATCATATCTTGGAGCTGTTGGACAGACAGTGAAGCAATTGAAGTGGAACGTTGTGACTGATCTTCTTGTACAATGGTCTTTCCCTTGTTTTTGACGGCAGGGGTCTAACTTGATTCAGCAGCATCCCGACTTTCAATTTGGTTCTTAAGAGAAGCGATTTCGTAATCTCTTTCTTCAACTGCCTTCAGCAGCATGTTGATTTTTTTTTCAACTTCAGTCATTTTTTCCTCACTAGTGTCGGCATCAGTCATCATAACGGACATCACATCAGGATTTGATGTTTCGCTTGGTTGAAGAGAAGGAAAAGTAATTCTGCCAAACATAAGATTTTCTGCAATGGCGGCATTAGCTTGAGCAGATTCTATCATGTGTCTCAACATTTTGTTTGCGACGACAGGTGTTTGACTTTCTTCATGTTGTATTTCTCTGGAGCGACTGCGTGTGATTGGTCCCATGTAGGAGTTACTTGAAGCAGCAGGCTTTGAAGAAACTTCTTTGGATGTCATGACTTCTTGGAGAGAGAAGAGATGAGAGGTAGAGACGGTCTCATTGGGCGTGCCAATTTTTTCGCACGAGATTTTAGGAGAAATTTGATTTGTGGAAATGAACTTGATTTTATTGAATTTGGAGTAGTGTTATAGTCTCTAATATATATAATCCTCTGATGCTTTCTCTTGGAATGTAGACTCTAATTTGAGGGCTGACGAGCTTGTTCTCAGATGGAGGGAGATTGAATCTTCGATCTATAGTTGGTGAAGAGACAATCAATTTGTTGAAGCCTTCCAGTCGTTGAATCTTCTGAATTCTGAATCTTGAAACTTTCAAATTCTCTGGATTCTCTGACTGAACTTGAAGCTTCTGAATTCGGACTCTTGAAGACTCTGAACTCTCGGCTGAATGCTCTGGATTCTGATTCTTCTGAATGCCTTCAAATAAAGGGTGGTCTCCTCTATTTATAGAGTTTGATGGACCTTATATGGGCTTGGGCTTTGTTGACTTTGGGCCCAACTTTTGGGCTTGGGCTTATTTAGACTTAATCTAATCTTTTTTTAATAGACTTGGATTATTTAAATTTAGCCCAATTTCTTTTAATGATCTAGGACTAAACTAGTTTTTAGCCCAACTGTCATGTGACATAATTTGATTGGACATACTTAAGTTGTCCAATGGATCAATACTAGACATGTGGCATTATTTGATTTGCCAATTTTTCATGTCTTTTAATTTAATTTAAGGACACTCGTAAATTTGTAATTGGTCCCAAATTCATCAATATATTTTTATCATTAATTAAAATTAATGATGTGGCAATTTGTGATTGGCCAAAATTTCTCATTCAACACTTATTGTTTTACAAAATCACAGGAAAATTAAAATACAATTAAAGGCAAAATTACAGGAAAAATCTAAATAGATTTTCTACGCGTAATAAGTGATATTTGATCCATTTTACATCTAAGCATTCTTCGATTCGCTCAACTTGATTCACACAATGAGGAAGAAGAAGAAGTTCTTGGACAAGAAGAAATCTGCATCTTTCCAATTACTCACTCGTGACTCATCCGATCCTAATTATGATGGAATTGCTGCCACCTACTGTGTTTTTGTTCGCGTCAACAACCACTCTTATACTCTCCCTGCATTCGACGATGGCCGGTTTTGATGCCTCCTTTAATGAAGATCCTAACTATATCTTTTGTCGATGCTCCTTCCGATTCTGCAGATTTGTAGAATGGATCATCAAGTTTGCAAGAAATAGTTCCACGAACCAGAAAATTTCCCAAATTTTTGAACAGGAAAAGAACTTGATAGTTAAAAATATTATAAAGATGCATTAAGAAGACAATATCATCTAACCTTTCCTTTCTATAATTGATTAGCCCAACACACATGACCAAGGATAGCATTTAACGTTCTGGGTAGATTTTCGTCTATTAAAATCATAGTAAGGGCATTTTTGAACATTTTTTAAGGGTTAAGTAAGGGTGTACAAACAACCCAGTAACCCAAGCAATCTGGACTACCCAACCCAAATCGTAAGGGTTGGGTTGGGTTAGGTTAAGTTTTTTTTCGATTTGAGTTGGGTTAAAATTTTAGAGAACCGAATTTTCGGGTTGGTTCTTGGGTTGGCATTTTTAGGCTCATGTTGACCCAACCCAACCCAAAATTTATGTTTTTTTTTTTTAATATATATACTTATAAATGAATTATTTGTGAAGTTTTAATGTTTTTCATTTAAGATTGTAACGAAGATTAAGATGTTATGAACTTTGAAGTTTGATATTTGAATTTTATGTGATTTTAGTTATTAATTCAAGCAAAAAGTATTTTAAATAATTAAGAAAATTATTTAAAAAAATAAATTTTAAAAAAAAAAAAAAACCTCAACCTAGCGACCCAACCCGAAAATATAGGGTAGGGTTGGGTTGGATTGCAACCATTGATCGGGTCATTTGGTAGCCAACCTGACCAACCCGAATTTTCTAGTTGGTCCCAAAAAACCCTTCAACTCAACCCAACCCAACCCATGTACACCCCTAGGGTTAAGGGTATTTTTGAAACTTTTTAAAGTTCAAAGGTATTTTTGAAACAAACGTCAATGTTTAGGGGTATTTTATATAATTTAGCCTTAAAAGAAAGAGAGAAGTGGAAAGAGAGAAAGCTTGAGGAGAGAGAAAAATCTTTTTTTTTTTTAATTTTTAACATTAGACTAACTCCAAACTAACGGTAGGGAACATTTTTTAGATTAATTGAAAGTACATGACTAAATTTGGACATTTAAAAGTATAAAGACTAAAATGGAATGAAACTCAAATTACAAGACCAAAATGACATGTAAACTATATATATATTTTGGACAATATTGGAACACAAGAAAAATGTTAGCCACAAATAATTTGGGGAATTAAGAGACCAAGGAAAAAGTAAGATTAATAATTTAAAAATGAGGGTTAATGAAAGCTAAATTAATTTAGGTACTTAGAGTGTAGATGCATTATAGGTGTTATTTTATTACATTTTGCTAATTTAATGGTGTTTGTTTTAGTACAAAAAAGGGTCAAAAGTTTTAAGGTTAGCTTTTATTCAAGTCCAAAAGTTGAGAGTTTGTTTCAAGAGGTTGCTAAATTGTAATATAATTAATGGTATATACAGAACATACTCCAAAAGGGTGCTAAAAAATTCACATATATTTTTTGGATTTTTTTAATTAATATTGTAATTTTCGAAACTTATTATAAAAATATAGTATTATTCAAACTATTTATATTAATATTATAGTTTTTATTAGCTGGACCAAGATCGTCTCTTGAAGAGACGACCTATAATATGTGGCTGAATGTCGTCTCTTTCACTTGCGTGGAGGGAGGTCGCTATGCGGCATTTTTTTAAAAAAAAATTGCGGAGAGACGACCTCCACTTGAGTGGAAGAAAGAGACAACCTTTGCTGCAAAAAAAAAATAAAATAAAAAAATAAAAACCTTCCATGGAAGTCGTCTTTTCAAGACACGACATATACACATAAATACAATATATTTTGGGTTGGAGTAGTGGACAAGCATGCACTCTTATGCACTCTTACATCTATGAGTGCTTGGGTTCAATTTATAAGGAATGCAAGCCATTTTTTTTTATTTTCGTTTTACTTGTTAATTTCTTTTTAAAAAAATACTACCAACCCCTATGCTTTTCTGCTTTTTTTTTTTCTACTTCTTCTCTGCTTTTCTTTTTCTTTTTTCTTATTCTTCTTTATAAAAATTAAACTTAGTTTAAAAAAACATCATTTTCTAATTTTTATCTAATATTATAATAACTAAATTATAATTAAAATATTAAAAATTAGTAGCAGTAGCTTTTCTTTTCTTCTTTCCGTCTTCTTCATTACAAAAATTTAAATAAGTCTTTTCGAAAAAAAATAATTTTGTAATTTAAATTAGTCTACCGCTAATAATTTTTAATATTTTAATTATAATTTAGTTATTATAATATTGGATAAAAATTATAAAATGACTATTTTTTGGAAAAACTAAGTTTAATTTGTATAAAGAATAATAAGAAAAAAGAAAAAGAAAAGCATACGAGTTGGTAGTATTTTTTAAAAAAATAAATTAACAAGTAAAACGAAAATAAAAAAAAATAGTTTGCACTTCCTATGAATTGAACCCAAGCACTCATAGATGTAAGAGTCAATACTTGTCCACTACTCCAACCCAAAATATATGGTAATTATGTGTATATGTCATCTCTTGAAGAGACGACCTCCATAGAAGTTTTTTTTTTTTTTTTTTAATGCAACAAAGGTCATCTCTTAGAGACGACCTTCTTCCACTCAAGTGGAGGTCGTCTCTTCAAGAGATGACCTCCACACAATTTTTTTTTTTTAAACACCGCATAACGACCTCCATCCACACAAATGAAGATCGTCTCTTAAAGAGACAACCTTCAACCACATATTATAGGTCATCTCTTCAAGAGACAACCTTAGACCAACTAATAAAATCTACAATATTAATCTGAATAGTTTTATAATAAGTTTCGAAAATTACAATATTAATAAAAAAAAAATCCTATATTTTCCCCCCTCTAATAATATTCTCTTTTGATTAGACAAATTACTCATATTGGGGTTTGATCTTTATTCTTAAAATTATAGTAAGTTTTCAAAACCCTCTCTTTCTCTCTCCCTCTCCCTTCCCCTCTTTTTTTCTGATATTGAAAAAATATATATAAGACTTTCTCATACTATCTATTATCTATTCCTATAAATAATTATTTAATATTTGTATGATCTCATATCATACTTAAATAATGTTGATGCACATAACAATAAATACAAGCAATAAGTAAACTATTGTGTTATTCCTCTAAGGCCCTTTCCCTTCCCCTCTTCTCTTTTTCTCTCTCCTCCCAGGCATCTCTATCCCCTCTTTCTCTCTCTAAGCCTCTTTTCTTCAATTCTTTTTTTTTAATATGGCCAAGATAATATTGTTGTCCTTGATAATGATTAGATGCAAATTTGAAAATATTTAAGTTAAAAAACATTTTTTTAAACTTGATGAAAGTAACAATTTAATCTATATATTTTAAATTTTGTAACAATTTAATCCGAAAAATGTTATTAAGATTTAATGAGATTTCTTACATATGTAAATCGATAAACTGATTTAAGACCAAATGTGTTTATAAACTACAAAGCAAAAAATGCGTTACATAATAAAAACTGACACTTAATTCTAATGAAATTTTTTATGGTATGAATTAAATTGCTGTAAATTTTAAGTAGTAGAAGGATTAAATTGTTAAATATTAAAGTTCATGGACTAAATTGTTACAAATTTGAAAGTACAAAGACTAAACAATTACAAACTAAAGTTCAATAACTAAATTGCTACTTTCATATGAAAGTTTTAGTGACTCAAAATGTTTTTTAACCAAAATTTTATACTCTATAATAATCGTCTCTCCTATCCCTTTCTATAACCTCTCTGTATAACTTCTATCTATTTACAAGTTCTCTTCTTAAGGATTCTCTCAATGGTCTCTCTTCTCTCGCTATAAGACCTCTCTCTAAACAAAAATTTATAGTACTACAAAAGTATACTCACTTCACACTACGATTTTTCATTCAAAAATAATTCTTTATTTAGCTAGACTCACCTCGATTTTAAATAATGCTGACGTAGCTGATAATCATGTAAATTCTATACTTTTCCTTCAAAGAGGGTCTCTTTCTCTAAAGCATGATTCAATGTGGGAAAGGAAGGTGATTTTTTTTTTCTTTCAATTAGTACTTGATAGATTTGAAAGCTTTGAAAGTGGGCCAATAATTATCAATAGAATCACCGACCTCTAAGGGTTTGACGAGACGTTTTTAGAATCTTCCATCCCTTCTAACCCTCTCTCTATCATCAATCAGTTTCTTCCAAATTGTTATTTATGCTTTTAATCATTGTCTTATTCTATTTGGTAGATACCTACCCACATCTCAAACCAAACTTTAATTATGGTACTAAATTTTTATCGACATATCGACATTTTCATCGACATTTCTATATATTCATGGGTTTACATTGATATAGAAGGTGAATTGACATTTCTATTATATCGTAAAAAAGATTGATGAAACATAACAAAAAATAGCAATAAAATGTCGCTAATGTAAATATAATATAAATAATAAGTATTTTAACTCATTTAAAACGTGTAAAATGTTTATTTATTCATTTAAATATTTTTTTTAATTTTTTAATTTTCATAATTTTTTTTAAGAATATCCATCAAGAACAATATTTTATCGATATTTCCATAAAATTAAGACTTCGACATTTCCATCAACATCTACATTTTAAACATTGACTCAAATTAACCCTACTTCTTCTTTTTTACACTTTTTACCCTCAATCAAATGGTAAAATTTTCAAGATGATGTGTCAATGCAATAAAAATTGATTCAGCCACAGAAAAAATTTCAATACTACAAGGAGTGTCCTCCCCCTCCCATTTATTGCTTTCCACATCAGCATTCTTTTAAAAATGATGTGAGGTCTATCAACATTAAAGAAATATTTATGAAGGTAAAATTATAGTATGTACTCTCGGAGTACTCAAATTTTCCAATTTCAGCCACCATTGTTCATTGGTTATTTTACCTTTCTTCATTCGGTCTTGACTCTTGAGCGTCCCATTGTCAATTTTTCACTGTACAGTAAAAAGAAAGAAAAAAAAAAAAAAGAAAGTATTGCTTACATTAATTAATTGTTATAGGTTAACCCAAAAAAAAAAAATTATGAAATGTGGGACTAGTCTAATTAAAGGTTAAATTACAAATTTATTCTCTAAACTTTGACGTTCGTGTCTATTTGGTCATTGAACTTTCAAAATTATAAATTCAGTCCCTAAACTTTTAAACGTTTAAAATTCACGAATCTACTAAACACAAAATTGAAATTTTAGAGTTCCATTAGACATAAAATTCAAATTTAATTATATTTAATAGATCAATTAATTTTTAAAAATTTTAAATTTTTCAAGAATTTATTAGACACAAAATTGAAAGTTCGAGGACCTATTAAATAATTTTAAAAGACACAAACGTCAAAGTTCAGACACTAAACTTGTAATCAAACCAAATTAATTAATAGGGGTGGAGTTTATAGAAAATGTGGGATTCCTTTTAACTCGTACAAGGAATATATGTGTGTGTGGACGGTGGTCTCGAATCATCATGATCAAATTTTTATTCATTGTGGGAGAAGAAATGAATGAATAGACTTTAACAAAGTCATTCTATCTCATCGAGTTAATGATGACTGGAAAAATATTATAAGTGTGGAATGACTACTTTTAATTTTTAATTTTTATTTTTTTTAAAAGATTGAATAAGAAAATTTTGTGGTATATGTAAGAAACTTGTTGGGTAGAATAATTTCTAAAAAAAGAAACAAGAAAATAAATAGTGTTTTTGTCATTTTTCATGTGTTTTTCTGAGGTAAACTGCTTAACTTATAATCATGCATCAATTTTCTCCGACACTCCTTAAATAGAAATTTATATAAGTTTATCGTATTTTAAAATTAATAAGTCAAAAATTAAATAAAATCACAAGAATTAAAACAGAGTTTTAAAATTATTTTCACATTAAGCAATTTTTTTTTAAAAGACATTACTATATATATCTTCAACTCAAAGATCAGATGTTTGCATCCTCACTCCCACATGTTGTTGAATTAAAAATTTTTTAAAAAAAAAAAAAAGGGTCTAAAGAATGTCAATATTGTTCATATTTATTATAAATCAAGACATTTAGACTTGGCAGGACTCAACTACAAGCACGTTCAAGTTTTTGCAATTCTCATATATTGATTTAGTTTTTTGGATGTTTTCTTTAAGTTCTCCAAGTAACAAAACTTGTTTGACTACGAGTTATCACCACCTCAATGATAAACAAATTCAATTTAAATGGACAAATTTGGAATATTACAGAGAGCCAACTATGAAGGCAAATAAAAATTTCCCATACAAATATTATAACCTAATTTGAAAACTATAACGAGGTGTTTCGTTTCTGTTTTGGAAGTAGGAAGTATGGATTAACTTAGTTAAAACCATGTCTGATTAGCGGTTTTGTAAACCCATATTTAACCGTACGTGCTATTCTACCCCCATGTTTGCTATAATACTTTACTTTACTCATCAGGCTTGCTACAATACTTTATTCATACTTCTCAAGTTTGCTACAATTACATATTTTTCCTTTAATCACTGTTTCTAAAATGCATAAATATATTAGTTAAATAAAAATAATTAATTAATGATAATTTTATAATAAATAAGTAAATAAATTTAGTTAAAATTTCAAATAGTAATAATTAATTCATAAATCGATATGTCGGCTTTGTTATAAACTTCTTGTTTTTAAGCAATTATAATGATAAATTTATAAGGAGTAATTTCTTTGTATTGTGTTCCCACATTGACAAATATTAAAAAAAAATTATAAAACTAATTAAATATTTATTTTACAAAATAATTATTAAAAAAGGTGTTCATATTAAGAATAGTATTAAAAATAAGTTATTCATTTATAAAGTAATAGTTACTAATTTATAAGAAAGTTTTTATTAACATGCAAATTTTAATAAAAATTATTTTATTATAAATCCCAAACCATGCACGTTATATAAACCTAAATTTAATATGATCATTTACATTTAAAAAAACGTCCATTTCTCTAAATCTATAATTTTTCCAAACTCATTTTCTTGTGAAAATGTATAAGTCGTGATATCATAGTCAAATAAAGACATAATATTTGTAAAATTAATTAATTAAACTATTATGGTTAGTTTATCTTGAAGTTAATAGCTTTTAAAGTAACATTATTTAAGATATTTTAACTTTATAATCTTATGTATTAGTTAAACATAGAAAGTTAAGTTCAGTAGTGATTTTGATGATAAGTTGTAAATAAATTTAGTTAGCACTTAGCATAATAAGTTATGAATAATTAAATAAACAATTGATAGCATTTTCTTTATGGTTAATTTTATGTCGAATAATTTGCATAAGAAAATTTTGTTTATATTAGTTCACAGTCCAAAAATATTTTCATGAACAATCAAATATTTATCTTATAAAATAATTATTGGAAGAAAATTGGGTGGACGTACAAATGTATTAAAAACATTTTATTTATTATTAAAATAATACTCCCTAATTTCATAATAAAAATTACATTTTAAATATAATTTTATATAGTTTTTATTACTTTAATTAAATAAGTAATATGTAAATTATCTATTATTTATTATAAATTCCAAATTTACCAACCAAATACATTTTTAATAAACTCATGCTTAACAAATTAGAATTCAAACAGTACATACTTACAAATTCAAATTTAACACAATCCAAACACTGGTTTAACAAACTCATACTTAACAAATCTATTTCTGTATCACCGAAACACAAACTTAACAACCTTAGGCTTAATAATAACAAACCTCACAAACTTGCGAATCAAACGATACCTACAAATTTACAACTTGGTCTAAGTTCTGTGGATTGTTTTTTAATAGTCAGACAGCTGGGATTCTTATGTGGTCCTTTAGCAATATCTTATACAAAATAATAATAATAATAATAATAAACCCTAAAAAATTATAACATATAGTTTTGATTTAAAAAATGGAGCTTATAATATAATGAAATGGGGATTTATTGGGGTAAGGACAAAAGAGTTGGCCCATGTTGGGTCATGATAAGGGCAGAGGAAAACAAAACTAAAACTGGGGATTCCCTCCTTGAGCAACACACTATCCCCTCTGTAGGGCTCTGTTTGGATATTATCAAATATGTTGTGAGTCTTGTGACCAATTATATTTATTTATTTATTTAGTTTTTCCAACATTTTCAAAGTGTGGGGAAATACTGTTTTAATTTGTATAAGTTTGGTTGTGACATTGTGTTTGTGTATGTGTGTTTTTTCAAGGAAAAAAATATTTTGTCAGATATCCTGTTTGGCTGTCGTTTTTTTTTTTTTTTTTTTTTTTTTTTTGAGTTCAACAACATTTTTTTTGGGTGGGGTTCTAAAAATTTCATTATTTATGATCCTTATTAAATTATATTAACCCATTTTCATGGCTGTTGTTTTTTATTTCTATTTTTTTGAAAATTTTGTAGCTCTATTTGATCATGATTATATATTTTTTTTAAAATATACTATTTAATTTGCTCTCGATTTATTTGTTTAAAATTAAAATGATAATTATCCGTTTGATAGTAGTTTTTTTTCAAAAGAAAAAAAAAGTCAAACTTAGTAATTTTCTTTGTTTTGTAATTTACTTTTAGACATGGGTTTAAAATTGTTAATAAATTTGAATAACTATGAAAAGTAGTTTTAAATGATTTTTTTTTTAAATTTAAAATAAGATTTAGTAAAAGAAAAATAGCCAAGGAGATAAATTAAATTGAAGAAAAAGATTGTAAAAAATGGTGTTAGGATTAGGACCCACAAAAAGTAGAGAAGAGGGCATTATATGATACTTCCCACCCTTCCAACTCCTTGGAAGAATCATGAAATTTTAGTGAATTTTTTTATGTAAGACAAATAAGAAATCATTCATGAATCAATTCTTAATTAGTCTACTGAATAACTATGAATAGGAATGAAGAAAATGATTTTTTGTTTTCAATGTGTACATAGAAAAATATGATCGTAGTAAACATATATAATCATCTACGTTTATTTATATTATTGAGTGTAAGAATTCCTACTATTTCGTAAAATGATTAATCCAACTCAAATTATTTGGCTTTAAGTAGACAAGTTTTACGTAAGTTTGCATCATATTTTACACATATTATATGTGTGTGGTAAGTTTAAAAAATATGAATGTTTTGTTGCATTTTGAACCCTTATTTCTGAACTCCGAGAAAAAAAAAACCCTTATATTAAATTTCACAACTTGAAGATGAAGCATTAGTATAATTAATTAGTTTTTATCATTCAACCATGCTATATCTTAAAACTATAAAATTAACATGACATATGAAATTAAGTTTAATTAACCAATCAAACACAACTACCACTTGAAACTTGAAAGTATTTCGATTCTTAACATTTAAAAAAATGAGAGTTGGATTATAATTTAAAATATCTTTTAGCTCGAATCTAATCCAACTTATGAACGCTTTCACTATATTAGAAGAAAGAAGAAAAAGGAATCAAAGTGAGTATAAGAACAAGATAAATATAAAATTAAATAGGTTAAAATATCATTTTGATCCATGTACTTTGAGTTTCATTTTATTTTCAAATGTTCAATTTTAGTCCATATACTTTCAATAAAGCTTAAAATTGGTCCCTACCATTAGTTTGAAGTTATTTTTTTTCGAAATTGGTTAAAGAATAATGATAATAATTTTCATGCAAGAAAATGCATAATGTAAACATATTTTCAAAATTTATAGAACGAAGGTCAACAGAGACTAAATTATTTTTAGGAAAGTTAACAATAGGGACAAATTTTAAACTTTATTAAAAGCACATGAACTAAAATTAGACATTTAAAAGTAAAAATACTAAAATAGAATGAAATTTAAAACACATTGACCAAAATAATATTTTTATCAATTAAATACTAAAAAAGATAAATGAACAGGTAAAAAAAAATTGGTAGAGAATAGAGATGTGGCCATCAGGGAGAGGGTCCCACACCATAGGGTAACTGTTCTGTGTTAGTACACCCAAGTGTCCTGCCATGTGAAACAGCCAACCCAATTGCATTAATTACTTCATTTTATTTTATTCTTTAATTTTATCTACTGTTTTATTTTATTTTAATTATGTGTAGAGAGAGAAAGCCAACTCATAGTTTATTAATTATTTTAAGTTTCTTTTTTTCCTTAAAAAATGACATTGGGTGAAAATGAAGAACTCAAATTTGGGAGATTATTAATAATTTTTAACTAGTTTTTTTTTCTTTCTGGGACATTATGTTACATATATGGAATAAGAGATATCTTAACCAATAACCACTAAATTAGGTTGAGATTAGCCATGTTTTTAGCCAATTAAATTATGTTTAGGTCTGCATCAATTACCCTTTTAACTTGATTTTTAAAAGATGTGTTTATATTGGAGTTTTATTAAATAATCTAAAGAAAATTAATGACATAATAACTAAAGTATTTTTTTTATTTAATAAAACTATGATATCTATTTCAAAAAATAAATAAAACTATGATATCACCAATACTTTTCTTTTTTTTCTTTTTAGTTCAACAACACGTGAGATAGTGATTTGAATCTTTGATATTTTAGTAGAAGATATAATGTCTTGACTAATTGTGCTATACTTTGATTGATTGACATTGATACTTATATAACTCAAGTGGTTGAAACATTAATCATTTTGTTGAAAAGTCAGTTTCTTACTCCCATGTTTGAATGGTAGTACTAAAAAAATTAAGTTTAATTACAAGTTTAGTCATTAAACTTTAAAACATCCATGAATTTTCATATTTGGTCTTTAAACTTTAAACAATGCATAATAGGTATTTGAACTTTTAATTTTGTGTCTAATAGGTCCCTGAATTTTTAATTTTGTGTTTAATAGGTTCTTAACCTATTCGACGTTTTTTTAAAATTCACGAACCTACTAAATACGAAATTGAAAGTTTAGGATTCTAATCAATTTTATATCGAATTGATCTGTTAATTTTTTTAAAAAATCGAATATGTCATATTCTTATTAGATATTTTTAAAGATCATGAACTTATTAGATATTATGAGCATTTGACTTCTGGTTGATGGCAGAAACAGGATGTCCCTAAAAAGTTGGGCTGCTGATAAAACCTTATGTCCAAGCAATGACGAAATGGGCTTAGCCAGCTACCATCTAACTATACAAAACAAAGTTAGTCGTCTCAGCCCATGAACATCAAAGGCCCAGCCCATAATATAAGTATACGTTTTGAATTGCAGGCCCCATTTACTTACTAGAAATCGGAATGAATTGGAATCATGATGAAAATTAATCAAAGTGGGAATAATATAACTTTGTTGTGTTCTGGGAGTTATATGAAATCGAAATCATAAGTCCATTGATGTTGTTTACGAGAGACTATCGAAAATCGGAATATGAATCAAATATACTATAATTACTTAGATATCTCTTTCATATTTTTAACTAACTAAAACACATTACTAAATAATATGCCAATATAAATTTTAATTAAAATAATAATAATCAATAATATATTTTAATTTATTTTATTATTACTTTATTTGATAGTAATGTTTTTCAATGTAACAATTTATTTAATATTAAAACAACAATAACTAATTCAAATAAAATTACATAGAAAAATATTAAAAAAAAAATTATTAGGACTAATTTTATATGTATATGTTATCTAATACAAATATTTAACTTTAACAAAATAATTAATAATTGACGATTAAAATTTTAACAAGTTATATAGAAAATTTCAATTTTATTAAAAAAAATTGATGTAATAAAAAAATAGATAAATGTATTTTCTTTTTATTAAAAGAAAAATTATTAGTAGTATAAATATGAGAAAAAGAAAAATGGTAAAATAATTAATAAAAAGATTGTAGGTCTTATTTATAGGTGAGATAGAAAGGGTAAGATGTAAAGTAATTAATGAAAAGACTGTGGAGCCCACAACATAAAGAATGAAAATGAGATTGACGGAGTTTAGGATGAGATTCTCAAATTGGTAGTGGATCTCACCAATTGATTTCATTCATGCATTTTAGTAAACACCATCAATGAGAATGGAAATTTTTATCTCATTTCTTAAAGTAAACAAAGTTTTAGAAGAGTTAGTATAATTTTGCAGGAACTACAATCTCGCTTACTTCAAGAGAATGAGAATCAATAATGGAAATAAAAATTTGCATTCTCATTAATGGTCTTTACTAAAATGTATGAATTGAATCAATTGGTTGGATTGATCACCAATTTGAGAATCTCTATCCCATAAAAGGGGCAATCTCATTCATTTCTACAACTTTCATCAATCTTATTCTCATTTTTTTACCTTGGGCTCCAAAAGCTTTTTATTAGTTACTTTACAACTTTTGTCATTTCTCTCTCATCTAGTAATGAACCCTTAGCTTTTTTATTAATTGTTTTACAACTTTTACTATCTCTTATTTACATTACTTGTTATTTTCGTACATTTTTTTATTAATGTTATAATTTTTTAAACTTATTATTAAAATATATTAATTTTGAAATTATTTATTTAAATATTGTAGTTTTAAATAGCTGGATGATTTTTGTCTCTTCAAGAGAAGACCTCTGCCGTCGTCTCTTAAGAGACGACAAGTTGCCATTTGTCTTAAATTTAATAAAAAAAAATTGAAAAGAGACGACCTATACACAGGGTTTAATGGATCTCTTAATTGGTACATTGGCCACTTGCTTACACTAGCATAATGTTGGGTGTGGGTTTGAGCCTGGAAAGGACAATTTTTTATTTTTATTTTTTTAATTTTTTCCTCCATTTTTCCCTCTGTGTTTTTACTTGTGTTTTTTTTTCTATTTTCCTCAGTTTTTTCACCTTTTTTTCTTTATTTATGTTTTTTCTTTTTATTTATTTGTTTTTTTACAAGTCAAATAAAATAACTGTAGTTTTTTTCAATGTGTTTAAGTAAATTGGATATTAATTACAATTTATTCCATTTTTCTTAAAGAAATTGAAATTTAATTATGTATTAATATCCAATTGGCTTTGTTATTACAAAACGATTTGATCGGTTGCAGCCTACTAGACATTTTAGCAAATTAATTGAAGTTTGCCAAGCCTATATTAAAAAAAAAAATCCAATTGGCTTAAAAAAAAACTGCAGTTATTTTAACAATAACAAATAAAAAAGGAAAGAGAAAAGAAAGGAAAAAACATTAAAAAAAAAAAGGAAGAAAAAACGGAGGAAAAAATAATCTAAAATTGCACCCACAAACCAATGGTATGCTAGTGAAGTCTAAGTGGCCAACATACCAACTAGAATTTTCATTAAACTAAGCATATAGGAGACGACCTACATGCAATTTTTTTTTTAAAAAAAACATTATGACATATGGACATTGATAAAAGAACTATCTAAATTATGCTTGAGAACTCTCCTTATTCAAGATGAACCTCATTAACGAAATGATAAGTAACTCCAAGAAAGTTAAACAGATTTTTACTTAGAAAAATTGATCGATGATCAAGAAGAAATGAGAATTTGTTCTTATCTTCAAGTTTTTGAACTCTACACAATCTAATGGTTCAAACTAAATTGAAAGTTCTAAACATGCATTTTAACTAGATAAAAATATGGCATAGGTTTCTAGTAATTGTATTATGTCTAATTCCTATTCCAATTCCTGATAGTTTAGAGTAAACAACATCAATAGGTTACTGATTCTCTTTCTAGACAACTCCTAGTAAACAACATCAAAGAAATAATATTTCGATTCCGATTAGTTTCATTTCTATTGATTTTTATTCCAATTCTTGTTGATTTCGATTGCTAGTAAGTAAATGGGACCTAAGAAGCAACAAAATTAGATGACAATGTCAACATGCGTGTAACTCATTATATGAGCATAATTTAGTAGAAAAGATGTTTATAATTATCTCTTTTAAAGTTGTAGGTTTGAATATACTCGTGTGTTGTATTTGTGATGTTCGAACTCCATGAAAAAGTCCAAATGTCTTCAATGTCTTTCAATTATATTGATAAGAAGAAATCTTTTGAAAGATTTAACTAAATTAGGGTAGAGGTGAACTTGGCTAGGTCGTATTAGGGAAGATAATCATGGAGGGTGAATGCTTAATCAGAAAAACAATAGCCTATCAAAATTTTGGAAAAGTTGGGCGATGGCAGAAGGACTAAATGATTAGTGAACGAAGCACGCTTAACCTTATGAAAATTTATATTAGAAGGCTTGAAATCATGTTCATAAATGAAATGTCGTCCGTCGAGAGGAATTACTTAATGTTATTTATTTATTTTCTTGTTTGAGAAAAAACTAAATTATAATAAGTAAGATTTGTTTCATAACCATTTGATTTTTTATTTTTTATTTTTAAAAATTATGTTTGTTTTCTCATCATTTATCTACTATAAATTTCATCTTTTTTAAGAGAACGTTTGAATTTTTAGCCAAATTTTAAAAACAAAAACAAGTTTTTGAAAACTAAGGTCCGTTTGATAACCATTTGATTTTCGGTAATTGGTTTTTGAAAATTAAGCTTGTTTTCTCCCAATTTCTCTACAATGGTTTTTATCTCTCTTAAGGAAGCATTTGCATTCTTAGCCAAATTCTAAAAACAAAAACAATTTTTCGAAACTACTATTTTTTAGTTTTCAAAACATTGCTTGGTTTTTGAAAACATAGGTAAAAGGTAAATAACAAAACAAGTAAATCTTGGATGGGAGTAGTATTTATAGGCTTAATTTTCAAAAACCAAAAACCAAAAATTAAATAGCTATCAAATGGGGCCTAAGTTTTTTAGTTTTCAAAACTTGACTTGATTTTTTAAAATATATGTAAAAAGTAGATAATAAAACAAGAAAAATTATGAGTAGAAGTAGTATTTATAAACTTATTTTCAAAAACCAAAAATTAGGTCATCAAACGAGGCTTCAATTAGATTAAAATTTCTTACTAATATAATCCAAATTCAAACTAGTCAAAGGATTACTTACCTTTGTAAGGTCCGTTGAACTTTTTATATATATATTTGTTTAAATATTGGGTCAAGATTAAAATTAAGTTTTAGGATTTAAAAAGATAATTTAACCATACTTAAATTATAGGTTAAATTGTAAATTTGGTTCGTATGATTTTGACAAAGTCAGAATTTAGTTCTTACGATTTTAAATATTAGATTTAGTCTCTATATACATGAACTATTTATGAGTGTTTTATCAAATTATATATTTTATGGAGACGAAATTCTAACTTTTAAAATTATAAGGATTAAATTCTAGCTTCCTCTGAATTATAGGGATCAAAATTATAAGGTTCAATTACAATTTTAGTCCCTCAACTTTGAAGTTTGTATCTATTTGGTCCCTAAACTTTCAAAAGTTTCTAATAGGTCCCTATACTTTCAATTTTGTGTCTAAAAGGTCTCTCTCAAGTTCGAAATTGTTAAAAATTAATTGATCTAATAGATATAAATTTGAAATTTATGTCTAATGGAACTCTAAAATTTCAATTTTGTGTCTATTAGACTCGTCAATTTTTAAAAATTCGAAAGTCCAAGGACTAAATTTATAATTTTTAAAGTTCATAGACTAAATAGATACAAACCTCAAAGTTGAAAAATTAAGGGGCTATTTGGGGCACTGAGTGGGTTATAATAACATGAGTTATAATAGTCTGTAGGTTATAATAGTCTGTGAAATAATATAATATTGTTTAAAATGCAGAGTTGTTTAGTCTGATGTTATAATAGTCTGTGTTTGGGGTGCAGAGTATTTCACGGGTTATTATAATACAAGTTATTATAATCCTTGTCCCAAACAGCCCCTAAATGTGTAATTTAACCAAATATAAATTAAATTTCAATTCAACGTGTGTAAATTATGGGAGGAAGTGATAATTGGGTTCACTACGAAATTCGACAATTTCAATTTTCAGTGCTTCTGATTAAAGAGAGAGTGAGTTGTACAGATTCCGCAGATACAATGTGGCGCTACGGCAGCCATAAGTTCTTTCAAGAGTTCGGCAATGGAGCTCTGGCTGCCATTTCTGCTACATCTATTGCCTAGATTAGGCTCCAACTTATTTCAAAGAAGCTCCATAATGGATGCCTGTGGCGTTCAACATTCATCTCGTCGAAACCCAATTAGGATATGAAGCTTCTCCTTCTGAATCAGCCCATGTTCGTCACTGGAACCCTCAGATCGTTGGCTCGGAGAGCAAGTTTTTCCTCTGTTGCTGCCAAATGGGAAGGCGGAGTTTCCATCGTTCAAGGAGCTTCCAGAGGAATTGGCCTCGAATTTGTGAGTTTTTCTGTTTTTTCTTTTCTATTTTTTCCTCTGTTGCTGCCAAATACTCTTCAGAATCCACGATATCATTGAAGTAGATCAAAGGTTCACTTGAATTCAATGAAATCTTTAAGTTTCTTAATTCCCATTTTCTCTGGTTTTGTTGGTGTAGACTGTTATGAATTGTTTGTTTTGTTTTTGGAGTATTATCAGTTTGGAATTTGGTAATGGGTTGCTCTACTCTACATAGTTTTTTTTTTAAAGTGGTGTGAGTTATAGACCCAAATTTCTCTGACTCATTAGCTTAACAAATAAAAATTGACTTTAAACTTAGCTTGGTGTAGGTTAAACATCTGCTGGAGAAGAATGAAAAGGGACATGTTGTTGCTACTTGTCGCAACCCTGGAGAAGCTACAGGGCTTCTTGAGTTAAAAGACAAGTTTTCTGAGCGCCTTTGCATTCTAGAACTGGATGTGACCAAGGAAAGCACCATTAAGGTTTCACTCTTTTTCTTAAACGTGGTTTTTATCTTTGACAGCAAATCAGTACATTGGTTGGCATGGTTGGTTGTCTTTTTGTATATAGTTTTGGTTAAAGTGGTATTGAAATCGATACTGTGGGTTCTTTCAGACGGCTAGAAGCTATTTTCTGAAATCCAAGTAAAAGTAGAATACAAAAGAGTCAAAAGTTTGAAGCCTTGAATTAGTTGGTCGTGTGCAGTATATAATATAAATTACTAGGTTCTGAATCTACTTGGTTATGAATAAATTAATTCTTTTTGCTCTGCATTTCATGTAAAATTTAGAATATTTATCTGTCATCCAATGTTACAATGCATTTCAGGCATCTGCAAAGTCTATAGAAGAAAGATATGGGTCGTTGAATCTGCTAATTAATGCATCTGGCATTCTTTCAATTCCCAATGTACTCCAACCAGGTATTTCTTCTGAGAATTAAAAATCCGTTGGTTGTTTGAACAGCATAAAGTTAACCGTCCCCATCATGCCATTGGGTTTTCGTGCAACACAGTAGCCGATTTTTTCTTAGCTTTCATTTTAGCTCAGATAAATTTATTTGAGTTTAAGCTTTTCAACCTCTGTTCCACCAGCTATACCCTAAAAATGAGACATATTCCTGATTTACATAACAGAGTTCATAACAGAAGTGAATATTTTTCTTTTTTGGTTCATGTGACTTGGTCGTCATGATCTAACCTATCGATCATGCTCTGGTCCCAATGCAGAAACTACATTGAATAAAGTGGAGAAATCTTCTTTGCTTCACGCTTACGAGGTTAATGCTGTTGGTCCTACTCTAGTGATCAAGGTAAAACTCACTCGATTACCCTTCTGAATGTCTACAACATTTTATTAGTTTCCACTTTTCAGTAAGAAATGTAGGCTCATTCCATTAAATCTTGGATATTTCAATTGTTTCTGCATTTCTTTAAATACTTGTTTCCTTTTTACTCAGTTGAAAGTGAAACTACATCCCAAACAGCTGAAATAATTTCGAGATAGTTATTGCTTTTGATACCATCCATCACTCTATTTCCTTTTGGGAAAGGAGAGAGTAATTTTTCTTTCAACCAGATACTAACTCTGTTTAGTCCGAAAGGATGCTCAAAATAGAATACCAATTGAACGTTTCTTTGTCTGAATTCAAGTATATTGTCCTAAATTATTTTCTAGTATTGCTAAGTTGTAGTTATAGATACAAATTTTTCTTGTCAGTCATTAATATTCTTGGTGGATTTTTCAGTATTTAGCATACTGACTGCTGTGGATTATTGTTTATATGAGAAGCACTTGTGGCCTTTTCTGAAGGCTGGAGGAGGTTCTGGAACAGAAAGAGATGTTGCAGTCATTGCCAATTTAAGTGCTCGGGTGGGATCTATTGGAGACAATCGTCTTGGGGGTTGGCATTCTTACCGAGCTTCAAAGACTGCACTTAACCAATGTATGGTTTCTTCCTTGTGGTCTTTCTATTAACCTGCTTTCCCACCATTAAATGGTTCATTTATATGCACACCCTCAAGGAGAGAGGAAAAAAAAGGCGGTTTTTTCTGATTATATGCATACTCTTTTGCCATCTGCTTTAGGCTAACTTGAGTTTGAGATATTTCGTGTGTCTTGCATTTATTACTTTTGTGCATGATAATATGCATTTATATTCTTCAATCAAGCAAAAAGGGTCATCTACAACACTGACACACACATACACATTCACTGCAGACTTTCAAAATTGTATTCAACCATGATTGTTAAAACCATGAAATTTGGTCATTAAAGAAGTGCAGTTTCGGTTGATCCATTATTTATATCAGATTTTTTTTTTTCATTTTTGAACCTGTTAGTTATTTGTATGCATAAATGACAGAGGAACTAAGCATTATGCATTTTTACTTCAAATTGTAATCTGAAATCTCTTTCCTTTTTGCTTTCACAGTGACAAAAAACATATCGGTGGAATTTGCAAGGAAGAAAGATCCAATCGTATGCATATTATTGCATCCAGGCACAGTGGACACAGATCTGTCTAGGCCATTTCAGAGAAATGTTCCTGAAGGCAAACTTTTTACGAAAGAATTTTCAGTCCAAAAGCTCATGACAATTATCAACAATGCAAAGAGCCAAGACAACGGAAAGTTTTTTGCTTGGGATGGTCAGGAAATTCCTTGGTAGTATGAACTTCTGTTTAGTTTACTTTTTTACATAAATTTCTGGATATCTATTTTCAGCTTAAAGGATTCATGTCCTGCAAGATCTATTTCATTCATTAGATTTAGGAGCTTAGGTGATCAAGGGTGTTCTGCTTTGATTTTATGATACTTTCATACTTTTAATGAATACAGCAAGAAGCGAGAACCACTTAAATGGAGAAACAGGGTTATATTCCGTTCTTCGTTCTTTGTAGTTATTGAAAACATTGCAACATAAAATCAAAAAATTGTTGGAAGTTTTTTCAGTATCAAGGCTCTTGTTGTTGATTACATAAATAGAAAAATAAAATCTTTTGATTTAATTAGCAAAGTCTGTTAAGTTAATCATTCCTTTAAACACAAATTTACCTTCTTAATATCTTGATAGAGTCCTCTTTTGCCTACCTTCCTCAGTTTCCTGCATCTTGTGATTACTTGACAATCTTGTTACAGTGTCAAATATGTATTTCAAGTTTGGTTGATGCCCACATGATTGATCTGTACACATCAATGCCAGGTTCATTGCTGCTTTAGCTTGATTCACCATGCTTTCTCTCTGTAGTTCTATAGCTTCATTGATCACTGCCTGCAAATTCTTGGGGAATTGCATTTTTATGTATCCAATGAAACCAGATTCGCCTCGCTTGATCTCATCCCGCAGCTGCCGGTTCACTGTCATTTCGAACAAGAACACGCCGAACTTGTAGATATCTGATACATCAACTATCATGTTAATTTGCTCGGTTGATGAATGTTAGAGTTCATGAAAACGTATTTAGATAACTATTTAGTTTGTTTTCTCGATACATATTTTAGAATATTTGAAGTTGTTTTTCGTTCCAAAAGCATTAGTTTGAGAATAATGATTTCAAGAGTACAATAATCTTATCTTTAAAACGACGTATAGAGTTTCTTTCCAATTGACTTACTTTTTGAGCTGCTATTTTGATGACCCAATTTGAACCTTGAAATCAATGGTGCTAGCTTTCTGGACAACAAGAGGCTGTTTGTTCTGAGATCATAATCAACAGCAGGCCATTCCTCCTGCAAATAAAGCATACCTTCCAACACTCCTTTAACTACTTTCAGTCTATGTTTCCATGGCGGAGTCGACCTAGACAACCACATATCAATGCTCTCTCCCTCCGACCACTCGATCACGATGGCTCTCGTTCGTCGGTTGTCACACCAACCCAGCACTTTCACCAAGTTTTTGTGGGATAATTGGGTAAAGATCTTGCATTCTTCAATAAACTCTTTCCTACTTTCCCTTGAAATCCCATTCCCATAGATTTCAACCCTCACTTCAGTCCCATCTCTTAGAACTCCACTGTAAATATCAACTCCCTCACACTTCACAACCAAATTCGTCTCTGAAAATCCACCGGTCGCAGCCCCGAGCATTGCCAGTGTGAACTTGTGCTTCCTCCTCAACATCCTTGGCAAGAAATCAGGCCTGTGGAAGCAAAGCCACCCCAAGAACCACACTACCACAATCACAAGAATGGGAAACAAAATCAACAGGATCACAACCTTCATTTTATACTTCCTGTGATTTGAGAGAAGACCTGAATTTATAAAATTCGACGAATTAAACCGTTTAAAGAACAACTCAGAATCAGAGATCCTACTCTCAGAGAACTGATTGTAAGACAAATTTAGAACAGTCAGATTACCAAGATCAGAGAAAATCCGAAATGGAACTTCACCAACGAGATCATTTCGACTAAGATCGAGAACCTCTAGTTGTTTACATTCCAAAACATCAACAGGGAAACTACCCTTCAAAGAATTGTTAGACAGATCGATAGAGAGGATACTCAAAGGACAGTACTTCCAAAAGAAGTGAAACGACAAATACAAAGGTGCAATCTTCGGGCGACTGCGGAGATCGATTTTCGGAAATGACTCGATGCAATTGGGGTTGCGTGATTCGTTGCAAAGATGGCTAGCAACAATGGAGGACTTGAAAATTTCAATGAGATCCATTGGAGAAGCAGAGCAGTAGCGAAGAGAAGGGTTTAAAAGACAGTTTTTGGAGATTGTGGAGTTGAAATCTGACGGTGGTTGTAAGGTATTGAGATCTTCAATAACAGATGCAGAGAAAATGACGGAAGAACAAGTAGCCATTGCTAAGAGGAACAAGATGAAATTTGCAGACATGGCCGCCATTGATGATTTTGAGATATTAAGATTTGAGTTTTGGGGAATTTGAGAAAAGACTTGAAAATTTGTGGAATGTTTTTTTTTTAACTGTTCTCCGAAGGTTTTGACGGTTAGTGATGAAGTAGAAAGTGGAAGCCGCCATTTTCGGAGGCTATGGCGGTTATGTTGGAGGAAAATAGAAAACAGTTAAAAAAACCATTTTTTTCTTGGGATTTTTACGATCTTTGTCTAGATATTATATTCATAATACTTAATAATTACGAGTTCCTGTTTTAAAAAGGAGTTTTTTTTCTCGGGAAAGTTTGATATTTTCTCGAGAAACAGAGCAAATGGCATAGAGAAAAGGGTGTTTGGCAGCCAAGAAAATTTTACAGAGAAAACTTAACAAATCAGCTGATTAGACTAATGAAGCAAGAAAATTGCAAGAAAATGAAAAGGGGTTTCATTTAATCAAATGAAGAAGTTTTACAAAGAACAGTTAATGATCATCATTGAGGTTAGCATCTAATCGAAACTAATCTCTAAACTCTGTACTAAACTAAATGGTTAAATACGAAAAGAAAACTCTTAAAACTTAGATTAGCTACAACAACAACAAGAACAAAGAACAAAACAAAATGATGAACAAGCTACTTCTGCATTTGATCGGTATCAAACTTTTTTTTTCTAGCTGCTCCTTTGAAGGATCTGATTGATGGAGTTGACAATGGACGGATGGGATTGAATCTCAGGGAAATTGGCAAGATTTTGGACGAACCCTTTTGGGACTAAACACTGTTCTTCTGAGTATAATTTCTCTTGAATCATTGTGGATTCAAGAATCTGAAGATCCTCTGCTTCTTGTTCTTCTTGTTCTTGCTCTGTTTCTTGCTTGAGTTGCAAAATGGCGACTTGGGCTTGCAGGAATTTGACATATTTGAAAGCAGAATTCAGCATTTCAGCAGTGTTCATCTTGCTGCCGCCCGGAACCAGCTCTCCGAGCTCCTGTGTCTTCGCCGTGATTTTCCTCCGCCGTTCCCTGGCCGCAATCGTCTGCGCTGATAAGTTGTTACTTGGCGACGTCGACGTTTTAGTCTTCGAGCAACCGCCATTGTTCATCATGTCAGCATTGTCCATTCTGCCATCCAACAGACCCGAAAACAACTCCGGCGGAGGAAAGTAGCCTCCTCCGCCACCTACATTGTCACCGCCAACACCACGGCAGCAAAAACTCTGCTCCAGCACGACCCTCTGGCGTTTGGAGCAATGGAACTCAAATTCATCAAAAGGGAAGAATTCGGCGGAGACGGGAACGAATTCATCGGCGGCCGGAGCGGAGAAGTACGGGCAAACATCGGAGAAGATAAACGACGAGGCGTCGTCGAAGAACGGAGCGGCAGTCGGGAAAAAAACAGAGTCATCGACTGCGGAGGGGACGTAATCGAAGGCGGGGTCGGGGACGAGCTGCGGCGGAGGGAGATAGAAGAGCTCCGGCGAGATTTCAGGGGAGAAATACTGGAATTGGTGATTGATTGAAGAAGGGTCAGAGTAAAAATTGGAGTAAAAGGTGAGAGCCGCCATTGAAGAGGAGAAGAATCGGAGAAGAAGAAGAAGGAAAAGAGAGAGAGAGAGAAGTTTGGACAAAGAAACTAAACAAACTAACTTGAAAGTTTTGAGACTTTTGAAGATTGTGTGTGTTTTCCATTAGGATTATAAGAGAGAGAGAGAAGAGATTAATGAGGAATCAGTTATGGAGAGAAGGGGAATTAGTAGCTAATTAATCTCCGTGAAACCCCCCAACTTCTTAACCCACGATTTTCTCTCTCTCTCTCTCTCTAATTTTCTCTCTCTACTGTGAATTTGTGTTGCTTGTTAGTTAATATGTAGGATTAGGGTTTTTGATGATAAAAAAAACAGTTACTTTTGGTGCCAATGAAGGAGAGAGATGAATTGCCTTTGGCGGCTCCTTCCTTTAAATTTCTCTCTACCTCTCTTTCTCTAGGGTTTAGAGAAATTCTTTGAATTTTGTAATTGGATTTGAATTTAGATTTAGATTTGAATTTGGATAAAAATAAACGGACATCAATGATAATATTTAGAGGGTGTGTGGTCGATTCAACGTAGTTCAGGAGATTAAGTATCTATATTATCATTTTAAAGGTCGATGGTTCGAATTTCTACTCTATAATTGTTGAGCTAGAAAAAAAATGGGTGTGTTTTTGTTTTCCTTTTGTTTAGCGATAATATGATTCAAATGGATTAGTATATTAGTATTTTTTTTTTTTAAGTTAAAGATTTGAGTTTAGTTTGTAATACCACGAAATTATTAGGATGTATTTTTTTAATACTAAAAATAACTTGTGGTGCTTAGTTCTAGTGATTTGGTTTTGAATATTATATTAAATTTAGAAGTTATGATGTTTGAATTAGATTTGTTTGGTGTTTGAATTATGATTTAGAGGTTAAGTATATTTTATTAGTATAAATAGTTTTTTTTAGTTAAATAGTATAATAAAATAGGTGTTTTTTTTTTATGACATATCATTATTTTAATTATATTTTATTACTATAAATAGTTTTTTTTTTTTTCATTTCAATCTTCTTTCCCCTAAATCCACACTTACTTGCTCACTAAGCAAATTTGTTTTTATTTAAATTAATTTTTTACATTATTAAAAATATATTTAAACATTGTACATGTGCCTATTTTGATGGGTGAAAATTTACTAGGTTTTAAATTTTCTTTTCCCAAAAGGATTATCAAGGTTTTATGAACAAGAAACGATTGGTGTCAACAAATTATGGGGTTCTTTTGTTTTGTTTTGTTTTTTTTAAATGTGAAAATTTATCATTTTTTTTTCAAGTACAAAATTCAACAGATAAATAGAAGATTTGAAGTCAAATAGTGATGAGATTATTATTACCATTTTCGAAAGTAAACTACAAAATTGTCTCAATGAATAAATCACCATAAATCTAGCCAACTAAACATTCAATCTCCTTCACACAAAATTAAGCTACTAGAATATTTAAACCAGCACAAAAAAAAAAAAAAAAACACACACACACACACAAAAACAAAAATAAATTGGCTAAAAACATGCCCAAAGTCAATATCAAAATGTTTGAATCCAATTATCCAACTAACGAAAACAAAACAAACACAAGCACAAAAATCAATACTTGAAAATTAATGTCACTTTAGTAAAGAATATGCAAACTTCAAGAAATCACCAAAATATAACAATTCAACTAAAGGATAAAGCATTAAAAACAAAAAAAAAAAAGAACTAAAGGATAAGGAGTAATAAAAAAAAAAGATAAGGTTAATTTCACCCTCTAGAAGGGATGGATGAAATTAAACTTTGGTTAAATTATACAAAATATCCTTAAATTTTGAGGTAAGTTTCAATTATGCTCCTAATCTTTAAAAAGTTTCATTTTTATCCTTGAACTTTGAAATTTGTTCCAAAAAAATACCATTGAACTTTGAAATTGGTCCAAAAATTTTCTTTTTCATTAAAATAAAGAATGAAAATAGACGTGGGTAAAAATTAGAATGCTTACATGATATATTTACAATTATATTGAAGAATAAGATTGTTACCATTTATTTCATCTCAAAAGAAATCATTTACATAATCAATTTTTACATATCAACTATTACGTCAATTTACATGAATGATGTTGTAGATGAAAGACCCGTGTGATGCACGTGAAATCTCATTGTTACGCAACATCATTTACAATATCATTAATGTAAATTGACATGACAATTGGTGTGTAAAAATTGATTATGTAAATAATTTAACAATATCTTTTGAGATGAATAAATGTTAACAATGATCATAATCTTCTATATAGTTGTAAATTATTACGTACGCCTTTTAATTTTTACACATCAACCGTCACGCAATTACATCCTTTATTTTAACGATTTTTTTTTTACCAATGTCAAAGTTCAAGGGTATTTTTTTGGAACAAAATTCAAAATTGTAGGGTAAAAATAAACTTTTTTCAAAAGTTTAGAGACATAATTAAAACTTACCCCAAAGTTCAGAATTATTTTGTAAAACTTAACCATTAAAGTTTATCACTGTGTTTTTTTGTTTTAATTTAACTTTTAAAGTTTGTAAAGTTTTGTTTAGGGCCAATTTGATAACCATTTGATTTTTTATTTTTGAAAATTAAGCTTATAAATACTACATCTACCTATGAGTTTCTTTGTTTTGTATCTATTTTTTACATATGTTTTCAAAACCCAAACCAAGTTTTAAAAACTAAAAAAAGTAGTTTTTAAAAACTTGTTTTTGTTTTTGGAATTTGACAAAGAATTCATATGTTTTCTTAAGAAATATGAAAACAATGTAGAGAAATGGTGAGAAAACAAGCATATTTTTCAAAAATCAAAAATAAAAAATCGAATGGTTATCAAATGGGGCCTTGGATTTGCATAGCTTAAGATTTGTATTGCTTGTGCTTGAAGTAAAATACAAAATCGGAAATCTTGTTTGTGGGTTCAGTAAAATAATGTAACCTAAAATGTAAGTTCAGAAGGTTGGATTTGTGTAGTCCATGATACTTATAAAATCGTAGCGTAAAATAAGTAAACTTGCATGCTACACGTAGACTCGACCTCACAAGGTTGTATAAGTCCAACTTATGTGGGGCATATTTGGGAGTGATTTTGGAATGCCCAAAATCACTTTTGACATGTCCAAAATCAATTCTCCTTCAAAATTGTGATGTTTGCCAATCATAAGAAAGTGATTATCTTCAAAATGACTATAATTTCATATTTTTTTAAAAATCATACTTTTCGTGACTGGTAAAAACCGTCATCTTTTATAAAAATTCATTAATTTCCATCAAAAAGCTTGTATTTTCAAAACCGTTACCATTGAAGTCATCTATCATTATTTAAAAAATGTCAATTTTTCTCTTTCTAAAGTTTTTATAATGTCTATGTCTTACTTTATTTTCTTTTTAACATTTTTATTCATTTTCTCACTTTTTTTCTCTCCAATGGTTTTAACTCTCTCTAAATAACTTTTTTTATCTCTAATTTTTTTGGTTCATCTCTCTATAATTTTTGTATCTCTATAACTTTTTTTATTTCTAATCTTTTACCTTTTGCTATAACTTTTTGCTCTTGAGATTTTTTGTCCCTAACTTTAAACTTTTTTTTTCTCATTAAAGTTTTTCTCCCTAAATTTTTTATCATTCTCTTCAAATTCTTTTGTATATCTCTCTAAATTTATTTCTCTATCTTTCTATTTTTTCGCTCTTTATTAAATTTCTCTCTTTCTAAATTTTTTGTCCATCTCTCTAAAATTTCTATCCCTCTATGTCTTTTACATTTTTTTTTCTTTGAAACTTTAATTTTCTCTAGCTTTATTTTTTTTCTCTCTTAATTTTTTAGTTCTCTCTGTATAACTTTTGTCTACCACCTTCTATTTTTTTTTAAATTTAAAATTTAATACTCTTTTTAGTAATTTGATGATTCTAAAATCACATTTGAAAATAAACATTAATCGTTTAAAAAAATACTTTTAATTAAATTTAAATCACTTTTACAAGAATGGAACCAAATATTAAAATGATTTATAACTAAAACTTTTACTAAATTAATTATAATTAAATCACTTAGCTTAAAACACTTATTTTAAAGTCACTCTAAAAAATGCCCATAATCATTGAAAGTCCCTTTTAATTGTATGAAAATCACTATTAAAAGTGTAGAACCAAACATTAAAATGATTATATAAAAATCACTTTTCATAAACATAAATCAATTATAAACAAATCAATTGTACTAAAATCATTATTTCTAAAATCATTCCCAAACATGCCCGTGTTAGGATTGGTTGAATCACTTTTTATTCTTTCTTTTAAAGTTAATGAAGAACTTATTCATATTTGGGCTCCATTTTGGATTGTCGTAGCTTGTAAAATAATTGCTGACAATTGTACTTTAGAAAAATCAGTTGTCATACGAAACAGATTAGTGTTTGGTAAATTTTAATTTTAAACATAGAAAAAGAGGTCGCAACGTTTGGTAAATTCAAACGAAATTGTTGTGGTTTAGCTATAATGACCAGAGTAGACATTATTTTAATTATTTTTATATTGATATTTAATAGCAAAATTAGTATAAAATAATTATTTAAAAATATATATAATTTAAATTGCAAGTAACTTTGTTTAATCTAAATTATTTGATAAAAATCTAGAAAAAACAATTGTTATAAAAAATTGAGCGTGAATTTGAACGTATAAGTAAATTGAAGAGTGATTTTAGATAGATTTAAAAATAATCAGATTTACTAGGGAATTTGATGGACACCTCCCATAGAATTTTCTTTGCTTGCTTTAAAAGGATGATCCACAACAATTGTAAATTTAAAAGGATGACCCCACAACAATTGTAAAGGGAATATTCGGCATTGCCATTGAAAAACCAAAGGCTTCTAACAGCAAATTCCAAAAGTTTTGTGCAAATGAACGATGACTAAAAATGTGGATTTGGGATTCCAAACTTTTATCGCATAAAACACACCAATGTGTAGATATAGAGTGATAAGGCATTCGTCTTTGCAATCGATCAACCGTGTTCAGACCCATGACTAAGCTCCCAAATAAATGCCCTTGTTTTTCTTTTTGGAAAGTGACCCTTCCAAATAAACTCGAATAGAGGATTCTTCTCCTTCATATTATTAAGAAGTAAATCTACCGTTTGAACTCAGATATCAAGAACCAAAAGCATCTAACCTTTGTGAAAATAATGGATTTTCAACGAAAATGGACAATGTGATACTTATAGGTTAAAAAGAAACCACATTTCTATCAGCATGTTTCAAACAAACATTCTAGGAACCGATTCAACTTACCAGGTTTTGATCATCCATCCCAACCAAATTCTTTCAGGTGTTCTACATTGATGGATTGCAGCTGTGTAAATACATGATCCAACAAGAACTGTGTCGTGAGGTAGCCATCAGCTTATGAAAAATCGAATGCATTTTCATCCATTAATGGAGGCCTTAACAAAACCAAAGTTCAAAATCCATCATGTCCTTCAGCATCAGAGGCATTTGGCAATTACAGGCACCCCCCAGTTGTCCAGTAGGTTCATCTTCTGCTGCTCATGCCACACAATGTTATTAGGTTAGTTCGCATGGTGCAAAGTTTCAGCAAGATCCCGCTCGGGGTTCCTGTCATTCGCTTCAGATCCTGTCCTTTGAGTACTCCATATATCTGCTTGCTTTGCTGCCTGTCCATTACCAAGCTTTCACTAAACAAGAGATTGCATGAAGGACTTCATGTTTTTAGTATCCTCTTTCGATTCTGGATGTCTTTGTGGTTTGAAAACCTTCCATAGTCCAATAGGATGCCGACTCGGGTTCTTCGCTTCGTTATCTCCCGCAAATTTCCCAAACTTCTTCCCACATTCTGGATAAGGCTTAACAAAAAGGTTGTAGAACCTGAGCCTACTAGGCTTGATAATTTCCCTCAATCCAACCTGAGAACCAAGCCAGCCTTTTGAATCCAAATATTCAATCACATTGTAGCGAGGAACAATCTGTTTTTCGAAATTGATTCCCAGATATTCTGGAACATCAATCAAACAGTCAACACCAAATTTCATCTTATGGATCAAGAAGTCAATCTTCTTCTCGATGTTCTCTATTTCATAAGTGACCAACCTCGGCTCTTTCCATAGCAATTTAAATGCCTCATTACGAATCAGCCCATGTTTACATAAACAATCAACTCTCTGTTTCACTTCAAATGCAGCTGTTAAAGCACCATCTCTAAAAATTTTCTCCTTGATTGAGTTCCTGCATTTCAGATTTCTAAGCAACTCAAGGCATCTTGAAATTTCTCCTAATTCTGCGCCTAGAATTCTCGGTTCCCTAACAATTTCTCTTGAAATCACGTTCTGATCAAACCCCAACTCCTCGAACTCACAAATCAAACTCTTCAATCTGCCATCAACTCTAAACCCTAGAACTCTGGGAATCGAACAAATGATCCGATCAATTTCATCCCTTCGGATTCCAATTCCCATCAGAAATTCAATCGCTCGCAAGATTTCTCGCTCGTTTGTCAACACTATTTCAGGATAGTCCTCCAAAACCCTAATCACAGCAGCATCACTAAGCCCTAAACGTTTCAACAAATCTACAGTTGTACGAAAAATACACGGATCCAGCTGGAACCGTTTGGATGATACCAGCATGCTCCGAATCACCGATACAGAAACATTGCGTAATCCAATTTGGGACAAACTTGCCTCCCATTTCTTCAGAAACTCCAAGTCCAGAACCGCGGGACAGTCGATCACCATGGAAACGAGATCCTCCGGGAGAATTTTGAAGGATAGAAGAACGGCTAGAGAACTTTCCATGTCCTGCAAATTGGAATTCGTCGAGAAGAGATGATTCCGTGAAAGGAAATTACGCATTTGGGATTCTGTGAATCCGAGCTTGCGTAGGAGATTAGAGAGTGACGGTTGCTTCGAGTTCTGCGGATGAGGGGAAATTTTGGGATGATAGGAGAAGTTGGAAACTGGTTTAGCTGAAACATGGTGGATTGCCGGAAACGAGGAGGAAAGATTTGAGGTTGAATTCAACCGGAGAAACGCCGCACTTCTGATTAAGATTCTTCCCGCCATTGAAATGGGCTTCCAAGAACTCGTTAACATCGGGGTTTTACGCCAGGTTGCAACTTGCAGCAAAAAATATAGTTTTTCCTTCTTTTTCCTTTTATTTTTTATTTTTTAACAATTTTGTGTTTTTATTTTTTTTTCCAATAATTTTGTTATAGTAGTCGCCGTTAAGTCATAAAACTTTAACATGTAATAATTTAGTCATATTATTTTTAAATTTATAACAATTTAATTTCTAAATTTTAGTGTATAATAATTTAGTCTATGTAATTTAAGATTTGTGACGATTTAATCCATACAATGTAAAATATTGTTAAGGTTATGTAGAGTTTCTTACATATCTAGATTGATCTTAAACATCCATATTTCCTCTAAAATGTTTTTGAGTTTAAATATCTCTAACTCATATTTATGAGGTAGTAAAAAAAATATACTTATTTTTTTGTATTATCAACAACTCTGTTATCAAAATTTCCTATCATTATTCAGTAGCATAAGTTCAACTAGACAAACAGTTTATGTGTATACTTATAAACTTTACGATATGATATTCATTTTAATTATCTTTTGGTCTAATAAGTTAGATGAGTTGAAAAATATTCGAACTGAATCATAATTAAGTGGTTAAGACATTTCTACATTGTTTAAAAAAGAGTGTAGGTTCAAACCTATCTCTTTTGTTTTATGTAATAACTTTTTTAAAAATCTAGATTGATAAATACGAACTTAGTTAACATTTAAGAGCATTATCATTTTGATCGAAGTAGAAAAAAGAGTAGTCATAGTGAGTATTGTTGAGACTTAATCTTCTTCTACGTTATACAGTTGTACTAAAATACTTGTCTGACTTTCCTGTAATCATGTGTGGCTTAGGTGGGTTGGTATTGCTTAGTCAAATCTCATTTATTCTTATGTGGACTACTACCCTTGTTAAATATGGGGTGTGGATAGTTTCTTTATGCATAAGGGGGAGAAACAATAATACTGTAAATGTGAATGGGTTCTCTCAAGAAGATTACTTTCTTACATTCAAAAAACACTTCTAAATCGTTCCTGGTATCAGAGCATGAGAAAATGGTTGGCCCCTCTGTTTCAAATCCTGGAGATGAATTACCCAAAAGACCAGCCCTGATTGATCCTCCAATCACTCCCACAAGGGTATCAACACAGACTACCAATGAAGTACCTATTGAAAGAGGAAAAATTCATGTACGCTCAAAGGACTACCCAATCGGAAATTTTTCCTTCACTAATCTCCTGAATCAGACAACATCCCTCAAACTTGATCAAGGAAATTTCCTTCTCTGGCAAAGTATCGTGATACTCTTAAAAGCCACAAGTCGGAAGGCCATTTGACAGGAGCAACACCCAGCCCAGAACACTCCATTATCATCCCACATTCAGAGGATGAACCAGACAACCTGTTACTTCCAAATCCAAAATACGATATCTGGAACACTGCCGATCAACTCATAGTAGGTTGGTTGTATAACTCGATGACTCTTGAAATCTCTATGGGATGTAATCACGTTCCCAAGAAGACCATAATAAGCAGATGTTGCAGCAAACAGGGAAAGGAAATATGAATATGAGAGATTATTTCAATATGATGAAATCATATTTTGATAATCTTCAACTAGTCGAGTACCCCATGGACATGAGAAGCTTCATCTCATTCGTAATCAATGGACTGGATGAGGAATATAACCCATCGTTTGTGTTCTTAGTGAAAGAGTTAATATTAAGAAAGCGGAAGCAATTTTGGATCTTAAGCACTCTAATTTGATTAATTTGATCAATTAAATAACATGCTCAAATCTGGAAAAACAGAGAATAAGAACACTACCTTTGATGCTCACAATTCTCCTAATCCTTGGTCAATTTCTGATCACGAACACTTCGTGGACCTCCCTTAGGATCTTCCCTACTATCCTCAGGCCTTGGAACGGATTGTGGGATCCTTAATTGAGAGAATTTTGAGAGAGGAAGCAAAGGTCTAAAACCGAAAAAATCTTCAATTTTCTGCAAAATCCTTAAAATTCTTGTGTTTCTTCTCTAATTAAAGCAAACCAAAAGCTTCATTAAGCTTTGTGAAGAAGACAACACATGAATGATGAGGATAAAACAAGAAGGAGGTGGAGAATTTTGGTGAATTTGAAAAAACTAGTAGCTTATTCATGAAATCATGAATTTGGTCCAAAATTCCTTCCAAAATGAATTTGATTTTTCTTTTAATTTTAATTCAAAATTAATATAAAATCAATTTTAAATTAAAATCAATTTTTAATTAATTAAACAATTTAATTAATTTTAAATAATTATTTAATTTAATATCAAATATCAAATTAAATAATTGGACCAATCCCGATTTCTCAAATCGAATGTTCGAACATGAATTCCTATTCATGTTTTAAACCGAACCAATATTTAAATCAAATTTAAATATGTCCACCTCTTCTTTGTCATAGTTTAATTCATAATTAAGCTATGAAACGTTAAGTATATCGCATATAATTAACGTTTTCTCCCAAAACCGAATTTGAGCAATTCAAATTCTTTTCTCTCAAAATGTTACAAGGCTTAATCCGAGTTAGTAAGGGGAACCTAATGGACCTACAGATCATGAGCTCCAACGATACGAGATTAACCGGCCAAACTCTTTAGCCTAGCTAATCAACATTCGTTAACCACCGGGTCACTCCACTAAAGCCCAGTGGCTGCACTCTCCTCACTGTAGATATATTTATGTCCACTCGATATAACCATGATTAGTAAGTCGATCATTCACAGGTTGTTCGTAATTACAGCTGGGTCAAATAAATCGTTTTACCCCTGTAATTACTTCTTGTTCCTTAAGTCCCACTGATCCTCTAATGAACAATTGGTTTGTGGTCCAACTAACAAACCGAATCCCTCTCGGGCCAATGAGAGGGTGGGCCCATTGTTCAAGACCCGGAGTCAGCATTTAAGGGAACAACCTTTCTACTAAACCCTAAAGCGGGTAGGAGTGAATTCCTTCTTGCATGACTATGTTCCCAACTATCTACCCGGTCTTATCCCCAAAATGGGAGGCTTATTGAGTCGGCGATCTCGGGCCACTCTCACCCATGCAAATCTAAGGATAATCCCGAATATACAGGAGTTCATAGCACACTCAGGATTAAGATCGAGTTACCTAGGTCATCGTATGAAAATAGTCAGTTAAAATAATAAACGGAGTTAAAAAGTCTAAGTGACTATTTCGCGGTCCAGTCTTATGCAAACTCATTGCATAGGACGCCCCCACTTTCATGTCTCCACATGAACGATTCAGGATCACATCGTTAGTACTATACATAGTGGCCGCGTCCATAGTGTCCCCAAGATAAGGTACCCAGCCATATCCTTATACTATAGACCGTTCTGACTATTACTTGAACTTGATCCACTTTTATGTCATACATAAAGTTCAAGTTTACATCTTATAGTCAAGGGTTCTTTAGTTCATTGGATTTGAGTTATAGAATACACAATTCACTTTATTCAATAACAACTTTACTGAATAAACCTCAATAACAACTTTATTGCAAAATATAATATACATTCAGTTTACAAAACCACGAGTTTTAAGACATAAAACCCAACACTTAGATGCCAAAATATATCGTGGTTCTCACTGCAATATGAGTTGTTGTCCTATGAATTAAGGCAGGAGAAACTTCAAGCCTTAAAGGGGACTGAGTCAATCAATCAGGCAACGGTCAACTATGGCTCGGTGGAGAGAACAAGAGCACCAAATCACCATTCCAACTCCCCTCAAACTAACCAAGGTTCATATTCTTCTTCATCTGGTCGAGGAGGTAAAACCAGTGGCAGAGGCCATTACTCACCTCATCTTCACAATAATCGACCACTATGCCAAATTTGTGGCAAGGTAGGGCATATTGCTTCCATATGCCACCATCGTTACAAGAAGAATGATTCCCAAGGCAATTTCTCCAGCATTACTACCAATCCACACTCATGAAGTCAAAGTAACATCAATACTGCATCGGCCACAGCTCTCATGGCTTATCCTGAAACACTTCAAGACTCGGCTTGGTACCTTGACAACGGTTCTAGTAATCATGTCACATAAGAACTTGGCAACCTAAACCTTAAAGGTGAGCCTTCTAAACTTCAAACTATTATGGTAGGAAATGGCAGCAAAGTTCCTATTGCTCATATTGGTACTACTTATCTTAGCACTAATGGACTGAAATTGATACTCAAATATGTCCTCCATGTTCCTCTCATTAAAAAGAATCTGATTAGTGTATCTAAACTCACTAAGGACAATGATGTATATGTTGAATTCCATGATTTTCTTTGTTTTGTTAAGAAAAAGAAGTTCAAGGTGGTATGGCTAATAAGGAAACTTGAGAATGGGTTCTACCGTTTGGAAGATGCTTATGCTAAGGCCTCATTCATGAAACTAGTACAAGCTACAAGGAATTTTGGAGATGGACAACCATCCTGTGTGAGAGCTCTAATTCCACCTGCTAATGAAGACTTGACATCTACTGCTCCATCTATTTTTTTGACTTGTACAAAAACTATATGGCATCAAAGATTAGGCCATCCTTCCCCCCACATTTTGAATCAAGTCTTGTCTTATTGTAATGTTTCTACTACAATGAATGATAAACTAGTATTTTGTGAAGGTTGCAAATTGGGCAAAGTTCATAAACTTCCATTTTCTCTGTCTCATTCATGGGCCTCTCGTCCACTTGATCTTATTCATTCAGATTTATAGGGGGGCATCTCCAATTCAGTCTATCAATGGTTACCAGTATTATGTTGTTTTTCTCGATGATCATAGTCGATACACATGGTTATATCCTTTACGAAACAAGAGTGATGCGTACTCTACCTTTCTTCAATTCAAGGCTTTAGTTGAGAATCAATATGGAGCAACTATTAAAACCATAAGGTGCGATGGGGGCGGTGGTTCAAGCCAATCATATGTCCAGATTGCATGTCCATACACATCCGCCCAAAATGGTCGAGTCAAGAGGAAACATCGTCATATCGTAGAAACCGGGCTCGCCCTTCTTGCCCAGGTTCATATGCCACTTCACTATTAGTGGGAAGCCTTTCACACAGCTACTTATCTGATTAACAGGTTGCCATCCTCAGTGATATCTCATCAAAGCCCTCTTCAGATTTTGAAGCGTGAAGCTCTTGATTATCATCAACTTCACACTTTCGGCTCCGCTTGTTATCCCTATCTACAACAGTATCAGCAACACAAGTTCAATTTTCACATTGAAAAGTGTGTTTATTGGCTATAGTGACCAATATAAGGGATACCAGTTCCTCCACCCCTCTAGCCATATTTATATCTCACGGCATGTTTCATTTAATGAGGAAGAATTTCCATACTCCATCTTATTCACTTCCACTGCACCTGCCTCTACTCAAACCTCAAAATCTACCTTGGCTTGGCTTCCCTTACCACCAGCATCTTTACCCACATTCACTCTTACCATGATGGGGAACTAATGAGTGATCCTCAAATCTATCGTAACACACTTGGCTCTCTCCAATATATATAACACACTCTCCTTGATATTGCATTCTCTGTCAACAAATTGAGCCAGTTTAATCAGGAACCTAGGCTACCACATTGGCGTGCTTTAAAGCATGTGCTACGTTATCTTCAAGGCACCATTTCTCTCAGGCTCTCCTTACATCCAACGTCTCATCTATCTCTCATTGGTTTTGCAGATGTAGACTGGGCCTCGTCTCTCGATGATCACCGGTCTATGAGTGGCTACTGTGTTTATCTTGGTTCGTCCCTCATCTCTTGGTCATCCAAGAAACAAGTTGTTGTGGCTCGCTCAAGCACGAAATCGGAGTATCATGCTCTCTCCCTCGTGGCCTGTGAATTGTTGTGGCTTAAGTCCCTTTTGTCAAGCCTTCGTGTCTCCTTGCTCACCACTCCTATTGCATGGTGTGATAACATCTCTGTGACCGATCTTGCTCACAATCCAATTTTTCACGCCCGTACAAAGCATATCAAGATAAATGCCCACTTCATTTGTGATCAAGTTCTCTCCCATCAAATTGTTCTACGTCATGTTCGCTCCCAAGACCAAATTGCTGAATGTCTGACCCGTTATCACCTACCCACTTCTATATTTTTCGCAACAAACTCGGTCTTCAGCGCTCTCCTTCGCCTCGTTTGAGGAGGCTTGGTGAGGCTTAATCTTCTTCTACATTGTACAGTTGTACTTTAGTTTACTTGTCTGACTTTCCTGTAGGGATGTCCACGGGGCGGGGCGGGGCCGGGGAATGGATTCCCCGTCCCCGTCCCCGCCCCCCATTTCATTCCCCGTCCCCGCGAAATTCCCCGTTTAATTTCGCGGGGATCGGGGCGGGGATTCCCCGCGGGGAATTCGCGGGGATCGGGTTCCCCGCGGGGAATTTTTCCCCGTTTTTTTTTTTTATCTTTTTTATTTTTTTAAATTTATTCTCAACCATAATAAAAAATTATTTCTAAATCAATAATTTTCAATATAATTCTATTTAAAGTAAATGTTATAAAATTTTCTAATAAAAATAATAATAAAAACAATAATATACCATAAGTAAAAATACTATAATGTCGAAACAAATTAATTTCTAAAAATTCAAATTTCAATATTACAACATAGACTTTAATTTTTTTTTATAACGAAATATTCTTAAACTAATTCCTACTATAGTTTTTTTTTTAAAAAAAAATTCTATTTATAGGTAATAATATATATATATATATATATATATATATATATATATATATATATATATATATATATATATATATATATATTATTAATCGGGGCCGGCGGGGCGGGGAATCGGGGCGGGGCGGGGCGGGGAATATATTCCCCGTCCCCGTCCCCGTTTAGCCAACGGGGAAAAATCCCTCCCCGCTCCCTCCCCCATTCCCCGTGTAAACGGGGATTCCCCGCCCCGTTCGGGGCGAGTCCCCGCGGGGCCCCGGCCCCGCGGGTTAAATGGACATCCCTACTTTCCTGTAATCACGTGTGGCTTAGGTGGGTTGGTATTGCTTAGTCAAATCTCATTTATTGTTATGTGGATTACTACCCTTGTTAAATAGGGGTGTGGATAGTTTCTTTATGCATAAGGGAGAGAAACAATAATACTATAAATGTGAGTGGGTTCTCTCAAGAATATTACTTTCTTACATTCCAAAAACACTTCTAAATCGTTTCAATATAATTCATCAATAATTGACATGTACTCCTTCTTTGAGGTCGAAGATTCAAATTCTCATACCCACATTTATTGTATTAAAAAAAATAGACAAAAGAGTAATGACTATTATCTGTCTTGAATGTCATACATTTGTTTTAATGTTTTTAGGGTGCAAGCACAAATAATAGGTTCATGAAGAAAGAGTTAAGGTCAATCAAAATATAACTTAGGGGATACATATGTTGTCTGGTAAAAAGTTAAAGGTCCAATCCCATCTTTTATTTGTTAGCCTTATGAAAGGTGTTTCAAGAATAAAACTAAATTAAAATTTGACCATCATTGTAATCTTTGCCTTAAACTTGAACAAGTGTTGCAATTCTTATTCTCTAATAATTTTTTTCATTTGAAAATTTGTTAATAAAAATATTATCACATGCATGTAAGGAATACTGAACATATATCTAGTACGAAATAAAGAAAGTTAAAAAGGTTTATTTAATCTTAGATCTTATATGATTTAACTAGGTTTGATTTTGTTCAAAATTTACATTTTTTAAAATTTTGGATAGATTTTTACTTTACTTTTTGTTAAAATTAGTAGGCCAATTTAACCACAATTATAACACATGTTTGAATTTATTGTTGACAAAATTAAAAATTTTAGGGTAAAAACTTTTTATTTTACAGCAATATGTGGGGTAGGGAATTCAAATCTCTAACCTCTTGGTCAAGAGTATATGCTTTATGTCATATGCTCATGTTGACAAAGTAAAAACTGATATACCGAAGTGCAAAAATAAAGATATTTTTTCAAAATAATAACATAATATAATTAAATTACAAATTTAGTCCTTGAATTTTCAAAATTACAAATTTAGTCTCTAAACTTTCAAATTTTTAATATTCACATATCTACTAGCACAAAAATGAAATTTTAGGGTTTCATTAGACCTAAAATTCAATTTTATATATAATAGATCAATTAATTTTTTAAAGTTTCAAATTTATCAGAAAACTTATTAATTATTAGACACAAGATTGAAAGTTTAGGACACTTTTAAAAATAATTTCTATCATAAAATTAGATTTTCGTTTCTCCAAGGGGAGGCGATTTCCCACAACACTCCCAGAATGACAGCAAATCCGACAACAAACCAGGATCTAAGTCTGGTCTCATTTTCGCCAAATTTTGAAGATTCTCCAACATGTTGTGGGGGATTCTGATAAGCCTTAGGATTAAGGCTTAATTAACTCCCAATTGCTTAAAATATTTTTGTTTTGACTTAAGATCATTTGAAAATAGTGAAAGATTGCTTGAATTTAAGGAAGAAATAAATGTGATGACATTTGGAATAGAATTCTAAGTAAATTGATCTTGTTTGCAGAAATTGTGGAAATTGCAAAATTGTGATTCTGCAATTGTTTCTGGAGCAGGGAATGTAAAAATTGCAAAATCAAATTGCAAAATCGGATTATGCAATTCTGGACAGCAGAAATTTCAAGGAAAAACGAAAAAATTTTGCACGAAACCCATTTATGGAAAATTCAATCTCCGCACGAATTAAGGGATTGGAGCACGATTCATGGCAAATTTCAACCCTAAGAAGATCTACAAAAGAAGGGGGAAGAAGCTAGAAGAAAATATTGGATTTCGGGAGCGATTTCAAGGATCAATTTCGTGGGTTTTAAGTTTTTCTCTGAATGCTTTGTTTTCGTTCTTTTTCTGTTTTTTTTTGCCAAGAAACTCAATTTTAATCTTGGTTTTTTTTAGTTTTGTATTCTGGAGAAATGCTTGAGCAATCTTTATTCTTCAATTGATGTACTTTTGAATTACGTTGAAGTTTAAATTCAAGATTTAGTTGGTGGGTTTATTTCAAGCTTGTTACTCTGTTTTTCCTGCACTTTTTTTGGTTCTTTTTATTTCATCAATGGCTACTGTTTTTCTTCATTTCTCCTCTTGTTGACAAATAGATGTGGGAGTTATTCCCTTGTGCTCAGTTGACATTCAATTGGGAATTAATTTTGTGGTTTAATTCAGCATTCCTTTGTAAGCTTCTCTAGAATTTCTTCTTGATTTCTTCTTAGTTTTCTGCACTTTTCCAGTTTATCCAATCCGACTCAAAGTAGCATTTGGGTTGTTTAGACTAACCATCTCCTAACGTTGGTAAAGGTTGAGTCGATTGGAGTGGAGCAATTTGGATTCATTAAGTATTGAAACGAATTTTTGTAAGCCCCTGTTTTTCTTCAAGTACGTTCTAAGTTTTTGACTGTTAAAGCTTTTCTAAGGGGCATGAGGAAGAAGACCATAAGTTTACTTAATTGCCCTTGAATTTTTATTTAATTTCCATTAAGAATCCCTTCCCTGAATTCCTAGTAGTTGTCAAGAATAATATTACAAGTTATTGTTTTAATCATTTAATTTGCATAACTTCTAACATGAATTTTCTTTCAAAAATTATTTGTAATAATTTTAGTTTTAATATGAGCTAAAACTTCTTAGGGGGTTCAAAAATATGAATTCCCTAAGAAGTAATTGTAGCCAAAATTTCAATGAAAACCAAGCCTACATTTCAATTGTTTGCTTGTGTTGATTAAAATTCCGTTGAGATCCTAGATTGATCAACTAGGGTATTAACTCAAGCTTAGATCTAATACCGACGGGGTTAGTGATAAGCGGATTTCACACAAGTAATGGAGAAAAATAGCTTAGACATAAGCCAATTCCTTACCCTAGACATAGGGATTAAGGACTCCAAAACCCATAAAATTGTGAGCCAAATTATCTAAGATAGAGGGACTATAGACATATAGGTCTCTCACTTAGCCTCCTAAAAACCTAAATTCAAGGTAAATAGGATATGCAATTTTGGTTTACAATTGAGTGTGGAGTAGGTTGGAATTGCAATTTTGGCTTGCAATTTCAACTTAGGGCAATGACATTCTTGAGCCCCATCTTTATCTAAAATTTCCTTTGCAATTTCATTTTCTAAGTTTATCTAGTTTGTCATTCCAATATTGCTATTTCTCAATTCTGCAATTTTTGTTATTTCGATTATTGTCATTTCTAGATTCTGCAATTAAATTCTGCAATTTTTCTTTTTATCAACACACCATCCCAACATTATTTTTGCATTTTTAGTTTTCTAGTTGCAATTTTCCTTACACTTTGCTTTACAATAATTTTTGTTACACCGTTTTCTGTGGGATTCGATACTTGGTACTCAGATACCATTTTATATTACTTCGATCGCGTGCGCTTGCGTGTAACAACCGATCAAGTTTGAAGCAAATTTTGGCGAATCTTTTTATTTTCTATCACATAAAAGACTTTTAGTGTTTGAATCATCATGATTGAGGTACAATTCCTATTATGTTTCAATCTCTTCTTACCCTCTGTACTTCCTTTATTTATTTTTGTTAGGCTTAATCATGAGTCATGAGGATTTGTTGAAAGGGTGGGAGAAATTGAGGCTTACAGCTGAAAAATAGGAGATTTCTATGGATCTAGACCAGAGTGCAGTGGAGAATACAGGGAAATTATTGGGTTGTTGTTTGATAGGAAAGCTTTTGTCTTCAAAGCCTTTTGCCGGGGAGGTTATTAGAAACACTTTCTCAGGGTTTAGGAAGAGGGAAACATTTTGGCTCTTCTCAAAAGCTTTATCAGAAAGACCATAAGAAAATTTCCAAGGATTTAGAGAATACAAATATTGCACGAAAGTCTGGTTCGCCGATGAGTGTGCAAAATTCGCCGACGGTGGGATCCGACAAAGCTCAGTATTGTAAGGTTTTTGTATATGATTTTCTTCCTACAAGTTCAAAAACTCCTCAATCCAGTCCGCTGAAGACGACTGGATCTCCGATGAGTATCCAATCAACGCCACCGGATAAAAATCAGTCCAAAACGGAAGCACCCGTGAGAGGGTATAACGACAAAGGTATTAATTCATCTTTAATGGGGGATCCTTCCTTTGTCGATTACTTTTATTGAGGGAGAAAAGATGAACTGCACCCATTTATTTCAAAAAGAGGATAGTCAACGTGAGTTTGCTGTTGGGCTGGGTTTTGTGAATCCAATTGGAAAAACTGTTAGAGGCCATTTTGGTGGATCTGAGAGTAAGGTTCAAAGGAATCTTTTGGGTCTTAAGAGTTAACAAACATCAAGGAGAAGGAAAAGAATAGATAGAGTCCTCATTCCAGTTCTTGGAAAAAGAGGGCTCATGCCGCATGTTAGAATCCCATCCATTTTTTGGCATTGTCTATGGAAAAAAGGAAGGAGGAACCTGTGGAAGGGTGTTTGGTGGGCCAAAATAAACTCAAGATAGGCGATGTTGAAGTTGTCAAAGGTTTGAATAACAATGAAGGATTGGTGGAGACTGCAATGCAGTCCTACCGGGAGCAATGAAAACCCTTTGCTGGAATGTCCGTGGATTGGGGAGTCCATGGGCATTCAAAGATGTTTTCGATGAAATATCACACTATAATCCTCTGTTTTGTTTTTTTTTTTTATCTGAAATAAAATATATCTCTTCTACTATTAATAAATTAAAGAGGCGTTCGAATTTTTCTGGGTGTTTTTTTGTTAATCGTGTGGGCCTTCGTGGAGGTATTTGTCTATTGTAGAAAGACGAAGTGTTGATAAATATTTTCTCTTATTTCGCTTATCATATTGATGCTAGTGTAAAATGGGAAAATAAAAGTTGGAGGTTTACAAGATTTTATGGACAACCTGAACATTATTTAAGGACAAGAACGTGGAATTTATTTCGTAGACTACATAATAATGATGATTCACCATGGGTGATAAGGGGTGGTCTCAATGAGATCTTATGGGACTATGAAAAAGTTGGCGGTGACAAACGTGATCTCAAATTAATTGCGAATTTTTGGGAAGCAATTGATGATTGTCATCTTCGTGATCTTGGGTTTAATGGTAGGAAATTCACTTGGTGCAACCATAGATATACTCTGACACAAACTAGTCTTAGATTGGATAGATTTTTGGCCAATTCAAGTTATTGTGATCTTTTTCATGTATTGAGGGTCAATAATCTTGATTGGTCAAAATTTGATCATTGCCCCATTGAGCTCGTTCTTTCTAAGAGTTCTAAAATTAGGAAGGTCAGACGGAAGCATGGGAGGTTTTACTTTGAGGAAATGTGGACCTTAAATTTGGAGTGTAAAGAGGTTATTTTAAAAAACGGTGATTGGTGCATCCAACAAGGTAATGATTGTCCTTATTGCAAACTTGGTGAAGTGCTAAGAGGGTTTAAGAGGGTGGGGAAAGTCCCAAAACAATGGATTATCAAGCAAAATAAGGGAACAAATAAGGTTTTTACAAGATGCCTACAATCGCCCTCATCCATTGTGTTTTGGTTAAATTCATGGTATTGAACGAAGACTAAATTCTTTGTTATTAAAGGAAGAGATTTTCTGGAAACAAAGATCCCGTGAAAATTGGCTAAGATGGGGGGACCGTAATACAAAATGGTTTCATAGCCAAGCAAATAGGCGTAGGAAGGTGAATACTGTTAAAGACGTTGAAGACGAACAAGGTGTGTGGAAGGAGAATTCTACTAAGATTAAAAGGGTTTTTGTTAACTATTTCAAGAAGATTTTTACCTCCTCCCAACCATTTAAGATGGACATTTCATATTTTATTGATAGAATTCCATGAAGAGTTACAGAAGAAATGAATATGGTACTCTCTCAGCCTTTTACAAAAGGAGGAAGTGTTTGCTGCAGTAAAACAATTCCATCCCATAAACGCTCATGGACCGGATGGATTTCCTGCTATTTTTTACCAAAAATATTGGAATGTTGTGGGTCAGAATACCATCAATAGTTGTTCGAGTGTTTTGAACAAAAAATGAACAGTTAAATAGTGGAATAAGACGAATATTGTGCTTATTCCAAAGGTTCAGAATCCAAGAAGAGTGGTAGATTTTATACCTATTAACTTGTATAATGTTTCATATAAAATTATCACTAAGGTGATAGCTAATCGACTTAAACCTATGTTGGATAAGTTTATTTTTGATCCACAATCTGCCTTTATACATGGGAGATCTATTTGTTATAATATTATTGTGGGACATGAATGCTTACATTTCCTAAAATAGAAAAAGAGAGGAAAATTAGGTTATGTAGCAGTTAAGCTAGATATGGATAAAGCTTATGATCATGTAGAATGTGATTTTCTCAAACAGGTTATGAACAAATTGGGTTTTACTTCATATTGGATTAAGCTCATTATGGAATGCATTATGACGACGTCCTTGTCAATTGTTTTAAATAGGGAGAATACATTGTCTTTCAGTTCTTCAAGAGGTATTCATCAAGGTGATCCCCTCTCTCCTTATCTCTTCCTCTTTTGTATGGAAGGGTTATCCTCGTTATTGACTTCGGAAATAGAAATGGGACGTTTATCGGGTAACAAACTGTCTAGTCAAGTACCCTAGGTAACACACATATTTTTTGTTGATGATAGTTTACTGTTTTTAAAAGCAAATGCACAGGATTAGGGGGTTTTGAAAGATATTATATGCTTATATGAGAAAGCATCGGGCCATAATGTACATTTCGAAAAGTCTGCTATGATGTTTAGTCTCAATGTTACAAATGAGTCTCAGGTTTATCTTCAAGAAACCCTACAGGTGAATGTGGTGCAAAATCTGGGAACCTACCTAGGATTGCCATCTTCGTTTACAAGAAGGATGGGCGGAGATTTTCTGAAAATTAAAGATATGGTTTGGAGAATTTTGCAAGGTTGGAAAGGAAAATTGTTTTCAGTTGGTGGAAAAGAAATTTTGATCAAAAGTGCGGCACAAGCAATTCCAACATATACGATGAGTTGTTTCATAATGCCAAAAAGTTTATGCGATCAACTTATGAAGCTCTTTGCTAGATTTTGGTGGGTTCCACTTCAGAACGTGGTCGTATCCATTGGAAGAGTTAGGATTGCTTATGTAAACCAAAGGAGGAGGGAGGTTTAAACTTTTGGGACTTGCAAGTTTTCAATTAAGCAATGGTGGCTAAACAAACATGAAGGATCTTACCCATAATCTTTTGTTGCACGTTTATTGAAAGGTAAATATTTCCCCGATATTGATTTTTTAAATGTTGATTCTACAAATTTTAGTTCATTTTTCTGGAAAAGTCTCTTGTGGGGTTTTGACTTACTTAAGAAGGGCTTGAGGAAAAGTGTTAGGGATGGAGAATCTATCTTGGTCTTTACAGACTCATGGTTACCCAGACCAAATATTTTTAAGGTCTTGACAAGTAATCAGAGATCAAATAGCAAGTGGGCGAAAGAATTTATCACTTCATCTTTGCAGTGGGATATAAATAAACTCAATAAAAAATGCTTTGTATTGGAGGATGTGGAATTGATTAGAAGCATTCCCATAAGTGTAACTGGCGAGAAGGATAGGTGGGTTTGGCATTTTGAAAAGTTTGGGCATTATAGAGTTAAAAACAACTATAAACTAGGAATGATGGGTTCAAATGGTAGAGCGCCTCCTAGTTTGAGAGTGGACAAGAGTTGGTGGAAAAAACTACGGAGCCTTAAGATTCATTCCAAAGTTAAGCATTTTGTTTGGCGTTCGTTCCATAATTGTTTACCAAGTAGGAGTAGATTATGTCAGAATATGATGAATATTCCAATATTCTATCCTTTATGTAAAAGAAATGAGGAGACAGTGGAACATGTGTTATTCCAATGTTCATGATCAAAGTCCATATGGAGGAATTTACTTATGCTACCTTATGAATGAAATAAAAGGAATTTACATATTTTTGATTGGTAGATAAAGGTTGGAAATAAAGTAGATTGCCAAGAGTTAGAATTGATCTGTGTTGGGGCTTGGTCGATTTGGAATGACCGGAACAAAAAGGTCCATAATGAAGGGATTCCTAATATCATTTTCTAAATGTGAATGGATTCATACTTTATATCTTTGATGTTCGAAGATCTAATTTAACTTCATCTAGAGCAAATGCTTGCCAAAATGTGATAACACGTTGTTTCAGTCTCGCGGAACTGTTGTATTTTATTGGTGGATGCAACTTGTGATGTTCATAAAGGCATGATGGGTTATAGGTCTTTTTGAGAGACCCGAATGGAAAGGTAATAGGGGCAATGTATGGGTTTAAATCTTTATGGGGTACTTCAATAGGAGCTGAAGTAGCTGCAATATTAGAAGGTCTTTGACTTGCCAAGAGGCTAGATATCCAATGCATCTCAATATTTTATGATTCATTGACGAATATTAATATGCTCAATGGAATAAAAAAATATTGTTAAGGAGACTTATACGATGATCACAAATATCTTAAATTTGAGGAGTTCTTTTCATATGGTTAATTAATTTTTGTTATATCCCTCGTGCTAGTAATTTAGTAACCCACGAACTAGCTCAAAGGGGTGTTTGTAATGAGTTAGGGTTATGGCTGTCAAATTTTTCTATGTGGTTGAAGGATTTGATAGGTAATGTGTCCCATATTGGAAATTATGATGATGTTGTTGACAATGAGGCTTGGTTTTGAGTAATGAAAGTATTCTATTTTTTTTTTTTTAAAAATGACACTTTTGAAAGTTCTAAAATCAAATAGACACAAACCTCCAATTCAATGATTAAACTTGTAATATAACCAAATAATATCACCTAATGAATTATTCCAAAAAAGAAAAAAAAATCACCTACGACCCGTTTGGATTGCAAATATTAAATATCTGAATTTTAAAAACTTAGGATTTAAATGTCTAGATAACAAATGTATGTGTTTAGATATGTATGATAATTAATATCTAGGAGTTATATGTCTGTATTTGATTTATAAGTTTTGTTTTATGTAAAAAAATAATTTAAATTATTAGATTTAATAAAAAAAAAATTAATTAAAATATTTATATTAGATAATAAATTGATAATAATTTAAAACAATTAAAATCAATTTACACATATTAATTATTACTTTTCTCTCTCCTCCCTCCTTTCTCCTCTCCATTTTTTAAGAAAAAAAGTCTCAAATGAAAATTTTTCATATGGATAATAAAATCTTATAATTCTTGGATATTTTTATCTTTGGATAATAATTACTTTAATTTTCAAAAGTAAACATCAATAAAAAAAATATTAATTTTTTATATTATTGTGAAAACCCATCTCAAAACCATTTCTAATGGATTTCTGTTTTCATTCGTGTGCGCTTCTGCAATAAAGATAACCAATCTTTTTCCAACTGTAATAACTTCCACGAAACAGAGGAAAAGAAAAAAGAAGAAAAAAAAACCTGCTCAGTGAAGAAGATAAGGCCGTTTCGACTCTGCTCTCCATTACATATAGCAACTTCCCATTGTTCTCCAAATCAGGCGGATTGAAATGCCAATAAACACCACTTTCAATTTCAACTTCAATCATCGCTCTGCCCTTCTAATTTCTCACCCGCTTAACGATTTCTCCTTCTCTTCCCCCTCCCTTCGACTCTGCACAACCAGATTCTCATGTGCCGTTTCTCATGCTCCGCCGTCGCCGTCGCCGTCGCCACCACCAGGTACTTATTTGTTTCGAGTCTCTTAAAACCCCCTTTTTGCTTCGTTTTAGGATTTTGGGCTTAATGTTTTCCGCGACCCTAAAGTGAAGGTTCTAATGGAGAAGATGGATCTCATCGGAATCTTCTGTGATGAACATTGTACTCCCGGAAAATACTATTGCCTGTTATGTCCCAAGGTTATCTTCTCCTCTCGTCTATACCTTTCCTGGTTTGTATACATGAAAATCGAAACCCATCTTTTGATTTAAATTGCCATTTTGTTTTTGGTTAGATTATAAGTTTTAGTCATAGAACGTCCAGAATTTTGTCTATTTAATTTCTTATATTTCAAGAAGCTTTCCATAGGTTACGAAAACCTTTTGAAGTTGTTTCTATTTAATCCATGTACTTTAAAAAGATTATAATAAGCTCCCAACTTTTAATTTTGCGTCTAAGATGTCTCTACGTTTCATTTTATAAGTTCAACTATTATGCCTCCAAGTGTGTAATCTTACCCAAAATTAGTCCTAACAAATAACTTTTAAACAATACAGTCAATATGTCATGTAAGTACTAAAGTGACAAACATTAACATCATAGACGTATTAGATATAAAATTTCAAATTCTTAAATCTATAAGAAACCTTGTTTTTTAACTACTAGGACTAACTAGACACAATTTAGACAGAGGACCTGTTAAAAACTTTTAGGAGCCAAATAAACATAACCATTGAACTTCAACTTCGGAGAACAAACATATAATTTAACCGTCTTTTATTATTATCTCTCTAATTAGATCTATTTTTAAAAGAATGGGAGCCATTTTGTGTATTATTTTTATGGTTTTACAGTGCAAGGGTGGGCGCTTAATGGAGAGGAGCTTATCTCTACATGTAATTCCAACAGGGTAAGTAATTAATATTAGCATACAGATTACTGTTTTTCCCTTAATTTTATGAAGATTGATTGGGAGTAATTTGGTCTTAAATTACATTCTGTTATTGGGAATATAGAGATTTCGCAATGTGGAGGTGTTTCCAGTCTGAGTGTGGTTGGGCAGGCCGGGTAACGTCATATTAATGTGTACTTGTATTATTCTCTTCAATCTCTTATCTAGCAATTAGACATGAGAATTACTCAGCCAAATGATTGTTTGATTTAGATATTTGCAGACGGCAGATTGGCATTTAATGAATTCAGCAGAACTGTAAAGTTGGTTGGACGAACTGCAAAGGAGAGTTTGGTTTTGGAGCCTCTTGGTGATGAGGTACTTCAAATTTCATTGCATATATATGAATAAGGCATTCTTAGAATAATACTTAAGTATTGGTTCAATATGTAAACTGATGCAATCTTTTGACAGAAACATAAGTTATTGGTTCTAACAAGAGATTGAGTTAGCTCTTAGTTTTGATTTCTAGGGAGTCCTACAGGTTACAATGAATATGACTAGGAAGACTTTTGATCTTAATGTAAACTGTTGAATTTGTCTTCGAATTTGAGGTTTAAGTGTTTTGATGTTTCTTTCTCAGCTAATCTCTTACTTCAGCAAGAGAATGATATCCCAGAAAACTCTAGAAAGGAATGTTGTTATGCAAATAGCTGGCCGTCAGGTACCTGAAATAATGCTCTTGTTTGTATGCCTTTAATTGAATTTTTAGACTTGTACTCTTGTGGATGCAATACTGGCTGGAATTTGTGCCCATAAAATGTTAAGAAACTCACATTTTAATATGTTAGTTTTCATTGATATTCTTCATTTTCTTTTCTTTTCTTTTTTTGTTTGAGTTCAATACCATGTAGGATTCGAAACTCTAACTTTTTAATTAAGAATGTAAATGTAATGTCTTGACCAGTTGAGCTATGCTCAGATTGACTGATGTTCTTCAATATGTAGGCCATGACGTCTTCAATGAATCATTTCCAAAGCCAATGACAATTTATTTGTTCAAAGTGTGTTGCATCCTTTTGTTTTGATAATTAGGTCTTTGACGTTTTAAAACCTAAAATTTGCAATATATATATGTATATTTCATTGAAGAACATGAAGTTTTGTCTAACATTGGATGTTGATGGAAGGAAGGATCTTAGTTCTAAATTGTGGATGTATACCCCTCACCTAATGGGTGAATTTTTCTCTATTGAGGCCCATCATTATAGAATAATCAATGAATCAGTGTATAACCGATGATTATTCTCTCCCATTTCTTCGTAGCTTCAACTTGTAACAAGTTTAAAGGTCAATTGCAGGCTGCTATTGCATTTACATATAGACAAAATGGGCAGCTCGTTGGCTGCAAGTACCGAACCATAGACAAGAGATTTTGGCAGGTACATTAGCCAATCCTTCTTCAATCAGAGTTATTCGAGAAATTGTCAAAAAGTTTCAGCATCTTCCTTTCTGTTCTTCGGCTTGTAATTTTTAAGCGTTTATTTCTTATCCACTGCTGTTGCACCAAGCTTTGCTGACGCTGAGCATATTTTTCATTTCTTGCCTGATTCATTTCCAAATCTTTAGACATAGAGCAGATCTTTTCTACAGAGAATCTAATCTGATATCTGATGTCAATATTCAGGAGAAGGGTACAGAAAAGTTATTGTATGGGATTGATGACATTAATGATGCAGAGGAACTCATCATTGTAATCCACAATACCTTGTCTTTTAAGGTTCATTTGATATTTTAATCTCTTTTGCCATCCATTTTCGATAATGTCGTGTATATCGTTTAAGGTCGAAGGTGAAATGGATAAACTTTCAGTAGAAGAAGCTGGCTTCCTCAATTGTATCAGTGTTCCTGGTGGTGCCCCAAACAAGGTTTCAACTGATGCAGTACCATCGATCGAAAAGGTTCTATGTTATACAAATACTTCTATGCCTGTCTTGTGTGCTTCTGCATCATTCCTAACTGTCTCAGTTCTGCTGCTAGTTATCTATTTTCCTCTTCCGTTTGAGGAACTTGAGATGTGGTTTAAAATTGGGTAAAATATACTTGGCTCTTGGGATTTGAACTTAGTATTTTTCGGTCCTTGAATTTCAAAACTCACAAATTTGGTTCTTGAGATTTGAATTTAGTTTCAATTTGGACCTTGAGGTTTCAAAAGTGACATCCTAAAGAAGCACGGATACGGATACAAGACACAAACATGGTGACACGTCCTTTTTTAAAAATCTAGGACACGGACACGGCAATGACATGTTTATTAAAATATTTTTTTAAAAAAATATATATCATTTTTATACGGGAAGGAAATTCAAAGTCAATAATTTTATTCATTTATATGCTTAAAAAAATGAGTTTTACTCTCAAAAGTTATTATTTATGTCCTATACTATCATGTGTCTATTTAGTATACTTAACAAGTGTTTGATATTTGTCTAAAAAATGTTGGGACTTTGTACGACTAGAGTCTAACACGGGAAAAACTGTAGTACTACCGTAGTATGGAAAATTTTTCATACTACCTCCATTGATTGTTTGCCACGTCAGCATCTATTTGAAAATTATGTGGGGACCACTAGCATTTAAAAACCATTTATGAACCCAAAAACACAGTATGAACAAAGGGAGTATGGTACTCCCGTAGTACTAGAAATTTTTCCAGTCTAACACATATCCATTGTGCTAAGAAGTAACAAGTGTCCAATATGTGTCCAACAAGTGTTGGAGTATCGCCAAGCGTCTGACACGTGTCAGACACGGACATGCTAGCTAAACTAAAGTGTCCATGCTTCATAGGTAACATCTTTGGTCTCTGAGATTTGAGTTTGATTTTTAATTAGTCTTGGAAGTTTGAAATTGGTCCTTGAGTATTAAAAAAAATATTGTCCAATTCATTTAAAAAATACATATCAATAAAATCTAGTCAACATATGTTAACTACCATGTCATCATTCCGTTAGGTCAATTAACAGTCAACTCTACTCAAGGACCATTTAGAAACTAATCTCAAATTTTAGGGACCATTTAGACACTAGACTCAAACTTCGAGGACCAAACATGTCACTTTTAAAACCTCAATGACCAAATAGAAACTAAACTCAAATTTGAAGGACAAAAAGTGTTAGTTTTGAAAATTCAGGGACCAAGTAGAAACTAAGTTCAAATCTTAGAGACCAAAAATGTATTTTACCCTTTAAAATTTGTGACAATTTTGTGTTTTTTAAAAGGAAAGTGAACTTTTAGTTGATCTTTGGAAAGTTAGAACAAGAAGGGTCACTAAAGCATCATATAAGAAACGCTCTACCCCCCTTTTCAACTGGAAGCCAACTAAGAACCAGAAAAGATGCTGAGTAAATTATAATAAAGCACCCAAATAGAATTTTTTACGTTATAGGAATAATTAGAACAGATTCTAGATTGAGAACTCCAAAGACAGAGAACTGATTCTAACTTTTAGCTTTTGTGATAATATTGCGTTTAGCTTTAATGATCACGTATTGTTTACAAATTCATTGTTCTTAATTTATAGTGTTTAGTTTACTTCCACTTGTTCTCTAAGCATATGTTGGTGGGATGAAGTCAGGATACTGCATATCAATATTTATGGAGCTGCAAAGACTACTTAGATAAGGTAACATTGTCCCTGAATATAATGGAAAAGTAAGGACAAGCTTATTTAGTCACAGTTTCGTTATTTCGTTATTTACTTTTTTAAAAAATCTTGTTAAGTTTGAAATACTAACAAAAATATTAACCTACAAGGTTTCCCGCATTATCTTGGCTACTGATAGTGATGAACCAGGACAAGCTTTGGCAGAAGAGCTAGCTCGCCGCCTTGGAAAACACAGGTCTCAACTCAACTCTGAACTTATTTCTAATCAATATCAAACTTCTATACTCTGTTATGAATGCTTAAGTTTTTTTTTCTTCATATACACAAAATAAAATGGCTTTGTTTTATGGGTTAACAGATGTTGGCGGGTAGATTGGCCATATAAAGAGGACTTCAACCGTTTTAAAGATGCCAATGAGGTTACCTTCCTCTTTTAAAATTTACTGTTTTTTTTTTCCTAAACAACGTGTGGGTTTAGGATTAGAACCTCCAATCTTTTGGTTGAAGTGGAGGATTCGAACCTCTAACCTCTTTGTCTATGTTATATGTTTTATGCCAGTTGAGTTATGCTCATGTTGACTGTATATGTCTTAACTAGCTGGCTAAATACTTAAACCTGCAAAAGTTGCACATTTTTCCATGCATTTTAGATCTCCTTTTTTGAACAAGATTTGCAAGCATTGGCATGGGTATCACTTATTCCCATGCATCACTTTTTCTCATGATGGATGAGTTTTCTATACTCTTCAAGAATGGTGGGTTTTCTTTATACCCACTCACTCTCTCTCTTTCTCTCTCTTCTTTATTAATATTTAGTATACATACATATATTCATTTTCAATAATTATATTTAATTATTTAATTAAAAATATTTATAATTAATTAATTTGTTTCTATTGGTTGAAATTAATTTTGATTAGTTCATAAAATAATGTATCAAAATAATATTTATAGGATTAATTTCATAAAACAAGCATAAACATCCATTATAAAATCTATCATGAAAATATTAAGTCACTAATTAATATTATATTTAATCAATTAATTACAAATATTATTAATTTATGTTAAGGATAATCATTATAATTAATTATTCATGAGTTATGTGTGATCAATTAACAATTAATTATTACTTTAAAAAGAAAATTATAGTCTTTTTTGAAATTCATTTTTATTGTTTTATTAAATTATATAACATTTATAAGATCAATCTCATAAAATAAATTTGCACATTATTTACATAATGTAATTGTCTATTTGAATATTTGTTGTGGTTGAAAGATGCTTACCTCTTTGAGTTTAGGATCCTTTGTAAATAATATTCTTATACATTAAACCCATGTACAAGTACTATTTTTGTATACTAGCAATGAAATATTTACCACTAATCAATTAATCTGGATAACTGAGTAGGTATGATATTGTCCACTTAAGTTTGCATACATTTGTTTCTATGATCTAACCAAAATTCTTCATATAAATTGAAGTATTGTTTGTACTTATAAACAAATGTTATTCTCTATTAATGTGTGACTCTTATGCCCTCAATAAAATGAGGTGAAAGTCAAGCATCCTTTCTTTTCTTTTTCTTTTTTTTACTACCTCAATCATTCTTTCATTTCGATGAAAAAGAAAGGAACTATGTATTAAGTGAATTCTTGATCATTATTCTATGATATAATTTTCGACTAAGAAGCACGGACACGGACACGGGACACGGACACGGCGACACGCCAATTTCTAAAAATGTAGGACACGGACACGTTAGGGACATTATTATTTTTTATTTTTTATTAGATAATATTAAAAGATCAAACCCAAAATTCTTTTTTTAATTAACTATTAATATAAAAAAAAAATGTGAATGAAAATTTAATTGACCATTGAATTTAGTTTAAAATTTAATGTACATAAAACTCAGTTAAATCAACCACCAAACAAAACCCAGTTAAATCAGCCCACTTAAACACAATAAAGACATTAAAAATCAATCTTACCCAATAAAGACATTAAAAGTCAATCTTACCCACTTAAACCCAATCAGCCCATAAGGCCCAAGCTTACCCATTAAAAGTCACCCAATCAGCCCACAAGGCCCAAGCTTACCCATTAAAAGTGCACAAAGTAAAATTTATTTAAAAGTCTATAATTTAAAAGACTTAACCCTAATATCTCTCTTTCCCTCCGCCGTTTCTTCTTTCCTTCCCTCCCCTCCCCCCCCTCTCTCTTCCCCTCTTCGATTTTGCTCCCTCCCTCCCTCTCTCCCTCGATTCTACTTTCCATTCCTCTGTTTGATTTCCCTTCCTCTATCGATGATGGACTTCATCGCCGAGGCCTCTGCCAACGCCGCCTCCCTCCCCCGATTCTGCTTTCCATTACTTTATTTTCTACAGATGATAGGCTTCGCCGCTGACCACCTCAACGCCGTTGTTCTGCCGCCGATCACCTAAAAGATTTGGGTATTTGAATGGAGTGTCCACCACGCATCCGAAATTAGAAAAAATAATAAAAAAATGAGACACGTAATTTTGCGTGTCGGACACGTGTCCGGAGCGTGTCCGAACGTATCTGTGTCCGACACGTGTCCGACATTGACACTTTGTGAAAAACGACGTGTCCGTGCTTCCTAGATTTTCGATGTTGGACATTACTTTTATCTTTATAATTTTAATATTTTTGTTCATTAATTCAATGTCAATTCCAAGCTTCTTTCTTGTCATGATGATATTTCTTTTGATCCTTTTTCTTTATGGATGTGTTATTACAAACAGATTCTGATGCACTTGGGGCCAAATGCTTTGAAGAAAGCAATTCAAGATGCCAAGTTGTATCAACTTTCTAATTCAAATCAAATACAAGAAGGTGGGTATCCAAATATTTCATTTTTTCCCCATAAATTCTCATTGGATGGCATAAATTTAACCTGCTTTTTTAAAAAATGTTTTTGACTTTTCTGTAATATTTTATATTATATTTGAATTTGAGTTGGGTTTTGATTATTCTACCTTTTTAAAATTTTAAACTTCTTTCCATATTTGATAAACATTTATATTATGCTATTTAGGTAAATGCCTCTCTCTCTTTTTCCCCCTATTTGTATTGCAATGGCATATAAATGCTTCCTATATCCCTTTGCTTTCCATTTGACTATATGATCTCATTTTATTTTTGGAAATTATTTTGATGACCTTTTCCTCTTTTAACTTTGCAGAATAGGACCTCGAGAGCTTCCACGTACCTTGTTAACTAATTTTTTTTTTTGAGTAATCCATAACAACTAGGTTTATGAGTTGCATCAGAGATATTGACAAATTATTCAATGTAGCTGCCACAATGTGGCTGCTTCATAATAACCGTTGGATGTGGATTCAACAATTTCTATGTCCCTTAATAACCACTAGATATAAATTCAATGTACTTTTTTCTTTACATCCAATAGTGAAAAACTGTCAGCCACATTGTGACACCCTCACCGAATAATTTCTCAAAGATGTGTCATTTTGGTAGATTATAAGTCTTTTTTTGACTAAATATAAAATCATACTTTAGAATTGGACTTGTTTGAAACTACCTGATTGTTCAAATATAGGCTTTTATTTAAAATGAAAATTAGGCTAAATATATAGTGTTTTTTAAAATAAGTTTTGATGATAAGTAAAGAAGTTGTAATGGGTATCAAAGGCACGCACCTAAGTCACGAATTTAGAAATATTAGATTATATGAAGATTTTTTTTAGTTCAACAACATGTAAGTGTCAATGATATATGTTTTGACTAATTGAGCTATGTTCAAGGGTCTGACCCTACTACATGTGATTCCCAAGGTAACGTGTGAGATATTAAATCCTAGGTGGCTATCGTGATTTGAATTCATTCATGCTAAGCCATTTATTATTTAAACGATCCTTGTTGGCCACTATGCCAACTCATAGTGGTTAACCTATGAAATTTTTTATTCTCCATTATTAAGATGTATTTTAATATGGATTTGTAGGTCAACTAATGAATTTTACAGCTGAGTGATATAGTAATGATTTGAAGTTAACAAATCAAACAATCACAAAATTGATAAGAAGACTATGGATGAAGTTGAAATCTCAAAGAGTGTGCCAATTGTTTTTTTTTCCTATAAAAAAACAATACTTTTATTAAGCTAAATGTGCATTCTTTAACGCAACTACCATAATATAAGTGAATGTGAGCTTAACTTAGTGAATAAGATACTTGATACAATTTAAATGATTGATAGTTTAGTCCCTCTTCTTACATTATTTGTCTTGCTAAAATTGGTATAAGGGAGAAAAAAACTAAAAGTATGATAAACAACATAACATTTTTATTCAAGATCAATATAATTATTGTTTTTAAACCAGTAGCTCTAAATCTAGCATATTATTGCTAACATGAACATAAATTCAATGACAGAAAAATAAATATGACAAAAATTAAAACACACTAGTGATCATAATTTAATTTACATAAATTAATCATGAATTTATGTTATTTATTTACTTATTGTTGATTTAGGTCCATTAATGACTATCACATGACATAAAAATGACTGGCGAATACTATTATCTAAGGTAATAAATAGTTTTATTTCCTAAAAGAAAATGTAATAAGTTGTTTTACGATAATTTTATATATGCAACTATTTTTTAAATACGTAAAGTTATTATTAGGTTAAAATACCATTTTGGTCCTTGTATTTAGACTTTGTTCTATTTTGGTCTCTGTATTTTTAAATGTTCAATTTTAGTCAATGTACTTTCAATAAAGCTTAAAATTGGTTCCTATGACAAGTTTGAAGTTAATTTTTATCAAAATTGGTTAAGTAATAATAATAATTTTAATACAAGAAAATACACCATGTGAACATACTTTCAAAAATTATAGAGGAAAAGCTAATAGAGACTAACTTTTTTTAAGAAAAATTAACCATAAACTAATAGTATGGACCAATTTTAAACTTTATTGACATTTGAAAGTACATGGACCAAAATGGAATAAAGCTCAAAGTACTGGGACCAAAATAATATTTTAACATTATTATTAATATTTTGATAAAATGAGAAATTAATTTTCTTACCATAAATTCACAACTATTTTATAATCAAGTCATTTTAAAGTTATATTTTTTATTGGCTAAATTATAAAAAATACTCCAGAATTTTGTCTTTTATTTAATAAATACACACATTCTTTCAAAAGTTGCAATATTATTATTGACATTACATAAATGTCTCAAACCTACCATTAGAGTATAAAAAATGTTGGAATGTTGAATAAAAATCGACGTGCCTAATTGTCGTTATTTCAGGTCATCATCATGTGTCCAATATTCTAATAGATTTCTACTCCAATAGTAGTTTTGAAATGTTTAAGAATAATACTGCAACTTTTGAAAGAATATAAAAATTTTTAGAATAAAGTTCAAACCTTAGGAGTATTTTTTTATTTTCTTCAAAAAGCCCCTTAAATTTATTAATAAAAAAAATCCGCCATTTGTGCAAAAAAGGTCCTCCCTTTGGTGGCCGGATTCATTTGTATTCGGAAGCAAGCCGCAGCAGCAAGCTGGGATTTTTATAGCGCGCGAAACTGAAGAGTTGCTGCTACCAAAGCCACTCTTATCATACCAGTAACTCCTCTTCTCCAGCAACATAAACTTCAATCCCCTGCGAATTTCTTTCAGTCTCTATCTACTATGTTAACTCTGTAGAGGAACCCATGGAAATGGAAGCCATAGCCAGTTGAGCTTACCCTAGCCCCACCAAGCCAGACATGCGTTTTCTTCATCACAATCACTGTCTCTATAGCCCCTTCTCCAAGCTCTCTTCCCTTTCCTCATTTAATCAAATGGGTTCCATCCCTTTATGCAAATCCACTTCTCTCGCATTCCTGTCACACCTTTCTTCTTCTTCTTCTTCTTCTTCTTCTTCACAGAGGTATTTCCTGTATAGAAGCAATCCTCTTCTCCATGGTTCATTTCCTGTACAACCCATGTCCCATGGCAAACCCTTTTCCATGAAACCAAATGGGGTTTCTTCTTTTACTTCTCATGCCAATGTTCCCAGACCTCCAGGTAACTTGTATTGGAGCTGTTTATTGTTTTTGAATTGTAGTTACGTTTATGATGTTTTTTGATTAATACACATGTTTTTTTTTTTTGGGTGGGGGGGGGGGGGGGGGGGGGGGAGGGGATTAATACCCATGTTGTGGAGCAAACTTGATGTTTCTTGGCTGGGTGGTTACTATTTTTTTTTTTGAGTTTTTGGATTGAGATGAAATAGGGGAAGTTAAGGATACACTCTTGTGACAGCAAAGTAGTTTGCAGGCAATGTATTCTGAGGTTGGGAGAGGACTTCGTGTTTTGTTTGTTTTTAATGTTGTTTGCATATCTTCTTAATGCAGCCTTTTTGGAGAATCCACTAGATGAGGCTTTAAGCTCGACTCAATTGAATGTTCTGAGAAGAAAATTGGAGGAACTGGACATCGACACCGAATCTTGTGTTCCAGGGCAGACGAACCACTTGCTTTGTCCCATGGTACTGGGTTTCTAATATCAGTTTCTTTATGCATATTGTGCTCTGTTTTGAGATATTTATCCAATTTGTAGAAGTGAAAACAGCTTCCAGCTTATTATATCTATCTATCTATCCATCTATCTATATAGATAGATAGATAGATAGATAGATAGATATATTGATTAGAAACCTGAAGATATTGATGAAAAAACAAAAAGGCAACCTTGGGGCAGGGTAAGAGGAAACCTGAGCTAATCACAAAAAGGCCTTCCTCCAATCTTGAAGGATCATTGAGAGAGGATAATTACAAAAGAATTTGCTATTTGTATAGCACCACCAAGAAGTAATGAGCCGTACATTACTACAAAAACTACTAAAATCAGCAAACTTATCTTGATTTCTTTCCAATCAGCATCCCCATAAAGGTGCACAAACTGCATAACTCCAAAGCAGTTTGGTAAGGCCCTTAAACCACCAATCCTCATCCAAAACTTCCAAAAGCCAATCATCTACACACTAAGGGAGGCAAATCGATAACCCGAACAGCTTGGGAGTTCTTGAGAAGGAGCTCCCAACCTCTATGAGCAAAATAACAATGTAGGAAAACATGAACCAAATATTATTCCTCCTTGAAACAAAGGCAACATAGATGGAGACAACACCCATCCTTTGCTCCTTTTCTGCATTATTTCTTGGGTGTTGAGGGCCCTATGCGCTAAGGACCATAGGAACACCTTCACTCTTTGGATGTTGCTATCCTTAATTGCTCTTTTGGACTCTACTATTTTCTATCCGGGGAAGCAGGATGTTGGGTGTTGGATTCCTAGTCCTTCAAAAGGATTCTCTTGTGGTTCCTTTTTCAGCCTTTTGTGTAGCCATAGTCCCTCCTCGTCTTCTCCTTGTTATGGTTGGTGAATATTCCCAAGAAGGTCAAATTCTTTGCTTGGTAGGTTCTTCAAGGGGGGTTAACACTATGGATTGGATTTAGAGACCGTCTTCCTTTGAATATGTGACACACTGGGCATCCCTTCAAGAATGAGACCGAATCTTCTTTTGATGCGTTTTTTTAGCAATGTTCTCCTAATGACTCTGTTTTGGTGTAAATCATACCCCTCCCCCCTGTGATCACAGCCTTAGCATACTTTTGGCCAAATGGATTTTGGGCTCTTGGGCTTATGCCCTCTCTCTTTTGTAATGCTTCATGCATAAATGAAATATGTTGTTTCCTCTCCAAAAAAAAAAAAAAAAAGAAGAAGAAGAATATGTGACACACAATGCTTTCATAATCACCCATTAACACTTGGTAGAAAGGGCATAAACATGTTCTTGCATTACAGAACGAATGCCTATCAAAATTTGAAAAAGAAATAAGAAAGAGAAGAATAAAATAATGGCTGAATTTCTTGTCATTATCTGGTCTAGTTCATGTTGAAACCATGGTGCAACTTTTAAACCGGGTTGGCCTGCATATTTTACTGTCATTATTGCATTTCTCAAGTACCTACTTGGAGATGAGCTTAGTATGGGGATGATAGAACTCCACACACACAAATAGACCCACATACACTGCAAGTGCTTCTGTACGGATACTTTTCTTAGACACATTGTGCTGGAGATTTTTAGAAGATAGGAAGGAAACTTGAAATGGTATCAACTTGGATATGGAAATTTTTTTAGGAAATTGTTTGAAAGTCTTGACAATTGTCTTTCCTACTAATTGCTGAAACTGGCTTTACATGCTCTTTTTTCTTTTTGGTTCCAGTAAATTGGTTTGACTTGTTGCCTACATCTATTAAACTTCTAACTTTTGAGTGAAAAAAGGTAGTTTTTTTTTTTTTTAATGTCATGCCCTGATTAATTCTCTGTCAAATTGGTGCCAGTGCAAAGGTGGTGATTCAGGGGAACGTTCCTTCTCCCTATTCATCTCAGAAGATGGGTAAGATTTTATGGCTTCTTTCTCGTTGAGTTTTTCTCAGAATCTTTTATTTGTTATTCTGATAGTCTTTTTGTGTGTGTGATATTTCACTACATCTTCATCATTGAAATTGTTCTTGTGATCTTTCACGGGTTTTTATACTAAATCATTTTAAAATTAATTGTTTCTAAATAAATGTATCCAAAAACACTTGATAGGTCCCTGGATCTGTAGTCTACCACAAACACTAGCTCCAGTACTTATTCTGATATCTTTCTTATGTAGAAAAAGTAGTTGGAGTCCTTGTCCATCACTTTTGGACTCTTCAGTTCTTCAATTGCATTGGCATGCATATCTCCTGAAAATTTCTTTTTGAGCATTATAAATTTATAGGGAGTTTTTTTTTGGGTCTGTGTGTGCATGTCAAGGGGGGGCGGCTCTTTTAATTTTTTTTTTTTTTTATTACAATCTTTTAGGATTATATCTCTTACTTATCACCACCCCTCCAGTCTATCTTCTTCATCATGAAAACCATTTTTTTTTTATAATTTCATTTCATTTTAAATATTATTATTTTCAAATTCTTTATCTTTGTTTTTGTTTATATACATGTATGCGAGACCAGTTGATAGGACCTGAACTCATAGTTCGTCCACCACTAACCTTAGTTTGATTTCTTACCTTTATCTTTGTGTTCAATGAAATTATGATTTTTTTTTATGTACAAAAAGTGGCTGGATTTCCTTTCCACCCCTTAGACTTATCCTTCAATTTCATTGACATGCACATATTCTGCAACCTTTTCTTTGTTGAGTATTTTAGGTTTCTAATTTTTCTTTCAAATGACCAGGGGGGCTGCTGTTTGGATGTGCTTTCGTGCAAAATGTGGTTGGAAAGGCCGCACTCTGGTAGTAATCATAATTCAGTTTACTTTGTTCCTGTTTGAGGTTCATTTTGAATCTTTGATAGGCGCCCTTTCACCTAGGGTTGATTTTGAGAAGTTGTTTCAATTATTGTTTTGCTTTATTTTTTGATAGGATAATTTTGTTTTTGTTTTATATTTGCAACAATTGGGGGGACTTTTTGTAGCTTTATGATTTTTTGCTCCTTCTTGCTTCTTTCTTTTGTCTCTTACCAGTCTACTCTTTGTAGTATGTTTTTACTTTTATCTTGTACAGTTGTACTCTTTTCTTCATTAATGAAAATCGTTTCCTTTTAAAAAAAAATTGTTTTTGTTTTAAGTCCCTGTACTTTGTTGTTCAAATATCGCAGAATATTTGATGAACTGTAGTGGAACGTACAAATCTTTCTTAAATGGTCCTTTTAGCATGGAAATTTGGGTTTCTCTTCTACAAATTTTTAGATTGTCTTGGCTCTCTCACATTCTTTTGATGGAAATTTGGCTCAAGTGCTTTGCGGCCATTCTTTCAGGAGGAAAGCAAAGCCTCAAGTGGATTTTTTCTTATTCCTTTTTGCAACTATTCTTTAAATGATGTATGACATGATTGGAGGGTTTATTTGGTAAGAATGTTATGAGATTTTTTTTCCTTCTTGATAAGAAACCATTTCATTGATGTATGAAATTTACTTCTTTCATTTTTTCTCAATGAAAGTTCGGTTCTTTATAAAAAAAAATGATGTATGAAATTTACAAAAGAGTTGGAGATAAATCCCAAGTCAATGGAGTTACAATAAACTTCTCCAATTGGACGAAAGAAAGGTAAAACTATAAGAATTAAAAAGAGATGACAATTTACACCAAGAGATAGCTAAGAAAATTATGTTCTAACAAATTTGGCTATAAGGTTGTTCGTTCTCAGAGAAGAGCTGATGGTTCATTTCAATCCAAATAGCCCAAAGAAAAAGCTCTAATGATGTTCATGCAAAGGATTTTCTTTTCCTTTGGTGTCCTGAGAGAGTGAATGGGAGGAGACCTTTGGGATTGTGAGGTAAAGCCACTGACCAACCGAAGGAAGAGAGCATATCATTCCAAAATGGCGAGACAAAGAAGCAAGTCTGGAAAATGTGGCTTTGGGATTCAGGTTCATTCTTGCATAGAATACACCAGTGAGGCGAATTTGACAAATATGGCATACGGTGCTGCATGAGGTCTTGGGTATTGACAGCATTGTGAGCAAGCTCCCAAAGGAAGAATTTTATCTTCTTTGAATATTGGTCTTTCCGAATCGAATGCCATAAAAGGGGCTGCTTCTCTTCAGTAGTGAAATTTAAGTCAAGGAGGACAGATTTGGTTGTGAATGTGCCACTGCTTTCTAATTTTCAAATCCATTTATCCTCCAATTGTGTGAGATTTATGGCTTCTAGCAAGAGGTTTAGGGCTGCCCATTCTGAAATTTCCACATCCTTGAGGTTTCTTCTAAGCTTTAGATTCCATAACCTAGTATCCTCCTTCCACATGTCCTTGACTGAAGCATTTATTTGGAGAGTGATAGAGAAAAGGTGAGGGTAGCAAGTGGTCAGTGAGGATGCAGTCAACCAACAGTCTTTCCAAAATGAGGTTGTGGCTCCATTCCTCACCTTTTTAGAAACTCAATCAAGAACGAGGCTTTGATATTTGAGGATGCTTTTCCAAGGGTCTCGATAAGTGGGTATAGATGTTGTACCCGGGGTTTGGTTTAAGGATGGAGCGCCATGTTTTGCGTTAATCACTGTCCTCCAAAGAGCAGACTTTTTGTTCATGATAACGCCAAATCCATTTGGCCAACATAGCCCTGTTTTTTTCTTTGATATTGTTTAGGCCGAGACCACCTTGATCAATGTGGAGAAATATCTTTTCCCGCTTGACAAGATGGAGGTTAGCTTTGTCCCCATTGCCTCTCCAAAGAAAGTTCCTTTAGCTGTAAAGCCTCTCCCAAGATGGATCTTTCCCCTTTTTTTTTTAATAAGAAACAGAGGTATATTAAACACAAAAGAGAACAGCCTAAGGGCAAGAGGCGAGGAGCCCCCTCCCAAACAAAAAACTAATGGATCACAACCTCCCAATTATGGAGGATTTGAGCTAGGCTATAATTACAAAAGAATTTTTTGTTTCTAAGACACCATAAAGAAGTCGTAATTTGTATATTAGTGCAGACTCAAAGGTTAAAGACTTATCTTCGAAGATCCTCCTATTTCTTTCCTTCAAAATCTCCCAAATGAAAGCCCTGGTAGCACACCTCCACAAGAATCTATACTTTCCTTTTAGGTTCCACCCAAATAAGGCTTCAAAAAGCCACTCCTCCACCTTCTCTAGACGACAAATATGATAGCCAAAAGCTTGATGGATTTGATCCCACCCTCTCAAAGCAAAAGAGTAGCTAAGGAAAAGGTTCTCAATAGATTCTTCCCCCCAAAGACAAAGCACAAACCGACGGAGAGAGAGCCACATTGCGAAATTTTCTTTGCAATCTGTCTTGAGTGTTCAACCTTTTATAAGCAAGGCTCCATAAGAAGACTTTAACCTTCCTTGGGACATTGAACTTCCAGATCGTTCCAATCCAAGCAGAACTAAGCTTTGGGCCTGTTTCAGATAATTTCAAGAAGGCTGACCTTGTAGAGAAGAATCCTGACTTTTCGAGAGACCAATAAGCTTTGTCAACTCCTAGATTTTGGATGGATATGCTGTCTTCTTTTAATTGGTTGGTGGCTCTTTCCAAAGATCCAAAAGGTCTTCTCAATCTCTTTATCTTGGACCATCCCTTAAAAAATGAGAGAGATCCTCTAGAGGTACATTGTTCGAGCTTTCTTTTGGTCTATATGGTTGGAAAGAAATCAGAGGCTTTTTGGTTATAAAGATTGTGCTTATGTTAGATTTTATGAGACTGTTCTTTACGTAGCTTTGTAAATTGAATTCTCTCTGCCAATCTTATAATTATGCCTTTCTTTTGTCCAATTGGAGAAGTTTATTGTAATTCCTTTGGATTGAGGTTTTCTCCTCCTTTTGTAAATTTCATACATCAATAAAATTGATTCTTATTAGAAAAAAACTAAAAAAAAATACAAAGAGATTGAACCACTTTGGAAGGCATGTTGTACAAGGATAAGTAGTCCAAATGGAGGTTGGTTAATGTAGCTTGAATAAGAGTTAGACCTTCCCCCTCTGGATATGTGAGTGGTATTCCAAGATTGGAGTCTTCTTTCAACTTTCTCAGTAATTGGTGGCCAAAGGAGAAATATCTATCCACAAGACCTAGGTATGTGTTTGGCCAATAACCCACGTTACAACCGAAGGATAGTGCAAGAGAATCAAGAAGGCGACCTTCCAAGTTTATACCAATAATTTCCGACTTGCTCCAATTCACATTAAACCTCGAGGCCTTCTCAAAGATTTTGACCGTATTAAAGAGGTTCCTCACCTAAGAAGCACTGACACTTTAGTTTGGCTAGCATGTCCGTGGACACTTCGACACTTGTTGGACTTGGACACATATCAGACACTTGTTAGCATAGTAGATATGATGTTAGACACTAGTTGTACAAGGTCAATATAAGTCAAACATTTGTTAGACATGTGTCGAACACTTGTTAAGTATACTAAATAGACACATAATAATATAGGACAAAAATAATAAATTTTGAGATGGAAATACATCAAACTCTTTTTATTTTTATTTTTAATGTTTCTTATAAAAAAAAAAAGAAATACATCAAACTCATTTTTTTAATCATATAAATGCATAAACTTATTTTAGTGACTGATTTTGCTTCCAAGGTTGGATGTAAATAGGAATCGCTGCCTTTTACTTATCTTGGATTTCCTTTGGGAGGCAATCATATGGCCCTTTCTTTTTGGGATCCTCTTATAGAGAAGTTTCAGCATAAGATTGATAAATGGAAATCTTTCCCCATCTCAAAAGGAGGGCGGTTGACCTTGGCTCAATCCGTCTTGAGCAGTCTTTCGGTGTATTACTTCTCGATCTTAAAAGCTCCCTTGAGTGTTATAAAAAAGATGGAAAAATTGGTGAGAGGTTTTTTTTGGGGAAAGAAAGGTAATCAAGGGTGTAGCCATCTCGTTAATTGGGGGAAAACTTCCCTCCCACTGAAGTATGGGGGTCTCGGCCTTGGGGCTTACAAACAGAAAAACAGGGCTTTACTCCTTAAGTGGTTATGGAGGTTCTCTAGAGAAGAGGAAGCGCTTTGAAGGAAAGTTATCACCAGTATTTATGGGCTTGACAAACAAGGATGGTGCCCCCTCCCTCCAAAAGGTAGAGCGAGATGTAGGCCTTGGTTCGATATTGCTAAAAATGGGGTTGTTTTCTTCAGTTTCCTGAGGTTTAGGGTGAATTAGGGCAGTCAAATTTACTTCTGGAAGGATTGTTGGTTTGGAAATGCAACCTTAGCCCCCTCCTTTCCTGATTTATTTAGTATTTTGATGAAACCAAATGCCACTGTGGAAGATTGCTGGAGGAATGAAGCAAATGACTGGGATTTGGACTTTAGGAGAGGTTTGTTTGATTGGGAGATCCCTAGTTGGATAAGGCAGATTGAATTGATTGATGTCATTCGGGTGGGGGAGGGTGTTGATGAAGCGGTTTGAGCTTTAGAAAAATTTGGGAAGTTTACTGCAAAATCTGCGTTTATGAATTTATTAGAGTCTCCATCTTCCCTCCATGTCCCCTTGATTGATGCCATTTGGAAAGATGATGCTCCTAAGAAGGTTAAGGTGTTCCTCTGGTCGGTGGCTCATAGAAGAGTTAATACTCATGATCATGATTGATGCCATTTGGAAAGATGATGCTCTAAGAAGGTTAAGGTGTTCCTCTAGTCGGTGGCTCATAGAAGAGTTAATACTCATGATCTGCTCCAAAAAAGAAATGTATGAATTTGGAACTTTCTCCAAGTTTTTGTTTCATGTGTTTTGAAAATGTAGAAACCTTGGATCACTTGCTCCTTCACTGTCCGTTTGCTTCTCAGGTTTGGCATTGGCTGTTTAAGGAGTTTAACCTTTCTTTATGTTTACCTAACAAAGTGGATGGTTGGCTTATTGAGGCTTTGGGAGGGGGAACTTTGAGAAAAAAAGGCAAAGTGTTGTGGGCGACAGCAACTCAGGCTTTGTTATGGAGCTTGTGGCTTGAAAGAAACTGTCGTCTATTTGAAGATAAGGCCTTCTCTTTTGGCTCCTTTTGTATAAACTTACGCTCTCTAGCTTCTTGGTGGTGCTATGAAGAACCGGAAATTCTTTTGTAATTATAGCTTATCCATGATTCAGTTGAACTGGAAAGCTCTTTTATAGGTTTTTTTGGAAGGGGGTTTTCTCTTCTCCCTTGCCTTTAGGTTGTTTTTCTTTGGGCCGTTGTGCATAATATATCTCTTTGTTTCTTATCAAAAAAAAAAAAAAATCATAAACTTATTGACTTTGAATTTCTTCTTGTATAAAAATGATATATATTTTAAAAAATGTATATTTTAATAAATGTGTCTTTGTCGTGTCATGTCCTAGATTTTTATAAAATGGCGTGTCACCATGTCCGTGTTGTGTCGTATCCGTATCTTGTATCCGTGCTTTTTAGTTCCTCACAGCCCAATTTTCATGTATGGAGGTGAGGATTGTATCATCTACGAATTGCAGGTGGTTGATGCTAAAATGCTTGTCCCCAAGTTCAAAACCTTGATCAAATTGATGGCAGCAGCTTGAATCAAGAGCCTACTAAGGCAATCCACTACTAAGTTAAAGGAAGGGAGATCGGGGATCTCCTTGCCTTAAAATCCCTAGATGCAATGATTGTACCTTCTTTTCTTATTCTTATTTATTCTAATTGAGTGTTGTTTTTTTGGTAAGCCAATTGGGCTTTTCATGAGGAGGCCTTACCCGTCATGTATTCTTTCTTCAACGGTGAAGAAATGTTTCTTATAAAAAATGGAAAAAGTTTGATCACAATGCAAATTGGTCCTTATAATTATTAATTGCTTTGATCTATATAAATGCATGATTGAGTTGTTTGGCTTAGCATAGCTTGTGATGGCAGGCCTTTGCTGATGGTCGGTCATCATATCGAAGTTTAGGACAAGTCACACTTAACCAGACCAAACGGAAAATTACAGTGGAGAGTCTACAACTTGAACCACTGTGCGATGAGGTGGTTTAGATTTACACTTTTCTTCATTTTGATGATAATTGTTGCTATCTGATATTTTTTAAAGCATGTATGTATGTTATTGTGTAGTTTTCTAAATATCTTATTTATAGGTCCCCATCAATTGTTTATCCTGTATTGTAATCCTACGTTTTATTAGATTAGGAATACGTGTCTCTCTTTTAAATTAAGAAGTTTAAAAATAGCCCAAAAGTTCATTAAAACTTCTAAAAACAAATTAAAAATGGAAATAATACTATCAGCCCAAAGTTCATTAAAACTTTTAAAAACAAATTAAAAATGGAAATAATACTATTATACTCATTTCTTCATTGAAAAGTTTTGTTTCTCGTTAAAAAAAAAAATACTATCATCAAGAGTTTTTTTTTTAATATATATATATATTTTACTTTTTTTGGGAAAAGTTTGGAGTAATAAGTTATTTAACTAATAATGAAAGTATTCAATCTTTTAAAATATTCATTTGTTTTAAGGATTTAATATAATTTTGTAAACTAACCATTCTACAAATATTTCCTTTCGTATATACTTATCAATTACTCTTGCAATTGTTGTATATGGACATAGAGAATATAATCATCTTTCTTGTTTCAGCTGGTTGCTTATTTTGCCGAGCGATTGATATCCAAGAACACATTGTTAAGAAATTCAGTTATGCAGAAAAGATCCAATAATCAGGTAAAAGCAGTTATTATTAATTGAACTAGCTATGAAGCATTGGCCTTAGGATAATATTCTCTTAATGGCATTTGAAGCACGCAAAGATTGCATTTCAAATCTGTATTGATAAAGTTTGCTTCTTTAATTGTGGAAGAATATATCAATTGCATAAATTATTATTTGATTTTTTGTATCTGTTCTTTTCCTTTATAGCTGCCTTTAATTATTGTTAATATTCTCCCATGGAATTAGGAAAGAAGTATTGGACAGGCCTGGCATTTTGGATTCAAGTTTTCAATATTTGAAATATTTTGGGAAAACTATGAAACGAGGTTACACTTGACTTTTGTTTCTTTATGCATAAAGGGAGAGGGTTTAAGCCTTTAAAATTGCAAGGTTTGACCTATTTAATGATTCGTTGTGATGGACCTGCATCATCTTAGTTGCTCATTTGTCTTCTACTGATTTTGTGTGTTAGGGTGGGGGGTGTAAATCATGAAACAGCTCTTAAAAGGGAAAATAAAGTAATTTTAGTTCCAATGCAAACTAACGCAGACACTAGAACTGTCAGTTTATGACAGCAAGAATGTTGAAAGTTCTGGTTATTTTGGTGACTTTGAAGACATAACTCTTATTTTGTTTAAATTTTAATCTGGTTACTGGAGTAAAAATTTGACCATGATTTGCCTCTTCTAACTGCTTAGACACTTGTTTTGACAGATTTCTATTGCATTTACATATTATCGGCGTGGAGCATTGATTAGTTGCAAGTATCGTGATGTCAACAAAAAGTTCTGGCAGGTTCTTGTTTTAACTTATAAATAACACCCTATGATAATGTTGGAATTTCTACTATTTAGGAATGTGTGTATAAATATTAAATGTAAAATATTTTGTCTTTATTGTATTCATTTATTTCCATATTTGTAATAGGTCTTTCTCATATATAAGAGGACCTAAATTGCACATATTTGATATGCAATACAGATTTATGCTCTCAAAATTAAGATGGTATCAGAGCATTGGAAAAATTCTAGTTGTCTCTAAAACTCAAAAAACCCTAGTCACCATTTTTGAAACCCTAGTCGCTGCTGCCGGAACCCTAGCCGCCATTCTTGATTGGTGCATCCTACTTCCAACTCCGGTAGATTAGTTTCGCCTTGACCCATACGCTTGTGTCACCACATTCCGACCATAGCCAGAGGTCTCGTGTTCGTCTTCAACCATAACCCATTGTCGACTTAATCGACATTCGCATTAGTGTTCGCCGAAGGATTGTTCTTTGCTCGAGCCTTCGTACTGTGTGTAGACGTTTTCACTAGAGGGATATGTTGTTTGCCGAACGTGTTCACTTGTCTGTTCGCTCGGAAGATCACTGAGACTTCGTCCTAGCCCTAGTTTACCGTCGTTGCGTCACTCTGCTGCCACCGTCGTCGACTTCATTCGCCGTCGCCGATCGTGTCTTCGGCCGCCGTTGCAAGTGTTTGACGCCTCTGTCTGTTCGTGATAGTGCTAGTGTGGGTTTAAAAAATCTGTCGTGAATCGTGATTGCGTGGGTTGGAAACAGATTTGCTTGGGCCGGTTCAAGCTCTTGTTTTTGGTCCGTTTGGCTGGTTCGGTTCGGTCCGGTTCACTAGTCGATTCGAGTCAATAGTTGGGTTGGCTAAGAATCTGGTTCGATTTGTTTGTCAGGTTCTAGTTTGGATCAGTTTAGCACTGGTTTGGTTCAGTTTGGTTCAGGTTTGGTTAAGTTTCTTTAGTATGGAGCAAATTCATCAACTCTCGAAATTACGATGGACCAATTTACCCTCTAATAATTCATGTGTATCCTTGGCACAAACAGGTTTAGATCCTAAGGCCTTCTCTTGTAGAAATTCGTCTCCGTGGATCATAGATTCTGGAGCTTTTGATCATATGACAAGTGTCTCTTATCTATTTGGTTCATACTCTCCTTCATATTGAAGTGAAAAAATCTGAATTGCAGAAGACAGTTTATCTTCTATTGCAGGAAAAGGAACTATTAAATTGACTGAAAATATCTCCTTACAATCTGTCCTCCATGTTCCAAAATTAGCTTGTAACCTTTTATCTGTCAGCAAACTTTCTAGAGATTCTAACTGTCGTGTTATATTCTTTGAATCTCATTGTATTTTTTAGGATCAGAAATCAGAGAAGATGATTTGGAGTGCTAGGATGCTTGATGGCCTTTATTACTTTGATGAAGGTTCTTTTAGCAATAAAATTACTCAAGGTCTTAGTAGTATTAGTTCTCTCTCTATTAAAGAACAAATTATGACTTGGCATCTTAGGCTAGGACATCCTAGTTTTTCTTATCTCAAGTATTTATTTCCAAATTTATTTAAGGAAATTGATTGTTCCTCTTTTGATTGTGAAAGTTGCATTTTAGCAAAAAATCATTGTTCCACATATTTACCAAAACCTTACAATGCTTCAAAACCTTTTTATTTAATTCATAGTGATGTTTCGGGTGCTTTTAAAATTAGAACTCATAGTGGGAAAAGATGGTTTGTTACTTTTATTGACGACCATACTTGTCTATCTTGGGTTTATTTAATGGAAAAAAAATTTGAGGCGAAAGACATTTTAATTTTTTTTTACAATATGATTGGAACCCAATTTCAAACCAAAATTTGCATTTTACACTTTGATAATGAAATTGAGTATTTTAATGATTTTTTATGTGAGTTTTTGAAAGATAAAGGTATTGTTTATCAGTCTACTTGTTGAGATACTCCTCAACATAATGGAATTGCTGAAAAAAAAATAGGCATTTACTTGAAGTAGCTCGTGCTATAATGTTTTCCATGCATGTTCCAAAATATTTATGGGGTGAAGCAATTCTCACAGCTGCTTACCTAATAAATAGAATGCCTAGTAAGATCTTGAATTTTAAAATTCCCATTGATTGCTTTAAAATTATTTTTCCTGCCTCTCGCATGTATTCTGATTTACCTCTCAAAGTTTTTGGGTGTACTACTTATGTTCACATACCTAGTTACTTTCGGTCAAAACTTGATCATAGAGCTGTTAAATGTATTTTCTTAGGTTACTCTTCAAGCCAAAAAGGTTATAAATGTTCTGATCCTCAGACAAATTTTTTTTTTGTGAGCATGGATGTGTCTTTTGTAGAAAATCAACCATACTTTACCCAAAGTTCTCTTCAGGGGGAGAAACCAAATTTGGAAGATAACTTTTGGGATATCTCTACTCCTCTTCCTAATCTTGTTTGTCCTAATGTTACTAGTGCTTCGATGCCAAGTGTAGAACCTCTCAATCATGGGGAGAAATACTACAGAATGATCCTACCGATCAAGTTCCCGAGTTTAAGTTTTATACTAGAAGAAAATTCAATCAAAGGAACCAAGACCAGATAATTGATCCTTCACGAGCCAATATGAGACTCCGACGAATGAAACTGAAAATCTTGGTAATCCTTCTTTTATTCCTACTTCTTCAACTATTCAAAATACTTTACCAATTGTGTTTGATCTTGATGTTCCCATAGCCATTAGAAAAGGCACTCGAAGTTGTACCAAATATCCTATTGCAAACTACATGTCATATCAAAATTTGTCAAATAGTCATAAAACTTTCACATCTAGGATAAATGACTTGTTTGTTCCAAGAAATATACATGAGGCCTTAGAAGATCCAAATTGAAAAGTAGCAGTTATAGAGGAAATGAATGCTCTAAAACAAAATGAGACTTGGGAAATAGTAGAGTTGCCAAAAGATAAGAAACTAGTGGGCTGTAAATGGGTGTTCACCATAAAATGTAATGCAGAAGGTAATATTGAGAGATATAAGGCTAGATTGGTAGCTAAAGATTTCACTCAAACATATGAGATTGATTATCAAGAAACGTTTGCTCTTGTTGCTAAAATTAACTCTATTAGGGTTCTTTTATCACTTGCAGTCAATGCAGATTGGCCACTTTACCAACTGGACGTGAACAATGCCTTTCTAAATGGCGATCTTGAGGAGGAGGTTTTTATGAGCTTACCACCAGGTTTTGAAAAAGAACTCGGATGTAGTCAAATTTGCAAATTAAAGAAATCCCTTTATGGTCTTAAGCAGTCTTCGAGAGCTTGGTTTGACCGTTTTGGAAAAGTTGTGTCTAACTATGGATTTATTTATTTATTTATTTATTTTTGATAAGAAACCAGAGAAAGTATATTAAACCAAAAGCAAGAAAGCAAAGACAACCTAAGGGCTGAGGGAAGAGAGAACCCTCACCCAAGGAGCTACTTACAAAGAGCTGTCCAATCATTTAAAAACATGTAAAAAGGGTAGTTACAAAAGAATTTGCTAAAGCTATGGCACCACCAAGATGTATTTAGCTGTACACAACCCCAAAAAATACCCAAAGGAGTAGACGTATCTTCAAAAATTCTTCGATTTCTTTCCAACCATAAGCTCCAAAAGAGAACTCTAGATGCAAACTTCCACAACAATCGGTACTTACCTTTTAACCTCCACCCCCCCCCCCCCCCCCCCCCCCCCCCCCCCCCCCCCCCCCCCAAAGATTCAGACAACCACCCATCCACCAGCTGGGGAAGACAAGTCTGCACTTCAAAAATATTCAAAAGACGTTTCCAACATTGTCTAGCAAAAGGGCAATGTAAGGATAAGTGGTCCAGAGATTCTTCATGCAAGGAGCAAAGGGAGCAAACGGAAGGGCATAGGGCAGATCTAGGAGACTTTTTTTGTAGTCTTTCGTGGGTATTCAGACTTCTATGAGCCACTGACCATAAAAAGATTTTAACCTTCTTCGGAATATTAAAGTTCCAAATCAATTTGGTCAACGAGCATTTCAAAACCTTCGTAGGGCCGGCCAACTGGAGGACAAGGGATTTAGTGGAGAAGACTCCTCCGGGTCAAGAGACCAAGTGATTCTATCTACTCCATGGCCTAAACGAAAGGATTCCGGCTTCATTGTCAACTGAACCCAATCAACCAATTCTCTATCAAACACTCCTCTTCTCATACTTAAGTCCCACGTGCCCTGCACCTCATCCCAGCAATCAGCCACAGTAGCATCTGGCCGTAAAGATAACACAAAAATAGCAGGAAATTCCGCTTGCAAGGAAGAATCCCCGAGCCATTTGTCCTTCCAAAAACGAATCCTCATGCCATTACCCACCCTAAACTGAATAAAGTTCTCATAAGTTGGCCTCAATTTAGCAATGTCAAACCAAGGTCGATTCTTTGAGCTACCCGAAGGGGGATGTGCCAACCACCCATTAGGTTCTTCCCCATATATACTTGTCACCACTTGTCTCCAAAGGCCTTCCTTTTCCAAAGAGAAACGCCAGCACCATTTAGTAAGAAGGGCTGTATTTCTGTGCTCCAAAGACCCGATCCCGAGCCCTCCATGAGAAATAGGCAAGGAGGTATTTTTCCAGTTTACCAAGTGAGAGCCAGCTTTGAAGTCCCCTCCACACCAAAAGAAATCACGAATCAGCTTCTCTATATCCTTAATAATTGATTTCGGAGCTTTAAGGAGGGAGAAGAAGTACAAGGGCAAACCATTCAGAACCGAAGTTATGAGGGAAAGTCTTACCCCCCTTAGAGAGAAGAGAAGCCTTCCACTTGGAAATTTTCTTCCTAAATTTATCGATCATAGGCTCCCAAAAAACCCGAGACCTATGATTACCTCCTAGAGGAAAACCAAGATAAGAAATTGGAAGCCTTGCGGAATTGCATCCAAGAGCGGCCGCCTGAGCTTCAACCTCTTGGTCATCAACATTAATCCCAATCAAATATGTCTTGGCAAAGTTAAGACTTAGCCCCGAACACCCCAGAAATAAGGAAATCACTGCCCACCAACGTCTAAGCGGTGACCGACCAACAGGGCAGATCATACTATATTTTATATACACTTTGAGAATAATAAAATCTCAATTTTGATTGTCTATGTAGATGATATTATTCTCATAGGTGATGATGAAGCTGGTCTAGCTGATCTCAAGAAAAATCTTGCAAGTGAGTTTCAAATCAAGGACTTGGGATCGTTGAAATATTTTCTAGGGATGGAGTTTGCAAGATCGAAGAAGGGTATCTTTGTTAATCAAAGAAAGTACATCCTTGACTTATTTGAAGAAACCGGATTACTTGGTTGCAAGGTTTCAGAAACTCCTATTGAACCTAATCTAAAGTTACAAGTAGCAAAAGCAGAAGAAATAAAGGATAGAAAACGATACTAAAGATTTGTTAGAAGATTAATTTATCTATCTCATATGCGTCATGATATTGCATATGCCGTAAGCATGGTAAATCAGTTTATGCATGCGCTTGGAATGACTCATTTTGAAGCTGCCTATAGAATTTTGAGGTATCTAAAAGGGACTCCTAGAAAAGGCATTTTATTCAAAAGGCATAATCATTTCCAAATAGAAGTTTATACTGATGCAGATTGGTCAGGAAGTACTACAGATAGAAGATCCACCTTTGGTTATTGTTCATTTGTTGGAGGGAACCTGGTTTCTTGGAGGAGTAAAAAACAAAATGTGGTGGCTAGGAGTAGTGCTGAAGCAGAATTTAGAGCTTTAGCCCATGGAATTTATGAGGGGATATGGATCAAAGGATACTTGAAGAATTGAAGGTTCCTCTGAAGACATCTATACGGGTTTATTGTGACAATAAAGCTGCCATCTCTATAGCTCATAATCCAGTTCTACATGATAGAACAAAACATATCGAGGTTGATAAATATTTTATTAAGGAGAAGATATCAGCAGGTACAATATGCATTCCTTATCTTCCTACATCAGAGCAAATTGCTGATATACTAACTAAAGGACTTCCAAAGAAGCAATTCGATAGATTGATTGATAAGCTGGCTATGGAAGACATATTTAAACCCGCTTGAGGGGGAGTGTTGGAATTTCTACTATTTAGGAATGTGTGTATAAATATTAAATGTAAAATATTTTGTCTTTGTTGTATTCATTTATTTCCATATTTGTCATAGGTCTTTCTCATATATAAAAGGACCTAAATTGCACATATTTGATATGCTATACAGATTTATGCTCTCAAAATTAAGAGATAAATTTAAGGCTTAAAATACTAGCTTAGAGTAAATTTAACCATTTAATTCATCTTAAATGCATTTTGATTTTCCCTTCTTCCCAGAAGAAAAAATGTACTCTTTGCTTTACTTAGGAATTTTCTGGAGTATAACGTTATTGTAAAAATAATATATATTTCATCATCATTTGATTATCTACCATTCCTTTATTTCAGGAGGCAAATACTGAGAAAATATTTTATGGATTGGATGACATAGATGGCGCAAGTGATATCATCATAGTACGATTTATTTAGTATGGGAAATCACTCCACTTAGATCTATTACTCATCATTTTTCTTTATAATAGGTTGAAGGGGAGATAGACAAGCTTTCAATGGCAGAAGCTGGTTTCCATAATTGCGTGAGTGTTCCAGATGGTGCACCACCATCAGTTTCCCAAAAGGACGTACCTCCTACAGATCAGGTTACTCTTTGAGGGGTTTTACTTTTCCCTTCCTGATTGATGAACCTTGAAGTTTCTTATAACCCTTAACTTTAGTCGTCAGATTTATATACATGAACCTTGGTAGCTTTTTCTTCATTCACACTTCACCTGATTCACTCTGGAATTCCGTACTTCCGATTGAGTAACAAACTTTGTCTTCACTCTGCAGATGTCATCTTCTTTTCCCCATAAGTAATTGCATTTTTTTTTCATGTTCTCTCGCTTCCTCATCAAGTAACGGACATTGTTTTTTGTTAAATTACCAATCAACCTAAAAGCTTAAGTCGAGGGGATATGGTAAATTTAATTATATCAACATTCTAACACTCCCCCTCAATTGTGGACTTGAAAATTTGTAAGAGGCCCAACAAGTGGAAATCAATATTAATTGGGGAGGAAATGACATTACATGGGTTCAAACTCAGGACCTCCTACTCTGATACTATGTTAAATCACCAATCAACCTAAAAGCTTAAGCCGAGAGGTTATGGTAAATTTAATTATATCAACACTCAACATTTTCACTTTGCAGACTAATGTATGTCTAAGTGGAGGGTTTACAGAATTAGTGCATATAGCTAGCAGATCTGCTTTAACGAAGTTAGTTAACTAGCATTAGTAAAGGATTTCATTTTATTTTTATTTTTTAAAACGATTGGCAAATCACTTTCATCAGGAGAAATGGTAATACGAAAGAAAACAGGCTGTATAAACAATTGTCCTGATATCAAACAAAGAAGCCAAAAAAGAATAAAATTACAAGGGGCTTTATGAGAGGATATCCAGTATTATTAAGGCCTCATAATTGTTCAGATTTTTATATTTTGTTAGTTTCTTGTTAGTGATGGTTGGTTTCAGATTGTACGTTTTTGTTTGTTTTTTTAAAAAAATGAAGTGTTCTAGTTTTACTGCCCAGTCTAGCTCTTTCTCCCATTTTACAGCTGCGTGGGTAATGTTGTGTGTTAATTCGTCTTCATACCATTCTGTTAAATGGCCTTACGTCACTCGTTCTAAGATAGTGTGAGAAGGTCTATCTTTGTATGCTAAAAAGTGAGAAATTATTGTGGGCAGGTATGCATAAGAGAAATTCCTGTATCATTCTTCTTTTTCGCCAAAAACTTTGGTTTCAGTGCATTTGTAATATTTCATTGTGTGCACTATTTTTCATAGGAAAATATTCATCCTGTGCACAAAGCTAACATTGACATAACATTATAAAAAATTGAATTATTATTTCTTATTGTTTAGTTGATGTTCATTTATTTTAGTCTGATTGAAATGCATATTTCATGTTTCTTGTGAAGCTAGGATACAAAGTATCAGTATCTATGGAACTGCAAAGATTACTTGAGTAAGGTTGGCAAATATAGCTCCACTTTTTTAAGCTTAAACACGTCATAGGGCATTGGAAGTTGTCTAATTTTAATGATATTGAAATTGATAGGCATCACGGATTATACTTGCTACTGATGGGGATTCTCCTGGTCAAGCTTTAGCAGAGGAGATTGCACGTCGTGTCGGAAGGGAAAGGTTTCTTGTCTTTTTTCTCTCCACCAATCATTATTTTATTGGAATAGATGCGGAGTAGTTTGGTTGGTAACATGCGTTTTTATTTTTCATTCTTAGATGTTGGAGGGTCAAATGGCCAAAAAAAAATGAGGTCGATCATTTCAAGGATGCAAATGAGGTTGGAATTATGTATCTACTATCATTGTTGGTGTACATTTATTTATTTTTAATTTATAATTTTAACCTTTTCAAGTTGTCTATATTTCCTCTCTTATAAAGGAGGAGGAATTAATGTTTGTTAGATGCAAAGCTTTGATGCTAATTTTTTTTCCTTTGGATGGATAAAGCTTGCTTTGGGCAAGGAGCGTTATAGATAAAACCAGGAGTGGAATGTCACCTTTCTGGTACTAATAGCATCTTTCAAAGAACTTTACAAACAAGATCTGGACAGAAGTCTAGTAGAGGTCTATCTTGGAGGTAGGGTACTCAAATTAAAGTAGGGATCAATTTCTAGGTTTTGTCGTAGATCTCATTCATTACTTTCAATTACATGAGCCGATGGTTCAAACCACACTTAAGAGTAGGACATTTCCTTTGTATATGGGAACTTCTAGACCATAGAAAGTAACATCTCTAGTTATAGCTCCTTTGGGAAAGTTTTCCAATAAGTAATTTGAAATGTCTCAACTTTTCTAGAATGGCTCCAGTCATGAAAAAGTCAAAGTCTTCAATTTGTCATTCACCCTCAAATATATTAGCACTAATGCGATAGGAATGCTAAACCCTCGATTAGATTCACTTACCTTCAGAGGAAATCTGGTCCCAAATGAATAGGAATTAGTTATCGGGGATTAGTGAGAGCTAGTGACATGTGCCTATTTTGTTAAGTGGTGCTCATTTTGTAAGTAACAAACATGCGGGAATTCTGTCGCAGGCTACTGTAGTAGCAATGACATTAATATATATATATTTGTATGAGAAACATTGATTCCTTCCGGGTAGCTTTTCACTACATTCCTCCAAGGGCCAATGGAGGAAAATTCTGAAGCATCAATCTCTAATTCACAACACTGTGGTGACTAAAATTGGAAATGAGGCTTCCACTGATTTTTGGCATGATCGATGGCTGGGGGTTTCACCTTTATTCTCGGCTTTTCCACTGCTTTTTTCCTTATCTAATAGCAGCATACTACTGTCAAAGATATGTGGAGTCAGGATTTTACTTTGTGGGACTTGCACTTCAGAAGGGATTTTAAAGAAGTGGCAACATGGGATGAATTGAGCTTCATCTTATACAGCAACCTGTCAAGTGATGAAGATATTTGGGTTTGGCCAGTGTTTTAAAAGGCGCACCCAGGCGCACGCCTAGGCGCAAGGCGCACTTGAAGCGCCTCGCCTCGAAGAGGCGAGGCGCGGGTAAGAAGGCGCGGCCTAGGCGCGCGCCTTCCATGAAGCCCCGAGGCGCGCGCCCCACGCGCCTCTAGGGATTATTAAATTTCATTTTGTTTTTAAGTTTTTAAGTCCAAATTGTGGGTTTAGGTTGGTTATTACTTAAAAAAAAAATTGTAAAACCTCTTAGGTTTCGGGGGCGTTGCCCCCGAACCCCCACCAGGGCGCTTCACCCCTGGACCCCGACTCGCTGACCGGTCAGCGAGACCCCCGTACTTGGTCATTCGAAGCGCTTGATAACAAATTCAAGCATTGCTACATGTATACACACACACACACACACACACACACATATATATATATATTTTATGGCTTTTTATGTATAGTGCGCCTTACAAAAAAAAGCCCGCGCCTTTTTGTGCGCCTTGCGCCTAGGCTCCAGAGGGCCATTGCGCCTTAGTGCGCCTTGAGCCTTTAAAAACACTGGGTTTGGCCATATGAGAATACTGGAAGTTTCTCAACAAAATCTCTGCTAAACAGCCTTGTTTCCTCGTCTACAATCAATCCTTGCCTTTATACAAAGGCCATTTGGTCCGATGTTTATCCAAAGAAGCTTAACTTTTTCATTTGGGAACTTGCACACTTTCCCTCCATGGCTCTCTCTCCAAGTAGGTGTATCCTTTGCAAAGCTGATTTGGAGACACAATCTCACATTTTTATCTGCTGTAACTTTGCACAGCTTTTTTGGAATGATTTGAGGTTTGCTTTTAATTGGAAGTTGGCCCTGCCAAAGGACCCCCACACTCTCTTATCTTTCCTCCTTTTGGGCCACCCTTTACACGAAGGAAATTCTTTGGTAGAATCTGGTTCGGGCGTTTTTATGGTTAGTTTGGATAGAAAGAAGCCATAGAACTTTTTGAGTCCAAGGAAAAGACGTATCCGGTCTTCTTTAATAGTGTTCTGCTCCTTGCTTTATCTTGGTGTAATTCACTTTTTTCCTTTTATAGTATTTCTTCACTTTTGACCTATTGGAAATGTTTATTGTAACTCCTTTGGTTTGGGGCTCTCTCTCCCTCATTTTTTTGTAAATTTCATACATGAATGAAATTGTTTCTTATCAAAAAAAAAAAAAAACATTGATTCCTTCATTTCATCGACAATATGAAATTATTGTTATTGTGAGACAAAATATGAGAGAAATCTTATTCAATTCTATACAATAGAGCCAAATATATATAGGCATGAATGGAAGCCCTAAACTAATAATAGTAAAATTACAATAAAGGACAAAAGACTACTAAGCTCCTAAAACCACATATATATATTCTAACAATTACAAAAGAAGGCATAGAATGTCAAAAGAATTACAAAAAATACTTCCAATGGGCAATAAGAGAAGTGAGACTATAGGAAGTAAAAAGTGGATAAACTTTACACCAAGTGAGAGCAATGTAAGTTATGTGATCAAAGAACTTATCAAAAATGGTGTCTTTGTCTTTGAAGATACGACGGTTGTGTCCTGCCATAAATGCCATAAGAAAGCTCTGATGAAACAGACCCATAACATTTCCTTTTCCTTTCCAAAGGGATGACCTTTTAGAACAACTTCCTAGTAATCAAGTCCCCTGGGAAGGTTAGATGCCAATTGAATGCAGCGAGGATATGCTTCCAGAATAAGACAGCAAAAGGACAAGTGATAAAGAGGTGGTGCAATGATTCAAAGTCCTTTTTGCATAAAACACTCCAGCTGTGGCCAGAAATGATCCAAGGAGCCTTAAAGCCTTGTTTTGAATAACATCAGCAGTGCAAATTCCACCATGACTAAGCTCCCAGATGAAAATTTTGATCTTTTTAGGAAAAGGACCCTGCCAAATTTGAGAATAAAGAGCTAAATGTTGATGAGTAATCGATGAGGTAAGTTTAAGGGTGAGTGACTTAGTTGTGAAAGATCCATTTTTGTCAAGGGACCACCTCCAAAGATCGTCACGGTTGGTAGCTGTAAAAGGAGGAAGGTAGGAAGTCATTTCAGCCCACTCTTGAATTTCAACCTCTGTAAGGTTCCTTCTGAGGCCTAAATTCCATGTTGCATCTTCTGTGCTCTATAGATCAGCAATGCTCTAGTCTTTTCTAGGAGAAAGATTAAAGGTTCTAGGGAAAGCTTCTTCAAAGTAGAATCACCCAGCCAAACATCATGCTAAAAAGCAGTAGTTTTTCCATCACCAATCAGATTGGATATTGGAAGAGAGAGGATACAATTTTCCATTCTATAGTGTAAGTTTGTAACAATTAGATTGAGTAGGGAGGTTAACATAGTTTGTAAGTTCAAGGTCCTCAAGAAGGTTAATATGTTTTTTAACACCCACGAGAAGCTTCAAAAGAAATTCCCTGAGTTGATCATGTATCTCTTGTTTTGCTGCCTTTTCCATGATGGTGGGGAATTCTTGGATCACTTTTTCCATGCCTTTTGCTTCCAGGGAGGGGTCTTTGATTTTAAATGAGTTTGTCTTATCAGTGTGCTTACCTAGAACGGTTGATGACTGGCTTGTAGAAGTTCTTGGGGCTAGCAGCATAAAGGAAAGGCGAAAGTTTTATGGAGTGGTGCTTCCAGTAGGGGTGATCATTGGTCAGTTGACGTTGGTTTTGGGCAAAAACCACGCCTAAAACCGACCATTCAATTTCCATTTTGGACAGTTTTTGTGGGGGTTTGTTTGGTTGGTTGGTTACTCGGTTTCTAATTTTTTGGGTGGGTATATCAGTCAGATGATCACGATAGTGCTTCCAATGGTTGAGACGGCGGCAACAGGGATACAATTGAAACTTGAGACGAAACAAAACCAATGGAAGTCGGCACAACAAGAAAACGATTGAATCGGCATGACAAGTGAAGTAGATGAAGATTGAAGATGAAAAAACAAAGGAGAAAGGAAGACCTTGAGAGAGTGGGGTCGGAGGGGAGGAATGAGAGAACTCAGATGAGAGAGAAAGTGAGAGAGGAGAAGACGAAGAAATTGAAAAAAGGGAGGGAGGAGAGAACGGGGTGATGTGACAACTTTTTTTAATTGCTTATTTATTTATTTATTTTTTTGAAAACCCCAAAAATGGGTTTGTCAGACATTAATGGTTGAAGGGCTGTTTTCCTTGAAACAAGGGGTTGTTTTCTTAAAACAAGGAAATGTTTCCTTAAAACTACCGACCGACTAGTCGGTTTTGCATGTTGCAAAACCGGCACCGACCAAAGCTTAGTCAAAACTGACTGACCGGTGTCGTTTCGGTTGGTTGTGTCGGTTTATGGGAATTTTGTGAACACCCCTAGCTTCTAGAACTCTTTTTCGGCTAATAAGGGAGGAGAGAAATCAAAATTTTTTTTAAGACAAGAAGTAATTGGGAGATTTTTATTTTGTAGTAGGAAAATTCTTTTGTAATTATAATCGGAGGACATTCTCTTGTTGCTCTTTTGCATGGAGAATTCCTGTATCCCAGCCCCTAGGTTGTGTTGCTGTTATTTATTATTTATTTTTGTTTATACAGTTTCTTATTAACAAAAAGAAAAAAAAAGATCGGGTAGGGAGGGAAAATTGATCCTGTGAAAGCGGAAGTGTATTCATGTGAGTGGGTGCCATTAAAAGCTAGGAAAGCTCAACTTTGTTAATATGACCGATAAATGATTAACATTGTTTGTATATGGGATCCCTAAAGTGATCCTAATCTTTCTCTTTTAAATTGTGTCTAGGTTCTGATGTACTTGGGCCCGGAAGCACTGAAGGAAGTTGTTGATAATGCAGAGTTGTATCCTATACGTGGATTATTTAGCTTCAAAGATTACTTCGACGAAATTGATGCATATTATCACAAGAAATTTGGAAATGAGCTTGGTGTCTCGACTGGATGGAAGGCTCTCAATGATTTGTACAACGTGAGTTCAAATTGGCGGACTCTTTCTTTGAAAATATTGGTTCTTATTTGAGCTACCGAGAGCACTGTTGTTAGGTAATGAGAAATGTTGTATTTAAAAAATAAACAGAAATACCGAAAAATTGGTAGATAAGACCATCTATGCTATAAAGACAAAATAACTGATCAAAGAGCACCTCAATTAGTATTTATCATTGAAGGAGAGTACTATCAATATAGAAAAGATATTTATCTTCTCATTTACTCGTTAATTTACTCAAGGAAAGCAACCCTTCCTTTCTAATCCACTGAAAGCAATCCACAAATTTCTAATGACACGTTACAAAAATATATACATTTTCATCTGTGCAATTGAACCAGTGTTTCTTTTAACCTGCAAATCTCTTTTAAAAAATTAAGATTGACGCTAATATTTCTACTATTTCTAGATCTTGACTTTTTCCTGGATGTTGTTATTTATTTCTCTGGTTAGGGGTGTTTTTGAGCCAGCTAACTAGAAACTGCTCTGAGCTTATGCAGAATGTTTCTGCTGTGAATGCAAGATTATTCCAGTTGCATTTAGGCAGCTGGTAGTTAATAGAGCTGCAATTCTTTACTTCAATGATTTAAACCCTGTTTGATAACCATTTGGTTTTTGGAAATTGTGCTTGTTTTCTCATCAATTATCTACAATGAGTTTCATCATTCTTAACAAAACATTTGAATTCTTAGCCAAAATTCAAAAACAAAAACAAGTTTTGGAAAGCTACTTTTTTTAGTTTTCAAAACTCGACTTGGTTTTTGAAAGCATAGCCAAAAAGTATATAAAAAAAAAATAAGGAGACCCATAGGTGGAAGTAGTATTTGTAGACTTGATTTTCAAAAACAAAAAACAAAAAACTAAATGGTTATCAAATGGGGCCTTAATTATGTAAATTACCGGCTTTGTTCTTTAATTGAATGAAGGTAATTCGATTTTCTTTGTGTATCGATTCCTGTTGTAGGATGTGATCCTTTTTTATGTTGGAATTAGAAAGCTTTCAAAATTTATATCAGCAAAATAAGTTTTTTCAGATTTGTTGTAGCTGAAGCATTTCTTCTTTTAAACAGGTTGTCCCAGGGGAGCTTACTATTGTTACTGGTGTTCCTAATTCAGGCAAGAGTGAATTTATTGATGCTCTGCTATGCAATCTTAATGAAAGTGTTGGTTGGAAATTTGTTCTCTGCTCTATGGAAAATAAGGTGAGCTGTCGAGTCTTCTGAGTTGCCCATGATTAACATTTGTCTATATCATAAATTTGTGGGCTATCCTTCCTTCTTTTCTTTTTTTTTTTTTTTTGGGCTATCAGCATCTAAAAGATTCTGCTAATGAGACTTCTCGTGCCTTTTCTCCAAGCACTAGATATCTGAATGAATTTTGCTTGATGTGGAACATTTGGCAAGCTTCAAGTTCTTTGCAAGATTGTTCTTTTTGGTTTCTTTATTCTTTTATCGGGCACTTTATGTTCTTTTTGTATCCCGTTTGTTCTTTTTTCACTCCCTTGTGGAGTTTTTATCCTTTGAGCATTAGTCTCTTTTCATTTATTCAATGAAAAGTTTCCTTTCTCATTCAAAAAGATATATGAATGAATTTTGCTTGATGTGGAACATTTGGCAGCATAGTATTCTTTATTATCTTTTCAGATGGCGTGTAGACTTGTAGCCGCGTGTGGCCTTGCTAGATTGTACTTTCTTCATGTTTCTCTTATGACTTCAATATCTGTATTTCATTAAAGTACCAAAATGAATTTTAGTCTTGAAACAATTAATATATTATAACATTGTATGCTTACTAATCAATTAAACGATATCATTTAGTTACTGCTGACATATAGTAGGTTATTTTTCTGAGTGTGCTTCAGCAATGTTTTCTTAGTGTGTGAATTATTGCCTTCAATACGAAACAATGTTTCACTCGTTCAAATTAAGCTGATGTGCTGACGAATACAAGTTCTCTTTGCTCTTTATTATTATTATTTTTTTTTATACGAAACTTCAGAAATTTTATTGACTAAAAGAAGAGTGAACAACCTGAACTCTTTGCTCCTTTGGTAAACTAATATTTGCAACTAATAAATAAGGAAATCCAGAGATGTTATTTCTTACTTCCCCCCCTTCTTTTACCATGTTTCAATTTAAACTTGTTTTGATGAATTGTTAACAGGTTCGAGAGCATGCAAGAAAACTATTGGAGAAACGCATCAAGAAGCCTTTCTTTGCTGCGCGGTAAGTTTTAGATTGTAATTTGAGAGATTGCTCAAATCAATTTTTTGTTTTTTATATTAAAAATTCAGTGAAAACTCTCTTGTTTTGTTTTAGTTTTCACGAGGGATATGTTGGTGTGTAGAACATTTCTTCTAAAATCATGACTCAAGAGCTTTGTGAATAATGGTTTGAATAGAAATAATCTTAAACTTTACAAGCTACTTAATCATAATGCTTGAAAACAATTTGGAAAACAAAAATAGAAAACTGTTTTGGAGATGGTCTCCACCTAGCCTTTTTCTCCCCTTCCTTGATACTTCTGCAATAATGTTGACTAACTTTGTCTTTCCTCTTTTGTGGCCTCTAGTTATGGTGGATCTGTAGAACGAATGAGTGTTGAGGAGTTGGAGCAAGGCAAGCAATGGCTAAATGATACATTTTTTCTTATAAGGTAAATGGAAAAGTCTAAGAAATATCATGTTGCTTATTTTTCATTACTCATATATTACTACTGGTACTGCACATCTGGGTTCGTAGTGCTCTCTGTGTTGACTGGCTGGGGATTGATAAAATGTGCCTTTTGATTATAATCTTACATGGCAAGTTTGTGTAAAGAATGATCTTAAGTTCGTAAGCAAAAGCTATGTATCTGGTCATTGAATTTTGGTAGTATCTGTGAAACATTCTAGTTCTACATTATCATTTGTTTTAAATACAGTTAGTAATCAATTAGTTCTCTGATCTGTTAAAGAATGCAACAAGGCATGAAGAAAATATCCTTAGCACAATCAGATCTTGATTTTATGGTTTTTTTCTTGGATTTCTCAGGATCATTTTTATAACATTAGATGCAATTTCACACCAAAATGATGTTACTAAATACCAATTCCCTATTGCATATGCTTAAAATTTCATTCAATATTTTACTTTGATGGGAGAACTTTCCTTCAATGCAAAAGTTACCCGAAGATCAAAAGGAGGAAACTGGATATTATAAGGTCCCGAGAAAAGCTCTTCCATGAAGATCGTTCCTCTAAAAGGAAATACTCTTACATGTTATACTCAACTCTCTGATTAATCAAGTGCATGAAAATGGATGTTTTTACAAAATTGATTCTTTGATGCCATTTTATTCATGATATATCTTTTTTTTTCTTTTTTCATTTTTACCTTCCATAAACCTTTTGGCGTGCTTTTGAAAGTGTTCTTTCTCTTGTTCACTGGATTAGGTGTGAAAATGAGTCCCTCCCAAGTATTAATTGGGTCCTGGATCTTGCAAAAGCAGCAGTTTTAAGACATGGAGTTTCTGGACTGGTAATTGACCCTTACAATGAGCTGGATCATCAACGGCCTTCAAACCAGTGAGTGTTATCATTATGGTTGTTCTTTGAAGATGCAGTAACCCATGATATCTCCTGTGGACTTTTACCACTGACTGATGACTATGCTTTCTTAGATCTCAGGGATAATACTTTGCTTTTCCTGTAATTTATTTGTTCGTTTTGGGTAGTTATGATCCCTTATCTTCCTGGAAATATTTTGTCATTTTTTTCCCTTGAGCAAAGTGTTTTCTTTCAGATTTAATGAGAAAAAAGCTTGTTGATATTTTCATTTTGTCAGCTCTTAAGGAGCAGTTTCAACATTTGTCATTAAAATTTTCATTTCACTATTCAAGATGCTTAGTTTAACTTGCATAGATCACTAATTGTCATCCAATTGAACAACTCTATTGCAATTCAAGAAGCACCCAAAACATAAAAGAGACCTGTGAATTGATTGAATCATATGGGCAAATTGAGTTATTGAAATAACACATCTTATCAATTAACTCCACGAAGTAGTAAGATTATGCTTTTTATTTATTTGACAGTCTTGTTTGAAACTCTTCTGCTCCACGACTCGCTTGTTTTTCCTACGCTCTTAGATAGCATAGCTGCATAGTCAAATTTTCTGTTATCTTTCCAAGCATTATTTGTGTGATGATATATATCAACTTTGTACCTTCAAAAATTTCATTTATTTCTTTTGCTGGCTGCCCTGCAGAAAGATCTAAGCTGAAATTTTTGGCTTTTGGTATTCGCCTTCTGTTGTTTATTGTACAGTTAACTAGAAGTTTGGAGTTTTTTGTGACAGAACTGAAACAGAATATGTGAGCCAGATGCTTACTAAGGTCAAACGGTTTGCTCAACATCACGCTTGCCATGTTTGGTTTGTTGCACATCCTAGACAGGTTGGTCATTTAATTTTCATTCTTCTTGTGATCACCTAATCAATCTTTAGACTGTTAATAATTACATATGATGACTGTTTTGACACTTAAATAATGGACTGGTTATAACAGCAAGAGGAATAAATATATAGGGAAAAATAGAGTGTCACAAACTCGTTCTTAATGTTTTTCGGTTTCCTCAAACTTACATTTAATGGGGTCACACTAAAACATAAAATTCACCTAAAAAAAGGTTAGTACAAGAAACAAGTATTGACTTATACAGAGTAACAAAAGAAGGTTCCTTGATTTAAGGAACATTTCCAAGAAAGTAATGCCAATTAGTCATATAAGTGTAAGATAAGCTCCTAAATTTCTTTCCAAACTCAACTCCATGTTTTAAATGATTTAACGTAAATCGAATCGAAGTATTTGGTTCTACAATCATTGACAAATATTGACTTCAGAAAAAAAAAAAAAAAAACCCTTGGAACTCAAATATTTTTGCCACCCCAAGTAAAACCCCACACTTCTCATTGCTTTTACTTCATTTTTCATTATCCCTTTGTTGTATATCCATGACAGGTTAGCCATTGTAATGTCAGTCTTTCTAGTATCATTTTCATTTTTTTGTCTTCTCGTCACCCCTTCTCACATTTTTCATTGCTGTGTACAGTTGCAGAATTGGTCTGGAGGTGCACCTAATATGTATGATATAAGTGGAAGCGCACACTTCATAAATAAATGTGATAATGGAATTGTTATTCATCGTAATAGGGATCCCGACTCTGGTCCTGTTGATCTCCTACAGGTTAATATAATAGCAGATATTCATAAAAAAATATGTTTCTTTGATTTCTATTCACATTAGTTTTTTGTATCCTTGCTACTTGTAGGTATGTGTGCGGAAAGTAAGAAATAAGGTTGCAGGAACAATTGGGGAAGCTTACTTGGCATATAATAGGTATGTTGAGATCTCAATTCAAAGTTTTTTCAGGAATTCACATAATGATTCTGACTTCTTGTGGTGATGAATTGTATATTTAGGATGTTTAACATCTTATATTTTCTTAATAACAAGAGTTTTATGGAAAAGAACAGTAGGTAGCAAAAATATTTTCTCAATGTCTTTTGAACAAACTATTTGAAACAAACTCAAGCTTTTATTTTTGAGGATACAATCAAACAAACTGGTTATTCATTGTGGTATTGCACATTGTGTGTACTTTGGTCAGTTACTTATTGAAGGATATGTGGATGGGATTCACCGCTTAAGCCTTGATGCTTAAAACTTTCTTACAAACTTTTGGTCAATCATCAGCCTAGGCAATGAGGACTTTATACAGATATACAAATGTACATTCTTATGAGGACTTTATACAGATATACAAATGTACCTTCTTTCTTTTCTCTCAATGAAAGCTCGGTTTCTTAAAAAAAAAAAAAAGGTTTAAATGCTATTTTGGTCCCTGCACTTTTGACTTTGGTTCATTTTGGTCTCTATACATTCAAAACGTCTATTTTGGTCCTTGTATTTTCAACTTTGGTTCATTTTAGTCAATGTACTTTCAAAACGTTCATTTTGGTCTTTGTACTTTTAAAAAGTGACCATTTTGGCTCTTTCATTTTCATTTTTATCTTATTAAATTTCTTGAAGTGTAGCCATAAATTTGTATTAAAAGGTTTTCATTAAATTTTGCAAACAGGGGCCAAATTGATCAGTTTGTAAAAGTACATGACGTTTTGAAAGTACAAGGACTAAAATGAATATAAGTTGAAAGTATAGGGATGGAAATGAACGTTTTGAAAGTATAGGAACATCTTTGGCTTCAATCAATAGGGCATTCTTTAGGTTACTAATGATCAAAAGGAACAACACTTCAGAAATTGTTAGATGAGGATATGCTTCATACTAAACAGTTTCTTTACCAAAATTTGTGAGGTATGCCTTCGAAAAATTTCCCCCAAAAAAATGATGCTCTTGTTGGAAAGTGGCTTTGGAGATTCTTTGTGGAGAGATCAACTTTATAGGAGAGCATTGTTGCTAATAAATGTGCTGTTAGTCCTGAAGGGTTGGATGCTCGAGCTTACTAGTACCAGTCAATGCCCTTGGAGTTCAATCTTCAAAACTAGCCACCTTAAAATAGATTGTTGTGTTTTAGAGTTATACTTTGGGAAGGTTTATGGACAAAAGCCAGCACTTAAGCCGTTGACAGAACGTGGAGTCTCTTATCGATAACTCTGAAGAATTCATGGAGTCAGAATGTCGGAGGACTTTAATGAGAAATTTTGGAATAGGGAGTCTCCCTCTAATCTTTGGGAAGGCAACTGCATCCCCTTTTTGATTGAATTCTTGGGTTCGGACGGTTTATAGGCTTCGTATCAAGTTATTCAGTCCTTGTCAGATCATTTGCAGAAACTCAACCTTGATGGAGTTGAAAGAAGAAAACATAAACTCTACCTAAACCTTCCTAGATGTGTGCTTTGTGAGAAGAAGTGAAAAAACACAGACCACTTTTGCATTCATTATCATCCCAATAATGACGACGAGGAGTCAAATGATTGACAACGACGATCATGGCGATCGTTACTTGTGGATTTCTTGTATGGCAGAATACTAGTATTTTCTAGAGCGAGTGATGTGTCAAACCGCTACAGCATTCTTTACTTATTATGCTGCAATTGCAATTCTTATAATGTTCTAAAGTGCATTCTTATGTTCAGGTTCATGTCATCTAGTGGCTAGCAAATTGCAACACACTCCCCTATTCTCTGTTTTTCAGCATGTGAATTTATCAATGTGCTTTTATGTGTTTCCCTTCGATCTCTGCATCTTCTGTTGCAACGATTGACAATGGATCATCGATATGCTCATCAGGGTAACTGGAGAATTCTTGGATATCGACGAGCCAGTTACAATAGAGCAGCGACCAAAGAAGTCAAAATCTTGAGAGGAGGTACGCAGTTTAAGGCTTGGCATCCACAATGAAGCTGATTACTTGTGTTGCATTCACAAGTATTATTTAAGGTCATTCCAGTGTAAATTGTCGATAAACGTCTCGATCTAATTCTTACATACAGTTGGCATGTATTAGGAAATGCCATTTTTTGAGGAAATTTATAAAGTTCATGGATGTGTAGAGTAGCATTAGGAAATTTTGGTGACACGATTTTAATGAGAAAAAAAAAGGTGCTTTGAATATTAGGTTGCACTCAACATCAATGCTGTCCTTATTTTACAGAAGTTTATGTTTTATGCTTTACCATTCATATCCTTCCAAACCTATTCACGTCATTTGAGATCTAAACGCAAATGACAGATGGAACTTTTTGTTCGAAATGGGTGCAATATTCGAACTCTAAAACATACACTCTAACAATGAGAGGGTTAGATAATTTAATATCGTCCATTGCATATCACATTAATAGTTTTCTTGTCGGGTATGAAGATAAGAGAAAATGAGAACTTCTAAACTTCTAGCACTATCTTTAGTAATCTTTTGTGTAAGTAGGGAGTCATTTTATAAATGCAAAGATTACGGGATTCCTTATATCATAACGACAAGTTGTCGTTATGTTATATGATAAAATGACATGAACATTAGGGAAACATGTGGTAAAAGAATTTTTGCGAGACCATCAAAGTTATTTTGATAATTCATTTGCATATCATATTAATAGTTCTCCTGTTGGGTATCGTGATAAGAGTGAAGGGAGAACTTCTAAACTTCTGGCATAATCTTTCGTAGTTTTTTGTGAAAGCAGGGAGTTGTTATATAAACGCTAAGATTACGGAATTTCTTACCGATGAATGAAAGAATATTCCAAACTCATTAGACAGAAAAACAAAGTATGTTATTTAATAAAATGTAAATGAATATTAGGGAAACATGTGGGTTTGAATGTAATAAAATGGCTTTATGACAAGGCAGGAAACATAAAAGACAATGTTGTGATTCCAGCTGAGCTGATCATCCGAATGTGTAAAGAACAAAACAATTTGACTAGAAATTCAATTGTCGGCGTCCACTCCATGATTGATGCTTTGTCAGATGCCTTGCTTTTTTATATAAAGTTTATGCCCTTACCCATCTTTTTTTTTTCTTCCTAAATACTACATTTCTCACAATTTCCTTTTTTTTTTTTTTTTTTTTTGAAATCTCACAATTTCCACTTAAAATCTAGATTCAACCTCACCTAATATTCGACTATTTGAATTATGTTCAAGTTCACAAATCTATTTAATAAATTTGAATTAATTGAAATAGTATTACATTTAATTTATTTTTAAATTTTCATGAAGAAAAAAAAATTATACTTTGATTTATTATTTATTTTTTTAAAAAAGTTGTATCTCGCTAGAAGAAGGGCTTGAACCTTCGACCTTGTGGTTAACAGCCACACGCTCTAACCAACTGAGCTATTCCAGCAATTTGCTTTAAAAAATAATTTAATATTATAATTAACTAACTTTAATGTATAATACAACATAATAAGGATTTTAAACAAATAAGGATATTGTTGAAGTCTTAAATAACTATAATGCATTGTCCAAGAGGTTAGAAGTTTGAATTCTCCATCCCATATATTGTCCAAATATCTATATCTATATATCTATATATATTGCAAAACAAATATAGAGATGCAAATTTACAGACATCTAGATGCTAGGTAGCTAGAAGTTTTATTATTGTCCTTATGGTTTGATGATCAAGACATATTGTAAGTTCCTCCTATCGATAAGGACCAACAAAAATACGATGTGACAAGTGGTTTGTGGATATCATAAATGAATTCCATAATGTAACATGAGTAGAGCCAATATGAATTTATGACATTTTTTAAATGTTCAACCACAAATAATTTATTATTTTTCAATATTTGTCAATTTTTGCTACCAAAATATAGACATTGAAACTAAATTTAAATCACCAAAATTGCCAATCTAACAATAGCTTAATAGATGTGATATTACCCTTACAAATGTCAGTAATTTAATCTTTTGAACTAAAAAAATGCCAAACTAAAAAAGAATCTTATTCACAAATATAAAACATTCAAGATATTAAAAAAAATACATGAATTATTTTAAGAAAATGTTATATCCTGCCAAAATTCCCATAATTAGGATTTGACTAGTTCAACTCAAAAATAAAAAAAACAAATTGACTAGTCAAATTTTTTAAGAATTGAAGCAAGAAAAATGGAGAACAAAAAACAAAAATTCTTTGTATTATTCTAAATAGAATCCAATGAATTAAAGACACATGTCTTTCCATCTAGGATCCAGCCACATCTGATCCGTCCAATCACTAAATCAGTGGGCCCAAAAGCGATCGCAATTTGATCACAAATTGCTGGCCTCCAGGCTAGCATAGCCCATCCCTCGTGATTTAAAAAATTAAAAAAAAAAAAAAAAGACTCCCAACGGCTCCTCTGCGTTGGATACAGCAGGTAAGTGACCGTTGGTGGGGCTCTTTTAATTTTGTCTTCCAAAAAAAATTTAAAATAATTAAATTCAATTAACCCCATATATAACCGTTACAACTTCGTCTCTTCCAATTCATCAAATCAAAATCGAATCAATTCGTTTCAGAGCCGAGGGAAAGAGAATTTCGATTCGGCTGCAAAAACAAAGACGTGGGATTATCGTTTTTGTGCTTTTTTTTTACCTGTTTCTCCTCTCGGTTTTGTTAATTTTGTTTTTGGTTTGCAGTTTGATTCGCCATGACTGTGGAGGTTGTGAAGGTTGAAGGTGCTTCAATGGCGGCGGTGGAGGTTTCAGAAGAACCGAAGAAGGTTGTTGTTGAAGAAGAGAAGGAGAAGGTTGTGGAAGAGAAAGAAGAAAAAATCGCCGTCAACACTGTGGAGGATGAAGTTTTGAAGCCGACCGCCATGGAAAAGAGCTCTTCGTACAAGGAAGAAAGCAACCATCTCTCCGATCTGAAGGAGTTTGAAAAAAAGGCTTTAACTGAGCTTAAATCCAAACTCGAAGAAGCCATTCTCGGGAACAATCTCTTCGAAAAAGACGAACCCAAGAAAAAGGATAAAGAAACAGAGCAACCCACTGAAGAAACAGAGCAAAAACCAGAGGAGGAGAAGAACGAAGAACAAAATCCATCTGAGAAAGACGAACAAACCCAACAAGCAAATGAAGAGAAAAATGGCGACGATGAAAAAATCGACGTGGAAATGGAAGTTTCTCTATGGGGGGTTCCCCTGTTGCCAAGCAGGGGAGCAGAGGAAACCGATGTAATTCTCTTGAAGTTCTTAAGAGCAAGAGAATTCAAAGTGAACGAAGCATTCGAAATGCTTCAAAAGACGCTCTCATGGCGTAAGAAATCAAACATCGATTCGATTCTGAAGGAGGAATTTCCCTCCGATCTGAACTCCGCAGCGCTCATGGATGGCGTGGATCGTGAAGGGCACCCAGTTTGCTACAATGTGTTCGGAGTTTTCGAGAACGAAGAACTTTATCAGAAGACGTTCGGAACAGAGGAGAAGAGAGAACACTTCTTGAGATGGAGATGCCAAGTTATGGAGAAAGGGATTAAAAAGCTTGAGCTGAAACCTGGTGGGGTTTCTTCTTTGCTTCAGATTAATGATTTGAAGAACTCCCCAGGACCTGCAAAGAAAGAGCTGAGAATTGCGATGAAACAAGCTGTGGGGATTTTGCAGGACAATTACCCTGAATTGGTCGCCAAAAACGTAAGTTTCCAGAGCTTTTTGCAGAGTTTCAATGGCTAATAAGGATGTGTAAATTTTAAACTTCGATTCATGTTGGTTTTTGGATTTGCAGATATTCATCAATGTTCCATTTTGGTACTATGCTCTGAACGCTCTTTTATCTCCATTCTTAACCCAAAGAACGAAGAGCAAGTTTGTAGTGGCTCGTCCAGCAAAAGTAACCGAAACCCTTTTGAAGTAAGTAATTTTTCTCCATCATTCAAATGAATCTCAAGCCTTCATAACCTAAAACTCCATTGATGATGAACAAACAGGTACATTCCTGCAGAGGAAATCCCTGTCCAATACGGCGGCTTCAAAAGAGAAGACGACCACGAGTTCACCACTGAAGACGGCGCCGTTTCAGAGCTCAACCTCAAGGCTGGATCAACGGCCTCCATTGAAATCCCAGCACCTCTGGTAATTATATTACTCATAACACAAATGCCTAAATCTACCATAAGAGATGGTCGTTATCTTTTTAATTTTTCAATTTCGTCCTTGATCTTTTAAATTTTTTAATGTTACTTTCAATGTATTAAAAATTCTCCCAGTTGGCCTATTTTTAAAATTTGTTAGCTCACTTCACTTCTGAATCGAAGATTTATGCACCATTTAAGCATATGAATTAACCAGATGAACTATCCTTAAAGTTAGGTTGATGCTGACATACAATTTATTTTTTTTGTTTTTGGTTTTGCTTTTGTTTTGGAGTTCGACTAACATAAAACTTAATGTGTAAGAAATTATTATTTTATTCATATTTGGACACGTGAACATGTCACTTCAACAAATGAATTTTGCTTAATGGATTGGATTTTACTGATGAACAGGTTGAGTTCCATGTGTGAGTAGTATCAACTTTTGTTAACAAAGTTTAACAATCTTTGTTTGTGAGAGAACCCAATTGAGAATTTCAAAAGGTGGAGGGATGAAACTGAGAATTGACTAAAACATTTGTGTTCTTGATTCAAAATTTTCTGTTTTTCTTTGATGGGTCTGGTCTGAAAGTAAATTATGAAATTGGCAACAGGTGGAGAGCACTCTGATCTGGGATTTGACTGTAGTTGGCTGGGAAGTGAATTACAAAGAAGAATTTGTGCCCTCTGATGAAGGGTCATACACCATTATTGTGCAGAAGGGGAAGAAGATGAGTGGAAATGAAGAACCAGTGAGGAACACTTTCAGGAACAGTGAGCCTGGAAAAATTGTGCTAACTGTTGAGAATGTTTCGAACAGGAGGAAGCGAGTTCTGTATCGATTCAAGACGAAGAAGATTGAGTGAAAAACAAGTGTTAAAAAAATGATCATCAACACCAGAAAAATTTTCCCAGTTGAGTTATTTATGTTTCACTCTGTTTATATGAATTTTATTATAGAGATTTGGAAGATGGGTGAGGAAATTGGAGTGATAGAGAGTATTCTTTTGCAGGATTATTAATTCTTGTAATTTAATTTGTCTGAAGTTTTTTCAGAGTGATGGGATGGGATGTGATATTTATTATTTGTTATTGATTCTTTGTTCTAGTGAATAATTTTGATAGAGTTTTGTGTCTTTCTCTTGAGTGTTCTTCCTTTTTAATGCTCAATGTCTTTCTTGAGTTTTTTCTACTAGTCATTGTGGGGTGTGAATTTTATGTGCTGCGGTATGACCTCCATAGTTTGGTTGTTTTCAAGCAGTTTTTGTTTTTGTCTTTAGATTTATTTTTGAAAATTGTGATAGGAGTTATTCATAAATTTAATTGAAGAAAAATAAGTGAAGAAATATACTCAAAAGCTAGGAAACAATAAATAATAATAATAATAATAAATGACTCTCAGCAGAAATTGTATCCTTAGCAGGGTTAGGCCGTTGTCTCATAAGATTAGTCGAAGTGCGTGCAAGTTAGCTTGAACATTTAGACAAAAAAAAAAAAAAAAACTAGAAAAATACTTTTAAGTTAACTGAGGGTTTTTCCCAGGTTCCTACTAACACATGTTTATGACATAAAAAAAAATAGAGAATTGTTTTGAAAAATATAAGGGGATGAATGTTTGAACTATGTTTGAGCTGGGGGTAGCTTTTAAGATCACAACATGTTGGGTCGATAGGGTTAAGTTCAACCATTTTACACATTTAGAAAGGCTTTCTACACTCATAATTCACACTCGAATAATTCTTCATGACCCAGTGATAACGAATAAACTACATTTGACATGTCAGCTAATTGAAAAAGTGCTAAATAACTAAAAAAATAATAGTAACTTATGCTTTAATATGCATTTGTAGAGAGAGGTGACTTAGGTAATTAGCATGCTCGATTAAGATTCAAAGTCGATGTTCGTTTTCCGTTCCTTTATACATCTTTAAATTTCACACTACACGCTTAGCATTATACTCTCTTTTATCTCAAGTATGAAAATACTTTTCACCAGAGGATTAGGAAATATAACATTTTTTTTTGACAAGAACTCTTAGTTTTTATTTGTTAAATTTAACATAGGTTTCATCTTGCAAATTTCTATAAAATTGGTAGCACTCATATTTATGAGAATAACACAATCTTATATATTTCCAACGGACTCTTTTCAGACAACTCGTCAAGGGGATACTTTCAATTTCAATTATGAAATTGATATCCTTTTCAAATTCATTAAATAAGAAGTTGAGCTTAATTCGTCATTTTCCACAACTATGTAGAGTTTAAAGTTTTTCAACTCTTACTTTCATTTAGTAGTGCTTTAAGATATTGTTATAAATTTGGTTTCAATTTATCATAAGTTTAATTTAGTTTAATTTGTTTTTTAATCAAGTTTAAATTGGGCTTAATTAAAATAGGTTAAACTAAGTTAAAATTAAGTTGGACCTTTAAACTTGTTCTCAAAGATTGACTCAAATTCATTTGGGCCCAAAGATGGAGTAGCCCAATTATGGTTTAACCTCTTCTCCATATAATATGGACAATTCTATTATAAAATTTGTATAGCCCATTATATATATATATATATATATATATATATATGATGTATGGGCATGGGGGAGATCATCATGTATGTGTATGGGAGCATCATTCATTAAAAGGAGGGATTTAGGGTTAGAAAGCAACAAGAGAGAGAGAAAATTAGAAAGCCATTCGACAACTTAAAGAGGGAGAGAAAATTAGAAAGCCATTCGGCAACTTAAAGAGGGAGAGAAAATTGATTCGGGGTCTTTTTTTCGCTAGGTTCAAGTTGAACAAGAGTGAGAGAAGTGCTTGTGAGGTTTTCGCCGTTTTGCCATTGTTCACAAGCCTTCACCACTGTCCTTGAGCTGCCGATTCACTAGGAGCTGCTGTCGCAGTTTAGGTGATATTGTCGGTGGAAGAAGATCCATGAAGAGAAGTAGGAAATCGGTTGGGCTAAGACGATTTCTTCTTCTTGATGTAAAATCTTTGGGTTCAATAAAGGTTGTATTGCTTAGGGGTGTGCACGGTTCGGTTTAGTCCGGTTTTGGCCGAAACCAAAGACCGAACCAAACTCCTCGGTTCTTGAAGTGATTAAACCGAGGAAACCGAAGTATTCTTCGATTTCGGCTCAAAACCGAACCAATTTACTTCGGTTTATTAGGTTCGATTTCGGTTATTAACCGTTTTTTAAAAAAAAAATAGTGCAAATCGACCTTAAAAGAAAGACAACTGACGGCGAGAGATTGTGAGAAGGTCGTAGTTAGTATCGACGCCGGCGAGAGAAAGCGAAAGAAAGCGTGAGAGGGAGGAAGGAGAACTTTCGTGGCTGTGCCATCGCCACTGCTACCATAGATGTGGTGTCGTGGACTATGAGAGAAGATAGTGAGTGGAAGGAGAAAGGGAAAGGTGGAAGACTAGAAGAAAGGAGAGAAGAATAAGACATTAAAGAAGAGAGGAGAGCGAAAGAAGAAGAGTGGGTTTGAGAGAAGAAGACGAAAAGTGAGACAAATTATGAAAAAGAAAAGTGAGAGAAAGAAGATGAAAAGACAAAAGGAAAAGAAGAAGAAAGAGAATCACGTGATTCTTGAAAAATGGAGAGAGAAAAAGGTTGTGCAATTAATTGTAAGGATTTGACTTTTCTTGAATATTGTGTTGGGCTTAAAGAGTGTTTTATTTTATTTTTTTAATTATATTCGGTTCGATTCGGTTTTATTAGTTTTGTAAAATTCTAAACCGTAAACCGAACCGAATATTGCGGTTTTTTAAAATTTTAAATTGAGGAGACTTTTTTTCAAAATAACCGAACCAAACCAGTCGGTTTGGATCGATTCGGTTCGGTTCTTCAGTTTTCTCGGTTTCTTGCACACCCCTAGTATTGCTCCTTGTTGATCTGTCTCTGTTTTTTCTTTAAGTTTGTTGCTTTCTTTGATAAATCTCCTTCGATCTACATTCGTGCCTCAATGTTCTGTATTTTTCTTACTTGAATCTCTAATAATATTGACTCGCAAAGGCCTCTAAGACCCTTTGCAAAGTGGAGTTGCTCTATTGACCGAACCACTATAAATTCTTGGGTTTTCTTTTCTCTTTACTGTATTTTCTGCATTTTTCAATACTGTCCAACACTATTATCCTCATAAAAACTGCTCATAATCACCTCTAATTTGCTTAAAAATGACTAAAACTTGGGTTGTGATCTTGGTTAATAAATAACAGATATAAACTAATAAATAAGATCAACTCTAGTCTAGTGTAAGATTCTAGATCATAATTTCATGTAATAATCTATAGCCAATAGATTAAGAAACATTAAACATATAGGTTACACACATATACTTAGTACAACAAATGTAGAGTATGAGGATTTGAAGTCCAACCTCGAAAAAAGGAATATATGCCAATTACTGTTGAGCTATACTCACTTTGGCAGAAAGTACCATATTAAATAGGCACTCTTTCGTATAAGTTTGCACTAAATTGATAAAATCAAATCAATCTAAATTATTAAATTTTATTATTTCAATTAGTGAAGATAACAAATTTTATTGGTTTGGTTAAGTTAAAAATTGAAATAAACCAATCCAAATCAAAGAGTTTTCAAGTTTGTTCTATTTTAATCCTTGAATTTTAATTCAATTTTTTTTTGTTTCATTTTAATTATTGAACTTTCAAAATATCTACTTTTAGACCATGATTTTTTTTTAAAAAAACACTTTGATCGTTGTTATAACTTTATTATCTTTTCACGTAATAACAACTTGCTTGATACTCAAGCCTCTGAGTGTTGAATACATACTCATATTAATACAAATATTTGAAGCTACGCTATCAAATTGTTAAAGTAAAATAAAGGTAAAGGTAAAAAGGGTTATTTTTAAAGTTAAAAAATTAAGGCCCTATTTGATTCTTAATTTATTTAGACACTGTTAGAATTTCATTTTTAAAATTGTATAACTTTCACATGCGTATAAGACTTCCTTAAATGTAAAGATTAACGTAAATTAGAAAGAAATACTAAAATTAAATAGATAATATCAATTTTTTTTAATTAATATAAGCGATTTTTTATCATCTCGTCTTCCTCTATTTTTATCTACTTATTTAAAAATAATTATGTGATAACTTTTTTTGCTACTTTGACAGAAATTTGGGAGAAAAACAATTTTTTAAAGTTGATTTTGAGTTGATTTTAAATAGAATCAAGTGAAAAAAACTGTAAATTATTAAGAGATAACCTAAATTGATATGAAATTGATACCAACTTAAACTGAACTCGGATCAATGTTTATGAACATGCACCGTAGAGACAAGAGGAGTCCTATTCAACCATCGCCCCATTGATTTGGCACGAATTCAATTTCCTCCAAGAATTGCAGGAACTTCAGCGGATTTGGCATCGAGAGATTTAACTAATTCACCTTCAATTCTGCAGCAACTATGGCGCCGGTTGAAGATCTTAAAATTCCTCTCAAGCCCGTACATAATATTCCCCCTCTTTTCACTGAAATCGCCGTTCACCGCAAGGAACACGAGGGTCCTCCATTTCGATCTCCTTGCTCAAATGTTGTTGTGGTTTCATGTAAGTATCGAACAATCCACTCTAGTTTCATTTTTGGATCTCTGATTTTCTGGTTTTGTACCAAATTGTTCCTGTCTAACCATAGAGCCCTAACAGGATACGCATGCCGATTTAATGTCCTTGATTGTTTGCTGATTATAGAGGACTTCCGGTCTATCCACCATACCATGATTGAAATTTGCTCCCACTAGCTTATTCTGCAACAGGTAAGCTTTCCATGTTAACACTCTGATTTTGTTCTGTAACTTGCTTTTCCACAGCCATTTCTGCCTTCTCTTGTTGTTGACGCTGCTAGAGGATTGTGATCTGTGTTTAATTGTCATGTAGAGCTTGCAAGTTGTAACCACTTTTGATTGTATATGCACCTCTGAAATCATAATGCATGCAACTATCTGGACAACTAGCTTATTCAACCGAGTTTTTTTGAGCCACCTTCACATACTCTTCACATAGTTCTTCTAGTTCTGGAACATCCCGATCCCCCAGAAGGACTAATAAGCGTAGAAACCTTAAGGTTATTGTCACCATGAAAGGATTCTATCGAATCACCAATTCCAACTAACCTTTTCCAAATCCCACGAATAAGGAATTCAGAACCTCACATAATGCTTCTCTGGATGTACGAAACGCCATTCTATACTTTAGCCCCCCGACAAATCTTCGAAGTATTTCTCTTTAAGAAAGTTAACGGGCAAAAGTTTGGATTCCGAAGGATATGGCATGCAATATCTCTTTTGCTTAGAGGGCCTCGTTAAACCCTTCAAATTCCTTGAATGCACACCACCCAGTTCTAAAAATCCGCACAAAAACAAAAAATCTCATTCAGCCGGTGAATTTTATTATTTGAACTTGAAAAGCCCCATTATTAACTTTTCGAGGGCCTTGAAAATGTCATCACAATTTTTTTAGGAGTTAAAGCTATTCATAACATAGGTTAAACAGCCTTTGCCTTCGCCCAAATTAACAGTCCTAACTCTCACAGAAAATAAATTCTAACTATTTCAAGCTTAACCAATTTATTTCCTACACATTATATGCATGTACGTCTATGACATCCCTACTGGAGTCTAGTTTAAGCATGGTGTTGGTATACATAATTTGTGGCTACATAAGTTTATGTTGTCATTTGAAAGAATTGGACTAATGAGCCGGTTCAAAAGTAGGGCATCATATATTTTTCTGATGCAACTTTACAACATGATTTTATTAATAATCCACACAAAAAAAGTCAGTTCAGATAACCCCTTATTTTGCTAGACAAACAAGTTGGATTATGGGATGAACACACGGAAAACAACATCAAGTGGAGAGAGAGGAGGTATGCTTTGCTCGTGCCTAAAGAAATTTGAAGGATCAACCTTGGTCTTAACATGGACAAGCCTGTTGAAATTGTTTCCAAAATACTTTAACCCCCAAATGCTAGCTTGCTTGTAGCTTGTCTTTCCATACTTGTTATTTGTTCCAATGTCAAGGTCTCTGTAATTGACATAGGCAGCCCTTGGAGAACTTGAGACGAAAGGAGTCATGTAATTGTAAAGTTCTTGTATCCAACTTAGGTGTCTCTCATTTGCATCAATGCCCTGTTTTGCCCATCCGATGGTGTAGGAGATTTTGTACAGAAATTCAGCTCGATGTGAAAAAGGAGTTTCTGTCGTAGAAATCTTACTCATTTTTCCACCATACGGAAATAAAAAAAGTTGTGCCAGTTCTATTTCTTGAGATTTTACTCTATCCCATATTCCCTCCAATGCATGCTTGGAAATGGGTTCCTTCACATAGTCAGATTTGATCTTGTAGCTTGCACCGCTGAGAGGTGTTCTGCTGAGCAAAACTTCCAAGGGTTCTCCCTTTGTAAACCCTGCTGCAATGAGAGTTGATTCAATCCAGCTTGTTTCTTTGCAATCATCCTTTGCCAACCCCAACTCAGGGAATGTTGTGTTCATGATTGCCACAAGCTTTTCTGCCTTTCCAAGAAACAAAGAAAAGAATGAAGCTGTTTGATTACTCTTGACTCCTTGAGTTGGATTCCCACCTAATACCATCAAGAGTTCAATTATATTCAAACCTTCATACTTATATAATCGTAATAATTAAATATAATATATGGGATACGATTTTTTTTTTAAAGGAAAATACTCATTTCTTGCTCCAGTATTGGAGTGAAATGTTTTTAAATTTCAATTCTATTCATGTTCTGCATACCTAGGGAAAAAAAAAAAAAAAAAAAAAAAATCAATTTTGACTCCTAAACTTGTCAAGTTGTATCAATTTTAACCATAAACTTTCAATTTCATCAATTTGCAACTCAAACTTAGATAAGTGTTGCAATCTTAACCTCAAACTTTAAAAAGTGTTGTAATTTTAACCCTCTAATAAAAAAAGTTTTCTCTTATGTATTTAATATGAAATTGATAAAATTTTAGAGAAAAACGGCATTAGAGCTAAAAATTTTTTTTTTGTTGAAATTTATGAATTTTGGCAAAGTTATTTAATGGTTAATTTATGCATTGGTCAAACTTATTTTTGTGCAAAGCTTTATTTTATTTAAATTAATGAGTTAATGAAGATTTTTACACTGTTTTTCTGGTTAAAATTAGGGGCAAATTAGCCAAAATTGATCTGAGGATAAAAATTGTAACACTTATTTAAGTTTAAGGTTCAACTTGATGAGATTAAAAGTTTAGGGTCCAAATTGATACAACATGTCAAGTTTAGGGTCAATTTTGATTTTTTCTCCTAATATTAACTTTGAGATATCTAGACTTTCACTGTTTTGTTTTCGTTTTAAAATTTTACCGAAAAAATTAATTTAGTTATTTTGTTAATTTTCCATTAGTCATGATTTAACACAAATTTGAATTTACTTCAAAATACAGCACTTCGCCTGTTGTTTGTGGACTCAAACATATATACATTTAAGAACTAAAAAAAAACATCATCTAGACATGTACTCAATCGAATCACCGATAAATAAACAAAAGGAAATTATTGAATATGATTGGCAAAAATGACTTACAACTTTACATTAAGTTGTATGAGAGAGTATTTAAAGAATATTTCTTGGTTATGCAAGAACGAAAACCACATTGCGGCAACTACGAACAATAATTTCTCAAAGCAAAGACATATATCAACTATCTATAAAATAATTTATTAACATAATAACAATAAGGCGCGACAATTTTTTTATGTAAGGTTCGTGGAGTATAACCAAATGTTTGAAAGTTCATATAAAAGAAAAGAAAACATAAAAGTTGAAGAATTAAAATATACTAGCTTTTAAACTTTAGAGTATGGCTAAAAATCTAAATTGGTCCCTGTTTGACATTTTTCACTTTTGTCTTTGTTCATTTCAACCAAATCCCACTGTTAAAAAAAGGTTAGAGTTGGTCCCTATTGTTGAAAAATAGATTAAATAGTTGGACATTCTAAGGAGCTTATTCTAGAGGAAAATCATTTTTTTACTTAGGTATTTAGCTTAGTGAGTTTATTTTACTTTTAACTTTCAACTTTCCCAATTTGAATAAATGGTGAAATTAATATCTCTTCAAAACTAAAATTGAAAATTCCTTATGGACTAGCCAATAACTTACCTTAAATTCAAACAAAACACTCAAAATAGTAAATTTTAGATTAGTCCAACAAATAAAGTATTAGTAACTTTCAACAATGAATGGAGTTTTGAAACCTCACCTACACAATGATATATTCTAAAAGAAGAAAACTCAAAATAAAGCCACATAAATGTCCAAGTCCGTTGAGTTAAAAAAAAACCAAATGTCCTCTTAGTTAGGTAGTCTTAACCAATCAAACTACAATAATCCTCTTAGGTAGGTAATAATCTTAAAAAAAAGAAAAAGAGAAAAAGAAAACTCAACTAATTAATTAAGAGTACTAATTTCACTGTAGATACTCTTATACAAATTTTTTTATTTTTTTATTTATTATTTTTATTATTTTTAAAAATACAAGTTCAAGATTTAATTTGATGAAATTGTAAGTTTAAGGTTAAAATTGACCAGCCAACTCCTATTGTACTAAAAAAAAAAAGAGGTTAAAATTGACTCACTAAACTAAATGACGGTAAATTATGATTTTTTTTCATTTAATATAGGTGTCCCCCCTCTTCCTTTTTCTTTTTACTCTGTTGATCTCTCTTAATCTCTCACCCCTCTGGCCTCTCATCTCAATTTTTCTTTATGTAATGATTGGGTAGAAAATGAGAAGTTCAATTCAAATGGGTGGCTAAATGTGTCGGGTTATTTCCCTTAATAATATATAGTGTACTTTCTTTAGTTTATTTTTAATGCATTCAATAGACTAGTGAACTTCACTAAAATTTTTGAGCTGATAAAAATACACTATATTAAAAAGTAGGCAAATATTTCTTATCAAATAATATTTGGTACAGCTACAATAATATTTACACTTAACTAGAAATCCATTAACACTTGATTTGATAAAATTAAAATTAGATTTGACTTCGTTGGCTCAGTCAAGTAGGGAAAAATGATTTTTCTTATTATTTTAAATCCCCTGGGTGTGATTATTTTTTTCATTTTAAAATGAATCAAATAATTATATTCAAACAAAAAGGGGGGGGGGGGGGGGGGGGGTGAAAACATAAGTAATTAACTCAGGATGTAATCAAACCAATTACCAGTCAAATTGATGCCAAGGAGTAGATTTTCCTCCATTTTGTTAGCGACATACTGCCATTGATATACCAGCTTCTTCGTATTCTGTTCCAAGGTTTTTTCCACCCTGCAAGTTGTCACAGTGGGCGGAACTGGAACCAGCTTCACCTTCCACCCAACAACGATGCCAAAGCTCCCTCCTCCGCCCCCTCTAATGGCCCAAAACAGATCCTCCCCCATTGCCTTTCTATCAACAACCTTCCCATTAGCATCAACCAAATAAGCGTTGATAACATAATCGGCAGCGAGACCATATTTTCGCATCAACCACCCATATCCACCGCCACTAAAGTGCCCACCAACGCCAACGGTTGGACAAACACCTGCTGGAAATGCGAGGGTTCGACTTTTCTCGGCAATTCTGTAATAGAGTTCACCTATTGTTGCACCAGACTGAACCCACGCAGTCTTGTTCTTCGAGTCCACTGTGATTGACCTGAGATTTAGTAGGTCAACGACAATAAATGGGTGGTAATAAGAGATGTAAGAAAGACCCTCGGTGTCGTGTCCACCGCTTCGAGTTCGGATTTGCAAGCCATAGTTTTTGGAGCAAATGACAGCGGCTTGAATGTGGGAAACATGTGACGGTCTGATGATGACAAGCGGTTTTGGAGTTTTCGGTTTTGAGACTCGAGGGTTTTGAGCGTAGGAACTCAAAATGGAAGAATAAGAGGAATTGATTGGAATATATACAACGTTTGAAATGTCTCTAGAGTGGATGGAGAGACATTGAAGAAAACCTTCATGTTTGTGAGCGGAAGATGTCCATACTGAAAATGAAGATAGAATAATGAAGGCAAAAGCAAATGGGTTTGAAGGAAAAGACTTCATCACTGCCCGTAGATTTTTTTGCATTTTAGGCATGAAAACTCCATATTTATTGTGATTTGGTTGCCTAGGTTGCACATCACCTTCAAAATCTAGTGACATTTTCACATTTGATTTGAAATTGACTTTGTTTGCTTTAGATGAATGAGAGATGAACAGAGGATAGTGCTCTTAGGGCCCCCTTGACTCATAAAGGTATCCGAAAGAAATTCTTTTGTTAAAAAAATGAAAAAAGGGTGGGATAAAAAACATGGAAAAACCTTTGCTTTTCTTCTAAAAAATGTTTGTTTGTTTGTCTTTTTGTCCTTTTTCTTTTTTGAAAATTTTAATCTTATGATAATTTTTTAATGCAAATATTGTGATATAAGTCACGTTGCACATCATATTTCTATAATATATAAGTAATTTAATTCTACCACTCATCTTTCTAATAACCCATTAGTGGTTGCAGGTGGATCTTTTTAATAATTAAAAATAATCTACACAACAGCACACCTAGAGTATGGTTCAGCCACACCAACTCAGCATTTTAAGCAGATGATCACCTAAGTACTATTGAGTGGCGTAGGAAGATACCATTGTAAAGCTTTGGCGAATTTAAATTAAGTACTTGGTAGTGTAGCGTGAGATTAGGAAGTCACCTTGTCAAGAATTAAGACACAGAACACGAACACAACATAACACAAATGGGACAACATGTTAATTATTAAAAAATAGTAGGATACGAACATGTTGGGCAAACACTTTTTGTTTTTATAGAATTTTTGTGTATATACTGATATATTTAGTTCTTAAGGAATAGATAAGATACTAGAGATTGAAAGACAATAAAAAGCTCGTGTGAGACTTTTTATGGGAAGGTATTGATTCAAAAGGTGGTTCTCAACTTGTTCGTTGGGATGTCGCTTCTTTGCCTAAGGAAAAAGGTGGGCTTGGGATCGGTAGATTGAAAGACAATAACATCGCCCTCCTTTGTAAATGGATATATGGCGTTTTTATAGCGAGCAGAATTGCTTGTGGTCGGACCTTATAGAGGCGAAATATTTATCAAAATCGTCTGGCAGCCTTCCCTCTAAAAGTAAGTGGAATACCGCCAAAGCTTTGTGGCACCACATTGCTAAATTGGCACAATTGACTTTGAACTATATCAGATGGAAAGTTGAGAATTGGAAAAATACTTTGTTTTAGTATCATAATTGGATAGATTAGGGTGAACTCTATCTCTTGCTGTTGGAAGCGTGTGATGGACACTCACAAATAAATAATCAAACAAGGAATATTTGAGAAAAATAATCCACTTGTATTGAAAAAACTATTCAAGAAGCTACAAACTTGGTTCACACTTTTCTCTCAAATTCACTTTGATTTTCTTCTTCTCCACTTACTTGATGATACAACACATACCAAGACATCTTATTTATAGGACTTATGGAAAAATCTAGATCTTATAACTCTCATCCTATACTTAATTTCATGAACAACTTACTTACCTTTATGAACATATATAACTCTCATACTAACTCATCCTAAACAACCAATTCAAATACAAAAACGTTTTTAACTCCTATCCAAAAACTTCTAGATACATTAACATACTTAATTAAACTATAACTCATGAATGTGTATAACTTATCATTAAAAATATATTTAACTTTCAACACTTGCTTCCTCGCTTTTTTGCTCTATCCTCCAGTAAAATGCTCACTACTAATGAGGCATGGGATAACTCTGCTGGTATCTGGAACATGGCCTCTCTTAGATCGAGAAACAACCCTCTAGTCTTCCTTATCTGCAACTTGGATCTCCCCTGTTAGTAGAGAGAAGGACGATTTTATATGTTGGGCTCTTGATAGTTGAAAGGATCTAATTATCAATTTATTTAATTTGTTTCATTGGAACAATAATATCTTTTGTATATGTATTTATTTTAATTGCATGAGCGATCCATAAAATAGGTGGTTGTTAAAGACATACGAAAATATAAAAATAAATGCACACACAACATTTTTAACGTGGTTCGGTTTCCCAACATACTCCACGAGGCCACGCTCAGAGATTAGATTATCAAAGGATTAGTACACAATACAAATTGTCTTATGCATAAAATTAAAAGAACTCCCTTCTTGAATTTTATGCCGCAATCTTGCTCTCTTTGACGATCCACGTTCACAAGTTCCCCTTGTGAAATGTGTAGTGTATTCAACAATCGTTCAAGTAGATTGCAATCTCCAATTGATGCACGTTCTCAAGAATTCAATATTTAACACAAAAACCACAAAAAGATAACTCTTCAAGAGTTAACTAGAAATGTTACAAGGTTTTTCCCCATTACAACAACTTTAGCAAATTTCAAATTTAAAACAAAAAATCACTCAATCAAATATGGGAAAGATCCCATTAGTCAATCAAATAACAAGGTAACTATTGATATAAGGAAAGATATACTCAATCACATCTTTAAAATACTAATAACCATATATGATAAAATCACCTTACCATCTATTTGATCATTCTTCCATAAAAGAGAAGATATTCAAAATGTTAGAATATAAAAGAAATGCAATAGTCAATGAGAAGGTTTTTCCATAAATATGATGCTCATAATTAAAAGATATTAATTAGAGCATTTTAAAAAGAAAAAAAATATAATATCAATGGATTAAAAATAAAGAGATAATGTTAGGCCCCCAATTAACAAAGTACATTAGAGGAGGGGCAGAATGGGAAACTAGATCTGAGAAGTTGGTTAGAAGAGGGATCGTGTTGTGGAGGGAAGAGTGGGACCCCTACTAAGGGGAGTATTTGTAGTGTTTCTTGCATTCTATCGTTTCATGCTTTTATTTTGGAGTAAATAGCTTTTGCTTGGAGAGGAAGAGAGAGTTTACCAGCCCTATCTACTTGGCTGGGAGTTTTGTATTACCTAAGGGTTTGATCTTCCTTTGAATATCAATAAAATTGTAAGGGAAAACCTTACAAATAGGTATCAGAGCAGCACACTGGGAAGGTTTGGGAAAATGGTGCAAAAGAGATTGGACGAGAGGATTGGTGGGGTAGAAGAAGAGTTGGGTGCCTTCAAATCCGATTTCGCTAGTGTTCAAGATTCGGTGCGAAAATTACCTGGTATGGAAGAAGTTTTGATTTCATTATCGAAATCAGTCGAACAACTAACTGTTCAAGGAGGTGAGTTCAAACGATCCATGGCGATTTTAGCCACTGAAGTTGCGGGGCTTCGTTCGCAATCGACTGTCATCGGAGGCGGAGAAAGTTCACGACAGAAGCTCAAAGAGGTGGTGGATTGCGACGCGTCATCGACTCCTATGGAAGAATTAACAGAAAAATCAGCTACAGTGAAACTGGAAGAAGCTACTAGTGACCGGAACAAATTTAAGAAGGTGGAGATGCCAATTTTTGGAGGTACAGATCCTGATTCATGGCTTTTTCGTGCGGAAAGGTACTTTCATATACACAAGCTCACCGATTCTGAAAAACTCATTGTTGCGGTGATCAGTTTCGAGGGAGTTGCTCTCAATTGGTATCGTGGGAAGGAAGAAAGGGAGCTATTCAAAGATTGGGCTGATTTGAAAATAAGACTACTGGAGCGATTTCGGCGAGCAAAGAAGGGTAGTGTTCTAGGAAGATACCTGGCGGTGAAGCAAGAATCGACGGTCACGGAGTATTGCGAATTATTTGAACTTCTGATGGCTCCCCTACCACAATTGTCGAATGATGTGTTGGAAAACACTTTTCTTAATGGGTTGGACCCAGTTGTCAAAGCAGATGTCCTTTGTTGGAGTCCCGTTGGGCTGGCTGAAATGATGAAAATAGCTTTATTGGTAGAAGATAGAGAAACAACTCGTGAAGAGGCTCAAAAGCCCACATCCAGGGGAAAAACCTCAAGTGCAAGTGCGAGAGCAGAAAGAAAGGAGGCGGTTAAGATCGTAGAGCCTTTGCCCACGCGTACCATAACATTATCGAATAACCCTGTTACGGCGCAACGCAGAGAAATACCCATGAGGTGATTAACAGATGTAGAATTTCAAGCTTGAAAAGCCAAAGGGCTGTGTTTTCGTTGTGAAGAACGATACACTGTGGGTCATAAATGCAAGGCGAAGGAACTTCAAGCGTTGGTGGTACAGACAAATGGGGAGAAGTTGGAGATTATTGAAGAAGAGAGTGTGACACCGGTAGAGGACGGTGTAGAAGACGGAGAGGAGTTAAGAGATGCGGCAGAGTTATCCATCAATTCAGTTGTGGGTTTGTCCTCCGGGCACAATTAAAATAAGGGGAACCATAGGCGGGGAACCAGTAGTAGTGTTGATAGATTGTGGTGCTACCCACAATTTCATAACACAAAGCTTAGTACAACGGTTGCAACTGCCAATGACAGATACGGCCAGCTATGGGGTGATAGTAGGAACATGGGCTGCTGTGAAAGGGAAAGGGGTATGTAAAGGAGTAGCCGTGAATCTGGGTGAACTGACAGTAGTGGAACAATTCCTGCCGTTAGAATTGAAAGGAGTTGATGTGATATTGGGAATGACATGGTTACACACATTGGGAGAAACAAGGGTACATTGGCCTTCCTTAACTATTAAGATCGAATTGGGCGATGGCCAAGTAGTCACATTGAAAGGGGACCCCAGTTTGACCAAGACTAAAATATCCCTGGAGCGAATGATGAAGGAATAGGAGGGGTGTGACCAAGGATTTCTGGTGGAAATAAAAGCATTACAGGCCGTGGACATTGGCATGAAAACAAGGGAAGGAGTCTCTACTGATGAGCTCCCACCTACAGCGCACCAATTACTTGAAGAATACAGGGATGTCTTCAATATGCCGGAAGGACTACCACCAAAAAGGGAAATTGACCATCGAATATTCTTACAAGAAGGCACTCAACCCGTTAATGTACGACCATATAGGTGTTGGGTTTAATGTCCTAAAACTCGTGTTTTGTAAACTGAATATATATTCTATTTTGTAATAAAGTTGTTATTGAGGTTTATTCAATAAAGTTGTTATTGAATAAAGTGAATTGCTCATGTCATAACCCTAATCCAATAAACGAAGAACCTTGGCTATAGGATGTATACTTGAACTATATGTGTGACATAAAAGTGGATCAAGTTCAAGTTATAGCCAGAATGGTCTATAGTATAGGGATAGGGCTGGGTACCTTATCCTGGGGACACTATGGACGCGGCCCACTTAGTATAGTACTAACGATGTGATCCTGAATCGTTCATGTGCAGACATGTGAGTGGGGGCGTCCTATGCAATGAGTTTGCATAAGACCGGACCGCGAGATAGTCACTTAGACTTGTTAACACCGTTTACTGTCTTAACTGACTATTTTCATACAATGACCTAGGTAACTCGATCTTAATCCTGAGCGCGCTATGAACTCCTGTTTATTTGGGATTATCCTTAGATTTGCATGGGTGAGAGTGGCCCGAGTTTGCCGACTCAATATGCCTCCCATTTCAGGGATAAGACCGGGTAGATAGCTGGGGACATAGTCCGGCAAGATGGAATTCACTCCTACCCATTTTAGGGATTAGTAGAGAGGTTGTTCCCTTAAAGTGCTGACTCCAGGTCTTGAACAATGGGCCCACCCTCTCATTGGCCTGAGAGGGATTCGGTTTGCTGGTTAGACCACAAACCTTTTGTTCATTAGAGGATCAGTGGGACTTAAGGAACAAAGATGTAATTACAAGGGTAAAACGGTTCTTTTGACCCAGTTGTAATTACGAACGACCTGTGAAGGATCGACTTACTAATCATGGTTATATTGAGTGGACAGAAATATATCTACAGTGAGGAGAGTGCAGCCACTGGGCTATAGTGGAGTGACCCGGTGGTTAACGAATGTTGATTAGCTCGGCTAAAGAGTTTGGCTAGTTAATCTTGAATCGTTGGAGCTCATGATCTGTAGGTCCATAAGGTCCCCTTACTAGCTCGGACTTAGCTTTGTAACATTTTGAGAGAAAAGAATTTGAATTGTTCAAATTCCGGATTTGGGAGATAACGTTAATTATATGTGATATACTTAACGTTTCATAGTTTAATTATGAATTAAATTATGATAAATTAATGGAGGACATATTTAAATATGATTTAAATATTGTTTCGGTTTAGAATATGAATAGGGATTCATATTCGAACATACGATTTAAGAAATCGCAATTGGTCCAAATTATTTAATTTGATATTTGATATTAAATTAAATAATTAATTAATTAATTAAATTGTTTAATTAATTAAATTAAATTAAATTAAATTAATTTTTAATTATGAATTAAAAATTAGAGAGTGATAATGGGAAGTTCTATCCACTTCCACTTACTTTCATGTTGGTCCAATAAGAGTGTTGAGCTTCTCCTTCACTCTATGACTCACCTCCTACATTAAAGTCATTCTCATCTCTTTGATGTCATAACTCCACTTGCTTGAGAAGCAAAATGATCTATTTAGATAGAGGAGAAAGATAAAAGACATGGGATTTTTTTCAGAAAAAGTTTCTGGTTTCTCGGTTTTGAACCATTCTCACATTTCTTCCAATTTCTCTCAAGGAAAGGTCCCACAACCTGTTCCAAGGCCTGAGGATAGTAGGGAAGACACTTATGGTGGTCCACGAAGTGTTCGTGATCAGAATTTGCCCACGGTTGAGGAGAATTTCGAGCTACAAAGGTTGTTTTTCTCTCCTCTGTTTTCTGCTTGAGCATGTGTTTTATTTTGCAAAATTAATCTAATTAGAGTGCTTAGATCCATAAATCGCTTCCGCTAATCTGATATAGACTCCAACAATAGGTACCCACATGTTCAAAAAACTGAGATCGAGAAACTGGTTGAAGAAATGTTACAAGTAGGAATTATAAGACCAAGTGTGAGTCCTTTTTCAAGCCCAGTCATTTTAGTTAAGAAGAAAACAGGGGGATGGAGATTTTGTGTAGATTATAGAGCCCTCAACAATGTGACTGTACCAGATAAATTCCCTATACCGGTGGTAGAGGAGTTGTTGGATGAATTGAATGGATCCAGTATCTACTCGAAGATAGACTTGAAATCAGGGTATCATCAAATTTGAGTGCATTGGGAGGATATTCAGAAGGCAGCATTTAGAACCCATGAGGGGCATTATGAGTTCTTGGTAATGCCATTTGGATTAACCAATGCACCCTCAACATTCCAGGCATTGATGAACAACATCTTCAAACAATTTTTACGTAAGGTTATCTTAGTTTTCTTTGATGATATATTAATCTATAGCACGAACTATGATGAGCACTTGCGTCATTTGGGAGCACTTGCGTCATTTGGGAGTTGTTCATTGGAGGATTAGTGGTAGTTAAGGTGCATGATGTAATTATAGGGGTAAAACGGACTTTTGACCCATCTGTAATTACGAAAAACTCGTGAATGATCGACTTGCATATAATTATCATATCTATGGACACAACTCGTTCTACAGTGCATAAGAGTGCAACTTAGGTCTAAAGTGGAGTGATTATAGTGAATGAATGAAAATTAATTAATTAAATTAATTAATTAAAGAGTTTAATTAATTGATTTTTTATCATTGGAGCTTATAATCTGTAGGTCCATAAGGTCCCCTGGCTAGCTCATAGTAACACTAAAAGATCAATCTAGTTGAAAGAAAAATTTGAAATGTTCAAATTAATATTTAATATATTAGATATATTAAATATAAAAGAGGAAAATATATTTATTGTATTTGATACATTAAATATTAAAACAATTAATGTATATTAGATACTGTTCACACATGATTTCAACAAAGAAAGAGATATGAGACACGTGTAAATAAATTTAATTTTTGCATTAATCTTGTGGGTGTGGACAATCTTTAAGTTGTTCCTCTGATTCTTTCTCTCTCATATACAAATGTCTCGATGGCTTTGCAGCTTGTTCTCGAACGTAGACTTGTCTCGAGGGCTTCTTAGCTTGTTCTCAAATGTAGGTTTATCTCGAGGGCTATGTAGCTTGTTCTCGAGATTGAAGCTTCAATCAATCTTTAAGGTCTTGAAGTTTTCAAGTCTTAAAGAGTCTTTTGTCTTCAAGGAGTGTTAAACACCTAAGAACTTCAGGGAGTGTTTGGCACCTAAGGACTTTAGGAAATGTTTAGCACCTAAGAACCACAAGGATTCTCTTTGAATTCTCTGAACAATACAATTTCTGAACTCTTGAAATGGAGGAGGCAACTCTCTATTTATAGAGTTCCTGAAGGCCTCTAGGTGGGCTTAAGCTTGTTAGTCGAATCGAGCCTTATTGACTTTACTGGGCCTTGCTGACTTTAGGTCTAGCCCTTGGACTTTCATCTAAAATTAGCCCAAATTTCACATAACCCAATTGTATATTGGGATTTGCCATAATTTAATTCAGGGATCATTGCCAATTTAATTAATCCCTAATTAAATATAATCCCGTCATCAATTTTGGGTAATGACATGATAATTTCTTATTGACCAAAATTTCTATTCTAACAAATGCCTCATTTTCGAGATTTATGCACTAGTATGTGTAAGTGAATCTCGAAAAAGATAATTTGGAATCAAAACTTAAGATGTTTGCTTCTAATTTGGATTCCATTTGATCTATCAATCTAATCAAAATATAGAATTTGGTTCATAATTTTGATTTTTTTTTACACTTTGTATGCCAATTTATCAAAATATGAATTTGGGTCAATATTCTGATTTTCTTATCTGACATAAAATTTTGATTGGACCATTTTTTTTAGGGCAAAATACACTTTTGGTCTCTGAGGTTTGAAGTTGATGTCTATTTGGTCCCTGAAGTTTCAAAAGATACATTTTAGTCTCTGAGGTTTGAGAAATGATTCTAAATGGTCCCTGGAGTTAATTTGACCATTAGTTGACTAACGGAAAATGATGTGGCAAGTTGATGTGGAAATTTTGGAAGGAGGTGGAAAATTTTTATTATTTTTAAGATTACTTGGCCTTTTTTTTTCAACAAACTTTGTAAATTGCCAAACGCGCCCTTTGCGATTCCAGAAGCATAAGCCTCCAAACTCGCCTGAAACGCTTGACGCCCAGCCGCCGTCGAGGCAGTTTGAGTCCCATGGCCGTCGGCGTCTCTCGGAGATCGAAACTCAATCGTGTCGTTGTTCTCAATAATCGGACCAACATCGTTGGACCCTGCTTCATGACCCTTAGAGAAAAACCTCGCACCGACGATCTTCCTGTTACAGTTTTTGGTCGTGAACTTAGTCCCAGTCTGACAAACCCCTTTCCATCGGCAAGGAATCGGCCCCAAATTGACATCGGAGAAGCTTCGTCGTTCGGGGGAAATCCCAGTGTCGCAAAATCCAATAATTACATTTGACCCGTAATCGGAATCGGACCAGAGATCACGCTGGTTTCGAAGGCCGAGAAATTGAGTGGAACGAGTGGTGTGAAGCTGACGGCAACGATCCTCAAACACGGCGAGCACAGAAGGGTGTTTTCTGATGGAATCGACTTGCTCTTAAGTGAGAGTTGCAGAGAATCCAGGGAAGACAGTGTTGTAAACATGGAGGATTTTGGGGGATTCGGCGAACTTGGAAGTGTACCAGTGGTAATGGGTCGGAAAAACAGAGGGTTTAAAGAAACGGTCCACATAGAAGATGAAGGTCTTCAATGGAGAATCGGCAGAAATTGTAGATCGATGGATTAACAGAAGGAGGAAGAATAAGAGAGTGGCGAAAGAAGTGGCCAAACAAGCGGCCATTAGAGAGTGGATAGTGGAAATGGAACTGAATGTGCCGACTAGCAAGATTGGGGGAAAATATAAGACAAAAGTCTGTTTAGTTTTCTTAATTTAAACTAATTAAATTTAAATTGTGGATTAATTTTGAAAAAATTTCCACCTCATTTCAAAATTTCCACATCAAATTGCCACATCATTTTCCGTTAGTCAACTAACGGTCAAATTAACTCCAGGGACCATTTAGAATCATTTCCCAAACTTCAGGGACTAAAATGTATCTTTTGAAACTTCAGGGACCAAATAGACATCAACTTCAAACCTCATGGACCAAAAGTGTATTTTGCCCTTTTTTTTACTTGAAATTGGAATAGGATTTGGAGTTCTATCCAACTCTTTTTATTTGAGCTTGGAATAAAATTTGAAATTTACTCCAATTTTGATTTGGGATAAAATTTGAATTATGCCCAAATTTTGGCTTTGAGGAAATTTGGATTATGCCCAAATTTTGATTTGAGAGATAAAATTGAAATTCTACTATGATTTTGATTTCAATAGAATTAATTTTATCTAATCTTTGATTTGGGATAAAATTTGGATTATACCCAAATTTTGCTTTTTTGAGATAAAATTGAAATTGTACCATGATTTTGACTTTGATAGAATTAATTTTATCTAATTTTGATTTGGGATAAAATTTGGATTATGCCCAAAGTTTACTTTTTTTTGAGATAAAATTGAAATTCTGTCATGATTTTGATATGGATAGAACTCATTTCATCAAATTTTAATTTGGGATAAATTTTGGATTATGCCCAAATTTTTGCTTTGACTAGAATTCCAATTTTACTTGCTTTGAATTTAGAGTAAAATTTGAATTTGGATCTTGCCAAGTCTTGATTTGGAGGAAATTTGAGTTATAAAATTTGAGATAAAATTCTACCAAATTTAGTTTTGGATTTAGAAAAGAATTTGAAATAGAATTTAAATTTGAATTTCAATCAAGCCAAATTTTAACGATCAATTCTCATGGAAATTTAATTCAAATTGAATTAAAATTGAAAATTATCCAACTTAACATTGGATTTAAAGTTGGACCAATTTAAATTTGTAGATTAAATCAATTCCATACTTTATCATAATTCAATTTTATTTTCGAATTTGAATTATGATATTAGATAACTTAACTCAAATTCCATTCCAATTGGGAATTGATTTATCCCCAAAATTCAATTACAATTTTGAACCCCAAATGTTTTTCCCTTTTTTTATTTTTTATTTTATAACTTCCAGCGTCCACCTTCTCCTTCTTCCCCTTCTTCTTCTTCCATCTGCATAAGTGTCAGGTGGCCCTTTTTTTTTTTATTTTTTATTTTTATAAATATTTTAAATTTTAAGTTTCCTCTTCTTTCCTCATTCCTTTTTCTTTTCTACTTGTTCTCTCTTCCTTCCCTTTTTTCTTGCATCTGGACAAATGACTTGATTTTTTTTTTTTGAACTTCTACGGTTCGGCTTCTATGCTGCGTGAAAACCCATGTTTTTTTTCGTATCCTTCTTTTTCTTCATCTTCTTCTTTGCGATGTACGGACTCTATTTTCCTCTCTTCTTCGTCTCCTCTCACTTCGCTTGCCAAATCGAAAACTGAGATTTGTTCCGTCTCCTTCTTCTTCATTTTGATTTCCTGTGCGATCAAGTTGAACGATCGGAAGAAGTCGCGGGTCTTGGCACGTGTTGGGTGTTCAATTGGTGCCGCATGCTATTGTTTTTACTGCCGTTAAAAGTCCATCGACCATCGTGAAGCGTCGCCGGAGTGTTGCCGTGAGCAAGGAGTTTAGCCGTCAACTTCGTCCATGGAGGGAAAGGTTCCGTAACAAAGAGGAAGAAGACGATGGTGACGTGGAAAAGAAAGAAACTATAGATATTCTTTTTTGTTTTCTATTTTTTTTGTTTATCATTTTCTTTAACCTTAGGCTATTCAGCCCCTTTATTGTTTTTTCCTTTTAATTTTCTACTTTCTTTTTCCTTGTTTTAGAAATGTTTTTTTATTTGTTTTTTTTTTCCTTTTTTTTTTTGAACCCACAGTTTTTAACTTTTGTTTTCCTTTTTTTTTTTTTTTTTTTGTAATTTTTTTTCTTCTTTCTTTCTTTTTTTGCAAATCCTTTTTTCTTGCAAAAAATTTCCTTTCAATTTTTTTTTCTTGTCTCTTTTTCTGTTTCTTTTAGGAGCAACCTACGCTTGAAACCCTTATCAACCTTTGTAAGGTGACTCACATAAGCTTTAGCTGACTTTGCCCCCTTTCTTTTTTTTGGGAGAAACTTTACTTGGTGGCTCCTTTTCCTCGAGGAATACCCTATTGCTCATCAATAAGAGAGTGAGAGTTCGAGGTAATTCAACTTTTCTTTTTTTGCCTTTTTTTTGCAGCTACAATGTCAATTTTAGCACTGGTACACTTGTGGAACCCTGATGATTTAGGTTGTACTTGCTCGCGGTTAATTAGCTCTCATAGCTACGACACTTACCATCTTTAGCGTGGGTACAATTGGGTAGGACCTTGGCGGTTTTTGGTGTACTTGCAACTACCTCTACTCGTGGTTAATTAGCTCTCGTAGCTACGACACTCACTATCTTTAGTGCGGGTACATTTGGGTGGGACCCTAGTGGTTCTGTGTGTACCTGCAACTACCTCAGTTCGCGGTTAATTAGCTCTCGTAGCTACGACACTCACCATCTTTAGCGTGGGTACACTTGGGTAGGACCCTGGCGTTTCTAGGTGTACTTGCAGCTACCCTCGCCTTTTGATGTTAACTTAAGAACACTCGTCCCTAACGTGGCCTATGGAGTTCTTGCAGCTCCGTCGCTCTTCGATGTTTGCTCAAGAACACTCGACCCTAACGAGGCCTATGATGTTCCTACAACTCCACTGCTCCTCGATGTTACCTCAAAGACAACTTTCAAAGTAAATCATATCTCCCTTCTAATTTATATATATTTTTTGTTTTTTTTTTGTTTTTTGCTATTGTTCTTCAATATTTTCTCAATGACACCATTGTTGGCATAAAGCCTCATGACTTGGTGAAAAAGTGAGTGACGGTGAATGAAGCCAAACTTGGAGAAGGAGCGAGCAAAGACGGATGAAGCCTCCAAACTTGAGATGAAGCGACGAAGAACGAAGCCTCTTGACTTGGTGATCGGTGTTCACGCAAGCGCACGCGATCGAAGTAATATAAAATGGTATCTGAGTACCAAGTATCGAATTCCACAGGGAACGGAGTAACAAAGATTTTGTTTTGCAAAAGTGGAAGGCAAATTGCAAGTTTGAAAAGTAAAAAATACAAAAATCAAGTTGTTGGTGGAAAATCGAAATTGCTAATTCAATTGCTAATCCAGAATGGCAATGTTGGAAATAACAGAAATTGCTAATCCAATTGCTAATCCGGAATGGCAATGTGCGAAGAGACTAAAATTGCAGAATTAAATTGCTAATCTAAATTGGCAATATGAAAATGGCAATTTGAATGAACTTAAGAATGAAATGATAAAGGATGGGGCTCAAGAATGTCATTGCCCTAAGTCGTAATTGCAAACCAAAATTGCAATTCCAACCTACTCCACACTCAATTGTAAACCAAAATTGCATATCCTATTACCTCAAAATTGGGTTTTTTAGGAGGCTAAGTGGGGGCTCTATATGTCTATAGTCCCTCCATCTTAGATAATTTTTGGCTCACAACTTTATGGGTCTTGGAGTCCTTAATCCCTATGTCTAGGGTAAGGAATGGCTTATGTCTAAGCTCTTTTACTCCATTACTTATGTGAAATCTGCTTGTCACTAACCCTGTCGGTATTAGATCTAAGCTTGAGTTGAAACCCTAATTGATCAATTTAGGATCTCAACGGAAATTAAATCAACACAAGCAAACAATTGAGATGTAGGCTTGGTTTTTCTTAGAATTTTGGCTACATTTACTTCTTAGGGAATTTACATCCTTGAACCCCCTAAGAAGTTTAGCTCATATTTTTAATGAAAAACATAAAACTAATTTTAAAGAAAGATTTCATAATGAAATTTAATAAAAAAAACTAACTTATGAAATGTAATTTGGGTTTTCCTAGAGATTCAAGCAAAAGTAAATAATTGAAATTAAATCAAAGTGGCAAGGGTATTTGAGTAAATTTCCTTATCTCTCCCTTTTGCCTTGACTTGTACAAACATAAATGGAAAACTTTCTTACAGAAGCTGAACGAAGGAAACGAAAAAACAGAGCATGAAGATTTAAGCAAAACCCATTAACTTGACTTGAAATTAAACTCAAAATTACATCAAATGAGATTAGAAAAAAATGCAAGCTAACTCCTGTAATACAATTGAAAGAATTCGAGATGAGACTTGAATTAAATTAACCAAATATAGCAGAACAATATCAAAAACAGAGGCTACAAAAAAAAAAAAAAAAAAAAACCTAAAAACCCATGATGTTTGCTTCTAAATTCGTCTCCGAATTGACTTCTTTTCACTTGAATTGGACTAGAAAGATTGAATGACATATAGAACTACATTGCATCAGAATTTTGGTAAAAAAAACAGCAGAAAAACGCATAAAACAAAGGCCAAAAACGTGAAAAAAACCCACGAGCAAAAACTCCCAAAAACGCCTCCGAAATTGGCTTCCTTTGCTCCTCTTCTTCTTCCCTATTTATAGGCCTTCATTAGGGTTGAAGAATGCCCAAAAATCGTGCTTAATTTCTTCCAAATCGGGCTGTAATTGAAGAATCTTGAAATGGGTTTAATGCAAAATTCTTTCCTTTTTTAAAAACCCAAAAACCCACGAAAATTGGTCCTTCAAATCGCCCTCAAAACCCACGAAAATTGCTTCAATTCCCTTGATTCGTGCAAAATCTTTGCTTCGTTCGCGCCCATAGAATTTTGCCCAGAACCCAGATTGCCAATCAAATTGCCAAACCAGACTTTGGCAATCTGATTTAGCAATTTCACATTCCCTGCTCCAGGATTGCCAATTCACCGGTTTGGCAATGGTCTGGCAATTGGTTTGGCAATTCCTGCAAAAGAATCATAATACTTAGAAATCTTTTCCAATAGCTACCACATTTCATTATTTCCTTCTTTCAACAATTTTTCACCATTTTCAATTAATATTAGGGCAAACAAGAGTTTTTTTTAAGCAATTGAGGATTTAAATAAGCCTTAATTTTAAGGCTTATCACTTGGCAGAGGAGCAAGCGTCGATGGATCGATCCTCCTGACTTGGTGGAAGAGTGAGCATTGACGAACGGAGCCTCCTAACTTGGCGGAAGAGCGAGCATCGATGGAGGAGCCTTCTGACTTAGCAAAAGAGTGAGTGTTGATAGACAAAGCCTCTTGATTTGGCAGAGGAGCCAGCGTCGTAGGACGAATCCTCCTGACTTGGCGGAGGAATGTCGACGGATGGAGCCTCCTAACTTGAAGGAGGAGCATTGACGGACGAAACCTCTTAACTTGAGATGGAGCAATGGCAAAACCTCAAAACTTAGAGAGGGAGAAAAACGTCGAACTTGGGGGCATAACGCACACTTAGAGGAAAAATGCCAAACTTCAATATGGAATATCATACTTAGAGGTGAAGCACCGCATTTGGAACGAGTGGACGTTGGCCCCAAACTTGAACTTGAAGCGAGAGACATTAGAGCCTTAAATTGAAGGCAGTAAAGCTCAATCTTGGACTTGAAGGCAAGTGAAGCTCAAACTTGAACTTCAAACAAGTACAGTTTGAACTTGAACCTCAAACGGATGAAACTCGAACTTGAAACTTGAGGGAAGTAAAACTCGAACTTGAACTTGAAGGCGAGTGAAACTCAAACTTGAACTTCAAGTAAGCAAAGCTCGAACATAAACATGATGAAAGGGAGCTGATAATTCTAATTCATGAGGATTATTTGGCCTAACTTAGTTATATTTGTGATTTTTATTCATATTATTTGATGAAAAATAAAAAATGCTTGAATTTAATCACATGATTGATGGAAGACCTTTAACTTAAGTAAGTTGAGAAAAGAAAACAAAAGAAGAAAAAAATTCACACTTACTTAATGTTTTGATGCAGGATTTTCGTGGAATGCAACTGCAATGCAATTGCAATCTGGCAGATCTGGAATTTAAATAAAAAACGAGAATTTCGGGATTTTGAAGGAAATTTGACCCACGAATTCAGCAAGATGATTAGCCATGATTGTCCATCAACCAAGGGGGAAACCCTAGCATGAGATCCCTATAAATATTGAACAAAGAAGCCGAACAAAGAGGGCTCGATTGGAGAAGATTTTAGTTTATGTTTTTTTGGGTTTTCTTACTTTCTGCAATTTTTCATTTTTAGTTTTTAGTTGCTGTTTTGTTTTATTTTCTTGTAGATCTCAATCCAAATCTCTTCCTCAATCCCATCACAACAAGAGTTGGCATTGGTTATAAACGAATCCTTGTTGATTGAGCACGATTTTCTTGGGAGGAAAATTTGTTTCGTTTTGGGTTTTGTCCCCGACAGTAGCATTCTTCAATTTTGGATTCTATTTTTCTATTGTTATTCTTCTTAAATTTCCAGAATCCTTCTCTCAATCCCATCTACCTAAGAATTGGGTATGGTTATGGACAACTTCTTGTTCGATTGAGTTACAGAGAATGGGTTTTAAGATGAGTGAGGTTTTGAATTTCTGCACTTTAAATTTTTGTATTTGGGTTAGAATAGCCACTGGTTTATCTTTTTAATTTCAACAATCTTAGTTTCTATTATTGAATTTTGATACAGCTTGTTAACTTAAGTTTTGGTAATTTATTTTCTGTTATTTGAATTTTTGGAAAACTACTGTATTTGAAGTTCACATACATATATACAATTTTCCATGAGTAATTTGTATCTTGAATTCTTGGAATTGTTTCTTTAAACTACTTACTTGCATTGCATTTGCAACTTGATTGCATTATTTACTTTGATTTTTCCAATGAGTTCCTACAATTCTAATTTACTGTTTTCAATTTATTCCATCATGAAGAGCTAAATTTCCTTTGGGATTCAAGTTTGTGAATGTCCTAGAGCAAAGATGTAAGGCTCGAAAGTAAAAACAATCTAGCTAATTCTTGAACTCTAGTTTGCTTTTGGTGAAGTTAATTGTTGGGTAACCCTAGTTGGCCATCTAGTGTTGCTTGCCAAGCTATAACTTAATACTGAAAGGGTTAAGGGAAGCGGATGTCGCAAAAGCAATGGAGGAAAAGGCTTAGACATAAGTCTGAAACATCGACCCTAGACATGGGGCGAGACTCCAAAACCACTAGAATTGTGCACAAAAATATCTAAGTTAGATTAGCCATAGAAATATAGGTTTAATCACTTAGTCTCCTAAAGATACTTCATAGAAAGTCGAATAGGAGTTGAATTTGGTTTACTTAGTTCTTGAGTTAGCTACGATTGCAATTGCTTTCTTGTTGCATTTTCTTTCCAAAGGGGCATTAGCAACTTGAATCCCTTTTTCATTTCCATTGAATTTTCAAATAATTTTATTTTAGTCAAAACACCTCTCAAATCATTTTCACCCACGGTTACCTTAACTTGCAATTTGTCAACGATTTTGTGCCAACTAAAATTCATTTTATTAAACCCCGTTCTCTTGGGTACGATACTCTAGAATACTTCCAGTTTCTTTATTACTTCGATCACGTGCACTTGCGTGTAGCGAAAAGCACCGATTAGGAGCAATGCTCAATCTTGGATTTGAAGTGAGCAAAATGCAGACTTGAACTTGAAGGGAGCAAAGCTCTATCTTGAACTTGAAGCGAGTGAAGCCCCAAACTTGAACTTAAACAAGTGAAGCTGGATATTAAACTTGAAGGGAGTGACACTCGAACTTGGAATGAGGCAGGCGAAGCTCGAACTTCACCTCAAAGCAAGTAAGGCTTCAACTTGAACTTCAAATGGGTGAAGCCCGAACTTAAGCTTCAAGCAAGTAGGTGATGCCAAAACTTTAGGTGAGTAAAGCTCAAACTTTAGGAGAGTGAGCAACGAACCGAACTTGAGGGGGATGAAGCTCGAATTTTAGAAGAGTGAGCGACGGACCGTACTTGAGGGAAATGAAGCTCAAACTTTAGAGCGAATGAGCAACGAACCGAACTTGAGGGGTTTGAAGCTTGAACTTTAGGGGAATGAGCAACGAACAAAACTTGAGGGGAACGAAGCTCGAACTTTAGGGTAGTGAGCGATGAATCAAACTTGAGGCGAACGAAGCTCGAACTTTAGGGGAATGGGCAACAGATCGAATTTGAGGGGAACGAAACTCAAACTTCAGGCGAGTGAGCAACGAATCGAACTTGAGTGGGTTAAAGCTCAAACTTTAGGGGAATGGGTGACAAACCAAATTTGAGGGGAACGAAGCTCAAACTTTAGGCAAGTGAGCAACAAACTGAACTTGAAGGGGTTGAAGCTCGAATTTAAAGCTCTCTCGTATGCATCTAACCTGCAATGCCTTGTTTTCATGGGGATGGAAACTTCTTTTTTTTGGAGATTGAACTTAAAGTTTTTTTCTCTAAGCTGCCTATGTACTCTCTGAGGATTAGGTCATAACGTAGTTCAAATATATTTTTTTTGCCCGTTCACCTTTTAAGCTCATGCGGGTCAGGAGCATCATGCTGTTTATGCTATTGCGACAAGGAACTTTGTTTTCATCTTAGATGCTCGTCTTCATCATGGTCTTGATTAAAGATTTGTAGGATTTGTTAAGATGATTACATTTTTCTTCACCTTCAAGGAAACCTCCGTGTTTGTCAAAATGGAGAACTTCCTTTTCATACAAGAAGGAACAAAACTGTGAATCTTTTTGTCATTGTTCACTTCATCGAATAGTTCCTCCTTCAAGGATTTCATCTTCCTTTCATGTTGATCGCTTGTTACTTTGAGACAATCAAAGACAGATATTGAAGGTTGATTTTTCCTCGATGTGGAGACACTTAGCCTTTGGAAGATGGAAGTTCGAGTTGAGACAGAAGTTGGACTTTTGTTTTCTTCTTTTGTCGTGGCCATATTCATCCTTTGGAAAACTGAAGGTCGAGTAATTGAAGACTTGATGTGATCAAAGACAAAAGTCCTTTGCTTGGCTTCTTTTGAATCATTAACTTCTTCCACATTGGTGCAATATGAACTTGCCAAATTTTCTTCTCTTTTTTTCACTGGAAGGAAATCTCTCAAGAAGAATTCCTTTAAGGTCACCGATTGGCAAGGTTGGGAACACTTTTTATTTCCTTTCCTCTCAGGTATAGGTTTCCTTAGATTCTTCTTCCTTTGACATCTGTCCTTTATTCTAAAGGGGCGATGTTCCTTCTGAACAACATGTTGTCTTCGTTTCTTCTGGCGAGACATAACAGTCCAAGCTTTATCTTGATCTTTGATAGGCTTGACCACATCTTGAAATTTGTTTTTTAGTACCTCATGTTGAAACCAAATAGATACAGGTTTCAAGGTTCTAAATTGGACTAAACAAACTCCTTAATCATGAAGAGGACTAGAGTATATTTGATTGCATGTGTTTATTGTCACTGTAGCATGATTTGTTTGATCTAATTCATCCAGATTTAGCTCAATTTTTCCTTCTTTAGCTAATATTAGAATTAGCTCTTTTAGGACGAAACATTTTTCCATTGGGTGACCGATGACTCGATGATACTTACAATAGTTGGGATCATCAACTTTTTCCATCTCTTCTGGCCACTTACACTCTGGAAGTTTGAATAGTAGTGTTTTCAGTAGTTGTTCCAACATGTCAGGAATGTCAGAATCAGGAAAAGGATAAACTTTTTTCTGTTTTTCCTTCAACGTTAAGCGACACCTTCTATTTTCTTGTCACTTTTCAATCTTCTTGTCTTTCGAAGACAACTTGAAAGGGGTTGTATTGACAATCATAGATTCTTCTAAAGTTTTCTCGATGTTATTTCCATCTTTCATTACGTTAAGGACTAGAAGGACTTTATCTCCTCGACTAGCGATACTTAGCTCTATGTCATGGGCACGAGTTGCTAGTTCTTCAAAGGTGCAAGGCTTTATACCTTGGAGGATGTAAAGAAGTCCCCAGTGCATGCCTTGAATGCACATCTCCACAACTAACAGTTCAGTGAGACGATCTTTGCAATCGAGACTCATGGCTCTCAAACAATTTATGTAGTCAACAACGTGTTCACCTTTTCGTTGTCTAGTGTTGGTGAGCTCAAACATGCTGACGGTTCGTCTTGTGCTGTAGAAGTGGTTGAGAAATTCTTTTTCCAACTGTTCCTAATTGTCTACTGACTCGAGCTCCAAGTCAGTGTACCAGTCAAAAGCATTTCCCTTCAGTATTTTGACGAACTGTTTGACCAGTAGATCTCCTCGTGTACCAGCATTTTCACATGTCACGATGAAATGAGCAACGTGTTGCTTAGGGTTGCCTTTTCCATCCAATTGCTGGAACTTTGGTGATTGGAATCCAGTTGGCATCCTCAAACTATTGATTCTTTGAGCATATGGTTTAGAGTACAAGAGAGAACTTTGAGGAGCCCCACCATATTGAGCTTTAATGGAGTTTGTTATCATGTCCTGAAATTGTTGGACAGATAGTGAAGCGATCGAAGTGAAGTGTTGTGGTTGATTTTCTTACACAACGACCTTATCTTTATTTCGATCCTTGACGGCAGAAGTTTGACTTGACTCAGCGATATTTTGACTCTCAATTTGACTCTTTAAGTATGCAATTTGAGAATCTCTTTCTTCAATCGCCTTCATCAAGGTGTTGATCTTTTCCTGCATCTTTGGCATTCTTTCTTCCATAGTGTTTGTTTCAGTCATCATGACGGACACTACGTTAGAATCAAGATCGAACAAAGGATTACACTTAACTAGGAACTTGTCATTAGTAGATGCCCCCGGCAGTGTCATTACTTCATATTCTTCCAATCTTAGTTCATTGGAGCAACTATGGGTAGTAGAACCCATGTACAAATTGCTCATGACGGAGATCATCAAAGAAGTCTTCTTGCACATCATCACTTCTCTTGTACTCTGAGATGAGAAAAAAAGATGAGAGGTAGAGATTATCCGACTGGGTGTGCCAATTTGTTCACACATGATTTCAACAAAGAAAGAGAAATGAGACACGTGTAAATAAATTTAATTTTTTTTATTAATCTTGTGGGTATGGTACAATCTCTAATTTGTTCCTCTGATTCTTTCTCTCTCATATACAAATGTCTTGAGGGCTTTGCAACTTGTTCTCGAACGTAGACTTGTCTCGAGGGCTTCGCAGCTTGTTCTCGAATGTAGTTTATCTCAAGGGCTATGTAGCTTATTCTCAAGGTTGAAGCTTCAATCAATCTTTAGGGCTTTGAAATGTTCTAGTCTTCAAGTCTTCAAGTCTTGAAGAGTCTTTGGTCTTCAATGAGTGTTCAACACCTAAGAAGTTCAGCGAGTGTTTGGCACCTAAGGATTTTAGGGAGTGTTTAGCACCTAAGGACCTCAAGGATTCTCTCTGAATTCCATGGAAAATAAAAATTTTGAACCCTTAAAATGGAGGAGGCAGCTCTCTATTTATAGAGTCCCTAAAGGCCTCCAGGTGGGCTTGAGCTTATCAGTCGAACTGGGCCTGGTTGACTTTGGGCTTAACCTTTGGACTGGGCCTAGCCCTTTGGACTTTCATCTAAAATTTTCCCAAATTTCACATAACCCAATTGTATATTGGGATTTGCCATAATTTAATTTAGGGATCCTTGCCAATTTAATTAATCCCTAATTAAATATAATTTCGTCATCAATTTTGGGTAATGACATGAAAATTTCTGATTGGCCAAAATTTCTATTCCAACAGATACATTAAAGAAAATATATTTATAAAATTTGAATAAAATTTAAATAAATAAATATCGTAGGAGATTTGAATTAGATTCAAATAAGTATAAGATATATTTTAATATATTAGATACTAAAATATAATATTTTAATTATGGCAAAGATTTTCCCTAGTCTCTCTATAAATAGAACCCTTTGATTGACCATTAGACAAGAAGACACACATCTCCTCAATAGAGAATTAGAAAAATCTCTCTAGACCTATTTCTTTCAAATCCCTTGTGGATTTTCTTTCAAGAGGTTCCCACAATCCTTTGGTCATGTGTTTGAGTCATAGCAAGTAGGCTTTATGAAATTGGAGTTTCAATCTCGTTAGAGCTGGAGAAATAAGATTAAAGACCCGCCAGAAATATCTCCACATTTAAGTCAAGATATTTATTGCTTAGCCTAAAAATTGTATTTTAGTTTAATTCTAAATAAATAAAATGTGATCCAATGCTTTTGCTGTGGATTTAATTCGATTATTCCCTTCAGATCCAAATGAAGAAAAGAAGATAAAGTGGCTAAAAACTTTGTTTTGATGAAAGAAAATTGATGTTGCGAAAATTACAGTTTGCAATTGTAGTTGCAATCACATTTGGCAATCGATTTTGAGTAGATAGAATTGCAATTGTAATGTAGGATGGTAATTAGAAATGACAATTCTTCACAGATTTGGAAAACGCAGAAATTTCGAGAATTGTGAGATTTTTGAGAAATTTTTGAGATTCTCCTCCACTATTCCAGCGAGATCAATTGGCCATATTTTTGCAAAGAAAAATAAGGAAACCCTAGCCGCCATGGTCTATAGAATGGAAGAAAAACACACCAAGAAGGTGGAATTCATCCTTGGGAAGAAGACCTATTTTCTTTGCACTTTTTTTTAGCTTGTTGTCTGTTCTTCTTCTTCTCAATCTCCCTGCCACCTTGTGCTCAATTCAACTAGGGTGAAAACCTCAAGTTGTAAAGATTCAATTTGCCTTGAAAAAGGTTGGAGAGGTTCAATTTAAGAAAAGGGAAGGAGAGGTTGTTGAATAACCCTTTTTTTGGTTCATGTTCTGTTTTCATTCCAGCATTTAAATTTAGTTTGAATATTGTTTTGCTGCTGTTTTTCCTTATTTTAATTCAGTTTCATCTTTCAGTTATTGATGTATTTCATCTCCTTTAGTTTTTAGTTGTTTCAATTCACTTTTGTATTTCATTTTTGGAACAAGCACTTGTTGTAAGGTCTTTAATAAAGTCAAGTTTAATCTCCAATATTTGCACTTTTTGTTTTGAGTTTTATTTCAGTATTCTTGGTTTTGTAAGTTCTTCTCCTTCAAGTTATGAATTTTCTTTTAATTAAAACTTGTGTATTTTCTCATTCTAGCAGAGCTAATTTTCTCTTAGGGGTTCAAGTATGTGCATACCCTAGAGATGAATATTAAAGCTTAATTGAAAAAGTGACCTAGCTTAATATATTAGCTTGTTTGCTTTTGTTGATTAAATTGTAATTTTGTAAACCTAGATTGATCAACTAGTATTGCTTATAAAACTTGAATCTAATACCGAAAAGGTTAGATAAAGGTGGTTTTCAGGAAAGTAATGGAGTAAAAAGGCTTAGACATAAATTCTTAACTTTGACTCTAGACATAGGGCAAGACTCCAAAACCACCAGAATTGTGTTCTAATTTTATTGAAGTACAATTGACCATAGACATATAAGTCCAATCACTTAGCCTCCTAAAGATTTTGAAATCAAGGTTGAATAGAAGTTGAATTTAGTTTACGACGTTTTTGTGTCAAGTTAAGATCGCAATTGCAATTAAGTACAATTCTCAACAAAAGGGTATAAGCATGTTTGAGTCCCCTTCTTTTGCCATTATTATATTTTTGTTTATCCACATAAACCACCACAAACTTTGTTTCACTTTGGTTACCCTAGTTGCAATTTTTGAAAATCTTTGTGCTATTTTTAATTTTTGTTAAAATTTGTTACCTGTGAGATAAATACTTTGGTGTACTTCCAATTTTATTACTTGCATCGATAGTGTGCACTTGCACTAGACTAAAATTATTTCTTTTATTTTTAACCCACGAGTTTCACTTGATCACTAAACATATTTCAACAAAAATAAAAATAGCAATAAGATAGTCAACACAAAAGTTGCTCAGACAAGAATTGCAAAAAGAACTTGTAATAAGGTATAAAAGATATGTTCGGATTAGGAATTTATGTATTTTTCTAAAGACGAAATGCTAAGGCAAAGACCTTATTCTCTCAACCACACACCAAAATACACGAAAACTAAATCGATAACTTAATTTCCATTAAACTATACCTCAATTATGTTGTTGTAAGTGTGCATTAGATGGGTTGTTATCCCTAACCTCCTCACTTAGCTAGCTACTAACTCTAATAAAGAGCTAACGTGATTTTGAGTGATCAACTTCCTTTCATTCTTCCCAAAACAAAAGTAAATAACGCACCAGCTTAAACTTTAAAAACTCTCAAAACCAGATTAAGAAGAATAAAGAATCCTCAACTACAACTTTAAATTATACAAACATCCTCAATCCTCAGCCTGAGGTGAATACTTCATGTTACAGGCTAAAATATAAAAACAAAACAACTTAAAAGCCATAAAGAAATACGATATACGAAATACGAAATCCGTAAAACTATAGCTTAAAGAAATTAGAAGAAGAAATAGGCAAGAAGTCATCAAATAAAGAAGGTTATATTTATGCTTCCTCTTCAAAGGTCAACTTCTTTCCTTCTTGGAAAAATCGGCACCTGCTACCTCGCAAATTCTCTAATTATTCCTTTTGAAAAGCCCCTTCTCCAAAACGACTGTCTCAAAAGTTATAACCCTCCTATGTGAAATCAAGGCTGATTGGACTAGGTGGGTACAATGATCATTGGCTAACTAAAGCAGATTTTTGGCTGACAAAAGAGAGTCAACTCAGTTAATGAGTTGTTATCCCACGTGCTTAAGCGTGTGAACTTTTCCTCCAGGATTGCTCCAGCAAACTTTTAAAAACCAACTTCTCTTAATCAACCCCAAACGTTAATCTTTTTACCCAACAATAGATCCACAAACCTGAATCACAAAATAGGTCTAAATTAGCGTTTTTAACAACTTAATTGCTCTATTAATAGCTTTACTCTCCTAGAATACTATTTAAGCCAACCAAATCATTTAGTGGGAATTACACATCAAAACATCCACAATTTACTCCCAAATTAATCAAATACAAACTCAAAGACCTATACAATAACTCTTATTCTAAGAGTTATTACTAACCCTAACTTAAGAAAAGTATCATGGAAATTTCTTACTGCAAGTGTATGGGTTAAATTTTAATATAACGGTATAAGTGAATACAAGTGTCGTATTTGTAATTGGGTTTCTGACTCATTAATTGACTTATATGGCTAGTAGATTAAAAGCACGAAGAATAGAGAAACATAATGGAACATCCAAAACTCATTCAATCAAGAGTAATAAAAAAAGCAATCTATAAATATTAGTATGACTACATTAATCCCTAAGAACAAGAAATCTAGTTACTCATAATCAAAATAAAATCACCAAGTCTTATGCTACTTTCCAATTAAAAAAAAGGTACAAAAATTTACGGAAAAGGAAAAGAATCAATTCCCGTTGTGTTGATTTTTTTTGTCCCCAACTCAATCTCCACGATCCCGAGCCTTAAAAATTTCTTTCCTCAGCTCTCTAATAGTTTCTTTTCCCTCTAATTTGATCAAAATTTCAAACGGCCAACTTTTCTCTTCAAAAACTCCCCTTTTGCAGTGCAAACAAAAACCCTACTTTACATATAAAAAAATGTGTGGCAACATTTTTGGTGTATAGAAATGGAGGTTTTTGGTGTCATTGATTGTTATTTCTTTTTAGCTTTTGTAGGTGTGCTTGTATACAAACTGAGAGTAGCTTGGCTTGAGCTTAACTTTATTTTTGTTTATCTATTCAAAAGGTGTGTTGATCAAATTGTAAGGAGACTTTACTTATTCAGTTCTTCCTAGTTCTCTAGTTTTCTTCTGCTTATTGCTTTCTTATTCCCTTATTAGTAATTGGATTAAGTAGTATTGGTCCTTAATTTTGTTTATAACTTGCGTACGTAATAGAATTAGTTAAATAAATTACTTGCTTTTCTTTGATAAACATAGATTTATTCTTAATGCTGGAGAGGTAACAATGGACTGATCATTTCTCTACCCATTAGGCCAATGATGTAACAACAATAACTTTTGATTTAAATCCTCATTTATCAGTATTGGAGACAATGAATTCATCCGAGAAGCAGAGAGAATTCAGCATATTAGCCATAAAAATCTGATCAAGTTGCTTGGATACTGCACTCAAGGAATTGCTAAAAATAGGTAATGTCCATCTTTCACCTTTCTTGGTCAATGATTTCAATGAATGTGAATGTCTTTCTTTGTTTAAAAGATTACATTTCTTCCATTCTAAATACAGAATGTGATATTGAAAACATCCATGACTTTGGAAGCATTTCTGCCAGGTACAATTTTACTTATTGTGTTATAGTTATCTTACTTTGTAAGCTTCTCTTTCATGACATTTTGTGTTGAAAATAATTGTTGGTAAAATTTTCAGTTTGAAAATTGAAATATTGTTACTTTATTGCTGTGCATCCTTTGTTATATTGATTTCAAGAAAATAGTTGTTATAACATTTTGTTGGAAGCATTTTTTATGTGTGTTTGACTTTTAACTTTTTCATTATTATTTGGTTTTTAACTTTTTCATTATTGTGCTCCCTCTCTCCTATTTTTCTAGATTATTTAAGTCTATAGATGGCTTTTATGTTGTTATACAGGCTTGTGAATTCTTGTAAATAAATGACTTGCTTTTCATTGTTGAACTGCATGTTTGACCCATTCCTTTGAATTTGTTATCTTGAACTTTAAATTTAACTTTCTTATAGTGCTTTTAAAGTGTTTGAGCTTATGGTTTTATCTTCTTCATTTATTTTGATTTCATTTGTTTTGTGTCGATCTTGAAGCTTTAAGTTAACCACAAAGAAATAAATTTTGTTTACTGCATTTCTACTGTTGAGAGGTCTTTTTTGTCTATGGGTGCTTTTGAAGAAATGATTTTTGGATTTTGTAGGGTGCAAGTACTATGTACAAAAATATATACGAGAAATACATATATCAACAAGAAGAAATTAACGAGGTTCAAATAGAATGGACAGAATTTGTTGGAAGATGTGTAGACTAGTGAATTTGTTAATTTTGTATACATTATGCAAGTACTTTTGTTTAAATTTTCATTTAGTAGGATAGTTGATATTTTTAATTAATTGATATGTTATTAGTTAAACGATTTGTTAATTTCCTTATTGTATTACATATTGTATATTTTATTAATTAAGGTTTTTTATTGAGTTAATTATTTTGTAAAAATAATAATATTATTGATATTTTATTTTGTGCATAGGTTGAGAAAGATAAATATTTTGGTTAGCTATGTGTGCAACCAATAATTTTTTTTTATTAAATTATTCACGAAAAGATGACGGGCATTGTCTATCATTAAAACATTCAAAACAGACATTAACTTTTAATGTCATACATTGATCGACATCAGTGGCGAATCCAGAAATTTTGTTGAGGGGGGGCTTCACTTAAAATCAATAATCGATCCAAAGCTTTATATTGGGGGCGTAAATTCGTATGAGTATGATTTTGAATGCATTTTTATGCATCAGGAAGATCTAAAACTCTATGTTGAAGCACAAATTTGTATAAAGATAATTTTGAATGCATTAACATATTTTGATATTAATTTATATTTCTTTATACTAGCTTTCTCTAGTAGGGTTTTTTTTTATATTAATTTGTTGAATACAAAGAATGAGTTTTTTTTTTTTTTTTACAGAAACATGCAAGAAAAAGAATGCAACTTGAAATAATAAGTAAATTTTTTGGGAAAAATATATTTATAACCTGAAACCATGCATGTTGAAAACTCTAATATTTGTATCAATCAAAATCCTAAAATTTTGCTAACATGAGCGTAGCTCAATTGTGATAACTATTTACACTTCTATTTAAAATTAACTCAAACTTTCATTATTCTTCTCCAAAAAAAACCTACCAAAGTAACATAAAAAATTATCACGTAATTCTCCATAAATAAAAAGAGAAAAATAGAGGAAGAAGAGAAAGTGAAAAACCTCCCATATTAATGAAAATTTCTACTACCCACTTGATTCCAACATTTTTCTCTGATATATATTATTATATTTGTCCCTTCATTTAAATAACGTTTGCATAAAAAGTAATTATGCATTATCAATTTTACAATGTAATCTTTAACAAAGTGTCTAAATAGATTAATTTATGAAAGTTTTAGGATTTTAATTGATGCAATTATTAGTTTGAGATTTTAATTGATTCTATATGCAAAATTTAAGGGTACAAATTGATTTTTTCCTTTTTTTCATTTATAGGAATGATGGTTTATTCTTAAAATTATAGATTTTTTTAAAGAAAATATGATTTCTACATTATTTACTTGGAAGTTTTTAATTTTTCTGACAAATTATCTACTTGAAAGTTGGAAGTAAAACATATCTTTTTTCTATATATTTTTAAATTAATAAAAAGGACAAATCATGTTCGTTAAATTAAAGATAGAAAAACGTGAAAAAGAAACAAAAGGCACAAAATGGGCTCGAACACACGCAACCAGGGGGGGCTGAGAGGACCCTTGCCACCAAGCCAAACACTCACCTTGTTATTACAGACCAATAACATATATATAATATATAATGTTTTATACTTCAGGGGGGGCTCAAGCCCCCCCTGGGCCTGTGGTAAATCCGCCCCTGATCGACATTAAAAGCTGACCGTCATTGTAGGCTACGATGACAGACACATTATAAAAAGCGTCTGTCATTGTAGCCTACAATGACACTCAAAAAGATGACGGACACATGTCCGTCATCATTTCCCTTTAATGACGAGCAATGCTCGTCATTAAAAGCCAAATTTGTACTAGAGATAAAATGTAACTCAGCCCTCAAATGTTCACGAAAAGATAATTCACAAAGAGTAAGTAGAATGACCACATGCAATCATTAAGGAGAGGTTTCATTTTATTTTTCATCTCTTACACGTGTGTGTATAATCTCTCCTACTCCATTCTTTATCAACCTACATGAGTTCTATACATACCTCGATTCATATTAACCTCAATTAGCTTCAAGTCTCCATCTTTGTATATGTTTCTTTTCATTCAAGAGAGTCATATATATGTCACAAGGGTGCCTTAATTTAGTATTAAACTCCCTGAACACTTGGTTTTTTTCCTTTATAGAGAGCCAAACATTAGCTTTCACATATCCACTATAGGAGCCTTTACCTATGATAGTTCATCTTCTATCTACTAGTAAAGTATACAAATTCAAATTACTCAAGGGTGGCCCTGATTTGAGTACATTAGAGATAGCTCTTTTTGTCTTTAAGATAATTTGCACAATTTTTTCCCAAAGTTGAATTGAATATCATAAAATGTCATGAACAACACCAATAGCATGTGTAAGAGAAAATAAACATCAAATTCTTTCCGAGAAGAAGCATTATTACTCACTATCAATTCAGTTAACCTTCTAGCAAGTCCCTAAATCCTTTTAGAAGATAAAAACAGGTGTTGGTTCATCTAATCTAGTTCTAAGCCTTCAAACCTAAACTCTCACCCCTTCTAGCTGTCGAAAAAGCAGAGTTAATTTCGATTGCACTTTCCGGCGATTGTTGATTGCCTTCTTTATTCCTCCAAAATTATGGCTCTTCCACTAATTTTTTCCTTATAAATTCATTCCATTGTGGGTGAATTTGAGCTTGGAGATACAATTATTATTCTTTTTTTTTAAGATGGTTGGGGAGAAGAGAGAGAGAGAATGTGCTAAAGATTTTTTTAATTATTTTTTTATGTCACAACACCTATTGAAATATTATAAAAGCAAATATTTTTTACCATGTAAGCATTTAAATAATATAAATTAATATTAAATGGACCTTTCAGCATCCTAGTTAACAACTTAGTGTAATAGTTCAATACATAGCCTCTAATCCCAAAAGTATATGCTCTCCTTTGAAGGAAAAAAGAAAGAACTTCATCACACGACGTTATTAAGCCAATCACAAATGAAAGTCAAACATTAATACTCATGTATGCCCCTTATTTTGCTACACACAAATAGGGTTGAGGCATAGTTTAAACACATGTTGAACAATATCAAATCTTTTAATAATTTGAGTAACATCTTATTTCGGCGAGAGAGTAGGTATACTTTGCTCATGCCTAAAGAAGTCGTAAGGATCAACCTTTGTTTTAACATGCACCAATCTATTAAAATTGTTTTTTCCAAAATATTTTAAACCCCAAATGCTGGCTTGCTGATAGCTTGTCTTTCCATACTTGTTGTTGGATCCAATATCAAGGTCTCTGTAATTGACATATGCAGCTCTTGGTGATTTTGAAACGAAAGGAGCCATGTAACTATAAAGCTCTCGTATCCAATTTAGGTGCCTTTTCTCTGCATCAATACCTCGTTCTTGCCAATTTATGGTGTAACCAATTTTGTACAAATATTCGCCTCTATGTGAAAAAGGAGTTTCCGACTCCGAAATCTGACTCATTCTCCCTCCATAAGGAACAAATATATGTTGTGGCCTTTCTATATCTTCACGTCTTAATCTTTCCCATATGCCCTCGACTGCAGCCATAGGAATGGGTTCTTTGACGTAGTCAGATTTGATTTTTGTGCTTTCATTGATGAGAGTTGTTTTACTTAGTAAAGCTTCCAAGTTCTTCCCAAGTTGAAGGCCAGTGCCCATGATGAGGGCTGATTCGACCCAACTCATTTCTGTGCAGTCTTTCTTTGTCAAACCCAACTCAGGAAAAGTTGTCTTAAGGATTGCCACAAGCTGATCTACCTTTCCAAGATACAAAGAGAAGAATTGAGCTACTGGGTTTGTTTTGCCTCCTTGTCTTGTAAAATTCCCTCCTATATATATCATCAAGAATTGAGTTATCAGATAATTCATATTTATGATATTCATAGTTATTTAATATGGAATATGTTAGGGATGGAGAATCTTTTATTTAAGGAAACAACACCCATTTTCTTACTTCTATATTTCATGAATTGAGTTCTTTTCACTAAGTTTTTTTTTTGGTCATGAGCCTTGATGTTAAATGTTAAGTGTTTTCTTTTCTTTTGTGAATTAAAATGTGTAGTTTAAGGACGAAAATAGAAATTTTGGTAAAATACACTTTTAGTCCTCCATAATAGAATTTAGTTTGTATTTGGTCTCTAAAGCTTTCAAAACTTAACAGTTTTCGTCTTTTAGATTTGAATTTAATTTATATTTGGTCCTTAAAGTTTCAAAGGTAACATGTTTAGTCTCGATATTTTAAGTTGATTTGCTATTAGTTGACCTAACGGAACGATGACATGGCAGTCAACATATGTTGACTAGACTTTGCTAGTTTGTTGATATGTATTTGTGTAATGCGTTAGTCAACTAATTGGTCAACTTAGCTCACAGATCAATTACAAACCAATTTCAAATTTTAAAAATTAATTAGAAATCAAATTTAAATCTCAAGGACCAAACGTGTCAATCTTGAAACATCAAGGACCAAATAGAAAATAATTTAAAATCTTAAAGATCAAAAATATTATTTTTGAAAACTTAGAGACTAAATGGAAACTATTTTTAAATCTTAGGAACTAAAAGTGTATTTTCTCCCCTTCAAAAAAAATTTTTTTTTTTGAACCTTCTTTTAATTTTAAAAATTTTAAAACTTTTCATCAAACTAAACACCAAATCTAGATAACATCGTCCTTCAAACTAGTCATGAGCAAATAGCCTCTTCCAATCCAAGATAGAAAATTGTCCAAAATCAACTTTTCAATCACTCCACATCAAATCAATAAACCCTCGAAATCCAATTACAGAAATATTTAAATATAGCCACAAAAATGGTCGAGGGCATTTCAAAGCGATATAACTTAAAAAAGGAAAAAGAAAAAAGGGTTTAAAAAATATAATTTAATCATAAATATTAACATCGATAAGCAAAACCATAAATATTAACCTCGATAAAAATAGTTTCACAGTCCGACAAGAATGTTCATTTTTTTTTTAGATAAACAAGAATATTCTTTCGTAGCTTGAAATCTATATATCAACTATACAAAAAATATGTCTAGAAAAACCTATACAAAAAAAAATATATGAATTTCACTAATTATATTTCCGTTGAAAAACTAATTTGATAAAATTAAAAATTTTTAAATCTAATTTGATTAACCAAGTACATAGACGAAAAAAACGAAACTCTCATTTTATATTAATTTCTTTCAAAACCAATTTTGTGCGGTGCGGTGCCCTTTTCATTTGAATATTAATGTAAGAGAGAAATAAATAACTTTATATTTCAACGAAAAGGGAACAAATAATTAATAAATAACTCAAGCAAAGCGTTGAAAAAATACCTCCCAAGAGAATTCCAAGGAATAAATTTTCTTCCAATTCGTGAGCCACATATTGCCACCGATGAATTAGCTTGGTTGCACCGTCGTCTGAAGTTTTATTAGCCATACAAAGTGTCACAGTCGCCGGAACCGGAACCAACTTCACCTTCCACGCCACCACTATTCCAAAGCTCCCTCCACCGCCGCCTCTAATGGCCCAAAACAAATCTTCCCCCATCGACTCTCTATCATGAAACTTCCCATTAGCATCAACAAAATAAGCATCAATTACATTATCAGCAGCAAGACCATATTTCCGCAACAACATCCCATATCCACCACCACTAAAATGCCCACCAACGCCGACGGTTGGACAAATACCAGCCGGAAAGGCCAAGGTTCGACTTTTCTCAGCGATTCTGTAGTAAAGTTCACCTAGACTTGCACCTGATTGAACCCATGCAGTGTTACTTTTGACATCAATAGAGATGGAACTTAGTTTTATTAGGTCGATGACGATGAATGGGAGGTAAGCGACGTAAGAAAGACCCTCGTAATCATGGCCGCCACTTCGAGTTCGGATTTGAAGGCCGTGGGATTTGGAACAAACGACGGCTGCTTGAATGTGGGAAACATGTGATGGTGTTATGATGACGAGTGGCTTTGGGGTTTCAGCGGTTGAGAATCTTTGGTTTCGAAGGGTGAAGTTCAAGACAAAAGAATAAGAGGAATTGAACGGAGTGTAAACGACCTTGGAAATAGAGGAACTATCTGGAGAATGGTGAGATAGACATTGAAGAAAATTTTCATGTTTGTCGGCAGAATTAGCTGCGACCCATAATGAAGATGAAGATAAAACAATAAAGGCCAGAGAAAGCGAGATTAATGGAGAAGACTTCATGGTTGGGTGTGAGATTTCTGTTATTGAAATCTCCACTATTTATGGTGGTTGGTTTCCTTGGGTTTAATGTTGGAAAAAAGAAAAAGGAAATACAAAAGTCAAACTAATTATATGTTGTAAACAATGTTAAAAATGTCAATACCTCAATTTTATGAAAATGTTATGTATAGAAAATCATGAAAGCAAAAATCATAAAATATATATATATATATATTTAAATTAATAAATAAATATTTACTCTACGTTAAAAATATTTATTATTAATATTGTATTCAAATTAGTTACATTTGATTGCTATTTGTTTTATATTTTTGTCGATTTTTTATTGTATAATAGAAATGTCAATTCACCTCTTATATATGTCAATGTCGAACCTATGAACATGTAGAAATGTAACGCCTGAAGTCAGGAGGGGTCTATGAATGAACCGAGACCACATCCAAATGAGAGAGATCATGAGGCTATGCAAGGTATGGTTAATAAATGCTTAAAAGAATTGATAGCTACTACCTATACCAACAAGGTGTACCTTCCTTTTCGGTGGCTTAATCATAGGAACTCTAAAGTTGAGCATGCTTGGCTTGGAACAATCCTATGTTGGGTGATCTCTTGGAAATTTTCCTAAAAAGCATGTGAGTGAGGACAAAACATGCTGAAATGACTCGTGTTGGTTTGTGGAGACAATCTTCACTCTTAGAAGCAGTTCAAGATAAGTTAGGTGACGTACCCAAGTTGCAGGGGAATTTCGGGGCCATCAAGTCTGGATTCTAAATTCTGGTCCGAATCCTGGCCTGAGGAGTTACAAGAAATGTTGATAGAAATGTCGACATGTCGATGAAAATTTATTTCACAACTAATTTAAGTTTGAATAAGTTGAGTTGGATGAAATTAAAACCTCAATATGAAATTTTACTTAATTGGTAATAGAAATCCAACACTTTATCATTTAGAATTGCACAAGATGTGGAACAATATATATACAATATTCTAATTAAAACAATTGCATTCACACCAAAAAGAAGCGTTCGCCTCTAAAAGACATTATTGGAGGAGAAGGCGCCTCGCCTCTAAAAGCCACGTGTCTTTGTATTTTTAATTTCTTATGGTATAACCTTTTTCTTTTTTTTTTTTTTTTGGCTTTTTTGAATACTTCCAAATATGAGAATTTTCTTCTTCTTCTTCATCTTTTTTTTTTTTTTTGTCTTCTTGCCTTTTCCCCATATTAACGTTTTTCTTCCACATTTTTCAGCTAATTTTAATTGATTTCCTTTTTACTTTCATTTTGCAAATTAGTTTTAAAGTTGTGTTGATTTTTTTTTCATTTTTATTCCATATATTTTTCCTTTGTTGAATCATATTAAACTTTTTTTTTACTGACCTTGGCTTTTATGAACTATTTTACAATGATAAATTATTGTTGTGAATATTGCTTCGACCAGGGGCGGATCCACTGTAGGCCCAGGGGGGGCTGAGCCCCCCCTCAATTTGAAAATAATTATATATTAGTATATTTTAGTTGACCTCAAACAACAAAACTAATTTTTGGCATGATGGTAAAAAAGCCCAGCCTCCCCTCCCTTCTACTGGGTTCGAACCCCCTACAGGACGCAATATTTTTGGTTTTATTTTTTTTACTTTTCGTTCTTTCCGCTTCTCCCTTTTTTCCCCATTTTTTTCATTCTTTCCTTTTAGTTTTCCTTTTCCGTTTGCCTTCAGGTATGCCACAACTTATTCTTTAAATTAGTATCTTTTATTTATATTATGATTACAAATATTTTTAAATTTTTGTAAATTACTTTTAAGAAATTAATTCAATAAAAAACAATAATTTTAATCAGATAAAAAATTATACTAATTGTTTCAAATTTTATTCTCTTTCTTGTATATTGATATAAAAATGTTAAAAAAAAATACTTTTAATCTTTGAACTTTCATGAAAGTAATAATTTAGTCCCTAAATTTTAATTGATAACAATTAAGTTCTTGTACTTTCAATTTTGCAACAATTTAGCCCATAAGCTTTAATACATAACAATGCAGTCTCTGTAATTTAAAATGTGTAACAATTAAGTCCCTATCGTAAAAAATATTGTTAAGATTTAGTGAGATTGATTATATATGTAGATCGATAACTTTATTAGATACCGAATTTATTTATAAACCACAAAGACTAAGTCGTTACATAATAAATATTGACTCTTAATTTTGATAGAATTTCTCACACTAAAGTTAAATTGTTATAGATTTTAAAGTACATAGACTAAATTGTTACAAATTTCAAAGTACATGAACTAAATTGTTATAATCCATAGTTCAAGGACTAAATTGTTACTTTTATGAAAATCTAAAGACCAAAAGTATTTTTAACCTATAAAAAAGTAGTCATATTTTTCATTAGATAAACTAATATCAAAATCTATCAAGCCCCCCCTAACACAAAGTTCTGAATCCGCCACTGGCTTCGACTATAACTAAAATTGTAAGTATCATTCTAGTCAATAATTGCAATGCATTTTTTTTAAATATATCAATTAAATAATTTATTACCTTTGATAAATTATTTTTGGTATATGAAGTATTTTATTCAGTAAATTTAGACTTGATCAACAATTTTAAAAAATAAAATTAAAAAAGAGATCGATTTTGAGAGAACTCGATCACAATATATCTATATCTCTCTATATATATAAACTAAAAAAAATTGACTGGTTTTCTTCTTCTTCCATTATTTGAAATTGTTGTGCAAATGTGTTTGATGTGATGACTAAATTAAAAAGGTAAAAGAGATGTTAAATTAATGTTAATATCAATTAAAAAAAAGATAACATTAAAACCAATTTAAAAATGAGAGAATAAAAGAAATAAATTAAAATAAACTAGATTTTCTAGAAATGTAGAAGAGAAAGGATAAAAAGAAAACAAAAGAAAAAAAAGAGAGAAAATACTACATTTTTTTTTACAATAAAAACAATACAAGAAAAGGGACACGTAGCACAATTTTGGGGAGCTACAATGAGCCGACCTACCCCAATAATTTCTCATATGGTAATCACTTAAATATGGTGGTTGACCGACCATTCACAAACATGTTTTGGGTTGACCAAACGAGCTAGAGTTGTGATCCAATTAGGTTAACAAATCTATCTTGTAATAGCTACATATTTTGTCCAACTCCGTTTTTTAATGATAAAATTGGTTGCTAACATATTAGTGTCTTAGGCATAATTATTGTGCTTATTATTATTCAAATTTTTATATTTAATAGTCAGCCTGAACATAATTCAACTAATTAAGATAATGTCATCGATCAAAATGTTAGAAATTTGAATCTCTCCACCCTAATATGTTGTTGAACTATAAAAAACTGTATTTGTTGCTTGCTAAAATTGAATGTTATAGTAAATTCCCTAGTGTTGATTCTTCGTCGCCAAAGTAAATAAGAGAGAAACTTTGTTTCTTCGTCTTTAAAAAAAAATGGTAAACTCTCACTGAGGTGCACTCATTAAAAAAAAAAAAAAACTTTTTTGTGGAAAACTATTTATTAAAAACAATAAATAAGCTTAACACGAGCTGAGAAAAATAAATAATAGTAACTCTTGGTCTTGGTTTTTTATTTTATTTTAAAAATATCTTGTTATCATATTTTAAAATATATTATTAGAATATGTAATTTTTTTTGTAAGAAAAAGATCCCAATACGCTAACTCGCCAAGTAATTTGACAATTTCATACGCAATTTCCTTGTCCAGTATAATTAAACGACGGGATAGGTCAAATCCTTATGAATCAATTTATGTATTGAAAGTTTCTTCTAATGTGAAGACTTTTATCCTTCTAATGTGAATCGTGGACTTGGGAAAAAAGAAACAAAGAGATAAATTTTGTAATATTTTCGGAGAAATTTCAAAGCTTTCACCATTGATTTCCAAGAAACTTTATACATTAAAATAATTATTATTTAATTAAAAGACGCACAAATTCGACGAATATATATATATATATATATATATATATATATATATATATATATATATATATATATATATATATATATATTATTTGAGTTCAAAATTCGGCTAATAGTGTTTTGAAGTAATCAATAGAATCATACTTTAGAGCTCAAAAAAAAAAAAAAAAAAAAAAACAAATCATAGTTTAGTAGGAATTCAATGAATTTAAATTTCTGCCATGTTTGGTAAATAACTAATGTTCCAAATCTGTTCTTGGGAATCTGATGCCAAAACATTTGAAAATAACTCCTTGTGGATATTCCTAAAAAAAAAAAGAAAAGAAAAAAAAAAAAAAACTCCTTGTGGATGCCAACGTTACCTATAATAGGATAGGAGAAACTTTTTAATTATTATTTTTTAAATGTCAACTCAAGCCTACCTAATCATCAAGACACTATATCTTCTCTTAGAAGTTGATGATTTAAATCTCCAACTCCACATTTGTTGATTTAAATAAAAGATTTTAAATAGTATGTTATGCTAAGATTGTCACCACAATTAATTAATTCTGATGCTAGTTATTACAATAATCACTCTCAATACATCTAATAGTCTGCCAACATGAACATGGTTCAATGACTAATTCATTCTATATTTGTGTAGTGAAATTCTTATAAAAAAATATATATATATATATCTAATAGTGTAAAACTATAACTACAATATGCTAGCCATGTAGGATAAATAGAACTTATTTAACTTGAACATATTTCAACTAGTTAAAACATATATCATCGACTGATTGGCTAAAGGTTCGAATTCCCTTCTCCACATGTTCTTGAATTCCAAAAAAAAAAAAAAAAAAAAGGGCAGGTCATATTGATAATTACTATATGCCAATTATTATGCCATCAACCATGAGGTTAGAAATTTGAATCTTTTCACCCCACATGTTGAACTAAAAAAAAAATTGTATGTGAGGTTGTCTTAATCAGGTAATCTACATTGAGATTAGGAACATAAAGCCACAAATTTTGATAGAAAATGATAAAATTTTACCTTTTAATAACTTTTAACAATTTTTTTTTACATTTTAATGTGTCAAAATATGATAATAAGATAATGAATTAATGACACTTAAGCTTTACATTAACAAAAGTCTAACAATTTATTTTGTAAGAACCTCATTGAGAATTTTTATGAATTTTTAATAAGTTGAAGATAAAATCGAGAATTTTAAAGGATTAAGAACCAAAGTGAGAAAAACCATAAAGATTAGAGCTCGTGGGTATATTTAAAAATTATTTTATATGTTTATACACATGTTGGTAAATTAATGGCTTAATTTTTTATTTTTAGTGAAATCATTTCAATAAGTCAAGTACATGATTTGACCAATCCCATCGAAAAAAAGTGTAATATTATTTTTCAAACTACGGAATGAACTTTTATGCATATATTATTATAATATGTAAACTTTTTTCTGAAAAGGAATCCCTACACGAAACGTAAATTTGACTATTTGTCATGCATTTGCTTGTTGAGTTAAACAAAAGGGATGCATCAAATCTAAGTCAGTTTGCTTGTTGAGTTAGACAATTGGATATATCAAATCTAAGTCAATTTGTTTTAGAGTAAAACTTGGATGGAGTTCAAGCTTCCACTCATATTTGTGCAGCCTACTCCAATAATAAAATAGAAAAAAAAAATTCCTTTGCTTTATTAAAATAAAACCTTCTATAGGTTAAAACTTGGGAACAAAGCAAACGGACAATATTTGAATATTTGTAGAGAAATTTCAAAGGTTTGATACCATGTACCAAGCAATCGAATTTCAATTTGTTGTTCGTAAATTATAATCTTGAAGGAGTTTTCGATTTTATCAAGTTAAACTATAAATTTAAATAAGTGGGACAAGTATTATCTCTTCAAAACTAAATTAGAATATTGTTCCCAAAACAGCCTATAAAACACATTTAAAAAAAAAAAATAGAGCACACAAATTCAACAAATAAAATACATAAGATCAAGTGAATCAAGCTAAAAAAAATTCCCAAACTAAATTGCAAAAATACTCTAGTTTAACAACTAATTTAAGTTGGCAAAAAATGCTCAAACTCAACAATGAAACGTTGAAATTGAGCTAAAATTTCCGGCTACAGGATCACTCTAGTGCTTTGGGTGTTGAGGATCCCACATTAAAAAGATAAGGATATCTCACAATTTTTATAAGATACATGGACTACTCATTTAATTGGCAATTGGTGTTGAGATGGAACCTCATGTATTTCTATTATGGTGTCAGAGCCCATAAAGCCCAAATAGGTATTCGATCAAAAAATTGGAATCCAACCCAAAAATGGTGAACCCAAAGAGACACCATTTTGAGGGGACATGTTGAGGATCTCATATCAGAAAGATAAAGAGTTACCTCATAATTTATAAGATACATGAGCTACTCCTCTCTCTATTATTGGGTATTACGGACCTTTTGTCATCCATTGCAACAGAGCTGTTTCATGAGCGGAGGGCTAAGCGCAGCTCTTTGAATCAAATGTTGAATGGAATCAATTCTTTTTTAGTTTGAGGTTTTTATTGATACAATTCTAAAGTGTAAGGGTATAAATTGATTTTTGCCCTATCTTATTTTATTTTATGGGCTCCACATTATCCGTAAATGCTTCTTTTGTGGCAAACAATGAATAGATGTAGTATGAAATACTTTTCATACTACCATAATACTAAAATTTTTCTTATGTGTAATATCGACAATTTGCTCAAACGATAACTTGGGTACTTTGACAGCAATCCTCCTTAATTACTGGTTTATTTTTCCTTTCAAGTTACGACCAATTTTTTTCCTTTTAAGTTCATTTCTTATGGTACTAAAAAAAAAGTTCATTTCTTACTGTTGGAATAGAAATTTCGACCAACCAGAGATTGCCACGTCATTATCCAACATAGATAACGAAATTATATTTAATTAGGGATTAATTAAATTTGCAAGGATCCCTAAATTAAATTATGACAAATCTATATATGAAATTGAGTTATATAAAATTTGGGTCAATTTTAGACAAAAGTCCAAATGGGAGGCCCCAATTAGCAAAGTCCAGTCTCAAAGGGCTAGGCCCAAAGTCAACTAGGCCCAGTCCAAAAGGCTAGGCCCGAAGTTAACTAGACTCAGTCTAAAAGGTTTAGGCCCAAGGCCAACCAGGCCATGTCCAATAATCAAGCCCAAGCTCACTTGGGGCCCTGAGAAACTCTATAAATATGGAGTTTCCTCCTCTATTTGACTCCTCTATTTGAAGGGGTCAGAAGTGGAAGACATAAGAAGAAGAGTTCAAAAACAAAGCTCAGAAAATTCCAAAAGCTCTTGAAGGTCGAACTTTGCCTAAAGTCCTATAGTGCTTAACACTCCTTGAAGGTCGAAGACTCCTTGAAGTCCTTAGGTCCTAAACACTCTTTGCATATCAAAAAACTTCAAGACTTCGATCAATTCTTCTAGGATCAATAAGTCAAAGATCGATCAGCCAAAACCGATCAACAAGCCAAGGGCCGATCAACAAGTCAATGGTCAATCCAACAAGATCAATAAGCCAAAAGCTTGATCAGAAAAGACCAACGTGCTCGAGAACAAGCTGTCCAGCCCTCAAGACATTTGTACACGAGAGAGATAAAGAATTAAAGGATAAACACTAGAGATTGTACTCCACGACATTCAAACTAATACAAATACAAGTTTATTCCACATGACTCATTTCTTTTGTTGAAATCTCGTGTTAACTCTTATCGTTGGAGATTTGTTCCCTTACTGGGACAAATTCTCTTTCTTTCACAAATTAGTCACTACTTTTTTTTCATTCGTTCGTATATATATTTTCTATGGATTAGAGCTTGTATTGATTTCATTAGTTAGAAGATAATAGAAGAAATTATCCTTCACATATCCTACTTCTATCCTCTTACTCTCAGTTAAGCTCAAATACTTTTAGATTAGGGTGTGTCGCTATTCGTTGTTGGGAGCGAAAGTCGCACCATGCACATAAAATAACTACACAAATTAAAATGTTTATTTAAGTCTATGAACTAAAGTAGACATTATGAGAGTTTTAGACCATAATAGAATATACATGAAAATTTATAGGCTAGAATAGACACTTCAAGTTTAAAAGCTCATAAGCTAAAAAGATGATTTAAACAATCTAAATTTAATTAGTTATACAATAATAATAATAATAATAATAATAATAATAATAATAATAATAAAACTATAAAAAAAAATGTTAAAATTTTAAGCATAAAAGAGGAGTAAATGTAATAATGAATGAGAAAATAAAGATATTTTATATTTCTTATATTTATTTTTGGTAAAAAAAAACCATAATTTTATAATTTAGTAACGAAGAAAATTACTAAAATTTAAAAAAAAAATCATAATTTTGGAGTGATGTAGGGATGTCCACGGGGAGAGCGTGGGGACAGAGATGTCATCCCTGCCCCATCCCTGTCCCTCATTTTAATCTCCATCTCCGCGAAATTTCTCGTTAAATTTCACAGAGATCAGGGTGGGGATTCCCCACGAAAAATTCACAGGAATTGAGTTTCTCGCAGAAAATTATTTTTCATTTAGTTTTTTTTAATCTCAATGAATCAAATAAATTTTTTGATAAATTTTTATGAGAAATATCCATTAATTTTCAATTAGATAGTTAATTATTTAGAGAAACCTTCATTTAAATAATTAATTTCTTACAAAAAAAATATCTATTTAAAGATAAAATGCTTAAACCTCCTAATAGAAACAAAATAATATCTCATATCAAATTATCTAATTATTCATACCTATAATTCAAATGTTGAGCAAAACTCAACTGACATGAAGTATGTGCTTATGATCAAAAGGTTATGAGTTCGAATCCCCCTACCTCCAAATGTTGTTGAATTAAAAAAAAAAAAACATATAATTCAAACTTATCTAATAATGTAAATAATTAACAATAAAACTTTAAAAATATATATTAAAAAATAAAATAAAATAATAAAAAACTAAACGGGACAAGAAACGAAAATGAGGAGTACATTTTCCATCCCTGTTCTTGTGTAGCTCGTGGGGAATTTTTTTTTTCCATTCCGAAGATTTTCCACCTCGTTAGGGGCGGGCATCCCCAAGCTCCATTCCTAAGGAGAAAATAGACATTAGGGGTGGGTATCAGTCGGCCCCGTTCCTGTCTCTCAAAGTTGGACTTTTACCAACTAGTGGGAGGGTGAGATCCGTGTTGGGACTAGAGAGGAAATTACAAGTGTCATATATATTTACATTTTCAAAATATCATAAGTAGCTTGTGGTTTGTTGGCGAGACGAAGGCCACAGATGATTCTATGCGCCAGAGGTTCTGGGTACTTGAATAGCTTGTATTTTGTTTTAATTTTTAATTTTTACAAGAAACGCACACGTTTAATTTTTACTAAATTAAATTAAAACGGGTTAGAATTTTGTTTATTTTAAAAATTTACGCACATCTGTATACAAATATACAAAAAAAAAATCATTAATAAATTATTTTTGAAAAATGAATTGCATAAAAAAACTTTATTCTATTTAGATTTTTTTAAAATAGTTCAAGTTTCATTATTTACTATATATTTAGGTGGGTAGTTCTAAAATGATTTATTATAATTTTGTGATTAATATTATATATCAATTCATTTAAAATTATATTTATATGATGGTTAAATTATAACTTTAGTCCTTAAATTTTAAAATTTGCTATTGATAGGTTTTTTATCTTTCAATTTTGTATCTAATAGGTCTTAGACATATTTAAAAAATTTTAAATTTAACTATTCTATTAGACATAAAATTCAATTTTGTGTCTAATTGAACCTTAAACTTTTAATTTTGTAACTAATAAATACATTAATTTAAAAGAATGTTGAATGAGTTAAAACTTATTAGCACAAAATTAAGTTTTATGTCTATTAGAACATTTAAAATTTAAAAATTTTGAATATGTCAAAGACTTATTGAATACAAAATTGAAACTTTAGGGATCTATTAGACACGAAATTACAAATTTACAGATCTATTAGACACTTCGTAAAATTCAAGGATCATGATACAAATCTAAAAGCTTAGGAACTAAATCGTATATAACCTAATTTAAACAAACATGTACCCTCTATCATAAAGAGTTTTAAATATGCCACTAGCTAAAAATTAAACATTCACAATGATTTAAAGAACAGATTATAAAAAATATATATTTCTAACATAATGGTCACAAATCTCAACAAATGTATACTCAACTCATCTATATTCAACTTTAGAATTTAATTTGATAAAATAAAAAATTTAAGATTAAAGTTGAAAATTAATTTTTCTTTTATAATATTTACAAACTCCTTGGTTGTAGTTGCTAAAATGGATTTTTCTTTTATAAATGCAGAAATTGATTTTAATACTGGATAGATCTTTTTTTTAATTACTTACGTACCGTTTGATAACCATTTGATTTTTAGATAAATGAGATTAGCTTAATTTGCCTAAATAATAGAAAACCGTATTGCAAAATACTTAGTGGTGGGAGAAGGATATTTGTCAACATATCCTACGATCTCTATCATTGATTCACAACATGAGATTCATGTAGGGCTTCATGGCGGCTTTTGGACCGTCATCCCTACGAAAGGTGTTTGAATGAGTCAATATCAGGGGTGAATTTCTTGAGAAAATATTATAGTAACTTAGAGAAGGAAATGTGTCAACATATCCTACAATCTCCATCGTTCGTTCACATCGTGAGATTCATGCAGGGCCTTGTGCCGGCTTTTGGACCGCCTCCCTACAGAAGGTGTTTGCATGGATCAATATCAGGGTGAACTCCTAAGAAGGATATGATTGTAGTTTTGTTTCCAATACTTGACCTACCCTACTGCAGCATTTGTTGGGATAAAACTACGGGATCTAAAAGGATGGGCCACACTTACAAATGGCTTATTAAAGTTGTTAATAATGTCTTTGATCAAACTAATGGTAACTAAATATTATAGGAATAAGAGTTATTCTGGTATAATACTTGGTTGAGATTGTCTCAGTTTAGTGAAAGAACACTTGACCTACCTTATGATGACACTTGTTCTAACTCACTAAAGTACCATAACATTAGAAATAATTTATAGGGTTCATTTTTTAATTGTTTGATTTCTATGCTAAAATTGAATGGATAATTGTTTGCATGATATTAAATAATATATTTTATATATTTTAATATTATGTCAATTTCTCTCATAATTTTAATTTTGAATGCTTATTTGTCAAGTTGAGAAAATTTTATTACTTGGAAAAGTAAATACTATAATGGCAGTGTACAATATTTTTTTGTCTTTATTGAGAAATGTTCTCAAAACCTGTTGTCAATGTTAATCAAATTGTTCCTGAAGCACATGATTAATGAATCAAAACTAACGAGATAACTTGTAGATATCTCATAGTTGACAAGTTAGATGTCAAGTTTAGAAGATAAAGAAAATGACAACAACATATGAGATGTTGAAATCAATAAAAACTAAATTTAGATAATTGTCTAATTGATCTCGAAATTAAGTATTACAAAAATCCAAGACAAGAAACCAAGTGACTGAAACTATATAAAATGAAATAGTTTCTAAATTAGCTAAAACAATCATAATAAGAGGAATTTTTTAAATACCTCTATGTATGTATATATATATATATATATATATATATATATATGAAAATAAATTTGATTTACTAGATTTTTGGTGGAGAATAAATAACGTCACCTGGATAGTTGATACAAGATCCACTATCAAGATTTATTATTTTTATTATATTTAATATGTAATTCTTGAAAAATACTTAATATGTAGAATAGTTTCTACATATTGGCACCAGGAAGCCCATCTTAGTTAGTGTAGTGGGAGACATTAAGATATCATTAAATAAAAATTGTTACTTAATGTTGAATATGACATTTTTAGTAACCATAAGAGAAATTCAATTTCTCGAATTTTTTACTAAAAATATTCATATAGTATGAATTACTTTGAAGTATGAAAGTTTATATTTTCAAATTTGTTTGAAAATACATTTAGCTGAAAATAGGAACAATTTGTATATGTTAAAATGTTGGCATATACTATACTACAAAATACTGAGATATTCAAGATTATAAAATCCATAATAGAAAGACATTGTTTTCTCCTAAAAGATGATACTTGACTTTGGCAATTAAGGTTGTTTAATATCAACTTAAATAGAATGAAAAGACTAGTAAGAGGTAATTCTCTAAAAAGTTAGTTAATTATTTTACGTGTTGTAGATCTTGCTTTTCATGTAAGATAATCATTGGGCCTTTATTAGATAAGGTTACAAGGCCAAAGAATACTTTGGGGTTACACATTCTGACCCAAGTGGTTTGGTGAATGTAAAGGTCAAATAAAGTAATGAATATTTCATCACTAATTGATGATCATTCAATGTACAAGTATCTTTACCTAATACAACATAAGTCTAAATTTTTTGAAAAGTTCAAGAAAATTAAGATTAAAGTTGAAAATTAATTAGGTAAATCTATCAAGATATTATAATCAAATTATAATAAAAAGTACAAGAATCTTATGTACTAAGATTAACTGATAGATAATGAGTTTTTATCCCAATTATCTTGACACCAAGTACAATTGGGTGAAATTGTGTTGTAAGGGGAGAAACATTACTTTGTTAGACATGGTCACATCAGTAATGAGTTACACACCATTTGGAAGATGAATTGACTTAATTACCTTCTCAAGGTTGAAGAAGGGTGTTTTATATGACCGCTTAATTTTAGAGTTTTTTGCATATCCGTCGCAAATAAAGAAAGAACAGACCAAACTGAACCGAACCTGAGTAATAGGGGCATGGGAGCATGTTTAACATGTGTACCTCATAGGTCGACGAGGTGAGTTTGGGCACATATCTCATTTTCCTGGTGGTTCTATCCGTTTCTCGTTCAGACCTATTTTGCTTCCTATTAGGCCTTTTGCTCTTGATTTTCCTTGTGATCTGGACTTTTCCTCATGGTTCCATTTTCACCCATAACAATTGTCATTAATTTGTTAGGGGTAGAATGTACTGTTTTGTTAAATAAAGAAAGAGTGGGATTTAAAAAATAGTATTAATTTATAAACTTTGCCTTTTTAAAAAAAAAAAATATATATATATTATACACTTTGTTTTTTTTTTTCAAAGAAATGTATGTAACATTATCACTTCATTATCGTTTTTCCTGCAAATATTGTGTAATATAACCCAATTTCTAGGCTAAAGTGCACTTAATATAATCAATCATACTTACTAACATGAACTTACTTGCCTAATAACCTATTTGGTCCAAAATCACACACATAAATAAAATTAAAATATATAAATAGATAAATATATGCTTAGAAAGTACATGGAACCTCTTATTTTGCTGCACAATAATAGGTTATGGGGGAATAGTTTAATCTATACTATATTAAAAGGTGCTATGGAGGAGAATCTTTGTCTTCCTCTTTTGCCCTTATATTTTTAATGAATTTCTATTTTGCCATTTGTTGACGAGACATGACTCTTCAAGTGTATACATGTATAGGTGTAATAGATGTAGATGAGACACAACTGTTCGAGTAGAGGTAGTTATACAATGAATTGATGCATCTTATAGGCGTGATTTATATATAAAAAGAAAATAACATGGTTGCCAAATACATACACTATCTATTTTTTCCTACCAAAATGTTAAGTGATCATAACAAAAACAGAAATGGAAATTAAAAGTTTTTGTTTTTCAAAAGGGAAATATTGAATTGTGTCACAATGAAATCTTGACTGAGAATTCATAACTTATTTTTGTCAATTAAGAGGTATTGTTATCTATCACTTTTCTTATTTTCTTTTCATTTTAATAATTTATTTAAGAAAAATATTTTTCAAAGAAAGGAAATAAATAAATAATAAACAACTCCAGCAAACAGTTGAAAGAGAATACCAGTGAAAAGTATGCCAAGATATAGTTTTTCATCCAACTTGTGAGCCAATTGGTTGCACCGTCGTCTGAAGTTTTGTTCGCCATGCAAAGTGTCACAGTCGCCGGAACCGGAACCAACTTCACCTTCCACGCCACCACTATTCCAAAGCTCCCTCCACCGCCGCCTCTAATGGCCCAAAACAAATCTTCCCCCATCGACTCTCTATCATGAAACTTCCCATTAGCATCAATTACATTATCAGCAGCAAGACCATATTTCCACAACAACATCCCATATCCACCACCACTAACATTCCCGCCAACGCCGACGGTTGGACAAATACCAGCCGGAAAGGCCAAGGTTCGACTTTTCTCAGTGATTCTGTAGTAAAGTTCACCTAGAGTTGCACCTGATGAAGCTTAGTTTTATTAGGTCGATGATGATGAATGGGAGGTAAGAGACGTAAGAAAAACCCTCGAAATCATGGCCGCCACTTCGAGTTCGGATTTGAAGGCCGTGGGATTTGGAACAAACGCGGCTGCCTGAATGTGGGAAACATGTGATGGTGTTATGATGACGAGTGGCTTTGGAGTTTCAGCCATCGAGAATCGAAGGTTTTGAATAGAGAAGTCCAAAACAGAATGATAGGAGGAGTTGATGGGAGTGTAAATGAATTTGGAGATGGAGGAGTTGTTTGGAGAGTGATCAAAGAGACATTGAAGAATGCCTCCTTGTTTCTCAGCAGATGCAGAAGCAGCAGCCCATAATGGAGATAAAGATAGAAGGATTGAGGCAAGTGCAAGAGGATTAATGGAGAAGATTTCATGGTTGGGTTATGCAGATTTGATATCCATGCATTAGTTCATGTGAGGGGGTGGAAAAATTATTTGAGAGGTTGGAACAATAACGTGGACAATTCCACACCACTCAATGTAAAATTAAAAAAAAATGTATTTTGAATCAGTATTAAACAGTTATTAAAAAGTAGTCTCATCGTGGCAACCACATTCAATAATTTTTTATGGAAAGTGGAATTTTGGACCTTTAAACTTATGTATGAGTGGTGTAGGATATAGATTCGAAAAGCTTTATGCCCCCTAATAACTATTTAACCTTTTAGGGGCTGTTTGTTTTTAAGAAATCAGGATGTCTGGCATCTTCAGATGCCCGAAATTTTAGATGTATGAAATTTTAAATGTCCGAGATCTTTAGATTACTATATTTGTTTTGCAAGATTTTTGTACGAAAACGTTTTAAAATGATGTATTGTTCCAAAAATACTCTTACCTATTTTTAGATCATTTATATATTAATTTAATATAATATGAGTTTATATAACATTTTTTTTCTTAAACTATTTAATCTTTTACTTTTATCCATTCAATTTATATAAATTTTATATGTTATTTTGTAAAATAAGTTAATTTATATTGATTTAAGGTTTTTATAAAAATATTTAGAATGAAAAATTAATTTCGATTTTAACTTGAAATACTTGAAACTTATTTTGAGAAGATAATTATATAGTTGATACTGTTTTTTTAGTGAATTATATATATACATTATCAAAATAGAGAAAAATTTTGAGAGAAATAATAATAATTTGTGAAAAAAAAAATAATATTGGATGATCATCGTTGGAAAAGTAAAATAAATAAAAAATTTTACGTCAAATTTCAATTGAAAATAAATTGAACTATATATTATATAATTTAAATGAAGCGTATTTTATATGTAAATGAAACATATGAATATAGTTAATTTCATAGAGTTGTTTATTAGTGAATAAATCTACACATTTATTTTAATTATAAAATTAAAAAATTGATAAATAAAGAAAATTGTATACGGAAAAGAAAAACGAAGGGCAAAAACATCAATAGACAATTCACTCAACATGGGAATCTTAAGAAACTCATGTTTCAGGAGGGCATCAAAATCTTCTCGGATACCTCTCTTATGGGCATCCTAGAATGCCAACATTTTACATTACTAGAAGACAAATGGGGTAGTCCAAATACCCATCCCGTGGAAATATTCCTGGATTCCCACCAAACAAACGGCCTCTTATAGTTTTTTTTTCCTACATCTAACGATGCAAAACTGTCAGCCACAATGTGATAGCCTCTTTGAATAATTTATCCTTAATATTAATAACGTTAACGTAAAGCTATATAGGCAAAAGAAGGAAAAGCATGATTTTTAGGCATCTTAATTAAGACGTTGAAAAATACATATTTATGGTACTTTGGTTGTTGCTTGGAGTATACTTCCGACTCTAATCAATGTCATTATTTTAAGGAAATGATCTTTTCTCTTTTTCTTTGCAATAAATGAGAGATGAAAGTAAAGCAATATTGCTCTTTAGGGGATCCATAGCACAAAACACATCCATTGTTTTCATTTTCCTTATTCGTTTTGTAGGCGAGGAAAGGAACTCTTTTGTTAAATAAAGAAAATTATAGTTGGGATAAAAAGATGGAGTAACCTTTTTTTCCTTTCTTCAAAGAAGTAACTTTTTTTTTTCTTTTTTTAATTCATAAGTCAAATTGTACATATTTCTATACTACTCAAGTGGTTTTATTTTTCTTTCTTAAAACTCATCAGTGGCAGTGGGTGAGAGTTTTTCAAAACTTAAAAATAGTCTATATGAATAAACAATATTGTGAGCATGCTTAACCATACTAACTCAATATTAAGTAGGTTGTCACTTAAAATTACCAATTAAAGCAGGTTGTCATCAATGTAAAATTACCAATTAAAGTAGGTTGTCATGAAAGTAAAATTACCAATTAAAGTAGGTTGTCATTAAAATACTTGGTATTCTAGCCCTAAGTGAAATTAGAAAGTCATGTATAGCCTAGGAGATTTGTTAATGAAGAAAACAATGTGAAGCTTAAAGTACACTTTGTCATTAAGAGAGTTATGGTGTGAAATCCTCAATTATATATGATACCATTTGCGTAGAAAACTTAGCAAGTTACAAGTTGTAATTAATAACCACTTTATTTTTTTTAGAAAGAGGATACTTTATTGAAAGTATGTGAGAAACATACAAGATAATTATAAAAGAAAGACATTACAATTGCAGGAAGAGACATTGTAACTAGAGAAAAGATTAGATTTTGATGACCATTGCGCTGCAAGAAAAACTAATGTCTTCTTTTAATTTGGATAACTCCCTGCTGGAGTTCTTGAAATTAGTCCTCTAGTTCCTCTCATTCCAAATGACCCAAAAGACGGCCATAGCAGAATTTTTCCAAATGATATCCGCTTGTTTCCTGGGCAATCTGTAGAGAATTTCCTCATAGAGAGAATTAATGGAGAAAGCGGAGCAAAGAAGCCAATTCCAGAGGGTGGTGGCAAGCCTACAATGGAGGAATACATGGTCCAGGGATTCTGAGTTGTTCTTACAAAGCACACACCAATTTGGAGATAAATGTAAATTCGGATATCGATGCTAGACTCCATCCACCGTATTGATGCTTCTGTACAGTATTGACCATATGAAAACTATACATTTTTTGGGATGGTCATTTTCCATAAGAATTTGCAAGTGAGTTCTTTCAGTGGAGCCCGCGATTGAAAGATACTCTCCTGTAAAGCTGATCGAGCTGTACTAACACTGAAAAAATCGGTAGAAGATGTCTTCCATACGAGATTATCACTTCCACTATTAATAGATGAGTTATCTTCTTGGGAAAAAAACTCCAACTATATGCCTGAGAGGAACCCAAGTTTCTGCCACTGATAGGTCTTTCCTGGTTGAGAGGGTAGAGAAACGTTGCAGATCAGAAAATAAAGGCTCAAAATTAGAACAATCATGAAACCAAAAGCATGTGATCTCCCCGTTTTGAACAAACCGTCTAGAATTACTGAGGAAAAAAGTTTCCACCTTGTTGTTGATAGCATTGTTGGCTTTTTGGCCATTCATCTCAAATTAATTAATATTTTGATGATAACCTGATTTTATTTATTAATAATTTTAGTGTTTTGAAGTGTCTATAGCATAGATCTCGAAAAGAATATTCCAACGCATCTTAAATAGTTCGAATCGGAGCTCAAACGAAGAAGTTATGGAAAAAATAAAATTGAAGAGAAAATCCTACATGACATGACATGTGACATATATGGATGACGTGGCAGATGATGTGGACGATGACATGAAAAAACGTGCACCAATAATATTTTGACTCGTGGCATATTGATTTTTTTAATAATTAAAAAGTCCAACGGTCAAAATTTAAAATATTTATTATTATTTTATTACAGCCAATGAAAGGGCAACACGTGACATTCTTAATTAAAATAATAATATATATAATAGGTCAAACAGTCAAATGTTTAATATTATAATAATAATATTATTATTATTATTATATTATAATATTATAAATTTTGAATTTTTTTTACAGTCAATCAGAAGCTGACACGTGGCAGTCAACGGTTAGTTTTGGCTCTTCTCTCTATTTAAGGCCCGAAAAAAATTGGAAAAAATCGAGAAAAAATTCTAAAAAATTATATTCTTCTTTGAGAGCATTTCTATTATTTTTGAGCAATTTTTGAGCTTCAATTTCTTTAATTTTCATAGCCACTTGAGGGCTTTTACTTGTAAGAAATCATTTATTACATAGTTGTGAGCTTTGATTTGTATATCTACTATTTGAGAGATTTTTTCCATCTTGTTCTTCAACTTTTAAATTCATTGTAAGGGTTTCTCTTGATCCCAAAAAAGAGAGGTTGTAATGGTTTGATCCTGAACCGTGGAAAGGATCGAATTTATTCTTGCTCCCCAAAAGGAACGTGTAACGATTGGACTCTGAGCCGTGGAAAGGGTCATTCATTGTTCTAGTGAAATACCCAATAGGAGCTTGGGGAGTGGAGTAGGCCGGGTTCTGCTGAACCACTATAAAATTTTCGGTGTAAATTTCTCTATTCCTATCTTATTTCATTTTTGCAATTAATTTGTTGTTATATTATATTGCATAAAATCAATTATTCTTGTATGTCTATTTTTGTTGGTATAATTTTATCTTTACATATTATTTATCAATCTTGTTTTTAGAATTAAATAAGGTGTTCAAAATTGTTGGTTTTAATTTCTTGTTTATTTTGGAGTAAACTTATTGCATGATTTATTGTTTAAATTAATTATTGCAAAAAATATTAATTTGTTTAATTGGGCCCACATTAGAAAAAAGTTTTATAAAGTTTAAATAACCCTATTCACCTCCTCTAGGGTTGCCATATCGATCCAACAAGCATGCCACGGGCTTTTAGAACTATGGTGCCTACATAGAGAAAGAAAGGAGCCAGCAGTAGGACTCTTATAATATGCCAGATCATTTTTCTCCAAAGAGCATCCTTTTCAGAACAAAATCTCCATAACCACTTGCAAAGGAGAGGTAAGTTGTTAACTGTATGTTTGGAATGACTTTGCTAATAGTCTATGACTAGCTTGAATTGTAGCAATATTTTGTTCTTATATACAGAAAGACGAAGAAGGAGTTAATATTTTCTCTCTTCTATGTATACCAAAATTTTGTCAAACTCAAGACTTGAACTAAGATATGTACATTAGAGAATGGTTAAATGACATACTACTACCAATACCTTGTTTATATCTTTTGGGGCCGCATGGGTTTGGAAACTAGGATTTTGAAACTCAACCCCAAGGTTTTGGTTTGTGCAAAATCGAACTGAAACTCAACCCCAAGGTTTTGGTTTCTTCACATTCATGCGTGCCTCTCTGTCCCTCAGCTGATACAACTCTGTCATCTCTCATCAATTCTCCTCTCTCCCTCGTCTCTTCAACTCCTTCCCAACTGAAACTCTAATCCTCCACTTCCTCCTTGTTGTCACTGACACTAGCTCTAACCTACACTTTTTCCTCCCTTGTCGTCAATATTACCACTCTAATTCTGCTTCTCATTTTCTCTCTATAACAGCTTTGTTTTTCTCTCTTCTCTCTCTTTGGGTGCTTGGAGCTTCATGGTGTTGGGTTCTGCTACTGTTTATATAGTTCTTGGAGCTTCTCTCTCTACTGTTTAGAATGAAACTTGTCTCCTCAATAATCCCAAAAAATTAGAGGAGACATTTTTCTTTTATTGAACTAATATTAATTAATAAAAAAATATTATGAAAGTGGGGCAAAGGTAATTCATTCAAGTATGGGTTACAAATCCAATCTCTGTCTAATAGGTCATTGAACTTTAAAAAGTGCAATAGGTACGAAGTTTCAATTTTGTGTTTAATGGGTTCTTGACCTATTCATTATTTTTTTTTTAAATTCACAGTTCTATTAGACCCATAATGGAAAGTTTAAGGTTTTATTAAACACAAAATTCAATTTTATTTCTAATTGACCCATAAATTTTTTACAATGTTGAATATGTTTGAGACCTATTAGACACAAAATTGAAAATTGGTAATGTTATTAATCATCCAAGATCACAACCCAAGTTAGTGTCTCTCACTTATATATCCATGATCTTCTCCTTGTCTAACCAATGTGGGACTTTGGTCGCACTCCCAACAGGTAACTTATTAGGCACTTTAGTTCAGAGATCAATTAGATACATTTTAAAGTTTAATGGCTGATTAGACACACAAACTTGAAAGTTCGGAAACCGAACTTGTAATTTAACCTTCAAGTGTATATTCTAATAGGAAGATGTGTTACGTATATATAAATTCAAACATACGAAACCATTGAGATGCTCAATATGGTTTAATGCAGTGAACATCTTATTTCTGAACTTTATATCTTCATGTTTGAATTGATGACATTAAGGTTGCTATGCTATTTTTTTACTTTATTAATGGTAATCGATGTTTTGATTGTTGGAAACAATTTTCTTGTTCTTAGAGTACTATAACATAGACTAAATGCTTCATTCAATAATTTTTTTATAAAACTGATCCATGTTACAAAAGGGGATTTCCAATTCATAAATCAGCCACTAAAAAAATAAAAAGAAATAGAAAAAAAATCGAAAAAAACTGCCCAACCCCGAGTTTCAGAATCTTGTACCCAAACACAGGCTTTTAATATCTAGGTTTCCCAACTCTGCACTCCAAACACAGGTTTCTGATTCCCAGGCTTCCCAACCCTCTACACAAACTCCCGAGCTTTTGATTTCGAACCTGTGCACCAAATTCCTCCTTAGCTTTTTAAGGGCAATTTCACGTGCATGTGACTAGATTGATTTGTTATGTGTATTTTTCCTTTTCATAGTATGATTAAATTTGCTTTGTCATATAAGGATCATTCTATATATACTATGACTAATAACTACTGAATGCTTTACTATATATATCAGGTTGACTCAATAACTTGTATGATTAGTTTGTGTGGCTCAATGATAGAATTGCTAACCCATGACATTGTTCTTAAAATATACGTTTATACAAATCTGAAGTTTTGGATGGATATTATTCATTACAAGTTGGGTTATCAAATTTAATTTTTTGTGGAAACTGCTATTTCTTTTCTATGTTTTCCGTTTATTAGTTATTGCAATTTATATTATTAGACCATTGGTCTCAACACTTACAATTTTTTTTTTCTATAAGGAAAATCATGTCAACTTTCTCACAATCACAAAAGGAGGCTTTTTTTTTTTTTTTTTTACAGATCACCTCTTTTTAGCGGGATTAATGATAGATGATCTTCTTTTTAAATTTAATGATGGACGACCTTCTGCTGTTTCAGCACTCTTTATCTAGGCCGTTTAGAATGGCAAGTTTTGCATCCCAGTCGACTCTCAGTCTGAAGACTTTGTCGACCCGTTAACGCTTTCGATGCACTTTCATTAAACTCCCATATTAATCATACTCTCACTCTCTGTCATTTGGATGAGTTCATAACCTCTTGCTCTCGATCCTTTTTCGTTCATAAATATCGGTCTCCGTGGGTGCGTATTTGTTTTTTTTGTACGCCAAGGCTACTCTCAGGTTGTTTTCAGTCGTTCATACTCTCACTCTGGTTGGTCCATATTCATACTCTCATTCGGTCTAGGTACTTTGAATTGGTCTATATTCATACTCTCGCTTGGTCTGGTTGGTCTATATTCATACTCTCACTCGGTCTATTTTCATACTCTCTCGCTCGCTCTTGTTGGTCATTTTCAGCCGTTCATACTCTTGCTCGGTCTATATTCATAATCAAGAAAAAAACCTAGACCGAGCGAAAGTATAAATATAGACCAACTAGACCTAGAGTATGAATGGTTGAAAACTACTAGAGCGAGAGTATAAATAATGTTGCACAACCAACAAGAGTGAGAGTATGAACGGTTGAAAACGACCATCGAGAGTAGCTTTGGTGTATAAAAAAAAACAAATATGCGTTTGTGAACGGAAAAGGATCGAGAGTGAGAGGTTATGAACTCATCTAAATGATTGGGAGTGAGAGTATGATTCATATGGGGGTTTAACGGAAGTGCATCGTAAGCGTTAATAGCTCGACAAGGACCCTAGACTAAGAGTCGACTGGGATGCAAAACTTGCCTTCTAAACGGCCTAAAACGAGAGTGTTGACGGCAGCAGAAGGTTGTCCATCATTAAATTTAAAAAGCAGGTCATTCATCATTAATCCCGCTGAAAAGAGGTCATTCGGAAAAAGAAACCCATCACAAAAGTCTATGCTATCATTACATGACTTTACGAGAAGCCAAACACATAAGGAAAGCCAAGTATACATGTGTAAATTAAAGTACATACAAGCCCTTATTTTGTTACAGAAAAAATAGATTGGGGGCAGAGTTTAAACACATTTATATATCCATATCTAGTTGTTCAATTGTTTCTCTAATTTTATACCGATCGATGAGAGAGTGGGTATACTTTGCTCATGTCTAAAGATGTCATAAGGATGAACCTCAATTTTTACTTGCACCAGTCTGTTGAAATTCTTCCCAAAGTACTTCAATCCCCAAAACCTAACTCACATGTAACTCATTTTTCCATACTTGTTTGTTTCAATGTCAATATCTTTGTAACTAATGTATAGAATTCTAGAAGATTTCAAAATAAAAGGAGTCATGTAATCATATACATCTTAAATCCAACTCGAAGTGTTTTTTCCTTTTTTCTTTACATTGAAACTTTTTTCTTCCCATCAAACATTTGCCTATCATGTACAACTTTCTTACTCTATGTGGAAAATGAGTTTTTGAGTTAGAAACCTCACTCAAAATCTCCCCTTAGGAGATAAATACAAGTTGTCCCACTTCTATATCTTGAGCTTTAATCTTTCCCATATACCCTTAAGGCAACCTAGAAAAAGGTTCCTTGGCGTAGTCATATTTGATTTTGATGCTGCCACTATTGAGAGCTATTCTATTAAGTAGATCTTCTAAGGCTTTTTCGGTTGGAAATCTTGCAAGAACAAGAGTTTTTCGTGATTCGATCCAGGTTGACATTTCTATACAATCATCCTCAATTAACTGTTGCCTTCTAATATGTAGCTTAAATTATCAATAAATTCACACAAGGATGTGCAAGTGAACACAATAATTGTAGCAAGCGATAAGTAAAATTATTGTTTCCTCAATAATTATTGCTCAGAAAAATACTTAGCTAAGCTTAGTTTCTAATGAACTCAACAAGGAAGTACATAAATTTGGGTGATAAATTAATCTAAATGATAATTATCATTCTTAGGGATTATTTATCTCCGTTAGACTCAAGTTATGATTAAAATTCCATGAAATTATGTGTATGAGCTTAGAAAATCTTAGCAATATGTAGTGAAAGTTAGTAAGCATTTTTTTTTTTTGAAACAAAGTTAGTAAGCATGTTAGAGATGAACATGTTGTGAGATTTATGTCGTAAAGCCTCGTAATTAATGATTTATTTAATAATTAATAATAATTTTGATTATTTTATTTGTAATATAATATTATCCATTATATGAAAAATCCGTGGTCATTAGTGTAATCTTGAACAGTATGTGGTTGACATATAGCAGGAACATGTTCAAGAAATAACTTAAAGGGTCATAGTATATGGATAAGGTTGAGTGTCTTATCTTGGTAACACTATTGATACAACTCACTTTATAATAGTTACAAATGATTTAATCCAAGTCATTTATGTGGAGACATGTGAGTGGGGGTATCTTATAGAATGAGTTTGTATAAGACTGGACCACGAAATATTTAATCTCTCTTTATAAATCCGTTAATTTAGAAGATTAATATTTCATCAAGATGATCATATGCGACTGGATCTTAATCTTGGGTGAGTTATGAACTATTGCCTGTTAGGGCTCGTCCTTTGATTTGCATGGGTGAGAGTGACTTTTGTAGTCGATTCAATATGCCTACCATTTTGGAGACTTGACCAAATAGGGAGCTGTGAACATAATCTCGCAAGATGAAATTAACTCATTCCCATATAAGGTAAGTAGATGAGTAGTTCTCTTAAGTGCTGATTTTAGGACTTAAATAATGGGACCCCACCCTCTCACTGGCCCGAGAGGGACTTAATATATGGTTGGATCATAAACAAATTGTTCATTAGAGGATTAGTGGTATTTAAGGTGCAAGATGTAATTACAGGGGTAAAACGAACTTTTTACCCAACTGTAATTACGAACAACTCGTGAATGATCGACTTGCATGTAGTGATTATATGTAACGCTCATCTTATTTACAGGAGTTAATTTTGAATTTTTGGAAATTAATTTGGAATAATTTCTATTAGATAATTTGAATTTTGAGTTATTTGGAAGTTGGAATGAGAAAAAGGGCAATTTTGGGAAAGAATTGTTTGGTTAAGGGCATTTTAGTAATTTTAAAATTTAAAAATCATCATCCTTATCTTCTTTTCTTCTCCTTCTTTCTCCTATTATTTTCTTTCTCTTCTTCCCATTTTTTCTTTCCTCACCGAAAGCCCCTCCCTCCCGAAATCTCTCTATCTCTCTCTCTCTCCCTTTCCGTCTGATCTCTTTCTTCCTCACCGACAGCAACTTCTTCTTCCTCTTCTTCCTCGTGCAGCCTTGCCGCCGCTCGTCTGTACGCCGCCGCACGCCCAGCTCCAACTGTCGATTTCTTCTCTCCCTCTTGTGCTTGATCTGTTTAGACAGCAAGGAGAAGATTGGTTCGTGGTTCAATTTCCGGCGAGCTCGGTAGTTGTATAGCCTCGTTTGGTCTCGATTCCAAGTGGGTAAGTTTATTCAACAACCATCTATGTGATCTTGAATTTTAGAGTTGGTTTGGTACTATTTTGGTAATTGGAAGTTGACCCATGGATTTTTATGTATGATTTTAGACTACCCTTAGCCTTTGGAAGTAAATTGGATTTGTTGGATGTAATTTTAGAAAGCCCATTGTGATTGGAGAACTAATTGTTAAATTTTGATTAACTTGTTATAATTTTCAGCAAGCTTTGGAGTCTAAATTTGGGCAAGAATCAAGCTCGTAAATTATTTATTCGGCTTAGGTAAGTAGTCATTTGGATTTAAGCATTTAAATTCCTTTTTGATTGAAATGTATGTTTGATAGTTTGTTAATTTTGAAAGCATGCTTGAAAGCGGTGGTTATGTTTAGAAGTAATCTTGAGCTAAAACGGCCTAAGTTGTGGTCATAAAGGAATTAGTGGCTTAAAGTTTCAAGTGTAGTATGCTAGCATATGAACCTCTTTAAGAATTTGTTCGAGGTTGTAATTGGACTTCTGAGATGTTTGGTTAGCTGTGGAGTGCAGAAAACTTGAATTTTAGATTGATTGGTTGATTGGGTTCAATGCTTTTGGGTTCAGGTTGGGTTAGAGGCTGAAGTAGAGCACCCTAAAGTTATGCAATACTCAGGGTCGAGGACTGTATCTTATGTGTTCAGAATGGTCTTATGTTTGGGCTGATTTAACGAGTTTTGGATGGGTCCGATTGTGAGTAAAGTGTAGTTGGTCGACCAGATTTCTAAAATGTTCAGGGGATTGAATTCTGGATTAAGTGAATGAAGGGTTATATGCCACTAGCATATGTATGGGCTATGGCTACGTGTAGTTCTTGTTTGAGAGTACCATTGAACTAGAGTATAAGTTCTCACGTGAGATTTGTGGTTGTGATCTATAGTGAAAGGTCACAACGATGCGATTGTGGTTGTTTATGGAAGGTGGGCCTGGGTCATATGCTACAAATAACTTCTTAAAAGAATGAGAAGTGGGTCGTTTTAGTGCTGGCCTAGAAAGTAGGTAGCCTTTCGGATTGGTCCGTGAGGAAGTGTGTCTCGCCTATATGTATATGAGGTGTAAGACGTTGTAATTGTTGAAAGGGCTTGAGGGTTGCTCCCTCTCTTTGTTTATATGAATTAGGGGGTGGTTCCCCATTAACAGTGTTTGAAACCTTTAGGCCAGCTTGTGTTCGTGATTTGGGCATGATGGATGAATGTGGTAAGGTGGATTGACCCAAAAGGTTCCAAACGGGTTGTGAAAGTACGAAAGCCCGTTAGATTGGTGCTACCTACCCTAATTCTGTTGTTTCGTGCTAGTTTGTAAGCCTAGAACGCATGTGATGTGATGAGCATAGGGATGCGTTCCCTATTGCCGTGTGCTAGCTTAGGGGTGATTCCCCAGTATGATGAGCATAGGGATGCGTTCCCTATTGCCGTGTGCTAGCTTAGGATAATTACCTATTGTGTTGAGCATAGGCCCCTATTGCCTGTGAGCTAGCTTAGGGGTGATTCCCCACTGTGTTGAGCATAGGGAATGTGTTTTCCTATTGCCTGTATGCTAGTTTCGAGGTAATTCTCCTTTGAGATGAGCGTGAGGATTGCTACCTTCACGAGATTGGATTCTAGGTTACAGTACTCGCAGTTATGACATGAAGATAGAGTCAGGAAGTGGTAAATGTTGTGGAAGGATAATTGGACTTTTAGAGTAACAAAAGGAAGTACTTGAAATCTAAGCACGAGTGTGAGTAAGAGCAGTTTTCTTCTTGGTATGGTTTCTTTAAACATTGGACCCTTAAGTGGGTTACTTACTGAGTATGTTTATACTCATCCTTGCTATCTTGTTTGTTTTGCAGATTGTGCACATTCGCAGGGTGGATGACGCAGGCGACGACTTGACGAGATTATGGAGACTCCACCAAAACTCTTTTCCCTGTTTAGCTTTTAGTTTTGTTTCTTTGTTCCTTGATGTGCGTTTGGTTGTAAATCCAAATTATTCTTTGCTTTCGTGTATTTAGTTAGAAGTTCTTAGGTTTGACTGTCTGTTGGTTGAGCTCAGCACTATGTATCGTAGTTTGGAGGGTGCTGAGTCTATTTCCTGAATTTTAGAAGTGCTCATATCTCTTTCCAGGTCGTTGTAAATTTTGGTTTCTCCTAGTTACGCCGTCATGCTGCCGAAATTTCGGCCATGGACGAGGTAACTAGGTCGTGCTTCCGCATTTAGAGAGTCGTAGGAATTCGGGTCTTGACATTATATCTATGGACACAACTTGTTCTACAGTGCATAAGAGTACAACTCTAGGTCTATAATGGAGTGACCTATAGTTAATGAATGAAAATTAATTAATTGAAGAGTTTAATTACTTGATTTTATATCATTGAGGTTTATAATCTGTAGGTCCATAAGGTCCCATTTCTAGCTCATAGTAACACTAAAAGATCAATATAGTTGAAAGAAAAATTTGAAATGTTCAAATTAATATTTAATTTGAAGTGTTCAAATTAATATTTAATATATTAGATATATTAAATATAAAAGAGGAAAATATATTTATTGTATTTGATAAATTAAATATTAAAATAATTAATGTATATTAGATACTGTTCACACGTGATTTCAACAAAGAAAAAGTAATGAGACACGTGTAAATAGATTTAATTTTTGCATTAATCTTGTGGGTGTGGTACAATATCTAATTTGTTCATCTGATTCTTTCTCTCTCATATACAAATGTCTCGAGAGCTTTGCAGCTTGTTCTCGAACATAAACTTGTCTCAAGGGCTTTGCAGCTTATTCTCGAATGTAGGTTTTTCTCGAGGGCTATATAGCTTGTTCTCAAGGTTGAAGCTTCAATCAATCTTTAGGGTCTTGAAGTCTTCAGGTCTTGTAGTCTTCAAGTCTTGAAGAGTCTTTGGTCTTCAAGAAATGTTCAGTACCTAAGAACATTATGGAGTGTTTGGCACCTAAGAATTTTAGGTAGTGTTTAGCACCTAAGGACCTCAAGGATTCTCTCTGAATTCTCTGAAGAATAAAATTTCTGAACCCTTGAAATAGAGGAGACAACTCTATATTGATAGAGTTCTTGAAGGCCTCCAAGTGAGCTTGGGCTTGTCAGTCAAATTGGGTATGGTTGACTTTGGGCTTAACCTCTAGACTGGGTCTAGCTGACTTTAGGCCTAGCCCTTTGGACTTTTGCCTAAAATTAGCCCAAATTTCACATAACTCAATTGTATATTGAGATTTGCCATAATTTAATTTCGGGATCCTTGTCAATTTAATTAATCCGTAATTAAATATAATTTCGTCATCAATTTTGGATAATGACATGACCATTTATGATTGGCCAAAAATTCTATTCCAATAGATACATTAAACAAAATATATTTATAAAATTTGAATAAAATTAAAATAAATAAATATCGTAGGAGATTTGAATGAGATTCAAATAAGTATAAGATATATTTTAATATATTAGATGTTAAAATATAATATTTTAATTATGACAAAGATTTTTCCTTAGTCTCTCTATAAATAAGACCATTCGATTGAGCCATTAGACAAGAAGACACACATCTCCTCAATAGAGAATAGACACATATCTCAATAGAAAATTAGAGAATTCTCTCTAGACCTCTTCCTCTCCAATCACTTGTGGATTTTCTTTCAAGAGGCTCCCACAAGCCTTTGGTCATGTGTTTGAGTCATAGCAAGTAGGCTTTATGGAATTGGAGTTTCAACCTCGTTGGAGCTGGAGAAAGAAATTAAAGACCAGCTAGAAATATCTCCACATTTAAGTCAAATTATTTATTGCTTAGCCCAAAATTTTATTTTAGTTTAATTCTAAACAAATCAAATGCGATCCAATGCTTCCACTGTGGGTTTAATTTGATTATTCCATTCAGAACCAAATAAAGAAAATAAGATAAAGTGGCTAAAAACTTTGTTTTTATGAAGAAAATTGATGTTGCAAAAAATTACAGTTTGCAATTGTAGTAGCAATCACATTTGGCAATCGATTTTGAACAAAGTAGAATTGCAAGTGTAATGTAGAATGGCAATTAGAAATGACAATTCTTCACACATTTGGAAAACGTAGAAATTTTGAGAATTGTGAGATTTTTGAGAAATTTTCGAGATTCTCGTCCACGATTCCAGCGAGAACAATTGGCCATATTTTTACAAAGACAAAGAAGGAAATCCTAGCCTCCATGGTCTATAAAATGGAAGAAAAACACACCAAGAAGGTAGAATTCATCCTTGGGAAGAAGACCCTTTTTTTTTTGCACTTTTTTTTTATCTTGCTGTCTGTTCTTCTTCTTCTAAACCTCTCTGCCACCTTGTGCTCAATTCAACTAGGGTGAAAACCTCAAGTTGTAAAGATTCAATTCGTCTTGAAAAAGGTTGGAGAGATTCAATTTAAGAAAAGGGAAGGAGAGGTTGTTGAATAAGCCTTTTTTTGGTTCATGTTCTGTTTTTGTTCCAGCATTTAAATTCAGTTTGAATATTATTGTTTTGTTGTTGTTTTTCCTTATTTTAATTCAGTTTCATCTTTTGGTTATTGTTGTATTTCATCTCCTTTAGTTTTTAGTTGTTTCAATTCAGTTTTGTATTTCATTTTTGGAACAAGCACTTGTCGTAAGGTCTTTAATAAAGTCAAGTTTAATCTCCAACATTTGCACTTTTTGTTTTGAGTTTTATTTCAGTATTCTTGGTTTTGTAAGTTCATCTCCTTCAAGTTATGAATTTTCTTTTAATTAAAACTTGTGTATTTTCTCATTCTAGTATGAGCTAATTTTCTCTTAGAGGTTCAAGTATGTGAATACCCTATAGATGAAAATTAAAGCTTAATTGCAAAAGTGGCCTAGCTTTAATATATTAGCTTGTTTGCTTTTGTTGATTAAATTGTAATTTTATAAACCTAGATTGATAAACTAGTATTTCTTATAAAACTTGAATCTAATACTGAAAGGGTTAGATAAAGGTGGTTTTCACGAAAGCAATAGAGGAAAAAGGCTTAGACATAAGTTCTTAACTTTGACTGTAGACATAGGGCAAGACTCCAAAATCACCAGAATTGTGTTCTAATTATATCGAAGTACAATTGATCATAGATATATAGATCCAATCACTTAGCCTCCTAAAGGTTTTGAAATCAAAGTTGAATAGGAGTTTAATTCAGTTTACAACGTTCTCATGTCAAGTTAAGATTGCAATTGCAATTCAGTACAATTCTCACCAAAAGGGTATAAGCATGTTTGATTCCCCTTCTTTTGTCATTATTATATTTTTGTTTAACCATATAAACCACTACAAACTTTGTTTCACTTTGGTTACCCTAGTTGCAATTTTTGAACATCTTTGTGCTATTCTTAATTTTTGTTAAAATTTGTTACTTGTGAGATCTATACTTTGCAGTACTTACAATTTTATTACTTGCATCGATAGTGTGTACTTGCACTGGGCTGATATTATTTCTTCTATTTTTAACCCACAAGTTTCACATGATCACTAAACATATTTCAACAAAAATAAAAACAACAATAAGATAATCAACACAAAAGTTGCTCATACAAGAAGTGCAAACAGAACTTGTAATAAGGTATAAAAGACATGTTCGGATTAGGAATTTTTGTATTTTTCTAAAGACGAAATGCTAAGACAAAAACCTTATTCTCTCAACCACACACCAAAATACACGAAGACTAAATCAATAGCTTAATTTTCATTAAACTATACCCCAATTACGTTGTTGTAAGTGTGCATTAGGTGGGTTGTTATCCCTAACCTCCTCACTTAGCTAGCTACTAACTCTAATAAAGAGCTAACATGATTTTCAGTGATCAACTTCCTTTCATTCTTCCTAAAACAAAAGTAAATAATGCACCAGCATAAACTTCAAAAACTTTCAAAACCAGATTAAGAAGAATAAAGAATCCTCAACTACAACTTTAAATTATACAAACATCCTCAATCCTCACCCTAAGGTGAATACTTCATGTTACAGGCTAAAATATAAAAACAAAACAACTTAAAAGCCATAAAGAAATACGAAATACGAAATCCGTAAAACTATAGCTTAAAGAAAATAGAAGAAGAAATAGGCAAGAAGTCATCAAATAAAGAAAGTTGCATTGATGCTTCTTCTTCAAAGGTCAGCTTTTTTCCTTATTGGAAAAATCGGCACCTGCTCCCTCGCAAATTCTCTAATTCTTCCTTTTGAAAAGCCCCCTCTCCAAAATGATTGTCTTAAAAGTTATAACCCTCCTATGTGAAATCAAGGCTGGATGAACTAGGTGGGTACAATGATATTTTCTTATTGGCTGACTAACGCAGATTTTTGGCTGACAAAAGAGCCAAATCAGTTAATGAGTTGTTATCCCACGTGCTTAAGCATGTGAACTTTGCCTCCAGGATTGCTCCAGCAAACTTTTAAAAACCTGCTTCTCTTAATCAACCCCAAATGTTAATCTTTTTACTCAACAATAGATCCACAAACCTGAATCACAAAATAGGTCGAAATTAGCGTTTTTAACAACTTAATTACTCTATTAATAGCTTTACTCTCCTAGAATACTATTTAAGAAAACAAAATCATTTAGTGGGAATTACACATCAAAACATCCACAATTTACTCCTAAATTAATCAAATTCAAACTCAAAGACCTATACAATAACTCTTATTCTAAGAGTTATTACTAACCCTAACTTAAGAAAAGTATCATGGAAATTTCTTACTGCAAGTGTATGGGTTAAATTTTAATATAATGGTATAAGTGAATACAAGTGTCGTATTTGTAATTGGGTGTCTAACTCATTAATTGACCTATATGGTTAGTAGATTAAAAGCATGAAGAATAGAGAAACATAATGGAATATCCAAAACTCATTCAATCAAGAGTAATAAGAAAAGCAATATATCACTACTACAAATTTGGCCTTTATGTCAGCTAAAAAATGTCTACTATCATTATAGTTGATGTTTTTTGGCTGTCAATAATGTCGATGTCAACAATTCAAAAACGTCAACTTTGTCATTTTAGTTGACAACTAATCAATATCAACTTATATGCATTTGTTGACTTTTTTTTACCGTCAATAATGTTAATATTGACATTTTTTAGCCGTCAACTGTATCAAAAAACATCAACTTTACATTCTTTGTTGACATTTTTTAGCCATCAAAGTAGGGTAATGTTGACGCTTTTAAACCATCAAGTATAATACCTAAATCGTTAACATAATCCTTTATTTACATTTTCTAGCTGTTAACGATGACATTTTTATTGACATTTTTTAGTTGTCGATTATAATTATTTTATTGACGTTTTTTAGCAGTCAACTATACTTATTTGAAAAAAGAAAAAAAACTATTATTTATTCTGATCCCTTCTTTGCAACGAGCATTTACACAAAACTAGCTAGTAACTTCCAATTTGCATTTTCACAACTAGCTAACTGACAATTCCGAACAATCATTTTACACAAAATAACTAACAAACTCAAACCAACATTTACAAAACTCGCTAGCAATTCTAATACTGCCTCAATTATATAAAATTAGCTAGCACCTACAAATTACCAACAATTATACAACTAGCAATTCTAGAGTTTCATTGGCACAAGGCTAGCAAACAACATTAGACCACAATAGAACAAAACTCTACATCTAAACCACCTTTTCATAAAGAATCAAATATAAAAAATAAAACATTCTAAGTTAATGAATAACTATCTTTTTACAGCATTTGTACCGATCGATTTGATCACATGAAATCATCCTCTAGCTGTTGTAATGATTTTCTTGTTGCTGCAATTTGTTTGTTAGATGTCATCTTCTCAAAGACCATTAGACCTTTGTAGCTCCTTAGCTCTGCTTTCCTCTCTTTTTCTAACCTTTCCATTTCCTTGTGGTGTTTCTACAAAAATGAAACTATACTATAACAAGACATGAAAAGAATCACAATACTTCATAAAAACCACCTGGCAAAACTAGGTCTGACGCATATATTTGATAGATAATAAAAATATAGTTATTGATTGATCAACATGATCGTAGTCACTAGCAAAATATCTAAAGATTGTTGCAAATAAACACTTATGAACTTTGCCGTATAATGCTAGAGCAAGAATAAAGTGTAATATAATGCTAGAGCAAGAATGTCTACACATAATATGGACTTTTTCAGCCACCAACTTCTTTACTATTGATCACTAATTTCAAAAAAAAATACATATAGAAGTCTAAGATTTAGACTTTAAAAAACAGCGTTATTTCATAGACGAAACAAAAAATTGTCACCAACCTTTTCTCTCAAATGTTTCTTCCTCCATGCTCTTTCAGCTACATTCACAACTTCACATTCGGTTGAATAATGGAAAATACATAATGAGATGTCTATAATTAATAATAGATTTGTGGATTAGCATGAGTAGTGGATTAGCTTTGGAATAGCATCACAATGAGTTGGGGATTAGCATCATAAACTTCTAGCATCGAAACTCTATCAGTACTCGTGGGTGCTCGCTAGGATAAATAGAAAGAAAGCTGATGATATTGATAGGATGATGCATGAATATTGTCCAAATGATGTTGTAGTTTGTGGGCGTTTGTGTTTTCGCAAACTAGCTATAGATGTAAAAAGACCATTAATGCTGAGATAGACAAATATGAGCATCACATCAAATGGAAGAAAAACATTATGCCCTATACAAATGAAGTTTAGTACGAAAAATTTATCAACTCATAACAAGGATTATATAACAACAAACAAACCTTATGTTGCTTGAATTCTAAATTAACCTAACCATTAACTATTTCCCATCTTAAAATTTTCTGCAAAGAAGAAACTGAACATCGATTCTAGATATAAAAGCTAGATATTCCTAGATAGCACAACATACAATATTGATTATATGAAAATTAAATTCGACAGGAGAATGACTTCAAATAAGACTAGCTCACCATCCCTATCAAACAAAAATATGAATTTTTTTTGCTGGATGAAACATAACCAAAGTTTTTGGTTGTGATATATATACTTTTTCCAACACCACGTGTGAATATATCAATGCTTAAGTTATTTAGAACCAATACTTCAACTAACTAAGCCCACAAAACAACATAGTGATAATGGTACAAAGAAACAACATAGGTAAACCAAATGTCATTACAAAATTCAGTAAATTACAAAGATAAACTATAACCTAATTTCAAATTAAACAAACAAAGAAATCTTTAAGTACAAATCAAGAATCATAGAAAGAATATAAAATTTTAAAATAATAATAACAGTAAACTTCTTACACAAGAATAATGTTTTTTTTTTTTTTGTCTTTTTGGATAGTATTTGTATATACATGCATACAGTAGAAAACATAAATTATTATTCTAGATGCTTGTAATGCCACAAAATTACTGATAACTCGAATGAGGAAAAGTAAAAGTAGTTTATTATCTTAAGTCATTAACAAGTTCGATCTACTAATTGAAAGACTAACAATGACCTTTACTCAATAAAGTCTTTTTCAGGATGTTTTAATCTTGGATAAGAAGAATTACAAATACAAACAAGGAGTCCTAATTATCAAAATTGAAAAAATTGTTTTCAGTGACCAAACTTGAACTTTTTCTTTTTAAAATTAAAAGCCATGTTGCTAAACCTTTAAATTTAGAATAAGTTAAAATTATGATTTCATCTCCCAAGGAACAAACATAATTATAAAAAAGAACACAAACACATCACCACATGCTCGATTTACAGTTCTTAATTTACGTAATTATAAACACCCAAAACATGAACTTTGAATTAAGCTATAAATATGAAATAAACATAAACAACACCTTATTGATCAACACATAAATCACAAATACCCCTTGGATTCTCTTGGTTAACAGGACATTTGAAATTGTTGGCCCTCTTCTTGGTGCTTTGACAAATCAACTTTCTACCTAAAAGGAATCAACACGACATGCATTATGCGACTAATACTAAAATACTACAAAATATTCATGAAATTGAAGGGGGAAATGACTGGTAAGAGCTAGGATTATATTGAAGAGTTAAGTAAGAGGGAAGAAAAATACCAGGCATCTTAACAATGCAATGCTGATTGGATTTGGTGGTTTTCTCAAATTATGAAAACCAACACCGACCCATAGACATTTACTAATTCAAACGCAACATATTTGAAGAATATTCCCTCCTCGCATATATCTAATAAAACGTACCTTTTTGGAATATCCTTCAATAAATTTCGACAACACTCAAGATCCTTCCCCCATAGACCTCTCGCTATGAATCCTTGGCTGAAGACGACAAACACGTAGAGGGAAGAAGCCGGAGACGACGCAGGGAGAGGCAAGCATTGGGGGAGTTAGCGTGAGAGAGAGAATAATGTAATTAGGTTAAAATGTGAAGGAGGTTAAAACAAAAATACCCTTTTTTTAAAAAAAAATTCCGCCATTACTTTATTATTATTATTTTAAATAAACATTGAACGCGCCCCTTTTATAAGAATTTTCTTGATGATTATTATCTATCAATAAAAGTATTCTAACTTGACGGTGAATAACCGTCAACAATAACTTTTGTATTGACGGTGTTCAACCAACGAAACACTGAATAGTTGATGGCTAATAACCGTCAACAAATACAAAAATGCGGAGCTAGTCCAATTTTGACGAAAATTTACAAAATTACCGTCAATAAACCTATCAATGTTGACGGTTTATTGCGTCAACTTAAATATAGACATTTTTTGACGTTCAATAGCAGTCAATATATGTATTTTTAAATTAATAATTTATTTTAAAGTGAAAATGAACCTTTTATTGACTATTTTTTGTCACAAGTGTCAACTATACAAGAAAATCATGCGTCAATGAAGACCAAATTTGCAGTAGTGTATAAATATTAGTATGACTACATTAATCTCTAAGAACAAGAAATCTAGTCACTCATAATCAAAATAAAATCACCAAGTCTTATGCTACTTTCCAATTTAAAAAAAAAAGGTACAAAAATTTAAGGAAAAGGAAAAATCAATTCTCGTTGTGTTGATTTTTTTGCCCCCAACTCAATCTCCATGATCCCGAGCCTTATAAATTTCTTTCCTCAGCTCTCTAATAGTTTCTTTTCCCTCTAATTTGATCAAAATTTTAAACTGCCAACTTTTTTCTTCCAAAACTCCCTTTTTGCAGTGCAAACAAAAACCCTACTTTATATATATATATAATGTGTGGCAATGTTTAGACACTATAAATAAGGTTGAGATGCTACAAGCAATATTGTTGATACATTATGCAACATTAATAAGATGGTATAATCAGAGTTGAGACACTACAATGAAAATGCAAGGACACTACTGAACTTATGGGTGTCCAACTTTGCGATGCTATAGACAATGTCTCAACATTGTGCTCTCAAGTTTTCTCACTTGAGTGCATCTGCAAGCATTGAGACGACGCTCCAAATAGCGTCTCAATGCTACCCTCTCACATTTTAGGCTTTAATTGGCTCCTACACCTGCTTGATTGTCAATATTTTGGCTCAATTTGATCAAGTCTCTCGGTATATCTCTTGAAATTTTTTGTTTTATTTGAATTGCTCAATTCTACAAAATTAATAGATACACACGTGCAAATAGCCTAAAAATCACAAAAACTAACAATAATTAAACTATAAAAATAGTCCAAAGAGTTTGTTATCAAATACCCCCAAACTTAAATATTTTATAGTCTTCAAGCATAAATGAAGTGAAAATTTTTTCTAGCCCCTCCGTACCCACATGCATAAAATGTAACTCGGCCCTCAAATGTTCACGAAAAGATTAAGAAAATATTCAAGCGCAAACACACTGAATAGACAAATACCTATATCAGAAAAAATATCTCATTTCCTTTTTTTCTCTTTGGAGACCAATCGGTCTGATATATACAGGCACACAAAAGAAATAAACATTATCAAAGAATAGCCATAAAAGGCAAAAAGGTCAATATAATCTTTGCCATATTAAATTTGTACATTAAGGAAATGAAGCTAATATTTCGCCGAAGATTTCAGAGAATAAAAGAAATGGGCTGCATTAATTTTCTCATTTATCTTGGTAGTGGACCGTTGGGAGTGTTTCCATCTTGAGAGAGATTTTGTATTAATAGCATGTTTATTTGGTAGCAATTATTTGGGTGATAGATTTGGTGATTTGGTCAAAACTTCAGTGAGGTGTGATGAGGTGGGGTGTGATTCATGATTAGGAGGAATAGACTCTATTCTTTCATTCTTCCTCAAACTGGAGGTAGTTGAACGAACTCCAAGTTTGCTTCGCATAATCTTGTATAGTGACTTAGCTAGTGGCTTGGTGAATATATCTGCAATTTGATCATGAGAAGAGACAAATCGTGTATTGAGCAATCCAAGAGCAACCTTTTCTCGAACAAAATGGTAGTCTATTTCAATGTGCTTCGTCCTTGCATGGAAGACTGGATTGATGGACATGTGGAGCGCACTCATGTTGTCACAGAACAGTTGTGGTGTTTGAGTTAGTTGGATGCCAATATCTCGAAGGACGTATGTCAACCAAGTCAATTCAGCAGTAGTAACAGCCATAGCTCTATATTCAGCCTCTGAACTAGAGCGGGCAATTGTGGGTTGTTTCTTGGAGCTCCATGATATACAATTTGATCCAAGAAAGATGCAATAGCCTGTTGTACTTCGTCTAGTGTCCGGACAACCAGCCCAATCTGCATCACAGAAAGCATAGAGATTTAGGGAACTATTTTTGTAGAATGAAATGCCATACCTGAGGGTGCCTTTCACATAACGGAGGATTCGCTTGACAGCTTTAAGGTCTTTCATTGTGGGAGTTTGTAGGTGTTGGCACGCTTTATTGACTGCATAAGTGATATCTGGTCGAGTGAGGGTGAGGTACTGAAGTGATCCTACAATACTTCGATATTCTGTTGCTGGCACAACATCATGGTCCCCAGGAAGTATCGCTGGATTGTTGCTCATTGGGGTGCTATTTTGGGATGCCTCCAACATTTTTGTTTTGTTGAGAAGTTCCATTGCATATTTCCCTTGAGAGAGCATTAACCCGGTAGGAGTTTGGTGTACCTTAATTCCCAAGAAGTAGTGTAAGGAGCCAAGGTCCTTAAGAGCAAACTCTGTGCTTAGCTTGTTGATGAGGTTGGTAATAAGGTTATTGTTTGTACCTGTAAGGATGATATCATCAACATAAATTAGCATGAGAATGAGATCAGTGTTAGTTTTATATATAAAAAGTGAGGGATCAGAGTGAGAGCAAGTGAATCCAATGTGAAACAGAAATTGGGATAGTCTTTCAAACCACGCTCTAGGAGCTTGTTTAAGTCCATATAATGATTGTTTTAATTTGCAGACATATTGAGGATACTCTGGATGTTGAAATCCTGGTGGTTGATTCATATAGACTTCTTCCTTCAAGTGACCGTGGAGAAAAGCATTTTTCACATCTAGTTGTTGTAGGTTCCATCCATAGGTAACTGCCAGAGCAAGTATAATTCTGATCGTGGTGGGTTTGATAACCGGACTGAATGTTTCTTCATAGTCCAATCCCTCTACTTGTGTGTATCCTTGAGCTACTAGGCGAGCCTTGTAACGTTCTATTGTTCCATCCTCCTTTAGTTTGGTTTTGAATATCCATTTTGAGCCAATGATATTTGTTGACAGGGGTTTGGGAACGAGATCCCAAGTATGGTTCGCCTCAAGTGCTTTCATTTCTTCCTCCATAGCATCTCGCCAATGAGGGACTTTGAAGGCTACTTTGTATGATTTTGGTTCAGTCATTTGAGTAACTGCAATGAACGACAGATTATTCCTATCATTGTGAGCTAAGGCGAGTTGTTGTTGTTGTTTCTTGCTTCGTGTGATCATGGGATGGTTGGATGTTGTTGGCTTTGCCAACACTTCATGAGGGGTTGGAGCATTTTCTTCTGTATCTGCACAAAATATAGGTAAGTCAATGTGTAGGTTTGAACTTATATCAGGTAACTTCATAGTTTCTTCTGGGGTGAGGAGTCTGATGGCCGTGGTATGTAATGTGTCATTTGTTTCAGTCAAATTTGTGGCATCAGTAACTATGTTGGGAACAATTTGTTGTTGGTTGTTGTTGAATTCCATATTGCCGGTGTTTGCTGAAGGCACGGGTCTAGTGTGCAATTTTTCAAATACACTTTGGTTGCCATGAGACTGTTGATCCAACTGCACTTCATTTCTGTTGGATTCCATATTGTTAGTATGAAGATGTTCTGTCTGCACACTGCGCTGTGGCTGTAGAGTTTGTACATCTTCAAAAGTGCAACAATTGTTATGTACCGGTGAGGTGCTATGGTTAAGGGTAGGCCCCTCCTTTCTATGTAAGGCTTGTTCTCCAATTCTTTCTTCAAGACCAGAAAATTCAGTCACTTCAAGAGGCTGCATAGTTGCTTGTAAAGGTGTGTTAGATTGAAAATCAAAAGGGAATATGTTTTCATCAAATATCACATGCCTAGATATATAAATTCTATTTGTTGAGCGGTCTAGACATCTATATCCTTTGTGAATAGGGCTATAACCAATGAAAACACAAGGGTAGGTTCGTTTTGAAAATTTATCTTTACTATAATTTCTTAAGTAAGGAAAACATTTACAACCAAAGACTCGTATCCCACTATAGTTAGGTTCCCTTTTATAGAGTTTTGAAAATGGTGATTGCATATCAAGGACCTTGGTAGGCATTCTATTTATGAGAAAAGTTGCAGTTAAAAAGGCATCTACCCAATACTTTAGAGGGACCTTGGACTGAAAAAGTAAAGATAAATCTGTTTCCACCACATGTCTATGTTTTCTCTCCGCTACTCCATTTTGTTGAGGAGTGTGAGGGCATGAGAGTTGGTGATGGATCCCACATTGCTCCAAATGGTCTTTGAGTGCTAGTGAGTTTAACTCTCCTCCTCCATCACTTTGGAGTATTTTGATCTTCTTATCAAACTGATTTTCTGCAAACATTTGAAACTTTTGAAAGCTTTGAAAGAAATCAGATTTTTTCTTTAAGGGATATAGCCATGTGAAGCGAGAAAAGTCATCAATAAAGCTCACATAGTATCTAAAAGATTGACACGAAGATATAGGGGCTGGACCCCAAAGATCACAGTGAATTTTGTGTAAAGGAACATTGCTCATTTCTTTATTCAATTCAAAAGGTAATCTAGTACTTTTGCTTAATTGACAGTCAACACAAACAAATTCTTCTTTTGTCCAACTAGTAACGTCTAACAAATGAGAACTACAAAGGTGTTTAAGAGATTTGTCATTTAGATGCCCCATTCTTTTGTGCCAAATAGAATAGGGGGCTTTTGTAGAAGCGGTGTAAGCAGCAAACTTGTTTTCCTCTAAGGCATATAATCCATCTTGTTTATGCCCCTTTCCCAAGATATTACCCTGTGCATTCTTAATAACAAAATGATTAGCAGAAAAATTAATAGTGCAATTATTATCAAGTGCAAGTTTACTAATAGATATTAGATTTTTCTTTATGCTAGGAACAACTAACACATTTCGTAGAGCAAGATTACTATGGCCAGTGTTTAAGTTTCCATTTCCAATATGTGAGATATTTAAGGCTTCCCCATTGCCCACAAACACTTTTTCAGATCCATTATAGATAACTTTATTATTTAGCTTACCAAGATCATTTAACATGTGACTTGTTGCTCCGGAGTCAGCATACAGAGTTCCATCAGGAGGTTCTGAAAAGCTTAAAGCAGCTAGTGCCTTTGGAATCTCCTCAGGTTGGAAAGCATAATCAAAACGACTCCAACACTCCAGGGCTGTATGGTTAAATTTCCCACATATTTGGCACACTACCCCTTTTTGCTTTGCAGGTGAGTTTGTAATATGACCATGCATCTCATGTGGTTTCTGTCCAGTGTACTTTTGAGGTGAGACCATGTTGTTGGACTGGAAAAGGGCCGGCTGGAAGGATTGGCGTCTTCCTTGATTGAAGCCACGTCCTTTGGAAGAGAAACCCCTTCCTTGACCTTTACCCCTGCCTCTTTGAACATAGAAAGCTTGATTGTAGTCAAGGGACTGATTTGATTTCTCATCTTCTTCCTTCAAGACTAGTTGCTGTTCATGAGCTTTTAAAGCTAATACAAACTGATTATAAGAGGGGTAAGGAGCTTTAGATAACATAGCAGTTCGAAAAACATGATATTTGTTACCTAAACCTCTTGCTAGATGTAGAACTTTGGTTAAGTCATCCAAAGGTCTTTTCATAGCAGCAAGTTTGTCACACAAACATTTGAACTGTTTTAAGAAGTCCTCCAGATTTTGATTTCCCTTCTTTAAGTTGAGAAGTGATTCGTTTAGGTGGATCTCATTTTCCTTAGTAAGAGTCAAAAGTTGCTCTTCCAAAGAATTCCATACCTGATATGCATTATCGGTTCCATCCACCATTGCCAACACTTCTTCAGAGATTGTTCCAAGGAACCAAGAAGTCAGGAGACCGTCATTGTTCATCCAGATTATATGCTGCGAATTTATCGTCATTTTCCCTTCATTGTCTTCTACATGTTTTGCAGGGGGATTATACTCCAGTATATGTTGTTCAATCCCCATATTTCGGATGAGTGGAATCACTTGTGACTTCCATAGGAGGTAATTTGATGCATTCAGCTTGATGGATATTAAACTGGAACACTGATGAAAGTTTTGGATTGTGAGAATAGCTTCCACGTTGGCCATGAGATGAAATTCTATGTTCTGATTTAGGTTTTTTTTTTTTTTGGTATGATTCTTTTGTGTGGCTGGCTCTGATACCATATTAGATTACATGGGGTTCCATCTCAAAACCAATTGGCAATGAGAGGAGTAGCCCATATATCTTATAAATTGTGAGGTCTCTCTACATTTTTCCAATGTGGGATCCTCACCTCAACATGCCCCCTCAAGATGGTGCCTCTTTGGGACCGAATACCCCGTTTGGGTTTAATGGGCTCTGATACCATAAGAAAATATTCAAGCTCAAACACACTGAATAGACAAATACCTATATCAGAAAAAATATCTCATTTCCTTTTTTTCTCTTTGGAGACCAATCGGTCTGATATATACAGGCACACAAAAGAAATAAACATTATCAAAGAATAGCCATAAAAGGCAAAAAGGTCAATATAATCTTTGCCATATTAAATTTGTACATTAAGGAAATGAAGCTAATATTTCGCCGAAGATTTCAGAGAATAAAAGAAATGGGCTGCATTAATTTTCTCATTTATCTTGGTAGTGGACCGTTGGGAGTGTTTCCATCTTGAGAGAGATTTTGTATTAATAGCATGTTTATTTGGTAGCAATTATTTGGGTGATAGATTTGGTGATTTGGTCAAAACTTCAGTGAGGTGTGATGAGGTGGGGTGTGATTCATGATTAGGAGGAATAGACTCTATTCTTTCATAATTCACAAAGAGTAAGCAGAGTAACCACATGCAATCATTAAGGAAAGGTTTCATTTTATTTTTCATCCCTTACAAGTGTGTGTATAATCTCTCCTACTTCAGTCTTTATTAATCTACATGAGTTTTATACATACCTCGACTCATATTAACCTCAATTAGCTTCAAGTCTCAATCTTTGTATATGTTTCTTTTCATTCAAGAGAGTCATATATGTCACAAGGGTGACTTAATTTAGTACCTACATGAGTTGTTTCTGCACTTTTTTTTAGCTTGCTGTTCGTTCTTCTTCTTCTCAACCTCTCTACCACCTTGTGCTCAATTCAACTAGGGTGAAAACCTCAATTTGTAAAGATTCAATTCACCATGAAAAGGGTTGGAGATATTCGATTTAAGAAAAGGAAAGAAGAGGTTGTTGAAGAAGCCTTTTTTTGGTTCATGTTCTGTTTTCGTTCCAGCATTTAAATTCAGTTTGAGTATTGTTTTACTACTATTTTTCCTTATTTTAATTCAGTTTCATCTTTCGGTTATTGTTGTATTTCATCTCCTTTAGTTTTTAGTTGTTTCAATTCAGTTTTGTATTTCATTTTTGGAACAAGTAATTGTCGTAAGGTCTTTAATAAAGTCAAGTTTAATCTCCAACATTTTCACTTTTTGTTTTGAGTTTTATTTCAGTATTCTTGATTTTGTAAGGTCATTTCCTTCAAGTTATGAATTTTCTTTTAATTAAAGCTTGTATATTTTCTCATTCTAGCATGAGCTAATTTTCACTTTGGGATTCGAGTATGTGAATGCCCTAGAGATGAAAATTAAAGCTTAATTGCAAAAGTGGCCTAGCTTAATATATTAGCTTGTTTGCTTTTGTTGATTAAATTGCAATTTTGTAAACCTAGATTGATAAACTAGTATTGCTTATAAAACTAGAATCTAATATCGAAAGAGTTAGATATAGGTGGTTTTCATGAAAGCAATGGAGGAAAAAGGCTTGGACATAAATTCTTTACTTTGACTCTAGACATATGACAAGACTCCAATACCACCAGAATTGTGTTCTAATTTTATCTAAGTACGATTGACCATAGACGTATAGGTCCAATCACTTAGCCTCATAAAGATTTTGAAATCAAGGTTGAATAGGAGTTGAATTCAATTTACAACGTTTTTGTGTCAAGTTAGGGTTGCAATTGTCATTAAGTTACAATTCTCACCAAAAGGGTATAAGCATGTTTGAGTCCCCTTCTTTTGTCATTGTTATATTTTTGTTTATCCACATAAACCAGCACAAACTTTGTTTCACTTTGGTTACCCTAGTTGCAATTTTTGAACATCTTTGTGTTATTCTTAATTTTTGTTAAAATATGTTACCTGTGAGATCGATACTTTGGAGTACTTTCAATTTTATTACTTGCATCAATAGTGTGCACTTGCACTGGGCTGACATTATTTCTTTAATTTTTAATCCACAAGTTTCACTCGATCACTAAACATGTTTCAACAAAAATAAAAACAATAATAAGGTAATCAACACAAAAGTTGCTCAGACAAGAAGTGCAAAAAGGACTTGTAATAAGGTATAAAAGACATGTTCGGATTAGGAATTTCTGTATTTTTCTAAAGACGAAATGCCAAGGTAAAGACCTTATTCTCTCAATCTACACACCAAAATACACGAAAACTAAATCGATAGCTTAATTCCCATTAAACTATACCCCAATTACGTTGTTGTAAGTGTGCATTAGGTGGGTTGTTATCCCTAACCTTCCCATGTAGCTAGCTACTAACTCTAATAAAGAGCTAACGTGATTTTGAGTGATCAACTTCCTTTCATTCTTCCCAAAACAAAAGAAAATAATGCACCAACTTAAACTTTAAAAACTCTCAAAACCAGATTAAGAAGAATAAAGATATTAGAGAAACATGGGGTTCTATCTCAAAACCAATTGGTAATGAGAGGAGTAGTCCATGTATCTTATAAATTGTGAGGTCTCTCTTCATTTTTCCAATGTGGGATCCTCAACATGCCCCTCAAGATTGTTCATCTTTGAGTTCACAATTCTTGGGTTGGATCCTAATTTTTGGACCGAATACCCGTTTAGGTTTAATGGGCTATGATACCATATTAGAGAAACATTAGGTTCCATCTCAAAGCCAATTAGCAATGGGAAGGAGTAGCCTATGTATCTTATTAAAAATGTGAGGTCTCCCAATTTTGTCATTATGAGATCCTCGATATGCTCCCTCAAGATTGTGCCTCTTTGGGTTCACTATTCTTGGATCGAATCCCAATTTTAATTTTTGGACTGAATACCCGTTTGGGTTTTATGGGCTCAGATACCATATTAAATTACATGAGGTTCCATCTCAAAACCAATTGGCTAAGGGAGGAATAACCCATGTATCTTATCCTCAATATACATCCTCAAAATGGTGCTTTTTTGGGTTCACCATTCTTGGATCGGATTCTAATGTTTGGACCGAATACCCGTTTGAGTTTAATGGGCTCTGATACCATATTAGATTACATGGGGTTCTATCTTAAAACAAATTGACAATGAGAGGAGTAGTCCATGTATCTTATAAATTGTAAGGTTTCTCTTTATTTTTTCCATGTGGGATCCTCAACATGCCCCTCAAGATTGTGCTTCTTTGGGTTCACAATTCTTGGGTTGGATCCTAATTTTTGGACCAAATAAAAGAATCCTCAACTACAACTTTAAATTATACAAACATCCTCAATCCTCACCCTTAGGTGAATACTTCATGTTACAGGCTAAAATATAAAAACAAAACAACTTAAAAGCCATAAAGAAATAAGAAATACGGAATCCGTAAAACTATAGCTTAAAGAAAGTAGAAGAAGAAATAGGCAAGAAGTCATCAAATAAAGAATGTTGCATTGATGCTTCTCCTTCAAAGGCCAGCTTCTTTCCTTCTTGGGAAAATCCACACATGCTCCCTTGCGAATTCTCTAATTCTTCCTTTTGAAAAGCCCCCTCTCCAAAATGACTATCTCAAAAGTTATAACCCTCTTATGTGAAATCAAGGCTGGTTGGACTAGGTGGGTACGATGATATTTTCTCATTGGCTAACTAAAGCAGATTTTTGACTGACAAAATAGCCAAATCAGTTAATGAGTTGTTATCTCACGTGCTTAAGCGCGTGAACTTTGCCTCAAGGATTTCTCTAGCAAACTTTTAAAAGCCAACTTCTCTTATTCAACTCCAAACGTTAATCTTTTTACCCAACAATAGATCCACAAACTTGAATCACAAAATAGGTCTAAATTAGCATTTTTAACAACTTAATTGCTCTATTAATAGCTTTACTCTCCTAGAATACTATTTAAGCAAACCAAATCATTTAGTGGGAATTACACATCAAAACATCCACAATTTACTCCTAAATTAATCAAATTCAAACTCAAAGACCTATACAATAATTCTTATTCTAAGAGTTATTACTAACCCTAACTTAAGAAAAGTATCATGAAAATTTCTTACTGCAAGTGTATGGGTTAAATTTTAATATAATGGTATAAGTGAATACAAGTGCCGTATTTGTAATTGGATCTCTAACTCATTAATTGACCTATATGGCCAGTATATTAAAAAAATGAAGACATGAAGAATAGAGAAACATAATGGAACATCCAAAATTCATTCAATCAAGAGTAATAAGAAAAACAATCTATAAATATTAGTATGACTACATTAATCCCTAAGAACAAGAAATCTAGTTACTCATAATCAAAATAAAATCACCAAGTCTCATGCTAATTTCCAATTAAAAAAAAAGGTACAAAAATTTAAGGAAAAGGAAAAGAATCAATTCCCGTTGTGTTGATTTTTTTTTTTGTCCCCAATTCAATCTCCACGATCTCGAGCCTTAAAAATTTCTTTCCTCATCTCTTTAATAGTTTCTTTTCCCTCTAATTTGATCAAAATTGCAAATTGCGAACTTTTCTCTTCCAAAACTCCCCTTTTGCAGTGCAAACAAAAACCCTACTTTATCTATCTATCTATATATATATATATATATATATATATATAATGTGTGGCAACGTTTAGGCACTATAAATAAGGTTGAGATGCTACAAACAATATCGTTGAGACGTTATGCAACATTAATCAGATGGTATAGTCAGAGTTGAGGCACTACAACGAAAATGCAAAGGACACTACTGGACTTATGGGTTGCCAACTTTGCGATGCTATAGACAATGTCTCAACGTTGTGCTCTCAAGTTTTCTCACTTGAGTGCATCTACAAGCATTGAGACGCTCCAAATAGCATCTCAATGCTACCCTCTCACATTTTAGCTAGGCTTTAATTGGCTCTGGCAGCTAATTGTCAATATTTTGGCTCAATTTGATTGAGTCTCTTGGTATATTTTCTGAAAATTTTCATTTTATTTGAATTGCTCAATTTCTACAAAATTAATAGATACATACGTGAAAATAGCTTGCAGGTATTAATTATGGCACTAAATTTTTGATTTAATTTAATTGAAAGGCCAATTTTATGTTTAAGGTGTATTGGTGTTTAATTCTTAAGATTTACATTTTTGAAATTAGAGAATTTGAGGGCAAAATGGGAAGAAGGAAGGAAAAAGGGATTTAATTGATGTTTGGGGTATATTGGTTATTTATATGACTTTTAGCCAAGCCAAGCCCAAGAGAAGCCAAGCCCACTAATTCCCCTCTCTATTATTTTAAAAGGCACGCAGCCCTAGGTCAGACTCAAGCCTTGAAGCCAAGCCTCCAAGCCACCATCTTCTCCAAATCTCTTATCCTTCCTCTTTGATTTTCGAAAACCACCATTGAAGCAAGGAAGAAGTTTTTCCAGCAGCTCTCACCACCACCTCCGACCGCCCGAGCCCCACCATCTCAGACCACCACGAACTCCGTCGCGCCGCCGCTCTCCCTCGCCGCCCGATCGCAGTGCAGATTCGCGAATTGCTGCTCGCCGCTGCAACTCACGCCACCGATCCTCGCAACCAGCCCGACGCCGCTGCAGTCAATCTCTCACTCTCGTCCACACGCCCAGCGCCTCGCCGACCACAGCACAAACCGCCGAACGTCGCCCTCGACCCGAACCGCTGCAGATCGATGAACACCCGCGGCCATCGCCTCTGTTTCGCCGCGCCGCCGCCCCTGCTGATCCGCGAACCCGATCTGTTCAGCCCTCTCTTCCAGTTCGTCGAACGACATACGTGGGTAAGCAGTAGTTTTATGCGTTTTCTTCGATGTTTTTGGTCATGGGTAAGACTGATTCATAGATCTTGATGTGTTCCAAAGATACCCACTCCGTTCCGTCACCAAAATCACAAGCGCGACGCCCGTAAGCTGCTGTCCAGTGAGTATTTGGGACTACTAAGAGTGAAATTTTTCGGTAAGTCACAAAGGTCCTAGTCTTAGGTTGTACGGTAGATTAAAATTGAAAATAAGATGGAACCATGGATCTTGTGACTTAAATTCAATTTTTACCCATCCATTTGAGACTAAGTTAAATACAAGGAATTAATTCTAATTTTTAGAATTTATTTTGGTGGAGAAAACTTTGGGCTCAATTATGAATTTTAGGGATCTTTACTAACCTTAAGGATGACTTTGATTAGGCTCCAAATTGTTTGACTGAGGTTCAAGGCGAAGGAATTTTGGTGAACCATTGGGTGAATTGGATTCTTGAGCTTAGTCAAGGTAAGGGACTTTATGCCGGTATGCTTAAATGCAAGTCGGGAACTGAATTGAAAAAAAAAAGAATTTACTTTTGAAATAAAAGGATTTTCATAAATGTTTTAGTTATGATTGTTGATGAATTTTGAAATGCTATGTATGAAAAATAATTCTCACATGTATGTTCTTATGAGTGTGATGCATGTTATATGATTTATGATATGATGAATGACATGAGAACTTTGTTTTATGTTGCATCATGAAATGAAAAATTGAAAATGCTTTGGGACCTCATGCATACATTATGTTTTCATGATAAAAATGATTTCGAAGGCTGTGGCAATTACCCCCTAACATTATTGATGTACATCTATATGAAAAGGAGCCTTACGAGGCTATATGAAAAGGAACCTAAAAAGGTTAAATGAAAAGGAACCTGAAAAGGTTAAATGAAAAGGAAAGGTGAGGTTGGGTTAATTGTCCACATTAAGCCGAAGAGAAAAGTTGAAAGAGAAACGTTTCTGCTATGAAAGGAATTTAGGTCCCACCAAAGGAAAGAAAGAAAATGTTTTCGAAAACTCATTATGTGTGTGTATGCATATCCTGACCCGGTAGTGAGGTCACTTACTGAGTATTGTAAAATACTCACCCTTTTCAAAAATGTTTTTCTTTTCAGGCAAATACAAAGACATATCATAGGCGATTGACAAGGCAGTTTGCTGAGAGGGTCATGGGTGACTTTGAAGGTCATGACTTCCGCATTTAGATAGTGTTAGTTAAAACATATTTTGTTTAGTAAACAATGTGTTGTGAAACTATTTCAACTGATTGAACATTATAATTCATATTATGTTTTGAAATGATTTTTAAAGGGATCCCGAGCATAAAGATTTTTGGTTGTTTAGCAAAAAGTTTCATTCTTTCTGTCTTTTACCAAAGATTTTAAAATTTCTTCGGCATGCATGTAGTAACGTCCCTAGAAAGTCTAATAGGAAAAGTCGGGTCGTTACACTTTAATTGGCTCTGGCAGCTAATTGTCAATATTTTGGCTCAATTTGATTGAGTCTCTTGGTATATTTTCTGAAAATTTTCATTTTATTTGAATTGCTCAATTTCTACAAAATTAATAGATACATACGTGAAAATAGCTTGAAAATCACAACAACTAACAATAATTAAACTATAAAAATAGTAGAAAGAGTTTGTTATCAAATACCCCCAAACTTAAATATTTTTTAGTCTTTGAGCATAAATGAAGTGAGAAAATTTTCTAGCCCCTCTGTACCTACATGCATAAAATGTAACTCAGCCCTCAAATGCTCATGAAAAGATAATTCACAAAAGAGTAGCAAAGTGACCACATGCAAGCAGAGTGACCACATGCAATCAATAAGGAGCTAGAGGTTTCATTTTATTTTTCATCCCTTACACGTGTGTGTATAATCTCTCCTACTTCAATCTTTATCAACCTACATGAGTTTTATACATACCTCGACTCATATTAACTTCAATTAGCTTGAAGTTTCGATCTTTGTATATGTTTCTTTTCATTTAAGAGAGTCATCTGTCACAAGGGTACCTTAAAATAGTATTAAACTTCCTAAACACTTGATTTTTTTCTTTATTGAGAGCTAGACATTAGCTTTCACATATCCACTATAGGAGCCTTTACCTATGATAGTTCATCCTCTATCTATTAGTAAAGTATACAAATTCAAATTACTCAAGGGTGGCACTGATTTGAGTATAGTAGAGATAACTCTTTTTGTCTTTAAGATAATTTGCACAATTTTTTCCCAAAAGTTGAATTGAATATCATAAAATGTCATGAACAATACCAATAACATTTGTAAGAGAAAATAAACATCGAGTTCTTTCTATGTGAAGAAGCATTATTATTCACTATCAATTCAATTAACCTTCTAACAAGTCCCTAAAGTCTTTTAGAAGGTAGGTTCATCCAATCTAGCTCTAAGCCTTCAAAACTAAACTCTCACCCCTTCCAGCTGTCAAAAAAGCAGAGTTAATTTCGATTGCTCTTTCCGACGATTGTTGAGTGCCTTCTTTACTCCTCCAAACTTATAGCTCTTCCACTAATTTTTTTCCTTATTAATTCATTCCATTGTGGGTGAATTTGAGCTTGGAGATACAATTATTATTCTGTTTTTTTAAAGATGGTTGGGAAGAAGATAGAGAGAATGTGCTAGAGATTTTTTTATTATTTTTTTATGTCACAACACCTATTGAAATATTATAAATTAATATTAAATGGACCCTTTCAGCATCCTAGTTAGCATTCCATTAGAGTTATTAATACTTATGTTATGTTAAGGACCAAAAGTGAGAATTAATGAAAATTCAAGTGTAAAAGTGATACATTTTGAAATTTAGGGATCAAATGAAAACAAAATTTAAAATTCAGAGGTAAGAGTGCATCATTTTAAAATTTAAAGACCAAATAGAAACTAAATTAAAAAAAATCAGAGGTAAAAGTATAACATTTTGAAACTGAAAAACCAAATGAAAACTAAATTCAAAATTCATGAACCAAAAAGATATTTTTACCTAAAATTTTCTAAGTCCAACGATATAGATTTTGATACACATGTTCATACGAATCAATGGAATTTGAAGTTGGATATTGTATGTTGCACGTTGGAGATAATCAAATTTTTAGTCGAAACTCTACCAAATTATTATTATTATTTTTCCAGCCAAGTTTTTCAATTATTAGTTATTGTTTATATCATCGGTAACCTTCCCAACATCAATCCTTCACCCACAGTTTTAATGTAATATGTGAAAAAAAAATACATTATAGTTTATATTAGTTTAGTGAATCAAGCAATAATTACCATTTTAAATATTGATGGTTCGATCTTCACTCCACTCAAATTGTTGAAGTCAAAAACAAAATATATATATATAAAAGATTATTGTCTCGAAAAAAAAACACATGCATATTTTTTTATACACTTTAAATTTGGCAGACTTAAATTATAATCAAATTTCTTCGGATCGTTTACTAATGGATGATTTGGCACTGAGTCATGTTACTAGCTTTCAACCATCCCAAAAGTATATGCTCTCCTTTGAAGGAAAAAAGAAAGAACTTCATCACACGACTTTATTAAGCCAATCACAAATGAAAGTCAAACATTAATACTCATGTATGCCCCTTATTTTGCTACACACAAATAGGGTTGAGGCATAGTTTAAACACATGTTGAACAATATCAAATCTTTTAATAATTTGAGTAACATCTTATTTCGGCGAGAGAGTAGGTATACTTTGCTCATGCCTAAAGACGTCGTAAGGATCAACCTTGGTTTTAACATGCACCAATCTATTAAAATTGTTTTTTCCAAAATATTTTAAACCCCAAATGCTGGCTTGCTGATAGCTTGTCTTTCCATACTTGTTGTTCGATCCAATATCAAGGTCTCTGTAATTGATATATGCAGCTCTTGGTGATTTTGAAACGAAAGGAGCCATGTAACTATAAAGCTCTCGTATCCAATTTAAGTGTCTTTTCTCTGCATCAATACCTCGTTCTTCCCAATTTATGATGTAACCAATTTTGTACAAATATTCCCCTCTATGTGAAAAAGGAGTTTCCGACTCCGAAATCTGACTCATTCTCCCTCCATAAGGAACAAATATATGTTGTGGCAGTTCTATATCTTCAAGTCTTAATCTTTCCCATATGCCCTCGACTGCAGCCATAGGAATGGGTTCTTTGACGTAGTCAGATTTGATTTTTGTGCTTCCATTGGTGAGAGGTGTTTTACTTAGTAGAGCTTCCAAGTTCTTCCCAGGTTGAAGGCCAGTGCCCATGACGAGGGCTGATTCGACCCAACTCATTTCTGTGCAGTCTTTCTTTGTCAAGCCCAACTCAGGAAAAGTTGTCTTAAGGATTGCCACAAGCTCATCTACCTTTCCAAGATACAAAGAGAAGAATAGAGCTACTGGGTTTATTTTGCCTCCTTGTCTTGTAAAATTCCCTCCTATATATCATCAAGAATTGAGTTATCAGATAATTCATATTTGTGATATTCATAGTTATTTAATATGGAATATGTTAGGGATGGAGAATCTTTTATTTAAGGAAAAAAACACCCATTTTCTTAATTACTTCTATATTTCATGAATTGAGTTTTTTTCACTAAGTTTTTTTTTTTTGGTCATGAGCCTTGATGTTAAATGTAAAGTGTTTTATTTTCTTTTGTGAATTAAAATGTATAATGTTTCAATGTTTTTAAGGACGAAAATAGAAATTTTGGTAAAATACACTTTTGGTTCTCAATATTTGAACTTAGTTTGTATTTGGTTTCTAAAGTTTTCAAAACTAACAGTTTTCGTCCTTTAGATTTGAATTTAATTTCTATCTGGTCCTTGAAGTTTAAAAAACGACATTTTATCCCAATATCGATCTTTGAGTTGTGTTGATCATTAGTTGACCTAATAGAATGATGATGTGGCAATCAACATATATATGTTGACTAAACTCTGATTTTGTTGATATGTATTTTTGTAATTAATGATTTTGTCAACTAACAGTCAACTTAGCTCACATATCAATTAGAAACTAATTTCAAACTTCAGAGACTACAAACTTCGAGGATCAAATATGTCAATCTTGAAACTTCAAGGACCAAATAGAAAATAATTTAAAATCTCAAAGACCAAAATGGTAAGTTTTGAAAACTTAGTTCCAATCTAAGATAGAAAATTGTCCAAAATCAACTTTTCAATCACTCAACATCCAATCAATACACCCTCCAAATCCAATTACAAAAATATTTAAATATAGCCACAAAAATGCTCGAGGGCATTTCAAGGCGAAATAATTTTTTTTTAAGTTAAAAAAATATATAATTTAACCATAAATATTAACATCAATAAAAAAAAAACCATAAATATGCATAGCTCAACTAGCATAAAATATATGTATCAATTTTCTATTTGAAAAACGTTAGTTTACACATGTACAAACTTATTATTATATCAATTAAACTTATGTTCTTTCATAAGTGAATCAATTTTGACTACTCGTTTCAATTAATTGATGGTTTTCAAATGGAGGGTCTAGATTTTTTAAGAGTCTTTATACAATATGTGAGAATTGATGTATGAACGGTTTTCAAATTGAGGGCCTAAATTGGTTCACTTATGATAGTTAAGAGTTTAATTTATACAATTATAAGTTTGCAAACGTGTAAACTAACGTTTTTCAAGTGGAATCTAACAGAATGTGTAAATTGATACACTTATGAAAGTTCAAATTTTAAATTGATACAATATTACTAGTTTAGGGTTTTTATTGATACAACCCTCAAAATTTAGGGGTACATATTGATTTTTAACAAAAAAAAAAACAAAAAATATGAATTTGGCTAATTATATTTCCGTTGAAAAACTAATTTGATAAAATTAAAAAGTTTTAAATCTAATTTGATTAACCAAGTACAGACGAAAAAAACGAAACTCTCATTTTATATTAATTTCTTTCAAAACCAATTTTGTGCGGTGCGGTGTCCTTTTCATTTGAATATTAATCTAAGAGAAAAATAAATAGCTTTATATTTCAATGAAAAGGGAACAAATAATTAATAAATAACTCAAGCAAAGCGTTGAAAAATACCTCCCAAGAGAATTCCAAGGAATAGACTTTCTTCCAATTCGTGAGCCACATATTGCCACCGATGAATTAGCTTGGTTGCACCGTCCTCTGAAGTTTTGTTCGCCATGCAAAGTGTCACAGTCGCCGGAACCGGAACCAACTTCACCTTCCACGCCACCACTATTCCAAAGCTCCCTCCGCCGCCGCCTCTAATGGCCCAAAACAAATCCTCCCCCATCGACTCTCTATCATGAAACTTCCCATTAGCATCAACAAAATAAGCATCAATTACATTATCAGCAGCTAGACCATATTTCCGCAACAACATCCCATATCCACCACCACTAAAATGCCCGCCAACGCCGACTGTTGGACAAATACCAGCCGGAAAGGCCAAGGTTCGACTTTTCTCAGCGATTCTGTAGTAAAGTTCACCTAGAGTTGCACCTGATTGAACCCATGCAGTGTTACTTTTGACATCAATGGAGATGGAGCTTAGTTTTATTAGGTCGATGATGATGAATGGGAGGTAAGCGACGTAAGAAAGACCCTCGAAATCATGGCCGCCACTTCGAGTTCGGATTTGAAGGCCGTGGGATTTGGAACAAACGACGGCTGCTTGAATGTGGGAAACATGTGATGGTGTTATGATGACGAGTGGCTTTGGGGTTTCAGCCGTTGAGAATCTTTGGTTTCGAAGGGTGAAGTTCAAGACAGAAGAATAAGAGGAATTGAACGGAGTGTAAACGACATTGGAAATAGGGGAACTATCTGGAGAATGGTGAGAGAGACATTGAAGAAAATTTTCATGTTTGTCAGCATAATTAGCTGCGACCCATAATGAAGATGAAGATAAAACAATAAAGGCCAGAGAAAGAGGGATTAATGGAGAAGACTTCATGGTTGGGTGTGAGATTTCTGTTATTGAAATCTCCACTATTTATGGTGGTTTCCTTGGCTTTAATGTTGGAAAAAAGAAAAAAAAAATACAAAAGTCAAACTAATTATATGCTGCCAACAATGTTTAAAATGTCAATACCTCAATTTTATGAAAATGTTATGTATAGATATTTTTAGAAAAATCATAAAAACAAAAATATTAAAAAATATATTTAAATTATTAAATAAATATTTACTCTAAGTTAAAAATATTTATTATTAATATTATATTCATATTAGTTACATTTGATTGCTGTTTATTTTATATTTTTGTCGATTTTTTTATAGTATAATAGAAATGTCGATTCACCTCTTATATATGTCAATGTCGAACCTATTAACATGTAGAAATGTTGATAGAAATGTCAACATATCGATGAAAATTTACTTCACAACTAATTTAAGTCTGAATAAGTTGAGCTGGATGAAATTAAAAGGTCAATATGAAATTTTACTTGTCAAGTATTTATAAATGTATAATGGGTAATAGAAATCCAACACTTTATCATTTAGAATTGCACAAGATGTGGAACAATATATACATAATAGTTTTATTAAAACAATTGCATTCACACCAAGAAGAAGCGCTCATTAGTTTTTTCTTGAAAAAAAAAGTAAAAAAAAAAAGTAGAAGTTTTCTTTACAAATATCGAAACAAACAAAGTTGTATGCTAACATAAATTATTGGAAAAATTTCTAGTACTACGGGACTACCATACTTCCTTTGTTCATATTATGTTTTAATACTTGTGGACTCCACATATTTTTGGTGGGCCCCACATAATTTTTAAAAGGATGCTGATGTGGCAAGCAACAATTTGAAGTAATATGAAAACATTTTCATACTATGGGAGTATTAGAATTTTTCCCGAAATTATTGGAGCAGGAGACGCATGATTGTCTTGCCTCTAAAAGCCACATGTCTTTGTATTTTTAATTTCTTATAGTATCTGTATTTTTTTTTTTCTTTTTTTGAATATTTCCAACTATGAGATTTTTCCTCTTCTTCTTTTTCTTTTGTCCTTTTTCCCTTTCCCCCTTTTAACGTTTTTCTTCCACATTTTTTCAGTTAATTTTAATTGATTTTCATTTTTTCTTTCATTTTGCAAATTAGTTTTAAAGTTGTGTTGATTTTTTTTTTCATTTTTATTCCATGTATTTTTGCTTTGTTGAATCATATTAAACTTTTTTTTTATTGACCTCGGCTTTTATGAACTATATTACAATTTACAATGGTAAACTATTGTTGTGAAATGTGAATATTGCTTCGACTATAACTAAAATTGTAAGTATCATTCTAGCCAATAATTGCAAAACATATTTTTTAAATACATCAACTAAATAGTTTATTACACATTTGATAAATTATTTTTGGTATATGAAGTATTTATTCATTAAATTTAGACTTGGTCAACAAGTTTAAAAAATAAAATTGAAAAAGAGATCGATTTTGAGAGAACTCAATCACAATATATCTATATCTATATCTATATATAAACTAAAAAAAAAATGACTGGTTTTCTTCTTCTTCCATTATTTGAAATTGTTGTGCAAATGTGTTTGATTTGATGACTAAATTTAAAAAGTAGAAGAGATGTTAAATTAATGTTAATATCAATTCAAAAAAAAAGATAACATTAAAACCAATTTAAAAATGAGAGAATAAAAGAAAATAAATTAAAATCTAGATTTTCTAGAAATGTGGAAGAGAGGATAAAAAGAAAACAAAAGAAAAAAAAAAGAGAAAATACTACAGTTTTTTTTTTTACAATAAAAAAAATACAAGAAAAGGGACATGGAGCACAATTTTGGGGAGCTACAATATGAGCCAGCCTACCAAAATAATTTATCATATGGTAATCACTTAAATATGGTGGTTGACCATTTACAAATATGTGTTTGGTTGACCAAACGAGCTAGAGTTGTGTACAAATCAGGTTAACAAAAATAGCTTGTAATAGTTACATATTTTGTCCAACTCCTTTTTTATAATGATAAAATTGGTTGCTAATGTATTAATGTATTAGGCATAATTATTGTGCTTATTATAATTAAAATTGTTATATTTAATAGTCAACCGGAACATAGTTCAACTAGTTAAGATATATGTGATTGATTAAGAGATTAGAAATTTGAATCTTTCCACCTTAATATGTTGTTGAACTAAAAAAAACTATATTTACTGCTTGCTAAAATTAAATGTTATGGTAAATTCCTTAGTGTTGATTCTTGGTCCCAAAGTAAATAAGAGAGAAAAACTTTGTTTCTTCGTTTAAAAAAAAATGTGGTAAACTCTCACTAAGGTGCACTCATTAAAAAAAAAAAAAAAAAAAACTTTTTGTGGGAAACTATTTATTAAAAACAATAAATAAGCTTAACACGAACTGAGAAAAATAAATAATAGTAACTCAACTTGGTCTTGGTTTTTTATTTTATTTTAAAAATATCTTGTTATCTTATCTTCAAAAATATTATTAGAATATGTAATTTTTTTATGAGAAAAATATCCCAACACGCTTATTCGCCAAGTAATTTGACAATTTCATATGCAATTTCCTTGTCCAGTATAATTAAACAACGGGATAGATCAAATCCTTATGAATCAATTTATTTATTGAAAACTTCTTCTAATGTGAAGACTTGGGAATAAAGAAACAAAGAGATAAATTTTGTAATATTTTCGGAGAAATTTATTGATTTCCAAGAAAACGTTATACATTAAAATAATTATTTATTAATTAATTAAAAGACGTGCAAATTCGGCTAATATATATATATATTAGCCGAAATATATATATATATATATATATATATATATATATATATATATATATTGAGTTCAAATTTCGGCTAATAGTGTTTTGAAGTAATCAATAAAATCATACTTTAGAGCTCAGAAAAAAAAAAAAAAAAAAAGAAAACACAAATCATAGTTTAGAAGGAATTCAATGAATTTAAATTTCTCCCATGTTTGGTAAATAATTAATGTTCCAAATCTGTTCTTGGGAATTTGAAGCCAAAACATTTAAAAATAACTCCTTGTGTATATTACTTAAAAAAAAAAAAACCCTCCTTGTGGATATCAACGTTACCTATTATAGGACTAGTCAATAACACGTGCGATGCACATGAAAATTTTCATTTTATTTTAATTAAAATGGTGTCTCTCTTTTGTCATTTTATTATAATTATATGTAACATAATTGAAGAACAAAAAGGCCTAACTAATTTTAAATATGAAGTTATTGAAAAATAAATTAAAAAATAAGTTGAAATATATAATTATATTTATTAAAATATATGCAAGATAGAAAAATAAAAAGAAAAATGAAAATATAAAATTTGTCTTCAATAACACCATTTTTTCAAAAAAAAAAAAAATACATGCGATGAATGTGTCTTTTAGAGTTTAAAAATACTTATTTATTTTTAAAGTTTAATATTTATTTTAAATATAATTTTGAAATTGCTTTATTAATTATTTTATTTAAAATATGTTATTGTCTTGCTCTTGTGGTAACAATTTTTTGTTTAATATTTTTACATAATCCTGTCATTTTCATGAATATTTTTCTTTTCTTTTTTTAATATTTTTATGAAAAAAAATATATTTTTTTGAGTTGTTTACTTATCTGTGTCCTTTATATAATTGTTTTTTCCAGACCCTTTATATAACCTTAGCATTTGCATATATACTTCTTTTTTTTTCATATTTCTATCATATAATTAATTACTTAATTATATATATTTTTTAAAAATCATTAATTATATTATTATCTTAAATTAACCATCAATAAATAAATTACTAAAATAGTAGAAATTTAAAATGGCAAATGAGTATTTGGTTTAATAGTTAATCTAAATGGATTAATAGTTAATCTAAATGAATTGTTTTTATTATTAAAATAGTAAATATTTGAAACAAAAGAGAAAAAAAAAAGAGTTCAAACCATCTTTTCCATAGCCCAAAAAGCCAGCCTACGTTAATAAAAAAAAGCATAATAAAATATAAAATTTTCCATATTTCTATCATATAATTAATTAATTAATTATATATTTTTTAAAAATCATTAATTATATTATTATCTTAAATTAACCATCAATAAATAAATTACTAAAATAGTAGAAATTTAAAATGGAAAATGAGTATTTGGATTATTAGTTAATCTAAATGAATTGTTTTTATTATTAAAATAGTAAATATTTGAAACAAAAAAGAAAAAAATGGAGTTCAAACCATCGTTTCCATAGCCCAAAAATCCAGCCTACGTTAATAAAAAAAAGCATAATAAAATATAAAATTAGGAGATATGGAAGCCCGAGCTAACAAACCCACCCTTTTTTTATCTCTCAATCACACCGCTTCCTCTCCCTCTTAAATCTTCTTCTCACCTTCTCCATCTCCTTCCATTTCAGCAATCGTGCGCCACTTCAAAGCTTCTCTTTCGCTAAATGTTGCCGTCACCTTTATAATCGTACAAATTTTGTGGTATTCCTCTCAATGTTGAAGTCCAGCAATTGGTTGAAGTTCACCTGAAGCGATTAATCCGCCACAAAAATTGAAATAAGGTAGAGGCAGAACTTGAATTGTCACGACACCGACAACTGGGTACATGTGCACTTCCATCTAGCAGCTAAAAACTTTGACAATGTCGAAATATATAGAACAATTTCAATCCTTAAACTTCACATTGATTATCATAAATTCTCCATCGACAATTTTTCCATTCCATTGCCTAATTTTCCTACTTCTAAATCTGAAAAAGGAGAAAAAGAAAAGAACAAAAAAAAACCTGAAAGGCTTCCTCCATTCTCCTGCACTTTCTTCTTCTCTCTGGTGTGGGTAGTTTCTAAATCCCCATTTGTCTTTATATATTCATAGAAGCACGAGGAAGATGAAACGTTTTATTTGGAACTTGAATGGAATAGAGTAATTGTTAACGTTTTTTTTGGAACTTGAATGTTGTACTCAATCAGAAAATGAAACGTAATTAAACGGGTATTATTGGAAAATTGAATGCTCATGTGGAAACAATGAAAGAGGGAGATGAAAGATAAATGGTCAAACTTAAGATGGAAGGGCAAACTTGGCATAGAATTAAAAATGAAAGGATAAAATTGAGACAAACAATTTCTCCTCATAGTGCCTCCATCTTAAGTTTCTCCTCATAGAATTATATATACTATAGATAGATTATAGATTTAAAATTCTATTATGAATTATAATTAAAGAGAAAAAAATATTTTTGCCCTATCTTTCAAATGTTGAATGAAATCGATTCTTTTTTAGTTTGAGGTTTTTATTGATACAACTCTAAAGTGTAGGGGTATAAATTGATTTTTGCCCTATCTTATTTTATTTTATGGGCTCCACATTATTCGTAAATGTTTCTTTTGTGGCAAACAATGAATAGACGTAGTATGAAATACTTTTCATACTACCGTAACACTAAAAAAATTCTCGGTGTGTACTACCGACAATTTGCTCAAACGATAGCTTGAGTATTTTGACAGCAGTCCTCCTTAATTACTGGTTTATTTTTCCTTTCAAGTTACGACCAATTTTTTTCCTTTTAAGTTCATTTCTTACCGTACTTAAAAAAAAGTTCATTTCTTACTGTTGGAATAGAAATTTCAACCAATCAGAGATTGCCACATCATTACCCAACATTGATGACTAAATTATATTTAATTAGAGATTAATTAAATTTGCACAAATCCCTAAATTAAATTATGGAAAATCTAAATATGCAATTGAGTTATATGAAATTTGGGTCAATTTTAAACAAAAGTCTAAATGGAAGGCCCCAATAAGCAAAGTCCAGTCTCAAAGGGCTAGGCCCAAAGTCAACTAGGCCTAGTCCAAAGGGCTAGGCCCGAAGTCAACCAGGCTCAGTCCAAAAGGTTTAGGCCCAAGGCCAATAATCAAGCCCAAGCCTACTTGGGGCCCTGAGAAACTCTATAAATAGAGAGTTTCATCCTCTATTTGAAGGATCAGAAGTGGAAGACCTCAGAAGAAGAGTTCAGAAACAAAGCTAAGAAAATTCCAGAAGCTCCTAAATATCAAACCCTGCCTAAAGTCCTATAGTGCTGAACAGTCTTTGAAAACCGAAGACTCTTCAAGAGAAGCTCACTGAAGTCATTGGGTCCTGAACACTCTTTGAAGATCAGAAAACTTCAAGACTTCGATAAAATTCTTCGAGGATTAACAAGTCAAAGATTGATCCGTCAAACCGATCAACAAGGCAAGAGTCGATCCAATGATCAACATGCCAGGGGCCGATCCAAAGATCAACAAGTCAAGGGTCAATCTAACAAGATCAATAAGCCAGAAGGCCGATTAGAAAAGACCAACGTGCTCGAGAACAAGCTGTCCAGCTGATAGCTTTTAGAATGTGAGCTATTGAGGGTATTTTAGTAAAGTTTTTGTAGCTTAAAAACACTATCTTAGGTACTTCTGTATTGAGAAGCCTCTTTGAATTGATGTTTTAGTAGTAAAAGAGTCTATTTTTATGTGAAAAGCACTTTTGAGCTTTTTAATGCATAATATTACTTAATTGTGCTATTTGTGACTTGTGTAGGCCATTGTTGAAGGTAAAAAATGGCTAAGTGTGAAAATCCAACCTGTTGTGCTAGAGCTTTGTTGTTGATAAAAGGTGAAGCTTGCTGCAGCAATTGTTGTGCTTTTGATGAAGCATTAGTTAAGCTAGAGCATTTATCTGGGATCAGATACACAAGAAGCACGTGGGAGTTATTTCATTAATTGAGGTGGCAATTTATGACAATTGTACTGAGTTAAACCAATGAGAGGCTACCATTGGTCTTCAAATGTCCACTTAGCCCTGATTTTAAAGAAGGGAAGAGGTATAAAGCACTTGCTTGCTGTAACGACCGACACTTTCAGGTATTAATTAAGACTTTAATTTTGAAATTTAAAATTTATAGCAAGGTCGATTTCATGCTTAAAGTTGTGTTGGAATTTAATTTTAGAGATTTGTATGATTGAGATTGGGGTAATTAGAGGGTAAATTGGGAAGAAAGAAGGAAAATAAAGGAATTAATTGATTTGGGGTTATTTTTGTTATTTAAGTGACTTTCAGCCAAGCCAAGCCCAAGAGAAGCCAAGCCCACTAATTCCCCTGTCTATTATTTTAATCCGCACGCAGCCCTAGGTTAACAGCAAGCCTTGAAGCCAAGCCTCCAAGCCACCATATTCTCCAATTCTCTTCTCCTTCCTCTTTGATTTTCGACTAGCATCCATTGAAGCAAGGAAGAAATTTTCAGCAGCTCTCACCATCACCTCAGACCGCCCGAGCACCGCCAGCCATGACCCCAACTGCTGCAGTCTCGACCTCAGACCGACCCACGAACCCCGACCACCGCTCGAACTGCCGCGCAGAACCCCAGATCCTCCAGAACCGTCACGCCGCTGCACCCGAACAGCCTCAGAAGAATCCGCGAACTGCCAGACGCACCGCCCGAACCTCTCGCCGTCGCCGCCCGCTCAGACCGCCGCCGTTCGATCCACGAACCCACGCCAGATCGCCACCGTGCTGCAGATATGGGTACCCTACGGATTGCTCTGTTTTTGGGTCATTTTTCCAGCGATTTTCAGTACTGAACAACCCCGTTTCGACTTTGTTTTCGCGTGGGTAAGCTTACTCGTGTTGTATACTCATGGATTTCTGATTTTGGGCATTGATATGGAAGTTTGGAGATTTACCCATTAATTTTTGGGCTCTATTTTGGAATACCCATTGTAGGTGGAGGTTGGTTTGACAAAATCAAATCAAACCATCAGATTAATCGGCAAAGCTCGATTCTGTTTTCGAGAGGAATGGAGGTAAAATCCAAATTCTTTTTCCAAGTTTGGACTTTAGGTAGATTGGACTTTAAGTGAATTTTAAGTATGAGCCTTGGAACACATGTATGATTATGAGTATGAGTTTCTACTAGCTATGGGTTTCTTGGAATAAGTTGATTACTAAACCAACGTCCTGGGTTGTTTATGGAATTGGAGTTTAAAGACTATGAATGTTAAGCCTGATCTTTAAAAATTGTTATAGATGCCAAGGGATTTCTAAAATAGGAGTTTGAGGACCCTTTCTTGAGCTTAGCCAAGGTAAGGGACTTTATGCCGGTATGCTTAAATGCAATCAGGAACTGAATTGAAAAAAAAAATTAATTTGAAATAAAAAGCTTTTATAAATATTTTATTATGGATTTTTGATAAATTTTTAAAATGCTTGTTATATATAAAAATGTATTTTAACTTGTTGGTTTCCCAATTTTCTCATGAATGTTATGCATGGTTTGTGGTTTTGATTTATGATAAATGATGTGAGAATGTTGCTTGTGTTGCATCATGGAATGAAAAGTTTAAAATGCTTTGGGACCTCATGCATACATTATGTTTTCATGATAAAATTGATTTCGAAGGCTGTGACAATTACCCTCCTAAATTTATTGATGTACATCTATATGAAAAGGAGCCTTACGAGGCTAAATGAAAAGGAACTTCAAAAGGTTAAATGAAATGGAACCTGAAAAGGTTAAATAAAAATGAGAGGTTAGGTTGAGTTAATTGTCCACATTAAGCCGAAGAGAAAAGTTGAAAGAGAAACGTTTCCACTATGAAAGGAATTTAGGTCCCACCAAAGGAAAGAAAGAAAATGTTTTCGAAAACTCATTATGTGTGTGTATGCATATCCTGACCCGGTAGTGAGGTCACTTACGGAGTATTGTAAAATACTCACCATTTTCAAAAATGTTTTTCTTTTCAGGTAAAGGCAAGGGCATCATGGGCGAATGACTTGGTAGTTGCTGCAGAGGCCATGGGTGACGTAGAGAAGTTTTATTTCCGCAATACTCTTATAGACTAGCATTTTATTTATTTTTATGACCTTTTAACTGTCGAGTGCTACAAATTATTTTGGATTTTAAATGTTTTAGTTTATTCTTATGCTTTGAAATAAAGGGATCCTGAATTAAAAGTTTTGATTGCTTATCAAATGTTTAAATCTTTTTGTGTTTTATCTAAAAATTTCTAAATTTATAGTAGCATCCCTAGGATGTCTAATAAGATAAGTAGGGTCCTTACACTTGCCGTTTTTTATGGGGGAATCTTAGAGATTAGACATTTGAGGGAGAGGATTTCGAGAAGAGGAGAATAGCCCTGTTTGAGAGGTGGTCTACTTCTGGAAAGGAGAGAAATTTGCCATAAAGAAGCTGCCCAACATCCCTTTCTTGCCCATAAAACTACAATATTTCTTTATTTTCAGCACTTTGATATTAAAGACAAGCTTTAGAATGTTGTTTAAGACTTTCCTTACTATTTCCTTACTATTCTTTCCTATAAATATGAACTAATCACCCCTTGGGTGATGGATTAAGGGATTTATTGTTGATTCATGCTGAATGAAATAGCAGACTTGTATAATCTTCACTCTTATGCCTTGTGTGCTTAATTTTAGCTTGGATTTGTCTAGCCAACTTGTCTTAGCTGTGTTTATCTTAACTTTGGGAAAGGGAGGGATAAACCGAATGCATGACATAACATTAGTTCTGATTAGGAGCATGCTCTAAGGTAATTGGGAACACTAGGGATAGTAACTCATCTAATGTTTGCAGTTAAGGGCTTAATTTAAGAGGTTAATGGGAGTTAATCACTGTTTCTGTGAGAATTCTGGAAAGAATCCGCAAATTAGCTACATTAAGTGTTGAGGCATGATCTATGCTGTAGCATTTTGTTTGATGAAGCAAAATTCTACCCCTAATCCTGATCCCTTTTCACAGAATCAGTTTAGTCCCATTTTATTCACTATTTTCCTATTGTTCAAGCATTCCAGCACCATTTTAATCTTGTTCCTTAGTTTCTTTTTAGTTCATTGCACCAATTGATGTTGATTGCCTATTACCTAACTAAATTCAGCTTAAGCATTGCAAAAAATCCAATTAACTAGTCCCTGAGGAAAACGATATAAAAATACTTATCATTTGCTACATTAGGCTATGTATACTTGCACATTTAGGGTGTTTCCATTATGAAATTGCATACACTCTGCTAGGCAACACCAGCCCTCGAGACATTTGTACATGAGAAAGAGAGAAAGAATCAGAGGATAAACACTAGAGATTGTACTCTACTACATTCAAATTAATACAAATACAAGTTCATTCTACGTGTCTCATTTCTTTGTTGAAATCTCATGTGAACACTTATTGTTGGAGATTTATTCCCTTACTGGAAAAAATTCTCTTTCCTTCACAGATTAGTCACTACTTCTTTTTCGTTCGTTCGTATATATATTTTCTATAGATTAGAGCTTGTAATTGATTTCATTAGTGAGAAGATAATAGAAGAAATTATCCTTCATAGATCCTAGTTCTATTCTCTTACTCTCAGTTAAGCTCAAATGCTTTTAGATCGGGGTGCGTCGCTATTCGTTGCTGGCAGCAAAAGTCACACCATGCATAGAAAATAACTACACGAAGTAAAACGTTTATTTAAAGCCTATGAACTAAAGTAGACATTATGAGAGTTTTAGACCATAATAGAATCAACATGAAAATTTATAGCCTAGAATAGATACTTGAATCTTAAAAGCTCATAAGATAAAACAATGATTTAAAAAATCTAAATTTAATTAGTTATACAATAATAATAATAATAATAATAATAATAATAAAACTATTAAATAAAATAAAATTTTAAAAATTTAAGCATAAAAGAGGAGTAAATGTAATAATGAATGAGAAAATAAAGATATTTTATATTTTTTATATTTATTTTGGGTAAAAAAATCATAATTTTATAATTTAGTAACGAAGAAAATTACTAAATTTTTTTAAAAAATAAAAAAAAAAATAGAATTTTGGAGTGATGTAGGGATGTTCAAGGGGCAGGCGCGGGGCGGAGATGTCTTCCATGTCCCATCCCCATCTCCCATTTTAATCTCCATCCACGCAAAATTTCTCGTTAAATTTTGCAGGGATCAGGGTGGAGATTCCCCAGGGAAAATTCACAAGAATTGAGTTTCTCACGGAAAATTATTTTTCGTTTAATTTTTTTTAATCTCAATGAATCAAATATTCATTAATAGTTAAATTTTTAAATAGTTAAATTTTTATGAGAAATATCAATTAATTTTCAATTAGATAATCTCTATTTAAAGATAAAATTCTTAAACCTCCTAATAGAAACAAAATAATATTTCATATCAAATTATCTAATTATTCATACATATTATTCAAATGTTGAGAAAAACTCAAATGATATGAAGTATGTGCTTATGACCAAGAGATTATGGGTTCGAATCCCTCCACCTCCAAATGTTGAATTCAAAAAAAAAAAACCATATAATTTTAACCTATCTAATAATGTAAATAATTAACAATAAAACTTTATATATATATATATATATATATATATATATATATTTAAAAAATAAAATAAAATAATAATAAAAAATAAACGAGAAAGGAAACGGGGATGGGGAATACATTCTCCGTCTCTGTCCCTATCCTTGTTTAGCTCGCAGGAGAATTTTTTCCCCCCACTCTTAGAATTTCCCACCTCGTTAGGGGCGGGTATCCACAGGTTCTGTTCCTAAGAGAAAAATAGACATTAGGGGTGAGTATGTGCAGGCCTAGTTCCTGTCTCTCAAAGTTGGACTTTTATCAACTGGTGGTAGGGTTGGATCCGCGTTGGGACTAGAGAGGGCACATGCCCTTGAAATTATAAGTTTCATATATATTTACATTTTTCTTTGTTCAAAATATCATAAGTAGCTTGTGGTTTGTTGGCGAGACAAGGACACAAATGATTCTATGCGTCTGAGGTTCTGGGTACTTGAATAGCTTGTATTTTGTTTTAATTTTTTATTTTTACAAGAAACGCACAAGTTTAATTTTTACTAAGTTAAATTACAACAGGTTAGAATTTAGTTTATTTTAAAATTTTATTCACATTTGTATACAAATATACAAAAAAAAGAAGAAAAAAAAAGAGAGAAACTGTTGGAATAGAAATTTTGACAAAATTATGTTTAATTAGGGATTAATTAAATTGGCAAAGATTCCTAAATTAAATTATGGCAAATCCAAGTACACAATTGAGTTATTTGAAAATTGGAAAACAAAAGCCTAAATTGAAGGCCCCAATTAGCAAAGTCCAAGCCCAGTCCAAAAAGGCTGGCCCAAATTCAACCAGGCCCAGTCCAAATGGCTGGCCCAAATTCAACCAGGCCCAGTCCAAAAGAGCTCGTCCAAAGTCAATCAAGCCCAATCCAAATGGTTGGCCCAAAATCAACTGGGCTCAGTCCAACAAGTCCAAGCCCACCTGGAGCCCTTAAGGAACTCTATAAATAGAGAGCTTCCTCATTCATTTCAAAGGTTCAGAATGGAAGAAGCTCAGAGATGATTTAGAAACAAAGCTGTGAAATCTCCAAAAGCTCTTGAAGATCAATTATTATCAGAATGAAATCAACTCTTCCTGAAGATTGAAGACTGAAACTAAAGCATCTGGAAGAACTAAAGACTTCAAAGATTAAAAGCTTCATGAAGACTTGAAGACTGAAGCGAACTTAAATCTCTTTGAAGACTAAAACTAACTGAAATTCTTCTGACAAGTTGAAGACCTTCAGAAAGCTATGGTGCCAAAAACTTGATTGAACTGAAACGTGGGGCTTAAAGAAAATATTTGTAAATTAAAACAAAGCTCCAGCTCAGTACAAGTGCACACTGTCGATGTAAGTAATATAAAACTGGAAGTATTTTAGAGTATCGATCCCACAGGAAACAGATACAACAAAATTCAAAAGAATAAGCAAAGACGTTTTCAAATTGCAATTGTGGGTAACCAGTGTAAAACAATAGGTGAGATGATTTTTTGGTTTTTGAAAAGAATAAATAAAAATGATAAAAGAGGGATTCAAATATGCTTTTGCTCTATTGAAAGAAATTGCGGCCGAATTGCAATTGCAATCCTTTGACTCAACACTTAAGCTTTGTAAACCGATTTCAACACCTATTCGACCTTCTATGAAGTATCTTTAGGAGGCTAAGCGATTAAACCGATATTTCTATGGCTAATACGAACTTAGTTAATTTTGAAACACAATTCTTTTGGTTTTAAAGGTTTTGCCCTATGTCTAGGGTCAAAAACAAATTCCTATGTCTAGGCTATTTTTCTTTATTGCTTTTATGAAAACCCAATTTTTATCTAACCTTTTTGGAATTAGACTCAAATTGTTGTATACTAATCTAGGTGATCAATCTAAACTAGTAATGAAAATTTCAATCAATAAAAGCAAACAATGCTATAAGATTAAGCAATGTTGCTCTTACATATTAGGCCTTTATTCATTTCTCTAGGGCATTCACATGTTTGAATCCCAAAGAAAGACTTAGCTCATAATTAAAGAAAAGAAAAATAATGACTCAAAAGAATCAAAGTGCATAACTAAAAGAGAATTAATAAATACTTGAATAACAATTCAACAATAATGAAAGAACAACTAAATTCTATTAATCAAAATAAATTCAGCAACTAATTAATTTCAACAAAAGGGATGAAGAAAATAGTAGCTAAAACCTCAAAATTACAGCAACAATTATGTTCCGAAAATAGAAGAAAATAACTTAAATAAAACAGAAAATAAATTCTAAGAACGGGAAGAACACAACCCCTTTTCCACTTCTTATTCAATCGACTCAACCCCACTTTTTTCAAAGGGAATTGAGCCTTCACTTCCTTCAATTTTCATTGAGGAAGGATTGAATTTCGAAGTTGAAAGGGGCTGGAAAACAGAAGAAAAACAGCAACAAACAGAAATAAAAACAGCAGAAAATTGACAGCTGAAATTTTGACAGCTGAAAATCGTGGACAGCAGCAACTGTGGCCGAAAATGGCAGAAAAATGCTCTGGTTCTTGAGGCTTCTTCTCCAATATTTATAGAGGAATTTGGGCTAGGGTTTCCTTGAATGATGCATAAATATGGCTATAATCCCAGCTAAAATCGTGGAGACAATATGACACAAAATTCCTAGATTTTAGGAGATTTGCAGATTTTTCTTTAATTTCCAGATCTCTCGAAATTGCAATTGCAATGCAATTGCATTTCTATTGCATTCTTCAAATTCCTGCACAAAAACATCAAGTAAGTGTGTTTTCATTTTCTTTTGCTTTATTTTCTCCATTTACTTAATTTAAAAGGCTTCCAACAATAATTCAATTTAAACCAACTATTTGCTAGCCTTTTTTATCTAATAACATACATAAAATAACAAGAATAACTAAGTATAAAGGCCAAATAATTCTCATAAATGAGAATTATCAAAATTGAAGACCTTCAACAAGCTACAAGTTGAAGACCTTCAACAAGCTACAAGCCGAAAACCTTGAATAAGCTATAAGCCGAAGACCTTCAACAAGCTACAAGCTAAAGACCTTCAACAAGCTCAAAGCTGAAGACCTTCAACAAGCTCAAAGCTAAAGACTTTTCTACCAGTTCAAAGTTGACGATTCAACCTCGAGAACAAGGGTTTTAAGCCCTTGAGTCAAGCATACATACGAGAGAAAGAATCAGGGGACCATATATTAGAGATTGTACTCCACTATACAAAATTAATATTAATACAAATTCATGTTCATTCCACTATTAAATTTCCTTGTCGAAATCTCGTGTGAACAGAAACCATTAATAAATTATTTTAGAAAAATTAATTGCATAAAAAAACTTTATTTCTATTTAATTTTTTTTAAATATTTCAAGTTTCATTATTTACTATATATTTACGTGGGTAGTTCTAAAATGACTTCATATAATTTTGTAATTAATATTATATACCAATGTATTTAAAATTATATTTATATGAAGGTTAAATTATAACTTTAGTCCTTGAATTTTAAAATTTGCGATTGATAGGTCTTTGAACTTTCAATTTTGTATCTAATAGGTCTTAGACATATTAAAAAAAATTTAAATTTAGCTGAACCTTAAACTTTTAATTCTGTAACTAATAAATACATTAATTTAAAAGAATGTTGAATGAGTTAAAGACTTATTAGACACAAAATTAAGTTTTATGTCTAATAGAACATTTAATTTTTAAAAATTTTGAATATGTCAAAGACTTATTGAATACAAAATTAAAACTTTAGGGATCTATTAGACACAAAATTGAAAATTTATAGACCTCTTAATATTCAAGGATCATATAGACACAAATCTAAAAGCTCAGGAAATAAATTGTAATATAACCTAATATGAACATGTGCCTGATAAGCCTTAGGATTAAGGCTTAATTAACTCCCAATTGCTTAAAATATTCTTGTTTTGACTTAAGATCATTTGAAAATAGTGGAAGATTGCTTGAATTTAAGGAAGAAATGAATGTGATGACATTTGGAATAGAATTCTAAGTAAATTGATATTGTTTGCAGAAATTGTGGAAATTGCAAAATCGTGATTCTGCAATTGTTTATGGAGCAGAGAATGTAAAAATTGCAAAATCAATTTGCAAAATCGGATTTTGCAATTCTGGACAGCAGAAATTTCAAGGAAAAACGAAAAAATTTTGCGCGAAACCCATTTATGGAAAACCAATTTACCTCATGATTTGGTGGAATTGGAGCACGAAATTTGGGCAATCTTCAGCCCTAATGGAGGCCTATAAATGGGGAAGAAGAATTGGAGCTAAGCATCGGGATTGGGAGGCAATTTTAGAAATCAATTTTGTGGGTTTTTGCAACAACGAAGAAACCCATTTATGGAAAATTCAATCTCCGCACGAATTAAGGGATTGGAGCGCGATTTTTGGCAAATTTCAACCCTAAGAAGATCTACAAAAGAGGGGGGGAAGAACCTAGAAGAATCAGGTTGAATTTTTTTGGGAGCGATTTCAAGGATCAATTTCGTGGGTTTATAGTTTTTCCGAAGCTCTGTTTTTCGTTCTTCTTTTGGTTTTAGCCAAGAAACTCAATTTTAATTTTGGTTTTCCTCCAGTTTCGTATTACTGAGAGTTGCTTAAACAATCTCTAGTCTTCAATTGGTATACTTTTGAATTAAACTTGAGCTTAATTTCAAGTAAGATTGGTGGGTTTATTTCAAGTTATTCCTCTGTTTTTCCTGCACTCTTTTTGGTTCCTTTTTATGCATCAATGGCTACTGTTTTTCTTTATTTTCTCCTCTTGTTGACGAATAAATGTGGGAGTTATTCCCTTGTGCTCAGTTGATATTCAATTGGGAATTAATTTTGTGGTTCAATTCAACATTCCTTTGTAAGTTTCTCTAGAAATTCTTCTTGGTTTCTTCTTCGTTTTCCGCACTTTTCCAAGTTATCCAATCCGACTCAAAGTAGCATTTGGGTTGTTAAGACTAACCATCTCCTAACGTTGGTAAAGGTTGAGTCGATTGGAGTGGAACAATTTGGTTTGATTAAGTTTTGAAACAAAATTTCGTAAGCCCTTGTTTTTCTTCAATTACGTTTTAAGCTTTTGAATGTTAAAGCTTTCTAAGGGAAATGAGGAAGAAGACCATCATTTTACTTAATTGCCCTTGAATTTTTCTTAAATTCCCATTAAGCACTCTTTTCTTGAATTCCAAGTAGTTGCCAAAAATAATTTTACAAATTATTGTTTTAATTATTCAATTTACACAATTTTTAATATGAATTTTTTCTTAAAAAGTAGTTTTAGGATTTTTATTTTTATTATGAGCTAAAGCTTCTTAGGGGGTTCAAGGATGTGAATTCCCTAAGAAGTAAATGTAGCCAAATTTTCAATAAAAACCAAGCCTACATCGCAATTGTTTGCTTGTGTTGATTAAAATTCCGTTGAGATCCTAAAATTGATCAACTAGGGTATCAACTTAAGCTTAGATCTAATACCGACGGGGTTAGTGACAAGCGGATTTCACACAAGTGATGGAGAAAGAGAGCTTAGACATAAGCCAATTCCTTACCCTAGACATAGGGATTAAGGACTCCAAAACCCATAAAATTGTTGAGCCAATTGATCTAAGATAGAGGGACTATAGACATATAAGTCTCTCACTTAGCCTCCTAAAACCTAAATTCAAGGTGAATAGGAGATGCAATTTTGGTTTACAATTAAGTGTGGAGTAGGTTGAAATTGCAATTTTGGCTTGCAATTACAACTTAGGGCAATGACATTCTTGAGCCCCATCTTTATCTAAATTCTCTTTGAAATTTCAATTACTAAGTCTATTTAGTTTGCCATTTCTAGATTCTGCAATTCAATTCTGCAATTTTTCTTTATTTCCATTATTGCCATTTATTGATTCTGCAATTAGATTCTACAATTTTTCTTTTTATCAACACACCATCCTAACATTATTTTCGCAATTTAGTTTTCCAAGTTGCAATTTTCCTTACATTTTGCTTTACAATATTTTTGTTACTCCGTTCCTTGTGGGATTCAATACTTGGTACTCAGAGACCATTTTATATTACTTCGATCGCGTGCGCTTGCGTGTAACAGCCGATCAAGTTTTTGGCGCCGTTGCCGGGGAACGACAGTTTTTAACAAAAATTTTGTTTTTAGCAAAATTTGTAAGACAAAGTTGCAATTTCTCTTTTTATTACAGGAGGGCAGAATTTCACTTGCAACATTGCAGGGCAGATCCAGTGTATGCGAAAAGAGCCTCATCTCTTTGAGCTAGATCCTGAGATAGAGAGAACCTTCCACCAGCGCCGTAGGCAGCAAAGGAGGAAGAAACATGAACAACGCGAGTTGAACACCTGGGAGAAATTTGTGGAAACTTGTTTGCAGGAACCACTCATGGATCGACCGGAAGATGGACCTCGAGTTAATCCACTTGGCAATGAGGGCCAAAACAATGGAATGAACAACAATGCTCAGCAGCAAGCAAATCTTATGCAAAATCCCATATTTATTGCAGAAGAGAGGAACAAGGCTATCAGGGATTATGCAGCTGCTACATTCCAAAATCTGAACACCGGGATTGCAGAACCAATCATAGAAGTGAATCATTTTGAACTGAAGCTCGTGATGTTCCAGATGTTGAATACGATAGGACAATTTGCTGGATTGCCGAATGAAGATCCACACAAGCACATAAAGACTTTTCTGAGAATCTGCAATTCATTTAAATTGACAGGAGTTTCTAATGACACCTTGAGGCTAAAATTGTTCCATTTTTCTTTACAGGGAAATGCAGAGGCATGGCTTGACTCATTTCCCCCATATTCGATCACAACCTGGGACGAACTTGCAAAAAAGTTCCTTCTGAAGTATTTCCCACCGACAAAGAATGCACAAATTAGAGGGGAAATCATCACCTTCAGGTAAGGAATAAATGAAGGAGTAGATGCTGCATGGGAGCGTTTTAAGAAGCTAGTGAGGAAATGTCCACACCACGGATTACCAGCGTGCCTGTTGATCGAGCACTTCTACAATGGTCTGACACAAGCTTCGAAGACTCTAGTCAATGCATCTGCCAACGGATCTCTACTCAAGAAAACAGTGAACGAGGCGAATGAAATCTTGGATGCCATGGTGTCCAACAATAGCCAATGGGGAGAAGAAGAGCCAAGCAACACTCGGAATGTTGCAGGAATGCACGAAGTAGATGCAATTGCAGCTTTGAGCGCACAAATTTCGGCGATGAACAACACCTTAAAATCCTTAACTTTGGGGAACCAGGCCCCAATAGCTTCCATTAATCAAATTTCTACTCCACCTTGTATTTATTGCAATGATAATCATATTGCTGAAAATTGCCCTTACAATCCGACTTCTGTCTGTCATGTAGGACAACCCAGGGCAAACCCTTATTCCAATACATACAACCCTGAATGGGGGCAACATCCCAATTTCTCATGGGGAGGACAAGGTGCAAGCACATCTAATGCCAATTCATATGGAAAGCTAGGAGGACCGCCATGATTTAGCAATTCACAGCAGAAACTTATGTACCAAAGAATGTAGCACAACAGCAAGCTCAACCTGCAATACACAATTCATCATTAGAAGCCTTGATGAGAGAATACATGGCCAAAAATGAAGCAAACATGGCTAAGAATGATGCCATTATCCAAAGTCAGGCAGCTTCACTACGAAGTTTAGAAATGCAGGTGGGGCAGTTAGCAAATGAGTTGAAATACCGACCTCAAGGGACATTACCGAGCACAACGGAGAATCCTCAAAGAGAAGGGAAAGAACACTACAAAGCAGTCACTTTACGCAGCGGGCTCAACTATGAAGGACCAAAGATGCCACAAGAAGTGGAGGAAGTAATCCCCAGTAACACTACAGAAGAGGAGAAGGAAATTGCAGAGAAAGAGAAAAGGAAGGCCAAAGACAATGCGGAAGAAGGAAAAACGAACACCAATGAGGTAGAAGCTAACAACAAGACCTTTAAAGCAAAGGACCATGTACCAATCTATAGACCACCACCACCGTTTCCTCAAAGACTCAAAAAGAAAAACCAAGATACCCACTTTAACAAATTTTTGGACATTCTCAAGCAACTCCACATTAACATTCCGTTAGTGGAGGCACTTGAGCAAATGCCAAATTATGTTAAATTTCTCAAGGACATCTTGACAAAGAAAAGGAGACTAGGAGAATTTGAAACAGTGGCGTTGACAGAGAATTGTAGTGCATTACTGAAAAGCAAGGTACCACCCAAGTTGAAGGACCCTGGGAGTTTCACAATACCATGCATGATCGGATAGATAAACGTCAGGCAAGCCTTATGTGATTTAGGGTCCAGCATCAATTTGATGCCTTTATCAGTTTTTAGGAGATTAGGGATAGGCGAAGCTCGTCCCACCACAGTAACCCTACAATTGGCAGACAGGTCAATTGCACACCCCATTGGAAAAATAGAAGATGTGCTGGTAAGGGTCGACAAGTTTGTATGCTCAGCTGATTTCATAATCTTGGATTGTGAAGCAGATCGAGACGTCCCGATAATCCTAGGGCGACCATTTTTAGCAACCGGCAGAACTCTGATTGATGTCGAAAAAGGAGAACTCACGATGCGAGTAAATGACCAGGAAATCAAGTTCAATGTACTCAATGCATTAAGATACCCAGGGGAAATAGAAGAATGTTCAAGGGTTGAGATCGAAGAATATTCGCAATTGTATGAGTTTCAGGAGCAATCAAAAGAGGAAAAAGACTTCAAAAGAGAAGATGAATTGGCACCATCAGGGAATCTGAAACTTGAAGGAAGTACAACTAGCGCTATTGTTCAACTACCAATGGAAGCTCTTCAATACAAAACTGAAGTGGAAGTGGTCAGGACCTGTGATGATTCGACATGGAGTTGTGGATTTACAAGATGGACAAGGCAGCAATGCCAAGGCCAATGGTTAAAAAGTCAAGCTTTATTAGGGAGAAAACCGAATGAGGAATGAAGGATCGATCTCCCTGATCAATTTTGAAAAAAAAAAAAAAAAAAAAAAAGAGAAACTTTCAACTTTTGAAATTCCAATCTGAATGAAGAAGTTAATTCAGAAAAGCTCTGTCTAAGGAGAATCTTGTCTAGGTTGAGGTATTTAAGTTGACCGCTAAGGGAACACCTCTACCTGGAGATTCACCTGGGAGTTTGATGAATCAACTTTGAGTTCAAAAATTGGAATTTCCAAAAAGTAACTTTGCATTGAGATAAACTATGTGAACTTTTTGATGCTCTCTTGAATTCTAGGAAAATATAAGAAGAAAGAGCGGGAGGAAGAAATTGTAGTCGCAATTACGAAAGCAAATTGAAATTGCAGTTTTAGGAGAATTCTTTGTCAAAGACTCCAACAACCTCGAGGATAGTAATGCCAACAACAACACATTTTTCTCTACATAGGGGAGTCTCTCTTTAACCTATCTTTCTAGCTTTGCTAATTGTTATGTTTTTAGTTTGAAGTTTAATTAAGTTTTTTTATGCTTATTTAGTTTATTTGCTTTCATGATTTCTAAAAAATTAAAAAAAAAAAAAAATGCTCCTCGCACAAGCATGCCATAAAAATCATGTTCAAAATAAATTTACAAATTGTTTTCTTTGGTGTTTTGTTGAAAAAGCTCTTAATGATGATACCTAGAGTTTTCTCAAATTTCAAGTGCTTTTACACACAACTTCAAGTTTTCAAGATCATAAAACTTGATAAATTCTTTGTCTCCATAAAACATTCGAACCCAAACTCCCCTTGTGTTTATCCCATCTAATGGATTTATGACAGTTTAGCTTCGATGCTTAGCATGTTAAGTGACCCAAATATGTACCCCAACCCCTGTTCTTTTAGTTCATAGTCAATGGGGACATTGACCCATTTAAGTTTGGGGGGTGAGTTTTGTAATACTACCGTTGTAATATTATGTTATTGTAATAGTATGTTGTTGTAATAGTATGTTATTGTAACAGTAATTGTTGTAATATTATTTTGTTGTAATAGTACGTTGTTGTAACAATATGTTGTTGTAATATTATGTTATAGTTGTAACAGCTGCTAGGTTAAAAAAAAGAATTAAAAAAAAAAAAAAGATACTCCTCCTTCTAGAGTTAACCGAGTAACCAGAGGCAGTCATGAAACCCATGATTTCCTTTGCATGAAAGGTTAACTTAGGAAGTGAGTATGTGAAAACGGTCTTAGCAGTTATTTGTGCTCGTAGTCAACTACTTTCACCACAAAGTGTTAGTAAGTTGGAACGAAAGTACAAATGACAGTAAGACTCTAAAAAAAAAATCAAAAGAAAATGAGGCCTAGCAGCAACTTCACATAAGTTTGGGGGAGAAAGAAAAAGGCTTATAATATGAGTGAGCTTAGCATGTTGAACAAAGAATATCACCCTAGACTCTATGACTATGACTTAGGTAGGATAAGCATAATAGATGGGTTTGCATAAGAATGTTTTATCTTGAAAAAGAAAAGTAAAAGTTTTATGTGAGAAAATCTTGGAATTTTGTAAGGTGTTAAAAATTTGAGACCTCTCCTAAACAACATATTCTTTTCAAAAACACCATTTGAAATCATTTTGTGAAGTGTTTGCTTGTGTTTGTTGCTATTTGTTTTCTAATTGCTTGAGGACAAGCAATATCTTAAGTTTGGGGGTGTGATAAGCCTTAGGATTAAGGCTTACACTACAAGAATATTTAGATATGCCGACGTTATTATTCCCAACGCTTTAAATTTAGTCGGCCTAAGTAACAATTCCCGACGGTTATGTTTACCGTCGGTAAAAGAGAAGGTAATTGCCGACGGTTTACAAAACCGTCGGCGGTTCGTAAACAATGTCGACGGTTTTGGAAAACCGTCGGCAGTGGGTGAAGAAAAACCCGACAGTTTTTAAAAACCGTTGGCTGTTTGCACAAACCGCCGACGGTTTGCGAAACCGTCGGCGGTTTTGGGCCAAACCACCAACCGTTTACAAAACCGTCGGCTGTTTAGTCCAAAACCGCCGACGGTTTTGTAAACGGTAGGCTGTTTCGTCCAAAACCGCCTACGGTTTTGGAAACGGTCGGCGGTTTCGCCCAAAACCGCCGACGGTTTTGTAAACCGTCTGCGGTTTGGCCCAAAACAGCCAACGGTTTTACAAAATCGTCGGCGGTTTTGAGCGAAAACCGCCGGTTTTTTTGTCAAAACTGGGAGCTCGAAAAAGAGCCCCCATTTTATTCTTTTCCCCCTAATTATTTCCCCTCTTTCCTCTCTTCCCCCTCTTTCTCTTCTCTCTTCCCACACACCCACACCTCCCCGCGCCGCCGCCCCCCTCCGCCGCAGCCGTCCAGTCCCCGCTGCCACCCAGTCCGCCGCAGCCGCCCAGTCCGCCGCCGCCGCCGCCCCTCTCTTCTTCTCTTCTTTCCATTTCTCTTCTTTCCATTTTTCCTCTTTCATTTCTTTCTCTTCCAACCCCATACCCCCACCCCGCCGCCCACCACTCCCGCCGCCACCCACTTCAGCCGGCCGCCGGCCTCCGGCCACTTGTGGTAATATTGTAATTTTTTTTTAGTTATTAAATAGTATTTTGCAAATCAATTTTAGTTTTTTGTACTTTTGTTTGTGTAATCATGAATTTGTGAGTTCAAACAATTTGGATCTCAAACCAACAAAGCTTCTAGCTCTTTTGGTGAAAAAAGTATGTAAAAATCTAATTTTAAACTTTTTTGAACTCAAACAAAGTATGTTTATTTTGCCAAATAGAATTAAGTTTATTGTGATTTGGTTTGTATAATCATATATTTGCGAGTTCGAACACTTTGGAGCTCAAACAAACAAATTTCTAGATTTTTTGGTGAAAAAAAGTATGTAAAAATCCACTTTTAAACTTTTTCTAACTCAAACAAAGTATGTTAGATAATTTTCTAAAGTTAATTTTATTTTTTTTAAGTTAATTATTGTAAAGTATGCTAGTTATTGTAAATAAATAAAACTACATGTATTTGGTTTATTTGTACTTTAAAGTTAATTTTAGTTATTTTTTAGTTCTTTATTCTCATTAATGGATATGAAGTTGAATATTAAATATAGTTGGTTGGACTTTAGTATTGTGTAGACAACATAAGTTGGTTAGACTTTTTATGTGCAGATGAGTTATATAATTATGTTGGTTATATAATTTTGACTTATGTTGATTATCAAATAAATATAAGTTAGTAGATGTGTTTGTTATTATGTCTTATGTTGGTTAGATGTGTTTTGGAAATTTGGTGTTATACTTATAAAGTTTTCATTTTCTTAGTTGGTTATGAATTTCATGTGTGTTGATTAGTTGGTTTCTAACCCATTGTGTTTATGATGGTTGAGTTTAGATCAATGTATGTATATTGAGAAGTTTGGGCAAACCTCATATATTTATATATATATATGTTTTGTAACTTTTTTGACAAAGTAAAGTGTGTTTGTAATTTTTTGTTTTGAAAAAGTTACTTGCAACTTTGTAACTTTGGTTTACTTGGAACAAGATAGCTTTGGTTGTGTATTGTTAAATTTGGTGTTATACTTATAAAGTTTTCATTTTCTTAGTTGGTTATGAATTTCATGTGTTGATTAGTTGGTTTCTTGGAGCTTATGTTCATGATGTGGTTGAGTTTTAGAGAATATGGATGCCTATTGAAAAGTTTAGGTAATACTCATATTTTTTGATAAGTCTAAGTTAGGTTTAAGTGTGTTCGTAATTTTTGTTTCGAAAAAGTTACTTGTAGTTTTGTAACTTTGGTTTACTTGGAAAAAGTTGGATTTGATTGTGTATTGTTAAATTTGGTGTTATACTTATAGAGTTAGATTAATTTAGTTGTTTTGATTGTTTTAGTTCAATATAATAATTTGATGAGTTTATAAAGTTTACTTAGTAAGTTATATTAATTTAGTTGTTTTGATGGTTTTACTTTGTTATATTCATGGGTTTTAATTTTTTAGTTCTTTATAATTCGTTATATATATACTTCATTAGTATTAGGTTTATATGTTAAATTATATGTAAATGTACATGTTTGTGCTTTTGTTTTAGAAAAAGTTACTTATATAGTTATGTAATTTGGTTTACTTATATGAACTTGGTTGGTTTCTTAATTTTGGTGTGTTTTGCTTATATAGTTTTGTAAGTTAATTAAATTTTGATACTTTTGAAATGTTAGTTTAGTTATGTTTCTAGTTGCTTTCTTAAATTTTGTGTTTTGCATAAGTTCATGTTTTTATTTTTTATAGGTGGATTGAGTCGACATTATTCTGAGAGGAGGACAAAGATTTACCATGAAGATGGAAGATGATGAGAACTTAGGTTTATTTGTGTCGACATTAAATTACTTTTGTTTCTAGATTAAGTTTATTTGTGTAAAAGTTTTATTTTTATCTTGTATGAATTTATGAACAAGGTGTAATCAAATTTGGTTTAATATAAAGTATTATTTGACTTATTATTTGTATATTTTATTTTAAGTGCAATATGTTTAAATTATAGTGAAAATTAAGGTAAAAATATATTAAAATTAATAAAATAACAAAATCAAGCAATGCCGACCAATTCGAGATTTAGTCGCCCTTTATGAGAAATGCCGACCAAATCGTGAATTGGTCGGCATTTCCTACAATTGCCTACCAATTATGTTTTAGTCGGCAATGATAGGCAATACCGACCAAACCGTAAATTAGTCGGCATTGCATACAATTGCCGACCAATTTAGTTTTGGTCGGCAATTGTAGGAAATGCCGACCAATTCACGATTTGGTCGGCATTTCCTACAATTGCCGACCAAATAGTGGCGTCGGCAGTTTTAGGAAATGCCGACGCCACTAAATTTTCGTCGGCAAAAGAGTCCCCGACGGGGAAATGCCGACGCAATTTTTTTAGTCGAGAATACATTTGCCGACGGTTTGTGGACATTTGCCGACCATTTTTAGTGTGGGAAAAACTCAAAACTCTTGTAGTGTTAATTAACTCCCAATTGCTTAAAATATTCTTGTTTTGACTTAAGATCATTTGAAAATAGTGGAAGATTGCTTGAATTTAAGGAAGAAATGAATGTGATGACATTTGAAATAGAATTCTAAGTAAATTGATCTTGTTTGCAGAAATTGTGGAAATTGCAAAATCAAATTGCAAAATCGTGATTCTGCAATTTTTTTTGGCGCAGGGAATGTAAAAATTGCAAAATCAAATTGCAAAATCGGATTTTGCAATTCTGGACAGCAGAAATTTCAAGGAAAAACGAAAAAAATTTGAGCGAAACCCATTTATGGAAAACCAATTTACCGCATGATTTGGTGGAATTGGAGCATGAAATTTGGCCAATCTTCAGCCCTAATGGAGGCCTATAAATGGGGAAGAAGAATTGGAGCTAAACATCAGGATTGGGAGGCAATTTTAGAAATCAATTTTGTGAGTTTTTGCAACAACGAATAAACCCATTTATGGAAAATTCAATCTCTGCACGAATTAAGTGATTGGAGCGCGATTTTTGGCAAATTTCAACCCTAAGAAGATCTACAAAAGAGGGGGGAAGAAGCTAGAAGAATCAGGTCGGATTTTTTTGGGAGCGATTTCAAGGATCAATTTCGTGGTTTATAGTTTTTTCGAAGCTCTGTTTTTCGTTCTTCTTTTGGTCTTAGCCAAGAAACTCAATTTTAATTTTGGTTTTCCTCCAGTTTCGTATTACTGAGAGTTGCTTAAACAATCTCTAGTCTTCAATTGGTGTACTTTGAATTAAACTTGAGCTTAATTTCAAGTAAGATTGGTGGGTTTATTTCAAGTTATTCCTCTGTTTTTCCTGCACTCTTTTTGGTTCCTTTTTATGCATCAATGGCTAATGTTTTTCTTTATTTTCTCCTCTTGTTGATGAATAAATGTGGGAGTTATTCCCTTGTGCTCAGTTGATATTCAATTGGGAATTAATTTTGTGGTTCAATTCAACATTCCTTTGTAAGTTTCTCTAGAAATTCTTCTTGGTTTCTTCTTCGTTTTCTGCACTTTTCCAAGTTATCCAATCCGACTCAAAGTAGCATTTGGGTTGTTAAGACTAACCATCTCCTAAGGTTCGAAATGTCGACGTCGATGAAAATGTTGAGGTCCAAAATTTATGGAAATGTCGATGGAAATGGAAATGTTGATGGAAATTTCGGGAAAATTTACGGAAATCATGGAAATTGTTTGAATTAGTCAATGAAACTTTGATTTTGACTTAATTAGACTATAATTGACTATTTTTAAGCATCCATCTAAAAATTAAGACAATATTTAGATATAAATGTCAATTGAAAATTTGAAATGTCGATGTGAGTAGAAATTTGAAAAAAAAATGAAAATGGATTAAAATTATATGAATTATTTCATGAAACTTTAATTGTGACTTAATTCTACTATAATTGATTACTCTTAACATCATATATCTAAAATATATGTAATATTTATATTCAATGAGAGAATTATGATGGAAATTTGAGAGAATTGAAATGAATTTAAGAGAATTTGAGGGAATTTGAGAGAATTGGTGTAACGCCCGGCTTATTTACAGGCATTAATTTCAAATTATGGAAATTAAGTTGGAATGATTTTCATTGGGTAATTTAAATTTTAAGGTTAATTTGCAATTTGGAATGAGAAAAAGGGGAAATTTGGAAAGCAATGATTGGTCAAGGGACATTTTTGAAAATTGGAAAGTTGTTTTAAAAAAAAAAAAAAGAAAAGAAAAAAGAAAAATAAAATAAAACCCATCCTTATCCTTATATATTTTTTTATTATTTTTATTATTTTATTTTATTATTATTATTATTTTTATTATTATTTTTTATTTTTTCTTCTCTTCTTCTTCCTCACGAGGCTCCCTCCCTCACTGAACACACACACTCTCTCTCTCTCTCTCTCTCTCTCGTCCGATTTCTTCTTCTTCCTCGGGATGTCGCCGCCGCACGCCGAGCGCCCAGCTCCTTCACCGTCTGTTTTGGCTTCGTTCGCACCGCACAGTCCACACCACCGCCGCACGCCCTGCTCGATTCTGGGTCACCGGCGCACGCCCAGCCACCCGACTTTGCTGCAAGTCGCCGCCGTTCGACTCCCCTCGTCGCACCACGTCTCCGCCGCACACCCAGCAGCAGCACGTTGGAGTTGAGGATCTCGCCGGAAGCTTTTTTCGTCCAAACCGTAACGCCGTGGCTTCGCCGGAGTCCCTGAACACGTCGGTGCTGCAGCTTCTGCCTCGCCGGAGCTCTTTTATTTCTGGAAGTCGTCGGTTCGCGAGTAGATCTGACTGGAAAGGACCGGATCTGTCCAGATCTGTGAGCCACGCGCTGACCGGAGTACTCATGCGCCGCCACGCGCCGGCCACGAGCCGCCATGAGCCGGCCACGCGCCGCCGTCTCCGATTCAAATTTTCGAGCCTGAACAGTCCCGGTTACGATCGTGTTACGATTTGGGTAATTTCGTTACTCAATTGAATTTAATTAAGAACTTTAATTGGATCGATCGTTAACCAATGGACTTAATTTCAGGATATCGATTGAAGGATCAAACTTTCGAATTGGAGGTAAAGTGTTAAATTCCCAGCAAGGTTGTTGGTACTGAACAGCCACCTCTCGAGACTAATTAATTTTGGGTTAAGCAGGAGACCATAGCTTGGAAGAGGTTTTGTTGCCAGTTTAATATAACATATTCAGAGTAAGTAGTCATTTGGATTTAAGCCATTTAAATTCCTTTTTGATTGAAATGTATGTTTGATAGTTTGTTAATTTTGAAAGCATGCTTGAAAGCGGTGGTTATGAGATATGAAAAGGTTAGTGGTTATGTTTAAAAGTAATCTTGAGCTAAAACGGCCTAAGTTGTGGTCATAAAGGAATTAGTGGCTTAAAGTTTCAAGTTTAGTATGTTAGCATATGAACCTCTTTAAGAATTTGTTCGAGGTTGTAATTGGACAAGTTTGGACATGAATGTGGTGATTTGTGAATAGTCATTCTTGCCTAAATTATGAGTATGTGCGCGATGTCGTAGTTGGTTAAATCAATATAAGAATTATTGTGCTGGGCTTAAGATTGCCTGAAACTTGTTGCTACTTTAGTTAAGGGATTCAAAGTTACAAGTGAATGGATGAAAATGTGCCGGGGGTTATAAATAAATTTGATTATAGCTTACCCTTGTAAGTATAAATGTGTGGATAGATGTGTCAAACTAAACAGTTGTAATCGTTTGGACTTTTGAGATGTTTGGTTAGCTGTGGAGTGCAGAAAACTTGAATTTTAGATTGATTGGTTGATTGGGTTCAATGCTTTTGGGTTCAGTTTGAGTTAGGGGCTGAAGTAGAGCACCCTAAAGTTATGCCATACTCAGGGTCGGGGACCGTATTTTTATGTGTTCAGAATGGTCTTATGTTTGGGCTGATATAATGAGTTTTGGATGGGTCCAAATGTGAGTAGAGAATTACTGGTCATCCTGATTTCTAGAGTGGTTATGGAATTAAATTCTGGATTAAAAGGGATGGAGGGCTATGTGCCGCTAGCACAGGTATGTGCTTGTGAACTATGGGCCAGGTTGTGAACGTGGTCCGGATATAACAAATGATTTTGGTATGGTAGGTTACCCTCGAGATTCCAAAAGTAGTGCGAAAATGCAAGGAGCTTGATAAAATAAGAGCCACCTGATCTTATGTCTCTCCTGGGCGAGTCTGTAACTCTAGGTTGACTAGATGTGATGAGAGTGAGGGATTGTGTTCCTTCACTGTGGTGCTAGCTTAGGGGTGATTCCCCAATTATGTTGAGCGTAAGGATTGTGATCCTTAGCGCCTGTGTGCTAGCTTATGTGTGATTCCCCACTGTGTTGAGCGTAAGGATTGCGATCCTTATGGCCTGTGGTGCTAGCTTAGGGGTGATTCCCCAATTATGTTGAGCATAAGGGATGCGTCCCTTATTGCCTGTATGCTAGCATAGAGGGGTGATGTTCTATTGTATGTAGGCGTGAGAGTTATTTGCTTTCACGGCCTTAGTCAACCTAAGTTACATGGCTCGTTGGTAGTGCTCGAGACAATGCCTTACCGGGATGGACTCAGGTAGAGTGTGCGAGCGATAGTTGGATGGTTGATGAGTTGAGATTAAGAAGCAGATGTACGTGCCAGGACAACTTTTGTGTTGATGATGCTAGCAAAAAGGGGCGTTATCCCCAGAGTAATGAGTTAAGGGGCGATCCCCCTAGAGTGTTGATGAGGCTAGCATAGGGGCGTTGTCCCCAGAGATTTGTGACTAGCATAAGGGTTGGGATCCTTATTGCCGTGGATGCTAGCATAGGGGCGAGGACCCCAGAGATTTATGTTGAGCGTAGGGAATGCGTTCCCTAGCGCCTGTGAGCTAGCTTAGGGGTGATTCCCCACTGTGTTGAGCATAGGGATGCGTTTCCTATTGTCATGTGCTAGCTGAGAGATGATTCCCCAGTATGTTGAGCGTAGGGATGCATTCCCTAGCGCCTGTGTGCTAGTCTAGGGGTGATTTATCTGTTGAGATGAGTGTGAGGGTTATAGACCTTCACAGGGTTGGGTTCTATGTTACAGGACTCACAGGTATGACTCGAAGTAGGGTCAAATAGTAGTGAATGTTGTGGAAGGTTAAATGAACTCTTAAAATAATTGAAGGAAGTATTTGGAATCTAAATACGAGCGTGAGTAAGAGCTTGGTATGGTTTCTTTAAACATTGGACCCTTAAGTGGGCTACTTACTGAGTATGTTTATACTCATGTTTGCTACCTTGTTTGTTTTGCAGATTGTGCACATTCTCGGGGTGGATGACGCAAGCGTCGACTTGACGAGACTATGGAGACTCCACCAAAATCTCTTTTCCCTGTTTAAACTTTTAGTTTTGTTTCCTTGTTCCTTGATGTATGTTTGGTCTGTAAATTCCAAATATTCTTTAGTTATCGTGTATTTGGTTAGGGTTTCTTAAAAATCCTGTGTTTGATGTGAAGCTCAGCATACTTGTCGTAGTTTGTTGGATGCTGAGCGTTTTATCTGAGTTATAGAAGTGTTTTTCATTCTTATCAGGGTGTTGTAAAATTTTGGTTTCTCCTAGTTACGCCGTCATGTTGTCAAAATTTCGGGCATGAGCGAGGTAACTAGGTCATGCTTCCGCTTTAGAGAGTCGTAGGAATTTGTGTCGTTACAATTGGAGAGAAATTAAGAGAATTGGAATTGGAATTGGAGTGTAGAAATGCCTTGAACCTATTATCTAGCGCTTCAGTTTCTCCTCAAGATAATAAAATTATCTATCCCTCTGCCCGTGGACGTAGGCTATTACTTATTATTTATTAACAAAGAAAAGATTAAATTTGATATATATATATATATATAAATCTTGCACGCGCCCCTTTCCCATGTGCATTTCATAGCCTGACATTAAAAAAAAATGACGACATGTTGTCGAAACCTTGAAATTTTGAGATTTCGACGACATGTCGTCGAAAGGGGGCAAAAAACGAAAATTTTCCCCAAACGACATGTCGAGGGGCTCAACATGTCGAAATGTTGAACGACATTTCAACATGTCGAGCGAAATTTTACACTATGCCTCTAACATAAAGTTTTAGATATGCCACTAGCTAAAAATTAAACATCCACAATGATTTAAAGAACAGATTATAAAAAGTATATATTTCTAGCATAATGGTCACAAATCTTTCAACAAATGTAGACTTAACTCATCTATAATGCTAATGGCAACACTTATTCAATTTTAGAGTTTAATTTGATAAAATAAAAAATTTAAGATTAAAGTTAAAAATTAATTTTTCTTTTATAATATTTACGAACTCCTTGGTTGTAGTTGCTGAAATGGATTTTTCTTTTATAAATGCAGAAATTGATTTTAATACTGGATAGATATTATTTTTTTAATTACTTACGTACGGTTTGATAACCATTTGATTTTTAGTGTTTGATTTTTGAAAATCAAATCTATAAATACTACTTCACATATGGATTTCCTTGTTTTGCTATCTACTTTTTGCATATGTTTTTAAAAACTAAGTCAAGTTTTGAAAATAAAAAAAAAGGTAGTTTTCAAAAACTTGTATTTGTTTTTAAAATTTGGCTAAGAATTCAAATGTTTTCTTTAAAGAAGATGAAACCTATTGTAGAGAAATGATGAAAAAATAAACACCATTTTCAAAAACAAAAAATTAAATGGTTATCATGGTGCCTTTATCCACTAACTATATATGCGAGTGCAACTTGAGCGCGATCTTAGCAACAAAGCTTCAATATGCTGGCGCAATCTTGGCACTTTACAATTTTGTCTTTCAATTAGGTCCAATTGCGGTCGCAATCTTGGACACAATTTGGACACCTTCCAGCATGTGTTAATTTTATCTTTTGGTTACATCAATGTGGCTTATACACAAAAACATAAAAACTCATTAAATTCTTCAAAAATTGACTCATTTTACACCTAATTACTTCATTTTAACAAATCATGGTTGAAAACATGTACTTGGTTCGTTTTTACGTAAATTTGCTCTTTTTAACAAGATTTACAACAATAAACCCATAATTTCTAAGCAATAAACTCAGGGTTTAGAGCTAAATAACCCACGTAAATGAGAGTTATTGTTACATAATCAATATATTTATTTTAAATCCTTGTTACTCCTTTCTCTATGTGCTCATTTTATTGTAATTGTTTATTAAATAAAACATTTATTGCTTAATTAACCAAATATTAACCAAAAGTTCGATTGAATAATGTTAGGTGTTGAATATGTTGACTGAAATTGTTGAATGATTTTTGAATTAAAACAATTTCCTTAGATTGACAATCTAAATAGAGTATTGAAATAAAGAGTCTTTTTATAAAATAAAACCTAGAAAGAAATTTCCAAGCCTAGCCATGTTAAGATAGCTCATTTAATACATGTAGCCTGTCCGTTGTATTAATTGTTAATTAATTTTTTATTTGTTACTTTGATATTGGTGTTTTGATGTTATACGAGTTTTTCTGTACTTTTTTTTATGTATTTTTCTTTTTGTAAAATTATAGGATTTTTCTTCCCAAGCCTTTCTATATATATAGCTTTGATGAAATAGTCTCATATAAATAAAAAGCTAAGGGTTTCTCCTGCATATCTTCTTTCTTTTTATTTTTTCTCATTCTGTTCTGTTGGAATGTTTTTAACCCCAATAAATTTCCAAGCCTAACCAAATATTTCAACCAATCAATTTTAATCAAATTTTCCTAGAACAAAAATCATTTTGATTTGGTTGATATATATATATTTTTACTTTTCAATTTAAGTTATAATATATTTTAATCTACTATCTCAATGATCTTTAGGTATAAAAGAGCTCCAGGTGTGAAACTATGCAAAATCAATCTCATCAACGTCTCCATCCATTTTTCTTTTGTTACATTTAACATCCGATTCATATTTAGACCAGAGTTAATAAATTGTAGTTATAAACATAATGTTGACTTTTAAATAATAAAATAATTGACTTTAGTTTTTTTTAAAAAAATTTATCTTTAAAAACGTGTTAGCACCCGAAGTTTACTAGAAATTTATGCAGTTCATACGGTAGTTTTATTAAATTTCTTGAATGACTTTATAATGTCAACACAAGACGCAATTTGGTTAAGACGTTACTATCTTTCTAAATCTTTCTTATACATTGAAGGTTAGAATCTCTTATGTCTATAATGTTACACTAAAATGTAAAAAAAAAAAAAAAAAAACAAAGAAAAAGAACAAGAAAATAAATGACAATGTTTGGATTTCCATAGTTTTTAAGGACAGGCAAAATGGCATGGTAACCATACTCTACGAGTTACTAAGCTTAAAAATTAGGGATGTCAATGAGGCGGAGCGGCATCTTTTCCCCCTATTTTAATCCTCATCTTCACGAAATTCTTCGTTAAATTTTGCGAGGATCAAGGAGAAAATTCTCTGCGGGGAATTCGTGGAGAATTATTCTCTGTTTAGTTTTTGCTTTTTTTAATCCCAATTGAATCAAATAATTCTTTTGATAAATTTTCAAATAGTTAACTTTCCATGTAGAATATTCATTAATTTTCAATTAGATAGTTAATTATTCACGAAAAATATTCATTTAAATAGTTAATTTTCTAAAAAAAAAAATCTCTATTGAAACCTCTTAATAGAAACAAAATAATATTCCATATCAAATTATCAAACTATCCATACATATAATTCAAATGTTTAACCATATAATTCAAACATATCCAATTATCTAAATCATTAACAATAAAAACTTTAGATGTATACACACACATATATTAAAAAATAAAATGAAATAATAGAAAAAATAAACAGAGCGAGAACAGGGAACAGAGATGGGGAATACATTCCCTGTCCTCGTTCTTGTTTAGTTTGCAAGGAATTTTTTCACCTCACTTCTTCCTCCCCTATTTCCCTCATAAACGAGGATTTTCAACTCACAGACCCGTCCCCGTGGAAAAAAATGAAAATGTATGTGTGTGGGGTTTTTCTTTTTCTTTTGTTTTTGTGTAATTTTATATGATAATCTAGGTAGGTTAAACAAAAAAAAAAAAAAAATTTCTCGCCCTCAAAAGAGAACTCAAGAAAAACCATTCGAGCCAAGATGATTAAAAAAGAACATATCAATCTTCTAAAAAGCTATTTCATATAATAGGAAGGTAAAATTGAAGTAAAGTTATCTTTGAGATCCTACTATACAATTACTTCAATTAAAAAAATTGAATCGCTCTTGGTAGCTCAGCCTAATTAGATTAGAAAGCCCACTTATACAAAATAGGAGAGTTTAAGCTCGACTTAGATGAGATGAGTAAGCTACCTGCCTAGATGGCTCATAGCTGTAAAGGAAGAAGATGAATAGAAAAGTATGTTCGTTCTATTTTTACTCATACAAGATTTTACCTTTTGTATACATTGGAGTGGCCTAAATTAAGGCCAAAATTAAGCCAAAATATTTTTACAATCTGTGTAATTAAAGAGTTGAGATTATGGCAAGAATAATGCTCTAATATGCCCCCTTAAACTGAAGACGAATGTGAAGTCAGAAGTTTGGCCCGAAGAGATAAAAATTGAGTAGAGGATAGTGGTTTTGTAAGCAAATCGGCAAGCTGATCTTTGGAGGATATAAATTTAACTGAAATATCTTTTCGGACTACTTTTTCACGAACAAAATGGTAGTCAATCTCAATGTGTTTTGTACGAGCATGAAAAACTGGATTGTTTGCCAAAGAAATCGCGGAGACATTGTCACACCATAATGTGGGTGGAACTGTCAACGGAATATGAAGATCATGGAGAAGTTGTCGTAACCAATAAAGATCAGCTGTTGTAGTAGCTAATGATCTGTATTCAGCTTCGGTAGAGGAACGTGATACCGTTGGTTGTTTCTTAGAAGACCATGATATTGGACTGGAGCCAAGAAAAGCAATAAATCCAGATGTAGAACGACGATCAGATGTATCACCAGCCCAATCAGAGTCACTATATGCAGAGAGTGACATGTCTCCTTGTCGAAATAGAACCCCAAGTTGCTTTGACCCACAGAGATAACGTAATATACGTTTAACAGCAGAAAAATGAATGGTTGTAGGTTTATGCATGAATTGACTTACTCGGTTTACTGCAAAAGTAATGTCGGGTCTTGTGAATGTTAGATATTGAAGAGAACCGACGAGCTGACGATAAAGTGTTGCATCATTGAATAGAGGTGCCGAAGCATATAAATCAACAGAGGTGGACATGGGAGTTAAGCAAGCCTTAGCAGATGTCATGCCGGAAGTGTGAAGCAAATCAGTAAGGTACTTAGCTTGATTAACAAAAATACCATCAGTAGAAGAGTGAACTTCTAAGCCAAGGAAATATTTCAATGCTCCAAGATCTGAAATTTGAAATTCAGTAGCTAATTGCTTCTTTAAGATAGAGATGTAAGTAGAATCAGGTCCAGTGACGATAATATCATCCACATAGAGTAACAAGTAGGTCAATGACTTGCCAACAGAGCGTATAAACAAGGATGGGTCAGCAGCAGAAGCAACAAATCCCAATGTCAATAAGTAGGATGTGAAACGATCAAACCAAGCTCGAGGAGCCTGTTTAAGACCATAAAGGCTCTTGTGAAGTAAACATACATTTTGTGGGCAAGATTTGTCAAGAAAGCCAGGCGGTTGAGACATATAGACTTCTTCCTTTAGGTGTCCATGTAGAAAGGCATTTTTCACATCCAACTGATTTAATGACCACTGATACTGAGCAGCAGGAGTTAGTATTACTCGAATCGTTGGCTTTTTAACAACTGGACTGAAGGTTTCTTCAAAATCAAAACCTTCAAGTTGGTGATAGCCTTTTGCGACTAAACGAGCCTTATGTCGAGCAATTGACCCATCAGGATGATATTTAGTTCGGAAGACCCACTTGCAACCTACAACCTTCATTGAAGGCAACCGAGGTACTAAAGTCCACGTACCTTGTTCTTGAAGAGCATTGAACTCCTCGCACATGGCATTTCTCCATTCTGAGTACTTTGAAGCTTCGGTGTAAGATGAGGGGTCAGTTGGGACTGAAGGCAACATGGTTGTTAGAAAAGCCGTTGGCTTGAAGATTCCAGACTTAGCCCGAGTTTGCATTGAGTGAGTATTAATAGGTTGTAGAGAAGTGCCAGTGGAGGCAGTTTGTGGAAGCTGACTCACATTATTATCTGCAATCTCATTTTCTGCAATCTGACAAGTAGAGTCAGTACAAGTAACATTATCGATTGATTCAACTACAGATGGATTAGTATTGTCATCAGTGGGTAATTGTGTATGGGTAGTGGGAATTACAGGGCTGAGGGGCGGGATTGTACTCTTAGATAAGTCTAAAAGAGTAAGTAAGGGGTTTGGGTCAATATTATTGGATGGTGAATGGATGTGGGGTTTGGATGAGGACTGGCTAAAAGGGAATATAGTTTCATGGAAAATGACATGGCGAGAAACAATTGATTTTTTTGTGTGAGGATTGTAGCATATGTAACCTTTGAAATTAAGAGGGTAGCCAAGGAAAATGTGTTGAGATGTTTTGGGTTGAAGTTTGTGTTTATTGGTAGGTTTTAACATATGATAACATGCACACCCAAAAACTTTTAAATGATGCAAATCATGAGTGTAACCAAACAGTGTTTCAAACGGAGAGGACATGTTGAGAGATGAAGAAGGCATACGATTTATGAGAAAAACTGCAGTAGAGAAGGCATAAGGCCAAAATTCAAGAGGAACAGAAGAATGAAAAAGTAATGACATTGCAGTTTCAACAATATGACGATGTTTGCGTTCTGCAATTCCATTTTGTTCAGGAGTGTTAGGACAAGATTTTTGATGTAAAATGCCTTTTGAGTCAAAGAAGGAAAGAATTGAATGATTGCAAAATTCACCACCACCATCGGATCGGAAAACTTTTAGTTTTTTTGATAACAGATTTTCAACAAATGGTACAAATTTGTGAAGAATTGAACTCACATCAGATTTGTAAGCTAAAGGAAAGAGCCAAGTGAATTTACTAAAATTGTCAATAAAGCTAACATAATAGCGATATCCATTAAATGAAATAATTGGAGAAGGACCCCATACATCGCTGTGAACAAGTTCAAGTGGTGCAAATGAGGTGGAAAGTGACATAGGAAATGAAAGCTTAGACATTTTTGCTTTTAAACAACTTGGACAATCATGAGTTGAAATAGAAGAAGATAAAGACAGACCAAGACGAGATAGACTAGAGTTTAAAATTTTAGGAGCAGGATGTCCAAACCGATAATGCCATAGTGAACACTCCTGCTTTGCATGAAATATAAAATTTTTGGGGTGCAGACCAGAATGTGATAGGGTTGACGAGGTGCTGGGAATTGGGTAGAGACCATTGATGCTGGCACCAGTGTATAATGTTTTCCCAGAGACTTTATCCTGAATGAGGAATCGGTCAGTGTCGAAGATAAATATGCAATTATTATCATGGCAAAATTTATGGACAGATAAGAGATTAGTGGCAAGTTGAGGAGCATGATGAATTTTTGAAAGCGTAAAGGTGTGAGATGGAGTAGAAAGTATACCAGTGCTAGTGTTTTGTATATTTAAAGATTGGCCATTACCTACTGTGACAGATTCTTCACCATTGTAGTTGGTCGATGAGTCGAGATTAGCCAAGTCATTTGTCATATGAACATTGCAACCACTGTCAGACAACCAAAAATTATTAGAATTATCAGAAGAGTGATCTGAATTCATTGAATTTACCGCCATTGCTGCCAATTGAGCCGGAGGATGTCGCCCTTGGTAAGAGAAATTCATTCGATTGTAGCAATCAAGTGCCGTATGTCCAAATTTTGAACAAATTTGGCAAGAAACTCGGCCTGCATTGGAAAAATTTTGTCCAGACCCGAAGGATGACCCGGATCCAATTAAAGAACCCGAATTGGAGCCGGATCCAAGTATTCCACGACCTGATCCCGAATTTGGCCCAAGATGAAGGCGTGAATGAGTGTTTAGTTGAGGCCCATATTGAAGACGTTGATTTGGCCCATACGAAAACTGAGAGGATGCCCACAGTTTTGGAGATTCAAAATTAGGGTAATAGATTTGCGCCGCACGCCCTTTCGTATTGAGGGATCGTCTTCCTCGCCCACGGCTGCCGCTAGAGATTGAAGAATATTTGAAGGCGGCCATGGAAGTGGGTATTACATCTACCTTTTGATTCTTGGTTAAAGTCTTTTCTTCAGCATCAAGGAGGGCGTGGAGTTCTTCAAGCTACAGAGATCCGCTTCTAGTTCGAATCGAAGTTCGAAACGCACTGAATTCGTCTGGTAATCCATTTAAGGTATGTACTAAAATCTCCTCATCATCAATGGAGACAGAGGCTGCAGCAAGCTTGTCAACAAGCTCTTTGATTCTACAGGTATACTTTTCAATCGATTCAGAAGGATTTTTCTTAATAGTATAAAGTGCAGATCGTAAGTCAAGAATATTAGAGCGAGTATTAGATGAGTATCGTTTTTCTAAAGAAGACCAGAGATCTTTTGCAGAGGTTAATCCAACAACATGAGCAAGTGCCGAAGGTGACAAGGTGGCATTGATTAATGTGATAAGAGCTTGATCTCGAGAAATCCAGTGAAGGTAATCGGTACTAACCTCTGTTGTGTCTGTGCCGGTTGATGAACGAACGAATTTAGGAGGTTGAGGCAGTGATTCATCAATGTGCCCAAATAAAGAGTGTGCTTTCAAGATGGATGATACTTGAAACTTCCATAAGACATAATTGGTGGAGTCCAATCTAAGAGGTACCAAGTTGCAGATATTTGATAGAAGAAACAAAGGAGAAGAGATAGAGGAATTAGCAGATGCAGTTGCTGATGAAGAAGAGGCCATGGAGTAGCAACGTGAAGAAAAAAAAAAATTAGGTATGCTCTGATACCATGTAAAGGAAGAAGATGAATTTCAGTATGTTTGTTCTATTTTTACTCATACAAGATTTTACCTTTTGTATACATTGGAGTGGCCTAAATTAAGGCCAAAATTAAGCCAAAATATTTGTACAATCTGTGTAATTAAAGAGCTGAGATTATGGCAAGAATAATGCTCTAATAATAGCTCGATCATGTGCGAGACTAAAGAAGCCGTCAACCCTAAGGAAGTTGCAACTCGGTAAAGGTGAAATTGGAGAAACCACTAGTGAAAATAAAAGCCACCAAGCTTCAATGGTCAGCAAATCGACCCTAAGGTGAGACAAAGAAGCTACTTTGGTTAGGTGAATCGTTGTTAGTAACTTAGCCCAAGTGAGACACTCGGTTTTTAAGAGTGATAGGACAACACCTATGAATGGTCTAGTAACCCATTGGTTATTCAAACCCATAGCACACAAACATAAGCACCTTCATATCAATATGAATTATCCCAAAAGGAACATTTGGAAAATATTCATTCCTTACACAAAGTTAAATACTCCACAAGTTTAGTGATCAAACAAAATATTTTGAAGCACGCAAATCAAAACACATGAATTGTAAATATGGGAGTTTACTCAAGCTCTCAATATGAAGTAAAAATGTCTTGAACTTTTATTCAATATTCAAAATTCTATGCTTACAAAGATTCAACACTTTGACTATAAATAGCCTACATGGATCTCAACTCTTTAAACCAAAGAAATCCTAAATTCTAAGAGAGAAAGATCCTATCCAATCTAATAACATAGAAATATTAGGCAAATAACATAAGACAACTCTGTAAAAGGGACAAGGGTTGGCAACTTAACCTAAAAATAATTGCATAAAGCTCTAGGAAAGTAAGAAGGAAAGTTGACACCAAAAGTCACACATAAGGCAACTCTTGGGCAGCAGCCCATGTGACCGATGGGACGTTGGCGACAAGCACCACTTTGGTCCCTTGCTCTATGGTTTGCACAAGCTTGATCATGGTTTCTTGGAGTCTCTTCACTTTGGTTCTTGCAATATGGCCACCTTGAGGCAATGTTTGATATCCTGATCATGACTAAAGTATCTGCCTCCAAGTTATCTAGCTTAAGTACTCAAGATTTGATAGAGCACAAGGCTTGAGAGGGCCGTTACATTAAACGTCATTCAACCACCTTAAAATATCACTCATATTAATATTAGATGTAATTAGTGTAGGGAAAAAATATGCATCTAGTTAGTATGTCACCGTGCTCTATCTTGACCTATCATGTCCCTAACGATGGTTGAAGTTGCAATGGTATTACAACCATTCATGCCAAGTTACCTAAGACAACCTAAAAAGTTTATTATATATGAAGTATCACTAATGAACTACTCTAGCAAGTCATATCTATCTAAGAGTTCTTATTAAACATAAGTTTCCTAGAGTGATCTTACTAGCAGCATGCGACCTTGAACTATAATAGTATTTCTCTCTATGTATTATACTGTATCATTTCATAGCACTTATCATAACATCATTTCTGTATCATTTCATAGCACTTATCATAACATCATTTCTCTATTACATATACGATGGCAAAAAAAGTTGAAGTTCACTCTCTAATGTGTGTGTGTATATATATATATAACAAAACTCTATCGAACGTAAAATTCAAATTGACTTTAAGCATAGAGGATGTTCAATAAACATTATACTAACATACAATACCATATTGGCTTTTGTGAATTAGCTTAACAATAATGCACAATCCTCTAATTTTGCCACCTTGGATCATGCTCACAAGTACTTGATCAACTTAATCAATTTTTCAATAAGAAATCATATAACAACCATTTTTATGTTTATTTAAAAAAAAAAATAAAGAGAAGATGGACGAAATAGAGTAATTTCTAATTAGCTCCTCGTAATAGAAAAATATTCATATTTTTACTTTCCTTCTTGCAGGTGTGGGAAGGAATGGATAAGGAAAATCGAATAACCATTGCTTTTCTTATAACAAAATTCTTTTTTTTACTTATTTCACTATAATTTTTGTCCAAATATTATCAAACATTAAAGACCATGTTATTTAGCCAAAAAGAGCTTCATTTCACATATGAACCACAAATATAGGTCTGCACATATAGTTTAAACATGCGTAGAAAACAAAATCAAATTGTTTTCAATTTTCTAACACTTAGTTATATGTTGGCAAAGAGAGTTAGTATACTTTTCTCATGCCGAAAGAAATCGTTCGTATCAACCTTGGTCTTAACATACACCAACCTGTTAAATTTTTTTCCAAACTACTTCAACCCCCAAACACTTGCCCGCATGTAGCTTTTCTTTCCATACTTGTTGTTTGATCCAATGTCAAGGTCCCTATGGTTGACATACGCAGCTCTTGGCGATTTTGAAACGAAAGGAGCCATATAATTGTAAAGCTCTCGTATCCATCTCAAGTGCCTTTTGTCTACCTCGATGCTTCGTTCTTTCCACCCGACGGCATAGGCAATCTTGTATAGATTTTCAGCTCTATGTGGGAAAGGGATTTCAGACTCAGAAATTTGATCCATTCTACCTCCATAAATATAAGTTGTGGCACTTCTATATCTTGAGATTTTAATCTTTCTCATATTCCTTGTATTGCAGCCTAAGAAATGGGTTCCTTTACATAGTCAGATTTGATTTTTGTGCTTCCACTGGTGGGAGGTGTTCTATTCAGTAGAGCTTCTAAGGGTTGTCCAATTTCAATGCCCATGACGAGGGCCGATTCGATCCAGCTCGTTTCTATGCAGTCTTTCTTTACCAAACCCAACTCAGGACAAGTTGTCTTAAGGATTGTTACGAGTTCATTTGTCTTTCCAAGAAACAAGGAGAAGAATTTAGGTGTTAGCCGGTTTGTTTTGCCACCTGTAGATCAAGAATTGAATTATCAAATCATCCGTATTCTTATGTTCCTAGTGATATAATGTGATTTTTTTGAGGAAAAATTCTATTTTTTAATTGTGAATTTAATGAGTGAGAGTTATTTTTAAGGGCGAAAATCAATTCGTACTCTCTAAACTTTGAGAGTTGTATCAATAAAAACTATAAACTAATAATTGTATAAATTTAAATCTTGAACTATCATAAGTGTATCAGTTTATACCATATGTTAGATTTTGTTTGGAAAATGTTAATTTACACATGTGCAAACTAGTTATAACTTAATTAATTTAGGCCCTCAATTTAAAAATTTTCCATGCATCAATTCTCACACATGTGTAGACTTCTTCCAAAATCTAGACCTTCCATTTGAAAATCGTCAGATATTTGAAACGGATGGTCTAAATTGATTCACTTATGAAAGCTCAGGAGTTTAATTGTTATAATTATAAGTTTGCACACATGTAAACTAACGTTTTTCAAACGAAATCTGACAGATGGTGTAAATAGATACACTTATGAAAGCTCAAAATTTAAATTGATACAGTTATTAGTTTAAGATTTTTATTGATACAACCCTCATAGTTTAGGGGTATAAATTGACTTTTGCCCTATTTTAAAAATATAAGTTTCTATTTTGATCACTAAGATGTTTAAAAAAATGTAAAATGTCTAGGGAATAAAATAGAAATTAATTAATTTTTTAATTTTTAATGTTTTAATTTTATCAAACTAAACATTGAATCTAAATGAGTGATGAATTAAAATCTTCCTCAAATATAAGATAGTAAATTGTTTAATCAATAAACTCTCAAACCCAAAAGCTTAAACTGATGGGTTATGGTAAATTTAATTATATCAACACTCCACATTCTCCCTCACTTGTGGACTTGAAAATTTGTAGAAAGACCCAACAAGTAGAAATCAATATTAATTGGGAGAGAAATTGACATTAGTGGAGTTCAAACACAGGACCTCTTGTTCTGAACCATGTTAAATCACCAATCAACCCAAAAGCTTAAGCTGATGGTTTATGGTAAATTTAATTATATCAACACTCTAACAAAATCCAATCATCAAATTACTCAAATGCATTTCAAAATGAAAATATATAATTTATATTTGAAAAAAAAAAGCTAAAAACAACACCAAAATATCCAAATCCTAAGGGGAAAAGAAGAACCAATTCAACACAACTATAAATACCAATAAAAATAGTTTTTCTACTCATAAAACCATAGCGATTCAACTAAACAAATGATATATACTAATTTTTTTTGTCACTTATTTTAAGCTAGTTTTACTAATGAACTAAACTAAAAGTATACATGGGTAAACAACGTATCTCTCTTTCTTATTATTTTAAAACAATTTGGCACGGTTTCCTTTTCACTTTAATATTAATTAAGAAAAATGATTTTCAAAGAAAAGAAATAAATGAATTTTAAATAGCTAAGGCAAAGCGTTAAAAGAATACCAGTCAAAATGATGCAAAGGAATAGATTTTCACCCAATTTGTTAGCCACATATTGCCACCCATGGATCAGCTTGTTGAGCAAATTGTCACAGTCGCTGGAACTGGAACCAGATTCACCTTCCACGCCGCCACTATCCCAAAGCTCCCTCCGCCGCCGTCTCTAATGGTCGAAAACAAAATTTCCCCATCGACTCTCTATCATGAATCTTCCCATTAGCATCAACCAAGTAAGCGTTTATTACATTATCAGCAGCAAGACCATATTTCCTAAACAACGTACGTCCCATATCCACCGCCACTAAAGTGCCCACCAACACCGACTGTTGATAGGAGTGTAAACAACCTTGGAGATGGAGGAAATATCTGGAGAGTGATGGGAGAGACATTAATTGGAGAAAGTCCTTGATGTTTGTGAGCTGAATTAGCTGCAACCCATAATGAAGATGGAGATAGAAGAATGAAGGCAAGAGATGTTAGATTTTTTTAATTTAATATTATCATTAACGTGGTCCATATACATTTATTTCTATTTTAATATTTTAGGCCCACTACATTAATGAGCCAGTTAATTAAAATGTAATTTTCAAATTTAAAACCTGATGCAAGGTGTATATATAAAGATTAAAACCCTAGGGATTGGTCATCTCTCTACCTAATAAAGAGAAGTTTCTCTCCATCAAGAAACCTAATCAAGTTCTAAAGGAAGGCCAAAAGAGAGATACACAATCCTCCTTTATAAGATCAATATCATGGATCAAGATATGTTACTCTAACTCGTGTTATTATAAAAATCATCTAGTTCAAAGATTTTGGCTTTTATTGAATTATGCAATGTTAGGATTTTATTGTATAATAATGTAATCTAATTTACATGTGGCATATGAGCGAGGTTGAGAACATGTGATTTTCCATTGATGTTTTAATGTATGAATTTATGTTTCCGTTGTAAATAACTATGCATGCTTGGTTTTTCCTTAATGGATCAATTGGTCGAACCTAGAAGAAAGAAGTTCATAAATATATATATATATATATATTAAAATGTATTCCAGAAATCAAAACAAGCATGAAATCTTGCGATCGATTATGATTTCTTAAATCAAATCAAGTTCTTGCTCACGCAAAATCCATGAAACCTTGCGTTTGATTATGATTTTTTATTTGTTAATTTTTTTTTCTTTTTCGACACTAAAGTCAATTATGCATTTCAATCCTCTCACATTTACCAAGCATTCAATTGGATTATGATTTTTTTTTTGTTCCTGTATTCAAGAGTTCAGATTCCAATGTGAGGTGATCTGATTAAATTTCATATGTTTTGTGTTCTAATTGAATTTGGTATGATTTCCTGTATTCAAGAATTGGTTTGATTGGTTTAAATCTAACGGTATTAAATTTTGCAAATTATGTGATGAAAATTACTTGTCGTTATCATGATATCTATATAATGTATAATTTGTTAGTCACCAAAGTGGCCGAATTAGTAAATTTTGTAGATATCAAATTAAAGTTAATTCAATTACTCATGTTTATGTGATGCTAATGAATGAGATATTATAAAATATTAAATATTTTTATCATGAGTATATTGATGTTCATTATTATAAAACATTTTGAATCGCCCAAAGGTTGATCAGTAGTTTTATAATTTTGAACCTTATTGTGGTTAATTGAAGTGCTTGGTTAGGTATGTTTAGTATATCTAAAGATAACTAATGTATCTAATTTGAGTATTTTAATTACCAATTATGCGAACTTAAATCTAGCATCAATTATATTTGAATGTCGTATATTGGTGCATTTCCAAAGGAGAGCTTCAATGTATGGATAATGTTTATTTAATGTTTTATGAATCTGCATTATATATATTTAAGTTCATTTATCAAAGCAATAATGTGTAAACATATATTATGTATTTGCAGTAATTGCTCCAATTTCTCTCCATTCGCAAGCCACATCTATTATTAAGTTTAATGGACTCAATTTCTCTGATTGGTGCGAACAAATCCGATTCCATCTTGGTGTTTTGGATCTTGATTTGGCACTCTTAAATGAGAAACCTGCAGCACTTACTAATGCTAGCAGTGCTGAGGAAAGATCTTTCTATAAAGCTTGGGAAAGATCAAATAGATTGAGCTTAATGTTTATGCGAATGACTTTGGCAAGCAATATCAAGTCTACAATTGCGAAAATTGAAAATGCTAAGGAATTTATGAAATTTGTAGAAAATTGTTCCCAGTCTGAGTCAGCTGATAAGTCACTTGCTGGAACATTAATGAGTACCTTAACCAACATTAAGTTTGATGGTTCTCGTACTATGCATGAGCATATCCTTGAAATGACAAACTTAGCGGCAAGGTTAAAGACCATGGGAATGGAAGTTTATGAGAATTTTTTGGTAACATTCATCCTTTAATTCCTTACCTCCAGAGTATGGTCAATTCTATATGAACTATAATACTCTGAAAGATAAATGGAGGGTGCATGAATTGTAAAGTATGCTCATTCAGGAGGAAGCAAGGCTTAAGAAACCAATAATTCACTTTGCTAATCTCATGGGTCATAAATGAGCTAGAAAGAAACCAGGAAAGAATAATGGAAAGGGCAATAACAGACACCTAAAGATAAATCAGCCATCTGTCCAAATCCACAAGAAGGAACAAATTAAGGATAAGTGTCGTTTCTGCAACAAGCCAATATACTATCAGAAAGATTGCTTGAAACATAAGGCATGGTTCGAAAGTAAAGGTAAGCATAATATCTTAGCATGTATTTAACTGAAGTTCCTTATAATACTTGGTGGATTGATTTTGGTTGTACCATTCATGTTTCAAATACGATGCAGGGATTCCTTACCACCCGGACCACAAGCCCAAATGAGAAATTCATCTTGATGGGAAACCGAGTCAAAGTTCCAATTGAAGCTATAGGAACTTATCGTTTAGTTTTAGACACTGGACATCATTTAGACCTTTTAAATACCTTTTATGTTCCTTTTGTATCTTGTAATTTAATTTCCTTATCTAAACTTGATACTTCTGGTTATTATTTTAAATTTGGGAATGGATGCTTCAGTTTATTCAAACAGAACATTCTTATTGGTTCTGGTACCCTTTGTAATGGTTTATACAAATTAAAGGTTGATGATCTTTTTGTTGAAACTCTTTTAACCCTGCATCATAATGTTGGTACTAAACGTGGTTTATTTAATGAATCATCAGCCTACTTGTGGCATAAACGTTTGGGTCACATATCCAAAGAAAGAATTGAAAGATTGGCAAAGAATGAAATCCTTCCAAACTTGAATTTTACTAATCTTGGAACTTGTGTGGATTGTATTAAGGGAAAATAGACAAAACACACAATCAAGAAAACAGCTACAAGAAGCTCACAGCTCCTTGAAATTATACACACTGATATCTGTGGGCCTTTTGTTGTTCCATCTTTTGGTGGAGAAAAGTATTTCATTACCTTTATTGATGATTTTTCACGTTATGGATATATCTATTTGTTGCATGAAAAATCTCAATCAATAGATGCCCTAAAGATATTTATCAATGAAGTTGAAAGACAATTAGATAAAAAAGTGAAAATTGTAAAGTCTGATAGAGGTGGTGAATATTATGGAAAGTATGATGAGAATGCATAGTACCCTGGTCCATTTGCTAAATTCCTAGAAAATCATGGCATATGTGCTCAATACACAATGCTAGGAACACTGCAACAAAATGGTGTTGCAGAAAGGCATAATCGTACTTTAATGAATATGGTTAGAAGTATGTTAATTAATTCATCTTTACCAATATCGTTGTGGATGTATGCTTTAAGAATTGCCCAATATTTGTTAAATAGGGTTCCTAGTAAGTCAGTTTCAAAGACACCTTTTGAACTGTGGACAGGAAGGAAACCCAGTTTAAGGCACCTGCATGTTTGGGGTTGCCAAGCAGAAGTAAGAATTTATAATCCACACAAAAAGAAACTGGACTCAAGAAAAACCAGTGGTTTCTTCATGGTTATCTAGAAAAATCTAAAGGGTATAGATTTTATTGTCCTAGCCACAGTACGATAATAGTTGAAACTGGAAATGTTAGGTTCATTGAAAATGGTGAAGTTAGTGGGAGTTTGGAACCACGTAAAGCGGAAATTCAAGAAGTTAAGGTACAAATTTCTTCATCTTTGACTTCTTCTCAAGTTGTTGTTCCTATAATTGTTGACTATATTAATAATTCATAGGAAAAACAAATTAATGATCAAACACCACATAATGATATTGTAATTAATGAATCTACAATAGAGGAACCACTAGAAACAGAATTAAGAAGATTTGTAAGGCAAAGAAGATCTGCTATTTCTGATGATTATGTGGTTTATTTGCAGTCAAAATTTGACTTAGGCATTGATAATGATCCAGTTTCGTTTTCACAAGCCATTGAAAGTGACAGTTCTGTTAAATGGTTAGATGCCATGAAAGAAGAGTTAAAATCAATGGACCACAATGGGGTTTGGGACCTTGTAAAATTGATTGAAGGAAGCAAAAGAGTCGGATGTAGATGGGTTTTTAAAACTAAACGTGACTCAAATGGAAATATTGAACGACACAAGGCTAGACTCATTGCCAAAGGTTTTACTCAGAAATATGGTATTGACTATAAAGAAACTTTTTCTCCTGTCTCTAAAAAGGATTCATTAAGAATTATTATGGCATTAGTAGCTCATTATGACTTAGATTTTCATCAAATGGATGTGAAAACTGTATTTCTAAATGGGAATTTAGATGAAGAAGTGTTCATGGATCAACCAGAAGTTTTTGTGGTTGAAGGAAAGGAGCATATGGTGTGTAAGCTAAAAAGGTCAATATACGGACTTAAACAAGCTTCCCGACAATGGTATCTTAAGTTTAATGATACCATCACATCTTTTGGATTTAAAGAAAATGTCGTTGATCGATGTATATATCTAAAGATCAGTGGGAGTAAGTTTATATTTCTTGTTATGTATGTTGATGACATCTTGCTAGCTGCTAATGACCTTGGTTTATTATGTCAAACCAAGGAATTTCTCTCTAAGAATTTTGAAATCAAAGATATGGGTGAGGCATCCTATGTGATTGGAATAGAAATATTTCGTGATCGAGCATGTGGATTATTAGGATTGTCTCAGAAGGCATATATTAACAAAGTTCTAGAGATATTTAAGATGGATAAATGCTCTTCAAGTGTTGTTCCAATTCAGAAGGGAGATAAGTTTAGTCTAATGTAATGTCCAAAGAATGAATTGGAACGCAATCAAATGGAAACTATTCCTTATGCATCTATTGTTGGAAGCTTAATGTATGCACAGACTTGTACCAGACCATACATTAGTTTTGTTGTCGGCATGTTGGGCAGGTATCAAAGTAATCCAGGAATGGATCATTGGAAAGCTGCAAAGAAAGTTTTAAGGTATCTGTAAGGAACGAATGATTATATGCTTACCTATAGAAGATCTGATCATCTTGAGGTGATAGGATATTCAGATTCAGATGTTCCTGGATGTGTGGATACGAGAAAATCCACATTTGGCTATTTGTTTCTATTAGTTGGAGGAGCAATTTCAAGGAAAAAACAGTCTGTCATCACTGCCTCCACTATGGAAACTGAATTTGTAGCATACTTTGATGCTATAGTTCATGGTTTATGGCTGCGAAGCTTTATTTCAGAACTTAGAATTGTCGACAGTATTGCCAAGCCGCTGAAAATTTATTGTGATAATTCTGCAGCAATTTTCTTCTCAAAAAACGACAAATATTCGAAAGGTGTTAAACATATGGAATTGAAATATTTTGCCGTTAAAGAAGAAGTTCAGAAACAAGGGGTGTCAATCGAACACATTAGCACTAACCTTATGATTGCAGATCCACTGACGAAAGGATTGCCACCTAAGACATTCAAGGAACATGTCGAACATATGGGCATTAGTGGATACTATTATTGATATTACAATTATGTTATTTGACACTTTGAGCTCATTTATTTATTATTTTTTATTTTATTTTGTCACTCATGTTTCTTATGATTTGTTTATACATAAATGAATTACGTAAATTATACAAGACCTTGTCTTTGATAAAGACAATTATTGTTGGACTATTATTGAATATCTTTATTATAGATAATGTTAAGTGAAGAACTAATGTTGTGATACATGGAAGGGATTATGTCGATGTAATGACATATGACCGCCATGATCCTCATCAGTTTCTTGACTTGATATTGATATCATGATGTGAAGATGAAATTAATCTTCTATGTGCATTATGTTTATTAATGTGTATATAGCATATAATGTCAAATGGGCCAAGTGTTAGATTTTTTAATTTTAATATTATCATTAATGTGGCCCATATACATTTATTTCTATCTTAATATTTTAGGCCCACTACATTAATGAGCCAGTCAATTAAAAGGTAATTTCTCAATTTAAAACCCTGATGGAAGGTGTATATATAAAGATTAAAACCCTAGGGATTGGTCCTCTCTCTACCTAATAAAGTAGAAGTTTCTCTCCATCAAGAAACTTAATCAAGTTCTAAAGGAAGGCCAAAAGAGAGATACACAATCCTCCTTTACAAGATCAATATCATGGATCAAGGTATGTTACTCTAACTCATGTTATTGTGAAAATCATCTAGTTCAAAGATCTTGGCTTTTATTGAATTATACAATGTTAGGATTTTATTGTATAATCATGTAATCTAATTTACAAGAGAAAGAGGGATCAGTGGAGAAGACTTCATGACTTGAGCTGGAGATTTATGTAATTGAGAGCTCCACTATTTATGGTGGTTTTCTTGGGATTAATGTTGGAAGAAAGAAGAAAAAAAAATATTGTAAAAATCAACTTAATCATATTTGTCATCATTGACTGATGTTTATTCTCCATTGACCAAATTGTATATTCATTAAAAAAAGTTGATCGTGAAATAGGATTTTTTTTTTTCATATTATTCTTTGTAAAACTTGTTATTATAATAGAATATGTTTGAGATTATTTGGGCCAATATTATTGTTTTTAAACTACTATGGCAGATAGTGTTACTTTAGTGAGAGAGTCAGAATGCTAGCTTAGGCAAATACAACGACTTCTAAAATAGTTAAATAAAAGGTTGTTTCGTAGCTCAAGCAAATACAACGACTTCTAAAACAGTTAAATAAAGATGAGTGACTGAACTCTGTTATCTTAAGGATTGATATAGTCATTAGACTTCATGATTTGGTTATTTGAATGCTTTGATTGAATGCTTTTTTATTCCATTCATGCTTTTATTGAAAGGAATAATCGAATTAAACCCAAGCGAAAGCATTGAAATCGACTTTGATGTTATTTTAAAATTAAAAAAAAATATTAGGCTAATTAAACAAAGCACACCTTGAAATATTATGAAGAATTGTCTGGCGGGTCTTTACTTCTTATGCTCCAACTCCAACGAGGTTGAATCTTAATCTCCACAAAGTCTTCCTCGCTATGACTCGAACAGAGGACCAAGGCTTATGGGATTTCTTGAAAGAAAATCCACAAGGGATTGTAGAGGAAAATGTCTAAAGAGAATTTGGTCTAGAGATAATTCTCTAATTCTCTATTGAGAAGATGTATTCTCTAATGGCTCAACCCAAAAATCTTATTTATAGAAACCTAGGGCAAATCATTGTCATAGTTATAATATTATATTTTAATATCTAATATATTAAAATATATATTATACTTATTTGAATCTCATTCAAATCTCCCACAATATTTATTTAACCTATTTGAATCTTATTCAAATTTTAAATATATATATTTTTCTATAATGTATCTAATATATATTAATCATTTTAATATTTAATATATCAAATGCAATAAATATATTTTCCTCTTTTATATTTAATATATTAGATATTACTTTGAACATTAAATATTACTTTGAACATTTCAAAATTTTCTTTTAACTAAATTGATATTTAGTGTTACTATGAAGTAGCAAAGGGACCTTATGGACCTACTGATTATAAGTTCTAATTATACAAAATTAATTAATTAAACTCTTTAATTAATCAATTTTCATTCATTAACTCTAAGGTCACTCCACTATAGACCTAGAGTTGCACTCTTATGCACTGTAGGACAAGTTGTGTCAATGGATATAATCACTACATGCAAGTCGATTCTTCACAAGTTGTTCGTAATTATAGTTGGGTCAAAAGTCCGTTTTGCCCCTGTAATTGCATCTTACACCTTAAGTACCACCAATCATCTAATGAACAATTCGTTTATGATCCAACCATAAACTAAGTCTCTCTCGGGCCAGTGAGAGGGTAGGGCCCCATTGTTCGAGTCCCGAAATTAGCACTTAAGAGAACTACTCATTTATTTACCCTATATAGGAAGGAATGAATTTCATCTTGTGATATTATATTCCCAGCTCCCTATTTGGTCAAGTTCTCAAAATGATAGGCTTATTGAATTGGCTACAAAATCCACTCTCACTCATGCAAATCAAAGGACAAGCCCTCACAGGCAGGAGTTCATAACTCACTTAGGATTAAGATCGAGTCGCATATGATCATCTTGATGAAATATTAATCTTCTTAATTAACGGATTTATAAAGAGATATTAAATATTTCATGGTCCATTCTTATACAAACTCATTGTATGAAATATCCCTACTTATATATATGTCTCCACATAAATGGTTTGGATCAAATCATTTGTAACTATTACAAAACGGGTTGTATCAATAGTGTTACCTAGATAAGGCTCTTAATCTTATCCATATACTATGATCTTTTAGGTTATTTCTTGAACATGATCCTCCCGTATGTCAACTACATACTGTTCAAGATTACACTAATAACCTTAGATTTTTCACATAATGGATAATACTATATTGCGAATAAAATAATCAAAATTATTATTAATTATTAAATAAATCACTAATTATGAGGCTTTAGGGCATAAATCCCAATATTTATATGTTTGATGCTTATAATCTTTTGGCTATTGATTATCTATTTTATTGGTTTAAATTCATGCTTGACAAATGGTGGTTTAGATTAGAACTTAATTGCATGAATGAGGGTAGTTCTGACATGACTATGATTAGAACTCCTTTAGACGTTGTTTTAAGAAAGAGTCTTAATGCCATGAATGTTATTAAAAATCATTATAGATGTAGGTTTTATAATTTTGCATGAGAATTGTTGGCTTCGAAAGGGTCATTCATGATTTAAGACTTCCAAACCTATATAGTATTTACATGATCAATTATGGTTATTTAATTAATTGAATTATTGGTCTAATTGGTGAAATCAGTTCCCTAAGATATATTTCTACTGATTTGTTTCCATCTTTATTTTTTTATTTTAGTTTTTTTCATAACTTTTGATTTCTTTATCTAAATAAAATTGGATGATAATATTCATGGTACTTAAGTGAACTAGAAAACTAATCTTGTAGACGATATTCTGAGCACTCAATCACTATATTAAAACATGACCCATGCACTTGCAGTATTGCAATTTTACATAACAACTGGTAAGCCTCCAAATCTAGATAATCTGATGAGGGTTTTTGGTTGTGTTACTTATGCTCACTCTAAGGAAGTGAAGCTTGATAATAGGGCTAAGAAGTGTCTATTTTTAGGCTATCCACAGGATGTTAAAGGATATCGTCTTTGGTGTCTGGAACAGGGAGAAAAGAAATGTCTAGAATTAGAGCAGATGGATGTGAAGACTACCTTTCACCATGGTGATTTATTTGAGGTAATATATATGCAACAACCTCTTGGCTATGTTACAAAGGATTCTGAAAACAAAGTTTATCTGTTGAAGAAGTCTTTATATGGCTTGAAGCACTCTCCAAGGCAATGGTATTTGAAGTTGGATTGATTTATTGTTTCTTGTGGTTTTATTAGAAGTTAGTTAGACCATTGTGTTTATTATAAGCATGTCAACATACATGTTTCGATTTATTTGTTATTGTATGTCAGTGATATGCTGATAGCTAGCTTAGATAATAAAGAAGAGATCAAAAGACTTAAAAATCAGTTAAGAAAAAAGTTTGAAATGAAGGATCTTAGTGAAGCAAAACGTATCCTTGAAATTGATAAGGAATAGACAATTAGGAACTCTTTATCTTTCTCAAGAGTCTTATTGTCTTAAACTTCTTAGTAAGTTTCGTATGGATAATTGTAAGTCTGTATCAACTCCAATAAGACGACATTTTAAACTCTCTGCTAGTCAATCTCTGAAGAACGATGAAGAAAAATCTGATATGGCATATGTTCCTTATGCTAGTGAAGTAGATAGTTTGATGTACTTTATGATCTGTACAAGGCTAGATCTTGCATATGGTATATGAGCCTGATTAGTAGAAATATGTCTAATCCTGGTAGGGTACATTGGTTAATTGTTAGATGGATGATGAGGTTGATAAAGAAAGTTGTACACAAATTGAACCACCCGCTATATGCAAATCGAACCAACCAGCTCAACCCAAAGTGAATAAATCAATTATGGTCTCTGGTACAATTCAACCGAACTAATATGGCACACTTGGGTTGATTTCAATTAGCCCAAAATCACAAAAAAAAAAAAAAAAAAAAAAAAAAAAAAATCTGCTATGTGGTTACATGCCAACGGCTCCCATTTGCTTTCTTTGGAAAATTCCAATTGCCTTGATTTCGGCACAACGTCTCCTTCCTTATCCATATTCGGTCAAAATCCAATAGACACAAATAAGGAATTAATTTAATTCCTTACGTCTCTCTCCTTTTGTGCACAATTCCTTTTCTTTTTTAGTTTGAACCTTTCGCAATGTACAAGCTAAGCGAAATAATATTGTTCTTCAAGAAATTAGTTTCTTCTTTCACTCTTTCAAGATTGTTTTTCATTCTACACAAAATACAGAGAGCATTCTTGATTACACAGTATTCCATTGATATATTTCTTCATGGTATCAGAGCAGTGTGCACAAAAGGATTTCACCAAAGCTGAAAACGTGACAACAATTCCTATGGCTAAGGTTGAATCGGATCTTACAATCCAACTTTTTCATCAATGCTCCAGCTTGGTCTCTATCAAGTTCACCCACTCAAATTACTTGTTGTGGAGATCGCAAATATTGCCCTTAGTTCGCAACTTGGGTGTAGAAGATCACTTACTCGAACACAACCCACTTGCAAAACAACTCCAGGAAGAGGAAGGGAAAACATTGATCAATCCATGCTATGCAAAATGGCTAAACAATGACGGATTACTTACCTCATGGCTGCTGGGAACCATTACTGAGGAAGTTCTTGCAACTATTGAAGGAACAGACAATGCTCATCAAGTATGGAATTCCCTTGAGGAACAACTCCTGACCTTAACCAAGGAAAATGAAATCCACTTGAATGAGACATTGGTGAGCATGAAAAAAGGAAGCCAAAGCTTGGATGAATTTCTAAAGAATTCAAGGGCATTTGTGATAAATTAGCGGCAATAAAAAGGCCCGTGGATGATACTACAAAGATGTTTCATCTTGCACGAGGCCTCGGAGGTAAGTATAAAGAGTTTCAGACTGCTATGTTATCTAAAGCCCCTTACCCAACTTATAATCAATTTGTTTTGGCTTTGAAAACATATGAGCAACAATTGCAAATTGACATGGAAGAAGAAAAGTCCAACCAACTCGATCACAATCATGCGTTTTTTAGCCAACGAGGACGATCGAGAGGAAGAGGACATAATTTCTCTTTAAGAGGTAGAGGCTTTCAACAAGGGAAAACAACTCACACTCCCTCCAATACACAAATCAGTAGTGTACAAAACCAAAATATTCACAGACGCCATGAGATCCAGCCGGGACAACAACCAAACAACATCCTATTCAAACAAAACAAAAGAGTAGTTTGTCAGATCTGTGGTAAAATGAATCACTCTGCCTTGGAATGTTGGAACCGATTTGACCATGCATATCAATCAGAGGATATTCCACAAGCCTTGGCAGCATTTACATTGAATGAGCAAGTTGATTACAACATGATTGCTGATTCTGGAGCTACATCTCACATCGTGAACGATCCGGGTAAAATTCCTTACAAAACTGTCTTATCATGGAAAAGAAAAAATTTATGTAGGAAATGGAGAAAGTTTAGATATATCTCACATTGGTTCGTATCATATTCCCACAACCAATAGCACACTAGCACTTAAAAATGTTTTAGTCGTTCCTAATATGAAAAAGAACCTATTGTCTATTAGTAAATTAACTCAGGATAATGATTGTTCTATTACCTTCACGGCTAACACTTTTGTTATTAAGAACAAGCAGGGAATGATATTGGGCAGGGGATATAAGACTGCAGGACTATATGCTTTGGAAGAACACGAAAAAGCTCCTTTTTCTGCATATGTGGCCATGTCTAGCATGAATAAAGCTCCCTACACTATTTGGCATAAACGTATGGGGCACTTGAATGATAAAGCTTTAAAGTGTCTTCATGAATCTCAATTGTTAGATGTCTCTAGTTGGAAGAAAGATTCTATTTGCATTACTTGTCAAATGAGTGTTATAGAAAATCAGATTTTTGGGTGTTTGTGTTGAAATGTACAACAACATCAGAACTTTTGGGTGTTTGTGTTTTCCCTACTTGAGAGTGTATAGCAAAAATAAATTTGATAAAAGAACCTATCCTTGTGTGTTTATTGGCTACAATCCCATCCATAAAGGATTTAGATGTCTTGAAATGTAAATTTTATGAGTGTTATAGAAAATCAATTTGAAAAGAAAATTAAAATTTTTCAAAGCGATGGAGGAGGAGAATTCACATCTATAGCCTTCAAACGACACTTGGAAGGTAGTGGTATTCACCATCAATTCTCTTGTCCCCGCACACCCGAACAAAATGGCCTAGTAGAGAGAAAACACAAGCATATAGTTGAAACTAGTCTAACTCTTCTCTATCAATCCCTAACACCTACAAAATATTGGGTGGATGCCTTCCTAACTGCGGTGTATCTCATTAATCGAATGCCAACTCAAATCCTTGATATGAGAAGCCCTTACACAATGCTTTTTGAAAAAGAACCAATGTACAACAACATCAGAACATTTGGGTGTTTGTGTTTTCCCTACTTGAGAATGTATAGCAAAAATAAATTTGATAAAAGAACCTATCCTTGTGTGTTTATTGGCTACAGTCCCATCCATAAAGGATTTAGATGTCTAGATCCAAAAACAAACAAAGTTTACATTTCAAGACATGTGGTTTTTTATGAGAATGTTTTTCCTTTTAGCTCTCATAAACTAACACCTCAAAATGAGGACAAGCATTTGTTGGTTACTGATTTTACAGATATGGAAATTCAATCAAAGAAGAATTTCAATGAAGATACACAAGCAGAAAAATATCCAGCCAATAGAAATTTCAAGTTCCTTGATGACACCATAACAAACACTGCCACGAAGCAACAATTGGGAACACACCAGATGGAAAATCATGCAGACAACCCATTGAATATAGAGCCCACGCAATCCATGGCCCAATCCATTCAAAGGCTAGACAATGCACAACATGAGGTGGCGCAACTTGAGGAAAGATCGGTTCAACTTGAGGAAAGGTCCCCACAACCGTTGTCAAATGAACAGCCCACTCGAGCCATAGCTCAAGTCCATCAAAGGCCAAACGATGCACAACAGGTGGTGACCCAACTTGAGGAAAGATGTCCAAATTCTAAGAGGCACATGGATAAGCAAGCTGCACAGCTCATGGAGGAGAGTCATACAATAAACAACCCATTGAATGACCTGCCCACATGGGCCATGAACCCATCCACACAAAGCCCAGTAGATGCAACACAGCAAGTGCCGGCACAACTTGAGGAAAGACCTCTAAACTTTGTGCAATCCACGGGCTTATCAACGCCATATAAAGAAACTGACCAATTGTCGTTCAAAACAAACCAACCTTTGACTGTAGAACAGGTAGGTTCCTTACCCAATATCTGTGAGAATCTATACATTGATCTTCCCTTTTCTTCTGCAGGTACACAAGATAGCAGTCCAACAACTACAAGCCAAGACACCAATCATTGTACAAATACCCATCACATGGTGACGAGAAGAAAATTACGCAATAATCCCCACCTAGATCCTGTACTCTCACTAACCAAACAAAGTGTCATTAGAAATCAGACATTTGTGGCCACTCATCAACACATGGAACCTAAAGGGTTCAAGACTGCAATGAAAATTCCCCACTGGAAAGCAGCCATGGAAGAGGAGATGAAAGCATTAGACGCTAATCATACGTGGGAGCTCGTTCCAAGACCACCTAACACCAACATTGTTGGTTCTAAGTGGATCTTTAAGACAAAATTCAAGGAAGATGGTTCCATTGAACGATTCAAAGCTTGCCTCGTCACACAAAGTTACTCGCAAGTTGAGGGAATAGACTTTGAAGAAACCTTTAGCCCTGTGGTGAAACCAACCACCATTCGCTTAGTACTATCTCTCGCAATGACATTTGGATGGTCCCTACGACAACTAGATGTGAAGAATGCATTTCTTCATGGCATACTGAAAGAAAAAGTATTCATGGCACAACCCCCTGGCTTCGAACATCCACAATTACCACATCATGTGTGCAAACTCAAAAGATCACTTTATGGGCTTAAACAAGCTCCACTGGCATGGTTTGAAAGGCTATCAAAATTCTTACTTCATATCAGCTTTGTTTGCTCACGCTCCGATGCTTCATTATTTATTTTCAAACAAAACTCCACATTGATACTAATGTTAATCTATGTGGATGATATTATCCTTACAGGAAACAACTTAGAGGACGTGCACCAACTTATCCACAAACTGAGTTTGGAGTTTGCACTAAAGGACCTAGGCGCATTACACTATTTCCTTGGAATCAAAGTGCACTACACCACCACTGGCATGATGCTTACACAAGGAAAATATACTAAGGACCTTCTTAATAAGGCCAAAATGCTCGAAGCTGCTCAATATAGTACACCATTATCAACCTCAGTCGTAGCCGCCCCAAATGACAATGACCTTATGGATGCATTAGAATACAGATGCATGGTTGGTTCACTACAGTATCTTACTCTCACAAGACCTGACATCATACATGCCGTTAAAAAGCTTGCCAACATCTCCTACAACCAAAACTCAAAGATCTCAAAGCAATCAAACGAATCCTTAGATACCTAAGGGGCACAATTGACTACGGTATATCCTTTTACAAATATAGCTCTCTTAACTTATACGCATTTTGTGATGCAGATTGGGGTGGTTGTCCTGATACTCGAAGGAGTACCACGAGATTTTGCGTGTTTCTAGGATCCAACTGCATTTCATGGGCCTCAAAGAAGCAACCAACAATCGCATGTTCTAGCTCTGAAGCTGAATATCGAGCCATGGCAACAACCACTGCTGAATTGACTTGGCTAACATTCTTATTCAAAGATATTGGGATCCAACTGATCAAACCACCTCAACTATTTTGTGACAACCTGAGTGCACTCCACATGACCATCAATCCAGTGTTCCATGCAAGAACGAAACACATCGAGATGGACTACCATTTCGTAAGGGAAAAGGTGGCACTAGGCAGTCTTATAACATATTATGTGCCGTCACACTCACAGCTGGCTGACATTTTTACAAAACCGCTTACCAAATCTGTCTTCAAGGATCTTCGAAACAAACTTGGCATTCGTGAAGCTCATCCCAGTTTGAGGAAAGATGATAAAGAAAGCTGTACACAAATTGAACCATCCGCTATATGCAAACCGAACCAACCAGCTCAACCCAAAGTGAATAAATCAATTATGGTCTCTGGTACAATTCAACCGAACTAATATGGCACACTTGGGTTGATTTCAATTAGCCCAAAATCACAAAAAAAAAAAAAAAAAAAAAAAAAAAAAAAAAAACTGCTATGTGGTTACATGCCAACGGCTCCCATTTTCTTTCTTTGGAAAATTCCAATTGCCTTTATTTCGGCACAACGTCTCCTTCCTTATCCATATTCGGTCAAAATCCAATTGACACAAATAAGGAATTAATTTAATTCCTTACGTCTCTCTCCTTTTGTGCACAATTCCTTTTCTTTTTTAGTTTGAACCTTCCGTAATGTACAAGCTAAGCGAAATAATATTGTTCTTCAAGAAATTAGTTTCTTCTTTCACTCTTTCGAGATTGTTTTTCATTCTACCCAAAATACAGAGAGCATTTTTTATTACACAGTATTCCATTGATATATTTCTTCAGAGGTATCTTACAGGTACTACTAAGTGTGGTATGTGTTATAGAAAGAGTAACGAAGATGAGCTATATCTTGAAGGGTATATCGATGTCAGACTTTGTTGCAGGCTGTGATTGTAGGTGATTTTTGACTGGTTGGATTTTTAAAGAAGTAGATAATACAGTGAGTTGGAGATTTTCTCTTCAAACTGTGGTTGTCCTTTCAACCACAAAGGCAGACTATATGACTACTTCTAAAGGTATTAAATAAGGTATTTGGCTGAGAGAAATGGTGCGTGAATTAATACAAGAGTTTGAAGGAAAAGTGGTAGTTTACTGTGATAATCAATGTGATAAAAACCAAACATGCATATCATGAAAGAACAAAACATATATTGATGTTAAGCTTCATTTTATCCATGTTTTGTGTAAAATGCAATTTTCCTTAAGAATTTGTTTAAAATTAGAAAGAAAAGAAAAATAAAAGAAAAAGATCTTTTATTATTAAAAAAATGGATTATTTCTAAAAAAAAAAAAAAAGGAGAAAAGGAAAAAAAATGAATGAATTGGTAGGACACGTGTGTGTTGGGTTGGAAAAGTGGTGGTTTGATAAGTATTAGTTTTTAAAAAAAAACAAAACAAAAAGAAGGAATAAAGGAATAAAAAAAAATGAAAAGGAGAAAGAGGAAGCAGTTTTCGAAAAAGAGAGAGAGAGAAAGAGGGAGAGATAAGTTTCACAAAGGGTGAGAGAGGGAAGAAGAAGAATCTTTATCATTGATTCAAAAATTTGAAGCTTGAAGATTGAATCTGAAGGTTGAATAACTCGGGGTTAAGATCAGAAATAGAATTTGGTAATTAAGTTTTTTTTTAAGGAAATTCATGAAGAGAAATGAGTTTTAAGAGATGATTTATATGGGTTTTCTTTTGTTTGTTTGTAAATCTGTAATAGATACTTTAAAATCAAATAAGAGTGAGGTTAAGGTTCTATTATGAAATTAATCGGTTATGTAGGAAATGGAAGAAATGAAACTTGGGTTTTTGTAATATTGATTTGTTAATTGGGGTTTTGATTTGCTCAAGGAGGGGAAAAAGAGATATTAGAAGTTGTAATCAAAAAGTATTTTCTTAGATGTTTTATAAAGAACACAAGTGGGTTACAAAATTAAAAGAAAAGAAGAAGATGAGTTGTTGATAAGAAGAAAAAAAAAAAACACAGAGAGTTTGTGAAGATGAAGATGAAGAGAAGGAGAAAAGGAGAAGAAAGAGAAAATAAATAAATAAAAATAGAGAAATGATGATGATGGTACATTTGAGTTTAAATGAAGAGAGAGAAAGTTGATGGGGAATGAGTATGATACGTGAGAGAGTTGTTTTGGAAAAGAAAATAAAAACATTATTTTATCATGGAAAAAAAAGTTGTGTATGAGGAGAGAGGAAGAAATATTGTTTGTATTTAATTGAAGAAAAGGACAAAGTGTACTTAGTAATAAATGGATGAGAAAGAATGAGTAATTTAAAGTTATGGACTAATTGATGATGTTTAAGGGTGATAAATTGGATTAGTTGTTACTTAATAAATGTTATGGTTTTTCAATTTGGAGAGTTAGTATTCATAAGATTATTGGAATTTCAAGTGAAACAAATTGGAGTAGTTTACGATCTTATGTGCTAACGACAATAGTTTTGTGAGTGGTTTATTTTTGAAATATTTTCATCATTTAATTATTATGATGGAATTTTCAAGAATTCTTTAATTATATATGATTCTAAAGAAATTGTTATGAGATTTATAGAGAATTGTCGAAGATTCTCAATATTTTATGATTTTTACTGAAGTTATGGTTTAGAGATGTTTGAGAAAAATTGTCTAAATTTTCAGTAATTTTGTGATTTTAGCTTGAATTATTGTTTTAAGAGATATTCGAGATATTTATGATTATTGAGATGTTTGAAGAGTTTAAATGTTTATTGAGAAATGTATGACTTTCATGGGATGTAATTTCAAAGAAAATATGACTTTGAAAATGTTTATATTATTTGAGAGATTTGATGATTATTTGAGAAATTATAAATGTTTAATGTTATTTCATAAATCTCTCAAGTTTATGAACGATTGTCTAGAGAAATATATAATTTTCAGAAAGAGTTTGAGATCATGAAAAGTTAAGAATTTTTATGATTTAAAGTAATTTGTGATTTAAGAGGTTTATGTTGGAAGTGGTTTCAAACCACTAGATCTTTGTACCCATGGTGATTAACCGGTATGCTATGAGAATGTGTTTCCATAGTATGCTCGCGTGCTCAGGCCGCAGGGGATGCAGGGGAATGCCGGGGCCATTAGATGCCAAATCCGGATTCCGAATCCTGGTCCAAATCCTGGTCCTGAAGCATTACAGATGATAGAGTTTGCTCTGCGTGCACGTATGATCGAGATATGCTCTGCTATGTATCTGGAGATTACTCGATACATAGTATGACAGAGATTGTTCTACTGTGCGTATTGAGATTGCTCAACGCCAGTATGACAGAGTTTTGGATACATATTTAGTGATGAATTTTACTAGTTATGTTTATGCTTTCAAGAGTTGTAACCTTTGATGTGTTACTCATATTTTCAAGAGTTGTTTTATTTACAAATTTTAATGTCTTAAAATGATCTCAAAAGTTTCTAAATTGTTCGTGATTTGTATTATTTCACAGAGTTGTGAACTTCTGTTTAGTAAGAGAATAATTTCCTTGAAAATGTATTTTCTTATGAATCACCACTCACTGGGTTTTTTAGCTCATTCTTTTGTTTTTAATTTTTCCACTAGGTTGCTCTTGAGTTTCAATCAGAGTTAGCTAATCAAAATCTACCACCAGTCTATCAAGTCATTGCATATCATCTAGTGTAAGTAAAGGGAAATTTTTTTTACTGTGCTGTTTATGGGATATCCATAGATAAAGTTAGATAATGAAAGAAGAGATAAAGACTTGGCAATAGATTCCATTGCACACATTTGGGGTCTACTGGCGTCACAGCTCATCCTAGGTTTGGTAGAGTTAATTTGGGGCGGGTTGTGACATTTTGTGTGAGGGAGATTTCTATAGAGAAGAACGTGTTGATATGTTGTCTAAGGTTCTTCCAACTCATAAGTTTGAGAGGTGTTTGAATGCTCTCAACTTTGTCAAGAAGGTAGTTATGTTGTTTAAAGTCCCTTTTATTACCTTGAATCAGTTGATATATGTAATAATCTATCAAAGTGGAGATTTGTTGTATTACAAAGTATAACACGTGGCAGTGAGCTGGATCACAACTGAATATGGCTAGGATTTCCATAATTGCATTCAAATGAAATACAAACCTAATACGATCACAACTGAATATGGCTAGGATTTCCATAATTGCATTCAAATGAAATACAAACCTAATACTTATTTATACTGAAAGCAGTTGCACAAACCATCTTATCTCAAAACATAATTCAAATAAGAAATTTAAACGAATTTAAATATTATTATCTAAAACAAATCTAATAATATCTAATTTAACCTAACATTCTCTCTCCAACTCACAATACTATTGTGAGTTTGCTAAATAATGTTGACATCGATGACAATGCAGATTTTGATTTTGATTACAATGTCGATGCAAATTTAGATGCAGATTCAGATTCAGATTCAGATACTCATGCGGATTTAGATACCAATGCAGATTCAGATATCGATGCAGATGCAGATTAAAATGTCGATGTCGATGAAGAGATTCATATGTCAATGTCGATGCAATTTGAGATGTCGATGCTCATTGCAAATTGAGATGTCGATGTTGATTCATATGTTGATTCAGATGCAGATGTCGATACAGATTCAGATGCTGAGTTGTCGATGCCGATTCCAAATTACTGATGCCGATTCCAAATTTCTGATGTCGATGCCAAATTCCAATTGTCGATGCAATACAAAATTTCCATAGTTTTGCAAATGATCTTCATCATCTTCCTCCTCTATATTCTAACAAAATCACCAAAATTCTACTAAAAACAACAACTCACTACAGAAGTACAACACCACCAAAATTCACCACAGAAGCACAACACACCACCAAAGCTCTGATAACATGTTAATTTTAGAGAAGTGAGAGAAGGGAGAGAATACGGAAGACGGTTAGGATTTCCATAATTGCATTAAAATGAAATACAAACCTAAAACCTATTTATACTGAAATGTGAAGAAACTATCTTATCTCAAAGAAAAATTCAAATAAGAAATTTAAACCAATTCAAATATTCTTATCTAAAACAAATTTAATAATATCTAAAAACCATATAATTTAATCTAACAGTTAATGATTATTTAAGAACTTATTTTCCAAATCGTTGAAGATTTTGTTATTCATGGTTTTTTTTCGCACACTAACGTAAATGTGTTTCCATGGTGCATATACCATATAACAAGAAGTAGCACTAAAGCTTTGGCACATATATGAGTTTCGCATTGTGTAAAGGTGCGTAACGTAACCTTTTGAAATATAATTTTATAAAAGTTCATTTTGGTAAAACAAAAAAAAAATCATTTCTACTATGGAACGAGCAAAAATTAATTGAGAAATTGAAAAAAAAAATAACAATAATAAAGAGACACAAGAATTTACATGAAAAACTCTAAACTGAGGAAAATCATAAACCCACCAAAAAGATGATTGACTATATAAAAAATTATTACAATCACACATAAATCTCTCTTTGACCCCAACTATAAAAATGCTCTCTCAAAATTTTATATCACTCACACAATTAGAGTTAGTGTACGAGACTTAAAAGAGTCCATCACTTTCTTGTACCTTCCTGATGTAGGATTACTACTCAACCGTTGGTTTATAAAATTTTGAAGTGGATATTTTCGGTTACATGTTGTGTTATCCAAATCTTAATATAATTTAGTGTATTTGTCTGCAAGTTCATTTTAAATTGGTGATTAAAGTAATTGAACACGAGTTGTGTCTATAACTTTTAATCATAGCAAAAAAGTAGGCTAAATTATAGAAAATACATCTGAACTTTGTACCTCATTTCAATAATATCCTTGAGTACCTTTGACCTTTCAAAAGCTTTCAAAAATACCCTTACCCTATTAAGTTTTGGATAGAAAACGTTTCTTCTTCTTCTTGTTCTTCTCCCTCTCTTTGCAAATTCTTCCTCCATGAAATTAATGAGAGAAGATTTGCTTATAAAGATTATGTGCAATAAAACCAAATGAAAACAGAGTCTGAAATCGAAATCGAGTTCTCTCTCCTTTGCTTATAAAGGCTATATGTATAATAAAATTGGTCCTTGGTTATCCTATCAATGATATACCGTCCTCCTATCCTATACAAAAATAATAATAGTAATAAACAAACCCAATTTGTTTACTCAAACCTAAAAAAAATAAATAAAACATCTAAAAACTGGAGAAAAATTCCCAAATTCATCCATCTTTATTGATGAAAAAGAATGATATGATTTATTATATAGTCAATTAACATCTATTGCTATAGTTGATGGCATTGCGAATAGCGAATAGTATATATTTTCCACCTTAAAAGTTGAAAATAAATAAAGTTAAAAAATGTATAATGAGAAAATGATTGTCACAAGTTTTTGTTAAAGTGGTTATTAATTGATATGGATATGAATTAACCTTTTAAAAGCCAAAAACTAAGGCCATGTTGTTGATAATCATTTGGTTTTTAGTTTTTGGCTTTTTAAATTTGTGCTTGTTTTCTTACTATTTATCTACAATTGTTGTCTTCTTTCTTAAGAAAACATTTGAATTCTTAGCCAAATTCCTAGAACAAATATGTTTTTTTGAGTGATGAGAAAATAAATTGGGTTTGTTTGTTTGTTTTTGGGGTATAGGATAGGAGGAGGGTATATCATTGATAGGACAATAGATGACCAATTTTATTGCACATATAGCCTTTAAAGCAAAGGAGAGAGTTCAATTTCGATTTCAAACTCTGTTTATATATAGTTTTGTTGCACATAGTGGCCTTTTGACACACCCCATCCCAGATCCCCCTTAACCAACCTAAGATGTGGCATGTTGACAATCAATCTCAATTAAAACTGGTAACCACCGTCCGACTTAGCAAAAAAAACACGCTTTGAAAATAATAGGTGACTAGCAAAGGTTTTGTTGAAACAAAGTTTGACAAAATTCCGGCAGAGTTTCCCTTGAAAAACAAGTGAAACACACCTGAAATTTGAAACAATACACTCCCCAAATAGAATATATATACACGTATATAGATACATCTCCTTATCCAAATCCTTTCCAAACACGCGATTCAACATCACACTAACCATTTAAACATAGTTTAAAAAAAAACCAAAGACATCATTAACAATTTACAAGTACTAAACTCAAGCCAATCATGAAGCACAAAACGTGATGTCCTTGAGCTAGTATTAATCACTCTGGCTACAAAAGATGCATTCAAGGCACATGTACATACAAAAAAAAATGGTATGCAATCTAACAAGACTGGTGGCAGATGTCAACTTCAGTAGGCTTGCTAGAAACTCAAACGCTACCTGGTAAAAAAATATAGAAAGAAAGAATGAGCTAAAAGGCTCAGTGAGTGGTAAGTTCGTAAGAGGATAACTTCCAGGAAAAACCCAATTATACAATACACATAATTCAAAACTCTATATAAATAAAACAAAATATAGTAAGATAAACTAAGAAAATTATAAGTTCTCAAGATCCCAAAAGCACAGTAAAATCTATAATAATATCTCTTAAATCCTAACAGCGCACATAGAAATTATATCTCTAGAAACCATAACTCATGAAACATAGCATTTGCCAATAACAATATATATATATATATAAAGAGAGAAAATATGTAGTTGCAACTCTTAAAAACGTATGCATATGCCTGTAAAACTCATCACTAAACCTGTACCCAAATTTCCATCATACTGGCGTAGAGTAATTAATCTCCGTAAATACAGCAAGACAATCTCTATCATACTATGCACCGAGTAATCTCAAGGTATATAGCAGAGTAAATTTTTGTCATATGTTCATACAGAGCTGTCTCCCAAAGGGCTATGCACCCTAATGCACGGCCCAAAGCCTATGTGTGTGCTAAAGTGGGTCCCAAAGACCTTTCTCTCTCTAGTATACTGTGGAAACACATTCACATAGCATATAGGTAATCACCATGGGTACATAGATCTAGCAGTTTAAAAACCACTTTTAACATAAATTCATTAATTCTCAAATTCTTTCTGAAAATCATACTCTTTTTTCTAAAACAACATTTCATAAATTTGAGAGATTTTTCGCATAAAATTAAACATGTACATTTCTCAAGTAATAACCAAAATCTCCCAAATATCTTTATAATGTTAACTTTAGCTAAAATCGTAAATTTACTAGAAATTGATATCAAAATTTGAAAATCCCATGACAATTACTCTCGAACATCTCTAAAATCATAATTTTGGTTAAAAATTATATAATATTAGAATTCTCAATCTTTCCTCTGGAAATTTCACAATAATTGCTCCAACTCATGCATAACTATGTATTCATAAATTTCACAATATTAGTTAAATAATAAAATATTTAATAAAATAAACCGCTCACAAACTATGGTGGGGTTGATATGTTCGAGTCGTAAATTTTTCCAATCTCCGCTTGACCTGAAATATTGATTAAACACTATGTGAACACATAGGGATGTCCATTTAACCCGCGGGGACCCGCCCCGAATGGGGCGGGGAATCCCTGATTACACGAGGAATGGGGGAGGGAGCGGAGATGTTTTTTTCCCCGTTGGCTAAACGGGGACGGGGAATATATTCCCCGCCCCGCCCCGATTAAGATATATATATATATATATATATATATATATATATATATATATATATATATATATATATATATATATATATATATATATATATTATTACCTATAAATAGATTTTTTTTTTTAAAAAAAAACTATAGTATGAATTAGTTTAAGACTATTTTGTTATAAAAAAAAAATTAAAGTCTATGTTGTAATATTGAAATTTGAATTTTTAGAAATTAAGTTGTTTCGACATTATAGTATTTTTACTTATGGTATATTATTGTTTTTATTAGGAAATTTTATAACATTTACTTTAAATAGAATTAGATTGAAAATTATTCATTTAGAAATAATTTTTATTATGGTTGAGAATAAATTTAAAAAAAAGAACGGGGAAAAATTCCCCGCGGGGAACTTGATCCCCGCAAATTCCCCGCGGAGAATCCCCGCCTCGATCCCCGTGAAATTAAACGGGAAATTTCTCAGGGACGGGGAATGAAATGGGGGGCGGGGACGGGGAATCCATTCTCCGACCCCGCCCCGCCCCGTGGACATCTCTATGAACACATACCCACTTAATCTTTAGTTTGAATAATATAATTTTCCAAACTTAAATCAATTTAAATTATTTCTTTTCTTGATTCCAACTACCAATTTTGTCCTTTTCTCACTTTTTACATACTACTTTATGTAAAACTATTCTCTCTCTCCACTTGATTACATTGTACTATTTTCATTATTTCTTTTTAATTTCCAACTTCCAAAAATAGCCCACTTCCTTTTCTCAACGTGAATTGCCTGCTCAAGCAACTTTTCTCCTTGATTTGACACCACTAATGCTTTTTCCCCTTTTCCTCCTTTTTCTTTTAATGAAAGAGAAAAGAAAAACACCATTACCATGCATTGTCCTTCCTCTTCTTCTTCTTTTTCTTCTTCTTTCATGCCTTAGCTTCTTTCCTTTATTCTCCCGTTACAACATCTTCTTCTTCCTTTCATTCATTTCCTCTCTCCAACTTTATCCATTTTCATTCCAACAATCCATTCGCCATGAAAGACGAAGCTAACTTCTTCTATAGCACTGAAATTTAATCTGAACTAACAAATTTTAACATAGTCTTAGCCCCCACCTGTTTTGTACACGAACCAAACCAATTAATGAGTTTTAAAGATTTGCAAAGTTTCGTACCTTCGTTAAATTTCTGGTTGATTTTAGCCTCCCCAATACCAATCTCTTGTTTCTCTTTATCCTAGTGTAATTTCAGCTCTTCTTTCATCCCCTTTTTATGAGTTTCACTGTCATGGTTGGAAATTTAGGAACAAACCACGTTCTGACTTCTTCTCTCTCTTCCCATTCCTTTTTACTTCTTCTCTCTCTTCCCATTCCTTTTTCTTCTTTTTTTTTTAATAAAAAGTTTAACTCTTCACACGTGTTGGCATACCTCCACAACAATTTACTTAAACTTCAATTCCTACGTGGCCTTCACTTAATGCAACAAATTTTTGTTGTTATTTATTTATTATTTATTTATACTTTTATCTTTATTTTATCTTTTTAAAATAAAAAGACATAAACGTCCTTACACCTTTATGAAATCTTGTCATTAATTTTCGTGGAGGAAGAATTTACAAAGAGAGAGGAAGAAGAAGAAGAAACATTTTCCATCCAAAACTTAACGGTAAGGATATTTTTGAAATTTTTTGAAAGGCCATAAGTATTGATGCAACATTTTAAAATTCAAGAGTATTATTAACATGAGGTACAAAGTTCAAGAGTATTTTTTATAATTTAGCCACAAAAGTATGTTAACTCATGAATAAATTAAAAATCAAATATATAGATAGATAGATGCTTAAAAAGTACACACAACCCCTTATTTTGCCGCACAATAATAGGTTGGGGCATAACTTAAATACGCATTAAAGCAATATCAAATAATTAAACTATTTTGCTGAATTCTAGGCTGGTATGAGGGTGGGTATGCTTTGTTCATGCCTAAAGAAATTGTCAGAATCCACCTCGGTCTTAACACGTACCAACCTATTGAAATTTTTACCAAAATACTTTAAACCCCAAATCATAGCTTGCTTGTAGCTTGTCTTTCCATTTTTGTTGTTTGATCCAATATCAAGGTCTCTATAATTGACATATGCAGCTCTAGGTGATTTTGAAACCAAAGGAGCCATGTAGCTGTAAAGTTCTCGTATCCAATTTAGGTGTCTTTTCTCTGCCTCCACACTTGGCTCTTGCCACCCAATAATATAGCCAATTTTGTACAAATATCCAGCTCTATGTGAGAAAGGAATTTTTGATTCAGAAATCTGACTCATTCTCCCTCCATAAGGAATAAATACAACTTGTGTTGCTTCTACATCTTGAGATTTTGATCTTCCCCATATGCCCTCAATTGCAGCTTCAGTAATGGGTTCCTTGACATAGTCAGATTTGATTTTGCTGCTTCCCCTACTGATAGGTGGTACCAGTGCTGATCTATTGAGCAAGGCTTCCAAGACTTCTCCAGTTTGAAATCCGTTGGCAGCAATAAGGGCTGATTCAATCCAGCTCGTTTCTATGCAATCTTCTTTTGTCAAACCCAAATCAGGAAAAGTTGTCTTTAAGATTGTCACAAGCTCATCTGCCTTTCCAAGAAACAAAGAGAAGAATAAAGCTACTGGGTTTTTTTTGCCTTCTCCTTGAGTTGAAGTGTTCCCACCTATCATCAAGAATTGAGCTCAAAACAATATGCCAATCAGCCCTCAAAATCTAATAAAAAAAATATCTAAACTCAACCACAAAGAATGCTCAAATGTGTTTCAAAATATAATAAACTAAAAAATAAAATAAAATAAAGCTTATAAAAAACTAACGCTAACTAAAATACTAACACCAATAAAAGAATATTTCCACAGGAAAAAAAAAACCAACTCAATTAAAGAAATGATATAAACATTACCACTTGTTTAAATTTAATGTTTTGTTTGAAAAGATTAAAATCGGAGCCTAATCTTAGACATTGTTTAAATTTAATGTTTTGTTTGAGAAGATTAAAATCAAAGTCTAATCTTAGACACTTCCACTCACCAACATGAGTATAGCTATAAAAGCATAGGTTAAATTACAAATTTAGTTCCTATAATTTAGAAAAAGTTATAATTTAGTCTCCATGATTTTAAAAGTTATAATTTCATCCTTATAGTTTGATAAAACCTCATAAATTGTCTCTATGATTTGATAAAATCCTCGTAAATAGTTAAGACTAATTCTAACATTTAAAACCATAGTGATTAAATTCTAACTTTTTTAAAACCATAGAGACTAAATTTGTAATTTAAGTAAAGACATATATACTTCTAAGATTGAAGTTTCAAATCTCCACACTCACATATTTATTGTATTAAAGACAAAAAGGTAAAAGTGAGAAGGAATCTCTCTCTTGCATTATTTCAAACCATTTGGTGTGGTTTCCTTTTCATTGAAATATTAAATGAAGAAAAACAATTTTCAATCAAAAGGGGAAAACATATACAATAAATGATTAACTCAAACAAAACTTTGAAAGAATACCAGTCAAAAAGATGCCAAGGATTATATTTTCATCCAATTTGTTAGCCACATATTGCCATCGATGGATTAGCTTGATTGCACCTTCCTTCAGAGTTCTTTTAGTTGTGCAAATTGTTACAGTCGCCGGAACCGGAAGTAGTTTCACCTTCCAAGCCACAACAATTCCAAAGCTCCCTCCGCCACCGCCTCTAATGGCCCAAAACAAATCCTCTCCCATTGATTCTCTATCATGAAACCTCCCATTTGCATCAACCAAGTAAGCGTCTATTACATTATCAGCAGCAAGACCATATTTCCTCAGCATCAACCCATATCCACCGCCACTGAAGTGACCACCAACCCCGACTGTTGGACAAACACCTGCAGGAAAGGCCAAGGTTCGACTTTTCTCAGCGATTTTGTAGTAAAGTTCACCTAGAGTTGCCCCAGATTGAACCCATGCTGTACTATTTTCGGCGACGACGGTGACAGCCCTGAGATTAATCAGATCAACTACGACGAATGGGAGATAGGTGACGTAAGAAAGACCCTCAAAGTCATGACCGCCGCTTCGAATTCGAATTTGAAGGCCACGGGATTTGGAACAAATGACTGCTGCTTGAATATGGGAAACATTTGATGGTGTTATGATGACAAGTGGTTTTGGAGTTTTAGCCGTTGAGAATCTGAGGTTTCGAATGGAGAAGTTCAAGACAGAAGAATAAGAGGAGTTGTTGGGTGTGTAAACAATCTTGGTAATAGAGTAACTATCTGGAGAATGATCGAAGAGACATTGAAGAAAATCTTGATGTTTGTCAGAAGAAGCTATTGCCCATAATGAAGATGAAGATAGAACAATAAAGGCAAGGGAAAGTGGGATTAGTGGAGAAGACTTCATGGTTGGGTTGGAGATTTTTGCGATTGAGAGATCCACTATTTATAGTAATTTGCGAGGAAATTTGAATGAGATGTTATTAACCAATGTCTTAACAAAGACAAATTATTCAATGAGACCGTCACAACGTGCTACTTCATAATAACTGTTCGATGTAGATTTAATAAGTTTTATGCCCCTGATAATAACCACTAGATATAAATTCAAAGTACTTCTTTTTCTACATCCAACGGTAAAAAATTGTCAACTATAATATGGCGATCTCACATGATAATTTCTCCTTAACAGGTTGAAATGTATTTAATATATTAACTAGAAGAGTTATATGTAAAGATTTATTGCTTGCTTGAATTTATGTAAGAATCAAACAACCTTCTATTATGTAAAAATTATGTATTCAAATGGCCAGAGGATAGGGTTCATCATTGTGACTAACTATTACATTTGTTTCTTTGTACCTCCTGTACTTGTAGATTAAACTCTAAGGTCATGTTTAGGACACTGAGTGAGTTATAATAGTCTGTGGAGTTAAATAACTCTACACTCCAAACATAGACTATTATAACCCAGACCTAAACAACTCTGCATCCTAAACACATATTATATAATTTCACAAACTATTATAATCCAGACTATTATAACTCATTCAACACCTCAAACAACCTCTAAATTTTAATTAGAAACTTACCTAAAAACCAAGTCATAAATAGACAAAATTTAATCAATAACACAATATAAATCAAGCGACGAAAATATCTAAACTTCTTCATAAAAATAATTTAAAGCTAGTTAAAATAATAAAGTAGGAGAACGCCTATACTCAATACCAAAGGCCCAATCAAGCTTATTTCAAAATAATAATTAAAAAAATTAAAATTAAAAATAAGAAAAATGAAAAAACAATCAAGCTAAAAATATTCATGATAAAAGAGCACTTTGAAAAAATTATGCTCAAACTGTAATTTTAAGAATAATAATAATTTTATTATTCATTTTAAAGAATAAGTCATCGATTAAGAACATATTAAAACAAAGGAAAAAGTTACTTTTAAAAATTTGTTCAGAATTTTGTCTTAAAAATTGTTCTCAAACAAGCTGTATTTTGAGGTTCCATTGACATAAGTAAACAGAAAATATTAGTGGTTGTTTTCGTTTCCTGTTTATGTTATTTTCATTTTTAAGAAATAGACTTATTTGATAACCATTCTCATTTCTTGTTTTTAAATTGAAAGAAACGTTTCTAAAAAATGGGCAAAATTTGAGGGCTTGTTTGATAATATTTCTGTTTCATGTTTCTAGTTCTTGTTTCTCATTTTTTAAAACACAGATATGTTTGATAAATCATCATGTTTCTTGTTTCTAAAATTTTTGAAACATTTCTAAAATATGGACAAATTTTGTAAAAAAAAAAATAGTTTCTCAAAATTATGTTTATGTTTTTTTCCTTCAATTTTCATGCATGTACTCCTATTTTTCTCTCTCTTCCTTTCTACACTCATCTCTTCTCTTTTCTCTCTCCTTTCTCTCTCTTCCATCATAACTTTTTTTTAACACTTTCTTATTATTTTTCATTTTTTTCTCTTATCACTTTTTTCTTTTCCTCTCTCTTCCTTTTCCCTTTTTTTTTTTATTATTTTGTTTTCTTTTTATTAACGAACCTTTAGTTATTATTTTGTATTTAACTTTCTATTGTCAAAGAAAAATATTTCTTCTCTCTCTTTTTCAAATTTTATTTGTGTATGTATAATTGGTTAATGGAGAAACACATGCATTTTTAAAAAAATAATAATAATAAAGTCTATTATTGAATTAATAAAATGTGGGTTCGCTCGATTGTTTAATCTTAAATAAATATCTTGTTACCAACACACAAAAATATATATATTAATAGCATGTTGTGCAATAAATTAATGATTGTTGAAAATTAACAACGTTTGTTAGACAATTTAGAAATTAGTCTAATTGAATTAACTCATGTAAGCCGACATAATTTAAGGTGAATTGGCTGAGTGAGAGATGACATAGCAGATCAAACTTGAACAACATTTGAATGATAGAATTTAATATTTTTTAAATAAAAAAAATTCTTTGGAACTGAATAAATACTATGCTATAAACTCTTTATAATGGTTTTATATTTATTTTAATGTCTGTCATATATTTTATTATATTATATGTGTACTAAATTTAATTGCAACTAAAAAAACAAAAAACAAGAAATAGTTATCAAACAGTACATTTTTGTTTCTATTTCTTTTTAAAGAAACAGAAAACAGAAATAGTTATCAAACATGTATCTGTTTTTAGTTCTTAAAAAACAAGAAACAAGAAACAAGAAATAGGAATCCAAAAACAAGAAATAGGAAACAAGAACGTTATCGAACAGACTCTTAGGGTTTGACAAACAAAAGATTCAATAAGAAATTGAGTTTATTCCTTTTTTTTTTTTTAGTATTTTTCAGATATGTGTTTGGTAGCAGATCTAAAAATTTAATCTCAATTTTAAAAATTGTTCAAATTTTGTTTGTTAATATATTTATAAACAAAAAAAAAATACTAAATATTTAGTTTAATATCAACTATTATTAATTTATGTCAACGGGACACGACTATTTGGGTGTGGGTGGAAATTGTATTTCATTAATTTATAACATAATTTTATTTTAATTATAATTTAAATAGTTTTTGAACTTTCAAATAAAATTCACGTTTTTTCAATTTGTTTGGGACATTACATTCGTTTATTGTAATAAAATTTTCATATTAATTAATTTTAAATTAATTATTAGTTATTCAAATATTCAAATAGTATTCATTAAAAATGGGCAAAAATAGAGACATAAAATTTCTCTACTATAGCTCCTTTTATATATGGGTAAATTGGATCAATATTGCATTTATAAAAAAAAATAGGGAAAACGAGGCAATTTGAAATAATTTAGAAAAAATGGAGCTTTTTTTTTGTTGTTATTATAATTCGTTCCTTCAGAAAACGCACTCTCTCTAGTGTAGAGACGAGTTCAGTTTTCTTTTTATTTCTTTATTCTTTCAAAAATAATGATTAAAAATGATTATTTATTCTTTTAGTGTTTTTTATTTTTCTTTCAACGAAGCCAAGCTACTTTTTTTTAAAAAAAATTTCTAATCATAATATTTAAAAACATAGTTATTTATTCTTTTAATTTTTAATTTTATTTTTAACCTAATGATTAGAAAATAATTGTATTACTTTTTATTTTTTAAATACCAAATTATTACAAATACATCTTTTAATTTTATGTTAAAAAATTTCAAATACCAAATTAAAAACATAATTATTTATTCTTTTTTTTTTATTTTTTAAATACCCTAAACAATTTTACAAGTTATTTTTTCTTTGAAATAAATTACTAAATAGCTTTAAACAAAATCCAATTGCATTAATACCGTTTGTGAATTGATAAGTAATTTTAAACACCAGTGTGATGCGCCAATTTGAGTGTGAGTAGCCAATTTCTTTACCTTGCAAAACAAATATGTAATTGCACTCATATGACTTATGGGGCATGCATGAAATGGGATTGGGTTACTTATTTGGCTTCTCATATAGCAATTTAGGATGATCAACAAAATTTAATTATTTTGGGACGATCAATCGAATCGGGTACAAATGTTTTGTTTGGGTTTAATGAATGGTATGCTAGAATTAATAGACGATTCATCACAAAAGTAGGAGGCACAAAATTACTAGGTAAGAATTTATTTATTAAGTTTAGTACTAGATATATTCAGAGATTGAAATTGTTTAAATTTATTTTCAGGACAAATTCACCAACATAACTATAACTAGAAGAAAGTCTCTCAAACATCTAATATCTATCTATCGAATTCGACGTTTCGATGAAGAAATTCTAGTTTAAGGTCAAGATGATCAAGTTGAGAATCAAGAGGATCCAATTGAACATCAAGATGATCCACTTCAACATCTAGTGGAAAATGAAGCTCCAACACCTCGAATTGAGTAATCATGTACAAAATCCTATACTTCTGAATTTATGATGCACACTCCTATGATGTATGGAACATTTTTGACAACCTTTTATCCATATGAGAATCTAGGAGTAATCGCTACGGAAGAAGGTCAGTTCTTACATGCTCATCACAATACTCAAGATCAGTTTATGACATACTAATCTCGAAGTGAGGGGTATAAGCATTTGGGAGGAAGGTCAGTCCTCAAATATGCGAGGTCGTGGTGATCGTGGACATTATATGACTCACCAAGGTTGATCTAGGCATCACATGGGATCATTTTGTGGTCATCAATTTTGAATAATATAATTGGATTCTCTTTAAATTTACTTAGCAATTCACAAACAGTATTAGTGTGATTGAATCTTGTTTAAAATTACTTATCAATTCACAAACGGTATTAGTGCAATTGGATTTTGTTTTAAACTATTTAGTAATTTATTTAAAAAAAACAACTTGTAAAATTGTTTAGGGTATTTAAAAATAAAAAATAAAAGAATAAATAATTATGTTTTTAATTTGGTATTTAAAAATTTTTAACATAAAATTAAAATATGTATATGTAATAGTTTGATATTTAAAAAATAAAAAGTAAAACAATTATTTTCTAATCATTAGGTTAAAAATTAAAAGAATAAACAATTATGTTTTTAAATATTATGATTAGAAAAAATTCAAAAAAAATGGTTTGGCTTGGTTGAAAGCAAAAAAAAAACACTAAAAGAATAAATAATCATTATTTAATCATAATTTTTGAAAGAATAATAAAAAAAACAAAAGAAAACTGAATTCATCTCTACAAGAGACCAACGAGGGAGAGAGAATGCGTTTTTTCAAGAAACGAATTCGAATAAAAGAAAAAAAAGCTTTGATTTTCCTAAATTGTTTCAAATAGCCTCGTTTACCCTATATATATATATATATATATTTTTTTTTTGATCCAATTTACCCTTTTATATATAGTATATATATAAATATAGATAAATGAAAGAACATTCCACTTTTTTCATGTAAATAATTAGAATAAAAAGTCCACGCAAAAAAGTAAACAAAATATTGAAAAAAT